>BSBM01001252.1:16877500-18127500 GCA_027924585.1 Larix kaempferi
GTCGTTATGGGGTAGAATGTGCATACTTTTCTGATTCCATTTATGAAATAAAACACATTTTCTAAAAAGTCGTGTTTTTTAAGAAATCATGTAAACCTTCTAGAAGCTGTGATTTTAAAAAATGGTGGAAGTAAGCTTTTCTTATTTCCGGACGAATGCGCAAACTATAGAATGTCGTTATGACGTAGAATGTGCATACTTTGTTGATTCCATTTATGAAATAAAACACATTTTCTAAAAACTCGTGTTTTTTTAGAAATCATGGAAACCTTATAGAAGCTGTGATTTTCAAAAACGAGGGAAGTAAGCTTTTCTTATTTCCGGACACATGCGCAAACTATAGAAAGTTGTTATGACGTAAAATGTGCATACATTGTTGATTCCATTTATGAAATAAAAAACATTTTCTAAAAACTCTTGTTTTTTAAGAAACCATGTAAACTTTCTAGAAGCTGTGATTTTAAAAAACGGGGGAAGTAAGCTTTTCTTATTTCCAAACGCATGCGCAAACTATAGAAAGTCGTTATGACGTAGAATGTTCATACTTTGTTGATTCTATTTTTTAAATAAAACACATTTTCTAAAAACTCTGTTTTTTAAGAAATCATGTAAACCTTCTAGAAGCTGTGATTTTAAAAAATGGGGGAAGTAAGGTTTTCTTATTTCCGGACGCATGCGCAAACTATAGAAAGTCGTTATGACGTAGAATGTGCATACTTTGTAGATTCCATGTATGAAATAAAACACATTTTCTAAAAACTCGTGTTTTTTACGAAATCATGTAAACCTTCTAGAAGCTGTGATTTTAAAAAACGGTGGAAGTAAGATTTTCTTATTTCCGGACGAATACGCAAACTATAGAAAGTCGTTATGACGTAGAATGTGCATATTTTGTTGATTCCATTTATGAAATAAAACAAATTTTCTAAAAACTCGTGTTTTTTTAGAAATCATGTAAACCTTCTAGAAGCTGTGATTTTAAAAAACGGGGGAAGTAAGCTTTTCTTATTTCCAGACGCATGCGCAAACAATAGAAAGTCGTTATGTCGTAGAATGTGCATACATTGTTGATTCTATTTTTTAAATAAAACACATTTTCTAAAAACTCTGTTTTTTAAGAAATCATGTAAACCTTCTAGAAGCTGTGATTTTAAAAAATGGGGGAAGTAAGGTTTTCTTATTTCCGGACGCATGCGCAAACTATAGAAAGTCGTTATGACGTAGAATGTGCATACTTTGTAGATTCCATGTATGAAATAAAACACATTTTCTAAAAACTCGTGTTTTTTACGAAATCATGTAAACCTTCTAGAAGCTGTGATTTTAAAAAACGGTGGAAGTAAGATTTTCTTATTTCCGGACGAATACGCAAACTATAGAAAGTCGTTATGACGTAGAATGTGCATACTTTGTTGATTCCATTTATGAAATAAAACACATTTTCTAAAAACTCGTGTTTTTTAAGAAATCATGTAAACCTTCTAGAAGCTGTGATTTGAAAAAACGGTGGATGTAAGCTTTTCTTATTTCCGGACGAATGCGCAAACTATAGAAAGTCGTTATGAGGTAGAATGTGCATACTTTGTTGATTCCGTTTATGAAATAAAACACATTTTCTAAAAACTCGTGTTTTTTAAGAAATCATGTAAACCTTCCAGAAGCTGTGATTTTAAATAACGGTGGAAGGAATCTTTTCTTATTTCCGGACGAATGCGCAAACTATAGAATGTCGTTATGACGTAGAATGTGCATACTTTGTTGATTCCATTTATGAAATAAAACACATTTTCTAAAAACTCGTGTTTTTTTAGAAATCATGTAAACCTTCTAGAAGCTGTGATTTTAAAAAACGGGGGAAGTAAGCTTTTCTTATTTCCGGACGCATGCGCAAACTATAGAAAGTCGTTATGTCATAGAATGTGCATACATTGTTGAATCCTTTTATGAAATAAAAAACATTTTCTAAAAACTCGTGTTTTTTAAGAAACCATGTAAACGTTCTAGAAGCTGTGATTTTAAAAAACGGGGGAAGTAAGCTTTTCTTATTTCCAAACGCATGCACAAACTATAGAAAGTCATTATGACATAGACTGTGCATAGTTTGTTGATTCCATTTATGAAATAAAACACATTTTCTAAAAACTCGTGTTTTTTAAGAAATCATGTAAACCTTCTTGAAGCTATGATTTTAAAAAACGGGGGAAGTAAGCTTTTATTATTTCCGGACGCATGCGCAAACTATAGAAAGTCGTTATGACATAGAATGTGCATACTTTCTAGATTCCATTTATGAAATAAAACACATTTTCTAAAAACTCGTGTTTTTTACGAAATCATGTAAACCTTCTAGAAGCTGTGATTTTAAAAAACGGTGGAAGTAAGCTTTTCTTATTTCCGGACGCAAGCGCAAACTATAGGAATTCGTTATGACGTAGAATGTGCATACTTTGTAGATTCCATTGATGAAATAAAACACATTTTCTAAAAAATCGTGTTTTTTACGAAATCATGTAAACCTTCTAGAAGCTGTAATTTTAAAAAACGGTGGAAGTAAGCTTTTCTAATTTTCGGACGCATGCGCAAACTATAGAAAGTCGTTATGACATAGAATGTGCATACTTTGTCGATTCCATTTATGAAATAAAGCACATTTTCTAAATACTCGTGTTTTTTAAGTAATCATGTAAACCTTCTAGAAGTTGTGATTTTAAAAAACGGGGGAAGTTAGCTTTTCTTATTTCCAAACGCATGCGCAAACTATAGAAAGTCGTTATGACGTAGAATGTGCATACTTTGTTGATTTCATTTATGAAATAAAACACATTTTCTAAAAACTCATGTTTTTTACGAAATCATGTAAACCTTTTAGAAGCTGTGATTTTAAAAAACGGGGGAAGTAAGCTTTTCTTATTTTCGGACGCATGCGCAAACTATAGAAAGTCGTTATGACGTAGAATGTGCATACTTCGTAGATTCCATTTATGAAATAAAACACATTTTCTAAAAACTCGTGTTTTTTACGAAATCATAAAAACCTTCTAGAAGCTGTGATTTTAAAAAATGGTGGAAGTAAGCTTTTCTTATTTCCGGACGAATGCGCAAACTATAGAAAGTCGTTATGTCGTAGAATGTGCATACTTTGATGTAGAATGTGCATACTTTGTAGATTCCATTGATGAAATAAAATAAATTTTCTAAAAACTGGTGTTTTTTACGAAATCATGTAAACCTTCTAGAAGCTGTGATTTTAAAAAATGGTGGAAGTAAGCTTTTCTTATTTCCAGACGCATGCGCAAACTATAGAAATTCGTTATGACGTAGAATGTGCATACTTTGTGAATTCCATTTATGAAATAAAACACATTTTCTAAAAACTCATGTTTTTTAAGAAATCATGTAAACCTTCTAGAAGCTGTGATTTTAAAAAACGGGGGAAGTAAGCTTTTCTTATTTCCAAACGCATGCGCAAACTATAGAAAGTCGTTATGACGTAGAATGTGCATACTTTGTTGATTCCATTTATGAAATAAAACACATTTTCTAAAAACTCATGTTTTTTAAGAAATCATGTAAACCTTCTAGAAGCTGTGATTTTAAAAAACGGGGGAAGTAAGCTTTTCTTATTTCCAAACGCATGCGCAAACTATAGAAAGTCGTTATGACCTAGAATGTGCATACTTTGTTGATTCCATTTATGAAATAAAACACATTTTCCAAAAACTCATGTTTTTTAAGAAATCATGTAAACCTTCTAGAAGCTGTGATTTTAAAAAATGGGGGAAGTAAGCTTTTCTTATTTCCGGACGCATGCGCAAACTATAGAAAGTCGTTATGACGTAGAATGTGCATACTTTGTAGATTCCATTTATGAAATAAAACACATTTTCTAAAAACTCATGTTTTTTACGAAATCATGTATACCTTCTAGAAGCTGTGATTTTAAAAAACGGTGGAAGTAAGCTTTTCTTATTTCCGGACGAATGCGCAAACTATAGAAAGTCATTATGACGTTGAATGTGCATACTTTGTTGATTCCATTTATGAAATAAAATACATTTTCTAAAAATTTGTGTTTTTTAAGAAATCATGTAAACCTTCTAGAAGCTGTGATTTTAAAAAACGGGGGAAGTAAGCTTTTCTTATTTCCGGACGCATGCGCAAACTATAGAAAGTCGTTATGACGTAGAATGTGCATACTTTGTTGATTCCATTTATGAAATAAAACATATTTTCTAAAAACTCATGTTTTTTAAGAAATCATGTAAACCTTCTAGAAGCTGTGATTTGAAAAAACGGTGGAAGTAAGCTTTTCTTATTTCCGGACGAATGCGCAAACTATAGAAATTCGTTATGAGGTGGAATGTGCATACTTTGTTGATTCCATTTATGAAATAAAACACATTTTCTAAAAACTCGTGTTTTTTTAGAAATCATGTAAACCTTCTAGAAGCTGTGATTTTAAAAAACGTGGGAAGTAAGCTTTTCTTATTTCGGGACACATGCGCAAACTATAGAAAGTTGTTATGATTTAGAATGTGCATACGTTCTTCATTCCATTTATGAAATAAAAAACATTTTCTTAAAACTCGGGTTTTTTAAGAAACCATGTAAACGTTCTAGAAACTGTGATTTTAAAAAACGGGGGAAGTAAGCTTTTCTTATTTCCAAACGCATGTGCAAACTATAGAAAGTCGTTATGATGTAGAATGTGCATACTTTGCTGATTCAATTTATGAAATAAAACACATTTTCAAAAAACAAGTGTTTTTTAAGAAATCATGTAAACCTTCTAGAAGCTGTAATTTTAAAAAACGGTGGAAGTAAGCTTTTCTTATTTCCGGACACATGCGCAAACTATAGAAAGTCTTTATGATGTAGAATGTGAATACTTTGTTGATTCTATTTATGAAATAAAACACATTTTCTAAAAACTCATGTTTTTTAAGAAATCATGTAAACCTTCTAGAAGCTGTGATTTGAAAAAACGGTGGAAGTAAGCTTTTCTTATTTCCGGACGAATGCGCAAACTATAGAAAGTCGTTATGACGTAGAATGTGAATAGATTGTTGATTCCATTTATGAAATAAAAGACATTTTCTAAAAACTCATGTTTTTTAAGAAATCATGTAAACCTTCTAGAAGTTGTGATTTTAAAAAACGGTGGAAGTAAGCTTTTCTTATTTCCAGACGCATGCGCAAACTATAGAAAGTCGTTATGACGTAGAATGTGCATACTTTGTTGATTCCATTTATGAAATAAAACACATTTTCTAAAAACTCATGTTTTTTAAGAAATCATGTAAACCTTCTAGAAGTTGTGATTTTAAAAAACGGTGGAAGTAAGCTTTTGATATTTCCGAACGAATGCGCAAACTATAGAATATAGTTATGACGTAGAATGCGCATACTTTGTTGATTCCATTGATGAAATAAAACACATTTTCTAAAAAGTCATGTTTTTTTAGAAATCATGTAAACCTTCTAGAAGCTGTGATTTTAAAAAACGGGGGAAGTAAGCTTTTCTTATTTCCGGACGCATGCGCAAACTATAAAAAGTCGTTATGATTAAGAATGTGCATACATTGTTTATTCCATTTATGAAATAAAATACATTTTCTAAAAACTCGTGTTTTTTAAGAAACCATGTAAACCTTCTAGAAGCTGTGATTTTAAAAAATGGGGGAAGGAAGCTTTTCTTATTTCCAAACGCATGCGCAAACTATAGAAAGTCGTTATGACGTAGAAAGTGCATACTTTGTCGATTCCATTTATGAAATAAAACACATTTTCGAAAAACAGGGGAAGTAAGCGTTTCTTATTTCTGAACGCATGCGTAAACTATAGACAGTCGTTATGACGTAGAATGTGCATACTTTGTAGATTCCATTTATGAAATAAAACACATTTTCGAAAAACTCGTGTTTTTTAAGAAATCATGTAAACCTTCTAGAAGCTGTGATTTTAAAAATGGTGGAAGTAAGCTTTTCTTATTTCCGGACGAATGCGCAAACTATAGAATGTCGTTATGATGTAGAATGTGCATACTTTGTTGATTCCATTTATGAAATAAAACACATTTTCTAAAAACTCGTGTTTTTTTAGAAATCATGTAAACCTTCTAGAAGCTGGGATTTTAAAAAACGGTGGAAGTAAGCTTTTCTTATTTCCGGACGCATGCGCAAACTATAGAAAGTCGTTATGACGTAGAATGTGCATACTTTGTTGATTCCATTTATGAAATAAAACACATTTTCTAAAAACTCGTGTTTTTTAAGAAACCATGTAAACCTTCTAGAAGCTGTGATTTTAAAAAATGGGAGAAGTAAGCTTTTCTTATTTCCAAACGCATGCGCAAACTATAGAAAGTCATTATGACGTAGAATGTGCATACTTTGTTGATTCCATTTATGAAATAAAACACATTTTCTAAAAACTCGTGTTTTTTAAGAAATCATGTAAACCTTCTATTAGCTGTGATTTTAAAAAACGGGGGAACTAAGCTTTTCTTATTTCCGGACGCATGCGAAAACTATAGAAAGTAGTTATGACGTAGAATGTGCATGCTTTTTAGATTCCATTTATGAAATAAAACACATTTTCTAAAAACTAGTGTTTTTTACGAAACCATGTAAGCCTTCTAGAAACTGTGATTTTAAAAAATGGTGGAAGTAAGCTTTTCTTATTTCCGGACGAATGAGCAAACTATAGAAAGTCGTTATGACGTAGAATGTGCATACTTTGTAGATTCCATTTATGAAATAAAACACATTTTCTAAAAACTCGTGTTTTTTACGAAATCATGTAAACCTTCTAGAAGCTGTGATTTTAAAAAACGGTGGAATTAAGCTTTTCTTATTTCCCGACGAATGCGCAAACTATAGAAAGTCGTTATGGGGTAGAATGTGCATACTTTGTGGATTCCATTTATGAAATAAAACACATTTTCTAAAAATTCGTGCTTTTTAAGAAATCATGTAAACCTTCTAGAACTGTGATTTTTAAAAACGGTGGAAGTAAGCTTTTCTTATTTCCGGACGAATGCGCAAACTATAGCATGTCGTTATGCCGTAGAATGTGCATACTTTGTTGATTCCATTTATGAAATAAAACACATTTTCTAAAAACTCGTGTTTTTTAAGAAATCATGTAAACCTTCTAGAAGCTGTGATTTTAAAAAACGGGGGAAGTAAGTTTTTCTTATTTCCGGACGCATGCGCAAACTATAGAAAGTCGTTATGACGTAGAATGTGCATACATTGTTGATTCCATTTATGAAATAAAACACATTTTCTAAAAACTCGTGTTTTTGAAGAAACCATGTAAACCTTCTAGAAGCTGTGATTTTAAAAAATGGGGGAAGTAAGCTTATCTTATTTCCAAACGCATGCGCAAACTATAGAAAGTCATTATGACGTAGAATGTGCATACTTTGTTGATTCCATTTATGAAATAAAACACATTTTCTAAAAACTCGTGTTTTTTAAGAAATCATGTAAACCTTCTAGAAGCTGTGATTTTAAAAAACGGGGGAAGTAAGCTTTTCTTATTTCCAAACGCATGCGCAAACTATAGAAAGTCGTTATGACGTAGAATGTGCATACTTTGTTGATTCTATTTATGAAATAAAACACATTTTCTAAAAACTCGTGTTTTTTACGAAATCATCTAAACCTTCTAGATGCTGTGATTTCAAAAAAGAGTGGAAGTAAGCTTTTCTTATTTCCGGACGAATGCGCAAACTATAGAAAGTCGTTATGGGGTAGAATGTGCATACTTTGTGGATTCCATTTATGAAATAAAACACATTTTCTAAAAATTCGTGCTTTATAAGAAATCATGTAAACCTTCTAGAAGCTGTGATTTTTAAAAACGTTGGAAGTAAGCTTTTCTTATTTCCGGACGAATGCGCAAACTATAGCATGTCGTTATGACGTAGAATGTGCATACTTTTTTGATTCCATTTATGAAATAAAACACATTTTCTAAAAACTCGTGTTTTTTTAGAAATCATGTAAACCTTCTAGAAGCTGTGATTTTAAAAAACGGGGGAAGTAGGTTTTTCTTATTTCCGGACGCATGCGCAAACTATAGAAAGTCGTTATGACGTAGAATGTGCATACATTGTTGATTCCATTTATGAAATAAAACACATTTTCTAAAAACTCGTGTTTTTGAAGAAACCATGTAAACCTTCTAGAAGCTGTGATTTTAAAAAATGGGGGAAGTAAGCTTTTCTTATTTCCAAACGCATGTGCAAACTATAGAAAGTCATTATGACGTAGAATGTGCATACTTTGTTGATTCCATTTATGAAATAAAACACATTTTCTAAAAACTCGTGTTTTTTAAGAAATCATGTAAACCTTCTAGAAGCTGTGATTTTAAAAAACGGGGGAAGTAAGCTTTTCTTATTTCCGGACACATGCGCAAACTATAGAAAGTTGTTATGACGTAAAATGTGCATACATTGTTGATTCGATTTATGAAATAAAAAACATTTTCTAAAAACTCGTGTTTTTTAAGAAACAATGTAAACGTTCTAGAAGCTGTGATTTTAAAAAACGGAGGAAGTAAGCTTTTCTTATTTCCAAACGCATGCGCAAACTATAAAAAGTCGTTATGACGTAGAATGTTCATACTTTGTTGATTCTATTTTTTAAATAAAACACATTTTCTAAAAACTCTGTTTTTTAAGAAATCATGTAAACCTTCTAAAAGCTGTGATTTTAAAAAATGGGGGAAGTAAGGTTTTCTTATTTCCGGACGCATGCGCAAACTATAGAAAGTCGTTATGACGTAGAATCTGCATACTTTGTAGATTCCATGTATGAAATAAAACACATTTTCTAAAAACTCGTGTTTTTTACGAAATCATGTAAACCTTCTAGAAGCTGTGATTTTAAAAAACGGTGGAAGTAAGCTTTTCTTATTTCCGGACGAATGCGCAAACTATAGAAAGTCGTTATGACGTAGAATGTGCATATTTTGTTGATTCCATTTATGAAATAAAACACATTTTCTAAAAACTCGTGTTTTTTTAGAAATCATGTAAACCTTCTAGAAGCTGTGATTTTAAAAAACGGGGGAAGTAAGCTTTTCTTATTTCCGGACGAATGCGCAAACTATAGAAAGTCGTTATGACGTAGAATGTGCATACTTTGTTGTTTCCATTTATGAAATAAAACACATTTTCTAAAAACTCGTGTTTTTTAAGAAATCATGTAAACCTTCTAGAAGCTGTGATTTGAAAAAACGGTGGATGTAAGCTTTTCTTATTTCTGGACGAATGCGCAAACTATAGAAAGTCGTTATGAGGTATAATGTGCATACTTTGTTGATTCCGTTTATGAAATAAAACACATTTTCTAAAAACTCGTGTTTTTTACGAAATCATGTAAACCTTCTAGAAGCTGTGATTTTAAAAAACGGTGGAAGTAAGATTTTCTTGATTCCGGACGAATGCGCAAGCTATAGAAAGTCGTTATGACGTAGAATGTGCATATTTTGTTGATTCCATTTATGAAATAAAACACATTTTCAAAAACTCGTGTTTTTTCAGAAATCATGGAAACCTTCTAGAAGCTGTGATTTTAAAAAACGAGGGAAGTAAGCTTTTCTTATTTCCGGACACATGCGCAAACTATAGAAAGTTGTTATGACGTAAAATGTGCATACATTGTTGATTCCATTTATGAAATAAAAAACATTTTCTAAAAACTCGTGTTTTTTAAGAAACCATGTAAACTTTCTAGAAGCTGTGATTTTAAAAAACGGGGGAAGTAAGCTTTTCTTATTTCCAAACGCATGCGCAAACTATAGAAAGTCGTTATGACGTAGAATGTTCATACTTTGTTGATTCTATTTTTTAAATAAAACACATTTTCTAAAAACTCTGTTTTTTAAGAAATCATGTAAACCTTCTAGAAGCTGTGATTTTAAAAAATGGGGGAAGTAAGGTTTTCTTATTTCCGGACGCATGCGCAAACTATAGAAAGTCGTTATGACATAGAATGTGCATACTTTGTAGATTCCATTTATGAAATAAAACACATTTTCTAAAAACTCGTGTTTTTTACGAAATCATGTAAACCTTCTAGAACCTGTGATTTTAAAAAACGGGGGAAGTAAGCTTTTCTTATTTCCAAACGCATGCGCAAACTATAGAAAGTCATTATGACGTAGAATGTGCATACTTTGTTGATTCCATTTATGAAATAAAACACATTTTCTAAAAACTCGTGTTTTTTAAGAAATCATGTAAACCTTCTTGAAGCTGTGATTTTAAAAAACGGGGGAAGTAAGCTTTTCTTATTTCCGGACGCATGCGCAAACTATAGAAAGTCGTTATGACATAGAATGTGCATACTTTGTACATTCCATTTATGAAATAAAACACATTTTCTAAAAACTCGTGTTTTTTACGAAATCATGTAAACCTTCTAGAAGCTGTGATTTTAAAAAACGGTGGAAGTAAGCTTTTCTTATTTCCGGACGCAAGCGCAAACTATAGAAAGTCGTTATGACGTAGAATGTACATACTTTGTAGATTCCATTGATGAAATAAAACACATTTTCTAAAAACTCGTGTTTTTTACGAAATCATGTAAACCTTCTAGAAGCTGTGATTTTAAAAAACGGTGGAAGTAAGCTTTTCTAATTTCCGGACGCATGCGCAAACTATAGAAAGTCGTTATGACATAGAATGTGCATACTTTGTCGATTCCATTTATTTAATAAAGCACATTTTCTAAATACTCGTGTTTTTTAAGAAATCATGTAAACCTTCTAGAAGTTGTGATTTTAAAAAACGGGGGAAGTAAGCTTTTTTTATTTCCAAACGCATGCGCAAACTATAGAAAGTCGTTATGACGTAGAATGTGCATACTTTGTTGATTCCATTTATGAAATAAAACACATTTTCTAAAAACTCATGTTTTTTACGAAATCATGTAAACCTTCTAGAACCTGTGATTTTAAAAAACGGGGGAAGTAAGCTTTTCTTATTTTCGGACGCATGCGCAAACTATAGAAAGTCGTTATGACGTAGAATGTGCATACTTTGTAGATTCCATTTATGAAATAAAACACATTTTCTAAAAACTCGTGTTTTTTACGAAATCATGTAAACCTTCTAGAAGCTGTGATTTTAAAAAACGGTGGAAGTAAGCTTTTCTTATTTCCGGACGAATGCGCAAACTATAAAAAGTCGTTATGTCGTAGAATGTGCATACTTTGACGTAGAATGTGCATACTTTGTAGATTCCATTTATGAAATAAAATAAATTTTCTAAAAACTGGTGTTTTTTACGAAATCATGTAAACCTTCTAGAAGCTGTGATTTTAAAAAACGGTGGAAGTAAGCTTTTCTTATTTCCAGACGCATGCGCAAACCATAGAAAGTCGTTATGACGTAGAATGTGCATACTTTGTCAATTCCATTTATGAAATAAAACACATTTTCTAAAAACTCGTGTTTTTTAAGAAATCATGTAAACCTTTTAGAAGCTGTGATTTTAAAAAACGGGGGAAGTAAGCTTTTCTTATTTCCAAACGCATGCGCAAACTATAGAAAGTCGTTATGACGTAGAATGTGCATACTTTGTTGATTTCATTTATGAAATAAAACACATTTTCTAAAAACTCATGTTTTTTACGAAATCATGTAAACCTTTTAGAAGCTGTGATTTTAAAAAACGGGGGAAGTAAGCTTTTCTTATTTTCGGACGCATGCGCAAACTATAGAAAGTCGTTATGACATAGAATGTGCATACTTCGTAGATTCCATTTATGAAATAAAACACATTTTCTGAAAACTCGTGTTTTTTACGAAATCATAAAAACCTTCTAGAAGCTGTGATTTTAAAAAATGGTGGAAGTAAGCTTTTCTTATTTCCGGACGAATGCGCAAACTATAGAAAGTCGTTATGTCGTAGAATGTGCATACTTTGATGTAGAATGTGCATACTTTGTAGATTCCATTGATGAAATAAAATAAATTTTCTAAAAACTGGTGTTTTTTACGAAATCATGTAAACCTTCTAGAAGCTGTGATTTTAAAAAATGGTGGAAGTAAGCTTTTCTTATTTCCAGACGCATGCGCAAACTATAGAAAGTCGTTATGACGTAGAATGTGCATACTTTGTGAATTCCATTTATGAAATAAAACACATTTTCTAAAAACTCATGTTTTTTAAGAAATCATGTAAACCTTCTAGAAGCTGTGATTTTAAAAAACGGGGGAAGTAAGCTTTTCTTATTTCCAAACGCATGCGCAAACTATAGAAAGTCGTTATGACGTAGAATGTGCATACTTTGTTGATTCCATTTATGAAATAAAACACATTTTCTAAAAACTCATGTTTTTTAAGAAATCATGTAAACCTTCTAGAAGCTGTGATTTTAAAAAACGGGGGAAGTAAGCTTTTCTTATTTCCAAACGCATGCGCAAACTATAGAAAGTCGTTATGACCTAGAATGTGCATACTTTGTTGATTCCATTTATGAAATAAAACACATTTTCCAAAAACTCATGTTTTTTAAGAAATCATGTAAACCTTCTAGAAGCTGTGATTTTAAAAAACGGGGGAAGTAAGCTTTTCTTATTTCCGGACGCATGCGCAAACTATAGAAAGTCGTTATGACGTAGAATGTGCATACTTTGTAGATTCCATTTATGAATTAAAACACATTTTCTAAAAACTCATGTTTTTTACGAAATCATGTATACCTTCTAGAAGCTGTGATTTTAAAAAACGGTGGAAGTAAGCTTTTCTTATTTCCGGACGAATGCGCAAACTATAGAAAGTCATTATGACGTTGAATGTGCATACTTTGTTGATTCCATTTATGAAATAAAATACATTTTCTAAAAATTTGTGTTTTTTAAGAAATCATGTAAACCTTCTAGAAGCTGTGATTTTAAAAAACGGGGGAAGTAAGCTTTTCTTATTTCCGGACGCATGCGCAAACTATAGAGAGTCGTTATGACGTAGAATGTGCATACTTTGTTGATTCCATTTATGAAATAAAACATATTTTCTAAAAACTCATGTTTTTTAAGAAATCATGTAAACCTTCTAGAAGCTGTGATTTGAAAAAACGGTGGAAGTAAGCTTTTCTTATTTCCGGACGAATGCGCAAACTATAGAAATTCATTATGAGGTGGAATGTGCATACTTTGTTGATTCCATTTATGAAATAAAACACATTTTCTAAAAACTCGTGTTTTTTAAGAAATCATGTAAACCTTCCAGAAGTTGTGATTTTAAAAAACGGTGGAAGTAAGCTTTTCTTATTTCCGGACGAATGCACAAACTATAGAATGTCGTTATGACGTAGAATGTGCATACTTTGTTGATTCCATTTATGAAATAAAACACATTTTCTAAAAACTCGTGTTTTTTTAGAAATCATGTAAACCTTCTAGAAGCTGTGATTTTAAAAAACGTGGGAAGTAAGCTTTTCTTATTTCGGGACACATGCGCAAACTATAGAAAGTTGTTATGATTTAGAATGTGCATACGTTCTTCATTCCATTTATGAAATAAAAAACATTTTCTAAAAACTCGGGTTTTTTAAGAAACCATGTAAACGTTCTAGAAACTGTGATTTTAAAAAACGGGGGAAGTAAGCTTTTCTTATTTCCAAACGCATGTGCAAACTATAGAAAGTCGTTATGATGTAGAATGTGCATACTTTGCTGATTCAATTTATGAAATAAAACACATTTTCAAAAAACAAGTGTTTTTTAAGAAATCATGTAAACCTTCTAGAAGCTGTAATTTTAAAAAACGGTGGAAGTAAGCTTTTCTTATTTCCGGACACATGCGCAAACTATAGAAAGTCTTTATGATGTAGAATGTGAATACTTTGTTGATTCTATTTATGAAATAAAACACATTTTCTAAAAACTCATGTTTTTTAAGAAATCATGTAAACCTTCTAGAAGCTGTGATTTGAAAAAACGGTGGAAGTAAGCTTTTCTTATTTCCGGACGAATGCGCAAACTATAGAAAGTCGTTATGACGTAGAATGTGAATAGATTGTTGATTCCATTTATGAAATAAAAGACATTTTCTAAAAACTCATGTTTTTTAAGAAATCATCTAAACCTTCTAGAAGTTGTGATTTTAAAAAACGGTGGAAGTAAGCTTTTCTTATTTCCAGACGCATGCGCAAACTATAGAAAGTCGTTATGACGTAGAATGTGCATACTTTGTTGATTCCATTTATGAAATAAAACACATTTTCTAAAAACTCATGTTTTTTAAGAAATCATGTAAACCTTCTAGAAGTTGTGATTTTAAAAAACGGTGGAAGTAAGCTTTTGATATTTCCGAACGAATGCGCAAACTATAGAATGTAGTTATGACGTAGAATGCGCATACTTTGTTGATTCCATTGATGAAATAAAACACATTTTCTAAAAAGTCATGTTTTTTTAGAAATCATGTAAACCTTCTAGAAGCTGTGATTTTAAAAAACGGGGGAAGTAAGCTTTTCTTATTTCCGGACGCATGCGCAAACTATAAAAAGTCGTTATGATTAAGAATGTGCATACATTGTTTATTCCATTTATGAAATAAAATACATTTTCTAAAAACTCGTGTTTTTTAAGAAACCATGTAAACCTTCTAGAAGCTGTGATTTTAAAAAATGGGGGAAGGAAGCTTTTCTTATTTCCAAACGCATGCGCAAACTATAGAAAGTCGTTATGACGTAGAAATTGCATACTTTGTCGATTCCATTTATGAAATAAAACACATTTTCGAAAAACAGGGGAAGTAAGCTTTTCTTATTTCTGAACGCATGCGTAAACTATAGACAGTCGTTATGACGTAGAATGTGCATACTTTGTAGATTCCATTTATGAAATAAAACACATTTTCGAAAAACTCGTGTTTTTTAAGAAATCATGTAAACCTTCTAGAAGCTGTGATTTTAAAAACGGTGGAAGTAAGCTTTTCTTATTTCCGGACGAATGCGCAAACTATAGAATGTCGTTATGATGTAGAATGTGCATACTTTGTTGATTCCATTTATGAAATAAAACACATTTTCTAAAAACTCGTGTTTTTTTAGAAATCATGTAAACCTTCTAGAAGCTGTGATTTTAAAAAACGGGGGAAGTAAGTTTTTCTTATTTCCGGACGCATGCGCAAACTATAGAAAGTCGTTATGACGTAGAATGTGCATACATTGTTGATTCCATTTATGAAATAAAACACATTTTCTAAAAACTCGTGTTTTTTAAGAAACCATGTAAACCTTCTAGAAGCTGTGATTTTAAAAAATGGGAGAAGTAAGCTTTTCTTATTTCCAAACGCATGCGCAAACTATAGAAAGTCATTATGACGTAGAATGTGCATACTTTGTTGATTCCATTTATGAAATAAAACACATTTTCTAAAAACTCGTGTTTTTTAAGAAATCATGTAAACCTTCTATTAGCTGTGATTTTAAAAAACGGGCGAACTAAGCTTTTCTTATTTCCGGACGCATGCGAAAACTATAGAAAGTAGTTATGACGTAGAATGTGCATGCTTTTTAGATTCCATTTATGAAATAAAACACATTTTCTAAAAACTAGTGTTTTTTACGAAACCATGTAAGCCTTCTAGAAACTGTGATTTTAAAAAATGGTGGAAGTAAGCTTTTCTTATTTCCGGACGAATGAGCAAACTATAGAAAGTCGTTATGACGTAGAATGTGCATAGTTTGTAGATTCCATTTATGAAATAAAACACATTTTCTAAAAACTCGTGTTTTTTACGAAATCATGTAAACCTTCTAGAAGCTGTGATTTTAAAAAACGGTGGAATTAAGCTTTTCTTATTTCCCGACGAATGCGCAAACTATAGAAAGTCGTTATGGGGTAGAATGTGCATACTTTGTGGATTCCATTTATGAAATAAAACACATTTTCTAAAAATTCGTGCTTTTTAAGAAATCATGTAAACCTTCTAGAACTGTGATTTTTAAAAACGGTGGAAGTAAGCTTTTCTTATTTCCGGACGAATGCGCAAACTATAGCATGTCGTTATGCCGTAGAATGTGCATACTTTGTTGATTCCATTTATGAAATAAAACACATTTTCTAAAAACTCGTGTTTTTTTAGAAATCATGTAAACCTTCTAGAAGCTGTGATTTTAAAAAACGGGGGAAGTAAGTTTTTCTTATTTCCGGACGCATGCGCAAACTATAGAAAGTCGTTATGACGTAGAATGTGCATACATTGTTGATTCCATTTATGAAATAAAACACATTTTCTAAAAACTCGTGTTTTTGAAGAAACCATGTAAACCTTCTAGAAGCTGTGATTTTAAAAAATGGGGGAAGTAAGCTTATCTTATTTCCAAACGCATGCACAAACTATAGAAAGTCATTATGACGTAGAATGTTCATACTTTGTTGATTCCATTTATGAAATAAAACACATTTTCTAAAAACTCGTGTTTTTTAAGAAATCATGTAAACCTTCTAGAAGCTGTGATTTTAAAAAACGGGGGAAGTAAGCTTTTCTTATTTCCAAACGCATGCGCAAACTATAGAAAGTCGTTATGACGTAGAATGTGCATACTTTCTTGATTCTATTTATGAAATAAAACACATTTTCTAAAAACTCGTGTTTTTTACGAAATCATCTAAACCTTCTAGATGCTGTGATTTCAAAAAAGAGTGGAAGTAAGCTTTTCTTATTTCCGGACGAATGCGCAAACTATAGAAAGTCGTTATGGGGTAGAATGTGCATACTTTGTGGATTCCATTTATGAAATAAAACACATTTTCTAAAAATTCGTGCTTTATAAGAAATCATGTAAACCTTCTAGAAGCTGTGATTTTTAAAAACGTTGGAAGTAAGCTTTTCTTATTTCCGGACGAATGCGCAAACTATAGCATGTCGTTATGACGTAGAATGTGCATACTTTTTTGATTCCATTTATGAAATAAAACACATTTTCTAAAAACTCGTGTTTTTTTAGAAATCATGTAAACCTTCTAGAAGCTGTGATTTTAAAAAACGGGGGAAGTAGGTTTTTCTTATTTCCGGACGCATGCGCAAACTATAGAAAGTCGTTATGACGTAGAATGTGCATACATTGTTGATTCCATTTATGAAATAAAACACATTTTCTAAAAACTCGTGTTTTTGAAGAAACCATGTAAACCTTCTAGAAGCTGTGATTTTAAAAAATGGGGGAAGTAAGCTTTTCTTATTTCCAAACGCATGTGCAAACTATAGAAAGTCATTATGACGTAGAATGTGCATACTTTGTTGATTCCATTTATGAAATAAAACACATTTTCTAAAAACTCGTGTTTTTTAAGAAATCATGTAAACCTTCTAGAAGCTGTGATTTTAAAAAACGGGGGAAGTAAGCTTTTCTTATTTCCGGACACATGCGCAAACTATAGAAAGTTGTTATGACGTAAAATGTGCATACATTGTTGATTCGATTTATGAAATAAAAAACATTTTCTAAAAACTCGTGTTTTTTAAGAAACAATGTAAACGTTCTAGAAGCTGTGATTTTAAAAAACGGAGGAAGTAAGCTTTTCTTATTTCCAAACGCATGCGCAAACTATAAAAAGTCGTTATGACGTAGAATGTTCATACTTTGTTGATTCTATTTTTTAAATAAAACACATTTTCTAAAAACTCTGTTTTTTAAGAAATCATGTAAACCTTCTAAAAGCTGTGATTTTAAAAAATGGGGGAAGTAAGGTTTTCTTATTTCCGGATGCATGCGCAAACTATAGAAAGTCGTTATGACGTAGAATCTGCATACTTTGTAGATTCCATGTATGAAATAAAACACATTTTCTAAAAACTCGTGTTTTTTACGAAATCATGTAAACCTTCTAGAAGCTGTGATTTTAAAAAACGGTGGAAGTAAGCTTTTCTTATTTCCGGACGAATGCGCAAACTATAGAAAGTCGTTATGACGTAGAATGTGCATATTTTGTTGATTCCATTTATGAAATAAAACACATTTTCTAAAAACTCGTGTTTTTTTAGAAATCATGTAAACCTTCTAGAAGCTGTGATTTTAAAAAACGGGGGAAGTAAGCTTTTCTTATTTCTAGACGCATGCGCAAACAATAGAAAGTCGTTATGACGTAGAATGTGCATACTTTGTTGTTTCCATTTATGAAATAAAACACATTTTCTAAAAACTCGTGTTTTTTAAGAAATCATGTAAACCTTCTAGAAGCTGTGATTTGAAAAAACGGTGGATGTAAGCTTTTCTTATTTCCGGACGAATGCGCAAACTATAGAAAGTCGTTATGAGGTAGAATGTGCATACTTTGTTGATTCCATTTATGAAATAAAACACATTTTCTAAAAACTCGTGTTTTTTAAGAAATCATGTAAACCTTCTAGAAGCTGTGATTTTAAAAAACGGTGGAAGGAATCTTTTCTTATTTCCGGACGAATGCGCAAACTATAGAATGCCGTTATGACGTAGAATGTGCATACTTTCTTGATTCCATTTATGAAATAAAACACATTTTCTAAAAACTCGTGTTTTTTTAAAAATCATGTAAACCTTCTAGAAGCTGTGATTTTAAAAAACGGGGGAAGTAACCTTTTCTTATTTCCGGACGCATGCGCAAACTATAGAAAGTCGTTATGTCGTAGAATGTGCATACATTGTTGATTCCTTTTATGAAATAAAAAACATTTTCTAAAAAATCGTGTTTTTTAAGAAACCATGTAAACGTTCTAGAAGCTGTGATTTTAAAAAACGGGGGAAGTAAGCTTTTCTTATTTCCAAACGCATGCGCAAACTATAGAAAGTCGTTATGACGTAGAATGTGCATACTTTGTTGATTCCATTTATGAAATAAAACACATTTTCTAAAAACTCGTGTTTTTTAAGAAATCATGTAAACCTTCTAGAAGCTGTGATTTTAAAAAACGGGGGAAGTAAGCTTTTCTTATTTCCGGACGCATGCGCAAACTATAGAAAGTCGTTATGACATAGAATGTGCATACTTTGTAGATTCCATATGAAATAAAACACATTTTCTAAAAACTCGTGTTTTTTACGAAATCATGTAAACCTTCTAGAAGCTGTGATTTTAAAAAACGGTGGAAGTAAGCTTTTCTTATTTCCGGACGCAAGCGCAAACTATAGAAAGTCGTTATGACGTAGAATCTGCATACTTTGTCGATTCCATTGATGAAATAAAACACATTTTCTAAAAACTTGTGTTTTTTACGAAATCATGTAAACCTTCTAGAAGCTGTGATTTTAAAAAACGATGGAAGTAAGCTTTTCTAATTTCTGGACGCATGCGCAAATTATAGAAAGTCGTTATGACATAGAATGTGCATACTTTGTCGATTCCATTTATGAAATAAAGCACATTTTCTAAATACTCGTGTTTTTTAAGAAATCATGTAAACCTTCTAGAACTTGTGATTTTAAAAAACGGGGGAAATAAGCTTTTCTTATTTCCAAACGCATGCGCAAACTATAGAAAGTCGCTATGACATAGAATGTGCATACTTTGTTGATTCCATTTATGAAATAAAACACATTTTCTAAAAACTCATGTTTTTTACGAAATCATGTAAACCTTCTAGAAGCTGTGATTTTAAAAAACGGTGGAAGTAAGCTTTTCTTATTTATGGACACATGCGCAAACTATAGAAAGTCGTTATGATGTACAATGTGCATACATTGTTGATTCCATTTATGAAATAAAACACATTTTCCAAGAACTCGTGTTTTTTACGAAATCATGTAAACCTTCTAGAAGCTGTGATTTTAAAAAATGGTGGAAGTAAGCTTTTCTTATTTCCGGACGAATGCGCAAACTATAGAAAGTCGTTATGACGTAGAATGTGCATACTTTGTAGATTCCATTTATGAAATAAAATACATTTTCTAAAAACTCGTGTTTTTCAAAAAATCATGTAAACCTTCTAGAAGCTGTGATTTTAAAAAATGGGGGAAGTAAGCTTTTCTTATTTCCAAACGCATGCGCAAACTATAGAATTTCATTATGACGTAGAATGTGCATACTTTGTTGATTCCATTTATGAAATAAAACACATTTTCTAAAAAATCATGTTTTTTAAGAAATCATGTAAACCTTCTAGAAGCTGTGATTTTAAAAAACGGGGGAAGTAAGCTTTTCTTATTTCCGGACGAATGCGCAAACTATAGAAAGTCGTTATGTCGTAGAATGTGCATACTTTGACGTAGAATGTGCATACTTTGTAGATTCCATTTATGAAATAAAATAAATTTTCTAAAAACTCGTGTTTTTTACGAAATCATGTAAACCTTCTAGAATCTGTGATTTTAAAAAACGGTGGAAGTAAGCTTTTCTTATTTCCGGACGCATGCGCAAACTATAGAAAGTCGTTATGACGTAGAATGTGCATGCTTTGTAGATTCGATTTATGAAATAAAACAAATTTTCTAAAAACTCGTGTTTTTTACGAAATAATGTAAATATTCTAGAAGCTGTGATTTTAAAAAACGGTGGAAGTAAGCTTTTCTTATTTCCAAACGCATGCGCAAACTATAGAAAGTCGTTATGACGTAGAATGTGCATACTTTGTTGATTCCATTTATGAAATAAAACACATTTTCTAAAAACAAGTGTTTTTTAAGAAATCATGTAAACCTTCTAGAAGCTGTAATTTTAAAAAACGGGGGAAGTAAGCTTTTCTTATTTCCGGACGCATGCACAAACTATAGAAAGTCGTTATGACGTATAATGTGCATACTTTGTAGATTCCATTCATGAAGTAAAACACATTTTCTAAAAACTCATGTTTTTTACGAAATCATGTAAACCTTCTAGAAGCTGTGATTTTAAAAAACGGTGGAAGTAAGCTTTTCTTATTTCTGGACGCATCCGCAAACTATAGAAAGTCGTTATGATGTAGAATGTGCATACATCTTTGATTCCATTTATGAAATAAAACACATTTTCCAAGAACTCATGTTTTTTACGAAATCATGTAAACCTTCTAGAAGCTGTGATTTTAAAAAATGGTGGAAGTAAGCTTTTCTTATTTCCGGACGAATGCGCAAACTATAGAAAGTCGTTATGACGTAGAATGTGCATACTTTGTAGATTCCATTTATGAAATAAAATACATTTTCTAAAAACTCGTGTTTTTTAAGAAATCATGTAAACCTTCTAGAAGCTGTTATTTTAAAAAATGGGGGAAGTAAGCTTTTCTTATTTCCAAACGCATGCGCAAACTATAGAATTTCATTATGACGTAGAATGTGCATACTTTGTTGATTCTATTTATGAAATAAAACATATTTTCTAAAAAATCGTGTTTTTTAAGAAATCATGTAAACCTTCTAGAAGCTGTGATTTTAAAAAACGGGGGAAGTAAGATTTTCTTATTTCCGGACGCATGCGAAAACTATAGAAAGTCGTTATGACGTAGAATGTGCATACTTTGTAGATTCCATTTATGAAATAAAACACATTTTCTAAAAACTCGTGTTTTTTACGAAATCATGTAGACCTTCTAGAAGCTGTGATTTTAAAAAACGGGGGAGGTAAGATTTTCTTATTTCCGGACGCATGCACAAACTATAGAAAGTCGTTATGACGTAGAATGTGCATACTTTGTAGATTCGATTTATGAAATAAAACACATTTTCTAAGAACTCGTGTTTTTTACGAAATCATGTAAACCTTCTAGAAGTTGCGATTTTAAAAAACGGTGGAAGTAAGCTTTTCTTATTTCCGGATGCATGCGCAATCTATAGAAAGTCGTTATGACGTAGAATGTGCATACTTTGTTGATTCCATTTATGAAATAAAACACATTTTCTAAAAACTCATGTTTTTTAAGAAATCATGTAAACCTTCTAGAAGCTGTGATTTTAAAAAACAGGGGAAGTAAGCTTTTCTTATTTCCGGACGCTTGCGAAAACTATAGAAAGTCGTTATGACGTAGAATGTGCACGCTTTTTAGATTCCATTTATGAAATAAAACACATTTTCTAAAAACTTGTGTTTTTTACGAAACCATGTAAACCTTCTAGAAGCTGTGATTTTAAAAAATGGTGGAAGTAAGCTTTTCTTATTTCCGGACGAATGCGCAAACTATAGAAAGTCGTTATGACGTAGAATGTGCGTACTTTGTAGATTCCATTTATGAAATAAAACACATTTTCTAAAAACTCGTGTTTTTTACGAAATCATGTAAACCTTCTAGAAGCTGTGATTTTAAAAAACGGTGGAAGTAAGCTTTTCTTATTTCCGGACGCATGCGCAAACTATAGAAAGTCGTTATGACGTACAATGTGCATACTTTGTAGATTCCATTTATGAAATAAAACACATTTTCTAAAAAGTCGTGTTTTTTACGAAATCATCTAAACCTTCTAGATGATGTGATTTCAAAAAAGAGTGGAAGTAATCTTTTCTTATTTCCGGACGAATGCGCAAACTATAGAAAGTCATTATGACGTAGAATGTGCATACTTTGTAGATTCCATTTATGAAATAAAACACATTTTCTAAAAACTCGTGTTTTTTACGAAATCATGTAAACCTTCTAGAAGCTATGATTTCAAAAAACGGTGGAAGTAAGCTTTTCTTATTTCCGGACGAATGCACAATCTATAGAAAGTCGTTATGCCGTAGAATGTGCATACATTGTTGATTCCATTTATGAAATAAAACACATTTTCTAAAAACTCGTGTTTTTTAAGAAACTATGTAAACCTTCTAGAAGCTGTGATTTTAAAAAACGGGGGAAGTAAGCTTTTCTTATTTCCAAACGCATGTGCAAACTATAGAAATTCGTTATGACGTAGAATGTGCATACTTTGTTGATTCCATTTATGAAATAAAACACATTTTCTAAAAACTCGTGTTTTTTAAGAAATCATGTAAACCTTCTAGAAGCTGTGATTTTAAAAAAGAGGGGAAGTAAGATTTTCTTATTTCCAAACGCATGCGCAAACTATAGAAATTCGTTATGACGTAGAATGTGCATACTTTGTTGATTCCATTTATGAAATAAAACACATTTTCTAAAAACTCCGGTTTTTTAAGAAATCATGTAAACCTTCTAGAAGCTGTGATTTTAAAAAACGGGGGAAGTAAGCTTTTCTTATTTCTGGATGCATGCACAAACTATAGAAAGTCGTTATGACGTAGAATGTGCATACTTTGTAGATTCCATTTATGAAATAAAACACATTTTCTAAAAACTCGTGTTTTTTACGAAATCATGGAAACCTTCTAGAAGCTGTGATTTTAAAAAATGGTGGAAGTAAGCTTTTCTTATTTCCGGACGAATGCGCAAACTATAGAAAGTCATTATGACGTAGAATGTGCATACTTTGTAGATTCCATTTATGAAATAAAACACATTTTCTAAAAACACGTGTTTATTAAGAAATCATGTAAACCTTCTAGAAGCTGTGATTTTAAAAAACGGGGGAAGTAAGCTTTTCTTATTTCCGGACGCATGCGAAAACTATAGAAAGTCGTTATGACGTAGAATGTGGATACTTTTTAGATTCCATTTATGAAATAAAACACATTTTCTAAAAACTCGTGTTTTTTACGAAATCATGTAAACCTTCTAGAAGCTGTGATTTTAAAAAACTGTGGAAGTAAGCTTTTCTTATTTCCGGACTCATGCGCAAACTATAGAAAGTCGTTATGACGTAGAATGTGCATACTTTGTTGATTCCATTTATGAAATAAAACACATTTTCTAAAAACTCGTGTTTTTTAAGAAATCATGTAAACCTTCTAGAAGTTGTGATTTTGAAAAACGGGGGAAGTAAGCTTTTCTTATTTCCAGACGCATGCGAAAACTATAGAAAGTCGTTATGACGTAGAATGTGCATACTTTTTAGATTATATTTATGAAATAAAACACATTTTCTAAAAACTCGTGTTTTTTACGAAATCATGTAAACCTTCTAGAAGCTGTGATTTAAAAAAATGGTGGAAGTAAGCTTTTCTTATTTCCGGACGCATGGGCAAACTATAGAAATTCGTTAAGACATAGAATGTGCATACTTTGTCGATTCCATTGTTGATGTATATGTAACTTCGGAATCTATTTCACATATATGTATATTGTATTCCTATAGAGATGGTATTATTCCTCTATAAGGAAGTGTCGTTATTTATATCGTATGTGTCGTAACTTATACTTGATGGGTTATTAGACCACCTTGTTTGGTGTCGGCCCTGTATAAGTCATGTGGGTCAAAGGGTTATTAGACCACCCTATTGGGGGTCGGCCATGTGGGTCAAAGGTTTATTATACCACCCTATTGGGGGTCGGCCATGTGGGTCAAAGGGTTATTAGACCACCCTATTGGGGGTCGGCCCAGTCAGCATTATGTTATGTGGTTAAGTTTGAGCCTACATGAGTTAGGTAAAAAGGCAAGTCAAGTCAAGTATAAATAGAGTGCGGGAGGCACTCTATTTACTCACTCACTTCTCACTCATGCACTCAAGAAGGAGTGGCGCACTTATGGAGGAGGAGGATTTGCTACTAGGTTATGTCTATCTCTCATGGTTGGTTGTATCATTGCTCTATCTATCTCTGAGGAAGTTATTGGGTTTTTTCACCTTTATGGTTTTCCCCAAGTAAATCTTTGTGTCTCTTGTGTGCTTGCATTATTGTCTCCATGATTGGTATGCTGTAGATATGCTGTACATGTTGTTCTCTCAGTTAAGATCCTAGATCAGATTGAAGTAAATTCTGAAAATTTAACATGGTATCAGAGCTAGCCTGAAAGAAGGCATGATATGGCATGTATGACACTTGTTGCACTTACGATGCTAGGGCTTGATATAGTAAAAACCAGTCGTCGTAGAAATTTCGCTATAAATCCGTTTTGGCGAAGGTTTCGAATCTGAAATTGTTACAGGACTAAGACAAGATCTCCATGTACATTGTGTCCAAAGGACAACCTCTAATTCGTTCTACTTTGTGATTTATGATCTGTGCAATATAGGGTTTCTGCCTCTTCCAGATCTGAGTCAAAATCAGGTGACCTTGGGAAAAAGGTCATAACTTGGGATAGGAAGCTCCAAATGAAATTTCGTAAAAGTGATAGGTAGTAAACAGACTCTACTATCTCAGAAAACGTTTTCAGAGGCCGAAGATGAACCAGTGACATGTGGCACTCCGTACAAGTTCGCTCTCCTGTATTATCCCATAAACAGGTCACGTTACGACACTTGGCATAACTCTCTCTCAGAGAGTCCAATTGAGGTCATACCTATCAGGATGGAAAGATAAGAGACCTAGATATCTCAGAAAACTTTTTCAGAGGCCGAATTTAAAACAGTGACACGTGGCACGCAGTACAAGTTCGCTCTCCTGTATTATCCCAAAACAGGTCATGTTGCGACACTTGGCATAACTCTCTCTCAGAGAATCCAATTGAGGTCATACCTGTCAGGATGGAAAGGTAACAGGTCAGGCTATCTCAAGAAACGTTTTCAGACCCTGTGGATCGAAAAGTTCAGAGTTACGCCAGAAACAATCAGGTACATATTTCTGTCAAAATAGAATTATTTTTGAGTACCTTCATTCATGGCTTCCGGAATTTAGGGCTTTGAAGAAAGTTGGAATTTTTGTAATCGGAGACCACGGCTGAATGCTACTCATCAAAATAAAAATTTATATACCAAAATCAGAATTTTTGGTTGGGTAGAAGGCCGGGCTTGATCAGACCCTAGTTCGGGACTTTGATCAGAAAAGTGGAAAATTAGGGCTTCTGTAAAAATGAGATTTTTTGAAATCTATAACCACGGCTGGAAGCTCCTCAGAAAAATAGAAGCTTAGAGATTTGGATCAAACCTTTTGATTGGGCAGAAGAGTGGGATTCATCAAACCCCAGTTCAGGGTCACGTCCAGTGAATCCAGAAGTTTCAAAGGAAAAATTGAGGAGTGAAACTCCGCAGTTTTCAAATTATGAATATACCGGTTTGATCAGATTATCAAGGCGCATATTTCTATCCTTTCGGAAGTTTGAAATTCAAAGTTTGAATTTTTGGGGTTTCTTTGACAAACCCATATCCAGCTCCAGGTCCAGTTCTTGCAAATCAAGTGGATTGGGTTAATCCTAGAAGAAGATGGATTGGTCATCTGCATAAGTGAAGGAGTTCCTGTTTCAGAGGGAGATGAGGCTAAGGCCTTACATAAGAAGATTACAAGCGATCTCGACAGGTATGACTCATTGAGGTATGTTTCGAGATTTGTTCATGATTAAGTTTATGGTATGTTTGTATTCATGTTATTACGGTTAGTACAATCTTGATTTTAAATTTGTCGTATCACCTTAACAAAATTATGAATGCATGATAGAAGATATTCGTTGGTTAGGGTATTGACACTTATGATTGTACTAATGAATTATGGTGTTATATGAGGTTCATGTTGTCTACTAACATGAAAGGTACACCAAGAAAGACAAATCATGTTCTGGTCCAAGAACATATGATCATGATAACATGAGGACAAAGATTCATCCATTGTCATGGATCTCATAGAAGATCCATTTACGAGGAATGTATAACTTGGTTTTATAATGGTTAACCTATGAGATATACAAGTTACTAGCACAAGTCATTGACGAAGAACAAGAAGACATTATGCGGGTATGTTAGACATAAATAGCTAGCATGCTAATCCAGGTATGTTTTTCCTATATCAACCTAGAATCCTACCTTGGGTTAGGATCTTATACTGTTGTGTTGTTGATAATGATTATTCATGAAGTCATAGGTTTGAATAATCATGGTTGTATGCATATTATGTTTCTTACCATAATTGATGATATGACTAACCAGAAGAATCATGAAGGTATAGGTTTGAGTAATTACAGGTTTAGACATGTTATGTTTCTTATGATTTGACTAACCATAAGAATCCTTCATTAACCTTGAATGCTAATGCTTATTATTTTTGTTTGAAATGATCATGACTATACATGCTTTAATAGTATACTAATGAATGTATGATTTTATATTAGACCTAGAGGATAACACAATGATGATACTAACAAGCATGCATAGGGATCGAGAATGCTAATCCAGTTCAAGGACAGGTAACCCAGGGAGCAAAGATCAAGAGGGAGTACACTCCAGTGGTTTATGAAAGGATGCAGATATTCAGAGGGAGTTGAACATCTCTCTACATTACACAACAGAAAGGTGTAGAAGAAGCTACTGCAGATCAGGACTCCAGCAGCTCCTGCAAGAAAGCAAAGACTCAGAGGGAGTCCACCCAACGAACAAACAAATATAAGTATTTTAATTATCATTTCTTATATATATGTTTGTTTAAATAAAATTGTTCAATGATGTATATGCTCATGTTCCTAGACTTAGGATATGCATTGTGCATATTAGAATAGTTGCATTAATGAACAGTATACTACTAATATACATGGGTAAGTAGCCTATGGCACTGTACAACATTCCATTGCTACTTATCTAGAATGAAACCTCTTTGCTGACATGTTGGGAGTTGTGCACACTCTTAACAATGTTCTGGTAGAGATTGGAAGGAATCTAGAAAGTTACGGGATATGGATAAATGTTGTATTGAAGCATTGGCTAAGATAATTGCATGACTGTATGACATATTTCTTTATGTGTAAGAATTTGTTCTGAAAACTATGAGATGTTTTCTAATCATGCAATTTAACTTGTTGTGTAGGAAAGATCGTATGCCATCTCCTACAAAAGAAGAACTACAACATTTGTTCAGTAACAAAATTATCTATTGGAGAAATTGAAGTTCCCAGGATCTGGGATGAAGAAATGGAATGCCATGATCCGTCGATCATGAAGAATGATGTTTGGGATGTTGTCCCAAGACGTGAAGGGAAGTTTGTTATGACTTCCAAATGGAACTATCAGATCAAGCATGTTGCAGATAGCAGCATTGAGAAATAGAAAAGTGATGAAATAGAAGATGCACCAGATGGATTTCAAGACAGCATGGTGCAGTCATATATGTGTGCAGAACTTGGTATGGTAGGATAGATAGCCTTCTAAGTTTGGTATTTACCAAGAGTAAAGCGGGTTCCAACCTTTACTACAAGGTTGAGGAAGACAATCCAGGGATACTACTTTTGTATACGGATAACCTATTTGTTACAGATGAAGATAGATTGATTGCCGACACGCAGCGGAAGCTTACTACCGAGTTCAAGATGAGGAACTTGGGGATTATGCACTATTTGTTTTTGGCATGGAGGTGTGGCAGAGTGATGGAATCTTCCTTGGACAAGGGAAGTATGCAATAGAGATCCTGAAGAGGTTCGGGATGATGGACTGCAAGGCTATGGCCACTCCTATGGCATCGAATCTGAAGCTTCTATGTGATGCTTCATCTGAGCCAGTTGATGTCTCCATGTACCGTCAGATGATTGGGTCCTTGATGTACCTGACGAACACGAGACCAGACATTTGCTTTGCTGTGAACACATTGAGCTAGTTCTTGACGGATCCGAGGAGTGTTCACCTAGTTGCTATAAAGCATGTTCTGAGGTACCTGAAGGGTACAGTGGATTATGGGATCAAGTATGAAGCGAATCAAAAGTTTAACCTACAGAGTTATGTTGATTCAGATTGGGATGGCAGTGCTGCAGATAGGAAGAGCACATCTGGGTGTTGCTTCAATATGGGATCAGGTGTGATCTCTTGGTTTAGCAGGAAGCAGTCCTGCGTAGCACTAAGTACAGCTGAGGCTGAGTATGTTGCAGCATGTTAAGCTAGTTGTGAGGCAGTATGGCTACGGAAGCTACTGTCTGAGTTATTTGATCTCCCGTTGGATGCTACTGGTATCTTCTGTGATAACCAGAGTTATGTGAAGCTGTCCGAGAACCCAGTGTTTCATGACAGGTCGAAACACATAGAGATCAAATATCACTATATCAGGGATATGGTGCAGAGAGGAGCTGTGAAGCTCCTGTATGTTGCAACAGACGAGCAGATTGCAGATGTGCTGACGAAGCCACTATCCAGGGTGAAGTTTGAGTACCTCAGAGAGAGGCTTGGCATGCTTCAGATCGAGGATACTTCGAGGAAGAAGTGATGGACACATTTGCTGAAGCCATTCCAAGCATGTTGGAAGGGGGATCCTTCACATGGCTGTGGATGTAAGCGCTGGATGATAAGCATCAGGATGATGTTCTGGTTTCTTCTTAGATATGATCAGGTAGATCATGTATGTTGATGGATACATTGTGTGGATCATGTATCTTTGTATGATTAGGTAGATCATGGATGCTGATGGATACATTGTGTGGATCATGTATCTTTGTATGATCAGGTAGATCATGGATGCTGATGGATACATTGTGTGGATCATGTATCTTTGTATGATAAGGTAGATCATGTATGTTGATGGGTACATTGTGTGGATCATGTATCCTTGTATGATCAGGTAGATCATGTATGTTGATGGGTACATTGTGTGGATCATGTATCTTTGTATGATCACATAGATCATGTATGATTGATGGATACATTGTGTGGATCATGTATCTATGTGTGCATCAGATGGATGCATTGTATGATCAGGATGATCGTGGATGACGAGCTTCTCCAGATGACATGCAGCAGGATGTTGCAGTGATGATGATGAGTATCATATGATACTTTGTGGCCATGGATCAGGTTGTGCAGGAAAGCATGTAATTTGTGCCCTGGGAGATTTGTAGATGATCTTTCGAGGTTTTGCCTATGGCATGTAATTCGGTGCCCTGGGACATCTGGAAAATTCTCTTGCGAGGTTTTTCTTGGGAGGACATGTAATTTGTGCCATGGGAGATCTGCAGATAGTCTTTCGAGGTTTTGCCTATGGCATGTAATTCAGTGCCCTGGGATATCTGGCAGATGCTCTTGCGAGGTTTTGTCCTATGGCATGTAATTTTCTCCTGGGAGATCTGGACAGGATGAAAAAGGCCTCAGATGCTTCAGCCAGGTTTTGCCATGACCACATGTAATTTGCTCCTAGGAGATCTGGATAGGATGAAAAAGGCCTCAGATGCTTCAGCCAGGTTTTGTGGTGAGATCACATGTAATGTGCTCCTGGGAGATCCGACAGGTAGAGCTGAGTGCTCGTAACAGCCTGGGATGCTTCAGCCAGGTTTTGTGATGGGTCACATGTAATGTGCTCCTGGGAGATCCTACAGGTAGAGCTGTGTGCTCGTAATAGCCTGGGATGCTGCAGCCAGGTTTTGTGATGCACGTAATAAGTCCTGAGGATTCCACAGTATGGCCAGTGATGATGAAGACCTGCAGATGGTGGGCCTACATCCAGTATGAAAAAGGACTGGCTCTGTAGAACTTCCTATGATGAGTAGATTCAAAGATTGATTGAGATAGCAGCAGCAGTGACGATGATGATGACTCGATGACGATTATCCAGTGACGATGATCCAGAGAAGATGACTTGTGCTAGAAGAACTATGCTGAGAAATACCTTCCTAGTTAAGAGGGAGTGTTGATGTATATGTAACTTCAGAATGTATTTCACATATATGTATATTGTATTCCTATAGAGATGGTATTATTCCTCTATAAGGAAGTGTCGTTATTTATATTGTAAGTGTCGTAACTTATACTTGATGGGTTATTAGACCACCTTGTTTGGGGTCGGCCCTGTATAAGTCATGTGGGTCAAAGGGTTATTAGACCACCCTATTGGGGGTCGGCCCAGTCAGCATTATGTTATGTGGTTAAGTTCGAGCCTACATGAGTTAGGTAAAAAGGCAAGTCAAGTCAAGTATAAATAGTGTGCGGGAGGCACTCTATTTACTCACTCACTTCTCACTCATGCACTCAAGGAGGAGTGGCGCACTTATGGAGGAGGAGGATCTGCTGCTAGGTTATGTCTATCTCTCATGGTTGGTTGTCTCATTGCTCTATCTATCTCTGAGGAAGTTATTGGGGTTTTTCACCTTTATGGTTTTCCCCAAGTAAATATTTGTGTCTCTTGTGTGCTTGCATTATTGTCTCCATGATTGATATGCTGTAGATATGATGTACATGTTGTTCTCTCAGTTAAGATCCTAGATCAGATTGAAGTAAATTCTGAAAATTTAACATCCATTTATAAAATAAAACATATTTTCTAAAAACTCGTGTTTTTTAAGAAATCATGTAAACCTTCTAGAAACTGTGATTTTAAAAAACGGGGGAAGTAAGCTTTTCTTATTTCCAAACGCATGCGCAAACTGTAGAAAGTCGTTATGACGTAGAATGTGCATAATTTGTTGATTCCATTTATGAAATAAAACACATTTTCTAAAAACTCGTGTTTTTTATGAAATCATGTAAACCCTTTAGAAGCTGTGATTTTAAAAAACGGGGGAAGTAAGCTTTTCTTATTTCCAAACGCATGCGCAAACTATAGAAAGTCGTTATGACGTAGAATGTGCATACTTTGTAGATTCCATTTATGAAATAAAACACATTTTCTAAAAACTCGTGTTTTTTACAAAATCATGTAAACCTTCTAGAAGCTGTAATTTTAAAAAACGGTGGAAGTAAGCTTTTCTTATTTCCGGACGCATGCGCAAACTATAAAAGTCGTTATGACGTAGAATGTGCATACTTTGTAGATTCCATTTATGAACTAAAACACATTTTCTAAAAACTCGTGTTTTTTACGAAATCATGTAAACCTTCTAGAAGCTGTGATTTTAAAAAATGGTGGAAGTAAGCTTTTCTTATTTCCGGACGCATGCGCAAACTGTAGAAAGTCGTTATGATGTAGAATGTGCACACTTTGTTGATTCCATTTATGAAATAAAACACATTTTCTAAAAACTTGTGTTTTTTAAGAAATCATGTAAACCTTGTAGAAGCTGTGATTTTAGAAAACGGGGGAAGTAAGCTTTTCTTATTTCCAAATGCATGCGCAAAATATAGAAAGTCATTATGATGTAGAATGTGCATACTTTGTTGATTCGATTTATGAAATAAAACACATTTTCTAAAAACTCGTGTTTTCTAAGAAATCATGTAAACCTTCTAGAAGCTGTGATTTTAAAAAATGGGGAAGTAAGCTTTTCTTATTTCCGGACGCATGCGCAAACTATAGAAAGTTGTTATGACGTAGAATGTGCATACTTTATAAATTCCATTTATGAAATAAAACACATTTTCTAAAAACTCGTGTTTTTTACGAAATCATGTAAACCTTCTAGAAGCTGTGATTTTAAAAAACAGTGGAAGTAAGCTTTTCTTATTTCCGGACACATGCGCAAACTATAGAAAGTCGTTATGACGTAGAATGTGCATACTTTGTAGATTCCATTTATGAAACAAAACACATTTTCTAAAAACTCGTGTTTTTTACGAAATCATGTAAACCTTCTAGAAGCTGTGATTTTAAAAAATGGTGGAAGTAAGCTTTTCTTATTTCCAAATGAATGTGCAAACTATAGAAATTAGTTATGACGTAGAATGTGCATACTTTGTTGATTCCATTTATGAAATAAAACACATTTTCTAAAAACTCGTTTTTTTTAAGAAATCATGTAAACCTTCTAGAAGCTGTGATTTTAAAAAACGGTGGAAGTAAGCTTTTCTTATTTCCGGACGCATGCGCAAACTATAGAAAGCCATTATGACATAGAATGTGCATACTTTGTTGATTCCATTTATGAAATAAAACACATTTTCTAAAAATTCGTGTTTTTTAAGAAATCATGTAAACCTTCTAGAAGCTGTGATTTTAAAAAACGGGGGAAGTAAGCTTTTCTTATTTCTGGACGCATGCGCAAACTATAGAAAGTCGTTATGATGAAGAATGTGCATACTTTTTAGATTCCATTTATGAAATAAAACACATTTTCTAAAAACTCGTGTTTTTTACGAAATCATGTAAACCTTCTAGAAGCTGTGATTTTAAAAAATGGTGGAAGTAACCTTTTCTTATTTCCGAACGAATGCGGAAACTATAGAAAGTCATTATGACGTAGAATGTGCATACTTTGTTGATTCCATTTATGAACTAAAATACATTTTCTAAAAACTCGTGTTTTTTGAGAAATCATGTAAACCTTCTAGAAGTTGTGATTTTAAAAAACGGGCGAAGTAAGCTTTTCTTATTTCCGGACGCATGCACAAACTATCGAAAGTCATTATGACATAGAATGTGCATACTTTGTAGATTCCATTTATGAAATAAAACACATTTTCTAAAAACTCGTGTTTTTTACGAAATCATGTAAACCTTCTAGAAGCTGTGATTTTAAAAAACAGTGGAAGTAAGATTTTCTTATTTTCAGATGCATGCGCAAACTATAGAAAGTCGTTATGACGTAGAATGTGCATACTTTGTTGATTCCATTTATGAAATAAAACACATTTTCTAAAAACTCGTGTTTTTTAAGAAATCATGTAAACCTTCTAGAAGCTGTGATTTTAAAAAACGGGGGAAGTAAGCTTTTCTTATTTCCGGACGCATGCGCAAACTATAGAAAGTGGTTATGACATAGAATGTGCATAGTTTTTAGATTCCATTTATGAAATAAAACACATTTTCTAAAAACTCGTGTTTTTTAAGAAATCATGTAAACCTTCTAGAAGCTGTGATTTTAAAAAATGGGGGAAGGAAGCTTTTCTTATTTCTGGACGCATGCACAAAATATAGAAAGTCATTATGACGTAGAATGTGCATACTTTGTAGATTCCATTTATGAAATAAAACACATTTTTAAAAACTTGTGTTTTTTACAAAATCATGTAAACCTTCTAGAAGCTGTGATTTTAAAAAACGGTGGAAGTAAGCTTTTCTTTTTTCCGGATGCATACGCAAAATTATAGAAAGTCGTTATGACGTAGAATGTGCATACTTTGTTGATTCCATTTATGAAATAAAACACATTTTCTAAAAACTTGTGTTTTTTAAGAAATTATGTAAACCTTTTAGAAGCTGTGATTTTAAAAAACGGGGGAAGTAACCATTTCTTATTTCCGGACGCATGCGCAAACTATAGAAAGTCGTTATGACGTCGAATGTGCATACTTTGTAGATTACATTTATGAAATAAAACACAAACTCGTGTTTTTTACGAAATCATGTAAACCTTCTAGAAGCTGTGATTTTAAAAAATGGTGAAAGTAAGCTTTTCTTATTTCCGGACGCATGCGAAAACTATAGAAATTCGTTATGACGTAGAATGTGCATACTTTGTTGATTCCATTTATGAAATAAAACACAATCTTTTCTTATTTCCGGACGCATGCGCAAACTATAGAAAGTCGTTATGACGTAGAATGTGAATACTTTTTTTATTCCATTTATGAAATAAAACACATTTTCTAAAAACTCATGCTTTTTAAGAAATCATGTAAACCTTCTAGAAGCTGTGATTTTAAAAAACGGTGAAAGTAAGCTTTTCTTATTTCCGGATGCATGCGCAAACTGTAGAAAGTCGTTATCACGTAGAATGTGCATACTTTGTTGTTTCCATTTATGAAAGAAAACACATTTTCTAAAAACTCGTGTTTTTCAAGGAATCATGTAAACCTTCTAGAAGCTGTGATTTTAAAAAATGGGGGAAGTAAGGTTTTCCTATTTCCGGACGCATGCGCAAAGTATAGAAAGTCGTTATGACGTAGAATGTGCATACTTTGTAGATTCCATTTATGAAATAAAACACATTTTCTAAAAACTGTGTTTTTTAAGAAATCATGTAAACCTTTTAGAAGCTGTGATTTTAAAAAACGGGGGAAGTAACCATTTCTTATTTTCGGACGCATGCGCAAAGTATAGAAAGTCGTTATGACGTCGAATATGCATACTTTGTAGATTACATTTATGAAATAAAACACAAACTCGTGTTTTTTACGAAATCATGTAAACCTTCTAGAAGCTGTGATTTTAAAAAATGGTGAAAGTAAGCTTTTCTTATTTCCGGACGCATGCGAAAACTATAGAAATTCGTTATGACGTAGAATGTGCATACTTTGTTGATTCCGTTTATGAAATAAAACACATTTTCTAAAAACTCGTGTTTTTTAAGAAATCATGTAAACTTTCTAGAAGATGTGATTTTAAAAAACGGTGGAAGTAATCTTTTCTTATTTCCGGACGAATGTGCAAACTATAGAAAGTCGTTATGACGTAGAATGTGCATACTTTTTTTATTCCATTTATGAAATAAAACACATTTTCTAAAAACTCGTGTTTTTTAAGAAATCATGTAAACCTTCTAGAAGCTGTGATTTTAAAAAACGGTGAAAGTAAGGTTTTCTTATTTCCGGATGCATGCGCAAACTGTAGAAAGTCGTTATGACGTAGAATGTGCATACTTTTTTGTTTCCATTTATGAAATAAAACACATTTTCTAAAAACTCGTGTTTTTCAAGGAATCATGTAAACCTTCTAGAAGCTGTGATTTTAAAAAATGGGGGAAGTAAGGTTTTCCTATTTCCGTACGCATGCGCAAACTATAGAAAGTCGTTATGACGTAGAATGTGCATACTTTGTTGATTCCATTTATGAAATAAAACACATTTTCTAAAAACTCGTGTTTTTTACGAAATCATGTAAACCTTCTAGAAGCTGTGATTTTAAAAAACGGTGGAAGTAAGCTTTTCTTATTTCCGGATGAATGCGCAAACTATAGAAAGTCGTTATGATTTATAATGTGCATACTTTGTTGATTCCATTTATGAAATAAAACACATTTTCTAAAAACTCGTGTTTTTTACGAAATCATGTAAACCTTCTAGAAGCTGTGATTTAAAAAAACGGTGGAAGTAAGCTTTTCTTATTTCCGGACGCATGCGCAAACAATAGAAAGTCGTTATGACGTAGAATGTGCATACTTTGTAGATTCCATTTGTGAAATAAAACACATTTTCTAAAAACTCGTGTTTTTTACGTAATCATTTAAACCTTCTAGAAGCTGTGATTTTAAAAAACGGTGGAAGTAAGCTTTTCTTATTTCCGGATGCATGCGTAAACTATAGAAAGTCGTTTTGACGTAGAATGTGCATACTTTGTTGATTCCATTTATGAAATAAAACACATTTTCTAAAAACTCATGTTTTTTAAGAAATCATGTAAACCTTCTAGAAGATGTGATTTTAAAAAATGGGAGAAGTAAGCTTTTCTTATTTCCAAATGCATGTGCAAACTATAGAAAGTCGTTATGACGTAGAATGTGCATACTTTGTTGATTCCATTTATGAAATAAAACACATTTTCTAAAAACTCGTGTTTTTTACGAAATCATGTAAACCTTCTAGAAGCTATGATTTTAAAAAACGGTGGAAGTAAGCTTTTCTTATTTCCGGACGCATGCGCAAACAATAGAAAGTCATTATGACGTAGAATGTGCATACATTGTAGATTCCATTTGTGAAATAAAACACATTTTCTAAAAACTCGTGTTTTTTACGTAATCATGTAAACCATCTAGAAGCTGTGATTTTAAAAAACGGTGGATGTAAGCTTTTCTTATTTCCGGACGCATACGCAAACAATAGAAAGTCATTATGACGTAGAATGTGCATACATTGTAGATTCCATTTGTGAAATAAAACACATTTTCTAAAAACTCGTGTTTTTTACGTAATCATGTAAACCTTCTAGAAGCTGTGATTTTAAAAAATGGTGCATGTAAGCTTTTCTTATTTCCAAATGCATATGCAAACTATAGAAAGTCGTTATGACGTAGAATGTGCATACTTTGTTGATTCCATTTATGAAATAAAACACATTTTCTAAAAACTCGTGTTTTTTACGAAATCATGTAAACCTGCTAGAAGCTATGATTTTAAAAAACGGTGGAAGTAAGCTTTTCTTATTTCCGGACGCATGCGCAAACAATAGAAAGTCATTATGACGTAGAATGTGCATACATTGTAGATTCCATTTTGAAATCAAACACATTTTCTAAAAACTCGTGTTTTTTACGAAATCATGTAAACCTTCTAGAAGCTGTGATTTCAAAAAACGGTGGAAGTTGTTGAGATATTGTAACTTCAAAGAATATTATAATTGTACATTTTGTTAATTCCATTTATGAAATAAAACACATTTTCTAAAAACTCGTGTTTTTTAAGAAATCATGTAAACCTTTTAGAAGCTGTGATTTTAAAAAACGGGGGAAATAAGCTTTTCTTATTTCCAAACACATGCGCAAACTATAAAAAGTCGTTATGATGTAGAATGTGCATACTTTTTTGATTCCATTTATGAAATAAAGCACATTTTCTAAAAACTCATGTTTTTTAAGAAATCATGTAAACCTACTAGAAGCTGTGATTTTAAAAAATGGGGGAAGTAAGTTTTTCTTATTTCCGGACGAATTCGCAAACTATAGAAAGTCGTTATGACATAGAATGTGCATACTTTGTAGATTCCATTTATGAAATAAAACACATTTTCTAAAAACTCATGTTTTTTAAGAAATCATGTAATCCTTCTAGAAGTTGTGATTTTAAAAAACGGTGGAAGTAAGCTTTTCTTATTTCCGGACGCATGCGCAAACTATAGAAAGTCGTTATGACATAGAATGTGCATACTTTGTCGATTCCATTTATGAAATAAAACACATTTTCTAAAAACTCATGTTTTTTAAGAAATCATGTAAACCTTCTAGAAGCTGTGATTTTAAAAAATGGGGGAAGTAAGCTTTTCTTATTTCGGGACGCATGGGCAAACTATAGAAAGTTGTTATGACGTAGAATGTGCATACTTTGTTGATTCTATTTATGAAATAAAACACATTTTCTAAAAACTCGTGTTTTTTAAGAAATCATATAAACTTTCTAGAAGCTGTGATTTTAAAAAACGGGGGAAATAAGATTTTCTTATTTCCAAACACATGCGCAAACTATAAAAAGTCGTTATGATGTAGAATGTGCATACTTTGTTGATTCCATTTATGAAATAAAACACATTTTCTAAAAACTCGTGTTTTTTAAGAAATCATGTAAACCTTCTAGAAGCTGTGATTCTAAAAAACTGGGGAAGTAAGCTTTTCTTATTTCCGGACGCATGCGCAAACTATAGAAAGTTGTTATGAGGTAGAATGTGCATAATTTGTAGATTCCATTTATGAAATAAAACACATTTTCTAAAAATTCGTGTTTTTTACGAAATCATGTAAACCTTCTAGAAGCTGTGATTTTAAAAAACGGTGGAAGTAAGCTTTTCTTATTTTCGGACGCATGCGCAAAGTATAGAAAGTATTTATAACGTAGAATGTGCATACTTTGTTGATTCCATTTATGAAATAAAACACATTTTCTAAAAACTCGTGTTTTTTACGAAATCATGTAAACCTTCTATAAGCTGTGATTTTAAAAAACGGTGGAAGTAAGCTTTTCTAATTTCTGGACGCATGGGGAACCTATAGAAAGTCGTTATGACATAGAATGTGCATACTTTGTCGATTCCATTTATGAAATAAAACAGATTTTCTAAAAACTCGTGTTTTTTAAGAAATCATGTAAACCTTCTAGAGGTTGTGATTTTAAAAAACGGGGGAAGTAAGCTTTTCTTATTTCCAAACGCATGCGCAAACTATAGAAAGTCGTTATGACGTAGAATGTGCATACTTTGTTGATTCCATTTATGAAATAAAACACATTTTCTAAAAACTCGTGTTTTTTAAGAAATCATGTAAACCTTCTAGAAGCTGTGATTTTAAAAAACGGGGGAAGTAGGCTTTTCTTATTTCCAAATGCATGCGCAAACTATAGAAAGTCATTATGACGTAGAATGTGAATACTTTGTTGATTCCATTTATGAAATAAAACACATTTTCTACAAACTCGTGTTTTTTAAGAAATCATGTAAACCTTCTAGAAGTTGTGATTTTAAAAAACGGGGGAAGTAAGCTTCTCTTATTTCCAAACGCATGCGCAAACTATAGAAATTCGTTATGACATAGAATGTGCATACTTTGTCGATTCCATTTATGAAATAAAACACATTTTCTAAAAACTCGTGTTTTTTACGAAATCATGTAAACCTGCTAGAAGCTATGATTTTAAAAAACGGTGGAAGTAAGCTTTTCTTATTTCCGGACGCATGCGCAAACAATAGAAAGTCATTATGACGTAGAATGTGCATACATTGTAGATTCCATTTTGAAATCAAACACATTTTCTAAAAACTCGTGTTTTTTACGAAATCATGTAAACCTTCTAGAAGCTGTGATTTCAAAAAACGGTGGAAGTTGTTGAGATATTGTAACTTCAAAGAATATTATAATTGTACATTTTGTTAATTCCATTTATGAAATAAAACACATTTTCTAAAAACTCGTGTTTTTTAAGAAATCATGTAAACCTCCTAGAAGTTGTGATTTTAAAAAACGGGGGAAGTAAGCTTTTCTTATTTCCAAACGCATGCGCAAACTATAGAAAGTCATTATGACGTAGAATGTGCATACGTTGTTGATTCCATTTATGAAATAAAACACATTTTCTGAAAACTCGTGTTTTTTAAGAAATCATGTAAACCTTCTAGAAGTCGTGATTTTAAAAAATGGGGGAAGTAAGTTTTTCTTATTTCCGGACGAATTCGCAAACTATAGAAAGTCGTTATGACGTAGAATGTGCATACTTTGTAGATTCCATTTATGAAATAAAACACATTTTCTAAAAACTCATGTTTTTTAAGAAATCATGTAATCCTTCTAGAAGTTGTGATTTTAAAAAACGGTGGAAGTAAGCTTTTCTTATTTCCGGACGCATGCGCAAACTATAGAAAGTCGTTATGACATAGAATGTGCATACTTTGTCGATTCCATTTATGAAATAAAACACATTTTCTAAAAACTCATGTTTTTTAAGAAATCATGTAAACCTTCTAGAAGCTGTGATTTTAAAAAATGGGGGAAGTAAGCTTTTCTTATTTCGGGACGCATGGGCAAACTATAGAAAGTTGTTATGACGTAGAATGTGCATACTTTGTTGATTCTATTTATGAAATAAAACACATTTTCTAAAAACTCGTGTTTTTTAAGAAATCATATAAACTTTCTAGAAGCTGTGATTTTAAAAAACGGGGGAAATAAGATTTTCTTATTTCCAAACACATGCGCAAACTATAAAAAGTCGTTATGATGTAGAATGTGCATACTTTGTTGATTCCATTTATGAAATAAAACACATTTTCTAAAAACTCGTGTTTTTTAAGAAATCATGTAAACCTTCTAGAAGCTGTGATTCTAAAAAACCGGGGAAGTAAGCTTTTCTTATTTCCGGACGCATGCGCAAACTATAGAAAGTTGTTATGAGGTAGAATGTGCATAATTTGTAGATTCCATTTATGAAATAAAACACATTTTCTAAAAATTCGTGTTTTTTACGAAATCATGTAAACCTTCTAGAAGCTGTGATTTTAAAAAACGGTGGAAGTAAGCTTTTCTTATTTTCGGACGCATGCGCAAAGTATAGAAAGTATTTATAACGTAGAATGTGCATACTTTGTTGATTCCATTTATGAAATAAAACACATTTTCTAAAAACTCGTGTTTTTGAAGAAACCATGCAAACCTTCTAGAAGCTGTGATTTTAAAAAACGGGGAAAGTAAGCTTTTATTATTTCTGGACGCATGCGCAAACTATAGAAAGTTGTTATGACATAGAATGTGCATACTGTGTTGATTCCATTTATGAAATAAAACACATTTTCTAAAAACTCGTGTTTTTTAAGAAATCATGTAAACCTCCTAGAAGTTGTGATTTTAAAAAACGGGGGAAGTAAGCTTTTCTTATTTCCAAACGCATGCGCAAACTATAGAAAGTCATTATGACGTAGAATGTGCATACGTTGTTGATTCCATTTATGAAATAAAACACATTTTCTGAAAACTCGTGTTTTTTAAGAAATCATGTAAACCTTCTAGAAGTCGTGATTTTAAAAAATGGGGGAAGTAAGTTTTTCTTATTTCCGGACGAATTCGCAAACTATAGAAAGTCGTTATGACGTAGAATGTGCATACTTTGTAGATTCCATTTATGAAATAAAACACATTTTCTAAAAACTCATGTTTTTTAAGAAATCATGTAATCCTTCTAGAAGTTGTGATTTTAAAAAACGGTGGAAGTAAGCTTTTCTTATTTCCGGACGCATGCGCAAACTATAGAAAGTCGTTATGACATAGAATGTGCATACTTTGTCGATTCCATTTATGAAATAAAACACATTTTCTAAAAACTCATGTTTTTTAAGAAATCATGTAAACCTTCTAGAAGCTGTGATTTTAAAAAATGGGGGAAGTAAGCTTTTCTTATTTCGGGACGCATGGGCAAACTATAGAAAGTTGTTATGACGTAGAATGTGCATACTTTGTTGATTCTATTTATGAAATAAAACACATTTTCTAAAAACTCGTGTTTTTTAAGAAATCATATAAACTTTCTAGAAGCTGTGATTTTAAAAAACGGGGGAAATAAGATTTTCTTATTTCCAAACACATGCGCAAACTATAAAAAGTCGTTATGATGTAGAATGTGCATACTTTGTTGATTCCATTTATGAAATAAAACACATTTTCTAAAAACTCGTGTTTTTAAAGAAATCATGTAAACCTTCTAGAAGCTGTGATTTTAAAAAACGGGGGATGTAAGCTTTTCTTATTTCCGGATGCATGCGCAAACTATAGAAAGTCGTTATGACGTAGAATGTGCATACTTTTTAGATTCCATTTATGAAATAAAACACATTTTCTAAAAACTCGTGTTTTTTACGAAATCATGTAAACCTTCTAGAAGCTCTGATTTCAAAAAACGGTGGAAGTTGTTGAGATATTGTAACTTCAAAGAATATTATAATTGTACTTTATTATTCCGGAGATGTTTCATTCCTCCGTAAAGATCTTATTGTATATCCGGAGATGTTTATTCCTCCGTTGGAATGTGGTAACTCGGGTTATTAGACTTCCCTTGTGGGGGTCGGCCCAGTCAGTTATAATGGGGTATTTAACCTAATGGTTAAATACGAGCCTACATGTACTTGTGTAAAATACATATCAGAGTAGTGTATAAATAGAGGAGGTGTGTTCCTCATTATACACAATCACACACTTGAGAGAGGCGCACTTGTGGAGGAGAGGTCTACTATGGTGGAGGAGGAGATCATGTCTTTGGTTTGCATCTTTGTATATTGCTGGTCATCTATATTGAGGAAGCTTTACTGGGTTTTCTAGCCCATGAGGGTTTCCCAGGATAAATCTGTGTCTATTGTGTTTATGCTATGCTTGTTGTTTCTTCAGTGATCCTGTATATGCTATTATTGTGAAATGGAATGTAATGCTGCTATTTTCTATCTTAGCATATTAAATCTTAACATGGTATCAGAGCTAACCTGAAGGAAGATAAGGTATGGCACTTACGACACTTGCTTTACTTACGACATTTTGAAGGTTAGGGTTTTACATACCAAAAACCAGTCATTGTGAAACTTTCGCTATAAATCCATTTCTGCGAAGGTTCAGGGTCTGAAAAGTTTACAGGTCGACGATAACATCCCCAGGTACCTTGTGTCCAAAGGGCACCCTCAGATTCGTTGTACTTTATGAGTTATGATCAGTACAAGTTAGGGTTTCTGCCTCTTCCAGATCTCAGTCAAAATCAGGTGACCTTGGAAAAAAGGTCATAACTTGGTCTAGGAAGCTCCAAATGAAATTTCGTAAAATGTGACAGGTAGTACACAGACTGTACTATCTCAAGAAAATTTTTTCAGAGGCCGAGGGTGAACCAGTGACACGTGGCACGCCGTACAAGTTTGCTCTCCTGTTTTATCCCATAAATAGGTCATGTTGCGACACTTGGCATATATCTCTCTCAGAGAGTCCAATTGAGGTCAGACCTATCAGGATGGAAAGATAATAGGGCGAGCTATCTCAGAAAACGTTTTCAGAGGCCGAAGTTCAAACAATGACATGTGGCACGCCGTACAAGTTCGCTCTCCTGTTTTATCCCATAAACAGGTCACGTTGCGACACTTGGCATAACTCTCTCTCAGAAAATCCAATTGAGGTCAGACCTGTCAGGATGGAAAGATGACAGGTCAGGATACTACAGAAAAATTTTTCAGACCCTATGGAGCAAACTTTCAGAGTTATAGTAGAAACAATCATGTACATATTTCTGTCAAAACATAATTATTTTTGGAGCACCTTTATTCATGGCTTCCGGAATTTAGGGTTTCGGAGAAAGTTAGAATTTTTGGAATTGGAATCCATGGCTGAATGCTACTCCAGAAAATTGAAATTTAGAGACCAATATCGAATTTTTTGGTTGGGTAGAAGACCGGGCTTGATAAAACCCTAGCTCAGGATTTTGATCGGAAAGATGGAAAATTAGGGCTTTAGCAAAAGTTAGAATTTTTTAAGTATGTAACCACGGCTGGAAGCTCCTTAGAAAAATAAGAGTTTAGAGCCTTGGATCGAACCTTTTGATTGGAAAAAAGGGTGGGCTTCATCAAACCCTAGTTCGGGTTCCTGTCCAGAAGATCCAGAAGTTTCGAAGGCAATTTTGAGGGGTAAAATTTTGGAGATTTCAAAATTGAAGAATGCTAGGTTGATCAGCTCAGCAAGACACATTCTTCCATCCATTCAAAAGTGTGAAAGTCAAAGATTGACTTTTTAGGGTTTCTCTAGCAAACCCTAATCAAGCTCTAGATCAAGTTTCAGGGGGAGTTGAGGCTAAGGCCTTACATAAAAAGACTACAAGAAATCTCGACAGGTATGACTTAAGGAGGTTCAGATATGTCTTAAAATTTGATTCTTGATTAAGTTCATAATGTGTTTGTCTTCATGTTATTTATTAGTACAATCTTGATTAATGTTAGAATTGTCTTATCACCCTAGTAACAGTATGAATGCATGTGAATGATCGAAGACATTCATTGATTAGGGCTATATGATTGTACTAATGCATTATGGTGTTGTATGAGGTTGATTTCGTTTGCTAACAAGATACAGGTACATCACAAAAGACAAATCAAGCTCCTTAAAACATGACAACATGAAGACAAAGACTCATCCATAATCTTTGTTCTACTTACGAGGTATGTATGACTTTGTTATATTATGCTTAACCTATGAGACATGCAGGTTCTAGCTCAGGATCTCTAAATCATTGAAGAGATTGTTTAGGTATGTTGTAGATAACTAAGCAGGTATACTAATCCAGGTTTGTTTTCCTATGACAAGTTAGAATCTTACCTTAGGATCCCTTATATAAGTATACTTGGTATGATTGGTTATGCTTATTCATAAAGTTAGTAATCAAAGGTTTATGCATATTATGTCTCTTATCTTGATGATCTAATTAACCAGAAGAGTACTATGATCAAACAAGAATATGCAGAAGTAAAAGAAGACTTCCTTGAAACCTTGAATATTATCTATAATCATGACTATACATTTTCAAAGATTATTTAGAACTAGAATGTTTTGATAATATTGAGAATATACTAATGAATGTATGTCTATGTATGAGATCATGAGGATGACACTAGTGCACACTTGAGCATGCACAGTGGTACAGAATGAATAGAAGTTCAAAAGACATATAGAAGATCAAGCGGGAGGCAACCACACAAACATAAAAGATAAGTATTTGAGTTGTTATTTTAAATAGTAAATGATATTGCTTGTATGCATATTTGTATTCCTAGAATATATCATGCTGAGTGTAAACATTCATAGAGCATTGAACAGTATACTACTAATATGCATATGATTGGTAAGTTGGACAAACATTCCATTGTTGCTTGTCTAGAATGAAACCTCTTTGCTGACATGCTGAGAGATGTGCACACTCTCAATAGTATGTTCTGGTAGAGATGGAAGGCATCTAGATAGCCACTGTATGCATACAGGATATGGGAAAGTGTTGTGCCAAAGTATTGGTCAAAATAGTTACATAACTATGTAAATGATATCTGTATGCATAATAGGTTATCATGTCAATATGATTTGAGGATTATGAAGTATTACTAATCATGTACTTAATTTTGATTTGTAGGAAATATCATGATGAATGATGAACACTGAACAAGCGATGGATGTTCAAACAAAAGGATTTACAAATCAAAAACACTATAGAAGGCTTGTGGCTAGAAAATTCTCTTAGAAAGAGGAAGAGAATCATGATAAGATGTTTGCTCCAAGTGGTTAGATAAGACCATTCTCTTAATGGTGTAATTAAAGAAGAAGTATGAATCAGGTTCTATATGGGTACCGAGGATCGATAATCAATTGATGAGCTTAATGATCACCATGGGTGATGAGGATCTCAACCTTTGCTACAAGGTTGAATATTGTTTCTATACACAGACGATATGGTGCAGAAAGGAACCAAAAGTTCGAATTTGTAACAATGTACTAACCAAACCTCTACCGATCCGATGTTCTAACCAAACCTCTACCTCAAGTAAAGTTTTCTGAGACAAACTTAATATAGTTTAGAAGGACCATCCTCGAAAGGGGGAGTGATGTGATAACTCATGATGAGATTGCCTGCATCGACAGTGAGGTTGATGATGAGGATACCTATATTAGTGATGTCGACAGAGAGGTTGGTGGATGGTCCTTAGACAGGGTCTAAGGTGACAAGAGGATTGCATCATCCTTGAACATATATTCTAAAAGAGAGCCGTAGACGTATGTCTTCGAGAATGAAGTTTTTGGTGAACATGTGAGGGGATTGGATCATCCCTGGACTTTAGTCCTAAAGAAGAGCTGTAGACGTATGTCTTCGAAAATTAAGTTCTTGGTGAACATGTGAGGGGATTGGATCATCCCTGGACTTCAGTCCTAAAGAAGAGCCGTAGATGTATGTCTTCGAGAATGAAGTTTTTGGTGAACATGTGAGGGGATTGGATCATCCCTGGACTTCAGTCCTAAAGAAGAGCTGTAGACGTATGTCTTCGAAAATGAAGTTCTTGGTGAACATGTGAAGGGATTGGATCATTCCTGGACTTCAGTCCTGAAGAAGAGACGTAGACGTATGTCTTCGAAAATGAAGTTCTTGATGAACATGTGAAGGGATTGGATAATTCCTGGACTTCAGTCCTAAAAAAGAGCCGTAGACGTATGTCTTCGAAAATGAAGTTCTTGGTGAACATGTGAAGGGATTGTATCATTCCTGGACTTCAGTCCTAAAAAAGATCTGTAGACGTAAGTCTTCGAGAATGAAGTCCTTGGTGGACGGTGAGGGATTAAGTCATCCTTGGACGTAGCTCCTAAATGTACGGTGGAGGATTAAGTCATCCTTGGACGTGGTCCTAAATGTACGGTGGAGGATTAAGTCATCCTTGGACGTGGTCCTAAATGTACGGTGGAGGATTAAGTCATCCTTGGACGTGGTCTTAAATGTACGGTGCAGGATTAAGTCATCCTTGGACGTGGTCCTAAATGTACGGTTGAGGATTAAGTCATCCTTGGACGTGGTCCTAAATGTACGGTTGAGGATTAAGTCATCCTTGGACGTAGGTCCTAAATGTATGGTTGAGGATTAAGTCATCCTTGGACGTAGGTCCTAAATGCACGGTTGAGGATTAAGTCATCCTTGGACGTGGTCCTAAATGTACGGTGGAGGATCAAATCATCCTTGGACGTGGTCCTAAATGTACGGTTGAGGATTAAGTCATCCTTGGACGTGGTCCTAAATGTACGGTTGAGGATTAAGTCATCCTTGGACGTAGGTCCTAAATGTACGGTTGAGGATTAAGTCATCCTTGGACGTAGGTCCTAAATGCACGGTTGAGGATTAAGTCATCCTTGGACGTAGGTCCTAAATGCACGGTTGAGGATTAAGTCATCCTTGGACGTGGTCCTAAATGTACGGTTGAGGATTGAGTCATCCTTGGACGTGGTCCTAAATGTACGGTTGTGGATTAAATCATCCTTGGGCATTAAATCCAGTAATTCCGAAAGGAAGGATAGTCCTAAATGAATTGAGTGGATTAAATCATCCTTGGACAGTAAATCCAGTAATTCCGAAAGGAAGGATAGTCCTAAATGAATTGAGTGGATTAAATCATCCTTGGACAGTAAATCCAGTAATTCCGAAAGGAAGGATAGTTCTAAATGAATTGAGTGGATTAAATCATCCTTGGACAGTAAATCCAGTAATTCCGAAAGGAAGGATAGTCCTAAATGAATTGAGTGGATTAAATCATCCTTGGACAGTAAATCCAGTAATTCCAAAAGGAAGGATAGTCCTAAATGAATTGAGTGGATTAAATCATCCTTGGACAGTAAATCCAGTAATTCTGAAAGGAAGGATAGTCCTAAATGAATTGAGTGGATTAAATCATCCTTGGACAGTAAATCCAGTAATTCCGAAAGGAAGGATAGTCCTAAATGAATTGAGTGGATTAAATCATCCTTGGACAGTAAATCTAGTAATTCCGAAAGGAAGGATAGTCCTAAATGAATTGAGTGGATTAAATCATCCTTGGACAGTAAATCCAGTAATTTCGAAAGGAAGGATAGTCCTAAATGAATTGAGTCGATTAAATCATCCTTGGACAGTAAATCCAGTAATTCCGAAAGGAAGGATAGTCCTAAATGAGATTGAGTGGACTAATCATCCTGTAAATAAATTGGGATTGCCTCGTCCCTAGACATGGTGAGATGTCTTAAAGTGATAAGGACTAATCATCCTGTAAATAGATTGGGATTGCCTCGTCCCTAGACAAGGTGAGATGTCTTAAAGTGATAAGGACTAATCATCCTGTAAATAGATTGGGATTGCCTCGTCCCTAGACATGGTGAGGTGTCTTAAAGTGATAAGGATTGATCATCCTGTAAGTTGATCTGGATTGCATCATCCATAGACATGAGAGTTGTCTTAAACCGAGAGGGGCTGATCATCCCGTAAGCGGATTAGGAATGTATCATCCTTGGACCTATGTCCTAAAGTGATAGGGATTGATCATCCCGTAATTGGATCTTGTGTGTTGCAGAGTATGCTTCTATTGTGTATACTTGTATTGATGAGGATACTTGTATTGATGATATGTATACTTGTATTGATGAGGATACTTGTATTGATGATGTGTATACTTGTATTGATGAGGATACTTGTATTGATGATGTGTATACTTGTATTGATGAGGATACTTGTATTGATGATGTGTATACTTGTATTGATGAGGATACTTGTATTAATGATATTTATACTTGTATTGATGATGTTGTTGATCATGATGATCTAGATGACGATGTTGTTGATCGTGATGATCTAGATGACGATGCTGCTAATCGTGATGATCTAGATGACGATGCTGCTGATCGTGATGATCTAGATGACGATGTTGTTGATCGTGATGATCTAGATGACGATGTTGTTGATCGTGACGATCTAGAATGTGCATACTTTGTTGATTCCATTTATGAAATAAAACACATTTTCTAAAAACTCGTGTTTTTTAAGAAATCATGCAAACCTTCTAGAAGCTATGATTTTAAAAAACGAGGAAAGTAAGCTTTTATTATTTCCGGACGCATGCACAAACTATAGAAAGTTGTTATGACGTAGAATGTGCATACTTTGTTGATTCCATTTATGAAATAAAACACATTTTCTAAAAACTCGTGTTTTTTAAGAAATCATGTAAACCTCCTAGAAGCTGTGATTTTAAAAAACGGGGGAAGTAAGCTTTTCTTATTTCCAAACGCATGCGCAAACTATAGAAAGTCATTATGACGTAGAATGTGCATATGTTGTTGATTCCATTTATGAAATAAAACACATTTTCTGAAAACTCGTGTTTTTTAAGAAATCATGTAAACCTTCTAGAAGCTGTGATTTTAAAAAATGGGGGGAAGTAAGCTTTTCTTATTTCCAGACGCATGCGCAAACTATAGAAAGTCGTTATGACATAGAATGTGCATACTTTCTAGATTCCATTTATGAAATAAAACACATTTTCTAAAAACTCGTGTTTTTTACGAAATCATGTAAACCTTCTAGAAGCTGTGATTCCAAAAAAAGGTGGAAGTAAGCTTTTCTTATTTCCGGACACATGCGCAAACCATAGAAAGTCGTTATGACGTAGAATGTGCATACTTTGTAGATTCCATTTATGAAATAAAACACATTTTCTAAAAACTCGTGTTTTTTAAGAAATCATGTAAACCTTCTAGAAGCTGTGATTTTGAAAGACGGTGGAAGTAAGCTTTTCTTATTTTCGGACGCATGCGCAAACTATAGAAAGTCGTTATGACGTAGAATGTGCATACTTTGTAGATTCCATTGATGAAATAAAACACATTTTCTAAAAACTCGTGTTTTTTACGAAATCATGTAAACCTTCTAGAAGCTATGATTTTAAAAAACGGTGGAAGTCAACTTTTCTTATTTAAGGACGCATGCGCAAACTATATAAAGTCGTTATGACATAGAATGTGCATACTTTCTTGATAACATTTATGAAATAAAACACATTTTCTAAAAACTCGTGTTTTTTAAGAAATCATGTAAACCTTCGAGAAGCTGTGATTTTAAAAAACGGGGGAAGTAAGCTTTTCTTATTTCCAAATGCATGCGCAAACTATAGAAAGTCGTTATGACGTAGAATGTGCATACTTTGTTGATTCCATTTATGAAAGAAAACACATTTTCTAAAAACTCATGTTTTTTAAGAAATCATGTAAACCTTCTAGAAGCTGTGATTTTAAAAAACGGGGGAAGTAAGCTTTTCTTATTTCCGGATGCATGCACAAAATATAGAAAGTCGTTATCACGTAGAATGTGCATACTTTGTAGATTCCATTTATGAAATAAAACACATTTTCTAAAAACTCGTGTTTTTTATGAAATCATGTAAACGTTCTAGAAGCTGTGATTTTAAAAAACGCTGGAAGTAAGCTTTTTTTATTTCCGGACGAATACGCAAACTATAGAAAGTTGTTATGACGTAGAATGTGCATACTTTGTTGATTCAATTTATGAAATAAAACACATTTTCCAAAAACTCGTGTTTTTTAAGAAATCATGTAAACCTTCTAGAAGCTGTGATTTTAAAAAACGGGGGAAGTAAGCTTTTCTTATTTCCGGACGCATGCGCAAACTATAGAATGTCGTTATGACATAGAATGTGCATACTTTGTAGATTCCATTTATGAAATAAAACACATTTTCTAAAAACTCGTGTTTTTTACGAAATCATGTAAACCTTCTAGAAGCTGTGATTTTAAAAAACGGTGGAAGTAAGCTTTTCTTATTTCCGGACGCATGCGCAAACTATCGAAAGTCGTTATGATGTAGAATGTGCATACATTGTTGATTCCATTTATGAAATAAAACACATTTTCTAAAAACTCGTGTTTTTTAAGAAACCATGTAAACCTTCTAGAAGATGTGATTTTAAAAAACGGGGGAAGTAAGCTTTTCTTATTTCCAAACGCATGCGCAAACTATAGAAAGCCGTTATGACGTAGAATGTGCATACTTTGTTGATTCCATTTATGAAATAAAACACATTTTCTAAAAACTCGTGTTTTTTAAGAAATCATGTAAACCTTCTAGAAGCTGTGATTTTAAAAAACGGGGGAAGTAAGCTTTTTTTATTTCCAAACGCATGCGCAAACTATAGAAAGTCGTTATGACGTAGAATGTGCATACTTTGTTGATTCCATTTATGAAATAAAACACATTTTCTAAAAACTCGTGTTTTTTAAGAAATCATGTAAACCTTCTAGGAGCTGTGATTTTAAAAAACGGGGGAAGTAAGCTTTTCTTATTTCCAGACGCATGCGAAAACTATAAAAATTCGTTTTGACGTACAATGTGCATACTTTGTTGATTCCATTTATGAAATAAACCACATTTTCTAAAAACTCGTGTTTTTTAAGAAATCATGTAAACCTTCTAGAAGCTGTGATTTTAAAAAACAGGGGAAGGAAGCTTTTCTTATTTCTGGATGCATGCACAAAATATAGAAAGTCTTTATGACGTAGAATGTGCATACTTTGTAGATTCCATTTATGAAATAAAACACATTAAAAAAAACTCGGGTTTTTTACGAAATCATGTAAACCTTCTCGAAGTTGTGATTTAAAAAAACGGTGGAAGTAAGCTTTTCTTATTTCGGGACGCATACGCAAAATTATGGAAAGTCGTTATGACGTAGAATGTGCATACTTTGTTGATTCCATTTATGAAACAAAACACATTTTCTAAAAAATCGTGTTTTTTAAGAAATCATGTAAACCTTCTAGAAGCTGTGATTTTAAAAAACGGAGGAAGTAAGCTTTTCTTATTTCCGGACGCATGTGCAAACTATAGAATGTCGTTATGACGTAGAATGTGCATACTTTGTAGATTCCATTTATGAAATAAAACACATTTTCTAAAAACTCATGTTTTTTACGAAATTATGTAAACCTTCTAGAAGCTGTGGTTTTAAAAAACGGTGGAAGTAAGCTTTTCTTATTTCCAGACGAATGCGCAAACTATAGCAAGTCGTTATGCCGTAGAATGTGCATACTTTGTTGGTTCCATTTATGAAACAAAACACATTTTCTAAAAACTCGTGTTTTTTAAGAAATCATGTAAACCTTGTAGAAGCTGTGATTTTAAAAAATGGTGGAAGTAAGCTTTTCTTATTTCCAGACGAATGCACAAACTATAGAATGTCGTTATGACGTAGAATGTGCATACTTTGTTGATTCCATTTATGAAATAAGACACATTTTCTAAAAACTTGTGTTTTTTAAGAAATCATGTAAACCTTCTAGAAGCTGTGATTTTAAAAAACGGTGGAAGTAAGATTTTCTTATTTCCAAACGCATGCGGAAACTACAGAAAGTCGTTATGACAAGAATGTGCATACATTGTTGATTCCATTAATGAAATAAAACACATTTTCTAAAAACTCGTGTTTTTTAAGAAACCACGTACACCTTCTAAAAGCTGTGATTTTAAAAAATGGGGGAAGTAGGCTTTTCTTATTTCCAAACGCATGCTCAAACTATAGAAAGTCGTTATGACGTAGAATTTGCATACTTTGTTGATTCAATTTATGAAATAAAACACATTTTCTAAAAACTCGTGTTTTTTATGGAATCATGTAAACCTTCTAGAAGCTGTGATTTTAAAAAACGGGGGAAGTAAGCTTTTCTTATTTCCGGACGCATGCGAAAACTATAGAAAGTCGTTATGACGTAGAATGTGCATACTTTGTAGATTCCATTTATGAAATAAAACACATTTTCTAAAAACTCATGTTTTTTACGAAATCATGTAAACCTTCTAGAAGCCATGATTTTAAAAAACGGTCGAAGTAAGCTTTTCTTATTTCTGGACGCATGCGCAAACTATAGAAAGTCGTTATGATGTAGAATGTGCATACTTTGTTGATTCCATTTATGAAATAAAACACATTTTCTAAAAACTCGTGTTTTTTAAGAAATCATGTAAACCTTCTAGAAGCTGTGATTTTAGAAAACGGGGGAAGTAAGCTTTTCTTATGTCCAAACGCATGCGCAAACTATAGAAAGTCGTTATGACGTAGAATGTGCATACTTTGTTGATTGCATTTATGAACTGAAACACCTTTTCTAAAAACTCGTGTTTTTTAAGAAATCATGTAAACCTTCTAGAAAATGTGATTTTAAAAAACGGTTGAAGTAAGCTTTTCTTATTTCCGGATGCATGGACAAACTATAGAAAGTCGTTATGACGTAGAACGTGCATACTTTGTTGATTCCATTCACGAAATAAAACTCATTTTCTAAAAACTCGTGTTTTTTAAGAAATCATGTAAACCTTCTGGAAGCTGTGATTTTAAAAAACCGGGGAATAAGCTTTTCTTATTTCCGGACGTATGCACAAACTATAGAAAGTCGTTATGATGTAGGATGTGCCTACTTTTTAGATTCCATTTATGAAATAGAACACATTTTCTGAAAACTTGTGTTTTTTAAGAAATCATGTAAACCCTCTAGAAGCTGTGATTTAAAAAAACGGTGGATGTAAGCTTTTCTTATGTCCAAACGCATGGGCAAACTATAGAAAGTCGTTATGACGTAGAATGTGCATACTTTGTTGATTGCATTTGTGAACTGAAACACCTTTTCTAAAAACTCATGTTTTTTACATAATCATGTAAACCTTCTAGAAGCTGTGATTTTAAAAAACGGTGGAAGTAAGCTTTTCTTATTTCCGGATGGATGCGCAAACTATAGAAAGTCGTTATGATGTAGAATGTGCATACTTTGTTGATTCCATTCATGAAATAAAACTCATTTTCTAAAAACTCGTGTTTTTTAAGAAATCATGTAAACCTTCTGGAAGCTGTGATTTTAAAAAACCAGTGAAGTAAGCTTTTCTTATTTCCGGACGGATGCGCAAACTATAGAAAGTCGTTATGACGTAGAATGTGCATACTTTGTTGATTCCATTTATGAAAACAAACACATTTTCTAAAAACTCGTGTTTTTTAAGAAATCATGTAAACCTTCTAGAAGATGTGATTTTAAAAAACGGGGGAAGTAAGCTTTTATTATTTCCAAACGCATGCGCAAACTATAGAAAGTCGTTATGACATAGAATGCGCATACTTTGTTGATTCCATTTATGAAATAAAACACATTTTATAAAAACTCGTGTTTTTTACGAAATCATGTAAACCTTCTAGAAGCTGTGATTTTAAAAAACAGTGGAAGTAAGCTTTTCTTTTTTCCGGACGCATGCGCAAACAATAGAAAGTCGATATGACGTAGAATGTGCATACTTTGTAGATTCCATTTGTGAAATAAAACACATTTTCTAAAAACTCATGTTTTTTACGTAATCATGTAAACCTTCTAGAAGCTGTGATTTTAAAAAACGGTGGAAGTAAGCTTTTCTTATTTCCGGATGCATACGCAAATTATAGAAAGTCGTTATGACGTAGAATGTGCATATTTTGTTGATTCCATTTTTGAAATAAAACACATTTTCTGAAAACTTGTGTTTTTTAAGAAATCATGTAAACCTTCTAGAAGCTGTGATTTTAGAAAACGACGGAAGTAAGCTTTTCTTATTTCCAAACGCATGCGCAAACTATAGAAAGTCGTTATGACGTAGAATGTGCATACCTTGTTGATACCATTTATGAAATAAAACACATTTTCTAAAAACTCGTGTTTTTTACGAAATCATGTAAACCTTCTAGAAGCTGTGATTTTAAAAAACGGTGGAAGTAAGCTTTTCTTATTTCCGGACGCATGCGCAAACTATAGAAATTCGTTATGACGTAGAATGTGCATACTTTGTAGATTCCATTTATGAAATAAAACACATTTTCTAAAAACTCGTGTTTTTTACGAAATCATGTAAACCTTCTAGAAGCTGTGATTTTAAAAAACGGTGGAAGTAAGCTTTTCTTATTTCCGGACGCATGCGCAAACTATAGAAAGTCGTTATGATGTAGAATGTGCATACTTTGTTGATTCCGTTCATGAAATAAAACTCATTTTCTAAAAATTCATGTTTTTTAAGAAATCATGTAAACCTTCTAGAAGCTGTGATTTTAAAAAACCGGGGAAGTAAGCTTTTCTTATTTCCGGACGCATGCTCAAACTATAGAAATTCGTTATGATGTAGAATGTGCATACTTTTTAAATTCAATTTATGAAATAAAACACATTTTCTAAAAACTCGTGTTTTTTAAGAAATCATGTAAACCTTCTAGAAGCTGTGATTTTAAAAAACGGGGGAAGTAAGCTTTTCTTATTTCCAAATGCATGCGCAAACTATAGAAAGTCGTTATGACGTAGAATGTGCATACTTTGTTGATTCCATTTATGAAATAAAACACATTTTCTAAAAACTCGTGTTTTTTAAGAAATCATGTAAACCTTCTAGAAGCTGTGATTTTAAAGAACGGGGGAAGTATGCTTTTCTTATTTCCGGACGCATGCAAAAAATATAGAAAGTCGTTATGATGTAGAATGTGCATACTTTGTAGATTCCATTTATGAAATAAAACACATTTTCTAAAAACTCGTGTTTTTTACGAAATCATGTAAACCTTCTAGAAGTTGTGATTTTAAAAAACGGTGGAAGTAAGCTTTTCTTATTTCCAGACGCATACGCAAACTATAGAAAGTCGTTATGACGTAGAATGTGCATACTTTGTTGATTCCATTTATGAAATAAAACACATTTTCTAAAAACTCGTGTTTTTTAAGAAATCATGTAAACCTTCTAGAAGCTGCGATTTTAAAAAACGGGCGAAGTAAGCTTTTCTTATTTCCGGACGCATGCGCAAACTATAGAATGTCGTTATGACGTAGAATGTGCATACTTTGTAGATTCCATTTATGAAATAAAACACATTCTCTAAAAACTCGTGTTTTTTACGAAATCATGTAAACCTTCTAGAAGCTGTGATTTTAAAAAACGGTGGAAGTAAGCTTTTCTTATTTCCGGACGAATGCGCAAACTATAGAAAGTCGTTATGCCGTAGAATGTGCATACTTTGTTCATTACATTTACGAAATAAAAAACATTTTCTAAAAACTCGTGTTTTTAAAGAAATCATGTAAACCTTGCAGAAGCTGTGATTTTTAAAAACGGTGGAAGTAAGCTTTTCTTATTTCCGGACGAATGCGCAAACTATAGAATGTCGTTATGACGTAGAATGTGCATACTTTGTTGATTACATTTATGAAATAAGACACATTTTCTAAAGACTCGTGTTTTTTGAGAAATCATGTAAACCTTCTAGAAGTTGTGATTTTAAAAAATGGTGGAAGTAAGCTTTTCTTATTTCCGGATGCATGCGCAAACTATAGAAAGTCGTTATTACGTAGAATGTGCATACATTGTTGATTCCATTTATGAAATAAAACACATTTTCTAAAAACTCGTGTTTTTTAAGAAACCATGTAAACCTTCTAGAAGCTGTGATTTTAAAAAACGGGGGAAGTAAGCTTTTCTTATTTCCAAACGCATGCGCAAACTATAGAAAGTCGTTATGACGTAGAATGTGCATACTTTGTTGATTCCATTTATGAAATAAAACACATTTTCTAAAAACTCGTGTTTTTTAAGAAATCATGTAAACCTTCTAGAAGCTGTGATTTTAAAAAACGGGGGAAGTAAGCTTTTCTTATTTCCAAACGCATGCGCAAACTATAGAAAGTCGTTATGACGTAGAATGTGCATACTTTGTTGATTCCATTTATGAAATAAAACACATTTTCTAAAAACTCGTGTTTTTTACGAAATCATGTAAACCTTCTAGAAGCCATGATTTTAAAAAACGGTGGAAGTAAGCTTTTCTTATTTCTGGACGCATGCGCAAACTATAGAAAGTCGTTATGATGTAGAATGTGCATTCTTTGTTGATTCCATTTATGAAATAAAACACATTTTCTAAAAACTCGTGTTTTTTAAGAAATCATGTAAACCTTCTAGAAGCTGTGATTTTAGAAAACGGGGGAAGTAAGCTTTTCTTATGTCCAAACGCATGCGCAAACTATAGAAAGTCGTTATGACGTAGAATGTGCATACTTTGTTGATTGCATTTATGAACTGAAACACCTTTTCTAAAAACTCGTGTTTTTTAAGAAATCATGTAAACCTTCTAGAAAATGTGATTTTAAAAAATGGTTGAAGTAAGCTTTTCTTATTTCCGGATGCATGGACAAACTATAGAAAGTCGTTATGACGTAGAATGTGCATACTTTGTTGATTCCATTCATGAAATAATACTCATTTTCTAAAAACTCGTGTTTTTTAAGAAATCATGTAAACCTTCTGGAAGCTGTGATTTTAAAAAACCGGGGAAGTAAGCTTTTCTTATTTCCGGACGTATGTGCAAACTATAGAAAGTCGTTATGACGTAGAATGTACATACTTTTTAGATTCCATTTATGAAATAAAACACATTTTCTAAAAACTCGTGTTTTTTAGGAAATCATGTAAACCTTCCAGAAGCTGTGATTTTAAAAAACGAAGGAAGTAAGCTTTTCTTATTTCCGGACGCATGCGCAAACTATAGAAAGTCGTTATGATGTAGAATGTGCATACTTTGTAGATTCCATTTATGAAATAAAACACATTTTCTAAAAACTTGTATTTTTTACGAAATCATGTAAACCTTCTAGAAGTTGTGATTTTAAAAAACGGGGGAAGTAAGCTTTTCTTATTTCCAAACGCATGCGCAAACTATAGAAAGTCGTCATGACGTAGAATGTGCATACTTTGTTGATTCCATTTATGAAATAAAACCAATTTTCTAAAAACTCGTGTTTTTTATGAAATCATGTAAACCTTCTAGAAGCTGTGATTTTAAAAAATGGGGGAAGTAAGATTTTCTTATTTCCAAACGCATGTGCAAACTATAGAAAGTCGTTATGACGTAGAACGTGCATACTTTGTAGATTCCATTGATGAAATAAAACACATTTTCTAAAAACTCGTGTTTTTTACGAAATCATTTAAACCTTCTAGAAGCTGTGATTTTAAAAAATGGTGGAAGTAAGCTTTTCTTATTTTCGGATGCATGCGCAAACTATAGAAAGTCGTTATGACGTAGAATGTGCATACTTTGTAGATTCCATTTATGAAATAAAACACATTTTCTAAAAACTCGTGTTTTTTAAGAAATCATGTAAACCTTCTAGAAGCTGTGATTTTAAAAAACGGGGGAAGGAAGCTTTTCTTATTTCTGGACGCATGCACAAAATATAAAAATTCATTATGACGTAGAATGTGCATACTTTGTAGATTCCATTTATGAAATAAAACACATTTTCTAAAAACTCATTTTTTTTACGAGATCATGTAAACCTTCTAGAAGCTGTGATTTTAAAAAACGGGGGAAGTAAGCTTTTCTTATTTCCGGACGCATGCGCAAACAATAGAAATTCGTTATGACGTAGAATGCGCATACTTTGTAGATTCCATTTATGAAATAAAACACATTTTCTAAAAACTCGTGTTTTTTACGAAATCATGTAAACCTTCTAGAATCCGTGATTTTAAAAAACGGTGGAAGTAAGCTTTTCTTATTTCGGGATGCATGCGCAAACTATAGAAAGTCGTTATGATATAGAATGTGCATACTTTTTTGATTCCATTTATGAAAGAAAACACATTTTCTAAAAACTCATGTTTTTTAAGAAATCATGTAAACCTTCTAGAAGCTGTGATTTTAGAAAATGGGGGAAGTAAGCTTTTCTTATTTCCAAACGCATGCGCGAACTATATAAAGTCGTTATGATGTAGAATTTGCATATTTTGTTGATTCCATTTATGAAATAAAACACATTTTCTAAAAACTCTTGTTTTTTAAGAAATCATGTAAACCTTCTAGAAGCTATGATTTTAAAAAACGGGGGAAGTAAGCTTTTCTTTTTTCCAAATGCATGCGCAAACTATAGAAAGTCGTGATGACGTAGAATGTGCATACTTTGTCGATTCCATTTATGAAATAAAACACATTTTCTAGAAACTCGTGTTTTTTACAAAATCATGTAAACCTTCTAGAAGCTGTGATTTTAAAAAACAGTGGAAGTAAGCTTTTCTTATTTCCGGACGAATGCGCAAACTATAGAAAGTCGTTATGATGTAGAATGTGCATACTTTGTTGATGCCATTTATGAAATAAAACACATTTTCTGAAAACTCGTGTTTTTTAAGAAATCATGTAAACCTTCTAGAAGCTGTGATTTTAAAAAACTGGTGGAAGTAAGCTTTTCTTATTTCCGGACGGATGCGCAAACTATAGAAAGTCGTTATGACGTAGAATGTGCATACTTTGTTGATTCCATTTGTGAAATAAAACACATTTTCTAAAAACTCGTGTTTTTTAAGAAATCATGTAAACCTTCTAGAAGCTGTGATTTTAAAAAACGGGGGAAGTATGCTTTTCTTATTTCCGGACGCATGCACAAAATATAGAAAGTAGTTATGATGTAGAATGTGCATACTTTGTAGATTCCATTTATGAAATAAAACACATTTTCTAAAAACTCGTGTTTTTTACGAAATCATGTAAACCTTCTAGAAGTTGTGATTTTAAAAAACGGTGGAAGTAAGCTTTTCTTATTTCCGGACGCATACGCAAACTATAGAAAGTCGTTATGACATAGAATGTGCATACTTTGTTGATTCCATTAATGAAATAAAACACATTTTCTAAAATCTCGTGTTTTTTAAGAAATCATGTAAACCTTCTAGAAGCTGCGATTTTAAAAAACGGGGGAAGTAAGATTTTCTTATTTCTGGACGCATGCGCAAACTATAGAATGTCGTTATGATGTAGAATGTGCATACTTTGTAGATTCCATTTATGAAATAAAACACATTTTCTAAAAACTCATGTTTTTTACGAAATCATGTAAACCTTCTAGAAGCTGTGATTTTAAAAAACGGTGGAAGTAAGCTTTTCTTATTTCCAGACGAATGCGTAAACTATAGAAAGTTGTTATGCCGTAGAATGTGCATACTTTGTTCATTACATTTATGAAATAAAACACATTTTCTAAAAACTCGTGTTTTTAAAGAAATCATTTAAACCTTGCAGAAGCTGTGATTTTTAAAAACGGTGGAAGTAACCTTTTCTTATTTCCGGACGAATGCGCAAACTATAGAATGTCGTTATGACGTAGAATGTGCATACTTTGTTGATTACATTTATGAAATAAGACACATTTTCTAAAGACTCGTGTTTTTTGAGAAATCATGTAAACCTTCTAGAAGCTGTGATTTTAAAAAATGGTGGAAGTAAGGTTTTCTTATTTCTGGATGCATGCGCAAACTATAGAAAGTCGTTATTACGTAGAATGTGCATACATTGTTGATTCCATTTATGAAATAAAACACATTTTCTAAAAACTCGTGTTTTTTAAGAAACCATGTAAACCTTCTAGAAGCTGTGATTTTAAAAAACGGGGGAAGTAAGCTTTTCTTATTTCCAAACGCATGCGCAAACTATAGAAAGTCGTTATGACGTAGAATGTGCATACTTTGTTGATTCCATTTATGAAATAAAACACATTTTCTAAAAACTCGTGTTTTTTAAGAAATCATGTAAACCTTCTAGAAGCTGTGATTTTAAAAAACGGGGGAAGTAAGCTTTTCTTATTTCCAAACGCATGCGCAAACTATAGAAAGTCGTTATGACTTAGAATGTGCATACTTTGTTGATTCCATTTATGAAATAAAACACATTTTCTAAAAACTCGTGTTTTTTACCAAATCATGTAAACCTTCTAGAAGCCATGATTTTAAAAAACGGTGGAAGTAAGCTTTTCTTATTTCTGGACGCATGCGCAAACTATAGAAAGTCGTTATGATGTAGAATGTGCATACTTTGTTGATTCCATTTATGAAATAAAACACATTTTCTAAAAACTCGTGTTTTTTAAGAAATCATGTAAACCTTCTAGAAGCTGTGATTTTAGAAAACGGGGGAAGTAAGCTTTTCTTATGTCCAAACGCATGCGCAAACTATAGAAAGTCGTTATGACGTAGAATGTGCATACTTTGTTGATTGCATTTATGAACTGAAACACCTTTTCTAAAAACTCGTGTTTTTTAAGAAATCATGTAAACCTTCTAGAAAATGTGATTTTAAAAAACGGTTGAAGTAAGCTTTTCTTATTTCCGGATGCATGGACAAACTATAGAAAGTCGTTATGACGTAGAATGTGCATACTTTGTTGATTCCATTCATGAAATAAAACTCATTTTCTAAAAACTCGTGTTTTTTAAGAAATCATGTAAACCTTCTGGAAGCTGTGATTTTAAAAAACCGGTGAAGTAAGCTTTTCTTATTTCCGGACGTATGTGCAAACTATAGAAAGTCGTTATGACGTAGAATGTGCATACTTTTTAGATTCCATTTATGAAATAAAACACATTTTCTAAAAACTCGTGTTTTTTAAGAAATCATGTAAACCTTCCAGAAGCTGTGATTTTAAAAAACGAAGGAACTAAGCTTTTCTTATTTCCGGACGCATGCACAAACTATAGAAAGTCGTTATGATGTAGAATGTGCATACTTTGTAGATTCCATTTATGAAATAAAACACATTTTCTAAAAACTCGTGTTTTTTACGAAATCATGTAAACCTTCTAGAAGCCGTGATTTTAAAAAACGGTGGAAGTAAGCTTTTCTTATTTCGGGACGCATGCGCAAACTATAGAAAGTCGTTATGATATAGAATGTGCATACTTTTTTGATTCCATTTATGAAAGAAAACACATTTTCTAAAAACTCATGTTTTTTAAGAAATCATGTAAACCTTCTAGAAGCTGTGATTTTAGAAAACGGGGGAAGTAAGCTTTTCTTATTTCCAAACGCATGCGCGAACTATATAAAGTCGTTATGATGTAGAATGTGCATATTTTGCTGATTCCATTTATGAAATAAAACACATTTTCTAAAAACTCTTGTTTTTTAAGAAATCATGTAAACCTTCTAGAAGCTATGATTTTAAAAAACGGGGGAAGTAAGCTTTTCTTTTTTCCAAACGCATGCGCAAACTATAGAAAGTCGTGATGACGTAGAATGTGCATACTTTGTCGATTCCATTTATGAAATAAAACACATTTTCTAGAAACTCGTGTTTTTTACGAAATCATGTAAACCTTCTAGAAGCTGTGATTTTAAAAAACAGTGGAAGTAAGCTTTTCTTATTTCCGGACGAATACGCAAACTATAGAAAGTCGTTATGATGTAGAATGTGCATACTTTGTTGATGCCATTTATGAAATAAAACACATTTTTCTGAAAACTCGTGTTTTTTAAGAAATCATGTAAACCTTCTAGAAGCTGTGATTTTAAAAAATGGTGGAAGTAAGCTTTTCTTATTTCCGGACGGATGCGCAAACTATAGAAAGTCGTTAGGACGTAGAATGTGCATACTTTGTTGATTCCATTTATGAAAACAAACACATTTTCTAAAAACTCGTGTTTTTTAAGAAATCATGTAAACCTTCTAGAAGATGTGATTTTAAAAAACGGGGGAAGTAAGCTTTTAGTATTTCCAAACGCATGCGCAAACTATAGAAAGTCGTTATGACATAGAATGTGCATACTTTGTTGATTCCATTTATGAAATAAAACACATTTTCTAAAAACTCGTGTTTTTTACGAAATCATGTAAACCTTCTAGAAGCTGTGATTTTAAAAAACGGTGGAAGTAAGCTTTTCTTTTTTCCGGACGCATGCGCAAATAATAGAAATTCGTTATGACGTAGAATGTGCATACTTTGTAGATTCCATTTGTGAAATAAAACACATTTTCTAAAAACTCGTGTTTTTTACGTAATCATGTAAACCTTCTAGAAGGTGTGATTTTAAAAAACGGTGGAAGTAAGCTTTTCTTATTTCTGGACGCATGCGCAAATTATAGAAAGTCGTTATGACGTAGAATGTGCATACTTTGTTGATTCCATTTTTGAAATAAAACACATTTTCTAAAAACTCGTGTTTTTTAAGAAATCATGTAAACGTTCTAGAAGCTGTGATTTTAGAAAACGGCGGAAGTAAGCTTTTCTTATTTCCAAACGCATGCGCAAACTATAGAAATTCGTTATGACGTAGAATGTGCATGCTTTGTTGATTCCATTTATGAACTAAAACACGTTTTCTAAAAACTCGTGTTTTTTAAGAAATCATGTAAACCTTCTAGAAAATGTGATTTTAAAAAACGGGCGAAGTAAGCTTTTCTTATTTCCGGACGCATTCACAAACTATCGAAAGTCGTTATGACGTAGAATGTGCATACTTTGTAGATTCCATTTATGAAATAAAACACATTTTCTAAAAACACGTGTTTTTTACGAAATCATGTAAACCTTCTAGAAGCTGTGATTTTAAAAAACGGTGGAAGTAAGCTTTTCTTATTTCCGGACGCATGCGCAAACTATAGAAATTCGTTATGATGTAGAATGTGCATACTTTGTTGATTCCGTTCATGAAATAAAACTCATTTTCTAAAAACTCGTGTTTTTTAAGAAATCATGTAAACCTTCTAGAAGCTGTGATTTTAAAAAACCAGGGAAGTAAGCTTTTCTTATTTCCGGACGCATGCGCAAACTATAGAAATTCGTTATGATGTAGAATGTGCATACTTTTTAAATTCGATTTATGAAATAAAACACATTTTCTAAAAACTCGTGTTTTTTAAGAAATCATGTAAACCTTCTAGAAGCTGTGATTTTAAAAAACGGGGGAAGTAAGCTTTTCTTATTTCCAAATGCATGCACAAACTATACAAATTCGTTATGACGTAGAATGTGCATACTTTGTTGATTCCATTTATGAAAGAAAACACATTTTCTAAAAACTCGTGTTTTTTAAGAAATCATGTAAACCTTCTAGAAGCTGTGATTTTAGAAAACGGGGGAAGTATGCTTTTCTTATTTCCGGTCGCATGCACAAAATATAGAAAGTCGTTACGACGTAGAATGTGCATAATTTGTAGATTCCATTTATGAAATAAAACACATTTTCTAAAAACTCGTGTTTTTTACGAAATCATGTAAACCTTCTAGAAGCTATGATTTTAAAAAACGGTGGAAATAAGCTTTTCTTATTTCCGGACGCATACGCAAACTATAGAAAGTCGTTATGATGTAGAATGTGCATACTTTTTTGATTCCATTTATGAAATAAAACACATTTTCTAAAAACTCGTGTTTTTTAAGAAATCATGTAAACCTTCTAGAAGCTGCGATTTTAAAAAACGGGGGAAGTAAGCTTTTCTTATTTCCAGACGCATGCGCAAACTATAGAATGTCGTTATGACGTAGAATGTGCATACTTTGTAGATTCCATTTATGAAATAAAACACATTTTCTAAAAACTCGTGTTTTTTACGAAATCATGTAAACCTTCTAGAAGCTGTGATTTTAAAAAACGGTGGAAGTAAGCTTTTCTTATTTCCGGACGAATGCGCAAACTATAGAAAGTCGTTATGCCGTAGAATGTGCATACTTTTTCATTCCATTTATGAAATAAAACACATTTTCTAAAAACTCGTGTTTTTAAAGAAATCATGTAAACCTTGCAGAAGCTGTGATTTTTAAAAACGGTGGAAGTAAGCTTTTCTTATTTCCGGACGAATGCGCAAACTATAGAATGTCAAAATGACGTATAATGTGCATACTTTGTTGATTACATTTATGAAATAAGACACATTTTCTAAAGACTCGTGTTTTTTGAGAAATCATGTAAACCTTTTAGAAGCTGTGATTTTAAAAAATGGTGGAAGTAAGCTTTTCTTATTTCCGGACGCATGCGCAAACTATAGAAAGTCGTTATGACGTAGAATGTGCATACATTGTTGATTCCATTTATGAAATAAAACACATTTTCTAAAAACTCGTGTTTTTTAAGAAACCATGTAAACCTTCTAGAAGCTGTGATTTTAAAAAACGGGGGAAGTAAGCTTTTCTTATTTCCAAACGCATGCGCAAACTATAGAAAGTCGTTATGACGTAGAATGTGCATAGTTTGTTGATTCCATTTATGAAATAAAACACATTTTCTAAAAACTCGTGTTTTTTAAGAAATCATGTAAACCTTCTAGAAGCTGTGATTTTAAAAAACGGGGGAAGTAAGCTTTTCTTATTTCCAAACGCATGCGCAAACTATAGAAAGTCGTTATGACGTAGAATGTGCATACTTTGTTGATTCCATTTATGAAATAAAACACATTTTCTAAAAACTCGTGTTTTTTAAGAAATCATGTAAACCTTCTAGAAGCTGTGATTTTAAAAAACGGGGGAAGTAAGCTTTTCTTATTTCCGGACGCATGCGCAAACTATAGAAAGTCGTTTTGACGTACAATGTCCATACTTTGTTGATTCCATTTATGAAACAAAACACATTTTCTAAAAACTCATGTTTTTTAAGAAATCATGTAAACCTTCTAGAATCTGTGATTTTAAAGAACGGGGGAAGGAAGCTTTTCTTATTTCCGGACGCATGCACAAAATATAGAAAGTCATTATGACGTAGAATGTGCATACTTTGTAGATTCAATTTATGAAATAAAACACATTTTCTAAAAACTCGTGTTTTTTACGAAATCATGTAAACCTTCTAGAAGCTGTGATTTTCAAAAACGGTGGAAGTAAGCTTTTCTTATTTCAGGACGCATACGCAAAATTATAGAAAGTCGTTATGACGTAGAATGTGCATACTTTGTTGATTCCATTTATGAAATAAAACACATTTTCTAAAAACTCATGTTTTTTGAGAAATCATGTAAACCTTCTAGAAGCTGTGATTTTAAAAAACGGGGGAAGTAAGCTTTTCTTATTTCCGGACGCATTTGCAAACTATAGAAAGTCGTTATGACGTAGAATGTGCATACTTTGTAGATTCCATTTATGAAATAAATTTTTTTTTCTAAAAACTCGTGTTTTTTACGAAATCATGTAAACCTTCTAGAAGCTGTGATTTTAAAAAACGGTGGAAGTAAGCTTTTCTTATTTTCGGACGCATGCGCAAACTAAAGAAAGTCGTTATGATTTAGAATGTGCATACTTTGTCGATTCCATTTATGAAATAAAACACATTTGCTAGAAACTCGTGTTTTTTAAGAAATCATGTAAACCATCTAGAAGCTGTGATTTTTAAAAACCGGGGAAGTAAGCTTTTCTTATTTCCGGACATATGCGCAAACTATAGAAAGTTGTTATGACGTAGAATGTGCATACTTTTTAGATTCCATTTATGAAATAAAACACATTTTCCAAAATCTCGTTTTTTTTAAGAAATCATGTTAACCTTCTAGAAAATGTGATTTTAAAAAACGGGCGAAGTAAGCTTTTCTTATTTCCGGACGCATGCACAAACTATTGAAAGTCATTATTACGTAGAATGTGCATACTTTGTAGATTCCATTTATGAAATATAAAACATTTTCTAAATCATGTAAACCTTCTAGAAGCTGTGATTTTAAAAAACGGGGGAAGTAAGCTTTTCTTATTTCCGGACGCATGCGCAAACTATAGAAAGTCGTTTTGACGTACAATGTCCATACTTTGTTGATTCCATTTATGAAACAAAACACATTTTCTAAAAACTCATGTTTTTTAAGAAATCATGTAAACCTTCTAGAAGCTGTGATTTTAAAGAACGGGGGAAGGAAGCTTTTCTTATTTCCGGACGCATGCACAAAATATAGAAAGTCATTATGACGTAGAATGTGCATACTTTGTAGATTCAATTTATGAAATAAAACACATTTTCTAAAAACTCGTGTTTTTTACGAAATCATGTAAACCTTCTAGAAGCTGTGATTTTAAAAAACGGTGGAAGTAAGCTTTTCTTATTTCCGGACGCATGCGCAAAACATAGAAAGTCGTTATGACGTAGAATGTGCATACTTTGTTGATTCCATTCATGAAATAAAACTCATTTTCTAAAAACTCGTGTTTTTTAAGAAATCATGTAAACCTTCTAGAAGCTGTGATTTTAAAAAACCGGGGAAGTAAGCTTTTCTTATTTCCGAACGGATGCGCAAACTATAGAAAGTCGTTATGACGTAGAATATGCATACTTTGTTGATTCCATTTATGAAATAAAACACATTTTTTAAAAACTCGTGCTTTTTAAGAAATCATGTCAACCTTCTAGAAGCTGTGATTTTAAAAAACGGTGGAAGTAAGCTTTTCTTATTTCGGGACGCATGCGCAAACTATAGAAACTGGTTATGACGTAGAATGTGCATACTTTGTAGATTGCATTTATGAAATAAAACACATTTTCTAAAAAGTCGTGTTTTTTAAGAAATCATGTAAACCTTCTAGAAGCTGTGATTTTAAAAAACGGGGGAAGTAAGCTTTTCTTATTTCCGGATGCATGTGCAAACTATAGAAAGTCATCATGACGTAGAATGTGCATACTTTGTAGATTCCATTTATGAAATAAAACACATTTTCTAAAAACTCGCGTTTTTTACGAAATCATGTAAACCTTTTAGAAGCTGTGATTTTAAAAAACGGTGGAAGTAAGCTTTTCTTATTTCCGGACGAATGCGCAAACTATAGAAAGTCGTTATGCCGTAGAATGAGCATAATTTGTTGATTCCATTTATGAAACGAAAAACATTTTCTAAAAACTCGTGTTTTTTAAGAAATCATGTAAACCTTGTAGAAGCTGTGATTTTAAAAAACGGTGGAAGTAAGCTTTTCTTATTTCCGGACGTATGCGCAAACTATAGAATGTCGTTATGACGTAGAATGTGCATAGTTTGTTGATTCCATTTATGAAATAAGACACATTTTCTAAAAACTTGTGTTTTTTAAGAAATCATGTAAACCTTCTAGAAGCTGTGATTTTAAAAGACGGTTGAAGTAAGCTTTTCTTATTTCCGGACGCATGCGCAAACTATAAAAAGTCGTTATGACAAGAATGTGCATACATTATTGATTCCATTTATGAAATAAAACACATTTTCTAAAAACTCGTTTTTTTTAAGAAACCATGTAAACCTTCTGGAAGCTGTGATTTTAAAAAACGGGGGAAGTAAGCTTTTCTTATTTCCAAACACATTCGCAAACTATAGAAAGTCGTTATGACGTAGAATGTGCATACTTTGTTGATTCCATTTATGAAATAAAACACATTTTCTAAAAACTCGTGTTTTTTAAGGAATCATGTAAACCTTCTAGAAGCTGTGATTTTAAAAAACGGAGGAAGTAAGCTTTTCTTCTTTCCGGACGAATGCGCAAACTATAGAAAGTTGTTATGCTGTAGAATGTGCATACTTTGTTGATTCCATTTATGAAACAAAACACATTTTCTAAAAACTCGTGTTTTTTACGAAATCATGTAAACCTTCTAGAAAATGTGATTTTAAAAAACGGGCGAAGTAAGCTTTTCTTATTTCCGGACGCATGCGCAAACTATTGAAAGTCGTTATGACCTAGAATGTGCATACTTTGTAGATTCCATTTATGAAATAAAACACATTTTCTAAAAACTCGTGTTTTTTACGAAATCATGTAAACCTTCTAGAAGCTGTGATTTTAAAAAACCGGGGAAGTAAGCTTTTCTTATTTCCGGACGTATGCGCAAACTATAGAAAGTTGTCATGACGTAGAATGTGCATACTTTTTAGATTCCATTTATGAAACAAAACACATTTTCCAAAAACTCGTGTTTTTTAAGAAATCATGTAAACCTTCCAGAAGCTGTGATTTTAAAAAACGAAGGAAGTAAGCTTTATTTATTTCCGGACGCATGCGCAAACTATAGAAAGTCGTTATGAAGTAGAATGTGCATACTTTGTTGATTCCATTTATGAAATAAAACACATTTTCTAAAAACTCGTGTTTTTTAAGAAATCATGTAAACCTTCTAGAAGCTGTGATTTTAAAAAACGGGGGAAGTAAGCTTTTCTTCTTTCCGGACGAATGCGCAAACTATAGAAAGTTGTTATGCTGTAGAATGTGCATACTTTGTTGATTCGATTTATGAAACAAAACACATTTTCTAAAAACTCGTGTTTTTTAAGAAATCAAGAAAACCTTGTAGAAGCTGTGATTTTAAAAAACGGTGGAGGTAAGCTTTTCTTATTTCCGGACGAATGCACAAACTATAGAATGTCGTTATCACGTAGAATGTGCATACTTTGTTGATTCCATTTATGAAATAAGACACATTTTCTAAAAACTCGTGTTTTTTAAGAAATCATGTAAACCTTCTAGAAGCTGTGATTTTAAAAAACGGTGGAAGTAAGCTTTTGTTATTTCCGGACGCATGCGCAAACTATAGAAAGTCGTTATGACGTAGAATGTGCATACATTGTTGATTCCATTTATGAAATAAAACACATTTTCTAAAAACTCGTGTTTTTTAAGAAATCATGTAAACCTTCTAGAAGCTGTGATTTTAAAAAACGGGGGAAGTAAGCTTTTCTTATTTCCAAATGCATGCGCAAACTATAGAAAGTCGTTATGACGTAGAATGTGCATACTTTGTTGATTCCATTTATGAAAGAAAACACATTTTCTAAAAACTCGTGTTTTTTAAGAAATCATGTAAACCTTCTAGAAGCTGTGATTTTAAAAAACGGGGGAAGTATGCTTTTCTTATTTCCGGACGCATGCACAAAATATAGAAAGTCGTTATGATGTAGAATGTGCATACTTTGTAGATTCCATTTATGAAATAAAACACATTTTCTAAAAACTCGTGTTTTTTACGAAATCATGTAAACCTTCTAGAAGTTGTGATTTTAAAAAACGGTGGAAGTAAGCTTTTCTTATTTCCGGACGCATACGCAAACTATAGAAAGTCGTTATGACGTAGAATGTGCATACTTTGTTGATTCCATTTATGAAATAAAACACATTTTCTAAAAACTCGTGTTTTTTAAGAAATCATGTAAACCTTCTAGAAGCTGCGATTTTAAAAAACGGGCGAAGTAAGCTTTTCTTATTTCCGGACGCATGCGCAAACTATAGAATGTCGTTATGACGTAGAATGTGCATACTTTGTAGATTCCATTTATGAAATAAAACACATTCTCTAAAAACTCGTGTTTTTTACGAAATCATGTAAACCTTCTAGAAGCTGTGATTTTAAAAAACGGTGGAAGTAAGCTTTTCTTATTTCCGGACGAATGCGCAAACTATAGAAAGTCGTTATGCCGTAGAATGTGCATACTTTGTTCATTACATTTATGAAATAAAAAACATTTTCTAAAAACTCGTGTTTTTAAAGAAATCATGTAAACCTTGCAGAAGCTGTGATTTTTAAAAACGGTGGAAGTAAGCTTTTCTTATTTCCGGACGAATGCGCAAACTATAGAATGTCGTTATGACGTAGAATGTGCATACTTTGTTGATTACATTTATGAAATAAGACACATTTTCTAAAGACTCGTGTTTTTTGAGAAATCATGTAAACCTTCTAGAAGTTGTGATTTTAAAAAATGGTGGAAGTAAGCTTTTCTTATTTCCGGATGCATGCGCAAACTATAGAAAGTCGTTATTACGTAGAATGTGCATACATTGTTGATTCCATTTATGAAATAAAACACATTTTCTAAAAACTCGTGTTTTTTAAGAAACCATGTAAACCTTCTAGAAGCTGTGATTTTAAAAAACGGGGGAAGTAAGCTTTTCTTATTTCCAAACGCATGCGCAAACTATAGAAAGTCGTTATGACGTAGAATGTGCATACTTTGTTGATTCCATTTATGAAATAAAACACATTTTCTAAAAACTCGTGTTTTTTAAGAAATCATGTAAACCTTCTAGAAGCTGTGATTTTAAAAAACGGGGGAAGTAAGCTTTTCTTATTTCCAAACGCATGCGCAAACTATAGAAAGTCGTTATGACGTAGAATGTGCATACTTTGTTGATTCCATTTATGAAATAAAACACATTTTCTAAAAACTCGTGTTTTTTACGAAATCATGTAAACCTTCTAGAAGCCATGATTTTAAAAAACGGTGGAAGTAAGCTTTTCTTATTTCTGGACGCATGCGCAAACTATAGAAAGTCGTTATGATGTAGAATGTGCATTCTTTGTTGATTCAATTTATGAAATAAAACACATTTTCTAAAAACTCGTGTTTTTTAAGAAATCATGTAAACCTTCTAGAAGCTGTGATTTTAGAAAACGGGGGAAGTAAGCTTTTCTTATGTCCAAACGCATGCGCAAACTATAGAAAGTCGTTATGACGTAGAATGTGCATACTTTGTTGATTGCATTTATGAACTGAAACACCTTTTCTAAAAACTCGTGTTTTTTAAGAAATCATGTAAACCTTCTAGAAAATGTGATTTTAAAAAACGGTTGAAGTAAGCTTTTCTTATTTCCGGATGCATGGACAAACTATAGAAAGTCGTTATGACGTAGAATGTGCATACTTTGTTGATTCCATTCATGAAATAAAACTCATTTTCTAAAAACTCGTGTTTTTTAAGAAATCATGTAAACCTTCTGGAAGCTGTGATTTTAAAAAACCGGGGAAGTAAGCTTTTCTTATTTCCGGACGTATGTGCAAACTATAGAAAGTCGTTATGACGTAGAATGTACATACTTTTTAGATTCCATTTATGAAATAAAACACATTTTCTAAAAACTCGTGTTTTTTAGGAAATCATGTAAACCTTCCAGAAGCTGTGATTTTAAAAAACGAAGGAAGTAAGCTTTTCTTATTTCCGGACGCATGCGCAAACTATATAAAGTCGTTATGATGTAGAATGTGCATACTTTGTAGATTCCATTTATGAAATAAAACACATTTTCTAAAAACTTGTATTTTTTACGAAATCATGTAAACCTTCTAGAAGTTGTGATTTTAAAAAACGGGGGAAGTAAGCTTTTCTTATTTCCAAACGCATGCGCAAACTATAGAAAGTCGTCATGACGTAGAATGTGCATACTTTGTTGATTCCATTTATGAAATAAAACCAATTTTCTAAAAACTCGTGTTTTTTATGAAATCATGTAAACCTTCTAGAAGCTGTGATTTTAAAAAATGGGGGAAGTAAGATTTTCTTATTTCCAAACGCATGTGCAAACTATAGAAAGTCGTTATGACGTAGAACGTGCATACTTTGTAGATTCCATTGATGAAATAAAACACATTTTCTAAAAACTCGTGTTTTTTACGAAATCATTTAAACCTTCTAGAAGCTGTGATTTTAAAAAATGGTGGAAGTAAGCTTTTCTTATTTTCGGATGCATGCGCAAACTATAGAAAGTCGTTATGACGTAGAATGTGCATACTTTGTAGATTCCATTTATGAAATAAAACACATTTTCTAAAAACTCGTGTTTTTTAAGAAATCATGTAAACCTTCTAGAAGCTGTGATTTTAAAAAACGGGGGAAGGAAGCTTTTCTTATTTCTGGACGCATGCACAAAATATAAAAATTCATTATGACGTAGAATGTGCATACTTTGTAGATTCCATTTATGAAATAAAACACATTTTCTAAAAACTCATTTTTTTTACGAGATCATGTAAACCTTCTAGAAGCTGTGATTTTAAAAAACGGGGGAAGTAAGCTTTTCTTATTTCCGGACGCATGCGCAAACAATAGAAATTCGTTATGACGTAGAATGCGCATACTTTGTAGATTCCATTTATGAAATAAAACACATTTTCTAAAAACTCGTGTTTTTTACGAAATCATGTAAACCTTCTAGAATCCGTGATTTTAAAAAACGGTGGAAGTAAGCTTTTCTTATTTCGGGACGCATGCGCAAACTATAGAAAGTCGTTATGATATAGAATGTGCATACTTTTTTGATTCCATTTATGAAAGAAAACACATTTTCTAAAAACTCATGTTTTTTAAGAAATCATGTAAACCTTCTAGAAGCTGTGATTTTAGAAAATGGGGGAAGTAAGCTTTTCTTATTTCCAAACGCATGCGCGAACTATATAAAGTCGTTATGATGTAGAATTTGCATATTTTGTTGATTCCATTTATGAAATAAAACACATTTTCTAAAAACTCTTGTTTTTTAAGAAATCATGTAAACCTTCTAGAAGCTATGAGTTTAAAAAACGGGGGAAGTAAGCTTTTCTTTTTTCCAAATGCATGCGCAAACTATAGAAAGTCGTGATGACGTAGAATGTGCATACTTTGTCGATTCCATTTATGAAATAAAACACATTTTCTAGAAACTCGTGTTTTTTACAAAATCATGTAAACCTTCTAGAAGCTGTGATTTTAAAAAACAGTGGAAGTAAGCTTTTCTTATTTCCGGACGAATGCGCAAACTATAGAAAGTCGTTATGATGTAGAATGTGCATACTTTGTTGATGCCATTTATGAAATAAAACACATTTTCTGAAAACTCGTGTTTTTTAAGAAATCATGTAAACCTTCTAGAAGCTGTGATTTTAAAAAATGGTGGAAGTAAGCTTTTCTTATTTCCGGACGGATGCGCAAACTATAGAAAGTCGTTATGACGTAGAATGTGCATACTTTGTTGATTCCATTTGTGAAATAAAACACATTTTCTAAAAACTCGTGTTTTTTAAGAAATCATGTAAACCTTCTAGAAGCTGTGATTTTAAAAAACGGGGGAAGTATGCTTTTCTTATTTCCGGACGCATGCACAAAATATAGAAAGTAGTTATGATGTAGAATGTGCATACTTTGTAGATTCCATTTATGAAATAAAACACATTTTCTAAAAACTCGTGTTTTTTACGAAATCATGTAAACCTTCTAGAAGTTGTGATTTTAAAAAACGGTGGAAGTAAGCTTTTCTTATTTCCGGACGCATACGCAAACTATAGAAAGTCGTTATGACATAGAATGTGCATACTTTGTTGATTCCATTAATGAAATAAAACACATTTTCTAAAATCTCGTGTTTTTTAAGAAATCATGTAAACCTTCTAGAAGCTGCGATTTTAAAAAACGGGGGAAGTAAGATTTTCTTATTTCTGGACGCATGCGCAAACTATAGAATGTCGTTATGACGTAGAATGTGCATACTTTGTAGATTCCATTTATGAAATAAAACACATTTTCTAAAAACTCATGTTTTTTACGAAATCATGTAAACCTTCTAGAAGCTGTGATTTTAAAAAACGGTGGAAGTAAGCTTTTCTTATTTACGGACGAATGCGTAAACTATAGAAAGTTGTTATGCCGTAGAATGTGCATACTTTGTTCATTACATTTATGAAATAAAACACATTTTCTAAAAACTCGTGTTTTTAAAGAAATCATTTAAACCTTGCAGAAGCTGTGATTTTTAAAAACGGTGGAAGTAACCTTTTCTTATTTCCGGACGAATGCGCAAACTATAGAATGTCGTTATGACGTAGAATGTGCATACTTTGTTGATTACATTTATGAAATAAGACACATTTTCTAAAGACTCGTGTTTTTTGAGAAATCATGTAAACCTTCTAGAAGCTGTGATTTTAAAAAATGGTGGAAGTAAGGTTTTCTTATTTCTGGATGCATGCGCAAACTATAGAAAGTCGTTATTACGTAGAATGTGCATACATTGTTGATTCCATTTATGAAATAAAACACATTTTCTAAAAACTCGTGTTTTTTAACAAACCATGTAAACCTTCTAGAAGCTGTGATTTTAAAAAACGGGGGAAGTAAGCTTTTCTTATTTCCAAACGCATGCGCAAACTATAGAAAGTCGTTATGACGTAGAATGTGCATACTTTGTTGATTCCATTTATGAAATAAAACACATTTTCTAAAAACTCGTGTTTTTTAAGAAATCATGTAAACCTTCTAGAAGCTGTGATTTTAAAAAACGGGGGAAGTAAGCTTTTCTTATTTCCAAACGCATGCGCAAACTATAGAAAGTCGTTATGACGTAGAATGTGCATACTTTGTTGATTCCATTTATGAAATAAAACACATTTTCTAAAAACTCGTGTTTTTTACCAAATCATGTAAACCTTCTAGAAGCCATGATTTTAAAAAACGGTGGAAGTAAGCTTTTCTTATTTCTGGACGCATGCGCAAACTATAGAAAGTCGTTATGATGTAGAATGTGCATACTTTGTTGATTCCATTTATGAAATAAAACACATTTTCTAAAAACTCGTGTTTTTTAAGAAATCATGTAAACCTTCTAGAAGCTGTGATTTTAGAAAACGGGGGAAGTAAGCTTTTCTTATGTCCAAACGCATGCGCAAACTATAGAAAGTCGTTATGACGTAGAATGTGCATACTTTGTTGATTGCATTTATGAACTGAAACACCTTTTCTAAAAACTCGTGTTTTTTAAAAAATCATGTAAACCTTCTAGAAAATGTGATTTTAAAAAACGGTTGAAGTAAGCTTTTCTTATTTCCGGATGCATGGACAAACTATAGAAAGTCGTTATGACGTAGAATGTGCATACTTTGTTGATTCCATTCATGAAATAAAACTCATTTTCTAAAAACTCGTGTTTTTTAAGAAATCATGTAAACCTTCTGGAAGCTGTGATTTTAAAAAACCGGTGAAGTAAGCTTTTCTTATTTCCGGACGTATGTGCAAACTATAGAAAGTCGTTATGACGTAGAATGTGCATACTTTTTAGATTCCATTTATGAAATAAAACACATTTTCTAAAAACTCGTGTTTTTTAAGAAATCATGTAAACCTTCCAGAAGCTGTGATTTTAAAAAACGAAGGAACTAAGCTTTTCTTATTTCCGGACGCATGCACAAACTATAGAAAGTCGTTATGATGTAGAATGTGCATACTTTGTAGATTCCATTTATGAAATAAAACACATTTTCTAAAAACTCGTGTTTTTTACGAAATCATGTAAACCTTCTAGAAGCCGTGATTTTAAAAAACGGTGGAAGTAAGCTTTTCTTATTTCGGGACGCATGCGCAAACTATAGAAAGTCGTTATGATATAGAATGTGCATACTTTTTTGATTCCATTTATGAAAGAAAACACATTTTCTAAAAACTCATGTTTTTTAAGAAATCATGTAAACCTTCTAGAAGCTGTGATTTTAGAAAACGGGGGAAGTAAGCTTTTCTTATTTCCAAACGCATGCGCGAACTATATAAAGTCGTTATGATGTAGAATGTGCATATTTTGCTGATTCCATTTATGAAATAAAACACATTTTCTAAAAACTCTTGTTTTTTAAGAAATCATGTAAACCTTCTAGAAGCTATGATTTTAAAAAACGGGGGAAGTAAGCTTTTCTTTTTTCCAAACGCATGCGCAAACTATAGAAAGTCGTGATGACGTAGAATGTGCATACTTTGTCGATTCCATTTATGAAATAAAACACATTTTCTAGAAACTCGTGTTTTTTACGAAATCATGTAAACCTTCTAGAAGCTGTGATTTTAAAAAACAGTGGAAGTAAGCTTTTCTTATTTCCGGACGAATACGCAAACTATAGAAAGTCGTTATGATGTAGAATGTGCATACTTTGTTGATGCCATTTATGAAATAAAACACATTTTTCTGAAAACTCGTGTTTTTTAAGAAATCATGTAAACCTTCTAGAAGCTGTGATTTTAAAAAATGGTGGAAGTAAGCTTTTCTTATTTCCGGACGGATGCGCAAACTATAGAAAGTCGTTAGGACGTAGAATGTGCATACTTTGTTGATTCCATTTATGAAAACAAACACATTTTCTAAAAACTCGTGTTTTTTAAGAAATCATGTAAACCTTCTAGAAGATGTGATTTTAAAAAACGGGGGAAGTAAGCTTTTAGTATTTCCAAACGCATGCGCAAACTATAGAAAGTCGTTATGACATAGAATGTGCATACTTTGTTGATTCCATTTATGAAATAAAACACATTTTCTAAAAACTCGTGTTTTTTACGAAATCATGTAAACCTTCTAGAAGCTGTGATTTTAAAAAACGGTGGAAGTAAGCTTTTCTTTTTTCCGGACGCATGCGCAAATAATAGAAATTCGTTATGACGTAGAATGTGCATACTTTGTAGATTCCATTTGTGAAATAAAACACATTTTCTAAAAACTCGTGTTTTTTACGTAATCATGTAAACCTTCTAGAAGGTGTGATTTTAAAAAACGGTGGAAGTAAGCTTTTCTTATTTCTGGACGCATGCGCAAATTATAGAAAGTCGTTATGACGTAGAATGTGCATACTTTGTTGATTCCATTTTTGAAATAAAACACATTTTCTAAAAACTCGTGTTTTTTAAGAAATCATGTAAACGTTCTAGAAGCTGTGATTTTAGAAAACGGCGGAAGTAAGCTTTTCTTATTTCCAAACGCATGCGCAAACTATAGAAATTCGTTATGACGTATAATGTGCATGCTTTGTTGATTCCATTTATGAAATAAAACACATTTTCTAAAAACTCGTGTTTTTTACGTAATCATGTAAACCTTCTAGAAGGTGTGATTTTAAAAAACGGTGGAAGTAAGCTTTTCTTATTTCTGGACGCATGCGCAAATTATAGAAAGTCGTTATGACGTAGAATGTGCATACTTTGTTGATTCCATTTTTGAAATAAAACACATTTTCTAAAAACTCGTGTTTTTTAAGAAATCATGTAAACGTTCTAGAAGCTGTGATTTTAGAAAACGGCGGAAGTAAGCTTTTCTTATTTCCAAACGCATGCGCAAACTATAGAAATTCGTTATGACGTAGAATGTGCATACTTTGTAGATTCCATTTGTGAAATAAAACACATTTTCTAAAAACTCGTGTTTTTTACGTAATCATGTAAACCTTCTAGAAGGTGTGATTTTAAAAAACGGTGGAAGTAAGCTTTTCTTATTTCGGGACGCATACGCAAAATTATGGAAAGTCGTTATGACGTAGAATGTGCATACTTTGTTGATTCCATTTATGAAACAAAACACATTTTCTAAAAAATCGTGTTTTTTAAGAAATCATGTAAACCTTCTAGAAGCTGTGATTTTAAAAAACGGAGGAAGTAAGCTTTTCTTATTTCCGGACGCATGTGCAAACTATAGAATGTCGTTATGACGTAGAATGTGCATACTTTGTAGATTCCATTTATGAAATAAAACACATTTTCTAAAAACTCATGTTTTTTACGAAATTATGTAAACCTTCTAGAAGCTGTGGTTTTAAAAAACGGTGGAAGTAAGCTTTTCTTATTTCCAGACGAATGCGCAAACTATAGCAAGTCGTTATGCCGTAGAATGTGCATACTTTGTTGGTTCCATTTATGAAACAAAACACATTTTCTAAAAACTCGTGTTTTTTAAGAAATCATGTAAACCTTGTAGAAGCTGTGATTTTAAAAAATGGTGGAAGTAAGCTTTTCTTATTTCCAGACGAATGCACAAACTATAGAATGTCGTTATGACGTAGAATGTGCATACTTTGTTGATTCCATTTATGAAATAAGACACATTTTCTAAAAACTTGTGTTTTTTAAGAAATCATGTAAACCTTCTAGAAGCTGTGATTTTAAAAAACGGTGGAAGTAAGATTTTCTTATTTCCAAACGCATGCGGAAACTACAGAAAGTCGTTATGACAAGAATGTGCATACATTGTTGATTCCATTAATGAAATAAAACACATTTTCTAAAAACTCGTGTTTTTTAAGAAACCACGTACACCTTCTAAAAGCTGTGATTTTAAAAAATGGGGGAAGTAGGCTTTTCTTATTTCCAAACGCATGCTCAAACTATAGAAAGTCGTTATGACGTAGAATGTGCATACTTTGTTGATTCAATTTATGAAATAAAACACATTTTCTAAAAACTCGTGTTTTTTATGGAATCATGTAAACCTTCTAGAAGCTGTGATTTTAAAAAACGGGGGAAGTAAGCTTTTCTTATTTCCGGACGCATGCGAAAACTATAGAAAGTCGTTATGACGTAGAATGTGCATACTTTGTAGATTCCATTTATGAAATAAAACACATTTTCTAAAAACTCATGTTTTTTACGAAATCATGTAAACCTTCTAGAAGCCATGATTTTAAAAAACGGTCGAAGTAAGCTTTTCTTATTTCTGGACGCATGCGCAAACTATAGAAAGTCGTTATGATGTAGAATGTGCATACTTTGTTGATTCCATTTATGAAATAAAACACATTTTCTAAAAACTCGTGTTTTTTAAGAAATCATGTAAACCTTCTAGAAGCTGTGATTTTAGAAAACGGGGGAAGTAAGCTTTTCTTATGTCCAAACGCATGCGCAAACTATAGAAAGTCGTTATGACGTAGAATGTGCATACTTTGTTGATTGCATTTATGAACTGAAACACCTTTTCTAAAAACTCGTGTTTTTTAAGAAATCATGTAAACCTTCTAGAAAATGTGATTTTAAAAAACGGTTGAAGTAAGCTTTTCTTATTTCCGGATGCATGGACAAACTATAGAAAGTCGTTATGACGTAGAACGTGCATACTTTGTTGATTCCATTCACGAAATAAAACTCATTTTCTAAAAACTCGTGTTTTTTAAGAAATCATGTAAACCTTCTGGAAGCTGTGATTTTAAAAAACCGGGGAATAAGCTTTTCTTATTTCCGGACGTATGCACAAACTATAGAAAGTCATTATGATGCAGGATGTGCCTACTTTTTAGATTCCATTTATGAAATAGAACACATTTTCTGAAAACTTGTGTTTTTTAAGAAATCATGTAAACCCTCTAGAAGCTGTGATTTAAAAAAACGGTGGATGTAAGCTTTTCTTATGTCCAAACGCATGGGCAAACTATAGAAAGTCGTTATGACGTAGAATGTGCATACTTTGTTGATTGCATTTGTGAACTGAAACACCTTTTCTAAAAACTCATGTTTTTTACATAATCATGTAAACCTTCTAGAAGCTGTGATTTTAAAAAACGGTGGAAGTAAGCTTTTCTTATTTCCGGATGGATGCGCAAACTATAGAAAGTCGTTATGATGTAGAATGTGCATACTTTGTTGATTCCATTCATGAAATAAAACTCATTTTCTAAAAACTCGTGTTTTTTAAGAAATCATGTAAACCTTCTGGAAGCTGTGATTTTAAAAAACCAGTGAAGTAAGCTTTTCTTATTTCCGGACGGATGCGCAAACTATAGAAAGTCGTTATGACGTAGAATGTGCATACTTTGTTGATTCCATTTATGAAAACAAACACATTTTCTAAAAACTCGTGTTTTTTAAGAAATCATGTAAACCTTCTAGAAGATGTGATTTTAAAAAACGGGGGAAGTAAGCTTTTATTATTTCCAAACGCATGCGCAAACTATAGAAAGTCGTTATGACATAGAATGCGCATACTTTGTTGATTCCATTTATGAAATAAAACACATTTTATAAAAACTCGTGTTTTTTACGAAATCATGTAAACCTTCTAGAAGCTGTGATTTTAAAAAACAGTGGAAGTAAGCTTTTCTTTTTTCCGGACGCATGCGCAAACAATAGAAAGTCGATATGACGTAGAATGTGCATACTTTGTATATTCCATTTGTGAAATAAAACACATTTTCTAAAAACTCATGTTTTTTACGTAATCATGTAAACCTTCTAGAAGCTGTGATTTTAAAAAACGGTGGAAGTAAGCTTTTCTTATTTCCGGATGCATACGCAAATTATAGAAAGTCGTTATGACGTAGAATGTGCATATTTTGTTGATTCCATTTTTGAAATAAAACACATTTTCTGAAAACTTGTGTTTTTTAAGAAATCATGTAAACCTTCTAGAAGCTGTGATTTTAGAAAACGACGGAAGTAAGCTTTTCTTATTTCCAAACGCATGCGCAAACTATAGAAAGTCGTTATGACGTAGAATGTGCATACCTTGTTGATACCATTTATGAAATAAAACACATTTTCTAAAAACTCGTGTTTTTTACGAAATCATGTAAACCTTCTAGAAGCTGTGATTTTAAAAAACGGTGGAAGTAAGCTTTTCTTATTTCCGGACGCATGCGCAAACTATAGAAATTCGTTATGACGTAGAATGTGCATACTTTGTAGATTCCATTTATGAAATAAAACACATTTTCTAAAAACTCGTGTTTTTTACGAAATCATGTAAACCTTCTAGAAGCTGTGATTTTAAAAAACGGTGGAAGTAAGCTTTTCTTATTTCCGGACGCATGCGCAAACTATAGAAAGTCGTTATGATGTAGAATGTGCATACTTTGTTGATTCCGTTCATGAAATAAAACTCATTTTCTAAAAATTCATGTTTTTTAAGAAATCATGTAAACCTTCTAGAAGCTGTGATTTTAAAAAACCGGGGAAGTAAGCTTTTCTTATTTCCGGACGCATGCTCAAACTATAGAAATTCGTTATGATGTAGAATGTGCATACTTTTTAAATTCAATTTATGAAATAAAACACATTTTCTAAAAACTCGTGTTTTTTAAGAAATCATGTAAACCTTCTAGAAGCTGTGATTTTAAAAAACGGGGGAAGTAAGCTTTTCTTATTTCCAAATGCATGCGCAAACTATAGAAAGTCGTTATGACGTAGAATGTGCATACTTTGTTGATTCCATTTATGAAATAAAACACATTTTCTAAAAACTCGTGTTTTTTAAGAAATCATGTAAACCTTCTAGAAGCTGTGATTTTAAAAAACGGGGGAAGTATGCTTTTCTTATTTCCGGACGCATGCACAAAATATAGAAAGTCGTTATGATGTAGAATGTGCATACTTTGTAGATTCCATTTATGAAATAAAACACATTTTCTAAAAACTCGTGTTTTTTACGAAATCATGTAAACCTTCTAGAAGTTGTGATTTTAAAAAACGGTGGAAGTAAGCTTTTCTTATTTCCGGACGCATACGCAAACTATAGAAAGTCGTTATGACGTAGAATGTGCATACTTTGTTGATTCCATTTATGAAATAAAACACATTTTCTAAAAACTCGTGTTTTTTAAGAAATCATGTAAACCTTCTAGAAGCTGCGATTTTAAAAAACGGGCGAAGTAAGCTTTTCTTATTTCCGGACGCATGCGCAAACTATAGAATGTCGTTATGACGTAGAATGTGCATACTTTGTAGATTCCATTTATGAAATAAAACACATTCTCTAAAAACTCGTGTTTTTTACGAAATCATGTAAACCTTCTAGAAGCTGTGATTTTAAAAAACGGTGGAAGTAAGCTTTTCTTATTTCCGGACGAATGCGCAAACTATAGAAAGTCGTTATGCCGTAGAATGTGCATACTTTGTTCATTACATTTACGAAATAAAAAACATTTTCTAAAAACTCGTGTTTTTAAAGAAATCATGTAAACCTTGCAGAAGCTGTGATTTTTAAAAACGGTGGAAGTAAGCTTTTCTTATTTCCGGACGTATGCGCAAACTATAGAATGTCGTTATGACGTAGAATGTGCATACTTTGTTGATTACATTTATGAAATAAGACACATTTTCTAAAGACTCGTGTTTTTTGAGAAATCATGTAAACCTTCTAGAAGTTGTGATTTTAAAAAATGGTGGAAGTAAGCTTTTCTTATTTCCGGATGCATGCGCAAACTATAGAAAGTCGTTATTACGTAGAATGTGCATACATTGTTGATTCCATTTATGAAATAAAACACATTTTCTAAAAACTCGTGTTTTTTAAGAAACCATGTAAACCTTCTAGAAGCTGTGATTTTAAAAAACGGGGGAAGTAAGCTTTTCTTATTTCCAAACGCATGCGCAAACTATAGAAAGTCGTTATGACGTAGAATGTGCATACTTTGTTGATTCCATTTATGAAATAAAACACATTTTCTAAAAACTCGTGTTTTTTAAGAAATCATGTAAACCTTCTAGAAGCTGTGATTTTAAAAAACGGGGGAAGTAAGCTTTTCTTATTTCCAAACGCATGCGCAAACTATAGAAAGTCGTTATGACGTAGAATGTGCATACTTTGTTGATTCCATTTATGAAATAAAACACATTTTCTAAAAACTCGTGTTTTTTACGAAATCATGTAAACCTTCTAGAAGCCATGATTTTAAAAAACGGTGGAAGTAAGCTTTTCTTATTTCTGGACGCATGCGCAAACTATAGAAAGTCGTTATGATGTAGAATGTGCATTCTTTGTTGATTCAATTTATGAAATAAAACACATTTTCTAAAAACTCGTGTTTTTTAAGAAATCATGTAAACCTTCTAGAAGCTGTGATTTTAGAAAACGGGGGAAGTAAGCTTTTCTTATGTCCAAACGCATGCGCAAACTATAGAAAGTCGTTATGACGTAGAATGTGCATACTTTGTTGATTGCATTTATGAACTGAAACACCTTTTCTAAAAACTCGTGTTTTTTAAGAAATCATGTAAACCTTCTAGAAAATGTGATTTTAAAAAACGGTTGAAGTAAGCTTTTCTTATTTCCGGATGCATGGACAAACTATAGAAAGTCGTTATGACGTAGAATGTGCATACTTTGTTGATTCCATTCATGAAATAAAACTCATTTTCTAAAAACTCGTGTTTTTTAAGAAATCATGTAAACCTTCTGGAAGCTGTGATTTTAAAAAACCGGGGAAGTAAGCTTTTCTTATTTCCGGACGTATGTGCAAACTATAGAAAGTCGTTATGACGTAGAATGTACATACTTTTTAGATTCCATTTATGAAATAAAACACATTTTCTAAAAACTCGTGTTTTTTAGGAAATCATGTAAACCTTCCAGAAGCTGTGATTTTAAAAAACGAAGGAAGTAAGCTTTTCTTATTTCCGGACGCATGCGCAAACTATAGAAAGTCGTTATGATGTAGAATGTGCATACTTTGTAGATTCCATTTATGAAATAAAACACATTTTCTAAAAACTTGTATTTTTTACGAAATCATGTAAACCTTCTAGAAGTTGTGATTTTAAAAAACGGGGGAAGTAAGCTTTTCTTATTTCCAAACGCATGCGCAAACTATAGAAAGTCGTCATGACGTAGAATGTGCATACTTTGTTGATTCCATTTATGAAATAAAACCAATTTTCTAAAAACTCGTGTTTTTTATGAAATCATGTAAACCTTCTAGAAGCTGTGATTTTAAAAAATGGGGGAAGTAAGATTTTCTTATTTCCAAACGCATGTGCAAACTATAGAAAGTCGTTATGACGTAGAACGTGCATACTTTGTAGATTCCATTGATGAAATAAAACACATTTTCTAAAAACTCGTGTTTTTTACGAAATCATTTAAACCTTCTAGAAGCTGTGATTTTAAAAAATGGTGGAAGTAAGCTTTTCTTATTTTCGGATGCATGCGCAAACTATAGAAAGTCGTTATGACGTAGAATGTGCATACTTTGTAGATTCCATTTATGAAATAAAACACATTTTCTAAAAACTCGTGTTTTTTAAGAAATCATGTAAACCTTCTAGAAGCTGTGATTTTAAAAAACGGGGGAAGGAAGCTTTTCTTATTTCTGGACGCATGCACAAAATATAAAAATTCATTATGACGTAGAATGTGCATACTTTGTAGATTCCATTTATGAAATAAAACACATTTTCTAAAAACTCATTTTTTTTACGAGATCATGTAAACCTTCTAGAAGCTGTGATTTTAAAAAACGGGGGAAGTAAGCTTTTCTTATTTCCGGACGCATGCGCAAACAATAGAAATTCGTTATGACGTAGAATGCGCATACTTTGTAGATTCCATTTATGAAATAAAACACATTTTCTAAAAACTCGTGTTTTTTACGAAATCATGTAAACCTTCTAGAATCCGTGATTTTAAAAAACGGTGGAAGTAAGCTTTTCTTATTTCGGGACGCATGCGCAAACTATAGAAAGTCGTTATGATATAGAATGTGCATACTTTTTTGATTCCATTTATGAAAGAAAACACATTTTCTAAAAACTCATGTTTTTTAAGAAATCATGTAAACCTTCTAGAAGCTGTGATTTTAGAAAATGGGGGAAGTAAGCTTTTCTTATTTCCAAACGCATGCGCGAACTATATAAAGTCGTTATGATGTAGAATTTGCATATTTTGTTGATTCCATTTATGAAATAAAACACATTTTCTAAAAACTCTTGTTTTTTAAGAAATCATGTAAACCTTCTAGAAGCTATGAGTTTAAAAAACGGGGGAAGTAAGCTTTTCTTTTTTCCAAATGCATGCGCAAACTATAGAAAGTCGTGATGACGTAGAATGTGCATACTTTGTCGATTCCATTTATGAAATAAAACACATTTTCTAGAAACTCGTGTTTTTTACAAAATCATGTAAACCTTCTAGAAGCTGTGATTTTAAAAAACAGTGGAAGTAAGCTTTTCTTATTTCCGGACGAATGCGCAAACTATAGAAAGTCGTTATGATGTAGAATGTGCATACTTTGTTGATGCCATTTATGAAATAAAACACATTTTCTGAAAACTCGTGTTTTTTAAGAAATCATGTAAACCTTCTAGAAGCTGTGATTTTAAAAAATGGTGGAAGTAAGCTTTTCTTATTTCCGGACGGATGCGCAAACTATAGAAAGTCGTTATGACGTAGAATGTGCATACTTTGTTGATTCCATTTGTGAAATAAAACACATTTTCTAAAAACTCGTGTTTTTTAAGAAATCATGTAAACCTTCTAGAAGCTGTGATTTTAAAAAACGGGGGAAGTATGCTTTTCTTATTTCCGGACGCATGCACAAAATATAGAAAGTAGTTATGATGTAGAATGTGCATACTTTGTAGATTCCATTTATGAAATAAAACACATTTTCTAAAAACTCGTGTTTTTTACGAAATCATGTAAACCTTCTAGAAGTTGTGATTTTAAAAAACGGTGGAAGTAAGCTTTTCTTATTTCCGGACGCATACGCAAACTATAGAAAGTCGTTATGACATAGAATGTGCATACTTTGTTGATTCCATTAATGAAATAAAACACATTTTCTAAAATCTCGTGTTTTTTAAGAAATCATGTAAACCTTCTAGAAGCTGCGATTTTAAAAAACGGGGGAAGTAAGATTTTCTTATTTCTGGACGCATGCGCAAACTATAGAATGTCGTTATGACGTAGAATGTGCATACTTTGTAGATTCCATTTATGAAATAAAACACATTTTCTAAAAACTCATGTTTTTTACGAAATCATGTAAACCTTCTAGAAGCTGTGATTTTAAAAAACGGTGGAAGTAAGCTTTTCTTATTTACGGACGAATGCGTAAACTATAGAAAGTTGTTATGCCGTAGAATGTGCATACTTTGTTCATTACATTTATGAAATAAAACACATTTTCTAAAAACTCGTGTTTTTAAAGAAATCATTTAAACCTTGCAGAAGCTGTGATTTTTAAAAACGGTGGAAGTAACCTTTTCTTATTTCCGGACGAATGCGCAAACTATAGAATGTCGTTATGACGTAGAATGTGCATACTTTGTTGATTACATTTATGAAATAAGACACATTTTCTAAAGACTCGTGTTTTTTGAGAAATCATGTAAACCTTCTAGAAGCTGTGATTTTAAAAAATGGTGGAAGTAAGGTTTTCTTATTTCTGGATGCATGCGCAAACTATAGAAAGTCGTTATTACGTAGAATGTGCATACATTGTTGATTCCATTTATGAAATAAAACACATTTTCTAAAAACTCGTGTTTTTTAACAAACCATGTAAACCTTCTAGAAGCTGTGATTTTAAAAAACGGGGGAAGTAAGCTTTTCTTATTTCCAAACGCATGCGCAAACTATAGAAAGTCGTTATGACGTAGAATGTGCATACTTTGTTGATTCCATTTATGAAATAAAACACATTTTCTAAAAACTCGTGTTTTTTAAGAAATCATGTAAACCTTCTAGAAGCTGTGATTTTAAAAAACGGGGGAAGTAAGCTTTTCTTATTTCCAAACGCATGCGCAAACTATAGAAAGTCGTTATGACGTAGAATGTGCATACTTTGTTGATTCCATTTATGAAATAAAACACATTTTCTAAAAACTCGTGTTTTTTACCAAATCATGTAAACCTTCTAGAAGCCATGATTTTAAAAAACGGTGGAAGTAAGCTTTTCTTATTTCTGGACGCATGCGCAAACTATAGAAAGTCGTTATGATGTAGAATGTGCATACTTTGTTGATTCCATTTATGAAATAAAACACATTTTCTAAAAACTCGTGTTTTTTAAGAAATCATGTAAACCTTCTAGAAGCTGTGATTTTAGAAAACGGGGGAAGTAAGCTTTTCTTATGTCCAAACGCATGCGCAAACTATAGAAAGTCGTTATGACGTAGAATGTGCATACTTTGTTGATTGCATTTATGAACTGAAACACCTTTTCTAAAAACTCGTGTTTTTTAAGAAATCATGTAAACCTTCTAGAAAATGTGATTTTAAAAAACGGTTGAAGTAAGCTTTTCTTATTTCCGGATGCATGGACAAACTATAGAAAGTCGTTATGACGTAGAATGTGCATACTTTGTTGATTCCATTCATGAAATAAAACTCATTTTCTAAAAACTCGTGTTTTTTAAGAAATCATGTAAACCTTCTGGAAGCTGTGATTTTAAAAAACCGGTGAAGTAAGCTTTTCTTATTTCCGGACGTATGTGCAAACTATAGAAAGTCGTTATGACGTAGAATGTGCATACTTTTTAGATTCCATTTATGAAATAAAACACATTTTCTAAAAACTCGTGTTTTTTAAGAAATCATGTAAACCTTCCAGAAGCTGTGATTTTAAAAAACGAAGGAACTAAGCTTTTCTTATTTCCGGACGCATGCACAAACTATAGAAAGTCGTTATGATGTAGAATGTGCATACTTTGTAGATTCCATTTATGAAATAAAACACATTTTCTAAAAACTCGTGTTTTTTACGAAATCATGTAAACCTTCTAGAAGCCGTGATTTTAAAAAACGGTGGAAGTAAGCTTTTCTTATTTCGGGACGCATGCGCAAACTATAGAAAGTCGTTATGATATAGAATGTGCATACTTTTTTGATTCCATTTATGAAAGAAAACACATTTTCTAAAAACTCATGTTTTTTAAGAAATCATGTAAACCTTCTAGAAGCTGTGATTTTAGAAAACGGGGGAAGTAAGCTTTTCTTATTTCCAAACGCATGCGCGAACTATATAAAGTCGTTATGATGTAGAATGTGCATATTTTGCTGATTCCATTTATGAAATAAAACACATTTTCTAAAAACTCTTGTTTTTTAAGAAATCATGTAAACCTTCTAGAAGCTATGATTTTAAAAAACGGGGGAAGTAAGCTTTTCTTTTTTCCAAACGCATGCGCAAACTATAGAAAGTCGTGATGACGTAGAATGTGCATACTTTGTCGATTCCATTTATGAAATAAAACACATTTTCTAGAAACTCGTGTTTTTTACGAAATCATGTAAACCTTCTAGAAGCTGTGATTTTAAAAAACAGTGGAAGTAAGCTTTTCTTATTTCCGGACGAATACGCAAACTATAGAAAGTCGTTATGATGTAGAATGTGCATACTTTGTTGATGCCATTTATGAAATAAAACACATTTTTCTGAAAACTCGTGTTTTTTAAGAAATCATGTAAACCTTCTAGAAGCTGTGATTTTAAAAAATGGTGGAAGTAAGCTTTTCTTATTTCCGGACGGATGCGCAAACTATAGAAAGTCGTTAGGACGTAGAATGTGCATACTTTGTTGATTCCATTTATGAAAACAAACACATTTTCTAAAAACTCGTGTTTTTTAAGAAATCATGTAAACCTTCTAGAAGATGTGATTTTAAAAAACGGGGGAAGTAAGCTTTTAGTATTTCCAAACGCATGCGCAAACTATAGAAAGTCGTTATGACATAGAATGTGCATACTTTGTTGATTCCATTTATGAAATAAAACACATTTTCTAAAAACTCGTGTTTTTTACGAAATCATGTAAACCTTCTAGAAGCTGTGATTTTAAAAAACGGTGGAAGTAAGCTTTTCTTTTTTCCGGACGCATGCGCAAATAATAGAAATTCGTTATGACGTAGAATGTGCATACTTTGTAGATTCCATTTGTGAAATAAAACACATTTTCTAAAAACTCGTGTTTTTTACGTAATCATGTAAACCTTCTAGAAGGTGTGATTTTAAAAAACGGTGGAAGTAAGCTTTTCTTATTTCTGGACGCATGCGCAAATTATAGAAAGTCGTTATGACGTAGAATGTGCATACTTTGTTGATTCCATTTTTGAAATAAAACACATTTTCTAAAAACTCGTGTTTTTTAAGAAATCATGTAAACGTTCTAGAAGCTGTGATTTTAGAAAACGGCGGAAGTAAGCTTTTCTTATTTCCAAACGCATGCGCAAACTATAGAAATTCGTTATGACGTAGAATGTGCATGCTTTGTTGATTCCATTTATGAACTAAAACACGTTTTCTAAAAACTCGTGTTTTTTAAGAAATCATGTAAACCTTCTAGAAAATGTGATTTTAAAAAACGGGCGAAGTAAGCTTTTCTTATTTCCGGACGCATTCACAAACTATCGAAAGTCGTTATGACGTAGAATGTGCATACTTTGTAGATTCCATTTATGAAATAAAACACATTTTCTAAAAACACGTGTTTTTTACGAAATCATGTAAACCTTCTAGAAGCTGTGATTTTAAAAAACGGTGGAAGTAAGCTTTTCTTATTTCCGGACGCATGCGCAAACTATAGAAATTCGTTATGATGTAGAATGTGCATACTTTGTTGATTCCGTTCATGAAATAAAACTCATTTTCTAAAAACTCGTGTTTTTTAAGAAATCATGTAAACCTTCTAGAAGCTGTGATTTTAAAAAACCAGGGAAGTAAGCTTTTCTTATTTCCGGACGCATGCGCAAACTATAGAAATTCGTTATGATGTAGAATGTGCATACTTTTTAAATTCGATTTATGAAATAAAACACATTTTCTAAAAACTCGTGTTTTTTAAGAAATCATGTAAACCTTCTAGAAGCTGTGATTTTAAAAAACGGGGGAAGTAAGCTTTTCTTATTTCCAAATGCATGCACAAACTATACAAATTCGTTATGACGTAGAATGTGCATACTTTGTTGATTCCATTTATGAAAGAAAACACATTTTCTAAAAACTCGTGTTTTTTAAGAAATCATGTAAACCTTCTAGAAGCTGTGATTTTAAAAAACGGGGGAAGTATGCTTTTCTTATTTCCGGTCGCATGCACAAAATATAGAAAGTCGTTACGACGTAGAATGTGCATAATTTGTAGATTCCATTGATGAAATAAAACACATTTTCTAAAAACTCGTGTTTTTTACGAAATCATGTAAACCTTCTAGAAGCTATGATTTTAAAAAACGGTGGAAATAAGCTTTTCTTATTTCCGGACGCATACGCAAACTATAGAAAGTTGTTATGACGTAGAATGTGCATACTTTGTAGATTCCATTTATGAAATAAAACACATTTTCTAAAAACTCGTGTTTTTTACGAAATCATGTAAACCTTCTAGAAGCTGTGATTTTAAAAAACGGTGGAAGTAAGCTTTTCTTATTTCCGGACGAATGCGCAAACTATAGAAAGTCGTTATGCCGTAGAATGTGCATACTTTTTCATTCCATTTATGAAATAAAACACATTTTCTAAAAACTCGTGTTTTTAAAGAAATCATGTAAACCTTGCAGAAGCTGTGATTTTTAAAAACGGTGGAAGTAAGCTTTTCTTATTTCCGGACGAATGCGCAAACTATAGAATGTCAAAATGACGTATAATGTGCATACTTTGTTGATTACATTTATGAAATAAGACACATTTTCTAAAGACTCGTGTTTTTTGAGAAATCATGTAAACCTTTTAGAAGCTGTGATTTTAAAAAATGGTGGAAGTAAGCTTTTCTTATTTCCGGACGCATGCGCAAACTATAGAAAGTCGTTATGACGTAGAATGTGCATACATTGTTGATTCCATTTATGAAATAAAACACATTTTCTAAAAACTCGTGTTTTTTAAGAAACCATGTAAACCTTCTAGAAGCTGTGATTTTAAAAAACGGGGGAAGTAAGCTTTTCTTATTTCCAAACGCATGCGCAAACTATAGAAAGTCGTTATGACGTAGAATGTGCATAGTTTGTTGATTCCATTTATGAAATAAAACACATTTTCTAAAAACTCGTGTTTTTTAAGAAATCATGTAAACCTTCTAGAAGCTGTGATTTTAAAAAACGGGGGAAGTAAGCTTTTCTTATTTCCAAACGCATGCGCAAACTATAGAAAGTCGTTATGACGTAGAATGTGCATACTTTGTTGATTCCATTTATGAAATAAAACACATTTTCTAAAAACTCGTGTTTTTTAAGAAATCATGTAAACCTTCTAGAAGCTGTGATTTTAAAAAACGGGGGAAGTAAGCTTTTCTTATTTCCGGACGCATGCGCAAACTATAGAAAGTCGTTTTGACGTACAATGTCCATACTTTGTTGATTCCATTTATGAAACAAAACACATTTTCTAAAAACTCATGTTTTTTAAGAAATCATGTAAACCTTCTAGAAGCTGTGATTTTAAAGAACGGGGGAAGGAAGCTTTTCTTATTTCCGGACGCATGCACAAAATATAGAAAGTCATTATGACGTAGAATGTGCATACTTTGTAGATTCAATTTATGAAATAAAACACATTTTCTAAAAACTCGTGTTTTTTACGAAATCATGTAAACCTTCTAGAAGCTGTGATTTTCAAAAACGGTGGAAGTAAGCTTTTCTTATTTCAGGACGCATACGCAAAATTATAGAAAGTCGTTATGACGTAGAATGTGCATACTTTGTTGATTCCATTTATGAAATAAAACACATTTTCTAAAAACTCATGTTTTTTGAGAAATCATGTAAACCTTCTAGAAGCTGTGATTTCAAAAAACGGGGGAAGTAAGCTTTTCTTATTTCCGGACGCATGTGCAAACTATAGAAAGTCGTTATGACGTAGAATGTGCATACTTTGTAGATTCCATTTATGAAATAAATTTTTTTTTCTAAAAACTCGTGTTTTTTACGAAATCATGTAAACCTTCTAGAAGCTGTGATTTTAAAAAACGGTGGAAGTAAGCTTTTCTTATTTTCGGACGCATGCGCAAACTAAAGAAAGTCGTTATGATTTAGAATGTGCATACTTTGTCGATTCCATTTATGAAATAAAACACATTTTCTAGAAACTCGTGTTTTTTAAGAAATCATGTAAACCATCTAGAAGCTGTGATTTTTAAAAACCGGGGAAGTAAGCTTTTCTTATTTCCGGACATATGCGCAAACTATAGAAAGTTGTTATGACGTAGAATGTGCATACTTTTTAGATTCCATTTATGAAATAAAACACATTTTCCAAAATCTCGTTTTTTTTAAGAAATCATGTTAACCTTCTAGAAAATGTGATTTTAAAAAACGGGCGAAGTAAGCTTTTCTTATTTCCGGACGCATGCACAAACTATTGAAAGTCATTATTACGTAGAATGTGCATACTTTGTAGATTCCATTTATGAAATATAAAACATTTTCTAAAAACTCGTGTTTTTTACGAAATCATGTAAACCTTCTAGAAGCTGTGATTTTAAAAAACGGTGGAAGTAAGCTTTTCTTATTTCCGGACGCATGCGCAAAACATAGAAAGTCGTTATGACGTAGAATGTGCATACTTTGTTGATTCCATTCATGAAATAAAACTCATTTTCTAAAAACTCGTGTTTTTTAAGAAATCATGTAAACCTTCTAGAAGCTGTGATTTTAAAAAACCGGGGAAGTAAGCTTTTCTTATTTCCGAACGGATGCGCAAACTATAGAAAGTCGTTATGACGTAGAATATGCATACTTTGTTGATTCCATTTATGAAATAAAACACATTTTTTAAAAACTCGTGCTTTTTAAGAAATCATGTCAACCTTCTAGAAGCTGTGATTTTAAAAAACGGTGGAAGTAAGCTTTTCTTATTTCGGGACGCATGCGCAAACTATAGAAAGTGGTTATGACGTAGAATGTGCATACTTTGTAGATTGCATTTATGAAATAAAACACATTTTCTAAAAAGTCGTGTTTTTTAAGAAATCATGTAAACCTTCTAGAAGCTGTGATTTTAAAAAACGGGGGAAGTAAGCTTTTCTTATTTCCGGATGCATGTGCAAACTATAGAAAGTCATCATGACGTAGAATGTGCATACTTTGTAGATTCCATTTATGAAATAAAACACATTTTCTAAAAACTCGCGTTTTTTACGAAATCATGTAAACCTTTTAGAAGCTGTGATTTTAAAAAACGGTGGAAGTAAGCTTTTCTTATTTCCGGACGAATGCGCAAACTATAGAAAGTCGTTATGCCGTAGAATGAGCATAATTTGTTGATTCCATTTATGAAACGAAAAACATTTTCTAAAAACTCGTGTTTTTTAAGAAATCATGTAAACCTTGTAGAAGCTGTGATTTTAAAAAACGGTGGAAGTAAGCTTTTCTTATTTCCGGACGTATGCGCAAACTATAGAATGTCGTTATGACGTAGAATGTGCATAGTTTGTTGATTCCATTTATGAAATAAGACACATTTTCTAAAAACTTGTGTTTTTTAAGAAATCATGTAAACCTTCTAGAAGCTGTGATTTTAAAAGACGGTTGAAGTAAGCTTTTCTTATTTCCGGACGCATGCGCAAACTATAAAAAGTCGTTATGACAAGAATGTGCATACATTATTGATTCCATTTATGAAATAAAACACATTTTCTAAAAACTCGTTTTTTTTAAGAAACCATGTAAACCTTCTGGAAGCTGTGATTTTAAAAAACGGGGGAAGTAAGCTTTTCTTATTTCCAAACACATTCACAAACTATAGAAAGTCGTTATGACGTAGAATGTGCATACTTTGTTGATTCCATTTATGAAATAAAACACATTTTCTAAAAACTCGTGTTTTTTAAGGAATCATGTAAACCTTCTAGAAGCTGTGATTTTAAAAAACGGAGGAAGTAAGCTTTTCTTCTTTCCGGACGAATGCGCAAACTATAGAAAGTTGTTATGCTGTAGAATGTGCATACTTTGTTGATTCCATTTATGAAACAAAACACATTTTCTAAAAACTCGTGTTTTTTACGAAATAATGTAAACCTTCTAGAAAATGTGATTTTAAAAAACGGGCGAAGTAAGCTTTTCTTATTTCCGGACGCATGCGCAAACTATTGAAAGTCGTTATGACCTAGAATGTGCATACTTTGTAGATTCCATTTATGAAATAAAACACATTTTCTAAAAACTCGTGTTTTTTACGAAATCATGTAAACCTTCTAGAAGCTGTGATTTTAAAAAACCGGGGAAGTAAGCTTTTCTTATTTCCGGACGTATGCGCAAACTATAGAAAGTTGTCATGACGTAGAATGTGCATACTTTTTAGATTCCATTTATGAAACAAAACACATTTTCCAAAAACTCGTGTTTTTTAAGAAATCATGTAAACCTTCCAGAAGCTGTGATTTTAAAAAACGAAGGAAGTAAGCTTTATTTATTTCCGGACGCATGCGCAAACTATAGAAAGTCGTTATGAAGTAGAATGTGCATACTTTGTTGATTCCATTTATGAAATAAAACACATTTTCTAAAAACTCGTGTTTTTTAAGAAATCATGTAAACCTTCTAGAAGCTGTGATTTTAAAAAACGGGGGAAGTAAGCTTTTCTTCTTTCCGGACGAATGCGCAAACTATAGAAAGTTGTTATGCTGTAGAATGTGCATACTTTGTTGATTCGATTTATGAAACAAAACACATTTTCTAAAAACTCGTGTTTTTTAAGAAATCAAGAAAACCTTGTAGAAGCTGTGATTTTAAAAAACGGTGGAGGTAAGCTTTTCTTATTTCCGGACGAATGCACAAACTATAGAATGTCGTTATCACGTAGAATGTGCATACTTTGTTGATTCCATTTATGAAATAAGACACATTTTCTAAAAACTCGTGTTTTTTAAGAAATCATGTAAACCTTCTAGAAGCTGTGATTTTAAAAAACGGTGGAAGTAAGCTTTTGTTATTTCCGGACGCATGCGCAAACTATAGAAAGTCGTTATGACGTAGAATGTGCATACATTGTTGATTCCATTTATGAAATAAAACACATTTTCTAAAAACTCGTGTTTTTTAAGAAACCATGTAAACCTTCTAGAAGCTGTGATTTTAAAAAACGGGGGAAGTAAGCTTTTCTTATTTCCAAATGCATGCGCAAACTATAGAAAGTCGTTATGACGTAGAATGTGCATACTTTGTTGATTCCATTTATGAAATAAAAGACATTTTCTAAAAACTCGTGTTTTTTACGAAATCATGTAAACCTTCTAGAAGCTGTGATTTTAAAAAACGGGGGAAGTAAGCTTTTCTTATTTCCGGACGCATGCGAAAACTATAGAAAGTCGTTATGACGTAGAATGTGCATAATTTGTAGATTCCATTTATGGAATAAAACACATTTTCTAAAAACTCGTGTTTTTTACGAAATCATGTAAACCTTCTAGAAGCCGTGATTTTAAAAAATGGTGGAAGTAAGCTTTTCTTATTTCCGGATGCATGCGCAAACTATAGAAAGTCGTTATGATTTAGAATGTGCATACTTTGTTGATTCCATTTATGAAATAAAACACATTTTCTAAAAACTCGTGTTTTTTACGAAATCATGTAAACCTTCTAGAAACTGTGATTTTAAAAAACGGCGGAAGTAAGCTTTTCTTATTTCCAAATGCATGCGCAAACTATAGAAAGTCGTTATGACGTAGAATGTGCATACTTTGTTGATTCCATTTATGAAATAAAACACATTTTCTAAAAACTCTTGTTTTTTACGAAATCATGTAAACCTTCTAGAAGCTGTGATTTTAAAAAACGGGGGAAGTAAGCTTTTCTTATTTTCGGACTCATGCGAAAACTATAGAAAGTCGTTATGACGTAGAATGTGCATAATTTGTAGATTCCATTTATGAAATAAAACACATTTTCTAAAAACTCGTGTTTTTTACGAAATCATGTAAACCTTCTAGAAGCCGTGATTTTAAAAAATGGTGGAAGTAAGCTTTTCTTATTTCCGGACGCATGCGCAAACTATAGAAAGTCGTTATGATTTAGAATGTGCATACTTTGTTGATTCCATTTATGAAATAAAACACATTTTCTAAAAACTCGTGTTTTTTACGAAATCATGTAAACCTTCTAGAAGCTGTGATTTTAAAAAATGGGGGAAGTAAGCTTTTCTTATTTCCAAATGCATGCGCAAACTATAGAAAGTCGTTATGACGTAGAATGTGCATACTTTGTTGATTCCATTTACGAAATAAAACACATTTTCTAAAAACTCGTGTTGTTTACGAAATCATGTAAACCTTCTAGAAGCTGTGATTTTAAAAAACGGGGGAAGTAAGCTTTTCTTATTTCCGGACGCATGCACAAACTATAGAATGTCGTTATGACGTAGAATGTGCATAATTTTTAGATTCCATTTATGAAATAAAACGAATTTTCTAAAAACTCGTGTTTTTTACGAAATCATGTAAACCTTCTAGAAGTCGTGATTTTAAAAAACGGGGGAAGTAAGCTTTTCTTATTTCCGGACGCATGCGAAAACTATAGAAAGTCGTTATGACGTAGAATGTGCATACTTTGTAGATTCCATTTATGAAATAAGACACATTTTCTAAAAACTTGTGTTTTTTACGAAATCATGTAAACCTTCTAGAAGTCGTGATTTTAAAAAACGGGGGAAGTAAGCTTTTCTTATTTCCGGACGGATGCGAAAACTATAGAAAGTCGTTATGACGTAGAATGTGCATACTTTGTAGATTCCAGTTATGAAATAAAACACATTTTCTAAAAACTCGTGTTTTTTACGAAATCATGTAAACCTTGTAGAAGCTGTGATTTTAAAAAACGGTGGAAGTAAGCTTTTCTTATTTCCGGACGCATACGCAAACTATAGAAAGTCGTTATGACGTAGAATGTGCATACTTTGTTGATTCCATTTATGAAATAAAACACATTTTCTAAAAACTCGTGTTTTTTAAGAAATCATGTAAACCTTCTAGAAGCTGCGATTTTAAAAAACAGGGGAAGTAAGCTTTTCTTATTTCCGGACGCATGCGCAAACTATAGAATGTCGTTATGACGTAGAATTTGCATACTTTGTAGATTCCATTTATGAAATAAAACACATTTTCTAAAAACTCGTGTTTTTTTCGAAATCATGTAAACCTTCTAGAAGCTGTGATTTTAAAAAAAGGTGGAAGTAAGCTTTTCTTATTTCCGGACGAATGCGCAAACTATAGAAAGTCGTTATGCCGTAGAATGTGCATACTTTGTTCATTCCATTTATGAAATAAAACACATTTTCTAAAAACTCGTGTTTTTAAAGAAATCATGTAAACCTTGCAGAAGCTGTGATTTTTAAAAACGGTGGAAGTAAGCTTTTCTTATTTCCGGACGAATGCGAAAACTATAGAATGTCGTTATGACGTAGAATGTGCATACTTTGTTGATTACATTTATGAAATAAGACACATTTTCTAAAGACTCGTGTTTTTTGAGAAATCATGTAAACCTTCTAGAAGCTGTGATTTTAAAAAATGGTGGAAGTAAGCTTTTCTTATTTCCGGACGCATGCGCAAACTATAGAAAGTCGTTATGACGTAGAATGTGCATACATTGTTGATTCCATTTATGAAATAAAACACATTTTCTAAAAACTCGTGTTTTTTAAGAAACCATGTAAACCTTCTAGAAGCTGTGATTTTAAAAAACGGGGGAAGTAAGCTTTTCTTATTTCCAAACGCATGCGCAAACTATACAAAGTCGTTATGACGTAGAATGTGCATACTTTGTTGATTCCATTTATGAAATAAAACACATTTTCTAAAAACTCGTGTTTTTTAAGAAATCATGTAAACCTTCTAGAAGATGTGATTTTAAAAAACGGGGGATGTAAGCTTTTCTTATTTCCGGACGTATGCGCAAACTATAGAAAGTCGTTTTGACGTACAATGTGCATACTTTGTTGATTCCATTTATGAAATAAAACACATTTTCTAAAAACTCGTGTTTTTTAAGAAATCATGTAAACCTTCTAGAAGCTGTGATTTTAAAAAATAGGGGAAGGAAGCTTTTCTTATTTCCGGATGCATGCAAAAAATATAGAAAGTCATTATGACGTAGAATGTGCATACTTTGTAGATTCCATTTATGAAATAAAACACATTAAAAAAAACTCGGGTTTTTTACGAAATCATGTAAACCTTCTAGAAGCTGTGATTTTAAAAAACGGTGGAAGTAAGCTTTTCTTATTTCGGGACACATACGAAAATTATAGAAAGTCGTTATGACGTAGAATGTGCATACTTTGTTGATTCCATTTATGAAATAAAACACATTTCCTAAAAACTCGTGTTTTTTAAGAAATCATGTAAACCTTCTAGAAGCTGTGATTTTAAAAAACGGGAGAAGTAAGCTTTTCTTATTTCCGGACGCATGTGCAAACTATAGAATGTCGTTATGACGTAGAATGTGCATACTTTGTAGATTCCATTTATGAAATAAAACACATTTTCTAAAAACTCGTGTTTTTTACGAAATCATGTAAACCTTCTAGAAGCTGTGATTTTAAAAAACGGTGGAAGTAAGCTTTTCTTATTTCCGGACGAATGCGCAAACTATAGCAAGTCTTTATGCCGTAGAATGTGCATACTTTGTTGATTCCATTTATGAAACAAAACACATTTTCTAAAAACTCGTGTTTTTTAAGAAATCACGTAAACCTTGTAGAAGCTGTGATTTTAAAAAACGGTGGAAGTAAGCTTTTTTTATTTCCGGACGCATGCGCAAACTATAGAATGTCGTTATGACGTAGAATGTGCATACATTGTTGATTCCATTTATGAAATAAAACACATTTTCTAAAAACTCGTGTTTTTTAAGAAACCATGTAAACCTTCTAGAAGCTGTGATTTTAAAAAACGGGGGAAGTAAGCTTTTCTTATTTCCAAATGCATGCGCAAACTATAGAAAGTCGTTATGACGTAGAATGTGCATACTTTGTTGATTCTATTTATGAAATAAAACACATTTTCTAAAAACTCGTGTTTTTTAAGAAATCATGTAAACCTTCTAGAAGCTGTGATTTTAAAAAACGGGGGAAGTAAGCTTTTCTTATTTCCGGACGCATGCGCAAACTATAGAAAGTCGTTTTGACGTAGAATGTGCATACTTTGTAGATTCCATTTACGAAATAAAACACATTTTCTAAAAACTCGTTTTTTTTACGAAATCATGTAATCCTTCTAGAAGCTGTGATTTTAAAAAACGGTGGAAGTAAAGTTTTCTTATTTCCGGACGCATGCACAAACTATAGAAAGTCGTTATGACGTAGAATGTGCCTACTTTGTTGATTCCATTTATGAAATAAAACACATTTTCTAAAAACTTGTGTTTTTCAAGAAATCATGTAAACCTTCTAGAAGCTGTGATTTTAAAAAACGGGGGAAGTAAGCTTTTCTTATTTCGAAACGCATGCACAAACTATAGAAAGTCGTTATGATGTAGAATGTGCATACTTGGTTGATTCCATTTATGAAATAAGACACATTTTCTAAAAACTCGTGTTTTTTAAGAAATCATGTAAACCTTCTAGAAGCTGTGATTTTAGAAAACGGGCGAAGTAAGCTTTTCTTATTTCCAAACGCATGCCCAAACTATAGTAAGTCGTTATGACGTAGAATGTGCATACTTTGTTGATTACATTTATGAATTGAAACACCTTTTCTAAAAACTCGTGTTTTTTAAGAAATCATGTAAACCTTCTAGAAAATGTGATTTTAAAAAACAGCCGAAGTAAGCTTTTCTTATTTCCGGACGCATGCACAAACTATTGAAAGTCGTTATGACGTAGAATGTGCATACTTTGTAGATTCCATTTATGAAATAAAACACATTTTCTAAAAACTCGTGTTTTTTACGAAATCATGTAAACCTTCTAGAAGCTGTGATTTTAAAAAACGGTTGAAGTAAGCTTTTCTTATTTCCGGACGCCTGCGCAAACTATAGAAAGTCGTTATGACGTAGAATGTGCATACTTTGTTGATTCCATTCATGAAATAAAACTCATTTTCTAAAAACTCGTGTTTTTTAAGAAATCATGTAAACCATCTAGAAGCTGTGATTTTAAAAAACCGGGGAAGTAAGCTTTTCTTATTTCCGGACATATGCGCAAACTATAGAAAGTTGTTATGACGTAGAATGTGCATACTTTTTAGATTCCATTTATGAAATAAAACACATTTTCCAAAAACTTGTGTTTTTTAAGAAATCATGTAAACCTTCCAGAAGCTGTGATTTTAAAAAACGAAGGAAGTAAGCTTTATTTATTTCCGGACGCATGCGCAAACTATAGAAAGTCGTTATGACGTAGAATGTGCATACTTTGTTGATTCCATTTATGAAATAAAACACATTTTCTAAAAACTCATGTTTTTTAAGAAATCATGTAAACCTTCTAGAAGCTGTGATTTTAAAAAACGGGGGAAGTAAGATTTTCTTATTTCCGGAAGAATGCGCAAACTATAGAGAGTCGTTATGTCGTAGAATGTGCATACTTTGTTGATTCCATTTATGAAACAAAACACATTTTCTAAAAACTCGTGTTTTTTAAGAAATCATGTAAACCTTGATTTTTAAAAACGGTGGAAGTCAGCTTTTCTTATTTCCGGACGCATGCGCAAACTATAGAAAGTCGTTATGACATAGAATGTACATACTTTGCCGATTCGATTTATGAAATAAAACACATTTTATAAAAACTCGTGTTTTTTACGAAATCATGTAAACCTTCTAGAAGCTGTGATTTTAAAAGACGGTGGAAGTAAGCTTTTCTTATTTCCGGACGCATGCGCAAACTATAGAAAGTCGTTATGACGTAGAATGTGCATACTTTGTTGATTCCATTTATGAAATAAAACACATTTTCTAAAAACTCGTGTTTTTTAGGGAATCATGTAAACTTTCTAGAAGCTGTGATTTTAAAAACCGGGGGAAGTAATCTTTTCTTATTTCCGGACGAATGTGCAAACTATAGAAAGTCGTTATGACGTAGAACGTGCATACTTTGTTGATTCCATTTATGAAATAAAACACATTTTCTAAAAACTCGTGTTTTTTAAGAAATCATGTAAACCTTCTAGAAGCTGTGATTTTAAAAAACGGTGGAAGTAAGCTTTTCTTATTTCCCGACGCATGCGCAAACTATAGAAAGTCGTTATGACGTAGAATGTGCATACTTTGTTGTTTCCATTTATGAAATAAAACACATTTTCTAAAAATTCATGTTTTTCAAGAAATCATGTAAACCTTCTAGAAGCTGTGATTTTAAAAAATGGGGGAAGTAAGCTTTTTTTATTTCCGGACGCATGCGGAAACTGTAGAAAGTTATTATGACATAGAATGTGAATACTTTGTTGATTCCATTTATGAAATAAAACACATTTTCTAAAAACTCGTGTATTCTACGAAATCATGTAAACCTTCTTGAAGCTGTGATTTTAAAAAACTATGGAAGTAATCTTTTCTTATTTCCGGACGCATGCGCAAACTATAGAAAGTCGTTATGACGTAGAATGTGCATACTTTGTTGATTCCATTTATGAAATAAAACACATTTTCTAAAAAGTCATGTTTTTTAAGAAATCATGTAAACCTTCTAGAAGCTGTGATTTTAAAAAACGTTGAAAGTAAGCTTTTCTTATTTCCGGATGCATGAGAAAACTATAGAAAGTCGTTATGATGTAGAATGTGCATACTTTTTAGATTCCATTTATGAAATAAAACACATTTTATAAAAACTCGTGTTGTTTACGAAATCATGTAAACCTTCTAGAAGCTGTGATTTTAAAAAATGGTGGAAGTAAGCTTTTCCTATTTCCGGACAAATGCGCAAACTATAGAAAGTCATTATGACGTACAATGTGCATACTTTATTGATTCCATTTATGAAATAAAACACAATTTCTAAAAACTCATGTTTTTTAAGAAATCATGTAAACCTTCTAGAAGTTGTGATTTTAAAAAACGGTGGAAGTAAGCTTTTCTTATTTCCGGACACATGCGCAAACTATAGAAAGTCGTTATGACGTAGAATGTGCATACATTGTTGATTCCATTTATGAAATAAAACATATTTTCTAAAAACTCGTGTTTTTTAAGAAACCATGTAAACTTTCTAGAAGATGTGATTTTAAAAAACGGGGGAAGTAGGCTTTTCTTATTTCCAAACGCATGCGCAAACTATAGAAAGTCGTTATGACGTAGAATGTGCATACTTTGTTGATTCCTTTTATGAAATAAAACACATTTTCTAAAAACTCGAGTTTTTTAAGAATTCATGTAAAGCTTCTAGAAGCTGTGATTTTAAAAAACGGGGAAAGTAAGCTTTTCTTATTTCCAGACGCATGCGCAAACTATATAAAGTCGTTATGACGTAGAATGTGCGAACTTTGTAGATTACATTTATGAAATAAAACACATTTTCTAAAAACTCATGTTTTTTACGAAATCATGTAAACCTTCTAGAAGCTGTGATTTTAAAACCGGTGGAAGTAAGCTTTTTTTATTTCTGGATGCATGCGCAAACTATAGAAAGTCGTTATGATGTAGAATGTGCATACTTTGTAGATTACATTTATGAAATAAAACACATTTTCTAAAAACTCGTGTTTTTTACGAAATCATGTAAATCTTCTAGAACTTGTGATTTTAAAAAACGGTGGAAGTAAGCTTTTCTTATTTCCGGACGCATGCACAAACTATAAAAAGTCATTATGACGTAGAATGTGCATACTTTGTTGTTTCCATTTATGAAATAAAACACATTTTCTAAAAACTCGTGTTTTTTAAGAATTCATGTAAATCTTCTAGAAGCGGTGATTTTAAAAAACGGGGGGAACTATGCTTTTCTTATTTCCGGACGCATGCGCAAACTATAGAAAGTCGTTATGACGTAGAATGTGCATACTTTGTTGATTCCATTTATGAAATAAAACACATTTTCTAAAAACTCGTGTTTTTTAAGAAATCATGTAAACCTTCTAGAAGCTGTGATTTTAAAAAACGGTGGAAGTAAGCTTTTCTTATTTCTGGACACATGCACAAACTATACAAAGTCGTTATGACGTAGAATGTGCATACTTTGTTGATTCCATTTATGAAATAAAACACATTTTCTAAAAACTCGTGTTTTTTACGAAATTATGTAAACCTTCTAGAAGCTGTGATTTTAAAAAACGTGGGAAGTAAGCTTTTCTTATTTCCAAACGCATGCGCAAACTATAGAAAGTCGTTATGACGTAGAATGTGCATACTTTGTAGATTCCATTTATGAAATAAAACACATTTTCTAAAAACTTGTGTTTTTTACGAAATCATGTAAACCTTCTAGAAGCTGTGATTTTAAAAAACGGTGGAAGTAAGCTTTTCTTATTTCAGGACGCATGCACAAACTATAAAAAGTCATTATGACGTAGAATGTGCATACTTTGTTGTTTCCATTTATGAAATAAAACACATTTTCTAAAAACTAGTGTTTTTTAAGAAATCATGTAAACTTTCTTGAAGCTGTGATTTTAAAAAACAGGGTAAGTAAGCTTTTCTTATTTCCGGACGCATGCGCAAACTATAGAAAGTCGTTATGACGTAGAATGTGCATACTTTGTTGATTCCATTTATGAAATAAAACACATTTTCTAAAAACTCGTGTTTTTTAAGAAATCATGTAAACCTTCTAGAAGCTGTGATTTTAAAAAACGGGCGAAGTAAGCTTTTCTTATTTTTGGACGCATGCGCAAACTATAGAAAGTCGTTATGACATAGAATGTGCATACTTTTTAGATTCCATTTATGAGATAAAACACATTTTCTAAAAACTCGTGTTTTTTAAGAATTCATGTAAACCTTCTAGAAGCTGTGATTTTAAAAAACGGGGGTAGTAAGCTTTTCTTATTTCCAAACGCATGCGCAAACTATAGCAAGTCGTTATGACGTAGAATGTGCATACTTTGTTCATTCAATTTGTGAAATAAAACACATTTTCTAAAAACTCGTGTTTTTTAAGAATTCATGTAAACCTTCTAGAAGCTGTGATTTTAAAAAACGGGGGAACTATGCTTTTCTTATTTCCGGACGCATGCGCAAACTATAGAAAGTCGTTATGACGTAGAATGTGCATACTTTGTTGATTCCATTTATGAAATAAAACACATTTTCTAAAAACTCGTGTTTTTTAAGAAATCATGTAAACCTTCTAGAAGCTGTGATTTTAAAAAACGGTGGAAGTAAGCTTTTCTTATTTCCGGACACATGCACAAACTATAGAAAGTCGTTATGAAGTAGAATGTGCATACTTTGTTGATTCCATTTATGAAATAAAACACATTTTCTAAAAACTTGTGTTTTTTACGAAATTATGTAAACCTTCTAGAAGCTGTGATTTTAAAAAACGTGGGAAGTAAGTTTTTCTTATTTCCAAACACATGCGCAAACTATAGAAAGTCATTATGACGTAGAATGTGCATACTTTGTAGATTCCATTTATGAAATAAAACACATTTTCTAAAAACTTGTAATTTTTATGAAATCATGTAAACCTTCTAGAAGCTGTGATTTTAAAAAACAGGGGAAGTAAGCGTTTCTTATTTCCGGCCGCATGTGCAAACTATAGAAAGTCGTTATGACGTAGAATGTGCATACTTTGTTGATTCCATTTATGAAATAAAACACTTTTTCTAAAAACTCGTGTTTTTTACGAAATCATGTAAACCTTTTAGAAGCTGTGATTTTAAAAAACGGTGGAAGTAAGCTTTCCTTATTTACGGACGAATGCGAAAACTACAGAAAGTAGTTATGACGTAGAATGTGCATACTTTGTTGATTCCATTTATGAAATAAAACACATTTTCTAAAAACTCGTGTTTTTTACGAAATCATGTAAACCTTCTAGAAGCTGTGGTTTTAAAATCCGGTGGAAGTAAGCTTTTCTTATTTCCGGACGAATGCGTAAACTATAGAAAGTTGTTATGATGTATAATGTGCATACTTTGTTGGTTCCATTGATGAAATAAAACACATTTTGTAAAAACTTGTGTTTTTTAAGAAATCATGTAAACCTTCTAGAACCTGTGATTTTAAAAAATAGGGGAAGTAAGCTTTTCTTATTTCCGGACGCATGCGCAAACTATAGAAAGTCGTTATGAAGTAGAATCTGCATACTTTGCAGATTCCATTTATGAAATAAAACACATTTTCTAAAAACTCATGTTTTTTACGAAATCATGTAAACCTTCTAAAAGCTGTTATTTTAAAAAACAGTGGAAGTAAGCTTTTCTTATTTCCGTACGAATGCGCAAACTATAGAAATTCGTTATGACGTAGAATGTGCATACTTTGTTGATTCCATTTATGAAGTAAAACACATTTTCTAAAAACTCGTGTTTTTTACGAAATCATGTAAACCTTCTAGAACCTGTGATTTTAAGAAACGGGGGAAGTAAGCTTTTCTTATTTCCGAACGCATGCGCAAACTATAAAAAGTCATTATGACGTAGAATGGGCATACTTTGTAGATTCCATTTATGAAATAAAACACATTTTCTAAAAGCTTGTGTTTTTTACGAAATCATGTAAACCTTCTAGAAGTTGTGATTTTAAAAAACGGTTGAAGTAAGCTTTTCTTATTTCCGGACGCATGTGCAAACTATAGAAATTCGTTATGATGTAGAATGTGCATACTTTGTTGATTCCATTTATGAAATAAAACACATTTTCTAAAAACTCGTGTTTTTTAAGAAATCAAGTAAACCTTTTAGAAGATGTGATTTTAAAAAAACGGGGGAAGTAAGCTTTTCTTATTTCCAAATGCAAGCGCAAACTATAGAAATTCGTTATGACGTAGAATTTGCATACTTTGTTGATTCCATTTATGAAATAAAACACATTTTCTAAAAACTCATGTTTTTTACGAAATCATGTAAACTTTCTGGAAGCTGTGATTTTAAAAAACGGGGGAAGTAAGCTTTTCTTATTTCGAAACGCATGCACAAACTATAGAATGTCGTTATGATGTAGAATGTGCATACTTTGTTGATTCCATTTATGAAATAAAACATATTTTCTAAAAACTCGTGTTTTTTTACGAAATCATGTAAACCTTTTAGAAGCTGTGATTTTAAAAAACGGTGGAAGTAAGCTTTCCTTATATCCGGACGAATGCGAAAACTGCAGAAAGTCGTTATGATGTAGAATGTGCATACTTTGTTGATTCCATTAATGAAATAAAAGACATTTTCTAAAAACTCGTGTTTTTTAAGAAGTCATGTAAACCTTCTAGAAGCTGTGATTTTAAAAAACGGGGGAAGTAAGCTTTTGTTATTTCCAAACGCAAGCGCAAACTATAGAAAGTCGTTATGACGTAGAATGTGCATACTTTGTTGATTCCATTTATGAAATAAAACACATTTTCTAAAAACTCGTGTTTTTTACGACATCATGTAAACCTTCTAGAAGCTGTGATTTTGAAAAACGGTGGAAGTAAGCTTTTCTTATTTCCGGACGAATGCGCAAACTATAGAATGTCGTTATGATGTAGAATGTGCATACTTTGTTGATTCCATTGATGAAATAAAACACATTTTCTAAAAACTCGTGTTTTTTAAGAAATCATGTAAACCTTCTAGAAGCTGTGATTTTAAAAAACGGGAGAAGTAAGCTATTCTTATTTCCAAACGCATGCGCAAACTATAGAAGGTCGTTATGATATAGAATGTGCATACTTTGTTGATGCCATTTACGAAATAAAACACATTTTCTAAAAACTCATGTTTTTTACGAAATCATGTAAACCTTCTGGAAGCTGTGATTTTAAAAAACGGGGGAAGTAAGCTCTTCTTAGTTCCGAACACATGCGCAAACTATAGAAAGTCGTTCTGACGTAGAATGTGCATACTTTGTTGATTCCATTTATGAAATAAAACACATTTTCTAAAAACTCGTGTTTTTTAAGAAATCATGTAAACCTTCTAGAAGCTGTGATTTTAAAAAACGGGGGAAGTAAGCTTTTCTTATTTCCGGACGCTTGCGCAAACTAGAGAAATTCGTTATGAGGTAGAATGTGCATACTTTGTTGATCCCATTTATGAAATAAAACACATTTTCTAAAAACTCGTGTTTTCTACGAAATCATGTAAACCTTCTAGAAGCTGTGATTTTGAAAAACGGTGGAAGTAAGCTTTTCTTATTTCCGGACGAATGCGCAAACTATAGAATGCCGTTATGACGTAGAATGTGCATACTTTGTTGATTCCATTGATGAAATAAAACACATTTTCTAAAAACTCGTGTTTTTTAAGAAATCATGTAAACCTTCTAGAAGCTGTGATTTTAAAAAACGGGGGAAGTAAGCTATTCTTATTTCCAAACGCATGCGCAAACTATAGAAGGTCGTTATGATGTAGAATGTGCATACTTTGTTGATGCCATTTATGAAATAAAACACATTTTCTAAAAACTCATGTTTTTTACGAAATCATGCAAAACCTTCTGGAAGCTGTGATTTTAAAAAACGGGGGAAGTAAACTTTTCTTATTTCCGAACGCATGCGCAAACTATAGAAAGTCGTTATGACGTAGAATGTGCATACTTTGTTGATTCCATTTATGAAATAAAACACATTTTCTAAAAACACGTGTTTTTTAAGAAATCATGTAAACCTTCTAGAAGCTGTGATTTTAAAAAACGAGGGAAGTAAGCTTTTCTTGTTTCCAAACGCATGCGCAAAGTATAGAAAGTTGTTATGACGTAGAATGTGCATACTTTGTAGATAATATTTATGAAATAAAACACATTTTCTAAAAACTCGTGTTTTTTAAGAAGTCATGTAAACCTTCTAGAAGCTGTGATTTTAAAAAACGGGGGATGTAAGCTTTTCTTATTTCCGGACGCATGCGCAAACTATAGAAAGTCATTATGACGTAGAATGTGCATACTTTGTATATTCCATTTATGAAATAAAAAACATTTTCTAAAAACTCGTGTTTTTTAAGGAATCATGTAAACCTTCTAGAAGCTGTGATTTTAAAAAACGGGGGAAGTAAGCTTTTCTTATTTCCAAACGCATGCGGAAACTATACAAAGTCGTTATGACGTAGAATGTGCATACTTTGTAGATTCCATTTATGAAATAAAACACATTTTCTAAAAATTCGTGTTTTTTAAGGAATCATGTAAACCTTCTAGAAGCTGTGATTTTAAAAAATGGTGGAAGTAAGCTTTTCTTATTTCCAAACGCATGCGCAAACTATAGAAAGTCGTTATGACGTAGAATGTGCATACTTTGTTGATTCCATTTATGAAATAAAACAAATTTTCTAAAAACTCGTGTTTTTTAAGAAGTCATGTAAACCTTCTAGAAGCTGTGATTTTAAAAAATGGTGGAAGTAAGCTTTTCTTATTTCCAAACGCATGCGGAAACTATACAAAGTCGTTATGACGTAGAATGTGCATACTTTGTAGATTCCATTTATGAAATAAAACACATTTTCTAAAAACTCGTGTTTTTTAAGGAATCATGTAAACCTTCTAGAAGCTGTGATTTTAAAAAACGGGGGAAGTAAGCTTTTCTTATTTCCAAACGCATGTGGAAACTATACAAAGTCGTTATGACGTAGAATGTGCATACTTTGTTGATTCCATTTATGAAATAAAACACATTTTCTAAAAACTCGTGTTTTTTAAGGAATCATGTAAACCTTCTAGAAGCTGTGATTTTAAAAAACGGGGGAAGTAAGCTTTTCTTATTTCAAAACGCATGCGCAAACTATACAAAGTCGTTATGACGTAGAATGTGCATACTTTGTTGATTCCATTTATGAAATAAAAAACATTTTCTAAAAACTCGTGTTTTTTAAGAAATCATGTAAACCTTCTAGAACTTGTGATTTTAAAAAACGGGGGATGTAAGCTTTTCTTTTTTCCGGACGCATGCGAAAACTATAGAAAGTCGCTATGACATAGAATGTGCATACTTTGTTGATTCCATTTATGAAATAAAACACATTTTCTAAAACCTCGTGTTTTTAAGAAATCATGTAAACCTTCTAGAAGCTGTGATTTTAAAAAACGAGGGAAGTAAGCTTTTCTTGTTTCCAAACGCATGCGCAAAGTATAGAAAGTTGTTATGACGTAGAATGTGCATACTTTGTAGATAATATTTATGAAATAAAACACATTTTCTAAAAACTCGTGTTTTTTACGAAATCATGTAAACCTTCTAGAAGCTGTGATTTTAAAAAACGGTGGAAGTAAGCTTTTCTTATGTCCGGACGCATCCGCAAACTATAGAAAGTCGTTATGACGTAGAATGTGCATACTTTGTAGATTCCATTTATGAAATAAAACACATTTTCTAAAAACTCGTGTTTTTTAAGAAGTCATGTAAACCTTCTAGAAGCTGTGATTTTAAAAAATGGTGGAAGTAAGCTTTTCTTATTTCCAGATGCCTGCGCAAACTATAGAAAGTCGTTATGACGTAGTATGTGCATACTTTGTTGATTCCATTTATGAAATAAAACACATTTTCTAAAAACTCGTGTTTTTTAAGAAATCATGTAAACCTTCTAGAAGTTGTGATTTTAAAAAATGGGGGATGTAAGCTTTTCTTTTTTCCAGAGGCATGCGAAAACTATAGAAAGTCGCTATGACATAGAATGTGCATACTTTGTTGATTCCATTTATGAAATAAAACACATTTTCTAAAACCTCGTGTTTTTTAAGAAATCATGTAAACCTTCTAGACGCTGTGATTTTAAAAAACGAGGGAAGTAAGCTTTTCTTGTTTCCAAACGCATGCTAAAAGTATAGAAAGTCGTTATGACGTAGAATGTGCATACTTTGTAGATTCCATTTATGAAATAAAACACATTTTCTAAAAACTCGTGTTTTTTACGAAATCATGTAAACCTTCTAGAAGCTGTGATTTTAAAAAATGGTGGAAGTAAGCTTTTCTTATGTCCGGACGCATCCGCAAACTATAGAAAGTCGTTATGACGTAGAATGTGCATACTTTGTAGATTCCATTTATGAAATAAAACACATTTTCTAAAAACTCGTGCTTTTTAAGAAATCATGTAAACCTTCTAGAAGCTGTGATTTTAAAAAACGGTGGAAGTAAGCTTTTCTTATTTCCAAACGCATGCGCAAACTATAGAAAGTCGTTATGACGTAGTATGTGCATACTTTGTTGATTCCATTTATGAAATAAAACACATTTTCTAAAAACTCGTGTTTTTTAAGAAATCATGTAAACGTTCTAGAAGTTGTGATTTTAAAAAATGGGGGATGTAAGCTTTTCTTTTTTCCAGACGCATTCGAAAAATATAGAAAGTCGCTATGACATAGAATGTGCATACTTTGTTGATTCCATTTATGAAATAAAACACATTTTCTAAAACCTCGTGTTTTTTAAGAAATCATGTAAACCTTCTAGACGCTGTGATTTTAAAAAACGAGGGAAGTAAGCTTTTCTTGTTTCCAAACGCATGCGCAAAGTATAGAAAGTCGTTATGACGTAAAATGTGCATACTTTGTAGATTCCATTTATGAAATAAAACACATTTTCTAAAAACTCGTGTTTTTTACGAAATCATGTAAATCTTCTAGAAGCTGTGATTTTAAAAAACGGGGGAAATAAGCTTTTCTTATTTCCAAACGCATGCGCAAACTATAGAAAGTCGTTATGACGTAGAATGTGCATACTTTGTTGATTCCATTTATGAAATAAAACACATTTTCTAAAAACTCGTGTTTTTTAAGAAGTCATGTAAACCTTCTAGAAGCTGTGATTTTAAAAAACGGGGGAAGTAAGCTTTTCTTATTATTGGACGCATGCGCAAACTATAGAAAGTCGTTATGACGTAGAATGTGCATACTTTGTAGATTCCATTTATGAAATAAAACACATTTTCTAAAAACTCGTGTTTTTTACGAAATCATGTAAACCTTCTAGAAGTTGTGATTTTAAAAAACGGGGGAAGTAAGCTTTTCTTATTTCCCAATGCATGCGCAAACTATAGAAAGTCGTTATGACGTAGAATGTGCATACTTTGTTGATTCCATTTATGAAATAAAACACATTTTCTAAAAACTCGTTTTTTTTACGAAATCATGTAAACCTTCTAGAAGCTGTGATTTTAAATAACGGTGGAAGTAAGCTTTTCTTATTTCCGGACGAATGCACAAACTATAGAAAGTCGTTATGACGTAGGATGTGCATACTTTGTTGATTCCATTTTTGAAATAAAACACATTTTCTAAAAACTCGTGTGTTTTACGAAATCATGTAAACCTTCTAGAAGCTGTGATTTTAAAAAACGGGGGAAGTAAGCTTTTCTTATTTCCAAACGCATGCGCAAACTATAGAAAGTCGTTATGACGTAGAATGTGCATACTTTGTTGATTCCATTTATGAAATAAAACACATTTTCTAAAAACTCGTGTTTTTTAAGAAGTCATGTAAACCTTCTAGAAGCTGTGATTTTAAAAAATGGTTGAAGTAAGCTTTAATTATTTCCGGATGCTTGCGCAAACTATAGAAAGTCGTTATGACGTAGAATGTGCATACTTTGTTGATTCCATTTATGAAATAAAACACAATTTCTAAAAACTCGTGTATTTTAAGAAATCATGTAAACCTTCCAGAAGCTGTTATTTTAAAAAACGGGGGATGTAAGCTTTTCTTATTTCCGGACGCATGCGCAAACTATAGAAAGTCATTATGACGTAGAATGTGCATACTTTGTAGATTCCATTTATGAAATAAAAAACATTTTCTAAAAACTCGTGTTTTTTAAGGAATCATGTAAACCTTCTAGAAGCTGTGATTTTAAAAAACGGGGGAAGTAAGCTTTTCTTATTTCCAAACGCATGCGGAAACTATACAAAGTCGTTATGACGTAGAATGTGCATACTTTGTAGATTCCATTTATGAAATAAAACACATTTTCTAAAAATTCGTGTTTTTTAAGGAATCATGTAAACCTTCTAGAAGCTGTGATTTTAAAAAATGGTGGAAGTAAGCTTTTCTTATTTCCAAACGCATGCGCAAACTATAGAAAGTCGTTATGACGTAGAATGTGCATACTTTGTTGATTCCATTTATGAAATAAAACAAATTTTCTAAAAACTCGTGTTTTTTAAGAAGTCATGTAAACCTTCTAGAAGCTGTGATTTTAAAAAATGGTGGAAGTAAGCTTTTCTTATTTCCAAACGCATGCGGAAACTATACAAAGTCGTTATGACGTAGAATGTGCATACTTTGTAGATTCCATTTATGAAATAAAACACATTTTCTAAAAACTCGTGTTTTTTAAGGAATCATGTAAACCTTCTAGAAGCTGTGATTTTAAAAAACGGGGGAAGTAAGCTTTTCTTATTTCCAAACGCATGTGGAAACTATACAAAGTCGTTATGACGTAGAATGTGCATACTTTGTTGATTCCATTTATGAAATAAAACACATTTTCTAAAAACTCGTGTTTTTTAAGGAATCATGTAAACCTTCTAGAAGCTGTGATTTTAAAAAACGGGGGAAGTAAGCTTTTCTTATTTCAAAACGCATGCGCAAACTATAGAAAGTCGTTATGACGTAGAATGTGCATACTTTGTTGATTCCATTTATGAAATAAAAAACATTTTCTAAAAACTCGTGTTTTTTAAGAAATCATGTAAACCTTCTAGAACTTGTGATTTTAAAAAACGGGGGATGTAAGCTTTTCTTTTTTCCGGACGCATGCGAAAACTATAGAAAGTCGCTATGACATAGAATGTGCATACTTTGTTGATTCCATTTATGAAATAAAACACATTTTCTAAAACCTCGTGTTTTTAAGAAATCATGTAAACCTTCTAGAAGCTGTGATTTTAAAAAACGAGGGAAGTAAGCTTTTCTTGTTTCCAAACGCATGCGCAAAGTATAGAAAGTTGTTATGACGTAGAATGTGCATACTTTGTAGATAATATTTATGAAATAAAACACATTTTCTAAAAACTCGTGTTTTTTACGAAATCATGTAAACCTTCTAGAAGCTGTGATTTTAAAAAACGGTGGAAGTAAGCTTTTCTTATGTCCGGACGCATCCGCAAACTATAGAAAGTCGTTATGACGTAGAATGTGCATACTTTGTAGATTCCATTTATGAAATAAAACACATTTTCTAAAAACTCGTGTTTTTTAAGAAGTCATGTAAACCTTCTAGAAGCTGTGATTTTAAAAAATGGTGGAAGTAAGCTTTTCTTATTTCCAGATGCCTGCGCAAACTATAGAAAGTCGTTATGACGTAGTATGTGCATACTTTGTTGATTCCATTTATGAAATAAAACACATTTTCTAAAAACTCGTGTTTTTTAAGAAATCATGTAAACCTTCTAGAAGTTGTGATTTTAAAAAATGGGGGATGTAAGCTTTTCTTTTTTCCAGAGGCATGCGAAAACTATAGAAAGTCGCTATGACATAGAATGTGCATACTTTGTTGATTCCATTTATGAAATAAAACACATTTTCTAAAACCTCGTGTTTTTTAAGAAATCATGTAAACCTTCTAGACGCTGTGATTTTAAAAAACGAGGGAAGTAAGCTTTTCTTGTTTCCAAACGCATGCTAAAAGTATAGAAAGTCGTTATGACGTAGAATGTGCATACTTTGTAGATTCCATTTATGAAATAAAACACATTTTCTAAAAACTCGTGTTTTTTACGAAATCATGTAAACCTTCTAGAAGCTGTGATTTTAAAAAATGGTGGAAGTAAGCTTTTCTTATGTCCGGACGCATCCGCAAACTATAGAAAGTCGTTATGACGTAGAATGTGCATACTTTGTAGATTCCATTTATGAAATAAAACACATTTTCTAAAAACTCGTGCTTTTTAAGAAATCATGTAAACCTTCTAGAAGCTGTGATTTTAAAAAACGGGGGAAGTAAGCTTTTCTTATTTCCGGACGCATGCGCAAACTATAGAAAGTCGTTATGACGTAGAATGTGCATACTTTGTTGATTCCATTTATGAAATAAAACACATTTTCTAAAAACTCATGTTTTTTAAGAAGTCATGTAAACCTTCTAGAAGCTGTGATTTTAAAAAACGGGAAAAGTAAGCTTTTCTTATTATTGGACGCATGCGCAAACTATAGAAAGTCGTTATGACGTAGAATGTGCATAGTTTGTAGATTCCATTTATGAAATAAAACACATTTTCTAAAAACTCATGTTTTTTACGAAATCATGTAAACCTTCTAGAAGCTGTGATTTTAAAAAACGGTGGAAGTAAGCTTTTCTTATTTCCGGACGTATGCGCAAACTATAGAAATTCGTTATGACGTAGAATGTGCATACTTTGTTGATTCCATTTATGAAATAAAAGATATTTTCTAAAAACTCGTGTTTTTTAAGAAATCATGTAAACCTTCTAGAAGCTGTGATTTTAAAAAACGGGGGAAGTAAGCTTTTCTTATTTCCGGTCGCATGCGCAAACTAAAGAAAGTCGTTATGACGTAGAATGTGCATACTTTGTAGATTCCATTTATGAAATAAAACACATTTTCTAAAAACTCGTGTTTTTTACGAAATCATGTAAACCTTCTAGAAGCTGTGATTTTAAAAAACGGTGGAAGTAAGCTTTTCTTATTTCCGGACGAATGCACAAACTATAGAAAGTCGTTATGATGTAGGATGTGCATACTTTGTTGATTCCATTTATGAAATAAAACACATTTTCTAAAAACTCGTGTGTTTTACGAAATCATGTAAACCTTCTAGAAGCTGTGATTTTAAAAAACGGGGGAAGTAAGCTTTTCTTATTTCCAAACGCATGCGCAAACTATAGAAAGTCGTTATGACGTAGAATGTGCATACTTTGTTGATTCCATTTATGAAATAAAACACATTTTCTAAAAACTCGTGTTTTTTAAGAAGTCATGTAAACCTTCTAGAAGCTGTGATTTTAAAAAATGGTTGAAGTAAGCTTTTATTATTTCCGGACGCATGCGCAAACTATAGAAAGTCGTTATGACGTAGAATGTGCATACTTTGTTGATTCCATTTATGAAATAAAACACAATTTCTAAAAACTCGTGTTTTTTAAGAAATCATGTAAACCTTCCAGAAGCTGTTATTTTAAAAAACGGGGGATGTAAGCTTTTCTTATTTCCGGACACATGCGCAAACTATAGAAATTCATTATGACGTAGAATGTGCATACTTTGTAGATTCCATTTATGAAATAAAAAACATTTTCTAAAAACTCGTGTTTTTTAAGGAATCATGTAAACCTTCTAGAAGCTGTGATTTTAAAAAACGGGGGAAGTAAGCTTTTCTTATTTCCAAACGCATGCGGAAACTATACAAAGTCGTTATGACATAGAATGTGCATACTTTGTAGATTCCATTTATGAAATAAAACACATTTTCTAAAAACTCGTGTTTTTTAAGGAATCATGTAAACCTTCTAGAAGCTGTGATTTTAAAAAATGGGGGAAGTAAGCTTTTCTTATTTCCAAACGCATGCGCAAACTATAGAAAGTCGTTATGACGTAGAATGTGCATACTTTGTTGATTCCATTTATGAAATAAAACAAATTTTCTAAAAACTCGTGTTTTTTAAGAAGTCATGTAAACCTTCTAGAAGCTGTGATTTTAAAAAATGGTGGAAGTAAGCTTTTCTTATTTCCAAACGCATGCGGAAACTATACAAAGTCGTTATGACGTAGAATGTGCATACTTTGTAGATTCCATTTATGAAATAAAACACATTTTCTAAAAACTCGTGTTTTTTAAGGAATCATGTAAACCTTCTAGAAGCTGTGATTTTAAAAAACGGGGGAAGTAAGCTTTTCTTATTTCCAAACGCATGTGGAAACTATACAAAGTCGTTATGACGTAGAATGTGCATACTTTGTTGATTCCATTTATGAAATAAAACACATTTTCTAAAAACTCGTGTTTTTTAAGGAATCATGTAAACCTTCTAGAAGCTGTGATTTTAAAAAACGGGGGAAGTAAGCTTTTCTTATTTCAAAACGCATGCGCAAACTATACAAAGTCGTTATGACGTAGAATGTGCATACTTTGTTGATTCCATTTATGAAATAAAAAACATTTTCTAAAAACTCGTGTTTTTTAAGAAATCATGTAAACCTTCTAGAACTTGTGATTTTAAAAAACGGGGGATGTAAGCTTTTCTTTTTTCCGGACGCATGCGAAAACTATAGAAAGTCGCTATGACATAGAATGTGCATACTTTGTTGATTCCATTTATGAAATAAAACACATTTTCTAAAACCTCGTGTTTTTAAGAAATCATGTAAACCTTCTAGAAGCTGTGATTTTAAAAAACGAGGGAAGTAAGCTTTTCTTGTTTCCAAACGCATGCGCAAAGTATAGAAAGTTGTTATGACGTAGAATGTGCATACTTTGTAGATAATATTTATGAAATAAAACACATTTTCTAAAAACTCGTGTTTTTTACGAAATCATGTAAACCTTCTAGAAGCTGTGATTTTAAAAAACGGTGGAAGTAAGCTTTTCTTATGTCCGGACGCATCCGCAAACTATAGAAAGTCGTTATGACGTAGAATGTGCATACTTTGTAGATTCCATTTATGAAATAAAACACATTTTCTAAAAACTCGTGTTTTTTAAGAAGTCATGTAAACCTTCTAGAAGCTGTGATTTTAAAAAATGGTGGAAGTAAGCTTTTCTTATTTCCAGATGCCTGCGCAAACTATAGAAAGTCGTTATGACGTAGTATGTGCATACTTTGTTGATTCCATTTATGAAATAAAACACATTTTCTAAAAACTCGTGTTTTTTAAGAAATCATGTAAACCTTCTAGAAGTTGTGATTTTAAAAAATGGGGGATGTAAGCTTTTCTTTTTTCCAGAGGCATGCGAAAACTATAGAAAGTCGCTATGACATAGAATGTGCATACTTTGTTGATTCCATTTATGAAATAAAACACATTTTCTAAAACCTCGTGTTTTTTAAGAAATCATGTAAACCTTCTAGACGCTGTGATTTTAAAAAACGAGGGAAGTAAGCTTTTCTTGTTTCCAAACGCATGCTAAAAGTATAGAAAGTCGTTATGACGTAGAATGTGCATACTTTGTAGATTCCATTTATGAAATAAAACACATTTTCTAAAAACTCGTGTTTTTTACGAAATCATGTAAACCTTCTAGAAGCTGTGATTTTAAAAAATGGTGGAAGTAAGCTTTTCTTATGTCCGGACGCATCCGCAAACTATAGAAAGTCGTTATGACGTAGAATGTGCATACTTTGTAGATTCCATTTATGAAATAAAACACATTTTCTAAAAACTCGTGCTTTTTAAGAAATCATGTAAACCTTCTAGAAGCTGTGATTTTAAAAAACGGTGGAAGTAAGCTTTTCTTATTTCCAAACGCATGCGCAAACTATAGAAAGTCGTTATGACGTAGTATGTGCATACTTTGTTGATTCCATTTATGAAATAAAACACATTTTCTAAAAACTCGTGTTTTTTAAGAAATCATGTAAACGTTCTAGAAGTTGTGATTTTAAAAAATGGGGGATGTAAGCTTTTCTTTTTTCCAGACGCATTCGAAAAATATAGAAAGTCGCTATGACATAGAATGTGCATACTTTGTTGATTCCATTTATGAAATAAAACACATTTTCTAAAACCTCGTGTTTTTTAAGAAATCATGTAAACCTTCTAGACGCTGTGATTTTAAAAAACGAGGGAAGTAAGCTTTTCTTGTTTCCAAACGCATGCGCAAAGTATAGAAAGTCGTTATGACGTAAAATGTGCATACTTTGTAGATTCCATTTATGAAATAAAACACATTTTCTAAAAACTCGTGTTTTTTACGAAATCATGTAAATCTTCTAGAAGCTGTGATTTTAAAAAACGGGGGAAATAAGCTTTTCTTATTTCCAAACGCATGCGCAAACTATAGAAAGTCGTTATGACGTAGAATGTGCATACTTTGTTGATTCCATTTATGAAATAAAACACATTTTCTAAAAACTCGTGTTTTTTAAGAAGTCATGTAAACCTTCTAGAAGCTGTGATTTTAAAAAACGGGGGAAGTAAGCTTTTCTTATTATTGGACGCATGCGCAAACTATAGAAAGTCGTTATGACGTAGAATGTGCATACTTTGTAGATTCCATTTATGAAATAAAACACATTTTCTAAAAACTCGTGTTTTTTACGAAATCATGTAAACCTTCTAGAAGTTGTGATTTTAAAAAACGGGGGAAGTAAGCTTTTCTTATTTCCCAATGCATGCGCAAACTATAGAAAGTCGTTATGACGTAGAATGTGCATACTTTGTTGATTCCATTTATGAAATAAAACACATTTTCTAAAAACTCGTTTTTTTTACGAAATCATGTAAACCTTCTAGAAGCTGTGATTTTAAATAACGGTGGAAGTAAGCTTTTCTTATTTCCGGACGAATGCACAAACTATAGAAAGTCGTTATGACGTAGGATGTGCATACTTTGTTGATTCCATTTTTGAAATAAAACACATTTTCTAAAAACTCGTGTGTTTTACGAAATCATGTAAACCTTCTAGAAGCTGTGATTTTAAAAAACGGGGGAAGTAAGCTTTTCTTATTTCCAAACGCATGCGCAAACTATAGAAAGTCGTTATGACGTAGAATGTGCATACTTTGTTGATTCCATTTATGAAATAAAACACATTTTCTAAAAACTCGTGTTTTTTAAGAAGTCATGTAAACCTTCTAGAAGCTGTGATTTTAAAAAATGGTTGAAGTAAGCTTTAATTATTTCCGGATGCTTGCGCAAACTATAGAAAGTCGTTATGACGTAGAATGTGCATACTTTGTTGATTCCATTTATGAAATAAAACACAATTTCTAAAAACTCGTGTATTTTAAGAAATCATGTAAACCTTCCAGAAGCTGTTATTTTAAAAAACGGGGGATGTAAGCTTTTCTTATTTCCGGACGCATGCGCAAACTATAGAAAGTCATTATGACGTAGAATGTGCATACTTTGTAGATTCCATTTATGAAATAAAAAACATTTTCTAAAAACTCGTGTTTTTTAAGGAATCATGTAAACCTTCTAGAAGCTGTGATTTTAAAAAACGGGGGAAGTAAGCTTTTCTTATTTCCAAACGCATGCGGAAACTATACAAAGTCGTTATGACGTAGAATGTGCATACTTTGTAGATTCCATTTATGAAATAAAACACATTTTCTAAAAATTCGTGTTTTTTAAGGAATCATGTAAACCTTCTAGAAGCTGTGATTTTAAAAAATGGTGGAAGTAAGCTTTTCTTATTTCCAAACGCATGCGCAAACTATAGAAAGTCGTTATGACGTAGAATGTGCATACTTTGTTGATTCCATTTATGAAATAAAACAAATTTTCTAAAAACTCGTGTTTTTTAAGAAGTCATGTAAACCTTCTAGAAGCTGTGATTTTAAAAAATGGTGGAAGTAAGCTTTTCTTATTTCCAAACGCATGCGGAAACTATACAAAGTCGTTATGACGTAGAATGTGCATACTTTGTAGATTCCATTTATGAAATAAAACACATTTTCTAAAAACTCGTGTTTTTTAAGGAATCATGTAAACCTTCTAGAAGCTGTGATTTTAAAAAACGGGGGAAGTAAGCTTTTCTTATTTCCAAACGCATGTGGAAACTATACAAAGTCGTTATGACGTAGAATGTGCATACTTTGTTGATTCCATTTATGAAATAAAACACATTTTCTAAAAACTCGTGTTTTTTAAGGAATCATGTAAACCTTCTAGAAGCTGTGATTTTAAAAAACGGGGGAAGTAAGCTTTTCTTATTTCAAAACGCATGCGCAAACTATAGAAAGTCGTTATGACGTAGAATGTGCATACTTTGTTGATTCCATTTATGAAATAAAAAACATTTTCTAAAAACTCGTGTTTTTTAAGAAATCATGTAAACCTTCTAGAACTTGTGATTTTAAAAAACGGGGGATGTAAGCTTTTCTTTTTTCCGGACGCATGCGAAAACTATAGAAAGTCGCTATGACATAGAATGTGCATACTTTGTTGATTCCATTTATGAAATAAAACACATTTTCTAAAACCTCGTGTTTTTAAGAAATCATGTAAACCTTCTAGAAGCTGTGATTTTAAAAAACGAGGGAAGTAAGCTTTTCTTGTTTCCAAACGCATGCGCAAAGTATAGAAAGTTGTTATGACGTAGAATGTGCATACTTTGTAGATAATATTTATGAAATAAAACACATTTTCTAAAAACTCGTGTTTTTTACGAAATCATGTAAACCTTCTAGAAGCTGTGATTTTAAAAAACGGTGGAAGTAAGCTTTTCTTATGTCCGGACGCATCCGCAAACTATAGAAAGTCGTTATGACGTAGAATGTGCATACTTTGTAGATTCCATTTATGAAATAAAACACATTTTCTAAAAACTCGTGTTTTTTAAGAAGTCATGTAAACCTTCTAGAAGCTGTGATTTTAAAAAATGGTGGAAGTAAGCTTTTCTTATTTCCAGATGCCTGCGCAAACTATAGAAAGTCGTTATGACGTAGTATGTGCATACTTTGTTGATTCCATTTATGAAATAAAACACATTTTCTAAAAACTCGTGTTTTTTAAGAAATCATGTAAACCTTCTAGAAGTTGTGATTTTAAAAAATGGGGGATGTAAGCTTTTCTTTTTTCCAGAGGCATGCGAAAACTATAGAAAGTCGCTATGACATAGAATGTGCATACTTTGTTGATTCCATTTATGAAATAAAACACATTTTCTAAAACCTCGTGTTTTTTAAGAAATCATGTAAACCTTCTAGACGCTGTGATTTTAAAAAACGAGGGAAGTAAGCTTTTCTTGTTTCCAAACGCATGCTAAAAGTATAGAAAGTCGTTATGACGTAGAATGTGCATACTTTGTAGATTCCATTTATGAAATAAAACACATTTTCTAAAAACTCGTGTTTTTTACGAAATCATGTAAACCTTCTAGAAGCTGTGATTTTAAAAAATGGTGGAAGTAAGCTTTTCTTATGTCCGGACGCATCCGCAAACTATAGAAAGTCGTTATGACGTAGAATGTGCATACTTTGTAGATTCCATTTATGAAATAAAACACATTTTCTAAAAACTCGTGCTTTTTAAGAAATCATGTAAACCTTCTAGAAGCTGTGATTTTAAAAAACGGGGGAAGTAAGCTTTTCTTATTTCCGGACGCATGCGCAAACTATAGAAAGTCGTTATGACGTAGAATGTGCATACTTTGTTGATTCCATTTATGAAATAAAACACATTTTCTAAAAACTCATGTTTTTTAAGAAGTCATGTAAACCTTCTAGAAGCTGTGATTTTAAAAAACGGGAAAAGTAAGCTTTTCTTATTATTGGACGCATGCGCAAACTATAGAAAGTCGTTATGACGTAGAATGTGCATAGTTTGTAGATTCCATTTATGAAATAAAACACATTTTCTAAAAACTCATGTTTTTTACGAAATCATGTAAACCTTCTAGAAGCTGTGATTTTAAAAAACGGTGGAAGTAAGCTTTTCTTATTTCCGGACGTATGCGCAAACTATAGAAATTCGTTATGACGTAGAATGTGCATACTTTGTTGATTCCATTTATGAAATAAAAGATATTTTCTAAAAACTCGTGTTTTTTAAGAAATCATGTAAACCTTCTAGAAGCTGTGATTTTAAAAAACGGGGGAAGTAAGCTTTTCTTATTTCCGGTCGCATGCGCAAACTAAAGAAAGTCGTTATGACGTAGAATGTGCATACTTTGTAGATTCCATTTATGAAATAAAACACATTTTCTAAAAACTCGTGTTTTTTACGAAATCATGTAAACCTTCTAGAAGCTGTGATTTTAAAAAACGGTGGAAGTAAGCTTTTCTTATTTCCGGACGAATGCACAAACTATAGAAAGTCGTTATGATGTAGGATGTGCATACTTTGTTGATTCCATTTATGAAATAAAACACATTTTCTAAAAACTCGTGTGTTTTACGAAATCATGTAAACCTTCTAGAAGCTGTGATTTTAAAAAACGGGGGAAGTAAGCTTTTCTTATTTCCAAACGCATGCGCAAACTATAGAAAGTCGTTATGACGTAGAATGTGCATACTTTGTTGATTCCATTTATGAAATAAAACACATTTTCTAAAAACTCGTGTTTTTTAAGAAGTCATGTAAACCTTCTAGAAGCTGTGATTTTAAAAAATGGTTGAAGTAAGCTTTTATTATTTCCGGACGCATGCGCAAACTATAGAAAGTCGTTATGACGTAGAATGTGCATACTTTGTTGATTCCATTTATGAAATAAAACACAATTTCTAAAAACTCGTGTTTTTTAAGAAATCATGTAAACCTTCCAGAAGCTGTTATTTTAAAAAACGGGGGATGTAAGCTTTTCTTATTTCCGGACACATGCGCAAACTATAGAAATTCATTATGACGTAGAATGTGCATACTTTGTAGATTCCATTTATGAAATAAAAAACATTTTCTAAAAACTCGTGTTTTTTAAGGAATCATGTAAACCTTCTAGAAGCTGTGATTTTAAAAAACGGGGGAAGTAAGCTTTTCTTATTTCCAAACGCATGCGGAAACTATACAAAGTCGTTATGACATAGAATGTGCATACTTTGTAGATTCCATTTATGAAATAAAACACATTTTCTAAAAACTCGTGTTTTTTAAGGAATCATGTAAACCTTCTAGAAGCTGTGATTTTAAAAAATGGGGGAAGTAAGCTTTTCTTATTTCCAAACGCATGCGCAAACTATAGAAAGTCGTTATGACGTAGAATGTGCATACTTTGTTGATTCCATTTATGAAATAAAACACATTTTCTAAAAACTCGTGTTTTTTAAGAAGTCATGTAAACCTTCTAGAAGCTGTGATTTTAAAAAATGGTGGAAGTAAGCTTTTCTTATTTCCAAACGCATGCGGAAACTATACAAAGTCGTTATGACGTAGAATGTGCATACTTTGTAGATTCCATTTATGAAATAAAACACATTTTCTAAAAACTCGTGTTTTTTAAGGAATCATGTAAACCTTCTTGAAGCTGTGATTTTAAAAAACGGGGGAAGTAAGCTTTTCTTATTTCCAAACGCATGCGGAAACTATACAAAGTCGTTATGACATAGAATGTGCATACTTTGTAGATTCCATTTATGAAATAAAACACATTTTCTAAAAAATCGTGTTTTTTAAGGAATCATGTAATCCTTCTAGAAGCTGTGATTTTAAAAAACGGGGGAAGTAAGCTTTTCTTATTTCCAAACGCATGCGCAAACTATAGAAAGTCGTTATGACGTAGAATGTGCATACTTTGTTGATTCCATTTATGAAATAAAAAACATTTTCTAAAAACTCGTGTTTTTTAAGGAATCATGTAAACCTTCTAGAAGCTGTGATTTTAAAAAACGGGCGAAGTAAGCTTTTCTTATTTCCAAACGCATGCGGAAACTATACAAAGTCGTTATGACGTAGAATGTGCATACTTTGTAGATTCCATTGATGAAATAAAACACATTTTCTAAAAACTCATGTTTTTTAAGGAATCATGTAAACCTTGTAGAAGCTGTGATTTTAAAAAACGGGGGAAGTAAGCTTTTCTTATTTCCAAACGCATGCGCAAACTATAGAAAGTCGTTATGATGTAGAATGTGCATACTTTGTTGATTCCATTGATGAAATAAAACACATTTTCTAAAAACTCGTGTTTTTTAAGAAATCATGTAAACGTTCTAGAAGCTGTGATTTAAAAAAACGGGGGATGTCAGCTTTTCTCTTTTTCGAACGCATGCGCAAGCTATAGAAAGTCGTTATGACGTAGAATGTGCATACTTTGTTGATTCCATTTATGAAATAGAACACATTTTCTAAAAACTCATGTTTTTTAAGAAATCATGTAAACCTTCTAGAAGCTGTGATTTTAAAAAACGGGGGAAGTAAGCTTTTCTTATTGCCAAACACATGCGCAAACTATAGAAAGTCGTTATGACATAGAATGTGCATACTTTGTTGATTCCATTTATGAAATAAAACACATTTTCTAAAAACTCGTGTTTTTTAAGAAATCATGTAAACCTTCTAGAAGCTGTGATTTTAAAAAACGGGGGAAGTAAGTTTTTCTTATTTCCAAACGCATGCGAAAACTATAGAAAATCGTTATCACGTAGAATGTGCATACTTTGTTGATTCCATTTATGAAATAAAACTCATTTTCTAAAAACTCGTGTTTTTTAAGAAATCATGTAAACCTTTTAGAAGCTGTGATTTAGAAAAACGGGGGAAGTAAGCTTTTCTTATTTCCAAACGCATGCACAAACTATAGAAAATCGTTATGACGTAGAATGTGCATACTTTGTAGATTCCATTTATGAAATAAAACACATTTTCTAAAAAGTCGTGTTTTTTACGAAATCATGTAAACCTTCTAGAAGCTTTGATTTTAAAAAACGGTGGAAGTAAGCTTTTCTTATTTCCGGACGCATGCGCAAACTATAGAAAGTCGTTATAACGTAGAATGTGCATACTTTGTTGATTCCATTTATGAAATAAAACACATTTTCTCAAAACTCGTGTTTTTTAAGAAATCATGTAAACCTTCTAGACGCTGTGATTTTAAAAAACAGTGGAAGTAAGCTTTTCTTATTTCCGGACGCATGCGCAAACTATAGAAAAGTCGTTATCACGTAGAATGTGCATACTTTGTTGATTCCATTTATGAAATAAAACACATTTTCTAAAAACTCGTGTTTTTTAAGAAATCATGTAAACCTTCTAGAAGCTGTGATTTTAAAAAATGGGGGAAGTAAGCTTTTCTTATTTCCGGACGCATGCGCAAACTATAGAAAGTCGTTATGACGTAGAATGTGCATACTTTGTAGATTTCATCAATGAAATAAAACACATTTTCTAAAAACTCGTGTTTTTTACGAAATCATGTAAACCTTCTAGAAGCTGTGATTTTATAAAACGGTGGAAGTAAGCTTTTCTTATTTCCGGATGAATGCGCAAACTATAGAAAGTCGTTATGACATAGAATGTGCATACTTTGTAGATTCGATTTAGGAAATAAAACACATTTTCTAAAAACTCATGTTTTTTACGAAATCATGTAAACCTTCTAGAAGCTGTGATTTTAAAAAACGGTGGAAGTATACTTTTCTTATTTCTGCACGCATCCGCAAACTATAGAAAGTCATTATGACGTAGAATATGCATACTTTGTTGATTCTATTTATGAAATAAAACACATTTTCTAAAAACTCGTGTTTTTTAAGAAATCATGTATACCTTCTAGAAGCTGTGATTTTAAAAAACAGGGCAAGTAAGCTTTTCTTATTTCCAAACGCATGCGCAAACTATAGAAAGTCGTTATGACGTAGAATGTGCATACTTTGTTGATTCCATTTATGAAATAAAACACATTTTCTAAAAACTCGTGTTTTTTAAGAAATCATGTAAACCTTCTAGAAGCTGTGATTTTAAAAAACGGGGGAAGTAAGCTTTTCTTATTTCCAAACGCATGCGCAAACTATAGAAAGTCGTTATGACGTAGAATGTGCATACTTTGTTGATTCCATTTATGAAATAAAACACATTTTCTAAAAACTCGTGTTTTTTAAGGAATCATGTAAACCTTCTAGAAGCTGTGATTTTAAAAAATGGGGGAAGTAAGCTTTTCTTATTTCCAAACGCATGCGCAAATTATAGAAAGTCGTTATGACGTAGAATGTGCATACTTTGTTGATTCCATTTATGAAATAAAACACATTTTCTAAAAACTCATGTTTTTTAAGAAGTCATGTAAACCTTCTAGAAGCTGTGATTTTAAAAAATGGTGGATGTAACCTTTTCTTATTTCCAAACGCATGCGGAAACTATACAAAGTCTTTATGACGTAGAATGTGCATACTTTGTAGATTCCATTTATGAAATAAAACACATTTTCTAAAAACTCGTGTTTTTTAAGGAATCATGTAAACCTTCTAGAAGCTGTGATTTTAAAAAACGGGGGAAGTAAGCTTTTCTTATTTCCAAACGCATGCGGAAACTATACAAAGTCGTTATGACGTAGAATGTGCATACTTTGTAGATTCCATTTATGAAATAAAACACATTTTCTAAAAACTCATGTTTTTTAAGGAATCATGTAAACCTTCTAGAAGCTGTGATTTTAAAAAACGGGGGAAGTAAGCTTTTCTTATTTCCAAACGCATGGGAAAACTATAGAAAGTCGTTATGACGTAGAATGTGCATACTTTGTTGATTCCATTTATGAAATAAAAAACATTTTCTAAAAACTCGTGTTTTTTAAGGAATCATGTAAACCTTCTAGAAGCTGTGATTTTAAAAAACGGGCGAAGTAAGCTTTTCTTATTTCCAAACGCATGCGGAAACTATACAAAGTCATTATGACGTAGAATGTGCATACTTTGTAGATTCCATTTATGAAATAAAACACATTTTCTAAAAACTCATGTTTTTTAAGGAATCATGTAAACCTTCTAGAAGCTGTGATTTTAAAAAACGGGGGAAGTAAGCTTTTCTTATTTCCAAACGCATGCGCAAACTATAGAAAGTCGTTATGATGTAGAATGTGCATACTTTGTTGATTCCATTGATGAAATAAAACACATTTTCTAAAAACTCGTGTTTTTTAAGAAATCATGTAAACGTTCTAGAAGCTGTGATTTTAAAAAACGGGGGATGTAAGCTTTTCTCTTTTCCAAAGGCATGCGCAAGCTATAGAAAGTCGTTATGACGTAGAATGTGCATACTTTTTTTATTCCATTTATGAAATAGAACACATTTTCTAAAAACTCGTGTTTTTTAAGAAATCATGTAAACCTTCTAGAAGCTGTGATTTTAAAAAACGGGGGAAGTAAGCTTTTCTTATTTCCAAACGCATGCGCAGACTATAGAAAGTCGTAATGACGTAGAATGTGCATACTTTGTTGATTCCATTTATGAAATAAAACACATTTTCTAAAGACTCATGTTTTTTAAGAAATCATGTAAACCTTCTAGAAGCTGTGATTTTAAAAAACGGAGGAAGTAAGCTTTTCTTATTTCCAAACGCATGCGCAAACTATAGAAAGTCGTTATGACGTAGAATGTGCATACTTTGTAGATTGCATTTATGAAATAAAACACATTTTCTAAAAACTCGTGTTTTTAACGAAATCATGTAAATCTTCTAGAAGCTGTCATTTTAAAAAACGGTGGAAGTAAGCTTTTCTTATTTCTGGACGAATGCGCAAACTATAGAAAGTCGTTATGACATAGAATGTGCATACTTTGTAGATTCCATTTATGAAATAAAACACATTTTCTAAAAACTCGTGTTTTTTACGAAATCATGTAAACCTTCTAGAAGCTGTGATTTTAAAAAACGGTGGAAGTATGCTTTTCTTATTTCCGCACGCATCCGCAAACTATAGAAAGTCATTATGACGTAGAATGTGCATACTTTGTTGATTCTATTTATGAAATAAAACACATTTTCTAAAAACTCGTGTTTTTTACGAAATCATGTATACCTTCTAGAAACTGTGATTTTAGAAAACAAGGGAATTAAGCTTTTCTTATTTCCAAACGCATGCGCAAACTATAGAAAGTCGTTATGACGTAGAATGTGCATACCTTGTAGATTCCATTTATGAAATAAAACACATTTTCTAAAAACTCGTGTTTTTGAAGAAATCATGTAAACCTTCTAGAAGCTGTGATTTTAAAAAACGGGGGAAGTAAGCTTTTCTTATTTCCGGAAGCATGCGCAAACTATAGAAAGTCGTTATGACGTAGAATGTGCATACTTTGTAGATTCCATTTATGAAATAAAACACATTTTCTAAAAACTCGTGTTTTTTACGAAATCATGTAAACCTTCTAGAAGCTGTGATTTTAAAAAACGGGGGAAGTAAGCTTTTCTTATTTCCAAACGCATTGGCAAACTATAGAAAGTCGTTATGACGTAGAATGTGCATACTTTGTTGATTCCATTTATGAAATAAAACACATTTTCTAAAAACTCGTGTTTTAAAAGAAATCATGTAAACCTTCTAGAAGCTTTGATTTTAAAAAATGGTGGAAGTAAGCTTTTCCTATTTCCGGACGCATGCGCAAACTATTGAAAGTCGTTATGACGTAGAATGTGCATACTTTGTTGATTCCATTTATGAAATAAAACATATTTTCTAAAAACTCGTGTTTTTTAAGACATTATGTAAATCTTCTAGAAGCTATGATTTTAAAAAAAGGGGGAAGTAAGCTTTTCTTATTTCCAAACGCATGCGCAAACTATAGAAATTCGTTATGACGTAGAATGTGCATACTTTGTTGATTCCATTTATGAAATAAAACACATTTTCTAACAACTCGTGTTTTTTAAGAAATCATGTAAACCTTCTAGAAGCTGTGATTTTAAAAAACGGGAGAAGTAAGCTTTTCTTATTTCCAAACACATGCGCAAACTATAGAAATTCGTTATGACGTAGAATGTGCATACTTTGTTGATTCCATTTATGAAATAAAACACATTTTCTAAAAACTCGTGTTTTTTAAGAAATCATGTAAACCTTCTAGAAGCTGCGATTTTAAAAAACGGGGGAAGTAAGCTTTTCTTACTTCCAAACGCATGCGAAAACTATAGAAAGTCGTTATGACGTAGAATGTGAATACTTTGTTGATTCCATTTAAGAAATAAAACACATTTTCAAAAAACTCGTGTTTTTTAAGAAATCATGTAAACCTTCTAGAAGCTGTGATTTTAAAAAACGGTGGAAGTAAGCTTTTCTTATTTCCGGACGCATGCGCAAACTATAGAAAGTCGTTATGACATAGAATGTGCATACTTTGTTGATTCCATTTATGCAATAAAACATATTTTTTAAAAACTCGTGTTTTTTAAGAAATCATGTAAACCTTTTACAAGCTGTGATTTTAAAAAATGGGGGAAGTAAGCTTTTCTTATTTGCAAACGCATGCGAAAACTATAGAAAGTCGTTATGACGTAGAATGTGCATACTTTGTTGATTCCATTTATGAAATAAACCACATTTTCTAAAAACTCGTGTTTTTTAAGATATCATGTAAACCTTCTAGAAGCTGTGATTTAGAAAAACGGGGGAAGTAAGCTTTTCTTATTTCCGGATGCATATGCAAACTATAGGAAGTTGTTATGACGTAGAATGTGCATACTTTGTTGATTCCATTTATGAAATAAAACACATTTTCTAAAAACTCGTGTTTTTTACGAAATCATGTAAACCTTCTAGAAGCTGTGATTTTAAAAAACGGGGGAAGTAAGCTTTTCTTATTTCTGGACGCATGCGCAAACTATAGAAAGTCGTTATGACGTAGAATGTGCATACTTTGTTGATTCCATATATGAAATAAAACACATTTTCTAAAAAATCGTGTTTTTTAAGAAATCAAGTAAACCTTCTAGAAGCTGTGATTTTAAAAAACGGGTGAAGTAAGCTTTTCTTATTTCCGGACGCATGCGCAAACTATAGAAAGTCGTTATGACGTAGAGTGTGCATACTTTGTAGATTCCATTTATGAAATAAAACACATTTTCTAAAAACTCGTGTTTTTTAAGAAATCATGTAAACCTTCGAGAAGCTGTGATTTTAAAAAACGGTGGAAGTAAGCTTTTCTTATTTCCGGACGCATGCGCAAACTATAGAAAGTCGTTATGACGTAGAATGTGCATACTTTGTAGATTCCATTTATGAAATAAAACACATTTTCTAAAAACTCGTGTTTTTTACGAAATCATGTAAACCTTCTAGAAGCTATGATTTTAAAAAACGGTGGAAGTAAGCTTTTCTTATTTCCGGACGCATGCGCAAACTATAGAAAGTCGTTATGACGTAGAATGTGCATACTTTGTTGATTCCATTTATGAAATTAAACATATTTTCAAAAAACTCGTGTTTTTTAAGAAATCATGTAAACCTTCTAGAAGCTGTGATTTTAAAAAATGGTGGAAGTAAGCTTTTCTTATTTCCAGACGCATGCGCAAACTATAGAAAGTCGTTATGACGTAGAATGTGCATACTTTGTAGATTCCATTGATGAAATAAAACACATTTTCTAAAAACTCGTGTTTTTTACGAAATCATGTAAACCTTCTAGAAGCTGTGATTTTAAAAAACGTTGGAAGTAAACTTTTCTTATTTCCGGATGCATGCGAAAACTATAGAAAGTCGTTATGACGTAGAATTAGCATACTTTGTAGATTACATTTATGAAATAAAACATATTTTCTAAAAACTCCTGTTTTTTAACAAACCATGTAAACCTTCTAGAAGTTGTGATTTTAAAAAACGGGGGAAGTAAGCTTTTCATATTTCCGGATGCATGCGCAAACTATAGAAAGTCGTTATGACGTAGAATGTGCATACTTTGTAGATTCCATTTATGAAATAAAACACATTTTCAAAAAACTCATGTTTTTTAAGAAATCATGTAAACCTTCTAGAAGCTGTGATTTTAAAAAACGGTGGAAGTAAGCTTTTCTTATTTCCAGAAGCATGCGCAAACTATAGAAAGTCGTTATGATGTAGAATGTGCATACTTTGTAGATTCCATTGATGAAATAAAACACATTTTCTAAAAACTCGTGTTTTTGACGAAATCATGTAAACCTTCTAGAAGCTGTGATTTTAAAAAACGGTGGAAGTAAGCTTTTCTTATTTCCGGATGCATGCGAAAACTATCGAAAGTCGTTATGACGTAGAATTTGCATACTTTGTAGATTACATTTATGAAATAAAACATATTTTCTAAAAACTCCTGTTTTTTAACAAACCATGTAAACCTTCTAGAAGCTGTGATTTTAAAAAACGGGGGAAGTAAGCTTTTCTTATTTCCGGATGCATGCGCAAACTATAGAAAGTCGTTATGACGTAGAATGTGCATACTTTGTAGATTCCATTTATGAAATAAAACACATTTTCTAAAAACTCGTGTTTTTTACGAAATCATGTAAACCTTCTAGAAGCTGTGATTTTAAAAAACGGGGGAAGTAAGCTTTTATTATTTCGCAACGCATGCGCAAACTATAGAAAGTCGTTATGATGTAGAATGTGCATACTTTGTTGATTCCATTTATGAAATAAAACACATTTTCTAAAAACTCGTGTTTTTTAAGAAATCATGTAAACCTTCTAGAAGCTGTGATTTTAAAAAACGGGGGAAATAAGCTTTTCTTATTTCCGGAAGCATACGCAAACTATAGAGAGTCGTTATGACATAGAATGTGCATACTTTATAGATTCCATTTATGAAATAAAACACATTTTCTAAAAACTCGTGTTTTTTACGAAATCATGTAAACCTTCTAGAAGCTATGATTTTAAAAAACGAGGGAAGTAAGCTTTTCTTATTTCCGGAAGCATGCGCAAACTATAGAAAGTGGTTATGACATAGAATGTGCATACTTTATAGATTCCATTTATGAAATAAAACACATTTTCTAAAAACTTGTGTTTTTTACGAAATCATGTAAACCTTCTAGGAGCTGTGATTTTAAAAAATGGTGGAAGTAAGCTTTTCTTATTTCCGGACGCATGCGCAAACTATAGAAAGTCGTTATGACGTAGAATGTGCATACTTTGTAGATTCCATTTATGAAATAAAACACATTTTCTAAAAACTCGTGTTTTTTACGAAATCATGTAAACCTTCTAGAAGCTGTGATTTTAAAAAACGGGGGAAGTAAACTTTTCTTATTTCCCAACGCATGCGCAAACTATAGAAAGTCGTTATGACGTAGAATGTGCATACTTTGTTGATTCCATTTATGAAATAAAACACATTTTCTAAAAACTCGTGTTTTTTAAGACATCATGTAAAACTTCTAGAAGCTGTGATTTTAAAAAACGAGGGAAGTAAGCTTTTCTTATTTCCGGACGCATGCGCAAACTATAGAAAGTCGTTATGACGTAGAATGTGCATACTTTGTAGATTCCATTTATGAAATAAAACACATTTTCTAAAAACTCGTGTTTTTTACGAAATCTTGTAAACCTTCTAGAAGCTGTGATTTTAAAAAACGGTGGAAGTAAGCTTTTCTTATTTCCGGACGAATGCACAAACTATACAAAGTCGTTATGACGTAGAATGTGCATACTTTGTAGATTCCATTTATGAAATAAAACACATTTTCTAAAAAGTCGTGTTTTTTACGAAATCATGTAAACCTTCTAGAAGCTGTGATTTTAAAAACCAGGGGAAGTAAGCTTTTCTTATTTCCCAACGCATGTGCAAACTATAGAATGTGCATACTTTGTTGATTCCATTGATGAAATAAAACACATTTTCTAAAAACTCGTGTTTTTTAAGAAATCATGTAAACCTTCTAGAAGCCGTGATTTTAAAAAACGGGGGAAGTAAGCTTTTCTTATTTCCGGAAGCATGCGCAAACTATAGAAAGTCATTATGACGGAGAATGTGCATACTTTGTAGATTCCATTTAAGAAATAAAACACATTTTCTAAAAACTCGTGTTTTTTACGAAATCATGTAAACCTTCTAGAAGCTGTGATTTTAAAAAACGGGGGAAGTAAGCTTTTCTTATTTCCAAACGCATGCGCAAACTATAGAAAGTCGTTATGACGTAGAATGTGCATACTTTGTTGATTCCATTTATGAAATAAAACACATTTTCTAAAAACTCGTGTTTTAAAAGAAATCATGTAAACCTTCTAGAAGCTTTGATTTTAAAAAATGGTGGAAGTAAGCTTTTCCTATTTCCGGACGCATGGGCAAACTATTGAAAGTCGTTATGACGTAGAATGTGCATACTTTGTTGATTCCATTTATGAAATAAAACACATTTTCTAAAAACTCGTGTTTTTTACGAAATCATGTAAACCTTCTAGAAGCTGTGATTTTAAAAAACGGGGGAAGTAAGCTTTTCTTATTTCCCAACGCATGCGCAAACTATAGAAAGTCGTTATGACGTAGAATGTGCATACTTTGTTGATTCCATTTATGAAATAAAACACATTTTCTAAAAACTCGTGTTTTTTGAGAAATCATGTAAACCTTCTAGAAGCTGTGATTTTAAAAAACGGGGGAAGTAAGCTTTTCTTATTTCCGGAAGCATACGCAAACTATAGAGAGTCGTTATGACGTAGAATGTGCATACTTTATAGATTCCATTTATGAAATAAAACACATTTTCTAAAAACTCGTGTTTTTTACGAAATCATGTAAACCTTCTAGAAGCTATGATTTTAAAAAACGAGGGAAGTAAGCTTTTCTTATTTCCGGAAGCATGCGCAAACTATAGAAAGTGGTTATGACATAGAATGTGCATACTTTATAGATTCCATTTATGAAATAAAACACATTTTCTAAAAACTTGTGTTTTTTACGAAATCATGTAAACCTTCTAGGAGCTGTGATTTTAAAAAATGGTGGAAGTAAGCTTTTCTTATTTCCGGACGCATGCGCAAACTATAGAAAGTCGTTATGACGTGGAATGTGCATACTTTGTAGATTCCATTTATGAAATAAAACACATTTTCTAAAAACTCGTGTTTTTTACGAAATCATGTAAACCTTCTAGAAGCTGTGATTTTAAAAAACGGGGGAAGTAAGATTTTCTTATTTCCCAAAGCATGCGCAAACTATAGAATGTGCATACTTTGTTGATTCCATTGATGAAATAAAACACATTTTCTAAAAACTCGTGTTTTTTAAGAAATCATGTAAACCTTCTAGAAGCTGTGATTTTAAAAAACGGGGGAAGTAAGCTTTTCTTATTTCCGGAAGCATGCGCAAACTATAGAAAGTCGTTATAACGTAGAATGTGCATACTTTGTATATTCCATTTATGAAATAAAACACATTTTCTAAAAACTCGTGTTTTTTACGAAATCATGTAAACCTTCTAGAAGCTGTGATTTTAAAAAACGGGGGAAGTAAGCTTTTCTTATTTCCAAACGCATGCGCAAACTATAGAAAGTCGTTATGACGTAGAATGTGCATACTTTGTTGATTCCATTTATGAAATAAAACACATTTTCTAAAAACTCGTGTTTTAAAAGAAATCATGTAAACCTTCTAGAAGCTTTGATTTTAAAAAACGGGGGAAGTAAGCTTTTCTTATTTCCAAACGCATGCGAAAACTATAGAAAGTCGTTATGACGTAGAATGTGCATACTTTGTTGATTCCATTTATGAAATAAAACACATTTTCTAAAAACTCGTGTTTTTTAAGGAATCATGTAAATCTTCTAGAAGCTGTGATTTAGAAAAACGGGGGAAGTAAGCTTTTCTTATTTCCGGATGCATGCGCAAACTATAGGAAGTCGTTATGACGTAGAATGTGCATACTTTGTTGATTCCATTTATGAAATAAAACACATTTTCTAAAAACTCATGTTTTTTACGAAATCATGTAAACCTTCTAGAAGCTATGATTTTAAAAAACGGGGGAAGTAAGCTTTTCTTATTTCTGGACACATGCGCAAACTATAGAAAGTCGTTATGACGTAGAATGTGCATACTTTGTTGATTCCATTTATGAAATAAAACACATTTTCTAAAAACTCGTGTTTTTTACGAAATCATGTAAACCTTCTAGAAGCTGTGATTTTAAAAAAGGGTGGAAGTAAGCTTTTCTTATTTCCGGACGCATGCGCAAACTATAGAAAAGTCGTTATGACGTAGAATGTGCATACTTTGTTGATTCCATTTATGAAATAAAACACATTTTCTAAAAAATCGTGTTTTTTAAGAAATCAAGTAAACCTTCTAGAAGCTGTGATTTTAAAAAACGGGTGAAGTAAAGTTTTCTTATTTCCGGATGCATGCGCAAACTATAGAAAGTCGTTATGACATAGAATGTGCATACTTTGTTGATTCCATTTATGAAATAAAACATATTTCTTAAAAACTCGTGTTTTTTAAGAAATCATGTAAACCTTTTAGAAGCTGTGATTTTAAAAAACGGGGGAAGTAAGCTTTTCTTATTTCCAAACGCATGCGAAAACTATAGAAAGTCGTTATGACATCGAATGTGCATACTTTGTTGATTCCATTTATGAAATAAAACACATTTTCTAAAAACTCGTGTTTTTTACGAAATCATGTAAACCTTCTAGAAGCTGTGATTTTAAAAAACGGGGGAAGTAAGCTTTTCTTATTTCCGGACGAATGCGCAAACTATAGAAAGTCGTTATGACGTAGAATGTGCATACTTTGTTGATTCCATTTATGAAATAAAACACATTTTCTAAAAACTCGTGTTTTTTACGAAATCATGTAAACCTTCTAGAAGCTGTGATTTTAAAAAAGGGTGGAAGTAAGCTTTTCTTATTTCCGGACGCATGCGCAAACTATAGAAAAGTCGTTATGACATAGAATGTGCATACTTTGTTGATTCCATTTATGAAATAAAACACATTTTCTAAAAAATCGTGTTTTTTAAGAAATCAAGTAAAGCTTCTAGAAGCTGTGATTTTAAAAAACGGGTGAAGTAAGGTTTTCTTATTTCCGGATGCATGCGCAAACTATAGAAAGTCGTTATGACATAGAATGTGCATACTTTGTTGATTCCATTTATGAAATAAAACATATTTCTTAAAAACTCGTGTTTTTTAAGAAATCATGTAAACCTTTTAGAAGCTGTGATTTTAAAAAACGGGGGAAGTAAGCTTTTCTTATTTCCAAACGCATGCGAAAACTATAGAAAGTCGTTATGACATAGAATGTGCATACTTTGTTGATTCCATTTATGAAATAAAACACATTTTCTAAAAACTCGTGTTTTTTAGGAAATCATGTAAACCTTCTAGAAGCTGTGATTTAGAAAAACGGGGGAAGTAAGCTTTTCTTATTTTCGGATGCATGCGCAAACTATAGGAAGTCGCTATGATGTAGAATGTGCATACTTTGTTGATTCCATTTATGAAATAAAACGCATTTTCTAAAAACTCGTGTTTTTTACGAAATCATGTAAACCTTCTAGAAGCTGTGATTTTAAAAAACGGGGGAAGTAAGCTTTTCTTATTTCCGGACGAATGCGCAAACTATAGAAAGTCGTTATGACGTAGAATGTGAATACTTTGTTGATTCCATTTATGAAATAAAACACATTTTCTAAAAACTCGTGTTTTTTACGAAATCATGTAAACCTTCTAGAAGCTGTGATTTTAAAAAAGGGTGGAAGTAAGCTTTTCTTATTTCCGGACGCATGCGCAAACTATAGAAAAGTCGTTATGACATAGAATGTGCATACTTTGTTGATTCCATTTATGAAATAAAACACATTTTCTAAAAAATCATGTTTTTTAAGAAATCAAGTAAACCTTCTAGAAGCTGTGATTTTAAAAAACGGGTGAAGTAAGGTTTTCTTATTTCCGGATGCATGCGCAAACTATAGAAAGTCCTTATGACGTAGAATGTGCATACTTTGTAGATTCCATTTATGAAATAAAACACATTTTCTAAAAACTCGTGTTTTTTAAGAAATCATGTAAACCTTCGAGAAGCTGTGATTTTAAAAAACGGTGGAAGTAAGCTTTTCATATTTCCGGACTCATGCGCAAACTATAGAAAGTCGTTATGACGTAGAATGTGCATACTTTGTTGATTCCATTTATGAAATAAAACACATTTTCAAAAAACTCGTGTTTTTTAAGAAATCATGTAAAACTTCTAGAAGCTGTGATTTTAAAAAACGGTGGAAGTAAGCGTTTCTTATTTCCAGACGCATGCGCAAACTATAGAAAGTCATTATGACGTAGAATGTGCATACTTTGTAGATTCCATTGATGAAATAAAACACATTTTCTAAAAACTCGTGTTTTTTACGAAATCATGTAAACCTTTTAGAAGCTGTGATTTTAAAAAACGGTGGAAGTAAGCTTTTCTTATTTCCGGATGCATGCGAAAACTATAGAAAGTCGTTATGACATAGAATTTGCATACTTTGTAGATTACGTTTATGAAATAAAACATATTTTCTAAAAACTCCTGTTTTTTAGCAAACCATGTAAACCTTCTAGACGCTGTGATTTTAAAAAACGGGGGAAGTAAGCTTTTCTTATTTCCGGATGCATGCGCAAACTATAGAAAGTCGTTATGACGTAGAATGTGCATACTTTGTAGATTGCATTTATGAAATAAAACACATTTTCTAAAAACTCGTGTTTTTTACGAAATCATGTAAACCTTCTAGAAGCTGTGATTTTAAAAAATGGGGGAAGTAAGCTTTTCTTATTTCCGGAAGCATGCGCAAACTATAGAAAGTCGTTATGACGTAGAATGTGCCTACTTTATAGATTCCATTTTTGAAGTAAAACACATTTTCTAAAAACTCGTGTTTTTTAAGAAATCATGTAAACCTTCTAGAAGCTGTGATTTTAAAAAACGGGGGAAGTAAGCTTTTCTTATTTCCGGACGCATGCGCAAACTATAGAAAGTCGTTATGACGTAGAATGTGCATACTTTGTTGATTCCATTTATGAAATAAAACACATTTTCTAAAAACTCGTGTTTTTTAAGAAATCATGTAAACCTTCTAGAAGATGTGATTTTTAAAAACGGGGGAAGTAAGCTTTTATTATTTCCGGAAGCATACGCAAACTATAGAGAGTCGTTATGACGTAGAATGTGCATATTTTATAGATTCCATTTATGAAATAAAACACATTTTCTAAAAACTCGTGTTTTTTACGAAATCATGTAAACCTTCTAGAAGCTGTGATTTTAAAAAACGGGGGAGGTAAGCTCTTCTTATTTCCCAACGCATGCGCAAACTATAGAAAGTCGTTATGACGTAGAATGTGCATACTTTGTTGATTCCATTTATGAAATAAAACACATTTTCTAAAAACTCGTGTTTTTTAAGAAATCATGTAAACATTCTAGAAGCCATGATTTTAAAAAACGGGGGAAGTAAGCTTTTCTTATTTCCGGAAGCATGCGCAAATTATAGAAAGTCATTATGACGTAGAATGTGCATAGTTTGTAGATTCCATTTAAGAAATAAAACACATTTTCTAAAAACTCGTGTTTTTTACGAAATCATGTAAAACCTTCTAGAAGCTGTGATTTTAAAAAACGGGGGAAGTAAGCTTTTCTTATTTCCAAACGCATGCGAAAACTATAGAAAGTCGTTATGACGTAGAATGTGCATACTTTGTTGATTCCATTTATGAAATAAAACACATTTTCTAAAAACTCGTGTTTTAAAAGAAATAATGTAAACCTTCTAGAAGCTTTGATTTTAAAAAATGGTGGATGTAAGCTTTTCCTATTTCCGGACGCATGGGCAAACTATTGAAAGTCGTTATGACGTAGAATGTGCATACTTTGTTGATTCCATTTATGAAATAAAACACATTTACTAAAAACTCGTGTTTTTTACGAAATCATGTAAACCTTCTAGAAGCTGTGATTTTAAAAAACGGGGGAAGTAAGCTTTTCTTATTTCCCAACGCATGCGCAAACTATAGAAAGTCGTTATGACGTAGAATGTGCATACTTTGTTGATTCCATTTATGAAATAAAACACATTTTCTAAAAACTCGTGTTTTTTGAGAAATCATGTAAACCTTCTAGAAGCTGTGATTTTAAAAAACGGGGGAAGTAAGCTTTTCTTATTTCTGGAAGCATACGCAAACTATAGAGAGTCGTTATGACGTAGAATGTGCATACTTTATAGATTCCATTTATGAAATAAAACACATTTTCTAAAAACTCGTGTTTTTTACGAAATCATGTAAACCTTCTAGAAGCTGTGATTTTAAAAAACGGTGGAAGTAAGCTTTTCTTATTTCCGGACGAATGCACAAACTATAAAAAGTCGTTATGACGTAGAATGTGCATACTTTGTTGATTCCATTTATGAAATAAAACACATTTTCTAAAAACTCGTGTTTTTTAAGAAATCATGTAAACCTTCTAGAAGCTGTGATTTTAAAAAATGGTGGAAGTAAGCTTTTCTTATTTCCGGACGCATGCGCAAACTATAGAAAGTCGTTATGACGTAGAATGTGCATACTTTGTAGATTCCATTTATGAAAAAAAACACATTTTCTAAAAACTCGTGTTTTTTACGAAATCATGTAAACCTTCTAGAAGCTGTGATTTTAAAAAACGGGGGAAGTAAACTTTTCTTATTTCCCAACGCATGCGCAAACTATAGAAAGTCGTTATGACGTAGAATGTGCATACTTTGTTGATTCCATTTATGAAATAAAACACATTTTCTAAAAACTCGTGTTTTTTAAGACATCATGTAAAACTTCTAGAAGCTGTGATTTTAAAAAACGGGGGAAGTAAGCTTTTCTTATTTCCGGACGCATGCGCAAACTATAGAAAGTCGCTATGACGTAGAATGTGCATACTTTGTAGATTCCATTTATGAAATAAAACACATTTTCTAAAAACTCGTGTTTTTTACGAAATCATGTAAACCTTCTAGAAGCTGTGATTTTAAAAAACGGTGGAAGTAAGCTTTTCTTATTTCCGGACGAATGCACAAACTATACAAAGTCGTTATGACGTAGAATGTGCATACTTTGTAGATTCCATTTATGAAATAAAACACATTTTCTAAAAACTCGTGTTTTTTACGAAATCATGTAAACCTTCTAGAAGCTGTGATTTTAAAAAACGGGGGAAGTAAGCTTTTCTTATTTCCCAACCCATGCGCAAACTATAGAGTGTGCATACTTTGTTGATTCCATTGATGAAATAAAACACATTTTCTAAAAACTCGTGTTTTTTAAGAAATCATGTAAACCTTCTAGAAGCTGTGATTTTAAAAAACGGGGGAAGTAAGCTTTTCTTATTTCCGGAAGGATGCGCAAACTATAGAAAGTCGTTATGACGTAGAATGTGCATACTTTGTAGATTCCATTTATGAAATAAAACACATTTTCTAAAAACTCGTGTTTTTTACGAAATCATGTAAACCTTCTAGAAGCTGTGATTTTAAAAAACGGGGGAAGTAAGCTTTTCTTATTTCCAAACGCATGTGCAAACTATAGAAAGTTGTTATGACGTAGAATGTGCATACTTTGTTGATTCCATTTATGAAATAAAACGCATTTTCTAAAAACTCGTGTTTTAAAAGAAATCATGTAAACCTTCTAGAAGCTTTGATTTTAAAAAATGGTGGAAGTAAGCTTTTCCTATTTCCGGACGCATGCGCAAACTATTGAAAGTCGTTATGACGTAGATTGTGCATACTTTGTAGATTCCATTTATGAAATAAAACACATTTTCTAAAAACTCGTGTTTTTTACGAAATCATGTAAACCTTCTAGAAGATGTGATTTTAAAAAATGGGGGAAGTAAGCTTTTCTTATTTCCCAACGCATGCGCAAACTATAGAATGTGCATACTTTGTTGATTCCATTGATGAAATAAAACACATTTTCTAAAAACTCGTGTTTTTTAAGAAATCATGTAAACCTTCTAGAAGCTGTGATTTTAAAAAACGGGGGAAGTAAGCTTTTCTTATTTCCGGAAGCATGCGCAAACTATAGAAAGTCGTTATAACGTAGAATGTGCATACTTTGTAGATTCTATTTATGAAATAAAACACATTTTCTAAAAACTCATGTTTTTTACGAAATCATGTAAACCTTCTAGAAGCTGTGATTTTAAAAAACGGGGGAAGTAAGCTTTTCTTATTTCCAAACGCATGCGCAAACTATAGAAAGTCGTTATGATGTAGAATGTGCATACTTTGTTGATTACATTTATGAAATAAAACACATTTTCTAAAAACTCGTGTTTTAAAAGAAATCATGTAAACCTTCTAGAAGCTTTGATTTTAAAAAATGGTGGAAGTAAGCTTTTCCTATTTCCGGACGCATGCGCAAACTATTGAAAGTCGTTATGACGTAGAATGTGCATACTTTGTTGATTCCATTTATGAAATAAAACACATTTTCTAACAACTCGTGTTTTTTAAGAAATCATGTAAACCTTCTAGAAGCTGTGATTTTAAAAAACGGGAGAAGTAAGCTTTTCTTATTTCCAAACGCATGCGCAAACTATAGAAATTCGTTATGACGTAGAATGTGCATACTTTGTTGATTCCATTTATGAAATAAAATACATTTTCTAAAAACTCGTGTTTTTTAAGAAATCATGTAAACCTTCTAGAAGCTGTGATTTAAAAAAACGGTGGAAGTAAGCTTTTCTTATTTCCGGACACATGCGCAAACTATAGAAAGTCGTTATGACGTAGATTGTGCATACTTTGTTGATTCCATTTATGAAATAAAACACATTTTCTAAAAACTTGTGTTTTTTAAGAAATCGTGTAAACCTTCTAGAAGCTATGATTTTAAAAAACGGGGGAAGTAAGATTTTCTTATTTCCGGACGCATGCGCAAACTATAGAAAGTCGTTATGACGTAGAATGTGCATACTTTGTAGATTCCATTGATGAAATAAAACACATTTTCTATAAACTCGTGTTTTTTACGAAATCAAGTAAACCTTCTAGAAGCTGTGATTTTAAAAAACGGTGGAAGTAAGCTTTTCTTATTTCCGGACGCATACACAAACTATAGAAACTTGTTATGACGTAGAATGTGCATACTTTGTTGATTCCATTTATGAAATAAAACACATTTTCTAAAAACTCAAGTTTTTTAAGAAATCATGTAAACCTTCTAGAAGATGTGATTTTAAAAAACGGGGGAAGTAAGCTTTTCTTATTTCCAAATGCATGCGCAAACTATAGAAAGTCGTTATGACGTAGAATGTGCATACTTTGTTGATTACATTTATGAAATAAAACACATTTTGAAAAAACTCGTGTTTTTTAAGAAATCATGTAAATCTTCTAGAAGCTGTGATTTTAAAAAACGGTGGAAGTAAGCTTTTCTTATTTCCGGACGCATGCGCAAACTATAGAAAGTCGTTGTGACATAGAATGTGCATACTTTGTTGATTCCATTTATGAAATAAAACATATTTTCTAAAAACTCGTGTTTTTTAAGAAATCATGTAAACCTTCTAGAAGCTGTGATTTTTAAAAACGGGGGAAGTAAGCTTTTCTTACTTCCAAACACATGCGAAAACTATAGAAAGTCGTTATGACGTAGAATGTGCATACTTTGTTGATTCCATTTATGAAATAAAACACATTTTCTAAAAACTCGTGTTTTTAAGAAATCATGTAAACCTTCTAGAAGCTGTGATTTAGAAAAACGGGGGAAGTAAGCTTTTCTTATTTCCGGACGCATGCGCAAACTATAGAAAGTCGTTATGACGTAGAATGTGCATACTTTGTTGATTCCATTTATGAAATAAAACACATTTTCTAAAAACTTGTGTTTTTTACGAAATCATGTAAACCTTCTAGAAGCTGTGATTTTAAAAAACGGGGGAAGTAAGCTTTTCTTATTTCCGGACGCATGCGCAAACTATAGAAAAGTCGTTATGACGTAGAATGTGCATACTTTGTTGATTCCATTTATGAAATAAAACACATTTTCTAAAAATCGTGTTTTTTAAGAAATCATGTAAACCTTCTAGAAGCTGTGATTTTAAAAAACGGGTGAAGTAAGGTTTTCTTATTTCCGGATGCATGCGCAAACTATAGAAAGTGGTTATGACGTAGAATGTGCATAATTTGTAGATTCCATTTATGAAATAAAACACATTTTCTAAAAACTTGTGTTTTTCACGAAATCATGTAAACCTTCTAGAAGCTGTGATTTTAAAAAACGGTGGAAGTAAGCTTTTCTTATTTCCGGATGCATGCGAAAACTATAGAAAGTCGTTATGACGTAGAATTTTCATACCTTGTAGATTACATTTATGAAATAAAACACATTTTCTAAAAACTCGTGTTTTTTAACAAATCATGTAAACCTTCTAGAAGCTGTGATTTTAAAAAACGGGAGAAGTAAGCTTTTATTATTTCCGGACGCAGGCGCAAACTATAGAAAGTCGTTATGACGTAGAATGTGCATACTTTGTAGATTCCATTTATGGAATAAAACACATTTTCTAAAAACTCAGGTTTTTTTCGAAATCATGTAAACCTTCTAGAAGCTGTGATTTTAAAAAACGGGGGAAGTAAGCTTTTCTTATTTCCCAACGCATGCGCAAACTATAGAAAGTCGTTATGACGTGGAATGTGCATACTTTGTTGATTCCATTTATGAAATAAAACACATTTTCTAAAAACTCGTGTTTTTTAAGAAATCATGTAAACCTTCTAGAAGCTATGATTTTAAAAAACGGGGGAAGTAAGCTTTTCTTATTTCCGGAAGCATGCGCAAACTATAGAGAGTCGTTATGACGTAGAATGTGCATACTTTATAGATTCCATTTATGAAATAAAACACATTTTCTAAAAACTCGTGTTTTTTACGAAATCATGTAAACCTTCTAGAAGCTATGATTTTAAAAAACAGGGGAAGTAAGCCTTTCTTATTTCCGGAAGCATGCGCAAACTATAGAAAGTCGTTATGACGTAAAATGTGCATACTTTATAGATTCCATTTATGAAATAAAACACATTTTCTAAAAACTCGTGTTTTTTACGAAATCATGTAAACCTTCTAGGAGCTGTGATTTTAAAAAACGGTGGAAGTAAGCTTTTCTTATTTTCGGACGCATGCGCAAACTATAGAAACTCGTTATGACATAGAATGTGCATACTTTGTAGATTCCATTTATGAAATAAAACACATTTTCTAAAAACTCGTGTTTTTTACAAGATCATGTAAACCTTCTAGAAGCTGTGATTTTAAAAAACGGGGGAAGTAAACTTTTCTTATTTCCCAACGCATGCGCAAACTATAGAAAATCGTTATGACGTAGAATGTGCATACTTTGTTGATTCCATTTATGAAATAAAACACATTTTCTAAAAACTCAAGTTTTTTAAGACATCATGTAAATCTTCTAGAAGCTGTGATTTTAAAAAACGGGGGAAGTAAGCTTTTCTTATTTCCGCACGCATGCGAAAACTATAGAAAGTCGTTATGACGTAGAATGTGCATACTTTGTAGATTGCATTTATGAAATAAAACACATTTTCTAAAAACTCGTGTTTTTTACGAAATCATGTAAACCTTCTAGAAGCTGTGATTTTAAAAAACGGTGGAAGTAAGCTTTTCTTTTTTCCGGACGAATGCGCAAACTATACAAAGTCGTTATGATGTAGAATGTGCATACTTTGTAGATTCCATTTATGAAATAAAACACATTTTCTAAAAACTCGTGTTTTTTACGAAATCACGTAAACCTTCTAGAAGCTGTGATTTTAAAAAACGTGGTAAGTAAGCTTTTCTTATTTCCCAACGCATGCGCAAACTATAGAAAGTCGTTATGACGTAGAATGTGCATACTTTGTTGATTCCATTTATGAAATAAAACACATTTTCTAAAAACTCGTGTTTTTTAAGAAATCATGTAAACCTTCTAGAAGCTGTGATTTTAAAAAATGGGGGAAGTAAGCTTTTCTTATTTCCGGACGCATGCGCAAACTATAGAAAGTCATTATGACATAGAATATGCATACTTTGTAGATTCCATTTATGAAATAAAACACATTTTCTAAAAACTCGTGTTTTTTACGAAATCATGTAAACCTTCTAGAAGCTGTGATTTAAAAAAACGGTGGAAGTAAGCTTTTCTTAATTTCGGACGCGCAAACTATAGAAAGTTGTTATGACGTAGAATGTGCTTACTTTATAGATTCCATTGATGAAATAAAATAAATTTTCTAAAAACTCGTGTTTTTTAAGACATCATGTAAAACTTCTAGAAGTTGTGATTTTAAAAAACGGGGGAAGTAAGCTTTTCTTATTTCCGGACGCATGCGCAAACTATAGAAAGTCGTTATGACGTAGAATGTGCATACTTTTTAGATTCCATTTATGAAATAAAACACATTTTCTAAAAACTCGTGTTTTTTACGTAATCATGTAAACCTTCTAGAAGCTGTGATTTTAAAAAACGGTGGAAGTAAGCTTTTCTTATTTCCAGACGAATGCGCAAACTATAGAAAGTCATTATGACGTAGAATGTGCATACTTTGTAGATTCCATTTATGAAATAAAACACATTTTCTAAAAACTCGTGTTTTTTACGAAATCATGTAAACCTTCTAGAAGTTGTGATTTTAAAAAACGGGGAAGTAAGCTTTTCTTATTTCCCAACGCATGCGCAAACTATAGAAAGTCGTTATGACGTAGAATGTGCATACTTTTTTTATTCCATTTATGAAATAAAACACATTTTCTAAAAACTCGTGTTTTTTAAGAAATCATGTAAACCTTCTAGAAGCTGTGATTTTAAAAAACAGGGGAAGTAAGCTTTTCTTATTTCCAGACGCATGCGCAAACTATAGAAAGTTGTTATGACATAGAATGTGCATACTTTATAGATTCCATTGATGAAATAAAACACATTTTCTAAAAACTCGTGTTTTTTAAGAAATCATGTAAACCTTCTAGAAGCTGTGATTTTAAAAAACAGGGGAAGTAAGCTTTTCTTATTTCCGGACGCATGCGCAAACTATAGAAAGTCGTTATGACGTAGAATGTGCATACTTTGTAGATTCCATTTATGAAATAAAACACATTTTCTAAAAACTCGTGTTTTTTACGAAATCATGTAAACCTTCTAGAAGCTGTGATTTTAAAAAACGGGGGAAGTAAGCTTTTCTTATTTCCCAACGCATTCGCAATCTATAGAAAGTCGTTATGACGTAGAATGTGCATACTTTGTTGATCACATTTATGAAATAAAACACATTTTCTAAAAACTCGTGTTTTTTACGAAATAATGTAAACCTTCTAAAAGCTGTGATTTAAAAAAACGGTCGAAGTAAGCTTTTCTTATTTCCGGACGCATGCGCAAACTATAGAAAGTCGTTATGATGTAGAATGTGCATACTTTTTAGATTCCATTTATGAAATAAAACACATTTTCTAAAAACTCGTGTTTTTTACGAAATCATGTAAACCTTCTAGAAGTTGTGATTTTAAAAAACGCGGGAAGTAAGCTTTTCTTATTTCCCAACACATTCGCAAACTATAGAAAGTCGTTATGACATAGAATGTGCATACTTTGTTGATTCCATTTATGAAATAAAACACATTTTCTAAAAACTCGTGTTTTTTACGAAATTATGTAATCCTTCTAGAAGCTGTGATTTTAAAAAATGGGGGAAGTAAGCTTTTCTTATTTCCGGACGCATGCGCAAACTATAGAAAGTCGTTATGACGTAGAATGTGCATACTTTGTAGATTCCATTTATGAAATAAAACACATTTTCTAAAAACTCGTGTTTTTTACGAAATCATGTAAACCTTCTAGAAGCTGTGATTTTAAAAAATGGGGGAAGTAAGCTTTTCTTATTTCCGGACGCATGCGCAAACTATAGAAAGTCGTTATGACGTAGAATGTGCATACTTTGTTGATTCCATTTATGAAATAAAACACATTTTCTAAAAACTCGTGTTTTTTAAGAAATCATGTAAACCTTCTAGAAGCTGTGATTTTAAAAAACGGGGGAAGTAAGCTTTTCTTATTTCCGGAAGCATGCGCAAACTATAGATAGTCGTTATGACGTAGAATGTGCATACTTTATAGATTCCATTTATGAAATAAAACACATTTTCTAAAAACTTGTATTTTTTAAGAAATCATGTAAACCTTCTAGAAGCTGTGATTTTAAAAAACGGGGGAAGTAAGCTTTTCTTATTTCCGGACGCATGCGCAAACTATAGAAAGTCGTTATGACGTAGAATGTGCATACTTTGTAGATTCCATTTATGAAATAAAACACATTTTCTAAAAACTCGTGTATTTTAAGAAATCATGTAAACCTTTAGAAGCTGTGATTTTAAAAAACAGGGGAATTAAGCTTTTCTTATTTCCGGACGCATGCGCAAACTATAGAAAGTCGTTATGATGTAGAATGTGCATACTTTATAGATTCCATTTATGAAATAAAACATATTTTCAAAAAACTCATGTTTTTTACGAAATTATGTAAACCTTCTAGAAGCTGTGATTTTAAAAAACGGGGGAAGTAAGCTTTTCTTATTTCCGGAAGCATGCGCAAACTATAGAAAGTCGTTATGACGTAGAATGTGCCTACTTTATAGATTCCATTTTTGAAGTAAAACACATTTTCTAAAAACTCGTGTTTTTTAAGAAATCATGTAAACCTTCTAGAAGCTGTGATTTTAAAAAACGGGGGAAGTAAGCTTTTCTTATTTCCGGACGCATGCGCAAACTATAGAAAGTCGTTATGACGTAGAATGTGCATACTTTGTAGATTCCATTTATGAAATAAAACACATTTTCTAAAAACTCGTGTTTTTTACGAAATCATGTAAGCCTTCTAGAAGCTGTGATTTAAAAAAACGGTGGAACTAAGCTTTTCTTATTTCCGGACGCATGCGCGAACTATAGAAAGTTGTTATGACATAGAATGTGCATACTTTATAGATTCCATTGATGAAATAAAACACATTTTCTAAAAACTCATGTTTTTTAAGAAATCATGTAAACCTTCTAGAAGCTGTGATTTTAAAAAACAGGGGAAGTAAGCTTTTCTTATTTCCGGACGGATGCGCAAACTATAGAAAGTCGTTATGACGTAGAATTTGCATACTTTGTAGATTCCATTTATGAAATAAAACACATTTTCTAAAAACTTGTGTTTTTTACGAAATCATGTAAACCTTCTAGAAGCTGTGATTTTAAAAAACGGGGGAAGTAAGCTTTTCTTATTTCCCAACGCATTCGCAAACTATAGAAAGTCGTTATGACGTAGAATGTGCATACTTTGTTGATCACATTTATGAAATAAAACACATTTTCTAAAAACTCGTGTTTTTTAAGAAATCATGTAATCCTTTAGAAGCTGTGATTTTAAAAAACGGGAGAAGTAAGCTTTTCTTATTTCCGAACGCATGCGCAAACTATAGAAAGTCTTTATGACGTAGAATGTGCATACTTTGTAGATTCCATTTATGAAATAAAACACATTTTCTAAAAACTCGTGTTTTTTCGAAATCATGTAAACCTTCTAGAAGCTGTGATTTTAAAAAACGGTGGAAGTAAGCTTTTCTTATCTCCGGACGCATGCGCAAACTATAGAAAGCCGTTATGACGTAGAATGTGCATACTTTGTAGATTCCATTTATGAAATAAAACACATTTTCTAAAAACTCGTGTTTTTTAAGAAATCATGTAAACCTTCTAGAAGCTGTGATTTTAAAAAATGGGGGAAGTAAGCTTTTCTTATTTCCGGAAGCATGCGCAAACTATAGAAAGTCGTTATGACGTAGAATGTGCATACTTTATAGATTCCATTTATGAAATAAAACACATTTTCTAAAAACTCGTGTTTTTTAAGAAATCATGTAAACCTTCTAGAAGCTGTGATTTTAAAAAATGGGGGAAGTAAGCTTTTCTTATTTCCAAACGGATGCGCAAATTATAGAAAGTCGTTATGACGTAGAATGCGCATACTTTGTTGATTCCATTTATGAAATAAAACACATTTTCTAAAATCTCGTGTTTTTTAAGAAATCATGTAAACCTTCTAGAAGCTGTGATTTTAAAAAATGGGGGAAGTAAGCTTTTCTTATTTCCGGACGCATGCGCAAACTATAGAAAGTCGTTATGACGTAGAATGTGCATACTTTGTAGATTCCATTTATGAAATAAAACACATTTTCTAAAAACTCGTGTTTTTTACGAAATCATGTAAACCCTCTAGAAGCTGTGATTTTAAAAAATGGGGGAAGTAAGCTTTTCTTATTTCCAGACGCATGCGCAAACTATAGAAAGTCGTTATGACGTAGAATGTGCATACTTTGTTGATTCCATTTATGAAATAAAACACATTTTCTAAAAAATCGTGTTTTTTAAGAAATCATGTAAACCTTCTAGAAGCTGTGATTTTAAAAAACGGGGGAAGTAAGCTTTTCTTATTTCCGGACGCATGCGCAAACTATAGAAAGTCGTTATGACGTAGAATGTGCATACTTTGTAGATTCCATTTATGAAATAAAACACATTTTCTAAAAAGTCGTGTTTTTTAAGAAATCATGTAAACCTTCTAGAAGCTGTGATTTTAAAAAACGGGGGAAGTAAGCTTTTCTTATTTCCGGACGCATGCGCAAACTATAGAAAGTCGTTATGACGTAGAATGTGCATACTTTTTAGATTCCATTGATGAAATAAAACACATTTTCTAAAAACTCGTGTTTTTTACGAAATCATGTAAACCTTCTAGAAGCTGTGATTTAAAAAAACGGTGGAAGTAAGCTTTTCTTATTTCCGGACGCATGCGCAGACTATAGAAAGTTGTTATGACATAGAATGTGCATAATTTATAGATTCCATTGATGAAATAAAACACATTTTCTAAAAACTCGTGTTTTTTAAGAAATCATGTAAACCTTCTAGAAGCTGTGATTTTAAAAAATAGGGGAAGTAAGCTTTTCTTATTTCCGGACGCATGCGCAAACTATAGAAAGTCGTTATGATGTAGAATGTGCATACTTTGTAGATTCCATTTATGAAATAAAACATATTTTCTAAAAACTCGTGTTTTTTACGAAATCATGTAAACCTTCTAGAAGCTGTGATTTTTTAAAACGGGGGAAGTAAGCTTTTCTTATTTCCCAACGCATTCGCAAACTATAGAAAGTCGTTATGACGTAGAATGTGCATACCTTGTTGATCACATTTATGAAATAAAACACATTTTCTAAAAACTCGTGTTTTTTAAGAAATCATGTAAACCTTTAGAAGCTGTGATTTTAAAAAACGGGAGAAGTAAGCTTTTCTTATTTCCGGACGCATGCGCAAACTATAGAAAGTCTTTATGACGTAGAATGTGCATACTTTGTAGATTCCATTTATGAAATAAAACACATTTTCTAAAAACTCGTGTTTTTTACGAAATCATGTAAACCTTCTAGAAGCTGTGATTTTAAAAAACGGGGGAAGTAAGCTTTTCTTATTTCCGGACGCATGCGCAAACTATAGAAAGTCGTTATGACGTAGAATGTGCATACTTTGTTGATTCCATTTATGAAAGAAAACACATTTTCTAAAAAGTCGTGTTTTTTAAGAAATCATGTAAACCTTCTAGAAGCTGTGATTTTAAAAAACGGGGGAAGTAAGCTTTTCTTATTTCCGGACGCATGCGCAAACTATAGAAAGTCGTTATGACGTAGAATGTGCATACTTTGTAGATTCCATTTATGAAATAAAACACATTTTCTAAAAAGTCGTGTTTTTTAAGAAATCATGTAAAGCTTCTAGAAGCTGTGATTTTAAAAAACGGGGGAAGTAAGCTTTTCTTATTTCCGGACGCATGCGCAAACTATAGAAAGTCGTTATGACGTAGAATGTGCATACTTTGTAGATTCCATTTATGAAATAAAACACATTTTCTAAAAAGTCGTGTTTTTTAAGAAATCATGTAAACCTTCTAGAAGCTGTGATTTTAAAAAACGAGGGAAGTAAGCTTTTCTTATTTTCGGAAGCATGCGCAAACTATAGAGAGTCGTTATGACATAGAATGTGCATACTTTATAGATTCCATTTATGAAATAAAACACATTTTCTAAAAACTCGTGTTTTTTACGAAATCATGTAAACCTTCTAGAAGCTGTGATTTTAAAAAACGGGGGAAGTAAGCTTTTCTTATTTCCGGACGCATGCGCAAACTATAGAAAGTCGTTATGACGTAGAATGTGCATACTTTGTAGATTCCATTTATGAAATAAAACACATTTTCTAAAAAGTCGTGTTTTTTAAGAAATCATGTAAACCTTCTAGAAGCTGTGATTTTAAAAAACGGGGGAAGTAAGCTTTTCTTATTTCCGGACGCATGCGCAAACTATAGAGAGTCGTTATGACGTAGAATGTGCATACTTTTTAGATTCCATTTATGAAATAAAACACATTTTCTAAAAACTCGTGTTTTTTACGAAATCATGTAAACCTTCTAGAAGCTGTGATTTAAAAAAACGGTGGAAGTAAGCTTTTCTTATTTCCGGACGCATGCGCAGACTATAGAAAGTTGTTATGACATAGAATGTGCATACTTTATAGATTCCATTGATGAAATAAAACACATTTTCTAAAAACTCGTATTTTTAAAGAAATCATGTAAACCTTCTAGAAGCTGTGATTTTAAAAAACAGGGGAAGTAAGCTTTTCTTATTTCCGGACGCATGCGCAAACTATAGAAAGTCTTTATGACGTAGAATGTGCATACTTTGTAGATTCCATTTATGAACCTTCTAAAAACTCGTGTTTTTTAAGAAATCATGTAAACCTTCTAGAAGCTGTGATTTTAAAAAACAGGGGAAGTAAGCTTTTCTTATTTCCGGACGCATGCGCAAACTATAGAAAGTCTTTATGACGTAGAATGTGCATACTTTGTAGATTCCATTTATGAAATAAAACACATTTTCTAAAAACTCGTGTTTTTTCGAAATCATGTAAACCTTCTAGAAGCTGTGATTTTAAAAAACGGTGGAAGTAAGCTTTTCTTATTTCCGGACGCATGCGCAAACTAACGAAAGCCGTTATGACGTAGAATGTGCATACTTTGTAGATTCCATTTATGAAATAAAACACATTTTCTAAAAACTCGTGTTTTTTAAGAAATCTTGTAAACCTTCTAGAAGCTGTGATTTTAAAAAACGGGGAAAGTAAGCTTTTCTTATTTCCGGAAGCATGCGCAAATTATAGAAAGTCGTTATGACGTAGAATGTGCATACTTCATAGATTCCATTTATGAAATAAAACACATTTTAAAAAAAATCGTGTTTTTAAGAAATGATGTAAACCTTCTAGAAGCTGTGATTTTAAAAAACGGGGGAAGTAAGCTTTTCTTATTTCTGGACGCATGCGCAAACTATAGAAAGTCGTTATGACGTAGAATGTGCATACTTTATAGATTCCATTTATGAAATAAAACACATTTTCTAAAAACTCATGTTTTTTAAGAAATAATGTAAACCTTCTAGAAGCTGTGATTTTAAAAAACGGGGGAAGTAAGCTTTTCTTATTTCCGGACGCATGCGCAAACTATAGAAAGTCGTTATGACGTAGAATGTGCATACTTTGTTGATTCCATTGATGAAATAAAACACATTTTCTAAAAACTCGTGTTTTTTAAGAAATCATGTAAACCTTCTAGAAGCTTTGATTTTAAAAAACGGGGGAAGTAAGCTTTTCTTATTTCCGGATGCATGCACAAACTATAGAAAGTCGTTATGACGTGGAATGTGCATACTTTGTAGATTCCATTTATGAAATAAAACACATTTTCTAAAAAGTCGTGTTTTTTAAGAAATCATGTAAACCTTCTAGAAGCTGTGATTTTAAAAAACGGGGGAAGTAAGCTTTTCTTATTTCCGGAAGCATGCGCAAACTATAGAAAGTCGTTATGACGTAGAATGTGCATACTTTATGCATTCCATTTATGAAATAAAACACATTTTCTAAAAACTCGTGTTTTTTAAGAAATCATGTAAACCTTCTGGAAGCTGTGATTTTAAAAAATGGGGGAAGTAAGCTTTTCTTATTTCCGGACGCATGCGCAAACTATAGAAAGTCGTTATGACGTAGAATGTGCATACTTTTTAGATTCCATTTATGAAATAAAAGACATTTTCTAAAAACTCGTGTTTTTTACGAAATCATGTAAACCTTCTAGAAGCTGTGATTTAAAAAAACGGTGGAAGTAAGCTTTTCTTATTTCCGGACGCATGCGCAAACTATAGAAAGTTGTTATGACATAGAATGTGCATACTTTATAGATTCCATTGATGAAATAAAACACATTTTCTAAAAACTCGTGTTTTTTAAGAAATCATGTAAACCTTCTAGAAGCTGTGATTTTAAAAAACAGGGGAAGTAAGCTTTTCTTATTTCCAGACGCATGCGCAAACTATAGAAAGTCGTTATGATGTAGAATGTGCATACTTTGTAGATTCCATTTATGAAATAAAACATATTTTCTAAAAACTCGTGTTTTTTACGAAATCATGTAAACCTTCTAGAAGCTGTGATTTTAAAAAACGGGGGAAGTAAGCTTTTCTTATTTCCTAACGCATTCGCAAACTATAGAAAGTCGTTATGACGTAGAATGTGCATACCTTGTTGATCACATTTATGAAATAAAACACATTTTCTAAAAACTCGTGTTTTTTAAGAAATCATGTAAACCGTTAGAAGCTGTGATTTTAAAAAACGGGAGAAGTGAGCTTTTCTTATTTCCGGACGCATGCGCAAACTATAGAAAGTCTTTATGACGTAGAATGTGCATACTTTGTAGATTCCATTTATGAAATAAAACACATTTTCTAAAAACTCGTGTTTTTTCGAAATCATGTAAACCTTCTAGAAGCTGTGATTTTAAAAAACGGTGGAAGTAAGATTTCCTTATTTCCGGACGCATGCGCAAACTAACGAAATCCTTTATGACGTAGAATGTGCATACTTTGTAGATTCCATTTATGAAATAAAACACATTTTCTAAGAACTCGTGTTTTTTAAGAAATCTTGTAAACCTTCTAGAAGCTGTGATTTTAAAAAACGGGGAAAGTAAGCTTTTCTTATTTCCGGAAGCATGCGCAAATTATAGAAAGTCGTTATGACGTAGAATGTGCATACTTTATAGATTCCATTTATGAAATAAAACACATTTTAAAAAAAATCGTGTTTTTTAAGAAATGATGTAAACCTTCTAGAAGCTGTGATTTTAAAAAACGGGGGAAGTAAGATTTTCTTATTTCCGGACGCATGCGCAAACTATAGAAAGTCGTTATGACATTGAATGTGCATACTTTATAGATTCCATTTATGAAATAAAACACATTTTCTGAAAACTCACGTTTTTTAAGAAATAATGTAAACCTTCTAGAAGCTGTGATTTTAAAAAACGGGAGAAGTAAGCTTTTCTTATTTCCGAACGCATGCGCAAACTATAGAAAGTCGTTATGACGTAGAATGTGCATACTTTGTTGATTCCATTGATGAAATAAAACACATTTTCTAAAAACTCGTGTTTTTTAAGAAATCAGGTAAACCTTCTAGAAGCTTTCATTTTAAAAAACGGGGGAAGTAAGCTTTTCTTATTTCCGGACGCATGCACAAACTATAGAAAGTCGTTATGACGTGGAATGTGCATACTTTGTAGATTCCATTTATGAAATAAAACACATTTTCTAAAAAGTCGTGTTTTTTAAGAAATCATGTAAACCTTCTAGAAGCTGTGATTTTAAAAAACGGGGGAAGTAAGCTTTTCTTATTTCCGGACGCATGCGCAAACTATAGAAAGTCGTTATGACGTAGAATGTGCATACTTTGTAGATTCCATTTATGAAATAAAACACATTTTCTAAAAACTCGTGTTTTTTACGAAATCATGTAAACCTTCTAGAAGCTGTGATTTTAAAAAATGGGGGAAGTAAGCTTTTCTTATTTCCGGACGCATGCGCAAACTATAGAAAGTCGTTATGACGTAGAATGTGCATACTTTGTTGATTCCATTTATGAAATAAAACACATTTTCTAAAATCTCGTGTGTTTTAAGAAATCATGCAAACCTTCTAGAAGCTGTGACGTAGAATGTGCTTCATGTAATTCCATTTATAGAAAGTCGTTATGACGTAGAATGTGCATACTTTGTTGATTCCATTTATGAAATAAAACACATTTTCTAAAAACTCGTGTTTTTTAAGAAATCATGTAAACCTTCTAGAAGCTGTGATTTTAAAAAACGGGGGAAGTAAGCTTTTCTTATTTCCGCACGCATGCGCAAACTATAGAAAGTCGTTATGACGTAGAATGTGCATACTTTGTAGATTCCATTTATGAAATAAAACACATTTTCTAAAAACTCGTGTTTTTTACGAAATCATGTAAACCTTCTAGAAGCTGTGATTGTAAAAAACGGTGGAAGTAAGCTTTTCTTATTTCCGAAAGCATGCGCAAACTATAGAAAGTCGTTATGACGTAGAATGTGCATACTTTGTATATTCCATTTATGAAATAAAACACATTTTCTAAAAAGTCGTGTTTTTTAAGAAATCATGTAAACCTTCTAGAAGCTGTGATTTTAAAAAACGGGGGAAGTAAGCTTTTCTTATTTCCGGACGCATGCGCAAACTATAGAAAGTCGTTATGACGTAGAATGTGCATACTTTGTAGATTCCATTTATGAAATAAAACACATTTTCTAAAAAGTCGTGTTTTTCAAGAAATCATGTAAAGCTTCTAGAAGCTGTGATTTTAAAAAACGGGGGAAGTAAGCTTTTCTTATTTCCGGACGCATGCGCAAACTATAGAAAGTCGTTATGACGTAGAATGTGCATACTTTGTAGATTCCATTTATGAAATAAAACACATTTTCTAAAAAGTCGTGTTTTTTAAGAAATCATGTAAACCTTCTAGAAGCTGTGATTTTAAAAAACGGGGGAAGTAAGCTTTTCTTATTTTCGGAAGCATGCGCAAACTATAGAGAGTCGTTATGACATAGAATGTGCATACTTTATAGATTCCATTTATGAAATAAAACACATTTTCTAAAAACTCGTGTTTTTTACGAAATCATGTAAACCTTCTAGAAGCTGTGATTTTAAAAAACGGGGGAAGTAAGCTTTTCTTATTTTTGGACGCATGCGCAAACTATAGAAAGTCGTTATGACGTAGAATGTGCATACTTTGTAGATTCCATTTATGAAATAAAACACATTTTCTAAAAAGTCGTGTTTTTTAAGAAATCATGTAAACCTTCTAGAAGCTGTGATTTTAAAAAACGGGGGAAGTAAGCTTTTCTTATTTCCGGACGCATGCGCAAACTATAGAGAGTCGTTATGACGTAGAATGTGCATACTTTTTAGATTCCATTTATGAAATAAAACACATTTTCTAAAAACTCGTGTTTTTTACGAAATCATGTAAACCTTCTAGAAGCTGTGATTTAAAAAAACGGTGGAAGTAAGCTTTTCTTATTTCCGGACGCATGCGCAGACTATAGAAAGTTGTTATGACATAGAATGTGCATACTTTATAGATTCCATTGATGAAATAAAACACATTTTCTAAAAACTCGTATTTTTAAAGAAATCATGTAAACCTTCTAGAAGCTGTGATTTTAAAAAACAGGGGAAGTAAGCTTTTCTTATTTCCGGACGCATGCGCAAACTATAGAAAGTCTTTATGACGTAGAATGTGCATACTTTGTAGATTCCATTTATGAACCTTCTAAAAACTCGTGTTTTTTAAGAAATCATGTAAACCTTCTAGAAGCTGTGATTTTAAAAAACAGGGGAAGTAAGCTTTTCTTATTTCCGGACGCATGCGCAAACTATAGAAAGTCTTTATGACGTAGAATGTGCATACTTTGTAGATTCCATTTATGAAATAAAACACATTTTCTAAAAACTCGTGTTTTTTCGAAATCATGTAAACCTTCTAGAAGCTGTGATTTTAAAAAACGGTGGAAGTAAGCTTTTCTTATTTCCGGACGCATGCGCAAACTAACGAAAGCCGTTATGACGTAGAATGTGCATACTTTGTAGATTCCATTTATGAAATAAAACACATTTTCTAAAAACTCGTGTTTTTTAAGAAATCTTGTAAACCTTCTAGAAGCTGTGATTTTAAAAAACGGGGAAAGTAAGCTTTTCTTATTTCCGGAAGCATGCGCAAATTATAGAAAGTCGTTATGACGTAGAATGTGCATACTTCATAGATTCCATTTATGAAATAAAACACATTTTAAAAAAAATCGTGTTTTTAAGAAATGATGTAAACCTTCTAGAAGCTGTGATTTTAAAAAACGGGGGAAGTAAGCTTTTCTTATTTCTGGACGCATGCGCAAACTATAGAAAGTCGTTATGACGTAGAATGTGCATACTTTATAGATTCCAATTATGAAATAAAACACATTTTCTAAAAACTCATGTTTTTTAAGAAATAATGTAAACCTTCTAGAAGCTGTGATTTTAAAAAATGGGGGAAGTAAGCTTTTCTTATTTCCGGACGCATGCGCAAACTATAGAAAGTCGTTATGACGTAGAATGTGCATACTTTGTTGATTCCATTGATGAAATAAAACACATTTTCTAAAAACTCGTGTTTTTTAAGAAATCATGTAAACCTTCTAGAAGCTTTGATTTTAAAAAACGGGGGAAGTAAGCTTTTCTTATTTCCGGATGCATGCACAAACTATAGAAAGTCGTTATGACGTGGAATGTGCATACTTTGTAGATTCCATTTATGAAATAAAACACATTTTCTAAAAAGTCGTGTTTTTTAAGAAATCATGTAAACCTTCTAGAAGCTGTGATTTTAAAAAACGGGGGAAGTAAGCTTTTCTTATTTCCGGAAGCATGCGCAAACTATAGAAAGTCGTTATGACGTAGAATGTGCATACTTTATGCATTCCATTTATGAAATAAAACACATTTTCTAAAAACTCGTGTTTTTTAAGAAATCATGTAAACCTTCTGGAAGCTGTGATTTTAAAAAATGGGGGAAGTAAGCTTTTCTTATTTCCGGACGCATGCGCAAACTATAGAAAGTCGTTATGACGTAGAATGTGCATACTTTTTAGATTCCATTTATGAAATAAAAGACATTTTCTAAAAACTCGTGTTTTTTACGAAATCATGTAAACCTTCTAGAAGCTGTGATTTAAAAAAACGGTGGAAGTAAGCTTTTCTTATTTCCGGACGCATGCGCAAACTATAGAAAGTTGTTATGACATAGAATGTGCATACTTTATAGATTCCATTGATGAAATAAAACACATTTTCTAAAAACTCGTGTTTTTTAAGAAATCATGTAAACCTTCTAGAAGCTGTGATTTTAAAAAACAGGGGAAGTAAGCTTTTCTTATTTCCAGACGCATGCGCAAACTATAGAAAGTCGTTATGATGTAGAATGTGCATACTTTGTAGATTCCATTTATGAAATAAAACATATTTTCTAAAAACTCGTGTTTTTTACGAAATCATGTAAACCTTCTAGAAGCTGTGATTTTAAAAAACGGGGGAAGTAAGCTTTTCTTATTTCCTAACGCATTCGCAAACTATAGAAAGTCGTTATGACGTAGAATGTGCATACCTTGTTGATCACATTTATGAAATAAAACACATTTTCTAAAAACTCGTGTTTTTTAAGAAATCATGTAAACCTTTAGAAGCTGTGATTTTAAAAAACGGGAGAAGTGAGCTTTTCTTATTTCCGGACGCATGCGCAAACTATAGAAAGTCTTTATGACGTAGAATGTGCATACTTTGTAGATTCCATTTATGAAATAAAACACATTTTCTAAAAACTCGTGTTTTTTCGAAATCATGTAAACCTTCTAGAAGCTGTGATTTTAAAAAACGGTGGAAGTAAGATTTCCTTATTTCCGGACGCATGCGCAAACTAACGAAATCCTTTATGACGTAGAATGTGCATACTTTGTAGATTCCATTTATGAAATAAAACACATTTTCTAAGAACTCGTGTTTTTTAAGAAATCTTGTAAACCTTCTAGAAGCTGTGATTTTAAAAAACGGGGAAAGTAAGCTTTTCTTATTTCCGGAAGCATGCGCAAATTATAGAAAGTCGTTATGACGTAGAATGTGCATACTTTATAGATTCCATTTATGAAATAAAACACATTTTAAAAAAAATCGTGTTTTTTAAGAAATGATGTAAACCTTCTAGAAGCTGTGATTTTAAAAAACGGGGGAAGTAAGATTTTCTTATTTCCGGACGCATGCGCAAACTATAGAAAGTCGTTATGACATTGAATGTGCATACTTTATAGATTCCATTTATGAAATAAAACACATTTTCTGAAAACTCACGTTTTTTAAGAAATAATGTAAACCTTCTAGAAGCTGTGATTTTAAAAAACGGGGGAAGTAAGCTTTTCTTATTTCCGAACGCATGCGCAAACTATAGAAAGTCGTTATGACGTAGAATGTGCATACTTTGTTGATTCCATTGATGAAATAAAACACATTTTCTAAAAACTCGTGTTTTTTAAGAAATCATGTAAACCTTCTAGAAGCTTTCATTTTAAAAAACGGGGGAAGTAAGCTTTTCTTATTTCCGGACGCATGCACAAACTATAGAAAGTCGTTATGACGTGGAATGTGCATACTTTGTAGATTCCATTTATGAAATAAAACACATTTTCTAAAAAGTCGTGTTTTTTAAGAAATCATGTAAACCTTCTAGAAGCTGTGATTTTAAAAAACGGGGGAAGTAAGCTTTTCTTATTTCCGGACGCATGCGCAAACTATAGAAAGTCGTTATGACGTAGAATGTGCATACTTTGTAGATTCCATTTATGAAATAAAACACATTTTCTAAAAACTCGTGTTTTTTACGAAATCATGTAAACCTTCTAGAAGCTGTGATTTTAAAAAATGGGGGAAGTAAGCTTTTCTTATTTCCGGACGCATGCGCAAACTATAGAAAGTCGTTATGACGTAGAATGTGCATACTTTGTTGATTCCATTTATGAAATAAAACACATTTTCTAAAATCTCGTGTGTTTTAAGAAATCATGCAAACCTTCTAGAAGCTGTGACGTAGAATGTGCTTCATGTAATTCCATTTATAGAAAGTCGTTATGACGTAGAATGTGCATACTTTGTTGATTCCATTTATGAAATAAAACACATTTTCTAAAAACTCGTGTTTTTTAAGAAATCATGTAAACCTTCTAGAAGCTGTGATTTTAAAAAACGGGGGAAGTAAGCTTTTCTTATTTCCGCACGCATGCGCAAACTATAGAAAGTCGTTATGACGTAGAATGTGCATACTTTGTAGATTCCATTTATGAAATAAAACACATTTTCTAAAAACTCGTGTTTTTTACGAAATCATGTAAACCTTCTAGAAGCTGTGATTGTAAAAAACGGTGGAAGTAAGCTTTTCTTATTTCCGAAAGCATGCGCAAACTATAGAAAGTCGTTATGACGTAGAATGTGCATACTTTGTATATTCCATTTATGAAATAAAACACATTTTCTAAAAACTCGTGTTTTTTACGAAATCATGTAATCCTTCTAGAAGCTGTGATTTTAAAAAACGGTGGAAGTAAGCTTTTCTTATTTCCGGACGCATGCGCAAACTATAGAAAGTCGTTATGACGTAGAATGTGCATACTTTGTTGATTCCATTTATGAAATAAAACACATTTTCTAAAAACTCGTGTTTTTTAAGAAATCATGTAAACCTTCTAGAAGCTGTGATTTTAAAAAACGAGGGAAGTAAGCTTTTCTTATTTCCAAACGCATGCGCAAACTATAGAAAGTCGTTATGACGTAGAATGTGCATACTTTGTTGATTCCATTGATGAAATAAAACACATTTTCTAAAAACTCGTGTTTTTTATGAAATCATGTAAACCTTCTAGAAGCTGTGATTTTAAAAAACGGTGGAAGTAAGCTTTTCTTCTTTTTGGACGCATGCGCAAACTATAGAAAATCGTTATGACGTAGAATGTGCATACTTTGTTGATTCCATTTATGAAATAAAACACATTTTCTAAAAACTCGTGTTTTTTAAGAAATCATGTAAACCTTCTAGAAGCTGTGATTTTAAAAAATGGGGGAAGTAAGATTTTCTTATTTCCAAACGCATGCGCAAATTATAGAAAGTCGTTATGACGTAGAATGCGCATACTTTGTTGATTCCATTTATGAAATAAAACACATGTTCTAAAATCTCGTGTTTTTTAAGAAATCATGTAAACCTTCTAGAATCTGTGATTTTAAAAAACGGGGGAAGTAAGCTTTTCTTATTTCCGGACGGATGGGCAAACTTTAGAAAGTCGTTATGACGTAGAATGTGCATACTTTGTAGATTCCATTTATGAAATAAAACACATTTTCTAAAAACTCGTGTATTTTATGAAATCATGTAAACCTTCTAGAAGCTGTGATTTTAAAAAACGGTGGAAGTAAGCTTTTCTTATTTCCGGACGAATGCACAAACTATAGAAAGTCGTTATGACGTAGAATGTGCATACTTTGTATATTCCATTTATGAAATAAAACACATTTTCTAAAAACTCGTGTTTTTTACGAAATCATGTAAACCTTCTAGAAGCTGTGATTATAAAAAACGGTGGAAGTAAGCTTTTCTTATTTCCGGACGCATGCGCAAACTATAGAAAGTCGTTATGACGTAGAATGTGCATACTTTGTTGATTCCATTTATGAAATAAAACACATTTTCTAAAAACTCGTGTTTTTTAAGAAATCATGTAAACCTTCTAGAAGCTGTGATTTTAAAAAACGGGGGAAGTAGGCTTTTCTTATTTCCATACGAATGCGCATACTATAGAAATTAGTTATGATGTAGAATGTGCATACTTTGTTGAATCCATTTATGAAATAAAAAACATTTTCAAAAAACTCGTGTTTTTTAAGAAATCATGTAAACCTTCTAGAAGCTGTGATTTTAAAAAACAGTGGAAGTAAGCTTTTCTTATTTCCGGACGCATGCGCAAACTATAGAAAGTAGTTATGACGTAGAATATGCATACTTTGTTGATTCCATTTATCAAATAAAACATATTTTCTAAAAACTAGTGTTTTTTAAGAAATCATGTAAACCTTCTAGAAGTTGTGATTTTAAAAAACGGGGGAAGTAAGCTTTTCTTTTTTCCGAACGCATGCGCAAACTATAGAAAGTCGTTATGACGTAGAATGTGCATACTTTGTTGATTCCATTTATGAAATAATACACATTTTCTAAAAACTCGTGTTTTTTAAGAAATCATGTAAACCTTCTAGAAGCTGTGATTTTAAAAAATGGGGGAAGTAAGCTTTTCATATTTCCGGATGCATGCGCAAACTATAGAAAGTCGTTATGACATAGAATGTGCATACTTTGTTGATTCCATTTGTGAAATAAAACACATTTTCTAAAAACTCCTGTTTTTTAAGAAATCGTGTAAACCTTTAGAAGCTGTGATTTTAAAAAACGGTGGAAGTAAGCTTTTCTTATTTCTGGACGCATGGGCAAACTATAGAAAGTCGTGATAACGTAGAATATGCATACTTTGTTGACTCCATTTATCAAATAAAACATATTTTCTAAAAACTAGTGTTTTTTAAGAAATCATGTAAACCTTCTAGAAGCTGTGATTTTAAAAAACGGGGGAAGTAAGCTTTTCTTATTTCCGGAAGCATGCGCAAACTATAGAAAGTCGTTATGACGTAGAATGTGCATACTTTATAGATTCCATTTATGAAATAAAACACATTTTCTAAAAACTCGTGTTTTTTACGAAATCATGTAAACCTTCTAGAAGCTGTGATTTAAAAAAACGGTGGAAGTAAGCTTTTCTTATTTCCGGACGCATGCGCAAACTATAGAAAGTTGTTATGACGTAGAATGTGCATAGTTTGTTGATTCCATTTATGAAATAAAACACATTTTCAAAAAACTCGTGTTTTTTAAGAAATCATGTAAACCTTCTAGAAGCTGTGATTTTAAAAAACGGTGGAAGTAAGCTTTTCTTATTTCCGAATGCATGCGCAAACTATAGAAAGTCGTTATGACGTAGAATGTGCATACTTTGTAGATTCCATTTATGAAATAAAACACATTTTCTAAAAACTCGTGTTTTTTACGAAATCATGTAAACCTTCTAGAAGCTGTGATTTAAAAAAACGGTGGAAGTAAGCTTTTCTTATTTCCGGACGCATGCGCAAACTATAGAAAGTCGTTATGACATAGAATATGCATACTTTGTTGATTCCATTTATGAAATAAAACACATTTTCTAAAAACTCGTGTTTTTTAAGAAATAATGTAAACCTTCTAGAAGCTGTGATTTTAAAAAACGGGGGAAGTAAGATTTTCTTTTTTCCAAACGCATGCGCAAACTATAGAAAGTCGTTATGACGTAGAATGTGCATACTTTGTTGATTCCATTGATGAAATAAAACAGATTTTCTAAAAACTCGTTCTTTTTAAGAAATCATGTAAACCTTCTAGAAGCTTTGAATTTAAAAAACGGGGGAATCAGCTTTTCTTATTTCCGGACGCATGCACAAACTATAGAAAGTCGTTATGACGTAGAATGTGCATACTTTGTGGGTTCCATTTATGAAATAAAACACATTTTCTAAAAAGTCGTGTTTTTTACGAAATCATGTAAACCTTCTAGACGTTGTGATTTTAAAAAACGGGGGAAGTAAGCTTTTCTTATTTCCGGACGCATGCGCAAACTATAGAAAGTCGTTATGACGTAGAATGTGCATACTTTGTTGATTCCATTTATGAAATAAAACACATTTTCTAAAAACTCGTGTTTTTTAAGAAATCATGTAAACCTTCTAGAAGCTGTGATTTTAAAAAACGGGGGAAGTAAGCTTTTCATATTTCCGGATGCATGCGCAAACTATAGAAAGTCGTTATGACATAGAATGTGCATACTTTGTTGATTCCATTTGTGAAATAAAACACATTTTCTAAAAACTCGTGTTTTTTAAGAAATCATGTAAACCTTTAGAAGCTGTGATTTTAAAAAACGGTGGAAGTAAGCTTTTCTTATTTCCGGACGCATGGGCAAACTATAGAAATTCGTGATAACGTAGAATGTGCATACTTTGTTGATTCCATTTATCAAATAAAACATATTTTCTAGAAACTAGTGTTTTTTAAGAAATCATGTAAACCTTCTAGAAGTTGTGATTTTAGAAAACGAGGGAAGTAAGCTTTTCTTATTTCCAAACACATGCGCAAACTATAGAAAGTCGTTATGACGTAGAATGTGCATACTTTGTTGATTCCATTTATGAAATAAAACACATTTTCTAAAAACTCGTGTTTTTTAAGAAATCATGTAAACCTTCTAGAAGCTGTGATTTTAAAAAACGGGGGAAGTAAGCTTTTCTTATTTCCGCACGCATGCGCAAACTATAGAAAGTCGTTATGACGTAGAATCTGCATACTTTGTAGATTCCATTTATGAAATAAAACACATTTTCTAAAAACTCGTGTTTTTTCCGAAATCATGTAAACCTTCTAGAAGCTGTGATTGTAAAAAACGGTGGAAGTAAGCTTTTCTTATTTCCGAAAGCATGTGCAAACTATAGAAAGTCGTTATGACGTAGAATGTGCATACTTTGTATATTCCATTTATGAAATAAAACACATTTTCTAAAAACTCGTGTTTTTTACGAAATCATGTAATCCTTCTAGAAGCTGTGATTTTAAAAAACGGTGGAAGTAAGCTTTTCTTATTTCCGGACGCATGCGCAAACTATAGAAAGTCGTTATGACGTAGAATGAGCATACTTTGTTGATTCCATTTATGAAATAAAACACATTTTCTAAAAACTCGTGTTTTTTAAGAAATCATGTAAACCTTCTAGAAGCTGTGATTTTCAAAAACGAGGGAAGTAAGCTTTTCTTATTTCCAAACGCATGCGCAAACTATAGAAAGTCGTTATGACGTAGAATGTGCATACTTTGTATATTCCATTTATGAAATAAAACACATTTTCTAAAAACTCGTGTTTTTTACGAAATCATGTAATCCTTCTAGAAGCTGTGATTTTAAAAAACGGTGGAAGTAAGCTTTTCTTATTTCCGGACGCATGCGCAAACTATAGAAAGTCGTTATGACGTAGAATGAGCATACTTTGTTGATTCCATTGATGAAATAAAACACATTTTCTAAAAACTCGTGTTTATTATGAAATCATGTAAACCTTCTAGAAGCTGTGATTTTAAAAAACGGGGGAAGTAAGCTTTTCTTATTTCCGGACGCATGCGCAAACTATAGAAAGTCGTTATGACGTAGAATGAGCATACTTTGTTGATTCCATTTATGAAATAAAACACATTTTCTAAAAACTCGTGTTTTTTAAGAAATCATGTAAACCTTCTAGAAGCTGTGATTTTAAAAAACGGGGGAAGTAAGCTTTTCTTATTTCCGCACGCATGCGCAAACTATAGAAAGACGTTATGACGTAGAATCTGCATACTTTGTAGATTCCATTTATGAAATAAAACACATTTTCTAAAAACTCGTGTTTTTTCCGAAATCATGTAAACCTTCTAGAAGCTGTGATTGTAAAAAACGGTGGAAGTAAGCTTTTCTTATTTCTGAAAGCATGCGCAAACTATAGAAAGTCGTTATGACGTAGAATGTGCATACTTTGTATATTCCATTTATGAAATAAAACACATTTTCTAAAAACTCGTGTTTTTTACGAAATCATGTAATCCTTCTAGAAGCTGTGATTTTAAAAAATGGTGGAAGTAAGCTTTTCTTCTTTCCGGACGCATGCGCAAACTATAGAAAGTAGTTATGACGTAGAATGTGCATACTTTGTTGATTCCATTTATGAAATAAAACACATTTTCTAAAAACTCGTGTTTTTTAAGAAATCATGTAAACCTTCTAGAAGCTGTGATTTTAAAAAATGGGGGAAGTAAGATTTTCTTATTCCAAACGCATGCGCAAATTATAGAAAGTCGTTATGACGTAGAATGTGCATACTTTGTTGATTCCATTTATGAAATAAAACACATTTTCTAAAAACTCGTGTTTTTTAAGAAATAATGTAAACCTTCTAGAAGCTGTGATTTTAAAAAACGGGGGAAGTAAGCTTTTCTTTTTTCCAAACGCATGCGCAAACTATAGAAAGTCGTTATGACGTAGAATGTGCATACTTTGTTGATTCCATTGATGAAATAAAACACATTTTCTAAAAACTCGTGTTTTTTAAGAAATCATGTAAACCTTCTAGAAGCTTTGATTTTAAAAAACGGGGGAAGTAAGCTTTTCTTATTTCCGGACGCATGCACAAACTATAGAAAGTCGTTATGACGTAGAATGTGCATACTTTGTAGATTCCATTGATGAAATAAAACACATTTTCTAAAAAGTCGTGTTTTTTACGAAATCATGTAAACCTTCTAGACGCTGTGATTTTAAAAAACGGGGGAAGTAAGCTTTTCTTATTTCCGGACGCATGCGCAAACTATAGAAAGTCGTTATGACGTAGAATGTGCATACTTTGTTGATTCCATTTATGAAATAAAAGACATTTTCCAAAAACTCGTGTTTTTTAAGAAATCATGTAAACCTTCTAGAAGCTGTGATTTTAAAAAACGGGGGAAGTAAGATTTTCATATTTCCGGATGCATGCGCAAACTATAGAAAGTCGTTATGACATAGAATGTGCATACTTTGTTGATTCCATTTGTGAAATAAAACACATTTTCTAAAAACTCGTGTTTTTTAAGAAATAATGTAAACCTTTAGAAGCTGTGATTTTAAAAAACGGTGGAAGTAAGCTTTTCTTATTTCCGGACGCATGGGAGAACTATAGAAAGTCGTGATAACGTAGAATGTGCATACTTTGTTGATTCCATTTATCAAATAAAACATATTTTCTAAAAACTAGTGTTTTTTAAGAAATCATGTAAACCTTCTAGAAGCTGTGATTTTAGAAAACGGGGGAAGTAAGCTTTTCTTATTTCCAAACACATGCGCAAACTATAGAAAGTCGTTATGACGTAGAATGTGCATACTTTGTTGATTCCATTTATGAAATAAAACACATTTTCTAAAAACTCGTGTTTTTTAAGAAATCATGTAAACCTTCTAGAAGCTGTGATTTTAAAAAACGGGGGAAGTAAGCTTTTCTTATTTCCGCACGCATGCGCAAACTATAGAAAGTCGTTATGACGTAGAATGTGCATACTTTGTAGATTCCATTTATGAAATAAAACACATTTTCTAAAAACTCGTGTTTTTTACGAAATCATGTAATCCTTCTAGAAGCTGTGATTTTAAAAAACGGTGGAAGTAAGCTTTTCTTATTTCCGAACGCATGTGCAAACTATAGAAAGTCATTATGACGTAGAATGTGCATACTTTGTATATTCCATTTATGAACTAAAACACATTTTCTAAAAACTCGTGTTTTTTACGAAATCATGTAAACCTTCTAGAAGCTGTGATTTTAAAAAACGGTGGAAGTAAGCTTTTCTTATTTACGGACGCATGCGCAAACTATAGAAAGTCGTTATGATGTAGAATGTGCATACTTTGTTGATTCCATTTATGAAATAAAACACATTTTCTAAAAACTCGTGTTTTTTAAGAAATCATGTAAACCTTCTAGAAGCTGTGATTTTAAAAAAGGGGGAAGTAAGCTTTTCTTATTTCCAAACGCATGCGCAAACTATAGAAATTCGTTATGACGTAGAATGTGCATACTTTGTTGAGTCCATTGATGAAATAAAACACATTTTCTAAAAACTCGTGTTTTTTACGAAATCATGTAAACCTTCTAGAAGCTGTAATTTTAAAAAATGGTGGAAGTAAGCTTTTCTTATTTCCGGACGCATGCGCAAACTATAGAAAGTCGTTATGACGTAGAATGTGCATACTTTGTAGATTCCATTTATGAAATAAAACACATTTTCTAAAAACTCATGTTTTTTACGAAATCATGTAAACCTTCTAGAAGTTGTGATTTTAAAAAACGGTGGAAGTAAGCTTTTCTTATTTCCGGACGCATGCGCAAACTATAGAAAGTCGTTATGACGTAGAATGTGCATACTTTGTAGATTCCATTTATGAAATAAAACACATTTTCTAAAAACTCGTGTTTTTTACGAAATCATGTAAACCTTCTAGAAGCTGTGATTTTCAAAAATGGTGGAAGTAAGCTTTTCTTATTTCCGGACGCATGCGAAAACTATAGAAAGTCGTTATGACGTAGAATGTGCATACTTTGTAGATTCCATTTATTAAATAAAACACATTTTCTAAAAACTCGTGTTTTTTACGAAATCATGTAAACCTTCTAGAAGCTGTGACTTTAAAAAATGGTGGAAGTAAGCTTTTCTTATTTCCAGACGCATGCGCAAACTATAGGAAGTCGTTATGATGTGGAATGTGCATACTTTGTAGATTCCATTTATGAAATAAAACACATTTTCTAAAAACTCGTGTTTTTTACGAAATCATGTAAACCTTCTAGAAGCTGTGATTTTAAAAAACGGTGGAAGCAAGCTTTTCTTCTTTCCGGACGCATGCGCAAACTATAGAAAGTCGTTATGACGTAGAATGTGCATACTTTGTATATTCCATTTATGAAATAAAACACATTTTCTAAAAACTCGTGTTTTTTAAGAAATCATGTAAACCTTCTAGAAGCTTTGATTTTAAAAAATGGTGGAAGTAAGCTTTTCTTATTTCCGGACGCATGCGCAAACTATAGAAAGTCGTTATGATGTAGAATGTGCATAATTTGTAGATTCCATTTATGAAATAAAACACATTTTCTAAAAACTCGTGTTTTTTACGAAATCATGTAAAACTTCTAGAAGCTGTGATTTTAAAAAACGGTGGAAATAAGCTTTTCTACTTTCCGGACGCATGCGCAAACTATAGAAAGTCGTTATGACGTAGAATGTGCATACTTTGTAGATTCCATTTATGAAATAAAACATATTTTCTAAAAACTCGTGTTTTTTAAGAAATCATGTAAACCTTCTAGAAGCTGTGATTTTAAAAAACGGGGGAAGTAAGCTTTTCTTATTTCCAAAGGCATGCGCAAACTATAGAAAGTCGTTATGACGTAGAATTTGCATACTTTGTTGATTCCATTTGTGAAATAAAACACATTTTCTAAAAACTCTTGTTTTTTAAGAAATCATTTAAACCTTTAGAAGCTGTGATTTTAAAAAACGGGGTAAGTAAGATTTTCTTATATCCGGATGCATGCGTAAACTATAGAAAGTCATTATGACGTAGAATGTGCATACTTTGTAGATTCTATTTATGAAATAAAACACATTTTCTAAAAACTCGTGTTTTTTACGAAATCATGTAAACCTTGTAGAAGCTGTGATTTTAAACAACGGGGGAAGTAAGCTTTTCTTATTTCCGGACGCATGCGCAAACTATATAAAGTCGTTATGACGTAGAATGTGCATACTTTGTAGATTCCAATTATGAAATAAAACACATTTTCTAAAAACTCGTGTTTTTTACGAAATCATGTAAACCTTCTAGAAGCTGTGATTTTAAAAAATGGTGGAATTAAGCTTTTCTTATTTCTGGACGATTGCGCAAACTATAGAAAGTCGTTATGACGTAGAATGTGCATACTTTGCTGATTCCATTCATGAAATAAAACACATTTTCTAAAAACTCGTGTTTTTTAAGAAATCATGTAAACCTTCTAGAAGCTGTGATTTTAAAAAACGGTGGAAGTAAGCTTTTCTTATTTCCAGACGCATGCGCAAACTATCGAAAGTCGTTATGACGTAGAATGTGCATACTTTGTACATTCCATTTATGAAATAAAACACATTTTCTAAAAACTCGTGTTTTTTACGAAATCATGTAAACCTTCTAGAAGCTGTGATTTCAAAAAACGGTGGAAGTAAGCTTTTCTTATTTTCGGACGCATGCGCAAACTATAGAAAGTCGTTATAACGTAGAATGTGTATACTTTGTTGATTCCATTTATGAAATAAAAAACATTTTCTAAAAACTCGTGTTTTTTAAGAAATCATGTAAACCTTCTAGAAGTTGTGATTTTAAAAAACGTGGGAAGTAAGCTTTTCTTATTTCCAAACGCATGCGCAAACTATAGAAAGTCGTTATGACGTAGAATGTGCATACTTTGTAGATTCCATTTATGAAATAAAACACTTTTTCTAAAAACTCGTGTTTTTTACGAAATCATGTAAACCTTCTAGAAGCTGTGATTTTAAAAAACGGTGGAAGTAAGCTTTTCTTATTTCCGGACGCATGCGCAAACTATAGAAAGTCGTTATGACGTAGAATGTGCATACTTTGTTGATTCCATTTATGAAATAAAACACATTTTCTAAAAACTCGTGTTTTTTAAGAAATCATGTAAACCTTCTAGAAGCTTTGATTTTAAAAAATGTTGGAAGTAAGCTTTTCTTATTTCCGGACGCATGCGCAAACTATAGAAAGTCGTTATGACGTAGAATGTGCATCCTTTGTTGATTCCATTTATTAAATAAAACACATTTTCTAACAACTCGTGTTTTTTAAGAAATCATGTAATCCTTCTAGAAGCTGTGATTATAAAAAACGGGAGAAGTAAGCTTTTCTTATTTCCAAATGCATGCCCAAACTATAGAAAGTCGTTATGACGTACAATGTGCATACTTTGTAGATTTCATTTATGAAATAAAACACATTTTCTAAAAACTCGTGTTTTTTAAGAAATCATGTAAACCTTCTAGAAGCTTTGATTTTAAAAAATGCTAGAAGTAAGCTTTTCTTATTTCCGGACGCATTGCCAAACTATAGAAAGTCGTTATGTGCATCCTTTGTAGATTCCATTTATGAAATAAAACACATTTTCTAAAAGCTCGTGTCTTTTACGAAATCATGTAGACCTTCTAGAAGCTGTCATTTTAAAAAACGGTGGAAGTAAGCTTCTCTTATTTCCGGACACATGCGCAAACTATAGAAAGTCGTTATGACGTAGAATGTGCATACTTTGTAGATTCCATTTATGAAATAAAACACATTTTCTAAAAACTCGTGTTTTTTAAGAAATAATGTAAACCTTCTAGGAGCTATGATTTTAAAAAACGGGGGAAGTAAGCTTTTCTTATTTCCGGACGCATGCGCAAACTATAGAAAGTCGTTATGACGTGGAATATGCATACTTTGTAGATTCCATTTATGAAATAAAACACATTTTCTAAAAACTCGTGTTTTTTACGAAATCATGTAAACGTTCTAGAAGCTGTGATTTTAAAAAACGGTGGAAGTAAGCTTTTCTTATTTCCCAATGCATGCGAAAACTATAGAAAGTCATTATGACATAGAATGTGCATACTTTGTAGATTCGATTTATGAAATAAAACACATTTTCTAAAAACTCGTGTTTTTTACGAAATCATGTAAACCTTCTAGAAGCTGTGATTTTAAAAAACGGGGGAAGTAAGCTTTTCTTATTTCCGGACGCATGCGCAAACTATAGAAATTCGTTACGACGTAGAATGTGCATACTTTGTAGATTCCATTTATGAAATAAAACACATTTTCTAAAAACTCGTGTTTTTTACGAAATCATGTAAACCTTCTAGAAGCTGTGATTTTAAAAAACGGTGGAAGTAAGCTTTTCTTATTTCCGGATGCATGCGTAAACTATAGAAAGTCGTTATAACGTAGAATGTGTATACTTTGTTGATTCCATTTATGAAATAAAACACATTTTCTAAAAACTCGTGTTTTTTAAGAAATCATGTAAACCTTCTAGAAGTTGTGATTTTAAAAAATGGGGGAAGTAAGCTTTGTTTATTTCCAAACGCATGCGCAAACTATAGAAAGTCGTTATGACGGAGAATGTGCATACTTTGTAGATTCCATTTATGAAATAAAACACATTTTCTCTTAACTCGTGTTTTTTACGAAATCATGTAAACCTTCTAGAAGCTATGATTTTAAAAAACGGTGGAAGTAAGCTTTTTTTATTTCCGGACGCATGCGCAAACTATAGAAAGTCGTTATGACGTAGAATGTGCATACTTTGCTGATTCCATTTATGAAATAAAACACATTTTCTAAAAACTCGTGTTTTTTAAGAAATCATGTAAACCTTCTAGAAGCTGTGATTTTAAAAAACGGTGGAAGTAAGCTTTTCTTATTTCCGGATGCATGCGTAAACTATAGAAAATCGTTATGACGTAGAATGTGCATACTTTGTAGATTCCATTTATGAAATAAAACACATTTTCTAAAAACTCGTGTTTTTTACGAAATCATGTAAACCTTCTAGAAGCTGTGATTTTAAAAAACGGTGGAAGTAAGCTTTTCTTATTTCCGGACGATTGCGCAAACTTTAGAAAGTCGTTATGACGTAGAATGTGCATACTTTGTTGATTCCATTTATGAAATAAAACACATTTTCTAAAAACTCGTGTTTTTTAAGAAATCATGTAAACCTTCTAGAAGCGTTGATTTTAAAAAATGTTGGAAGTAAGCTTTTCTTATTTCCGGACGCATGCGCAAACTATAGAAAGTTGTTATCACGTAGAATGTGCATCCTTTGTTGATTCCATTTATGAAATAAAACACATTTTCTAAAAACTCGTGTTTTTTACGAAATCATGTAAACCTTCTAGAAGTTGTGATTTTAAAAAACAGGGGAAGTAAGCTTTTCTTATTTCCGGACGCATGCGCAAACTATAGAAAGTCGTTATCACGTAGAATGTGCATACTTTGTAAATTCCATTTATGAAATAAAACACATTTTCTAAAAACTCATGTTTTTTACGAAATCATGTAAACCTTCTAGAAGCTTTGATTTTAAAAAACGGGGGAAGTAAGCTTTTCTTATTTCCCAACGCATTCGTAAACTATAGAAATTCGTTATGACGTAGAATGTGCATACTTTGTTGATCACATTTATGAAATAAAACACATTTTCTAAAAACTCGTGTTTTTTAAGAAATCATGTAAACCTTTAGAAGCTGTGATTTTAAAAAACGGGAGAAGTAAGCTTTTCTTATTTCCGGAAGCATGCGCAAACTATAGAAAGTCTTTATGACGTAGAATGTGCATACTTTGTAGATTCCATTTATGAAATAAAACACATTTTCTAAAAACTCGTGTTTTTTGGAAATCATGTAAACCTTCTAAAAGCTGTGATTTTAAAAAACGGTGGAAGTAAGCTTTTCTTATTTCCGGACGCATGCGCAAACTATAGAAAGCCTTTATGACGTAGAATGTGGATACTTTGTATATTCCATTTATGAAATAAAACACATTTTCTAAAAACTCGTGTTTTTTAAGAAATATTGTAAACCTTCTAGAAGCTGTGATTTTAAAAAACGGAGGAAGTAAGTTTTTCTTATTTCCAGAAGCATGCGCAAACTATAGAAAGTCGTTATGACGTAGAATATGCATACTTTATAGATTCCATTTATGAAATAAAACACATTTTAAAAAAACTCGTGTTTTTTAAGAAATATTGTAAACCTTCTAGAAGCTGTGATTTTAAACAACGGGGGAAGTAAGCTTTTCTTATTTTTGGACGCATGCGCAAACTATAGAAAGTGGTTATGACGTAGAATGTGCATACTTTATAGATTCCATTTATGAAATAAAACACATTTTCTAAAAACTCGTGTTTTTTAAGAAATCATGTAAACCTTCTAGAAGCTGTGATTTTAAAAAACGGGGGAAGTAAGATTTTCTTATTTCCGGACGCATGCGCAAACTATAGAAAGGCGTTATGATGTAGAATGTTCATACTTTGTAGATTCCATTTATGAAATAAAACACATTTTCTAAAAACTCGTGTTTTTTACGAAATCATGTAAACCTTCTAGAAGCTGTGATTTTAAAAAACGGGGGAAGTAAGCTTTTCTTATTTCCCAACGCATGCGCAAACTATAGAAAGTCGTTATGACGTAGAATGTGCATACTTTGTTGATTCCATTTATGAAATAAAACACATTTTCTAAAAACTCGTGTTTTTTAAGAAATCATGTAAACCTTCTAGAAGCTGTGATTTTAAAAAATGGGGGAAGTAAGCTTTTCTTATTTCCGGAAGAATGCGCAAACTATAGAGAGTCGTTATGACGTAGAATGTGCATACTTTGTAGGTTCCATTTATGAAATAAAACACATTTTCTAAAAACTCGTGTTTTTTACGAAATCATGTAAACCTTCTAGAAGCTGTGATTTTAAAAAACGGGGGAAGTAAGCTTTTCTTATTTCCCAACGCATGCGCAAACTATAGAAAGTCGTTATGACGTAGAATGTGCATACTTTGTTGATTCCATTTATGAAATAAAACACATTTTCTAAAAACTCGTGTTTTTTAAGACATCATGTAAAACTTCTAGAAGTTGTGATTTTAAAAAACGGGGGAAGTAAGCTTTTCTTATTTCCGGACGCATGCGCAAACTATAGAAAGTCGTTATGACATAGAATGTGCATACTTTGTAGATTCCATTTATGAGATAAAACACATTTTCTAAAAACTCATGTTTTTTAAGAAATCATGTAAACCTTCTAGAAGCTGTGATTTTAAAAAACGGGAGAAGTAAGCTTTTCTTATTTCCCAACGCATGCGCAAACTATAGAAAGTCATTATGACGTAGAATGTGCATACTTTGTAGATTCCATTTATGAAATAAAACACATTTTCAAAAAACTCGTGTTTTTTAAGAAGTGACGTAAACCTTCTAGAAGCTGTGATTTTAAAAAACGGGGGAAGTAAGCTTTTCTTATTTCCGGACGCATGCGCAAACTATAGAAAGTCGTTATGACATAGAATGTGCATACCTTATAGATTCCATTTATGAAATAAAACACATTTTCTAAAAACTCGTGTTTTTTAAGAAATCATGTAAACCTTCTAGAAGCTGTGATTTTAAAAAATCGGGGAAGTAAGCTTTTCTTATTTCCGGATGCATGCGCAAACTATAGAAAGTCGTTATGACGTAGAATGTGCATACTTTGTAGATTCCATTTATGAAATAAAACACATTTTCTAAAAATTCGTGTTTTTTACGAAATCATGTAAACCTTCTAGAAGCTGTGATTTTAAAAAACGGGGGAAGTAAGCTTTTCTTATTTCCGGAAGCATGCGCAAACTATAGAAAGTCGTTATGACGTAGAATGTGCATACTTTATAGATTCCATTTATGAAATAAAACACATTTTCTAAAAACTCGTGTTTTTTAAGAAATCATGTAAACCTTCTAGAAGCTGTGATTTTAAAAAACGGGGGAAGTAAGCTTTTCTTATTTCCGGACGCATGCGCAAACTATAGAAAGTTGTTATGACGTAGAATGTGCATACTTTGTAGATTCCATTTATGAAATAAAACACATTTTCTAAAAACTCGTGTTTTTTACGAAATCATGTAAACCTTCTAGAAGCTGTGATTTAAAAAAACGGGGGAAGTAAGCTTTTCTTATTTCCGGACGCATGCGCAAACTATAGAAAGTCGTTATGACGTAGAATGTGCATACTTTTTAGATTCCATTTATGAAATAAAACACATTTTCTAAAAACTCGTGTTTTTTACGAAATCATGTAAACCTTCTAGAAGCTATGATTGTAAAAAACGGTGGAAGTAAGCTTTTCTTATTTCTGAAAGCATGCGCAAACTATAGAAAGTCGTTATGATGTAGAATGTGCATACTTTGTAGATTCCATTTATGAAATAAAACACATTTTCTAAAAACTCGTATTTTTTACGAAATCATGTAAACCTTCTAGAAGCTGTGATTTTAAAAAACGGTGGAAGTACGCTTTTTTTATTTCCGGACGCATGCGCAAACTATAGAAAGTCGTTATGACGTAGAATGTGCATACTTTGTTGATTCCATTTATGAAATAAAACACATTTTCTAAAAACTCATGTTTTTTAAGAAATAATGTAAACCTTCTAGAAGCTGTGATTTTAAAAAACGGGGGAAGTAAGATTTTCTTTTTTCCAAACGCATGCGCAAACTATAGAAAGTCGTTATGACGTAGAATGTGCATACTTTGTTGATTCCATTGATGATATAAAACAGATTTTCTAAAACCTCGTTCTTTTTAAGAAATCATGTAAACCTTCTAGAAGCTTTGAATTTAAAAAACGGGGGAATAAGCTTTTCTTATTTCCGGACGCATGCACAAACTATAGAAAGTCGTTATGACGTAGAATGTGCATACTTTGTGGGTTCCATTTATGAAATAAAACACATTTTCTAAAAAGTCGTGTTTTTTACGAAATCATGTAAACCTTCTAGACGTTGTGATTTTAAAAAACGGGGGAAGTAAGCTTTTCTTATTTCCGGACGCATGCGCAAACTATAGAAAGTCGTTATGACGTAGAATGTGCATACTTTGTTGATTCCATTTATGAAATAAAACACATTTTCTAAAAACTCGTGTTTTTTAAGAAATCATGTAAACCTTCTAGAAGCTGTGATTTTAAAAAACGGGGGAAGTAAGCTTTTCATATTTCCGGATGCATGCGCAAACTATAGAAAGTCGTTATGACATAGAATGTGCATACTTTGTTGATTCCATTTGTGAAATAAAACACATTTTCTAAAAACTCGTGTTTTTTAAGAAATCATGTAAACCTTTAGAAGCTGTGATTTTAAAAAACGGTGGAAGTAAGCTTTTCTTATTTCCGGACGCATGGGCAAACCATAGAAATTCGTGATAACGTAGAATGTGCATACTTTGTTGATTCCATTTATCAAATAAAACATATTTTCTAGAAACTAGTGTTTTTTAAGAAATCATGTAAACCTTCTAGAATTTGTGATTTTAGAAAACGAGGGAAGTAAGCTTTTCTTATTTCCAAACACATGCGCAAACTATAGAAAGTCATTATGACGTAGAATGTGCATACTTTGTTGATTCCATTTATGAAATAAAACACATTTTCTAAAAACTCGTGTTTTTTAAGAAATCATGTAAACCTTCTAGAAGCTGTGATTTTAAAAAACGGGGGAAGTAAGCTTTTCTTATTTCCGCACGCATGCGCAAACTATAGAAAGTCGTTATGACGTAGAATCTGCATACTTTGTAGATTCCATTTATGAAATAAAACACATTTTCTAAAAACTCGTGTTTTTTCCGAAATCATGTAAACCTTCTAGAAGCTGTGATTGTAAAAAACGGTGGAAGTAAGCTTTTCTTATTTCCGAAAGCATGTGCAAACTATAGAAAGTCGTTATGACGTAGAATGTGCATACTTTGTATATTCCATTTATGAAATAAAACACATTTTCTAAAAACTCGTGTTTTTTACGAAATCATGTAATCCTTCTAGAAGCTGTGATTTTAAAAAACGGTGGAAAAAGCTTTTCTTATTTCCGGACGCATGCGCAAACTATAGAAAGTCGTTATGACGTAGAATGAGCATACTTTGTTGATTCCATTTATGAAATAAAACACATTTTCTAAAAACTCGTGTTTTTTAAGAAATCATGTAAACCTTCTAGAAGCTGTGATTTTAAAAAACGAGGGAAGTAAGCTTTTCTTATTTCCAAACGCATGCGCAAACTATAGAAAGTCGTTATGACGTAGAATGTGCATACTTTGTTGATTCCATTGATGAAATAAAACACATTTTCTAAAAACTCGTGTTTTTTATGAAATCATGTAAACCTTCTAGAAGCTGTGATTTTAAAAAACGGGGGAAGTAAGCTTTTCTTATTTCCGGACGCATGCGCAAACTATAGAAAGTCGTTATGACGTAGAATGAGCATACTTTGTTGATTCCATTTATGAAATAAAACACATTTTCTAAAAACTCGTGTTTTTTAAGAAATCATGTAAACCTTCTAGAAGCTGTGATTTTAAAAAACGGGGGAAGTAAGCTTTTCTTATTTCCGAACGCATGCGCAAAATATAGAAAGTCGTTATGACGTAGAATCTGCATACTTTGTAGATTCCATTTATGAAATAAAACACATTTTCTAAAAACTCGTGTTTTTTCCGAAATCATGTAAACCTTCTAGAAGCTGTGATTGTAAAAAACGGTGGAAGTAAGCTTTTCTTATTTCCGAAAGCATGCGCAAACTATAGAAAGTCGTTATGACGTAGAATGTGCATACTTTGTATATTCCATTTATGAAATAAAACACATTTTCTAAAAACTCGTGTGTTTTACGAAATCATGTAATCCTTCTAGAAGCTGTGATTTTAAAAAACGGTGGAAGTAAGCTTTTCTTATTTCCGGACGCATGCGCAAACTATAGAAAGTCGTTATGACGTAGAATGAGCATACTTTGTTGATTCCATTTATGAAATAAAACACATTTTCTAAAAACTCGTGTTTTTTAAGAAATCATGTAAACCTTCTAGAAGCTGTGATTTTCAAAAACGAGGGAAGTAAGCTTTTCTTATTTCCAAACGCATGCGCAAACTATAGAAAGTCGTTATGACGTAGAATGTGCATACTTTGTTGATTCCATTGATGAAATAAAACACATTTTCTAAAAACTCGTGTTTTTTATGAAATCATGTAAACCTTCTAGAAGCTGTGATTTTAAAAAATGGTGGAAGTAAGCTTTTCTTCTTTCCGGACGCATGCGCAAACTATAGAAAGTAGTTATGACGTAGAATGTGCATACTTTGTTGATTCCATTTCTGAAATAAAACACATTTTCTAAAAACTCGTGTTTTTTAAGAAATCATGTAAACCTTCTAGAAGCTGTGATTTTAAAAAATGGGGGAAGTAAGATTTTCTTATTCCAAACGCATGCGCAAATTATAGAAAGTCGTTATGACGTAGAATGTGCATACTTTGTTGATTCCATTTATGAAATAAAACACATTTTCTAAAAACTCGTGTTTTTTAAGAAATAATGTAAACCTTCTAGAAGCTGTGATTTTAAAAAACGGGGGAAGTAAGCTTTTCTTTTTTCCAAACGCATGCGCAAACTATAGAAAGTCGTTATGACGTAGAATGTGCATACTTTGTTGATTCCATTGATGAAATAAAACACATTTTCTAAAAACTCGTGTTTTTTAAGAAATCATGTAAACCTTCTAGAAGCTTTGATTTTAAAAAACGGGGGAAGTAAGCTTTTCTTATTTCCGGACGCATGCACAAACTATAGAAAGTCTTTATGACGTAGAATGTGCATACTTTGTAGATTCCATTGATGAAATAAAACACATTTTCTAAAAAGTCGTGTTTTTTACGAAATCATGTAAACCTTCTAGACGCTGTGATTTTAAAAAACGGGGGAAGTAAGCTTTTCTTATTTCCGGACGCATGCGCAAACTATAGAAAGTCGTTATGACGTAGAATGTGCATACTTTGTTGATTCCATTTATGAAATAAAAGACATTTTCCAAAAACTCGTGTTTTTTAAGAAATCATGTAAACCTTCTAGAAGCTGTGATTTTAAAAAACGGGGGAAGTAAGATTTTCATATTTCCGGATGCATGCGCAAACTATAGAAAGTCGTTATGACATAGAATGTGCATACTTTGTTGATTCCATTTGTGAAATAAAACACATTTTCTAAAAACTCGTGTTTTTTAAGAAATCATGTAAACCTTTAGAAGCTGTGATTTTAAAAAACGGTGGAAGTAAGCTTTTCTTATTTCCGGACGCATGGGAGAACTATAGAAAGTCGTGATAACGTAGAATGTGCATACTTTGTTGATTCCATTTATCAAATAAAACATATTTTCTAAAAACTAGTGTTTTTTAAGAAATCATGTAAACCTTCTAGAAGCTGTGATTTTAGAAAACGGGGGAAGTAAGCTTTTCTTATTTCCAAACACATGCGCAAACTATAGAAAGTCGTTATGACGTAGAATGTGCATACTTTGTTGATTCCATTTATGAAATAAAACACATTTTCTAAAAACTCGTGTTTTTTAAGAAATCATGTAAACCTTCTAGAAGCTGTGATTTTAAAAAACGGGGGAAGTAAGCTTTTCTTATTTCCGCACGCATGCGCAAACTATAGAAAGTCGTTATGACGTAGAATGTGCATACTTTGTAGATTCCATCTATGAAATAAAACACATTTTCTAAAAACTCGTGTTTTTTACGAAATCATGTAATCCTTCTAGAAGCTGTGATTTTAAAAAACGGTGGAAGTAAGCTTTTCTTATTTCCGAACGCATGCGCAAACTATAGAAAGTCATTATGACGTAGAATGTGCATACTTTGTATATTCCATTTATGAACTAAAACACATTTTCTAAAAACTCGTGTTTTTTACGAAATCATGTAAACCTTCTAGAAGCTGTGATTTTAAAAAACGGTGGAAGTAAGCTTTTCTTATTTACGGACGCATGCGCAAACTATAGAAAGTCGTTATGATGTAGAATGTGCATACTTTGTTGATTCCATTTATGAAATAAAACACATTTTCTAAAAACTCGTGTTTTTTAAGAAATCATGTAAACCTTCTAGAAGCTGTGATTTTAAAAAAGGGGGAAGTAAGCTTTTCTTATTTCCAAACGCATGCGCAAACTATAGAAATTCGTTATGACGTAGAATGTGCATACTTTGTTGAGTCCATTGATGAAATAAAACACATTTTCTAAAAACTCGTGTTTTTTACGAAATCATGTAAACCTTCTAGAAGCTGTAATTTTAAAAAATGGTGGAAGTAAGCTTTTCTTATTTCCGAACGCATGCGCAAACTATAGAAAGTCGTTATGACGTAGAATGTGCATACTTTGTAGATTCCATTTATGAAATAAAACACATTTTCTAAAAACTCATGTTTTTTACGAAATCATGTAAACCTTCTAGAAGTTGTGATTTTAAAAAACGGTGGAAGTAAGCTTTTCTTATTTCCGGACGCATGCGCAAACTATAGAAAGTCGTTATGACGTAGAATGTGCATACTTTGTAGATTCCATTTATGAAATAAAACACATTTTCTAAAAACTCGTGTTTTTTACGAAATCATGTAAACCTTCTAGAAGCTGTGATTTTCAAAAATGGTGGAAGTAAGCTTTTCTTATTTCCGGACGCATGCGAAAACTATAGAAAGTCGTTATGACGTAGAATGTGCATACTTTGTAGATTCCATTTATTAAATAAAACACATTTTCTAAAAACTCGTGTTTTTTACGAAATCATGTAAACCTTCTAGAAGCTGTGACTTTAAAAAATGGTGGAAGTAAGCTTTTCTTATTTCCAGACGCATGCGCAAACTATAGGAAGTCGTTATGATGTGGAATGTGCATACTTTGTAGATTCCATTTATGAAATAAAACACATTTTCTAAAAACTCGTGTTTTTTACGAAATCATGTAAACCTTCTAGAAGCTGTGATTTTAAAAAACGGTGGAAGCAAGCTTTTCTTCTTTCCGGACGCATGCGCAAACTATAGAAAGTTGTTATGACGTAGAATGTGCATACTTTGTATATTCCATTTATGAAATAAAACACATTTTCTAAAAACTCGTGTTTTTTAAGAAATCATGTAAACCTTCTAGAAGCTTTGATTTTAAAAAATGGTGGAAGTAAGCTTTTCTTATTTCCGGACGCATGCGCAAACTATAGAAAGTCGTTATGATGTAGAATGTGCATAATTTGTAGATTCCATTTATGAAATAAAACACATTTTCTAAAAACTCGTGTTTTTTACGAAATCATGTAAAACTTCTAGAAGCTGTGATTTTAAAAAACGGTGGAAGTAAGCTTTTCTACTTTCCGGACGCATGCGCAAACTATAGAAAGTCGTTATGACGTAGAATGTGCATACTTTGTAGATTCCATTTATGAAATAAAACATATTTTCTAAAAACTCGTGTTTTTTAAGAAATCATGTAAACCTTCTAGAAGCTGTGATTTTAAAAAACGGGGGAAGTAAGCTTTTCTTATTTCCAAAGGCATGCGCAAACTATAGAAAGTCGTTATGACGTAGAATTTGCATACTTTGTTGATTCCATTTGTGAAATAAAACACATTTTCTAAAAACTCTTGTTTTTTAAGAAATCATTTAAACCTTTAGAAGCTGTGATTTTAAAAAACGGGGTAAGTAAGATTTTCTTATATCCGGATGCATGCGTAAACTATAGAAAATCATTATGACGTAGAATGTGCATACTTTGTAGATTCGATTTATGAAATAAAAACACATTTTCTAAAAACTCGTGTTTTTTACGAAATCATGTAAACCTTGTAGAAGCTGTGATTTTAAACAACGGGGGAAGTAAGCTTTTCTTATTTCCGGACGCATGTGCAAACTATATAAAGTCGTTATGACGTAGAATGTGCATACTTTGTAGATTCCAATTATGAAATAAAACACATTTTCTAAAAACTCGTGTTTTTTACGAAATCATGTAAACCTTCTAGAAGCTGTGATTTTAAAAAATGGTGGAATTAAGCTTTTCTTATTTCTGGACGATTGCGCAAACTATAGAAAGTCGTTATGACGTAGAATGTGCATACTTTGCTGATTCCATTCATGAAATAAAACACATTTTCTAAAAACTCGTGTTTTTTAAGAAATCATGTAAACCTTCTAGAAGCTGTGATTTTAAAAAACGGTGGAAGTAAGCTTTTCTTATTTCCGGACGCATGCGCAAACTATCGAAAGTCGTTATGACGTAGAATGTGCATACTTTGTACATTCCATTTATGAAATAAAACACATTTTCTAAAAACTCGTGTTTTTTACGAAATCATGTAAACCTTCTAGAAGCTGTGATTTCAAAAAACGGTGGAAGTAAGCTTTTCTTATTTTCGGACGCATGCGCAAACTATAGAAAGTCGTTATAACGTAGAATGTGTATACTTTGTTGATTCCATTTATGAAATAAAAAACATTTTCTAAAAACTCGTGTTTTTTAAGAAATCATGTAAACCTTCTAGAAGTTGTGATTTTAAAAAACGTGGGAAGTAAGCTTTTCTTATTTCCAAACGCATGCGCAAACTATAGAAAGTCGTTATGACGTAGAATGTGCATACTTTGTAGATTCCATTTATGAAATAAAACACTTTTTCTAAAAACTCGTGTTTTTTACGAAATCATGTAAACCTTCTAGAAGCTGTGATTTTAAAAAACGGTGGAAGTAAGCTTTTCTTATTTCCGGACGCATGCGCAAACTATAGAAAGTCGTTATGACGTAGAATGTGCATACTTTGTTGATTCCATTTATGAAATAAAACACATTTTCTAAAAACTCGTGTTTTTTAAGAAATCATGTAAACCTTCTAGAAGCTGTGATTTTAAAAAACGGGGGAAGTAAGCTTTTCTTATTTCCCAACGCATGCGCAAACTATAGAAAGTCGTTATGACGTAGAATGTGCATACTTTATAGATTCCATTTATGAAATTAAACACATTTTCTAAAAACTCGTGTTTTTTACGAAATCATGTAAACCTTCTAGGAGCTGTGATTTTAAAAAACTGTGGAAGTAAGCTTTTCTTATTTCCGGACGCATGCGCAAACTATAGAAAGTCGTTATGACGTAGAATGTGCATACTTTGTAGGTTCCATTTATGAAATAAAACACATTTTCTAAAAACTCGTGTTTTTTACGAAATCATGTAAACCTTCTAGAAGCTGTGATTTTAAAAAACGGGGGAAGTAAGCTTTTCTTATTTCCCAACGCATGCGCAAACTATAGAAAGTCGTTATGACGTAGAATGTGCATACTTTGTTGATTCCATTTATGAAATAAAACACATTTTCTAAAAACTCGTGTTTTTTAAGACATCATGTAAAACTTCTAGAAGTTGTGATTTTAAAAAACGGGGGAAGTAAGCTTTTCTTATTTCCGGACGCATGCGCAAACTATAGAAAGTCGTTATGACATAGAATGTGCATACTTTGTAGATTCCATTTATGAGATAAAACACATTTTCTAAAAACTCATGTTTTTTAAGAAATCATGTAAACCTTCTAGAAGCTGTGATTTTAAAAAACGGGAGAAGTAAGCTTTTCTTATTTCCCAACGCATGCGCAAACTATAGAAAGTCATTATGACGTAGAATGTGCATACTTTGTAGATTCCATTTATGAAATAAAACACATTTTCAAAAAACTCGTGTTTTTTAAGAAGTGACGTAAACCTTCTAGAAGCTGTGATTTTAAAAAACGGGGGAAGTAAGCTTTTCTTATTTCCGGACGCATGCGCAAACTATAGAAAGTCGTTATGACGTAGAATGTGCATACCTTATAGATTCCATTTATGAAATAAAACACATTTTCTAAAAACTCGTGTTTTTTAAGAAATCATGTAAACCTTCTAGAAGCTGTGATTTTAAAAAATCGGGGAAGTAAGCTTTTCTTATTTCCGGATGCATGCGCAAACTATAGAAAGTCGTTATGACGTAGAATGTGCATACTTTGTAGATTCCATTTATGAAATAAAACACATTTTCTAAAAATTCGTGTTTTTTACGAAATCATGTAAACCTTCTGGAAGCTGTGATTTTAAAAAACGGGGGAAGTAAGCTTTTCTTATTTCCGGAAGCATGCGCAAACTATAGAAAGTCGTTATGACGTAGAATGTGCATACTTTATAGATTCCATTTATGAAATAAAACACATTTTCTAAAAACTCGTGTTTTTTAAGAAATCATGTAAACCTTCTAGAAGCTGTGATTTTAAAAAACGGGGGAAGTAAGCTTTTCTTATTTCCGGACGCATGCGCAAACTATAGAAAGTTGTTATGACGTAGAATGTGCATACTTTGTAGATTCCATTTATGAAATAAAACACATTTTCTAAAAACTCGTGTTTTTTACGAAATCATGTAAACCTTCTAGAAGCTGTGATTTAAAAAAACGGGGGAAGTAAGCTTTTCTTATTTCCGGACGCATGCGCAAACTATAGAAAGTCGTTATGACGTAGAATGTGCATACTTTTTAGATTCCATTTATGAAATAAAACACATTTTCTAAAAACTCGTGTTTTTTACGAAATCATGTAAACCTTCTAGAAGCTATGATTGTAAAAAACGGTGGAAGTAAGCTTTTCTTATTTCTGAAAGCATGCGCAAACTATAGAAAGTCGTTATGATGTAGAATGTGCATACTTTGTAGATTCCATTTATGAAATAAAACACATTTTCTAAAAACTCGTATTTTTTACGAAATCATGTAAACCTTCTAGAAGCTGTGATTTTAAAAAACGGTGGAAGTACGCTTTTTTTATTTCCGGACGCATGCGCAAACTATAGAAAGTCGTTATGACGTAGAATGTGCATACTTTGTTGATTCCATTTATGAAATAAAACACATTTTCTAAAAACTCGTGTTTTTTAAGAAATCATGTAAACCTTCTAGAAGCTGTGATTTCAAAAAACGGGGGAAGTAAGCTTTTCTTATTTCCAAATGCATGCGCAAACTATAGAAAGTTGTTATGACGTAGAATGTGCATACTTTGTTGATTCCATTGATGAAATAAAACACATTTTCTAAAAACTCGTGTTTTTTACAAAATAATGTAAACCTTCTAGAAGCTGTGATTTTAAAAAACGGGGGAAGTAAGCTTTTCTTATTTCCGGAAGCATGCGCAAGCTATAGAAAGTCGTTATGACGTAGAATGTGCATACTTTATAGATTCCATTTATGAAATAAAACACATTTTTAAAAAACTCGTGTTTTTTACGAAATCATGTAAACCTTCTAGAAGCTGTGATTTTAAAAAACGGTGGAAGTAAGCTTTTCTTATTTCCGTACGCATGCGCAAACTATAGAAAGTCGTGATGACGTAAAATGTGCATACTTTGTAGATTCCATTTATGAAATAAAACACATCTTCTAAAAACTCTCGTTTTTTACAAAATCATGTAAACCTTCTAGAAGCTGTGATTTTAAATAACGGTGGAAGTAAGCTTTTCTTATTTCCGGACGCATGCGCAAACTATAGAAAGTCGTTCTGACGTAGAATATGCATACTTTGTTGATTCCATTTATGAAATAAAACACATTTTCTAAAAACTCATGTTTTTTAAGAAATAATGTAAACCTTCTAGAAGCTGTGATTTTAAAAAACGGGGGAAGTAAGCTTTTCTTTTTTCCAAACGCATGCGCAAACTATAGAAAGTCGTTATGATGTAGAATGTGCATACTTTGTTGATTCCATTGATGGAATAAAACACATTTTCTAAAAACTCGTGTTTTTTAAGAAATCATGTAAACCTTCTAGAAGCTGTGATTTTAAAAAACGAGGGAAGTAAGCTTTTCTTATTTCCGGACGCATGCGCAAACTATAGAAAGTCGTTATGACGTAGAATGTGCATACTTTGTAGATTCCATTTATGAAATAAAACACATTTTCTAAAAAGTCGTGTTTTTTACGAAATCATGTAAACCTTCTAGACGCTGTGAGTTTAAAAAACGGGGGAAGTAAGATTTTCTTATTTCCGTACGCATGCGCAAACTATAGAAAGTCCTTATGACGTAGAATGTGCATACTTTGTAGATTCCAATTATGAAATAAAACACATTTTCTAAAAACTCGTGTTTTTTACGAAATCATGTAAACCTTCTAGACGCTGTGACTTTAAAAAATGGTGGAAGTAAGCTTTTCTTATTTCCAGACGCATGCGCAAACTATAGGAAGTCGTTATGATGTGGAATGTGCATACTTTGTAGATTCCATTTATGAAATAAAACACATTTTCTAAAAACTCGTGTTTTTTACGAAATCATGTAAACCTTCTAGAAGCTGTGATTTTAAAAAATGGTGGAAGTAAGCTTTTCTTCTTTCCGGACGCATGCGCAAACTATAGAAAGTCGTTATGACGTAGAATGTGCATACTTTGTATATTCCATTTATGAAATAAAACACATTTTCTAAAAACTCGTGTTTTTTAAGAAATCATGTAAACCTTCTAGAAGCTTTGATTTTAAAAAACGGTGGAAGTAAGCTTTTCTTCTTTCCGGACGCATGCGCAAACTATAGAAAGTCGTTATGACGTAGAATGTGCATAATTTGTAGATTCCATTTATGAAATAAAACACATTTTCTAAAAACTCGTGTTTTTTAAGAAATCATGTAAACCTTCTAGAAGCTTTGATTTTAAAAAACGGTGGAAGTAAGCTTTTCTACTTTCCGGACGCATGCGCAAACTATAGAAAGTCGTTATGATGTAGAATGTGCATACTTTGTAGATTCCATTTATGAAATAAAACATATTTTCTAAAAACTCGTGTTTTTTACGAAATCATGTAAACCTTCTAGAAGCTGTGATTTTAAAAAACGGGGGAAGTAAGCTTTTCTACTTTCCGGACGCATGCGCAAACTATAGAAAGTCGTTATGACGTAGAATTTGCATACTTTGTTGATTCCATTTGTGAAATAAAACATATTTTCTAAAAACTCGTGTTTTTTAAGAAATCATGTAAACCTTCTAGAAGCTGTGATTTTAAAAAACGGGGGAAGTAAGCTTTTCTTATTTCCAAAGGCATGCGCAAACTATAGAAAGTCATTATGACGTAGAATGTGCATACTTTGTTGATTCGATTTGTGAAATAAAACACATTTTCTAAAAACTCGTGTTTATTAAGAAATCATTTAAACCTTTAGAAGCTGTGATTTTAAAAAACGGGGTAAGTAAGCTTTTCTTATATCCGGACGCATGCGCAAACTATAGAAAGTTGTTATGACGTAGAATGTGCATACTTTGTAGATTCCAATTATGAAATAAAACACATTTTCTATAAACTCGTGTTTTTTACGAAATCATGTAAACCTTCTAGAAGCTGTGATTTAAAAAAACGGTGGAAGTAAGCTTTTCTTATTTTCGGACGCATGCACAAACTATAGAAAGTTGTTATGACGTACAATGTGCATACTTTATAGATTCCATTTATGAAATAAAACACATTTTCAAAAAACTCGTGTTTTTTAAGAAATCATTTAAACCTTCTAGAAGCTGTGATTTTAAAAAACGGTGGAAGTAAGCTTTTCTTATTTCCAAAGGCATGCGCAAACTATAGAAAGTCGTTATGACGTAGAATGTGCATACTTTGTTGATTCCATTTGTGAAATAAAACACATTTTCTAAAAACTCTAGTTTTTTAAGAAATCATGTAAACCTTTAGAAGCTGTGATTTTAAAAAACGGGGGAAGTAAGCTTTTCTTTTTTCCGGCCGCATGCGCAAACTATAGAAAGTCGTTATGACGTAGAATGTGCATACTTTGTAGATTCCATTTATGAAATAAAACACATTTTCTAAAAACTCATGTTTTTTACGAAATCATGTAAACCTTCTAGAAGCTGTGATTTTAAAAAACGGTGGAAGTAAGCTTTTCTTATTTCCGGACGCATGCGCAAACTATAGAAAGTCGTTATGACGTAGAATGTGCATACTTTGTAGATTCCATTTATGAAATAAGACACATTTTCTAAAAACTCGTGTTTTTTAAGAAATCATGTAAACCTTCTAGAAGCTGTGATTTTAAAAAATGGGGGAAGTAAGCTTTTCTTATTTCCGGAAGCATGCGCAAGCTATAGAAAGTCGTTATGACGTAGAATGTGCATACTTTATAGATTCCATTTATGAAATAAAACACATTTTTAAAAAACTCGTGTTTTTTACGAAATCATGTAAACCTTCTAGAAGCTGTGATTTTAAAAAACGGTGGAAGTAAGCTTTTCTTATTTCCGTACGCATGCGCAAACTATAGAAAGTCGTGATGACGTAAAATGTGCATACTTTGTAGATTCCATTTATGAAATAAAACACATTTTCTAAAAACTCTCATTTTTTACAAAATCATGTAAACCTTCTAGAAGCTGTGATTTTAAATAACGGTGGAAGTAAGCTTTTCTTATTTCCGGACGCATGCGCAAACTATAGAAAGTCGTTCTGACGTAGAATATGCATACTTTGTTGATTCCATTTATGAAATAAAACACATTTTCTAAAAACTCATGTTTTTTAAGAAATAATGTAAACCTTCTAGAAGCTGTGATTTTAAAAAACGGGGGAAGTAAGCTTTTCTTTTTTCCAAACGCATGCGCAAACTATAGAAAGTCGTTATGACGTAGAATGTGCATACTTTGTTGATTCCATTGATGAAATAAAACACATTTTCTAAAAACTCGTGTTTTTTAAGAAATCATGTAAACCTTCTAGAAGCTGTGATTTTAAAAAACGAGGGAAGTAAGCTTTTCTTATTTCCGGACACATGCGCAAACTATAGAAAGTCGTTATGACGTAGAATGTGCATACTTTGTAGATTCCATTTATGAAATAAAACACATTTTCTAAAAAGTCGTGTTTTTTACGAAATCATGTAAACCTTCTAGACGCTGTGAGTTTAAAAAACGGGGGAAGTAAGCTTTTCTTATTTCCGTACGCATGCGCAAACTATAGAAAGTCGTTATGACGTAGAATGTGCATACTTTGTTGATTCCATTTATGAAATAAAACACATTTTCTAAAAACTCATGTTTTTTAAGAAATCATGTAAACCTTCTAGAAGCTCTAATTTTAAAAAACGGGGGAAGTAAGCTTTTCATATTTCCGGATGCATGCGCAAACTATAGAAAGTCGTTATGACATAGAATGTGCATACTTTGTTGATTCCATTTTGAAATAAAACACATTTTCTAAATACTCGTGTTTTTAAGAAATCATGTAAACCTTTAGAAGCTGTAATTTTAAAAAACGGTGGAAGTAAGCTTTTCTTATTTCCGGACGCGTGGGCAAACTATAGAAAGTCGTGATAACGTAGAATATGCATACTTTGTTGATTCCATTTATGAAATAAAACATATTTTCTAAAAACTAGTGTTTTTTAAGAAATCATGTAAACCTTCTAGAAGCTGTGATTTTAAAAAACGGGGGAAGTAAGCTTTTCTTATTTCCGGAAGCATGCGCAAACTATAGAAAGTCGTTATGACGTAGAATGTGCATACTTTGTATATTCCATTTATGAAATAAAACACATTTTCTAAAAACTCGTGTTTTTTACGAAATCATGTAAACCTTCTAGAAGCTGTGATTTTAAAAAACGGTGGAAGTAAGATTTTCTTATTTCCGGATGCATGCACAAACTATAGAAAGTCGTTATGACGTAGAATGTGCATACTTTGTTGATTCCATTTATGAAATAAAACACATTTTCTAAAAACTCATGTTTTTTAAGAAATCTTGTAAACCTTCTAGAAGCTGTGATTTTAAAAAACGGGGAAAGTAAGCTTTTCTTATTTCCGGAAGCATGCGCAAACTATAGAAAGTCGTTATGACGTAGAATGTGCATACTTTGTATATTCCATTTATGAAATAAAACACATTTTCTAAAAACTCGTGTTTTTTACGAAATCATGTAAACCTTCTAGAAGCTGTGATTTTAAAAAACGGTGGAAGTAAGATTTTCTTATTTCCGGATGCATGCACAAACTATAGAAAGTCGTTATGACGTAGAATGTGCATACTTTGTTGATTCCATTTATGAAATAAAACACATTTTCTAAAAACTCGTGTTTTTTAAGAAATCATGTAAACCTTCTAGAAGCTGTGATTTTAAAAAACGGGGGAAGTAAGCTTTTCTTATTTCCATACGAATGCGCATACTATATAAATTCGTTATGACGTAGAATGTGCATACTTTGTTGAATCCATTTATGAAATAAAAAACATTTTCAAAAAACTCGTGTTTTTTAAGAAATCAGGTAAACCTTCTAGAAGCTGTGATTTTAAAAAACAGTGGAAGTAAGCTTTTCTTATTTCCGGACGCATGCGCAAACTATAGAAAGTAGTTATGACGTAGAATATGCATACTTTGTTGATTCCATTTATCAAATAAAACATATTTTCTAAAAACTAGTGTTTTTTAAGAAATCATGTAAACCTTCTAGAAGCTGTGATTTTAAAAAACGGGGGAAGTAAGCTTTTCTTATTTCCGAACGCATGCGCAAACTATAGAAATTCGTTATGACATAGAATGTGCATACTTTGTTGATTCCATTTGTAAAATAAAACACATTTTCTAAAAACTCGTGTTTTTTAAGAAATCATGTAAACCTTTAGAAGCTGTGATTTTAAAAAACGGTGGAAGTAAGCTTTTCTTATTTCCGGACGCATGGGCAAACTATAGAAAGTCGTGATAACGTAGAATATGGATAATTTGTTGATTCCATTTATCAAATAAAACATATTTTCAAAAAACTAGTGTTTTTTAAGAAATCACGTAAACCTTCTAGAAGCTGTGATTTTAAAAAACGGGGGAAGTAAGCTTTTCTTATTTCCGGAAGCATGCGCAAACTATAGAAAGTCGTTATGACGTAGAATGTGAATACTTTATAGATTCCATTTATGAAATAAAACACATTTTCTAAAAACTCGTGTCTTTTACGAAATCATGTAAACCTTCTAGAAGCTGTGATTTTAAAAAACGGTGGAATTAAGCTTTTCTTATTTTCGGACGCATGCGCAAACTATAGAAAGTTGTTATGACGTAGAATGTGCATACTTTGTTGATTCCATTTATTAAATAAAACACATTTTCAAAAAACTCGTGTTTTTTAAGAAATCATGTAAACCTTCTAGAACCTGTGATTTTAAAAAACGGTGGAAGTAAGCTTTTCTTATTTCCGAACGCATGCGCAAACTATAGAAAGTCATTATGACGTAGAATGTGCATACTTTGTATATTCCATTTATGAACTAAAACACATTTTCTAAAAACTCGTGTTTTTTACGAAATCATGTAAACCTTCTAGAAGCTGTGATTTTAAAAAACGGTGGAAGTAAGCTTTTCTTATTTACGGACGCATGCGCAAACTATAGAAAGTCGTTATGATGTAGAATGTGCATACTTTGTTGATTCCATTTATGAAATAAAACACATTTTCTAAAAACTCGTGTTTTTTAAGAAATCATGTAAACCTTCTAGAAGCTGTGATTTTAAAAAAGGGGGAAGTAAGCTTTTCTTATTTCCAAACGCATGCGCAAACTATAGAAATTCGTTATGACGTAGAATGTGCATACTTTGTTGAGTCCATTGATGAAATAAAACACATTTTCTAAAAACTCGTGTTTTTTACGAAATCATGTAAACCTTCTAGAAGCTGTAATTTTAAAAAATGGTGGAAGTAAGCTTTTCTTATTTCCGAACGCATGCGCAAACTATAGAAAGTCGTTATGACGTAGAATGTGCATACTTTGTAGATTCCATTTATGAAATAAAACACATTTTCTAAAAACTCATGTTTTTTACGAAATCATGTAAACCTTCTAGAAGTTGTGATTTTAAAAAACGGTGGAAGTAAGCTTTTCTTATTTCCGGACGCATGCGCAAACTATAGAAAGTCGTTATGACGTAGAATGTGCATACTTTGTAGATTCCATTTATGAAATAAAACACATTTTCTAAAAACTCGTGTTTTTTACGAAATCATGTAAACCTTCTAGAAGCTGTGATTTTCAAAAATGGTGGAAGTAAGCTTTTCTTATTTCCGGACGCATGCGAAAACTATAGAAAGTCGTTATGACGTAGAATGTGCATACTTTGTAGATTCCATTTATTAAATAAAACACATTTTCTAAAAACTCGTGTTTTTTACGAAATCATGTAAACCTTCTAGAAGCTGTGACTTTAAAAAATGGTGGAAGTAAGCTTTTCTTATTTCCAGACGCATGCGCAAACTATAGGAAGTCGTTATGATGTGGAATGTGCATACTTTGTAGATTCCATTTATGAAATAAAACACATTTTCTAAAAACTCGTGTTTTTTACGAAATCATGTAAACCTTCTAGAAGCTGTGATTTTAAAAAACGGTGGAAGCAAGCTTTTCTTCTTTCCGGACGCATGCGCAAACTATAGAAAGTTGTTATGACGTAGAATGTGCATACTTTGTATATTCCATTTATGAAATAAAACACATTTTCTAAAAACTCGTGTTTTTTAAGAAATCATGTAAACCTTCTAGAAGCTTTGATTTTAAAAAATGGTGGAAGTAAGCTTTTCTTATTTCCGGACGCATGCGCAAACTATAGAAAGTCGTTATGATGTAGAATGTGCATAATTTGTAGATTCCATTTATGAAATAAAACACATTTTCTAAAAACTCGTGTTTTTTACGAAATCATGTAAAACTTCTAGAAGCTGTGATTTTAAAAAACGGTGGAAGTAAGCTTTTCTACTTTCCGGACGCATGCGCAAACTATAGAAAGTCGTTATGACGTAGAATGTGCATACTTTGTAGATTCCATTTATGAAATAAAACATATTTTCTAAAAACTCGTGTTTTTTAAGAAATCATGTAAACCTTCTAGAAGCTGTGATTTTAAAAAACGGGGGAAGTAAGCTTTTCTTATTTCCAAAGGCATGCGCAAACTATAGAAAGTCGTTATGACGTAGAATTTGCATACTTTGTTGATTCCATTTGTGAAATAAAACACATTTTCTAAAAACTCTTGTTTTTTAAGAAATCATTTAAACCTTTAGAAGCTGTGATTTTAAAAAACGGGGTAAGTAAGATTTTCTTATATCCGGATGCATGCGTAAACTATAGAAAGTCATTATGACGTAGAATGTGCATACTTTGTAGATTCGATTTATGAAATAAAACACATTTTCTAAAAACTCGTGTTTTTTACGAAATCATGTAAACCTTGTAGAAGCTGTGATTTTAAACAACGGGGGAAGTAAGCTTTTCTTATTTCCGGACGCATGCGCAAACTATATAAAGTCGTTATGACGTAGAATGTGCATACTTTGTAGATTCCAATTATGAAATAAAACACATTTTCTAAAAACTCGTGTTTTTTACGAAATCATGTAAACCTTCTAGAAGCTGTGATTTTAAAAAATGGTGGAATTAAGCTTTTCTTATTTCTGGACGATTGCGCAAACTATAGAAAGTCGTTATGACGTAGAATGTGCATACTTTGCTGATTCCATTCATGAAATAAAACACATTTTCTAAAAACTCGTGTTTTTTAAGAAATCATGTAAACCTTCTAGAAGCTGTGATTTTAAAAAACGGTGGAAGTAAGCTTTTCTTATTTCCAGACGCATGCGCAAACTATCGAAAGTCGTTATGACGTAGAATGTGCATACTTTGTACATTCCATTTATGAAATAAAACACATTTTCTAAAAACTCGTGTTTTTTACGAAATCATGTAAACCTTCTAGAAGCTGTGATTTCAAAAAACGGTGGAAGTAAGCTTTTCTTATTTTCGGACGCATGCGCAAACTATAGAAAGTCGTTATAACGTAGAATGTGTATACTTTGTTGATTCCATTTATGAAATAAAAAACATTTTCTAAAAACTCGTGTTTTTTAAGAAATCATGTAAACCTTCTAGAAGTTGTGATTTTAAAAAACGTGGGAAGTAAGCTTTTCTTATTTCCAAACGCATGCGCAAACTATAGAAAGTCGTTATGACGTAGAATGTGCATACTTTGTAGATTCCATTTATGAAATAAAACACTTTTTCTAAAAACTCGTGTTTTTTACGAAATCATGTAAACCTTCTAGAAGCTGTGATTTTAAAAAACGGTGGAAGTAAGCTTTTCTTATTTCCGGACGCATGCGCAAACTATAGAAAGTCGTTATGACGTAGAATGTGCATACTTTGTTGATTCCATTTATGAAATAAAACACATTTTCTAAAAACTCGTGTTTTTTAAGAAATCATGTAAACCTTCTAGAAGCTGTGATTTTAAAAAACGGGGGAAGTAAGCTTTTCTTATTTCCCAACGCATGCGCAAACTATAGAAAGTCGTTATGACGTAGAATGTGCATACTTTATAGATTCCATTTATGAAATTAAACACATTTTCTAAAAACTCGTGTTTTTTACGAAATCATGTAAACCTTCTAGGAGCTGTGATTTTAAAAAACTGTGGAAGTAAGCTTTTCTTATTTCCGGACGCATGCGCAAACTATAGAAAGTCGTTATGACGTAGAATGTGCATACTTTGTAGGTTCCATTTATGAAATAAAACACATTTTCTAAAAACTCGTGTTTTTTACGAAATCATGTAAACCTTCTAGAAGCTGTGATTTTAAAAAACGGGGGAAGTAAGCTTTTCTTATTTCCCAACGCATGCGCAAACTATAGAAAGTCGTTATGACGTAGAATGTGCATACTTTGTTGATTCCATTTATGAAATAAAACACATTTTCTAAAAACACGTGTTTTTTAAGACATCATGTAAAACTTCTAGAAGTTGTGATTTTAAAAAACGGGGGAAGTAAGCTTTTCTTATTTCCGGACGCATGCGCAAACTATAGAAAGTCGTTATGACATAGAATGTGCATACTTTGTAGATTCCATTTATGAGATAAAACACATTTTCTAAAAACTCATGTTTTTTAAGAAATCATGTAAACCTTCTAGAAGCTGTGATTTTAAAAAACGGGAGAAGTAAGCTTTTCTTATTTCCCAACGCATGCGCAAACTATAGAAAGTCATTATGACGTAGAATGTGCATACTTTGTAGATTCCATTTATGAAATAAAACACATTTTCAAAAAACTCGTGTTTTTTAAGAAGTGACGTAAACCTTCTAGAAGCTGTGATTTTAAAAAACGGGGGAAGTAAGCTTTTCTTATTTCCGGACGCATGCGCAAACTATAGAAAGTCGTTATGACGTAGAATGTGCATACCTTATAGATTCCATTTATGAAATAAAACACATTTTCTAAAAACTCGTGTTTTTTAAGAAATCATGTAAACCTTCTAGAAGCTGTGATTTTAAAAAATCGGGGAAGTAAGCTTTTCTTATTTCCGGATGCATGCGCAAACTATAGAAAGTCGTTATGACGTAGAATGTGCATACTTTGTAGATTCCATTTATGAAATAAAACACATTTTCTAAAAATTCGTGTTTTTTACGAAATCATGTAAACCTTCTGGAAGCTGTGATTTTAAAAAACGGGGGAAGTAAGCTTTTCTTATTTCCGGAAGCATGCGCAAACTATAGAAAGTCGTTATGACGTAGAATGTGCATACTTTATAGATTCCATTTATGAAATAAAACACATTTTCTAAAAACTCGTGTTTTTTAAGAAATCATGTAAACCTTCTAGAAGCTGTGATTTTAAAAAACGGGGGAAGTAAGCTTTTCTTATTTCCGGACGCATGCGCAAACTATAGAAAGTTGTTATGACGTAGAATGTGCATACTTTGTAGATTCCATTTATGAAATAAAACACATTTTCTAAAAACTCGTGTTTTTTACGAAATCATGTAAACCTTCTAGAAGCTGTGATTTAAAAAAACGGGGGAAGTAAGCTTTTCTTATTTCCGGACGCATGCGCAAACTATAGAAAGTCGTTATGACGTAGAATGTGCATACTTTTTAGATTCCATTTATGAAATAAAACACATTTTCTAAAAACTCGTGTTTTTTACGAAATCATGTAAACCTTCTAGAAGCTATGATTGTAAAAAACGGTGGAAGTAAGCTTTTCTTATTTCTGAAAGCATGCGCAAACTATAGAAAGTCGTTATGATGTAGAATGTGCATACTTTGTAGATTCCATTTATGAAATAAAACACATTTTCTAAAAACTCGTATTTTTTACGAAATCATGTAAACCTTCTAGAAGCTGTGATTTTAAAAAACGGTGGAAGTACGCTTTTTTTATTTCCGGACGCATGCGCAAACTATAGAAAGTCGTTATGACGTAGAATGTGCATACTTTGTTGATTCCATTTATGAAATAAAACACATTTTCTAAAAACTCGTGTTTTTTAAGAAATCATGTAAACCTTCTAGAAGCTGTGATTTCAAAAAACGGGGGAAGTAAGCTTTTCTTATTTCCAAATGCATGCGCAAACTATAGAAAGTTGTTATGACGTAGAATGTGCATACTTTGTTGATTCCATTGATGAAATAAAACACATTTTCTAAAAACTCGTGTTTTTTACAAAATAATGTAAACCTTCTAGAAGCTGTGATTTTAAAAAACGGGGGTAGTAAGCTTTTCTTATTTCCGGAAGCATGCGCAAGCTATAGAAAGTCGTTATGACGTAGAATGTGCATACTTTATAGATTCCATTTATGAAATAAAACACATTTTTAAAAAACTCATGTTTTTTACGAAATCATGTAAACCTTCTAGAAGCTGTGATTTTAAAAAACGGTGGAAGTAAGCTTTTCTTATTTCCGTACGCATGCGCAAACTATAGAAAGTCGTGATGACGTAAAATGTGCATACTTTGTAGATTCCATTTATGAAATAAAACACATCTTCTAAAAACTCTCGTTTTTTACAAAATCATGTAAACCTTCTAGAAGCTGTGATTTTAAATAACGGTGGAAGTAAGCTTTTCTTATTTCCGGACGCATGCGCAAACTATAGAAAGTCGTTCTGACGTAGAATATGCATACTTTGTTGATTCCATTTATGAAATAAAACACATTTTCTAAAAACTCATGTTTTTTAAGAAATAATGTAAACCTTCTAGAAGCTGTGATTTTAAAAAACGGGGGAAGTAAGCTTTTCTTTTTTCCAAACGCATGCGCAAACTATAGAAAGTCGTTATGATGTAGAATGTGCATACTTTGTTGATTCCATTGATGGAATAAAACACATTTTCTAAAAACTCGTGTTTTTTAAGAAATCATGTAAACCTTCTAGAAGCTGTGATTTTAAAAAACGAGGGAAGTAAGCTTTTCTTATTTCCGGACGCATGCGCAAACTATAGAAAGTCGTTATGACGTAGAATGTGCATACTTTGTAGATTCCATTTATGAAATAAAACACATTTTCTAAAAAGTCGTGTTTTTTACGAAATCATGTAAACCTTCTAGACGCTGTGAGTTTAAAAAACGGGGGAAGTAAGCTTTTCTTATTTCCGTACGCATGCGCAAACTATAGAAAGTCCTTATGACGTAGAATGTGCATACTTTGTAGATTCCAATTATGAAATAAAACACATTTTCTAAAAACTCGTGTTTTTTACGAAATCATGTAAACCTTCTAGACGCTGTGACTTTAAAAAATGGTGGAAGTAAGCTTTTCTTATTTCCAGACGCATGCGCAAACTATAGGAAGTCGTTATGATGTGGAATGTGCATACTTTGTAGATTCCATTTATGAAATAAAACACATTTTCTAAAAACTCGTGTTTTTTACGAAATCATGTAAACCTTCTAGAAGCTGTGATTTTAAAAAATGGTGGAAGTAAGCTTTTCTTCTTTCCGGACGCATGCGCAAACTATAGAAAGTCGTTATGACGTAGAATGTGCATACTTTGTATATTCCATTTATGAAATAAAACACATTTTCTAAAAACTCGTGTTTTTTAAGAAATCATGTAAACCTTCTAGAAGCTTTGATTTTAAAAAACGGTGGAAGTAAGCTTTTCTTCTTTCCGGACGCATGCGCAAACTATAGAAAGTCGTTATGACGTAGAATGTGCATAATTTGTAGATTCCATTTATGAAATAAAACACATTTTCTAAAAACTCGTGTTTTTTAAGAAATCATGTAAACCTTCTAGAAGCTTTGATTTTAAAAAACGGTGGAAGTAAGCTTTTCTACTTTCCGGACGCATGCGCAAACTATAGAAAGTCGTTATGACGTAGAATTTGCATACTTTGTTGATTCCATTTGTGAAATAAAACATATTTTCTAAAAACTCGTGTTTTTTAAGAAATCATGTAAACCTTCTAGAAGCTGTGATTTTAAAAAACGGGGGAAGTAAGCTTTTCTTATTTCCAAAGGCATGCGCAAACTATAGAAAGTCATTATGACGTAGAATGTGCATACTTTGTTGATTCGATTTGTGAAATAAAACACATTTTCTAAAAACTCGTGTTTATTAAGAAATCATTTAAACCTTTAGAAGCTGTGATTTTAAAAAACGGGGTAAGTAAGCTTTTCTTATATCCGGACGCATGCGCAAACTATAGAAAGTTGTTATGACGTAGAATGTGCATACTTTGTAGATTCCAATTATGAAATAAAACACATTTTCTATAAACTCGTGTTTTTTACGAAATCATGTAAACCTTCTAGAAGCTGTGATTTAAAAAAACGGTGGAAGTAAGCTTTTCTTATTTTCGGACGCATGCACAAACTATAGAAAGTTGTTATGACGTACAATGTGCATACTTTATAGATTCCATTTATGAAATAAAACACATTTTCAAAAAACTCGTGTTTTTTAAGAAATCATTTAAACCTTCTAGAAGCTGTGATTTTAAAAAACGGTGGAAGTAAGCTTTTCTTATTTCCAAAGGCATGCGCAAACTATAGAAAGTCGTTATGACGTAGAATGTGCATACTTTGTTGATTCCATTTGTGAAATAAAACACATTTTCTAAAAACTCTAGTTTTTTAAGAAATCATGTAAACCTTTAGAAGCTGTGATTTTAAAAAACGGGGGAAGTAAGCTTTTCTTTTTTCCGGCCGCATGCGCAAACTATAGAAAGTCGTTATGACGTAGAATGTGCATACTTTGTAGATTCCATTTATGAAATAAAACACATTTTCTAAAAACTCATGTTTTTTACGAAATCATGTAAACCTTCTAGAAGCTGTGATTTTAAAAAACGGTGGAAGTAAGCTTTTCTTATTTCCGGACGCATGCGCAAACTATAGAAAGTCGTTATGACGTAGAATGTGCATACTTTGTAGATTCCATTTATGAAATAAGACACATTTTCTAAAAACTCGTGTTTTTTAAGAAATCATGTAAACCTTCTAGAAGCTGTGATTTTAAAAAACGGGGGAAGTAAGCTTTTCTTATTTCCGGAAGCATGCGCAAGCTATAGAAAGTCGTTATGACGTAGAATGTGCATACTTTATAGATTCCATTTATGAAATAAAACACATTTTTAAAAAACTCGTGTTTTTTACGAAATCATGTAAACCTTCTAGAAGCTGTGATTTTAAAAAACGGTGGAAGTAAGCTTTTCTTATTTCCGTACGCATGCGCAAACTATAGAAAGTCGTGATGACGTAAAATGTGCATACTTTGTAGATTCCATTTATGAAATAAAACACATTTTCTAAAAACTCTCGTTTTTTACAAAATCATGTAAACCTTCTAGAAGCTGTGATTTTAAATAACGGTGGAAGTAAGCTTTTCTTATTTCCGGACGCATGCGCAAACTATAGAAAGTCGTTCTGACGTAGAATATGCATACTTTGTTGATTCCATTTATGAAATAAAACACATTTTCTAAAAACTCATGTTTTTTAAGAAATAATGTAAACCTTCTAGAAGCTGTGATTTTAAAAAACGGGGGAAGTAAGCTTTTCTTTTTTCCAAACGCATGCGCAAACTATAGAAAGTCGTTATGACGTAGAATGTGCATACTTTGTTGATTCCATTGATGAAATAAAACACATTTTCTAAAAACTCGTGTTTTTTAAGAAATCATGTAAACCTTCTAGAAGCTGTGATTTTAAAAAACGAGGGAAGTAAGCTTTTCTTATTTCCGGACACATGCGCAAACTATAGAAAGTCGTTATGACGTAGAATGTGCATACTTTGTAGATTCCATTTATGAAATAAAACACATTTTCTAAAAAGTCGTGTTTTTTACGAAATCATGTAAACCTTCTAGACGCTGTGAGTTTAAAAAACGGGGGAAGTAAGCTTTTCTTATTTCCGTACGCATGCGCAAACTATAGAAAGTCGTTATGACGTAGAATGTGCATACTTTGTTGATTCCATTTATGAAATAAAACACATTTTCTAAAAACTCATGTTTTTTAAGAAATCATGTAAACCTTCTAGAAGCTCTAATTTTAAAAAACGGGGGAAGTAAGCTTTTCATATTTCCGGATGCATGCGCAAACTATAGAAAGTCGTTATGACATAGAATGTGCATACTTTGTTGATTCCATTTTGAAATAAAACACATTTTCTAAATACTCGTGTTTTTAAGAAATCATGTAAACCTTTAGAAGCTGTAATTTTAAAAAACGGTGGAAGTAAGCTTTTCTTATTTCCGGACGCGTGGGCAAACTATAGAAAGTCGTGATAACGTAGAATATGCATACTTTGTTGATTCCATTTATCAAATAAAACATATTTTCTAAAAACTAGTGTTTTTTAAGAAATCATGTAAACCTTCTAGAAGCTGTGATTTTAAAAAACGGGGGAAGTAAGCTTTTCTTATTTCCGGAAGCATGCGCAAACTATAGAAAGTCGTTATGACGTAGAATGTGCATACTTTGTATATTCCATTTATGAAATAAAACACATTTTCTAAAAACTCGTGTTTTTTACGAAATCATGTAAACCTTCTAGAAGCTGTGATTTTAAAAAACGGTGGAAGTAAGATTTTCTTATTTCCGGATGCATGCACAAACTATAGAAAGTCGTTATGACGTAGAATGTGCATACTTTGTTGATTCCATTTATGAAATAAAACACATTTTCTAAAAACTCATGTTTTTTAAGAAATCTTGTAAACCTTCTAGAAGCTGTGATTTTAAAAAACGGGGAAAGTAAGCTTTTCTTATTTCCGGAAGCATGCGCAAACTATAGAAAGTCGTTATGACGTAGAATGTGCATACTTTGTATATTCCATTTATGAAATAAAACACATTTTCTAAAAACTCGTGTTTTTTACGAAATCATGTAAACCTTCTAGAAGCTGTGATTTTAAAAAACGGTGGAAGTAAGATTTTCTTATTTCCGGATGCATGCACAAACTATAGAAAGTCGTTATGACGTAGAATGTGCATACTTTGTTGATTCCATTTATGAAATAAAACACATTTTCTAAAAACTCGTGTTTTTTAAGAAATCATGTAAACCTTCTAGAAGCTGTGATTTTAAAAAACGGGGGAAGTAAGCTTTTCTTATTTCCATACGAATGCGCATACTATAGAAATTCGTTATGACGTAGAATGTGCATACTTTGTTGAATCCATTTATGAAATAAAAAACATTTTCAAAAAACTCGTGTTTTTTAAGAAATCAGGTAAACCTTCTAGAAGCTGTGATTTTAAAAAACAGTGGAAGTAAGCTTTTCTTATTTCCGGACGCATGCGCAAACTATAGAAAGTAGTTATGACGTAGAATATGCATACTTTGTTGATTCCATTTATCAAATAAAACATATTTTCTAAAAACTAGTGTTTTTTAAGAAATCATGTAAACCTTCTAGAAGCTGTGATTTTAAAAAACGGGGGAAGTAAGCTTTTCTTATTTCCGAACGCATGCGCAAACTATAGAAATTCGTTATGACATAGAATGTGCATACTTTGTTGATTCCATTTGTAAAATAAAACACATTTTCTAAAAACTCGTGTTTTTTAAGAAATCATGTAAACCTTTAGAAGCTGTGATTTTAAAAAACGGTGGAAGTAAGCTTTTCTTATTTCCGGACGCATGGGCAAACTATAGAAAGTCGTGATAACGTAGAATATGGATAATTTGTTGATTCCATTTATCAAATAAAACATATTTTCAAAAAACTAGTGTTTTTTAAGAAATCACGTAAACCTTCTAGAAGCTGTGATTTTAAAAAACGGGGGAAGTAAGCTTTTCTTATTTCCGGAAGCATGCGCAAACTATAGAAAGTCGTTATGACGTAGAATGTGAATACTTTATAGATTCCATTTATGAAATAAAACACATTTTCTAAAAACTCGTGTCTTTTACGAAATCATGTAAACCTTCTAGAAGCTGTGATTTTAAAAAACGGTGGAATTAAGCTTTTCTTATTTTCGGACGCATGCGCAAACTATAGAAAGTTGTTATGACGTAGAATGTGCATACTTTGTTGATTCCATTTATTAAATAAAACACATTTTCAAAAAACTCGTGTTTTTTAAGAAATCATGTAAACCTTCTAGAACCTGTGATTTTAAAAAACGGTGGAAGTAAGCTTTTCTTATTTCCGAACGCATGCGCAAACTATAGAAAGTCGTTATGACGTAGAATGTGCATACTTTGTAGATTCCATTTATGAAGTAAAACACATTTTCTAAAAACTCGTGTTTTTTACGAAATCATGTAAACCTTCTAAAAGATGTGATTTTAAAAAACGGTGGAAGTAAGCTTTTCTTATTTCCGGACGCATGCGAAAACTATAGAAAGTCGTTATGACGTAGAATATGCATACTTTGTTGATTCCATTTATGAAATAAAACACATTTTCTAAAAACTCGTGTTTTTTAAGAAATAATGTAAACCTTCTAGAAGCTGTGATTTTAAAAAACGGGGGAAGTAAGCTTTTATTTTTTCCAAACGCTTGCGCAAACTATAGAAAGTCGTTATGACGTAGAATGTGTATACTTTGTTGATTCCATTGATGAAATAAAACACATTTTCTAAAAACTCGTGTTTTTTAAGAAATCATGTAAACCTTCTAGAAGCTTTGAATTTAAAAAACGGGGGAAGTAAGTTTTTCTTATTTCCGGACGCATGCACAAACTATAGAAAGTCGTTATGACGTAGAATGTGCATACTTTGTAGATTCCATTTATGAAATAAAACACATTTTCTAAAAAGTCGTGTTTTTTATGAAATCATGTAAACCTTCTACACGCTGTGATTTTAAAAAACGGGGGAAGTAAGCTTTTCTTATTTCCGGACGCATTCGCAAACTATAGAAAGTCGTTATGACGTAGAATGTGCATACTTTGTTGATTCCATTTATGAAATAAAACACATTTTCTAAAAACTCGTTTTTTTTAAGAAATCATGAAAACCTTCTAGAAGCTGTGATTTTAAAAAACGGGGGAAGTAAGCTTTTCATATTTCCGGATGCATGCGCAAACTATAGAAAGTCGTTATGACATAGAATGTGCATACTTTGTTGATTCCATTTTTGAAATAAAACACATTTTCTAAAAACTCGTGTTTTTTAAGAAATCATGTAAACCTTTAGAAGCTGTGATTTTAAAAAACGGTGGAAGTAAGCTTTTCTTATTTCCGGACTCATGGGCAAACTATAGAAAGTCGTGATAATGTAGAATGTGCATACTTTGTTGATTCCATTTATCAAATAAAACATATTTTCTGAAAACTAGTGTTTTTTAAGAAATCATGTAAACCTTCTAGAAGCTGTGATTTTAGAAAACGGGGGAAGTAAGCTTTTCTTATTTCCAAACACATGCGCAAACTATAGAAAGTCGTTATGACGTAGAATGTGCATACTTTGTAGATTCCATTTATGAAATAAAACACATTTTCTAAAAACTCGTGTTTTTTACGAAATCATGTAAACCTTCTAGAAGCCGTGATTGTAAAAAACGGTGGAAGTAAGCTTTTCTTATTTCCGAAAGCATGCGCAAACTATAGAAAGTGGTTATGACGTAGAATGTGCATACTTTGTATATTCCATTTATGAAATAAAACACATTTTCTAAAAACTCATGTTTTTTACGAAATCATGTAATCCTTCTAGAAGCTGTGATTTTAAAAAACGGTGGAAGTAAGCTTTTCTTACTTCCGGACGCATGCACAAACTATAGAAAGTCTTTATGACGTAGAATGTGCATACTTTGTTGATTCCATTTATGAAATAAAACACATTTTCTAAAAACTCGTGTTTTTTAAGAAATCATGTAAACCTTCTAGAAGCTGTGATTTTAAAAAACGAGGGAAGTAATTTTTTCTTATTTCCAAACGCATGCGCAAACTATAGAAAGTCGTTATGACGTAGAATGTGCATACTTTGTTGATTCCATTGATGAAATAAAACGCATTTTCTAAAAACTCGTGTTTTTTATTAAATCATGTAAACCTTCTAGAAGCTGTGATTTTAAAAAATGGTGGAAGTAAGCTTTTCTTATTTCCGGACGCATGCGCAAACTATAGAAAGTCATTATGACGTAGAATGTGCATACTTTGTAGATTCCATTTATGAAATAAAACACATTTTCTAAAAACTCATGTTTTTTAAGAAATCATGTAAACCTTCTAGAAGCTGTGATATTAAAAAACGGGGGAAGTAAGCTTTTCTTATTTCCGGACGCATGCGCAAACTATAGAAAGTCGTTATGACGTAGAATGTGCATACTTTGTAGATTCCATTTATGAAATAAAACACATTTTCTAAAAACTCATGTTTTTTAAGAAATCATGTAAACCTTCTAGAAGCTGTGATTTTAAAAAACGGGGGAAGTAAGCTTTTCATATTTCCGGATGCATGCGCAAACTATAGAAAGTAGTTACGACGTAGAATGTGCATACTTTGTTGATTCCATTTATGAAATAAAACACATTTTCTAAAAACTCGTGTTTTTTAAGAAATCATGTAAACCTTCTAGTAGCTGTGATTTTAAAAAACAGGGGAAGTAAGCTTTTCTTATTTCCGGACGCATGCGCAAACTATAGAAAGTCGTTATGATGTAGAATGTGCATACTTTGTAGATTCCATTTATGAAATAAAACATATTTTCTAAAAACTCGTGTTTTTTACGAAATCATGTAAACCTTCTAGAAGCTGTGATTTTAAACAACGGGGGAAGTAAGCTTTTCTTATTTCCCAACGCATTCGCAAACTATAGAAAGTCGTTATGACGTAGAATGTGCATACCTTGTTGATCACATTTATGAAATAAAACACATTTTCTAAAAACTCGTGTTTTTTAAGAAATCATGTAAACCTTTAGAAGCTGTGATTTTAAAAAACGGGAGAAGTAAGCTTTTCTTATTTCCGGACGCATGCGCAAACTATAGAAAGTCTTTATGACGTAGAATGTGCTTACTTTGTAGATTCCATTTATGAAATAAAACACATTTTCTAAAAACTCGTGTTTTTTCGAAATCATGTAACCCTTCTAGAAGCTGTGATTTTAAAAAACGGTGGAAGTAAGCTTTTCTTATTTCCGGACGCATGCGCAAACTAACGAAAGCCGTTATGACGTAGAATGTGCATACTTTGTAGATTCCATTTATGAAATAAAACACATTTTCTAAAAACTCATGTTTTTTAAGAAATCTTGTAAACCTTCTAGAAGCTGTGATTTTAAAAAACGGGGAAAGTAAGCTTTTCTTATTTCCGGAAGCATGCGCAAATTATAGAAAGTCGTTATGACGTAGAATGTGCATACTTTATAGATTCCATTTATGAAATAAAACACATTTTAGAAAAAATCGTGTTTTTTAAGAAATGATGTAAAACTTCTAGAAGCTGTGATTTTAAAAATCGGGGGAAGTAAGCTTTTCTTATTTCCGGACGCATGCGCAAACTATAGAAAGTCGTTATGACGTAGAATGTGCATACTTTATAGATTCCATTTATGAAATAAAACACATTTTCTAAAAACACGTGTTTTTTAAGAAATAATGTAAACCTTCTAGAAGCTGTGATTTTAAAAAACGGGGGAAGTAAGCTTTTCTTATTTCCGGATGCATGCGCAAACTATAGCAAGTCTTTATGACGTAGAATGTGCATACTTTGTTGATTCCATTGATGAAATAAAACACATTTTCTAAAAACTCGTGTTTTTTAAGAAATCATGTAAACCTTCTAGAAGCTTTGATTTTAAAAAACGGGGGAAGTAAGCTTTTCTTATTTCCGGACGCATGCACAAACTATAGAAAGTCGTTATGACGTGGAAAGTGCATACTTTGTAGATTCCATTGATGAAATAAAACACATTTTCTAAAAAGTCGTGTTTTTTAAGAAATCATGTAAACCTTCTAGAAGCTGTGATTTTAAAAAACGGGGGAAGTAAGCTTTTCTTATTTCCAAACGCATGCGCAAATTATAGAAAGTCGTTATGACGTAGAATGTGCATACTTTGTTGATTCCATTTATGAAATAAAACACATTTTCTAAAATCTCGTGTTTTTTAAGAAATCATGTAAACCTTCTAGAAGCTGTGACGTAGAATGTGCATCATGTAATTCCATTTATAGAAAGTCGTTATGACGTAGAATGTGCATACTTTGTTGATTCCATTTATGAAATAAAACACATTTTCTAAAAACTCGTGTTTTTTAAGAAATCATGTAAACCTTCTAGAAGCTGTGATTTTAAAAAACGGGGGAAGTAATCTTTTCTTATTTCCGCACGCATGCGCAAACTATAGAAAGTCGTTATGACGTAGAATGTGCATACTTTGTAGATTCCATTGATGAAATAAAACACATTTTCTAAAAACTCGTGTTTTTTACGAAATCATGTAAACCTTCTAGAAGCTGTGATTGTAAAAAACGGTGGAAGTAAGCTTTTCTTATTTCCGGACGCATGCGCAAACTATAGAAAGTCGTTATGACGTAGAATGTGCATACTTTGTTGATTCCATTTATGATATAAAACACATTTTCTAAAAACTCATGTTTTTTAAGAAATCATGTAAACCTTCTAGAAGCTGTGATTTTAAAAAACGAGGGAAGTAAGCTTTTCTTATTTCCAAACGCATGCGCAAACTATAGAAAGTCGTTATGACGTAGAATGTGCATACTTTGTTGATTCCATTGATGAAATAAAACACATTTTCTAAAAACTCGTGTTTTTTATGAAATCATGTAAACCTTCTAGAAGCTGTGATTTTAAAAAACGGTGGAAGTAAGCTTTTCTTCTTTCCGGACGCATGCGCAAACTATAGAAAGTCGTTATGACGTAGAATGTGCATAATTTGTTGATTCCATTTATGAAATAAAACACATTTTCTAAAAACTCGTGTTTTTTAAGAAATCATGTAAACCTTCTAGAAGCTGTGATTTTAAAAAAGGGGGGAAGTAAGCTTTTCTTATTTCCAAACGCATGCGCAAACTATAGAAAGTCGTTATGACGTAGAATGTGCATACTTTGTTGATTCCATTGATGAAATAAAACACATTTTCTAAAAACTCGTGTTTTTTATGAAATCATGTAAACCTTCTAGAAGCTGTGATTTTAAAAAACGGTGGAAGTAAGCTTTTCTTCTTTCCGGACGCATGCGCAAACTATAGAAAGTCGTTATGACGTAGAATGTGCATAATTTGTTGATTCCATTTATGAAATAAAACACATTTTCTAAAAACTCGTGTTTTTTAAGAAATCATGTAAACCTTCTAGAAGCTGTGATTTTAAAAAATGGGGGAAGTAAGATTTTCTTATTTCCAAACGCATGCGCAAATTATAGAAAGTCGTTATGACGTAGAATGTGCATACTTTGTTGATTCCATTGATGAAATAAAACACATTTTCTAAAAACTCGTGTTTTTTATGAAATCATGTAAACCTTCTAGAAGCTGTGATTTTAAAAAACGGTGGAAGTAAGCTTTTCTTCTTTCCGGACGCATGCGCAAACTATAGAAAGTCGTTATGACGTAGAATGTGCATAATTTGTTGATTCCATTTATGAAATAAAACACATTTTCTAAAAACTCGTGTTTTTTAAGAAATCATGTAAACCTTCTAGAAGCTGTGATTTTAAAAAATGGGGGAAGTAAGATTTTCTTATTTCCAAACGCATGCGCAAATTATAGAAAGTCGTTATGACGTAGAATGTGCATACTTTGTTGATTCCATTTATGAAATAAAACACATTTTCTAAAATCTCGTGTTTTTTAAGAAATCATGTAAACCTTCTAGAAGCTGTGATTTTAAAAAACGGGGGAAGTAAGCTTTTCTTATTTCCGGACGGATGGGCAAACTTTAGAAAGTCGTTATGACGTAGAATGTGCATACTTTGTAGATTCCATTTATGAAATAAAACACATTTTCTAAAAACTCGTGTATTTTATGAAATCATGTAAACCTTCTAGAAGCTGTGATTTTAAAAAACGGTGGAAGTAAGCTTTTCTTATTTCCGGACGAATGCACAAACTATAGAAAGTCGTTATGACGTAGAATGTGCATACTTTGTATATTCCATTTATGAAATAAAACACATTTTCTAAAAACTCGTGTTTTTTACGAAATCATGTAAACCTTCTAGAAGCTGTGATTATAAAAAACGGTGGAAGTAAGCTTTTCTTATTTCCGGACGCATGCGCAAACTATAGAAAGTCGTTATGACGTAGAATGTGCATACTTTGTTGATTCCATTTATGAAATAAAACACATTTTCTAAAAACTCGTGTTTTTTAAGAAATCATGCAAACCTTCTAGAAGCTGTGATTTTAAAAAACGGGGGAAGTAAGCTTTTCTTATTTCCATACGAATGCGCATACTATAGAAATTCGTTATGACGTAGAATGTGCATACTTTGTTGAATCCATTTATGAAATAAAAAATATTTTCAAAAAACTCATGTTTTTTAAGAAATCATGTAAACCTTCTAGAAGCTGTGATTTTAAAAAACAGTGGAAGTAAGCTTTTCTTATTTCCGGACGCATGCGCAAACTATAGAAAGTAGTTATGACGTAGAATATGCATACTTTGTTGATTCCATTTATCAAAGAAAACATATTTTCTAAAAACTAGTGTTTTTTAAGAAATCATGTAAACCTTCTAGAAGTTGTGATTTTAAAGAACGGGGGAAGTAAGCTTTTCTTTTTTCCGAACGCATGTGCAAACTATAGAAAGTCGTTATGACGTAGAATGTGCATACTTTGTTGATTCAATTTATGAAATAATACACATTTTCTAAAAACTCGTGTTTTTTAAGAAATCATGTAAACCTTCTAGAAGCTGTGATTTTAAAAAACGGGGGAAGTAAGCTTTTCATATTTCCGGATGCATGCGCAAACTATAGAAAGTCGTTATGACATAGAATGTGCATACTTTGTTGATTCCATTTGTGAAATAAAACACATTTTCTAAAAACTCATGTTTTTTAAGAAATCATGTAAACCTTTAGAAGTTGTGATTTAAAAAAACGGTGGAAGTAAGCTTTTCTTATTTCCGGACGCATGCGCAAACTATAGAAAGTCGTTATGATGTAGAATGTGCATACTTTGTTGATTCCATTTATGAAATAAAACACATTTTCTAAAAACTCGTGTTTTTTAAGAAATCATGTAAACCTTCTAGAAGCTGTGATTTTAAAAAACGGGGGAAGTAAGCTTTTCTTTTTTCCAAACGCATGCGCAAAAGATAGAAAGTCGTTATGACGTAGAATGTGCATACTTTGTTGATTCCATTGATGAAATAAAACACATTTTCTAAAAACTCGTGTTTTTTAAGAAATCATGTAAACCTTCTAGAAGCTTTGATTTTAAAAAACGGTGGAAGTAAGCTTTTCTTATTTCCGGACGCATGCGCAAACTATAGAAAGTCGTTATGACGTAGAATATGCATACTTTGTTGATTCCATTTATGAAATAAAACACATTTTCTAAAAACTCGTGTTTTTTAAGAAATAATGTAAACCTTCTAGAAGCTGTAATTTTAAAAAACGGGGGAAGTAAGCTTTTCTTTTTTCCAAACGCATGCGCAAACTATAGAAAGTCGTTATGACGTAGAATGTGCATACTTTGTTGATTCCATTGATGAAATAAAACACATTTTCTAAAAACTCGTGTTTTTTAAGAAATCATGTAAACCTTCTAGAAGCTTTGATTTTAAAAAACGGGGGAAGTAAGCTTTTCTTATTTCTGGACGCATGCACCAACTATAGAAAGTCGTTATGACGTAGAATGTGCATACTTTGTAGATTCCATTTATGAAATAAAACATATTTTCTAAAAACTCGTGTTTTTTAAGAAATCATGTAAACCTTCTAGAAGCTGTGATTTTAAAAAACGGGGGAAGTAAGCTTTTCTTATTTCCAAAGGCATGCGCAAACTATAGAAAGTCGTTATGACGTAGAATTTGCATACTTTGTTGATTCCATTTGTGAAATAAAACACATTTTCTAAAAACTCTTGTTTTTTAAGAAATCATGTAAACCTTTAGAAGCTGTGATTTTAAAAAATGGGGTAAGTAAGCTTTTCTTATATCCGGATGCATGCGTAAACTATAGAAAGTCGTTATGACGTAGAATGTGCATACTTTGTAGATTCGATTTATGAAATAAAACACATTTTCTAAAAACTCGTGTTTTTTACGAAATCATGTAAACCTTGTAGAAGCTGTGATTTTAAAAAACGGGGGAAGTATGCTTTTCTTATTTCCGGACGCATGCGCAAACTATATAAAGTCGTTATGACGTAGAATATGCATACTTTGTTGATTCCATTGATGAAATAAAACACATTTTCTAAAAACACGTGTTTTTTTTGAAATCATGTAAACCTTCTAGAAGCTGTGATTTTAAAAAACGAGGGAAGTAAGCTTTTCTTATTTCCAAACGCATGCGCAAACTATAGAAAGTCGTTATGACGTAGAATATGCATACTTTGTTGATTCCATTGATGAAATAAAACACATTTTCTAAAAACACGTGTTTTTTTTGAAATCATGTAAACCTTCTAGAAGCTGTGATTTTAAAAAACGGTGGAAGTAAGCTTTTCTTCTTTCCGGACGCATGCGCAAACTATAGAAAGTCGTTATGACGTAGAATGTGCATACTTTGTTGATTCCATTTATGAAATAAAACACATTTTCTAAAATCTCGTGTTTTTTAAGAAATCATGTAAACCTTCTAGAAGCTGTGATTTTAAAAAACGGGGGAAGTAAGCTTTTCTTATTTCCGGATGGATGGGCAAACTTTAGAAAGTCGTTATGACGTAGAATGTGCATACTTTGTAGATTCAATTTATGAAATAAAACACATTTTCTAAAAACTCGTGTATTTTATGAAATCATGTAAACCTTCTAGAAGCTGTGATTTTAAAAAACGGTGGAAGTAAGCTTTTCTTATTTCCGGACGAATGCACAAACTATAGAAAGTCATTATGACGTAGAATGTGCATACTTTGTATATTCCATTTATGAAATAAAACACATTTTCTAAAAACTCGTGTTTTTTACGAAATCATGTAAACCTTCTAGAAGCTGTGATTATAAAAAACGGTGGAAGTAAGCTTTTCTTATTTCCGGACGCATACGCAAACTATAGAAAGTCGTTATGATGTAGAATGTGCATACTTTGTTGATTCCATTTATGAAATAAAACACATTTTCTAAAAACTCGTGTTTTTTAAGAAATCATGTAAACCTTCTAGAAGCTGTGATTTTAAAAAACGGGGGAAGTAAGCTTTTCTTATTTCCATACGAATGCGCATACTATAGAAATTCGTTATGACGTAGAATGTGCATACTTTGTTGAATCCATTTATGAAATAAAAAACATTTTCAAAAAACTCGTGTTTTTTAAGAAATCATGTAAACCTTCTAGAAGCTGTGATTTTAAACAACAGTGGAAGTAAGCTTTTCTTATTTTCGGACGCATGCGCAAACTATAGAAAGTAGTTATGACGTAAAATATGCATACTTTGTTGATTCCATTTATCAAATAAAACATATTTTCTAAAAACTAGTGTTTTTTAAGAAATCATGTAAACCTTCTAGAAGTTGTGATTTTAAAAAACGGGGGAAGTAAGCTTTTCTTTTTTCGGAACGCATGCGCAAACTATAGAAAGTCGTTATGACGTAGAATGTGAATACTTTGTTGATTCCATTTATGAAATAATACACATTTTTTAAAAACTCGTGTTTTTTAAGAAATCATGTAAACCTTCTAGAAGCTGTGATTTTAAAAAACGGGGGAAGTAAGCTTTTCATATTTCCGGATGCATGCGCAAACTATAGAAAGTCGTTATGACATAGAATGTGCATACTTTGTTGATTCCATTTGTGAAATAAAACAAATTTTCTAAAAACTCGTGTTTTTTAAGAAATCATGTAAACCTTTAGAAGCTGTGATTTTAAAAAATGGTGGAAGTAAGCTTTTCTTATTTCCGGACGCATGGGCAAACTATAGAAAGTCGTGATAACGTAGAATATGCATACTTTGTTGATTCCATTTATCAAATAAAACATATTTTCTAAAAACTAGTGTTTTTCACGAAATCATGTAAACCTTCTAGAAGTTGTGATTTAAAAAAACGGTGGAAGTAAGCTTTTCTTATTTCCGGACGCATGCGCAAACTATAGAAAGTTGTTATGACGTAGAATGTGCATAGTTTGTTGATTCCATTTATGAAATAAAACACATTTTCAAAAAACTCGTGTTTTTTAAGAAATCATGTAAACCTTCTAGAAGCTGTGATTTTAAAAAACGGTGGAAGTAAGCTTTTCTTATTTCCGAACGCATGCGCAAACTATAGAAAGTCGTTATGACGTAGAATGTGCATACTTTGTAGATTCCATTTATGAAATAAAACACATTTTCTAAAAACTCGTGTTTTTTACGAAATCATGTAAACCTTCTAGAAGCTGTGATTTTAAAAAACGGTGGAAGTAAGCTTTTCTTATTTCCAAAGGCATGCGCAAACTATAGAAAGTCGTTATGACGTAGAATGTGCATACTTTGTTGATTCCATTTGTGAAATAAAACACATTTTCTAAAAACTCTTGTTTTTTAAGAAATCATGTAAACCTTCTAGAAGCTGTGATTTTAGAAAACGGGGGAAGTAAGCTTTTCTTATTTCCAAACACATGCGCAAACTATAGAAAGTCGTTATGACGTAGAATGTGCATACTTTGTTGATTCCATTTATGAAATAAATCACATTTTCTAAAAACTCGTGTTTTTTAAGAAATCATGTAAACCTTCTAGAAGCTGTGATTTTAAAAAATGGGGGAAGTAAGCTTTTCTTATTTCTGCACGCATGCGCAAACTATAGAAAGTCGTTATGACGTAGAATGTGCATACTTTGTAGATTCCATTTATGAAATAAAACACATTTTCTAAAAATTCGTGTTTTTTACGAAATCATGTAAACCTTTTAGAAGCTGTGATTGTAAAAAACGGTGGAAGTAAGCTTTTCTTATTTCCGAAAGCATGCGCAAACTATAGAAAGTCGTTATGACGTAGAATGTGCATACTTTTTATATTCCATTTATGAAATAAAACACATTTTCTAAAAACTCGTGTTTTTTACGAAATCATGTAATCCTTCTAGAAGCTGTGATTTTAAAAACCGGTGGAAGTAAGCTTTTCTTATTTCCGGACGCATGCGCAAACTATAGAAAGTCGTTATGACGTAGAATGTGCATACTTTGTAGATTCCATTTATGAAATAAAACACATTTTCTAAAAACTCATGTTTTTTAAGAAATCATGTAAACCTTCTAGAAGCTGTGGTTTTAGAAAACGGGGGAAGTAAGCTTTTCTTATTTCTGGATGCATGCACAAACTATAGAAAGTAGTTATGACATAGAATGTGCATACTTTGTTGATTCCATTTATGAAATAAAACACATTTTCTAAAAACTCGTGTTTTTTACGAAATCATGTAAACCTTCTAGAAGCTGTGATTTCAAAAAACGGAGGAAGTAAGCTTTTCTTATTTTCGGACGCACGCGCAAACTATAGAAAGTCGTTATAACGTAGAATGTGTATACTTTGTTGATTCCATTTATGAAATAAAACACATTTTCTAAAAACTAGTGTTTTTTAAGAAATCATGTAAACCTTCTAGAAGTTGTGATTTTAAAAAACGGGGGAAGTAAGCTTTTCTTATTTCCAAACGCATGCGCAAACTATAGAAAGTCGTTATGACGTAGAATGTGCATACTTTGTAGATTCCATTGATGAAATAAAACACATTTTCTCTTAACTCGTGTTTTTTACGAAATCATGTAAACCTTCTAGAAGCTATGATTTTAAAAAATGGTGGAAGTAAGCTTTTCTTATTTCCGGACGCATGCGCAAACGATAGAAAGTCGTTATGACGTAGAATGTGCATACTTTGCTGATTCCATTTATGAAATAAAACACATTTTCTAAAAACTCGTGTTTTTTAAGAAATCATGTAAACCTTCTAGAAGCTGTGATTTAAAAAAACGGTGGAAGTAAGCTTTTCTTATTTCCGGACGATTGCGCAAACTATAGAAAGTCGTTATGATGTAGAATGTGCATACTTTGTTGATTCCATTTATGAAATAAAACACATTTTCTAAAAACTCGTGTTTTTTAAGAAATCATGTAAACCTTCTAGAAGCTTTTATTTTAAAAAATGTTGGAAGTAAGTTTTTCTTATTTCCGGACGCATGCGCAAACTATAGAAAGTCGTCATGACGTAGAATGTGCATCCTTTGTTGATTCCATTTATTAAATAAAACAAATTTTCTAACAACTCGTGTTTTTTAAGAAGTCATGTAATCCTTCTAGAAGCTGTGATTTTAAAAAACGGGAGAAGTAAGCTTTTCTTATTTCCAAACGCATGCCCAAACTATAGAAAGTCGTTATGACGTAGAATGTTCATACTTTGTAGATTTCATTTATGAAATAAAACACATTTTCTAAAAACTCGTGTTTTTTACGAAATCATGTAAAACTTCTAGAAGCTGTGATTTTAAAAAACGGTGGAAGTAAGCTTTTCTTTTTTCCGGACACATGCGCAAACTATAGAAAGTCGTTATGTGCATCCTTTCTAGATTCCATTTATGAAATAAAACACATTTTCTAAAAGCTCGTGTTTTTTACGAAATCATGTAAACCTTCTAGAAGCTGTGATTTTAAAAAACGGTGGAAGTAAGCTTCTCTTATTTCCGGACGCATGCGCAAACTATAGAAAGTCGTTATGACGTAGAATGTGCATACTTTGTAGATTCCATTTATGAAATAAAACACATTTTCTAAAAACTCGTGTTTTTTAAGAAATAATGTAAACCTTCTAGAAGCTGTGATTTTAAAAAACGGGGGAAGTAAGCTTTTCTTATTTCCGGACGCATGCGCAAACTATAGAAAGTCGTTATGAATTAGAATGTGCATACTTTGTAGATTCCATTTATGAAATAAAACACATTTTCTAAAAACTCGTGTTTTTTACGAAATCATGTAAACCTTCTAGAAGCTGTGATTTTAAAAAACGGTGGAAGTAAGCTTTTCTTATTTCTGAATGCATGCGTAAACTATAGAAAGTCGTTATGACGTAGAATGTGCATACTTTGTAGATTCGATTTATGAAATAAAACACATTTTCTAAAAACTCGTGTTTTTTACGAAATCATGTAAACATTCTAGAAGATGTGATTTTAAAAAACGGGGGAAGTAAGCTTTTCTTATTTCCGGACGCATGCGCAAACTATAGAAAGTCGTTATGACGTAGAATGTGCATACTTTTTAGATTCCATTTATGAAATAAAACACATTTTCTAAAAACTCGTGTTTTTTACGAAATCATGTAAACCTTCTAGAAGCTGTGATTTTAAAAAATGGTGGAAGTAAGCTTTTCTTATTTCTTGACGATTGCGCAAACTATAGAAAGTCATTATGACGTAGAATGTGCATACTTTGCTGATTCCATTCATGAAATAAAACACATTTTCTAAAAACTCGTGTTTTTTAAGAAATCGTGTAAACCTTCTAGAAGCTTTGATTTTAAAAAATGGTGGAAGTAAGCTTTTCTTATTTCCGGACGCATGCGCAAACTATAGAAAGTCGTTATGACGTAGAATGTGCATACTTTGTAGATTCCATTTATGAAATAAAACACATTTTCTAAAAACTCGTGTTTTTTACGAAATCATGTAAACCTTCTAGAAGCTGTGATTTTAAAAAACGGTGGAAGTAAGCTTCTCTTATTTCTGGATGCATGCGTAAACTATAGAAAGTCATTATGATGTAGAATGTGCATACTTTGTAGATTCCATTTATGAAATAAAACACTTTTCTAAAAACTCGTGTTTTTTACGAAATCATGTAAACCTTCTAGAAGTTGTGATTTCAAAAGACGGTGGAAGTAAGCTTTTCTTATTTTCGGATGCATGCGCAAACTATAGAAAGTCGTTATAACGTAGAATGTGTATACTTTGTTGATTCCATTTATAAAATAAAACACACTTTCTAAAAACTCGTGTTTTTTAAGAAATCATGTAAAACTTCTAGAAGTTGTGATTTTAAAAAACGGGGGAAGTAAGCTTTTCGTATTTCCAAACGCATGCGCAAACTATAGAAAGACGTTATGACGTAGAATGTGCATACTTTGTAGATTCCATTTATGAAATAAAACACATTTTCTCTTAACTCGTGTTTTTTACGAAATCATGTAAACCTTCTAGAAGCTATGATTTTAAAAAACGGTGGAAGTAAGCTTTTCTTATTTCCGGACGCATGCGCAAACTATAGAAAGTCGTTATGACGTAGAATGTGCATACTTTACTGATTCCATTTATAAAATAAAACACATTTTCTAAAAACTCGTGTTTTTTAAGAAATCATGTAAACCTTCTAGAAGCTGTGATTTTAAAAAACGGTGGAAGTAAGCTTTTCTTATTTCCGGATGCATGCGTAAACTATAGAAAGTCGTTATGATGTAGAATGTGCATACTTTGTAGATTCCATTTATGAAATAAAACACATTTTCTAAAAACTCGTGTTTTTTACGAAATCATGTAAACCTTCTAGAAGCTGTGATTTTAAAAAACGGTGGAAGTAAGCTTTTCTTATTTCCGGACGATTGCGCAAACTATAGAAAGTCGTTATGACGTAGAATGTGCATACTTTGTTGATTCCATTTATGAAATAAAACACATTTTCTAAAAACTCGTGTTTTTTAAATAATCATGTAAACCTTCTAGAAGCTTTGATTTTAAAAAATGTTGGAAGTAATCTTTTCTTATTTCCGGACGCATGCGCAAACTATAGAAAGTTGTTATCACATAGAATGTGCATCCTTTGTTGATTCCATTTATTAAATAAAACACATTTTCTAACAACTCGTGTTTTTTAAGAAAACATGTAATCCTTCTAGAAGCTGTGATTTTAAAACACGGGAGAAGTAAGGTTTTCTTATTTCCAAAGGCATGCCCAAACTATAGAAAGTCGTTATGACGTAGAATGTGCATACTTTGTAGATTTCATTTATGAAATAAAACACATTTTCTAAAAACTCATGTTTTTTAAGAAATCATGTAAACCTTCTAGAAGCTTTGATTTTAAAAAATGCTGGAAGTAAGCTTTTCTTATTTCCGGACGTATTGCCAAACTATAGAAAGTCGTTATGTGCATCCTTTGTAGATTCAATTTATGAAATAAAACACATTTTCTAAAAGCTCGTGTTTTTTACGAAATCATGTAAACCTTCTAGAAGCTGTGATTTTAAAAAACGGTGGAAGTAAGCTTCGCTTATTTCTGGACGCATGCGCAAACTATAGAAAGTCGTTATGACGTAGAATGTGCATACTTTGTAGATTCCATTGATGAAATAAAACACATTTTCTAAAAACTCGTGTTTTTTAAGAAATAATGTAAACCTTCTAGAAGCTGTGATTTTAAAAAACGGGGGAAGTAAGATTTTCTTATTTCCGGACGCATGCGCAAACTATAGAAAGTCATTATGATGTAGAATGTGCATACCTTGTAGATTCCATTTATGAAATAAAACACATTTTCTAAAAACTCGTGTTTTTTACGAAATCATGTAAACGTTCTAGAAGCTGTGATTTTAAAAAAGGGTGGAAGTAAGCTTTTCTTATTTCCGAATGCATGCGTAATATATAGAAAGTCGTTATGACGTAGAATGTGCATACTTTGTAGATTCGATTTATGAAATAAAACACATTTTCTAAAAACTCATGTTTTTTACGAAATCATGTAAACCTTCTAGAAGCTGTGATTTTAAAAAACGGGGGAAGTAAGCTTTTCTTATTTCCGGACGCATGCGCAAACTATAGAAAGTCGTTATGACGTAGAATGTGCATACTTTTTAGATTCCATTTATGAAATAAAACACATTTTCTAAAAACTCGTGATTTTTACGAAATCATGTAAACCTTCTAGAAGCTGTGATTTTAAAAAATGGTGGAAGTAAGCTTTTCTTATTTCTGGACGATTGCGCAAACTATAGAAAGTCGTTATGACGTAGAATGTGCATACTTTGCTGATTCCATTCATGAAATAAAACACATTTTCTAAAAACTCGTGTTTTTTAAGAAATCATGTAAACCTTCTAGAAGCTTTGATTTTAAAAAATGGTGGAAGTAAGCTTTTCTTATTTCCGGACGCATGCGCAAACTATAGAAAGTCGTTATGATGTAGAATGTGCATACTTTGTAGATTCCATTTATGAAATAAAACACATTTTCTAAAAACTCGTGTTTTTTAAGAAATCATGTAAACCTTCTAGAAGCTGTGATTTTAAAAAACGGGGGAAGTAAGCTTTTCTTATTTCCAAATGCATGCGCAAACTATATAAAGTCGTTATGACGTAGCATGTGCATACTTTGTTGATTCCATTGATGAAATAAAACACATTTTCTAAAAACTCGTGTTTTTTAAGAAATCATGTAAACCTTCTAGAAGCTGTGATTTTAAAAAACGGGGGAAGTAAGATTTTCTTATTTCCAAACGCATGCGCAAACTATAGAAAGTCGTTATGACGTAGAATGTGCATCCTTTGTTGATTCCATTTATGAAATAAAACACATTTTCTAACAACTCGTGTTTTTTAAGAAATCATGTAAACCTTCTAGAAGCTGTCATTTTAAAAAACGGGAGAAGTAAGCTTTTCTTAATTCCAAACGCATGCGCAAACTATAGAAAGTCGTGATGACGTAGAATGTGCATACTTTTTAGATTCCATTTATGAAATAAAACACATTTTCTAAAAACTCGTGTTTTTTAAGAAATCATGTAAACCTTCTAGAAGCTTTGATTTTAAAAAATGCTGGAAGTAAGCTTTTCTTATTTCCGGACGCATGCGCAAACTATAGAAAGTCGTTATGTGCATCCTTTGTAGATTCCATTTATGAAATAAAACACATTTTCTAAAAGCTCGTGTTTTTTACGAAATCATATAAACCTTCTAGAAGCTGTGATTTTAAAAAACGGTGGAATTAAGCTTCTCTTTTTTGCGGACGTATGCGCAAACTATAGAAAGTCGTTATGACGTAGAATGTGCATACTTTGTAGATTCCATTTATGAAATAAAACACATTTTCTAAAAACTCGTGTTTTTTACGGAATAATGTAAACCTTCTAGAAGCTGTGATTTTAAAAAACGGTGGAAGTAATCTTTTCTTATTTCCGGACGCATGCGCAAACTATAGAAAGTCGTTATGGCGTAGAATGTGCATACTTTGTTGATTCCATTTATGAAATAAAACACATTTTCTAAATACTCGTGTTTTTTAAGAAATCATGTAAACCTTCTAGAAGCAGTGATTTTAAAAAACGGTGGAAGTAAGCTTTTCTTATTTCCGGACGCATGGGCAAACTATAGAAAGTCGTTATGACGTAGAATGTGCATACTTTGTTGATTCCATTTATGAAATAAAACACATTTTCTCGAAACTCGTGTTTTTAAGAAATCATGTAAACCTTCTAGAAGCTATGATTTTAAAAAACGGGGGAAGTAAGCTTTTCTTATTTCCAAATGCATGCGCAAACTATAGAAAGTCGTTATGACGTAGAATGTGCATACTTTGTTGATTCCATTGATGAAATAAATCACATTTTCTAAAAACTCGTGTTTTTTAAGAAATCATGTAAACCTTCTAGAAGCTGTGATTTTAAAAAACGGGGGAAGTAAGCTTTTCCTATTTCCGGACGCATGCGCAAACTATAGAAAGTCATTATGACGTAGAATGTGCATACTTTGTAGATTTCATTTATGAAATAAAACACATTTTCTAAAAACTCGTGTTTTTTAAGAAATCATGTAAACCTTCTAGAAGCTTTGATTTTAAAAAATGCGGGAAGTAAGCTTTTCTTATTTCCGGACGCATTGCCAAACTATAGAAAGTCGTTATGTGCATCCTTTCTAGATTCCATTTAAGAAATAAAACACATTTTCTAAAAGCTCGTGTTTTTTACGAAATCATGTAAACCTTCTAGAAGCTGTGATTTTAAAAAATGGTGGAAGTAAGCTTTTCTTATTTCTGGACGATTGCGCAAACTATAGAAAGTCGTTATGACGTAGAATGTGCATACTTTGCTGATTCCATTCATGAAATAAAACACATTTTCTAAAAACTCATGTTTTTTAAGAAATCATGTAAACCTTCTAGAAGCTTTGATTTTAAAAAATGGTGGAAGTAAGCTTTTCTTATTTCCGGACGCATGCGCAAACTATAGAAAGTCGTTATGACGTAGAATGTGCATACTTTGTAGATTCCATTTATGAAATAAAACACATTTTCTAAAAACTCGTGTTTTTTAAGAAATCATGTAAACCTTCTAGAAGCTGTGATTTTAAAAAACGGGGGAAGTAAGCTTTTCTTATTTCCAAATGCATGCGCAAACTATATAAAGTCGTTATGACGTAGCATGTGCATACTTTGTTGATTCCATTGATGAAATAAAACACATTTTCTAAAAACTCGTGTTTTTTAAGAAATCATGTAAACCTTCTAGAAGCTGTGATTTTAAAAAACGGGGGAAGTAAGATTTTCTTATTTCCAAACGCATGCGCAAACTATAGAAAGTCGTTATGACGTAGAATGTGCATACTTTGTAGATTCCATTTATGAAATAAAAGACATTTTCTAAAAACTCGTGTTTTTTACGAAATCATGTAAACCTTCTAGAAGCTGTGATTTTAAGAAACTGTGGAAGTAAGCTTTTCTTATTTCCGGACGATTGCGCAAGCTACAGAAAGTCGTTATGACGTAGAATGTGCATACTTTGTTGATTCCATTTATGAAATAAAACACATTTTCTAAAAATTCGTGTTTTTTAAGAAATCATGTAAACCTTCTAGAAGCTGTGATTTTAAAAAACGGTGGAAGTAAGCTTTTCTTATTTCCGGATGCATGCGTAAACTATAGAAAGTCGTTATGATGTAGAATGTGCATGCTTTGTAGATTCCATTTATGAAATAAAACACATTTTCTAAAAACTCGTGTTTTTTACGAAATCATGTAAACCTTCTAGAAGCTGTGATTTTAAAAAACGCTGGAAGTAAGCTTTTCTTATTTCCGACGCATGCGCAAACTATAGAAAGTCGTTATGACGTAGAATGTGCATCCTTTGTTGATTCCATTTATGAAATAAAACACATTTTCTAACAACTCGTGTTTTTTAAGAAATCATGTAAACCTTCTAGAAGCTGTCATTTTAAAAAACGGGAGAAGTAAGCTTTTCTTAATTCCAAACGCATGCGCAAACTATAGAAAGTCGTGATGACGTAGAATGTGCATACTTTGTAGATTCCATTTATGAAATAAAACACATTTTCTAAAAACTCGTGTTTTTTAAGAAATCATGTAAACCTTCTAGAAGCTTTGATTTTAAAAAATGCTGGAAGTAAGCTTTTCTTATTTCCGGACGCATGCGCAAACTATAGAAAGTCGTTATGTGCATCCTTTGTAGATTCCATTTATGAAATAAAACACATTTTCTAAAAGCTCGTGTTTTTTACGAAATCATATAAACCTTCTAGAAGCTGTGATTTTAAAAAACGGTGGAATTAAGCTTCTCTTATTTGTGGACGTATGCGCAAACTATAGAAAGTCGTTATGACGTAGAATGTGCATACTTTGTAGATTCCATTTATGAAATAAAACACATTTTCTAAAAACTCGTGTTTTTTACGGAATAATGTAAACCTTCTAGAAGCTGTGATTTTAAAAAACGGTGGAAGTAATCTTTTCTTATTTCCGGACGCATGCGCAAACTATAGAAAGTCGTTATAGCATAGAATGTGCATACTTTGTTGATTCCATTTATGAAATAAAACACATTTTCTAAAAACTCGTGTTTTTTAAGAAATCATGTAAACCTTCTAGAAGCAGTGATTTTAAAAAACGGTGGAAGTAAGCTTTTCTTATTTCCGGACGCATGCGCAAACTATAGAAAGTCGTTATGACGTAGAATGTGCATACTTTGTTGATTCCATTTATGAAATAAAACACATTTTCTCGAAACTCGTGTTTTTAAGAAATCATGTAAACCTTCTAGAAGCTATGATTTTAAAAAACGGGGGAAGTAAGCTTTTCTTATTTCCAAATGCATGCGCAAACTATAGAAAGTCGTTATGACGTAGAATGTGCATACTTTGTTGATTCCATTGATGAAATAAATCACATTTTCTAAAAACTCGTGTTTCCTAAGAAATCATGTAAACCTTCTAGAAGCTGTGATTTTAAAAAACGGGGGAAGTAAGCTTTTCCTATTTCCGGACGCATGCGCAAACTATAGAAAGTCATTATGACGTAGAATGTGCATACTTTGTAGATTTCATTTATGAAATAAAACACATTTTCTAAAAACTCGTGTTTTTTAAGAAATCATGTAAACCTTCTAGAAGCTTTGATTTTAAAAAATGCGGGAAGTAAGCTTTTCTTATTTCCGGACGCATTGCCAAACTATAGAAAGTCGTTATGTGCATCCTTTCTAGATTCCATTTATGAAATAAAACACATTTTCTAAAAGCTCGTGTTTTTTACGAAATCATGTAAACCTTCTAGAAGCTGTGATTTTAAAAAATGGTGGAAGTAAGCTTTTCTTATTTCTGGACGATTGCGCAAACTATAGAAAGTCGTTATGACGTAGAATGTGCATACTTTGCTGATTCCATTCATGAAATAAAACACATTTTCTAAAAACTCGTGTTTTTTAAGAAATCATGTAAACCTTCTAGAAGCTTTGATTTTAAAAAATGGTGGAACTAAGCTTTTCTTATTTCCGGACGCATGCGCAAACTATAGAAAGTCGTTATGACGTAGAATGTGCATACTTTGTAGATTCCATTTATGAAATAAAACACGTTTTCTAAAAACTCGTGTTTTTTAAGAAATCATGTAAACCTTCTAGAAGCTGTGATTTTAAAAAACGGGGGAAGTAAGCTTTTCTTATTTCCAAATGCATGCGCAAACTATATAAAGTCGTTATGACGTAGCATGTGCATACTTTGTTGATTCCATTGATGAAATAAAACACATTTTCTAAAAACTCGTGTTTTTTAAGAAATCATGTAAACCTTCTAGAAGCTGTGATTTTAAAAAACGGGGGAAGTAAGATTTTCTTATTTCCAAACGCATGCGCAAACTATAGAAAGTCGTTATGACGTAGAATGTGCATACTTTGTAGATTCCATTTATGAAATAAAAGACATTTTCTAAAAACTCGTGTTTTTTACGAAATCATGTAAACCTTCTAGAAGCTGTGATTTTAAGAAACTGTGGAAGTAAGCTTTTCTTATTTCCGGACGATTGCGCAAGCTACAGAAAGTCGTTATGACGTAGAATGTGCATACTTTGTTGATTCCATTTATGAAATAAAACACATTTTCTAAAAACTCGTGTTTTTTAAATAATCATGTAAACCTTCTAGAAGCTTTGATTTTAAAAAATGTTGGAAGTAATCTTTTCTTATTTCTGGACGCATGCGCAAACTATAGAAAGTTGTTATCACATAGAATGTGCATCCTTTGTTGATTCCATTTATTAAATAAAACACATTTTCTAACAACTCGTGTTTTTTAAGAAAACATGTAATCCTTCTAGAAGCTGTGATTTTAAAAAATGGTGGAAGTAAGCTTTTCTTATTTCCAAAAGGCATGCCCAAACTATAGAAAGTCGTTATGACGTAGAATGTGCATACTTTGTAGATTTGATTTATGAAATAAAACACATTTTCTAAAAACTCGTGTTTTTTAAGAAATCATGTAAACCTTCTAGAAGCTTTGATTTTAAAAAATGCTGGAAGTAAGCTTTTCTTATTTCCGGACGTATTGCCAAACTATAGAAAGTCGTTATGTGCATCCTTTGTAGATTCAATTTATGAAATAAAACACATTTTCTAAAAGCTCGTGTTTTTTACGAAATCATGTAAACCTTCTAGAAGCTGTGATTTTTAAAAACGGTGGAAGTAAGCTTCGCTTATTTCTGGACGCATGCGCAAACTATAGAAAGTCGTTATGACGTAGAATGTGCATACTTTGTAGATTCCATTTATGAAATAAAACACATTTTCTAAAAACTCGTGTTTTTTAAGAAATAATGTAAACCTTCTAGAAGCTGTGATTTTAAAAAACGGGGGAAGTAAGATTTTCTTATTTCCGGACGCATGCGCAAACTATAGAAAGTCGTTATGACTTAGAATGTGCATACTTTGTAGATTCCATTTATGAAATAAAACACATTTTCTAAAAACTCGTGTTTTTTACGAAATCATGTAAACCTTCTAGAAGCTGTGATTTTAAAAAACGGTGGAAGTAAGCTTTTCTTATTTCCGAATGCATGCGTAAACTATAGAAAGTCGTTATGACGTAGAATGTGCATACTTTGTAGATTTGATTTATGAAATAAAATACATTTTCTAAAAACTCGTGTTTTTTACGAAATCATGTAAACCTTCTAGAAGCTGTGATTTTAAAAAATGGTGGAAGTAAGCTTTTCTTATTTCTTGACGATTGCGCAAACTATAGAAAGTCATTATGACGTAGAATGTGCATACTTTGCTGATTCCATTCATGAAATAAAACACATTTTCTAAAAACTCGTGTTTTTTAAGAAATCATGTAAACCTTCTAGAAGATTTGATTTTAAAAAATGGTGGAAGTAAGCTTTTCTTATTTCCGGACGCATGCGCAAACTATAGAAAGTCGTTATGACGTAGAATGTGCATACTTTGTAGATTCCATTTATGAAATAAAACACATTTTCTAAAAACTCATGTTTTTTACGAAATCATGTAAACCTTCTTGAAGCTGTGATTTTAAAAAACGGTGGAAGTAAGCTTTTCTTATTTCCGGATGCATGCGTAAACTATAGAAAGTCGTTATGACGTAGAATGTGCATACTTTGTAGATTCCATTTATGAAATAAAACAAATTTTCTAAAAACTCGTGTTTTTTACGAAATCATGTAAACCTTCGAGAAGCTGTGATTTTAAGAAACTGTGGAAGTAAGCTTTTCTTATTTCCGGACGATTGCGCAAGCTATAGAAAGTCGATATGACGTAGAATGTGCATACTTTGTTGATTCCATTTATGAAATAAAACACATTTTCTAAAAACTCGTGTTTTTTAAGAAATCATGTAAACCTTCTAGAAGCTGTGATTTTAAAAAACGGTGGAAGTAAGCTTTTCTTATTTCCGGATGCATGCGTAAACTATAGAAAGTCGTTATGATGTAGAATGTGCATGCTTTGTAGATTCCATTTATGAAATAAAACACATTTTCTAAAAACTCGTGTTTTTTACGAAATCATGTAAACCTTCTAGAAGCTGTGATTTTAAAAAACGGGTGAAGTAAGCTTTTCTTATTTCCGGACGAATGCGCAAACTATAGAAAGTCGTTATGACGTAGAATGTGCATACTTTGTAGATTCCATTTATGAAATAAAACACATTTTCTAAAAAGTCGTGTTTTTTAAGAAATCATGTAAAACTTCTAGAAGCTTTGATTTTAAAAAATGCTGGAAGTAAGCTTTTCTTATTTCCGACGCATGCGCAAACTATAGAAAGTCGTTATGACGTAGAATGTGCATCCTTTGTTGATTCCATTTATGAAATAAAACACATTTTCTAACAACACGTGTTTTTTAAGAAATCATGTAAACCTTCTAGAAGCTGTCATTTTAAAAAACGGGAGAAGTAAGCTTTTCTTAATTCCAAATGCATGCGCAAACTATAGAAAGTCGTGATGACGTAGAATTTGCATACTTTGTAGATTCAATTTATGAAATAAAACACATTTTCTAAAAACTTGTGTTTTTTAAGAAATCATGTAAACCTTCTAGAAGCTTTGATTTTAAAAAATGTTGGAAGTAAGCTTTTCTTATTTCCGGACGCATGCGCAAACTATAGAAAGTCATTATGTGCATCCTTTGTAGATTCCATTTATGAAATAAAACACATTTTCTAAAAGCTCGTGTTTTTTACGAAATCATGTAAACCTTCTAGAAGCTGTGATTTTAAAAAACGGTGGAATTAAGCTTCTCTTATTTGCGGACGTATGCGCAAACTATAGAAAGTCGTTATGACGTAGAATGTGCATACTTTGTAGATTCCCTTTATGAAATAAAACAAATTTTCTAAAAACTCGTGTTTTTTACGGAATAATGTAAACCTTCTAGAAGCTGTGATTTTAAAAAACGGTGGAAGTAAGCTTTTCTTATTTCCGGACGCATGCACAAACTATAGAAAGTCGTTATGACGTAGAATGTGCGTACTTTGTTGATTCCATTGATCAAATAAAACACATTTTCTAAAAACTCGTGTTTTTTAAGAAATCATGTAAACCTTCTAGAAGCAGTGATTTTAAAAAACGGTGGAAGTAAGCTTTTCTTATTTCCGGACGCATGCGCAAACTATAGAAATTCGTTATGACGTAGAATGTGCATACTTTGTTGATTCCATTTATGAAATAAAACACATTTTCTAGAAACTCGTGTTTTTTAAGAAATCATGTAAACCTTCTGGAAGCTATGATTTTAAAAAACGGGGGAAGTAAGCTTTTCTTATTTCCAAATGCATGCGCAAACTATAGAAAGTCGTTATGACATAGAATGTGCATACTTTGTTGATTCCATTGATGAAATAAAACGCATTTTCTAAAAACTCGTGTTTTTTAAGAAATCATGTAAACCTTCTAGAAGCTGTGATTTTAAAAAACGGGGGAAGTAAGCTTTTCCTATTTCCGGACGCATGCGCAAACTATAGAAAGTCATTATGATGTAGAATGTGCATACTTTGTAGATTCCATTTATGAAATAAAACACATTTTCTAAAAACTCGTGTTTTTTACGAAATCATGTAAAGCTTCAAGAAGCTGTGATTTTAAAAAACGGGGGAAGTAAACTTTTCTTATTTCCGGACGCATGCGCAAACTATAGAAAGTCGTTATGACGTAGAATGTGCATACGTTGTTGATTCCATTGATGAAATAAAACACATTTTCTAAAAACTCGTGTTTTTTACGAAATCATGTAAACCTTCTAGAAGATGTGATTTTAAAAAACGGTGGAAGTAAGCTTTTCTTATTTCCGGACGCATGCGTAAACTATAGAAAGTCGTTATGACGTAGAATGTGCATACTTTGTAGATTCCATTCATGAAATAAAACACATTTTCTAAAAACTCGTGTTTTTTATGAAATCATGTAAACCTTCTAGAAGCTGTGATTTTAAAAAACGGGGGAAGTAAGCTTTTCTTATTTCCAAATGCATGCGTAAACTATAGAAAGTCGTTATACCGTAGAATGTGCATACTTTGTAGATTCCATTTATGAAATAAAACACATTTTCTAAAAACTCGTGTTTTTTACGAAATCATGTAAACCTTCTAGAAGCTGTGATTTTAAAAAACGGGGGAAGTAAGCTTTTCTTATTTCCGGACGCATGCGCAAACTATAGAAAGTCGTTATGACGTAGAATGTGCATACTTTGTAGATTCCATTTATGAAATAAAACACATTTTCTAAAAACTCGTGTTTTTTACAAAATCATGTAAACCTTCAAGAAGCTGTGATTTTAAAAAATGGTGGAAGTAAGCTTTTCTTATTTCCGGACGCATGCGCAAACTATAGAAAGTCATTATGACGTATAATGTGCATACTTTGTTGATTCCATTTATGAAATAAAACACATTTTCTAAAAACTCGTGTTTTTTAAGAAATCATGTAAACCTTCTTGAAGCTGTGATTTTAAAAAACGGTGGAAGTAAGCTTTTCTTATTTCCGGATGCATGCATAAACTATAGAAAGTCGTTATGACGTAGAATGTGCATACTTTGTAGATTCCATTTATGAAATAAAACACATTTTCTAAAAACTCGTGTTTTTTAAGAAATCATGTAAACCTTCTAGAAGCTGTGATTTTAAAAAACGGGGGAAGTAAGCTTTTCTTATTACCAAATGCATGCGCAAACTATAGAAAGTCGTTATGACGTAGCATGTGCATACTTTGTTGATTCCATTGATGAAATAAAACACATTTTCTAAAAACTCGTGTTTTTTAAGAAATCATGTAAACCTTCTAGAAGCTGTGATTTTAAAAAACGGTGGAAGTAAGCTTTTCTTATTTCCGGATGCATGCGTAAACTATAGAAAGTCGTTATGACGTGGAATGTGCATACTTTGTAGATTCCATTTATGAAATAAAACAAATTTTCTAAAAACTCGTGTTTTTTACGAAATCATGTAAACCTTCTAGAAGCTGTGATTTTAAGAAACTGTGGAAGTAAGCTTTTCTTATTTCCGGACGATTGCGCAAGCTATAGAAAGTCGATATGACGTAGAATGTGCATACTTTGTTGATTCCATTTACGAAATAAAACACATTTTCTAAAAACTCGTGTTTTTTAAGAAATCATGTAAACCTTCTAGAAGCTGTGATTTTAAAAAACGATGGAAGTAAGCTTTTCTTATTTCCGGATGCATGCGTAAACTATAGAAAGTCGTTATGATGTAGAATGTGCATGCTTTGTAGATTCCATTTATGAAATAAAACACATTTTCTAAAAACTCGTGTTTTTTACGAAATCATGTAAACCTTCTAGAAGCTGTGATTTTAAAAAACGGGTGAAGTAAGCTTTTCTTATTTCCGGACGAATGCGCAAACTATAGAAAGTCGTTATGACGTAGAATGTGCATACTTTGTAGATTCCATTTATGAAATAAAACACATTTTCCAAAAACTCGTGTTTTTTACGAAATCATGTAAACCTTCTAGAAGCTGTGATTTTAAAAAACGGTGGAAGTAAGCTTTTCTTATTTCCCGACGATTGCGCAAACTATAGAAAGTCGTTATGACGTAGAATGTGCATACTTTGTTGATTCCATTTATGAAATAAAACACATTTTCTAAAAAGTCGTGTTTTTTAAGAAATCATGTAAACCTTCTAGAAGCTTTGATTTTAAAAAATGCTGGAAGTAAGCTTTTCTTATTTCCGACGCATGCGCAAACTATAGAAAGTCGTTATGACGTAGAATGTGCATCCTTTGTTGATTCCATTTATGAAATAAAACACATTTTCTAACAACACGTGTTTTTTAAGAAATCATGTAAACCTTCTAGAAGCTGTCATTTTAAAAAACGGGAGAAGTAAGCTTTTCTTAATTCCAAACGCATGCGCAAACTATAGAAAGTCGTGATGACGTAGAATGTGCATACTTTGTAGATTCAATTTATGAAATAAAACACATTTTCTAAAAACTCGTGTTTTTTAAGAAATCATGTAAACCTTCTAGAAGCTTTGATTTTAAAAAATGCTGGAAGTAAGCTTTTCTTATTTCCGGACGCATGCGCAAACTATAGAAAGTCATTATGTGCATCCTTTGTAGATTCCATTTATGAAATAAAATACATTTTCTAAAAGCTCGTGTTTTTTACGAAATCATGTAAACCTTCTAGAAGCTGTGATTTTAAAAAACGGTGGAATTAAGCTTCTCTTATTTGCGGACGTATGCGCAAACTATAGAAAGTCGTTATGACGTAGAATGTGCATACTTTGTAGATTCCATTTATGAAATAAAACACATTTTCTAAAAACTCGTGTTTTTTACGGAATAATGTAAACCTTCTAGAAGCTGTGATTTTAAAAAACGGTGGAAGTAAGCTTTTCCTATTTCCGGACGCATGCGCAAACTATAGAAAGTCGTTATGACGTAGAATGTGCATACTTTGTTGATTCCATTTATGAAATAAAACACATTTTCTAAAAACTCGTGTTTTTTAAGAAATCATGTAAACCTTCTAGAAGCAGTGATTTTAAAAAACGGTGGAAGTAAGCTTTTCTTATTTCCGGACGCATGCGCAAACTATAGAAATTCGTTATGACGTAGAATGTGCATACTTTGTTGATTCCATTTATGAAATAAAACACATTTTCTAGAAACTCGTGTTTTTTAAGAAATCATGTAAACCTTCTAGAAGCTATGATTTTAAAAAACGGGGGAAGTAAGCTTTTCTTATTTCCAAATGCATGCGCAAACTATAGAAAGTCGTTATGACATAGAATGTGCATACTTTGTTGATTCCATTGATGAAATAAAACGCATTTTCTAAAAACTCGTGTTTTTTAAGAAATCATGTAAACCTTCTAGAAGCTGTGATTTTAAAAAACGGGGGAAGTAAGCTTTTCCTATTTCCGGACGCATGCGCAAACTATAGAAAGTCATTATGACGTAGAATGTGCATACTTTGTAGATTCCATTTATGAAATAAAACACATTTTCTAAAAACTCGTGTTTTTTACGAAATCATGTAAAGCTTCAAGAAGCTGTGATTTTAAAAAACGGGGGAAGTAAGCTTTTCTTATTTCCGGACGCATGCGCAAACTATAGAAAGTCGTTATGACGTAGAATGTGCATACGTTGTTGATTCCATTGATGAAATAAAACACATTTTCTAAAAACTCGTGTTTTTTACGAAATCATGTAAACCTTCTAGAAGATGTGATTTTAAAAAACGGTGGAAGTAAGCTTTTCTTATTTCCGGACGCATGCGTAAACTATAGAAAGTCGTTATGACGTAGAATGTGCATACTTTGTAGATTCCATTCATGAAATAAAACACATTTTCTAAAAACTCGTGTTTTTTATGAAATCATGTAAACCTTCTAGAAGCTGTGATTTTAAAAAACGGGGGAAGTAAGCTTTTCTTATTTCCAAATGCATGCGTAAACTATAGAAAGTCGTTATACCGTAGAATGTGCATACTTTGTAGATTCCATTTATGAAATAAAACACATTTTCTAAAAACTCGTGTTTTTTACGAAATCATGTAAACCTTCTAGAAGCTGTGATTTTAAAAAACGGGGGAAGTAAGCTTTTCTTATTTCCGGACGCATGCGCAAACTATAGAAAGTCGTTATGACGTAGAATGTGCATACTTTGTAGATTCCATTTATGAAATAAAACACATTTTCTAAAAACTCGTGTTTTTTACGAAATCATGTAAACCTTCAAGAAGCTGTGATTTTAAAAAATGGTGGAAGTAAGCTTTTCTTATTTCCGGACGCATGCGCAAACTATAGAAAGTCATTATGACGTATAATGTGGATACTTTGTTGATTCCATTTATGAAATAAAACACATTTTCTTAAAACTCGTGTTTTTTAAGAAATCATGTAAACCTTCTAGAAGCTGTGATTTTAAAAAACGAGAGAAGTAAGCTTTTCTTATTTCCAAATGCATGCGCAAACTATAGAAATTCGTTATGACGTATCATGTGCATACTTTGTTGATTCCATTGATGAAATAAAACAAACTTTCTAAAAACTCGTGTTTTTTAAGAAATCATGTAAACATTCTAGAAGCTGTGATTTCAAAAAAATGGGGGAAGTAAGCTTTTCTTATTTCCGGACGCATGCGCAAGCTATAGAAAGTCGTTATGACGTAGAATGTGCAAACTTTGTAGATTCCATTTATGAAATAAAACACATTTTCTAAAAACTCGTGTTTTTTACGAAATCATGTAAACCTTCTAGAAGCAGTGATTTTAAAAAACGGTGGAAGTAAGCTTTTCTTATTTCCGGATGCATGCATAAACTATAGAAAGTCGTTATGATGTAGAATGTGCATACTTTGTAGATTCCATTTATGAAATAAAACACATTTTCTAAAAACTCGTGTTTTTTAAGAAATCATGTAAACCTTCTAGAAGCTGTGATTTTAAAAAACGGGGGAAGTAAGCTTTTCTTATTTCCGAATGCATGCGCAAACTATAGAAAGTCGTTATGACGTAGCATGTGCATACTTTGTTGATTCCATTGATGAAATAAAACACATTTTCTAAAAACTCGTGTTTTTTAAGAAATCATGTAAACCTTCTAGAAGCTGTGATTTTAAAAAACGGGGGAAGTAAGATTTTCTTATTTCCAAACGCATGCGCAAACTATAGAAAGTCGTTATGACGTAGAATGTGCATACTTTGCTGATTCCATTTATGAAATAAAACACATTTTCTAAAAACTCGTGTTTTTACGAAATCATGTAAACGTTCTAGAAGCTGTGATTTTAAAAAACGGTGGAAGTAAGCTTTTCTTATTTCCGAATGCATGCGTAAAATATAGAAAGTCGTTATGACGTAGAATGTGCATACTTTGTAGATTCCATTTATGAAATAAAACACATTTTCTAAAAACTCATGTTTTTTACGAAATCATGTAAACCTTCTAGAAGCAGTGATTTTAAAAAACGGGGGAAGTAAGCTTTTCTTATTTCCGGACGCATGCGCAAACTATAGAAAGTCGTTATGACGTAGAATGTGCATACTTTTTAGATTCCATTTATGAAATAAAACACATTTTCTAAAAACTCGTGTTTTTTACGAAATCATGTAAACCTTCTAGAAGCTGTGATTTTAAAAAATGGTGGAAGTAAGCTTTTCTTATTTCTGGACGATTGCGCAAACTATAGAAAGTCGTTATGACGTAGAATGTGCATACTTTGCTGATTCCATTCATGAAATAAAACACATTTTCTAAAAACTCGTGTTTTTTAAGAAATCATGTAAACCTTCTAGAAGCTTTGATTTTAAAAAATGGTGGAAGTAAGCTTTTCTTATTTCCGGACGCATGCGAAACTATAGAAAGTCGTTATGACGTAGAATGTGCATACTTTGTAGATTCCATTTATGAAATAAAACACATTTTCTAAAAACTCATGTTTTTTACGAAATCATGTAAACCTTCTAGAAGCTGAGATTTTAAAAAACGGTGGAAGTAAGCTTTTCTTATTTCCGGACGCATGCGTAAACTATAGAAAGTCGTTATGACGTACAATGTGCATACTTTGTAGAGTCCATTTATGAAATAAAACACATTTTCTAAAAGCTCATGTTTTTTACGAAATCATGTAAACCTTCTAGAAGCTGTGATTTTAAAAAACGAGGCAAGTAAGCTTTTCTTATTTCCAGACGTATGCGCAAACTATAGAAAGTCGTTATGACGTAGAATGTGCATACTTTGTAGATTCCATTTATGAAATAAAACACATTTTCTAAAAACTCGTGTTTTTTACGAAATCATGTAAACCTTCTAGAAGCTGTGATTTTAAGAAACTGTGGAAGTAAGCTTTTCTTATTTCCGGACGATTGTGCAAGCTATAGAAATTCGATATGACGTAGAATGTGCATACTTTGTTGATTCCATTTATGAAATAAAACACATTTTCTAAAAACTCGTGTTTTTTAAGAAATCATGTAAACCTTCTAGAAGCTGTGATTTTAAAAAACGGTGGAAGTAAGCTTTTCTTATTTCCGGATGCATGCGTAAACTATAGAAAGTCGTTATGATGTAGAATGTGCATGCTTTGTAGATTCCATTTATGAAATAAAACACATTTTCTAAAAACTCGTGTTTTTTACGAAATCATGTAAACCTTCTAGAAGCTGTGATTTTAAAAAATGGGGGAAGTAAGCTTTTCTTATTTCCGGACGAATGCGCAAACTATAGAAAGTCGTTATGACGTAGAATGTGCATACTTTGTAGATTTCATTTATGAAATAAAACACATTTTCTAAAAACTCATGTTTTTTACGAAATCATGTAAACCTTCTAGAAGCTGTGATTTTAAAAAACGGTGGAAGTAAGCTTTTCTTATTTCCGGACGATTGCGCAAACTATAGAAAGTCGTTATGATGTAGAATGTGCATACTTTGTTGATTCCATTTATGAAATAAAACACATTTTCTAAAAAGTCATGTTTTTTAAGAAATCATGTAAACCTTCTAGAAGCTTTGATTTTAAAAAATGCTGGAAGTAAGCTTTTCTTATTTCCGACGCATGCGCAAACTATAGAAAGTCGTTATGACGTAGAATGTGCATCCTTTGTTGATTCCATTTATGAAATAAAACACATTTTCTAACAACACGTGTTTTTTAAGAAATCATGTAAACCTTCTAGAAGCTGTCATTTTAAAAAACGGGAGAAGTAAGCTTTTCTTCATTCCAAACGCATGCGCAAACTATAGAAAGTCGTGATGACGTAGAATGTGCATACTTTGTAGATTCCATTTATGAAATAAAACACATTTTCTAAAAACTCGTGTTTTTTAAGAAATCATGTAAACCTTCTAGAAGCTTTGATTTTAAAAAATGCTGGAAGTAAGATTTTCTTATTTCCGGACGCATGCGCAAACTATAGAAAGTCATTATGTGCATCCTTTGTAGATTCCATTTATGAAATAAAACACATTTTCTAAAAGCTCGTGTTTTTTACGAAATCATGTAAACCTTCTAGAAGCTGTGATTTTAAAAAACGGTGGAATTAAGCTTCTCTTATTTGCGGACGTATGCGCAAACTATAGAAAGTCGTTATGACGTAGAATGTGCATACTTTGTAGATTCCATTTATGAAATAAAACACATTTTCTAAAAACTCGTGTTTTTTACGGAATAATGTAAACCTTCTAGAAGCTGTGATTTTAAAAAACGGTGGAAGTAAGCTTTTCTTATTTCCGGACGCATGCGCAAACTATAGAAAGTCGTTATGACGTAGAATGTGCATACTTTGTTGATTCCATTTATGAAATAAAACACATTTTCTAAAAACTCGTGTTTTTTAAGAAATCATGTAAACCTTCTAGAAGCAGTGATTTTAAAAAACGGTGGAAGTAAGCTTTTCTTATTTCCAAATGCATGCGCAAACTATAGAAAGTCGTTATGACGTAGAATGTGCATACTTTGTTGATTCCATTTATGAAATAAAACACATTTTCTAGAAACTCGTGTTTTTTAAGAAATCATGTAAACCTTCTAGAAGCTACGATTTTAAAAAACGGGGGAAGTAAGCTTTTCTTATTTCCAAATGCATGCGCAAACTATAGAAAGTCGTTATGACGTAGAATGTGCATACTTTGTTGATTCCATTGATGAAATAAAACACATTTTCTAAAAACTCGTGTTTTTTAAGAAATCATGTAAACCTTCTAGAAGCTGTGATTTTAAAAAACGGGGGAAGTAAGCTTTTCCTATTTCCGGACGCATGCGCAAACTATAGAAAGTCATTATGACGTAGAATGTGCATACTTTGTAGATTCCATTTATGAAATAAAACACATTTTCTAAAAACTCGTGTTTTTTACGAAATCATGTAAACCTTCAAGAAGCTGTGATTTTAAAAAACGGTGGAAGTAAGCTTTTCTTATTTCTGGATGCATGTGTAAACTATAGAATGTCGTTATGAAGTAGAATGTGCATACTTTGTAGATTCCATTCATGAAATAAAACACATTTTCTAAAAACTCGTGTTTTTTAAGAAATCATGTAAACCTTCTAGAAGCTGTGATTTTAAAAAACGGGGGAAGTAAGCTTTTCTTATTTCCAAATGCATGCGTAAACTATAGAAAGTCGTTATGCCGTAGAATGTGCATACTTTGTAGATTCCATTTATGAAATAAAACACATTTTCTAAAAACTCGTGTTTTTTACGAAATCATGTAAACCTTCTAGAAGCTGTGATTTTAAAAAATGGGGGAAGTAAGATTTTCTTATTTCCGGACGCATGCGCAAACTATAGAAAGTCGTTATGACGTAGAATGTGCATACTTTGTAGATTCCATTTATGAAATAAAACACATTTTCTAAAAACTCGTGTTTTTTACGAAATCATGTAAACCTTCAAGAAGCTGTGATTTTAAAAAACGGTGGAAGTAAGCTTTTCTTATTTCCGGACGCATGCGCAAACTATAGAAAGTCATTATGATGTAGAATGTGCATACTTTGTTGATTCCATTTATGAAATAAAACACATTTTCTAAAAACTCGTGTTTTTTAAGAAATCATGTAAACCTTCTAGAAGCTGTGATTTTAAAAAACGGGGGAAGTAAGCTTTTCTTATTTCCAAATGCATGCGCAAACTATAGAAAGTCGTTATGACGTATCATGTGCATACTTTGTTGATTCCATTGATGAAATAAAACAAACTTTCTAAAAACTCGTGTTTTTTAAGAAATCATGTAAACCTTCTAGAAGCTGTGATTTCAAAAAAATGGGGGAAGTAAGCTTTTCTTATTTCCGGACGCATGCGCAAACTATAGAAAGTCGTTATGACGTAGAATGTGCATACTTTGTAGATTCCATTTATGAAATAAAACACATTTTCTAAAAACTCGTGTTTTTTACGAAATCATGTAAACCTTCTAGAAGCAATGATTTTAAAAAACGGTGGAAGTAAGCTTTTCTTATTTCTGGACGCATGCGCAAACTATAGAAAGTCGTTATGACGTAGAATGTGCATACTTTCTAGATTCCATTTATGAAATAAAATACTTTTCTAAAAACTCGTGTTTTTTACGAAATCATGTAAACCTTCTAGAAGCTGTGATTTTAAAAAACGGTGGAAGTAAGCTTTTCTTATTTTCGGACGATTGCGCAAACTATAGAAAGTCGTTATTACGTAGAATATGCATACTTTGTTGATTCCATTTATGAAATAAAACACATTTTCTAAAAACTCGTGTTTTTTAAGAAATCATATAAACCTTCTAGAAGCTTTGATTTTAAAAAATGTTGGAAGTAAGCTTTTATTATTTCCGGACGGATGCGCAAACTATAGAAAGTCATTATGATGTAGAATGTGCATCCTTTGTTGATTCCATTTATTAAATAAAACACATTTTCTAACAACTCGTGTTTTTTAAGAAATCATGTAAACCTTCTAGAAGCTGTGATTTTAAAAAACGGGAGAAGTAAGCTTTTATTATTTCGAAACGCATGCGCAAACTATAGAAAGTCGTTATGACATAGAATGTGCATACTTTTTAGATTCCATTTATGAAATAAAACACATTTTCTAAAAACTCGTGTTTCTTAAGAAATCATGTAAACCTTCTAGAAGCTTTGATTTTAAAAAATGCTGGAAGTAAGCTTTTCTTATTTCCGGACGCATGCGCAAACTATAGAAAGTCGTTATGTGCATCCTTTGTAGATTCCATTTATGAAATAAAACACATTTTTTAAAAGCTCGTGTTTTTTACGAAATCATGTAAACATTCAAGAAGCTGTGATTTTAAAAAACGGTGGAAGTAAGCTTTTCTTATTTCTGGATGCATGTGTAAACTATAGAATGTCGTTATGAAGTAGAATGTGCATACTTTGTAGATTCCATTCATGAAATAAAACACATTTTCTAAAAACTTGTGTTTTTTAAGAAATCATGTAAACCTTCTAGAAGCTGTGATTTTAAAAAACGGGGGAAGTAAGCTTTTCTTATTTCCAAATGCATGCGTAAACTATAGAAAGTCGTTATGCCGTAGAATGTGCATACTTTGTAGATTCCATTTATGAAATAAAACACATTTTCTAAAAACTCGTGTTTTTTACGAAATCATGTAAAACTTCTAGAAGCTGTGATTTTAAAAAATGGGGGAAGTAAGCTTTTCTTATTTCCGGACGCATGCGCAAACTATAGAAAGTCGTTATGACGTAGAATGTGCATACTTTGTAGATTCCATTTATGAAATAAAACACATTTTCTAAAAACTCGTGTTTTTTACGAAATCATGTAAACCTTCAAGAAGCTGTGATTTTAAAAAACGGTGGAAGTAAGCTTTTCTTATTTCCGGACGCATGCGCAAACTATAGAAAGTCATTATGACGTATAATGTGGATACTTTGTTGATTCCATTTATGAAATAAAACACATTTTCTAAAAACTCGTGTTTTTTAAGAAATCATGTAAACCTTCTAGAAGCTGTGATTTTAAAAAACGAGAGAAGTAAGCTTTTCTTATTTCCAAATGCATGCGCAAACTATAGAAAGTCGTTATGACGTATCATGTGCATACTTTGTTGATTCCATTGATGAAATAAAACAAACTTTCTAAAAACTCGTGTTTTTTAAGAAATCATGTAAACATTCTAGAAGCTGTGATTTCAAAAAAATGGGGGAAGTAAGCTTTTCTTATTTCCGGACGCATGCGCAAGCTATAGAAAGTCGTTATGACGTAGAATGTGCAAACTTTGTAGATTCCATTTATGAAATAAAACACATTTTCTAAAAACTCGTGTTTTTTACGAAATCATGTAAACCTTCTAGAAGCAGTGATTTTAAAAAACGGTGGAAGTAAGCTTTTCTTATTTCCGGATGCATGCATAAACTATAGAAAGTCGTTATGACGTAGAATGTGCATACTTTGTAGATTCCATTTATGAAATAAAACACATTTTCTAAAAACTCGTGTTTTTTAAGAAATCATGTAAACCTTCTAGAAGCTGTGATTTTAAAAAACGGGGGAAGTAAGCTTTTCTTATTTCCAAATGCATGCGCAAACTATAGAAAGTCGTTATGACGTAGCATGTGCATACTTTGTTGATTCCATTGATGAAATAAAACACATTTTCTAAAAACTCGTGTTTTTTAAGAAATCATGTAAACCTTCTAGAAGCTGTGATTTTAAAAAACGGGGGAAGTAAGATTTTCTTATTTCCAAACGCATGCGCAAACTATAGAAAGTCGTTATGACGTAGAATGTGCATACTTTGCTGATTCCATTTATGAAATAAAACACATTTTCTAAAAACTCGTGTTTTTACGAAATCATGTAAACGTTCTAGAAGCTGTGATTTTAAAAAACGGTGGAAGTAAGCTTTTCTTATTTCCGAATGCATGCGTAAAATATAGAAAGTCGTTATGACGTAGAATGTGCATACTTTGTAGATTCCATTTATGAAATAAAACACATTTTCTAAAAACTCATGTTTTTTACGAAATCATGTAAACCTTCTAGAAGCAGTGATTTTAAAAAACGGGGGAAGTAAGCTTTTCTTATTTCCGGACGCATGCGCAAACTATAGAAAGTCGTTATGACGTAGAATGTGCATACTTTTTAGATTCCATTTATGAAATAAAACACATTTACTAAAAACTCGTGTTTTTTACGAAATCATGTAAACCTTCTAGAAGCTGTGATTTTAAAAAATGGTGGAAGTAAGCTTTTCTTATTTCTGGACGATTGCGCAAACTATAGAAAGTCGTTATGACGTAGAATGTGCATACTTTGCTGATTCCATTCATGAAATAAAACACATTTTCTAAAAAATCGTGTTTTTTAAGAAATCATGTAAACCTTCTAGAAGCTTTGATTTTAAAAAATGGTGGAAGTAAGCTTTTCTTATTTCCGGACGCATGCGAAACTATAGAAAGTCGTTATGACGTAGAATGTGCATACTTTGTAGATTCCATTTATGAAATAAAACACATTTTCTAAAAACTCATGTTTTTTACGAAATCATGTAAACCTTCTAGAAGCTGAGATTTTAAAAAACGGTGGAAGTAAGCTTTTCTTATTTCCGGACGCATGCGTAAACTATAGAAAGTCGTTATGACGTACAATGTGCATACTTTGTAGAGTCCATTTATGAAATAAAACACATTTTCTAAAAGCTCATGTTTTTTACGAAATCATGTAAACCTTCTAGAAGCTGTGATTTTAAAAAACGAGGCAAGTAAGCTTTTCTTATTTCCAGACGTATGCGCAAACTATAGAAAGTCGTTATGACGTAGAATGTGCATACTTTGTAGATTCAATTTATGAAATAAAACACATTTTCTAAAAACTCGTGTTTTTTACGAAATCATGTAAACCTTCTAGAAGCTGTGATTTTAAGAAACTGTGGAAGTAAGCTTTTCTTATTTCCGGACGATTGCGCAAGCTATAGAAATTCGATATGACGTAGAATGTGCATACTTTGTTGATTCCATTTATGAAATAAAACACATTTTCTAAAAACTCATGTTTTTTAAGAAATCATGTAAACCTTCTAGAAGCTGTGATTTTAAAAAACGGTGGAAGTAAGCTTTTCTTATTTCCGGATGCATGCGTAAACTATAGAAAGTCGTTATGATGTAGAATGTGCATGCTTTGTAGATTCCATTTATGAAATAAAACACATTTTCTAAAAACTCGTGTTTTTTACGAAATCATGTAAACCTTCTAGAAGCTGTGATTTTAAAAAATGGGGGAAGTAAGCTTTTCTTATTTCCGGACGAATGCGCAAACTATAGAAAGTCGTTATTACGTAGAATGTGCATACTTTGTAGATTTCATTTATGAAATAAAACACATTTTCTAAAAACTCATGTTTTTTACGAAATCATGTAAACCTTCTAGAAGCTGTGATTTTAAAAAACGGTGGAAGTAAGCTTTTCTTATTTCCGGACGATTGCGCAAACTATAGAAAGTCGTTATGATGTAGAATGTGCATACTTTGTTGATTCCATTTATGAAATAAAACACATTTTCTAAAAAGTCATGTTTTTTAAGAAATCATGTAAACCTTCTAGAAGCTTTGATTTTAAAAAATGCTGGAAGTAAGCTTTTCTTATTTCCGACGCATGCGCAAACTATAGAAAGTCATTATGACGTAGAATGTGCATCCTTTGTTGATTCCATTTATGAAATAAAACACATTTTCTAACAACACGTGTTTTTTAAGAAATCATGTAAACCTTCTAGAAGCTGTCATTTTAAAAAACGGGAGAAGTAAGCTTTTCTTCATTCCAAACGCATGCGCAAACTATAGAAAGTCGTGATGACGTAGAATGTGCATACTTTGTAGATTCCATTTATGAAATAAAACACATTTTCTAAAAACTCGTGTTTTTTAAGAAATCATGTAAACCTTCTAGAAGCTTTGATTTTAAAAAATGCTGGAAGTAAGATTTTCTTATTTCTGGACGCATGCGCAAACTATAGAAAGTCATTATGTGCATCCTTTGTAGATTCCATTTATGAAATAAAACACATTTTCTAAAAGCTCGTGTTTTTTACGAAATCATGTAAACCTTCTAGAAGCTGTGATTTTAAAAAACGGTGGAATTAAGCTTCTCTTATTTGCGGACGTATGCGCAAACTATAGAAAGTCGTTATGACGTAGAATGTGCATACTTTGTAGATTCCATTTATGAAATAAAACACATTTTCTAAAAACTCGTGTTTTTTACGGAATAATGTAAACCTTCTAGAAGCTGTGATTTTAAAAAACGGTGGAAGTAAGCTTTTCTTATTTCCGGACGCATGCGCAAACTATAGAAAGTCGTTATGACGTAGAATGTGCATACTTTGTTGATTCCATTTATGAAATAAAACACATTTTCTAAAAACTCGTGTTTTTTAAGAAATCATGTAAACCTTCTAGAAGCAGTGATTTTAAAAAACGGTGGAAGTAAGCTTTTCTTATTTCCGGACGCATGCGCAAACTATAGAAAGTCGTTATGACGTAGAATGTGCATACTTTGTTGATTCCATTTATGCAATAAAACACATTTTCTAGAAACTCGTGTTTTTTAAGAAATCATGTAAACCTTCTAGAAGCTACGATTTTAAAAAACGGGGGAAGTAAGCTTTTCTTATTTCCAAATGCATGCGCAAACTATAGAAAGTCGTTATGACGTAGAATGTGCATACTTTGTTGATTCCATTGATGAAATAAAACACATTTTCTAAAAACTCGTGTTTTTTAAGAAATCATGTAAACCTTCTAGAAGCTGTGATTTTAAAAAACGGGGGAAGTAAGCTTTTCCTATTTCCGGACGCATGCGCAAACTATAGAAAGTCATTATGACGTAGAATGTGCATACTTTGTAGATTCCATTTATGAAATAAAACACATTTTCTAAAAACTCGTGTTTTTTACGAAATCATGTAAACATTCAAGAAGCTGTGATTTTAAAAAACGGTGGAAGTAAGCTTTTCTTATTTCTGGATGCATGTGTAAACTATAGAATGTCGTTATGAAGTAGAATGTGCATACTTTGTAGATTCCATTCATGAAATAAAACACATTTTCTAAAAACTCGTGTTTTTTAAGAAATCATGTAAACCTTCTAGAAGCTGTGATTTTAAAAAACGGGGGAAGTAAGCTTTTCTTATTTCCAAATGCATGCGTAAACTATAGAAAGTCGTTATGCCGTAGAATGTGCATACTTTGTAGATTCCATTTATGAAATAAAACACATTTTCTAAAAACTCGTGTTTTTTACGAAATCATGTAAACCTTCTAGAAGCTGTGATTTTAAAAAATGGGGGAAGTAAGCTTTTCTTATTTCCGGACGCATGCGCAAACTATAGAAAGTCGTTATGACGTAGAATGTGCATACTTTGTAGATTCCATTTATGAAATAAAACACATTTTCTAAAAACTCGTGTTTTTTACGAAATCATGTAAACCTTCAAGAAGCTGTGATTTTAAAAAACGGTGGAAGTAAGCTTTTCTTATTTCCGGACGCATGCGCAAACTATAGAAAGTCATTATGATGTAGAATGTGCATACTTTGTTGATTCCATTTATGAAATAAAACACATTTTCTAAAAACTCGTGTTTTTTAAGAAATCATGTAAACCTTCTAGAAGCTGTGATTTTAAAAAACGGGGGAAGTAAGCTTTTCTTATTTCCAAATGCATGCGCAAACTATAGAAATTCGTTATGACGTATCATGTGCATACTTTGTTGATTCCATTGATGAAATAAAACAAACTTTCTAAAAACTCGTGTTTTTTAAGAAATCATGTAAACCTTCTAGAAGCTGTGATTTCAAAAAAATGGGGGAAGTAAGCTTTTCTTATTTCCGGACGCATGCGCAAACTATAGAAAGTCGTTATGACGTAGAATGTGCATACTTTGTAGATTCCATTTATGAAATAAAACACATTTTCTAAAAACTCGTGTTTTTTACGAAATCATGTAAACCTTCTAGAAGCAGTGATTTTAAAAAACGGTGGAAGTAAGCTTTTCTTATTTCTGGACGCATGCGCAAACTATAGAAAGTCGTTATGACGTAGAATGTGCATACTTTCTAGATTCCATTTATGAAATAAAATACTTTTCTAAAAACTCGTGTTTTTTACGAAATCATGTAAACCTTCTAGAAGCTGTGATTTTAAAAAACGGTGGAAGTAAGCTTTTCTTATTTTCGGACGATTGCGCAAACTATAGAAAGTCGTTATTACGTAGAAGATGCATACTTTGTTGATTCCATTTATGAAATAAAACACATTTTCTAAAAACTCGTGTTTTTTAAGAAATCATATAAACCTTCTAGAAGCTTTGATTTTAAAAAATGTTGGAAGTAAGCTTTTAATATTTCCGGACGGATGCGCAAACTATAGAAAGTCATTATGACGTAGAATGTGCATACTTTCTAGATTCCATTTATGAAATAAAACACATTTTCCAAAAACTCGTGTTTCTTAAGAAATCATGTAAACCTTCTAGAAGCTTTGATTTTAAAAAATGCTGGAAGTAAGCTTTTCTTATTTCCGGACGCATGCGCAAACTATAGAAAGTCGTTATGTGCATCCTTTGTAGATTCCATTTATGAAATAAAACACATTTTTTAAAAGCTCGTGTTTTTTACGAAATCATGTAAACCTTCAAGAAGCTGTGATTTTAAAAAACGGTGGAAGTAAGCTTTTCTTATTTCTGGATGCATGTGTAAACTATAGAATGTCGTTATGAAGTAGAATGTGCATACTTTGTAGATTCCATTCATGAAATAAAACACATTTTCTAAAAACTTGTGTTTTTTAAGAAATCATGTAAACCTTCTAGAAGCTGTGATTTTAAAAAACGGGGGAAGTAAGCTTTTCTTATTTCCAAATGCATGCGTAAACTATAGAAAGTCGTTATGCCGTAGAATGTGCATACTTTGTAGATTCCATTTATGAAATAAAACACATTTTCTAAAAACTCGTGTTTTTTACGAAATCATGTAAAACTTCTAGAAGCTGTGATTTTAAAAAATGGGGGAAGTAAGCTTTTCTTATTTCCGGACGCATGCGCAAACTATAGAAAGTCGTTATGACGTAGAATGTGCATACTTTGTAGATTCCATTTATGAAATAAAACACATTTTCTAAAAACTCGTGTTTTTTACGAAATCATGTAAACCTTCAAGAAGCTGTGATTTTAAAAAACGGTGGAAGTAAGCTTTTCTTATTTCCGGACGCATGCGCAAACTATAGAAAGTCATTATGATGTAGAATGTGCATACTTTGTTGATTCCATTTATGAAATAAAACACATTTTCTAAAAACTCGTGTTTTTTAAGAAATCATGTAAACCTTCTAGAAGCTGTGATTTTAAAAAACGGGGGAAGTAAGCTTTTCTTATTTCCAAATGCATGCGCAAACTATAGAAAGTCGTTATGACGTATCATGTGCATACTTTGTTGATTCCATTGATGAAATAAAACAAACTTTCTAAAAACTCGTGTTTTTTAAGAAATCATGTAAACCTTCTAGAAGCTGTGATTTCAAAAAAATGGGGGAAGTAAGCTTTTCTTATTTCCGGACGCATGCGCAAACTATAGAAAGTCGTTATGACGTAGAATGTGCATACTTTGTAGATTCCATTTATGAAATAAAACACATTTTCTAAAAACTCATGTTTTTTACGAAATCATGTAAACCTTCTAGAAGCTGAGATTTTAAAAAATGGTGGAAGTAAGCTTTTCTTATTTCCGGACGCATGCGTAAACTATAGAAAGTCGTTATGACGTACAATGTGCATACTTTGTAGAGTCCATTTATGAAATAAAACACATTTTCTAAAAGCTCATGTTTTTTACGAAATCATGTAAACCTTCTAGAAGCTGTGATTTTAAAAAACGAGGGAAGTAAGCTTTTCTTATTTCCAGACATATGCGCAAACTATAGAAAGTCGTTATGACGTAGAATGTGCATACTTTGTAGATTCCATTTATGAAATAAAACACATTTTCTAAAAACTCGTGTTTTTTACGAAATCATGTAAACCTTCTAGAAGCTGTGATTTTAAGAAACTGTGGAAGTAAGCTTTTCTTATTTCCGGACGATTGCGCAAGCTATAGAAATTCGATATGACGTAGAATGTGCATACTTTGTTGATTCCATTTATGAAATAAAACACATTTTCTAAAAACTCGTGTTTTTTAAGAAATCATGTAAACCTTCTAGAAGCTGTGATTTTAAAAAACGGTGGAAGTAAGCTTTTCTTATTTCCGGATGCATGCGTAAACTATAGAAATTCGTTATGATGTAGAATGTGCATGCTTTGTAGATTCCATTTATGAAATAAAACACATTTTGTAAAAACTCGTGTTTTTTACGAAATCATGTAAACCTTCTAGAAGCTGTGATTTTAAAAAACGGGGGAAGTAAGCTTTTCTTATTTCCGGACGAATGCGCAAACTATAGAAAGTCGTTATGACGTAGAATGTGCATACTTTGTAGATTCCATTTATGAAATAAAACACATTTTCTAAAAACTCATGTTTTTTACGAAATCATGTAAACCTTCTAGAAGCTGTGATTTTAAAAAACGGTGGAAGTAAGCTTTTCTTATTTCCGGACGATTGCGCAAACTATAGAAAGTCGTTATGACGTAGAATGTGCATACTTTGTTGATTCCATTTATGAAATAAAACACATTTTCTAAAAAGTCATGTTTTTTAAGAAATCATGTAAACCTTCTAGAAGCTTTGATTTTAAAAAATGCTGGAAGTAAGCTTTTCTTATTTCCGACGCATGCGCAAACTATAGAAAGTCGTTATGACGTAGAATGTGCATCCTTTGTTGATTCCATTTATGAAATAAAACACATTTTCTAACAACACGTGTTTTTTAAGAAATCATGTAAACCTTCTAGAAGCTGTCATTTTAAAAAACGGGAGAAGTAAGCTTTTGTTCATTCCAAACGCATGCGCAAACTATAGAAAGTCGTGATGACGTAGAATGTGCATACTTTGTAGATTCCATTTATGAAATAAAACACATTTTCTAAAAACTCGTGTTTTTTAAGAAATCATGTAAACCTTCTAGAAGCTTTGATTTTAAAAAATGCTGGAAGTAAGCTTTTCTTATTTCCGGACGCATGCGCAAACTATAGAAAGTCATTATGTGCATCCTTTGTAGATTCCATTTATGAAATAAAACACATTTTCTAAAAGCTCGTGTTTTTTACGAAATCATGTAAACCTTCTAGAAGCTGTGATTTTAAAAAACGGTGGAATTAAGCTTCTCTTATTTGCGGACGTATGCGCAAACTATAGAAAGTCGTTATGACATAGAATGTGCATACTTTGTAGATTCCATTTAAGAAATAAAACACATTTTCTAAAAACTCGTGTTTTTTACGGAATAATGTAAACCTTCTAGAAGCTGTGATTTTAAAAAACGGTGGAAGTAAGCTTTTCTTATTTCCGGACGCATGCGCAAACTATAGAAAGTCGTTATGACGTAGAATGTGCATACTTTGTTGATTCCATTTATGAAATAAAACACATTTTCTAAAAACTCGTGTTTTTTAAGAAATCATGTAAACCTTCTAGAAGCAGTGATTTTAAAAAACGGTGGAAGTAAGCTTTTCTTATTTCCGGACGCATGCGCAAACTATAGAAAGTCGTTATGACGTAGAATGTGCATACTTTGTTGATTCCATTTATGAAATAAAACACATTTTCTAGAAACTCGTGTTTTTTAAGAAATCATGTAAACCTTCTAGAAGCTACGATTTTAAAAAACGGGGGAAGTAAGCTTTTCTTATTTCCAAATGCATGCGCAAACTATAGAAAGTCGTTATGACGTAGAATGTGCATACTTTGTTGATTCCATTGATGAAATAAAACACATTTTCTAAAAACTCGTGTTTTTTAAGAAATCATGTAAACCTTCTAGAAGCTGTGATTTTAAAAAACGGGGGAAGTAAGCTTTTCCTATTTCCGGACGCATGCGCAAAATATAGAAAGTCATTATGACGTAGAATGTGCATACTTTGTAGATTCCATTTATGAAATAAAACACATTTTCTAAAAACTCGTGTTTTTTACGAAATCATGTAAACCTTCAAGAAGCTGTGATTTTAAAAAACGGTGGAAGTAAGCTTTTCTTATTTCTGGATGCATGTGTAAACTATAGAATGTCGTTAGGAAGTAGAATGTGCATACTTTGTAGATTCCATTCATGAAATAAAACACATTTTCTAAAAACTCGTGTTTTTTAAGAAATCATGTAAACCTTCTAGAAGCTGTGATTTTAAAAAACGGGGGAAGTAAGCTTTTCTTATTTCCAAATGCATGCGCAAACTATAGAAAGTCGTTATGACGTAGAATGTGCATACTTTTTAGATTCCATTTATGAAATAAAACACATTTTCTAAAAACTCGTGTTTCTTAAGAAATCATGTAAACCTTCTAGAAGCTTTGATTTTAAAAAATGCTGGAAGTAAGCTTTTCTTATTTCCGGACGCATGCGCAAACTATAGAAAGTCGTTATGTGCATCCTTTGTAGATTCCATTTATGAAATAAAACACATTTTTTAAAAGCTCGTGTTTTTTACGAAATCATGTAAACCTTCAAGAAGCTGTGATTTTAAAAAACGGTGGAAGTAAGCTTTTCTTATTTCTGGATGCATGTGTAAACTATAGAATGTCGTTATGAAGTAGAATGTGCATACTTTGTAGATTCCATTCATGAAATAAAACACATTTTCTAAAAACTCGTGTTTTTTAAGAAATCATGTAAACCTTCTAGAAGCTGTGATTTTAAAAAACGGGGGAAGTAAGCTTTTCTTATTTCCGGACGCATGCGCAAACTATAGAAAGTCGTTATGACGTAGAATATGCATACTTTGTAGATTCCATTTATGAAATAAAACACATTTTCTAAAAACTCGTGTTTTTTACGAAATCATGTAAACCTTCAAGAAGCTGTGATTTTAAAAAAGGGTGGAAGTAAGCTTTTCTTATTTCCGGACGCATGCGCAAACTATAGAAAGTCATTATGATGTAGAATGTGCATACTTTGTTGATTCCATTTATGAAATAAAACACATTTTCTAAAAACTAGTGTTTTTTAAGAAATCATGTAAACCTTCTAGAAGCTGTGATTTTAAAAAACGGGGGAAGTAAGCTTTTCTTATTTCCAAATGCATGCGCAAACTATAGAAAGTCGTTATGACGTATCATGTGCATACTTTGTTGATTCCATTGATGAAATAAAACAAACTTTCTAAAAACTCGTGTTTTTTAAGAAATCATGTAAACCTTCTAGAAGCTGTGATTTCAAAAAAATGGGGGAAGTAAGCTTTTCTTATTTCCGGACGCATGCGCAAACTATAGAAAGTCGTTATGACGTAGAATGTGCAAACTTTGTAGATTCCATTTATGAAATAAAACACATTTTCTAAAAACTCGTGTTTTTTACGAAATCATGTAAACCTTCTAGAAGCTGTGATTTTAAAAAACGGGGGAAGTAAGCTTTTCTTATTTCCAAATGCATGCGCAAACTATAGAAAGTCGTTATGACGTAGCATGTGCATACTTTGTTGATTCCATTGATGAAATAAAACACATTTTCTAAAAACTCGTGTTTTTTAAGAAATCATGTAAACCTTCTAGAAACTGTGATTTTAAAAAACGGGGGAAGTAAGATTTTCTTATTTCCAAACGCATGCGCAAACTATAGAAATTCGTTATGACGTATAATGTGCATACTTTGTTGATTCCATTTATGAAATTAAACACATTTTCTAAAAAATCATGTTTTTCAAGAAATCATGTAAACCTTCTAGAAGCTGTGATTTTAAAAAACGGGGGAAGTAAGCTTTTCTTATTTCCAAATGCATATGCAAACTATAGAAAGTCGTTATGACGTAGAATGTGTATCCTTTGTTGATTCCATTTTTGAAATAAAACACATTTTCTAACAACTCGTGTTTTTTAAGAAATCATGTAAACCTTCTAGAAGCCGTGATTTTAAAAAACGGTGGAAGTAAGCTTTTCTTTTTTCCGGACGCATGCGCAAACTATAGAAAGTCGTTATGACGTAGAATGTGCATACTTTGTTGATTCCATTTATGAAATAAAAAACATTTGCTAAAAACTCGTGTTTTTTAAGAAATCATGTAAACCTTCTAGAAGCAGTGATTTTAAAAAACGGTGGAAGTAAGCTTTTATTATTTCCGGACGCATGCGCAAACTATAGAAAGTCGTTATGACGTAGAATGTGCATACGTTGTTGATTCCATTGATGAAATAAAACACATTTTCTAAAAACTCGTGTTTTTTACGAAATCATGTAAACCTTCTAGAAGATGTGATTTTAAAAAACGGTGGAAGTAAGCTTTTCTTATTTCCGGACGCATGCGCAAACTATAGAAAGTCGTTATGTGCATCCTTTGTAGATTCCATTTATGAAATAAAACACATTTTTTAAAAGCTCGTGTTTTTTACGAAATCATGTAAACCTTCTAGAAGCTGTGATTTTAAAAAACGGGGGAAGTAAGCTTTTCTTATTTCTGGACGCATGCGCAAACTATAGAAAGTCGTTATGACGTAGAATGTGCATACTTTCTAGATTCCATTTATGAAATAAAAGACTTTTCTAAAAACTCGTGTTTTTTACGAAATCATGTAAACCTTCTAGAAGCTGTGATTTTAAAAAACGGTGGAAGTAAGCTTTTCTTATTTTCGGACGATTGCGCAAACTATAGAAAGTCGTTATGACGTAGAATATGCATACTTTGTTGATTCCATTTATGAAATAAAACACATTTTCTAAAAACTCGTGTTTTTTAAGAAATCATATAAACCTTCTAGAAGCTTTGATTTTAAAAAATGTTGGAAGTAAGCTTTTATTATTTCCGGACGGATGCGCAAACTATAGAAAGTCATTATGATGTAGAATGTGCATCCTTTGTTGATTCCATTTATTAAATAAAACACATTTTCTAACAACTCGTGTTTTTTAAGAAATCATGTAAACCTTCTAGAAGCTGTGATTTTAAAAAACGGGAGAAGTAAGCTTTTATTATTTCGAAACGCATGCGCAAACTATAGAAAGTCGTTATGACGTAGAATGTGCATACTTTTTAGATTCCATTTATGAAATAAAACACATTTTCTAAAAACTCGTGTTTCTTAAGAAATCATGTAAACCTTCTAGAAGCTTTGATTTTAAAAAATGCTGGAAGTAAGCTTTTCTTATTTCCGGACGCATGCGCAAACTATAGAAAGTCGTTATGTGCATCCTTTGTAGATTCCATTTATGAAATAAAACACATTTTTTAAAAGCTCGTGTTTTTTACGAAATCATGTAAACCTTCAAGAAGCTGTGATTTTAAAAAACGGTGGAAGTAAGCTTTTCTTATTTCTGGATGCATGTGTAAACTATAGAATGTCGTTATGAAGTAGAATGTGCATACTTTGTAGATTCCATTCATGAAATAAAACACATTTTCTAAAAACTCGTGTTTTTTAAGAAATCATGTAAACCTTCTAGAAGCTGTGATTTTAAAAAACGGGGGAAGTAAGCTTTTCTTATTTCCAAATGCATGCGTAAACTATAGAAAGTCGTTATGCCGTAGAATGTGCATACTTTGTAGATTCCATTTATGAAATAAAACACATTTTCTAAAAACTCGTGTTTTTTACGAAATCATGTAAAACTTCTAGAAGTTGTGATTTTAAAAAACGGGGGAAGTAAGCTTTTCTTATTTCCAAATGCATGCGCAAACTATAGAAAGTCGTTATGACGTATCATGTGCATACTTTGTTGATTCCATTGATGAAATAAAACAAACTTTCTAAAAACTCGTGTTTTTTAAGAAATCATGTAAACCTTCTAGAAGCTGTGATTTCAAAAAAATGGAGGAAGTAAGCTTTTCTTATTTCCGGACGCATGCGCAAACTATAGAAAGTCGTTATGACGTAGAATGTGCAAACTTTGTAGATTCCATTTATGAAATAAAACACATTTTCTAAAAACTCGTGTTTTTTACGAAATCATGTAAACCTTCTAGATGCAGTGATTTTAAAAAATGGTGGAAGTAAGCTTTTCTTATTTCCGGATGCATGCATAAACTATAGAAAGTCGTTATGACGTAGAATGTGCATATTTTGTAGATTCCATTTCTTAAATAAAACATATATTCTAAAAACTCGTGTTTTTTAAGAAATCATGTAAACCTTCTAGAAGCTGTGATTTTAAAAAACGGGGGAAGTAAGCTTTTCTTATTTCCAAATGCATGCGCAAACTATAGAAAGTCGTTATGACGTAGCATGTGCATACTTTGTTGATTCCATTGATGAAATAAAACACATTTTCTAAAAACTCATGTTTTTTAAGAAATCATGTAAACCTTCTAGAAGCTGTGATTTTAAAAAATGGGGGAAGTAAGATTTTCTTATTTCCAAACGCATGCGCAAACTATAGAAAGTCGTTATGACGTAGAATGTGCATACTTTGTTGATTCCATTTATGAAATTAAACACATTTTCTAAAAACTCATGTTTTTTAAGAAATCATGTAAACCTTCTAGAAGCTGTGATTTTAAAAAACGGGGGAAGTAAGCTTTTCTTATTTCCAAATGCATACGCAATCTATAGAAAGTCGTTATGACGTAGAATGTGTATCCTTTGTTGATTCCATTTATGAAATAAAACACATTTTCTAACAACTCGTGTTTTTTAAGAAATCATGTAAACCTTCTAGAAGCCGTGATTTTAAAAAACGGTGGAAGTAAGCTTTTCTTATTTCCGGACGCATGCGCAAACTATAGAAAGTCGTTATGACGTAGAATGTGCATACTTTGTTGATTCCATTTATGAAATAAAAAACATTTGCTAAAAACTCGTGTTTTTTAAGAAATCATGTAAACCTTCTAGAAGCAGTGATTTTAAAAAACGGTGGAAGTAAGCTTTTATTATTTCCGGACGCATGCGCAAACTATAGAAAGTCGTTATGACGTAGAATGTGCATACGTTGTTGATTCCATTGATGAAATAAAACACATTTTCTAAAAACTCGTGTTTTTTACGAAATCATGTAAACCTTCTAGAAGATGTGATTTTAAAAAACGGTGGAAGTAAGCTTTTCTTATTTCCGGACGCATGCGTAAACTATAGAAAGTCGTTATGACGTAGAATGTGCATACTTTGTTGATTCCATTTATGAAATAAAACACATTTTCTAAAAACTCGTGTTTTTTAAGAAATCATGTAAACCTTCTAGAAGCTGTGATTTTAAAAAACGGGAGAAGTAAGCTTTTCTTATTTCCAAATGCATGCGCAAACTATAGAAAGTCGTTATGACGTAGAATGTGCATACTTTGTTGATTCCATTTATGAAATAAAACACATTTTCTAAAAACTCGTGCTTTTTAAGAAATCCTGTAAGCCTTCTAGAAGCTGTGAGTTTAAAAAATGGGGGAAGTAAGCTTTTCTTATTTTCGGACGCATGCGCAAACTATAGAAAGTCGTTATGACGTAGAATGTGCATACTTTGTTTATTCCATTTATGAAATAAAACACATTTTCTAAAAACTAGTGTTTTTTACGAAATCATGTAAACCTTCTAGAAGTTTTGATTTTAAAAAACGGGGGGAGTAAGCTATTCTTATTTCCGGACGCATGCGCAAACTATAGAAAATCGTTATCACGTAGAATGTGCATACTTTGTAGATTCCATTTATGAAATAAAACACATTTTCTAAAAGCTCGTGTTTTTTACGAAATCATGTAAACCTTCTAGAAGCTGTGATTTTAAAAAACGGGGGAAGTAAGCTTTTCTTATTTCTGGACGCATGCGCAAACTATAGAAAGTCGTTATGACGTAGAATGTGAATACTTTCTAGATTCCATTTATGAAATAAAAGACTTTTCTAAAAACTCGTGTTTTTTACGAAATCATGTAAACCTTCTAGAAGCTGTGATTTTAAAAAACGGGAGAAGTAAGCTTTTATTATTTCGAAACGCATGCGCAAACTATAGAAAGTCGTTATGACGTAGAATGTGCATACTTTTTAGATTCCATTTATGAAATAAAACACATTTTCTAAAAACTCGTGTTTTTTAAGAAATCATGTAAACCTTCTAGAAGCTTTGATTTTAAAAAATGTTGGAAGTAAGCTTTTCTTATTTCCGGACGCATGCGCAAACTATAGAAAGTCGTTATGTGCATCCTTTGTAGATTCCATTTATGAAATAAAACACATTTTTTAAAAGCTCGTGTTTTTTACGAAATCATGTAAACCTTCTACAAGCTGTGATTTTAAAAAACGGTGGAAGTAAGCTTCTCTTATTTCCGGATGCATGCGCAAACTATAGAAAGTCGTTATGACGTAGAATGTGCATACTTTGTAGATTCCATTTATGAAATAAAACACATTTTGTAAAAACTCGTTTTTTTTAAGAAATCATGTAAACCTTCTAGAAGCTGTGATTTTAAAAAACGGGGGAAGTAAGCTTTTCTTATTTCCGGACGAATGCGCAAACTATAGAAATTCGTTATGACGTAGAATGTGCATACTTTGTAGATTCCATTTATGAAATAAAACACATTTTCTAAAAACTCATGTTTTTTACGAAATCATGTAAACCTTCTAGAAGCTGTGATTTTAAAAAACGGTGGAAGTAAGCTTTTCTTATTTCCGGACGCGTGCGCAAACTATAGAAAGTCGTTATGACGTAGAATGTGCATACTTTGTAGATTCCATTTATGAAATAAAACACATTTTCTAAAAACTCGTGTTTTTTAACAAATCATGTAAACCTTCTAGAAGCTGTGATTTTAAAAAATGGGGGAATTAAGATTTTCTTATTTCCAAACGCATGCGCAAACTATAGAAAGTCGTTATGACGTAGAATGTGCATACTTTGTTGATTCCATTTATGAAATAAAACACATTTTCTAAAAACTCATGTTTTTTAAGAAATCATGTAAACCTTCTAGAAGCTGTGATTTTAAAAAATGGGGGAAGTAAGCTTTTCTTCTTTCCAAATGCATGCGCAAACTATAGAAACTCATTACGACGTAGAATGTTCATACTTTGTTGATTCCATTGATGAAATAAAAAACATTTTCTAAAAACTCGCGTTTTTTAAGAAATCATGTAAACCTTCTAGAAGCTGTGATTTTAAAAAACGGGGGAAGTAAGCTTTTCTTATTTCCGGACGCATGCGCAAACTATAGAAAGTCGTTATGACGTAGAATGTGCATACTTTGTAGATTCCATTTATGAAATAAAACACATTTTCTAAAAACTCGTGTTTTTTAACAAATCATGTAAACCTTCTAGAAGCTGTGATTTTAAAAAACGGGGGAATTAAGATTTTCTTATTTCCAAACGCATGCGCAAACTATAGAAAGTCGTTATGACGTAGAATGTGCATACTTTGCTGATTCCATTTATGAAATAAAACACATTTTCTAAAAACTCGTGTTTTTTACGAAATCATGTAAACGATCTAGAAGCTGTGATTTTAAAAAACGGTGGAAGTAAGCTTTTCTTATTTCCGAATGCATGCGTAAAATATAGAAAGTCGTTATGACGTAGAATGTGCATACTTTGTAGATTCCATTTATGAAATAAAACACATTTTCTAAAAACTCATGTTTTTTACGAAATCATGTAAACCTTCTAGAAGCAGTGATTTTAAAAAACGGGGGAAGTAAGCTTTTCTTATTTCCGGACGCATGCGCAAACTATAGAAAGTCGTTATGACGTAGAATGTGCATACTTTTTAGATTCCATTTATGAAATAAAACACATTTTCTAAAAACTCGTGTTTTTTACGAAATCATGTAAACCTTCTAGAAGCTGTGATTTTAAAAAATGGTGGAAGTAAGCTTTTCTTATTTCTGGACGATTGCGCAAACTATAGAAAGTCGTTATGACGTAGAATGTGCATACTTTGCTGATTCCATTCATGAAATAAAACACATTTTCTAAAAACTCGTGTTTTTTAAGAAATCATGTAAACCTTCTAGAAGCTTTGATTTTAAAAAATGGTGGAAGTAAGCTTTTCTTATTTCCGGACGCATGCGAAACTATAGAAAGTCGTTATGACGTAGAATGTGCATACTTTGTAGATTCCATTTATGAAATAAAACACATTTTCTAAAAACTCATGTTTTTTACGAAATCATGTAAACCTTCTAGAAGCTGAGATTTTAAAAAACGGTGGAAGTAAGCTTTTCTTATTTCCGGACGCATGCGTAAACTATAGAAAGTCGTTATGACGTACAATGTGCATACTTTGTAGAGTCCATTTATGAAATAAAACACATTTTCTAAAAGCTCATGTTTTTTACGAAATCATGTAAACCTTCTAGAAGCTGTGATTTTAAAAAACGAGGGAAGTAAGCTTTTCTTATTTCCAGACGTATGCGCAAACTATAGAAAGTCGTTATGACGTAGAATGTGCATACTTTGTAGATTCCATTTATGAAATAAAACACATTTTCTAAAAACTCGTGTTTTTTACGAAATCATGTAAACCTTCTAGAAGCTGTGATTTTAAGAAACTGTGGAAGTAAGCTTTTCTTATTTCCGGACGATTGCGCAAGCTATAGAAATTCGATATGACGTAGAATGTGCATACTTTGTTGATTCCATTTATGAAATAAAACACATTTTCTAAAAACTCGTGTTTTTTAAGAAATCATGTAAACCTTCTAGAAGCTGTGATTTTAAAAAACGGTGGAAGTAAGCTTTTCTTATTTCCGGATGCATGCGTAAACTATAGAAAGTCGTTATGATGTAGAATGTGCATGCTTTGTAGATTCCATTTATGAAATAAAACACATTTTCTAAAAACTCGCGTTTTTTAAGAAATCATGTAAACCTTCTAGAAGCTGTGATTTTAAAAAACGGGGGAAGTAAGCTTTTCTTATTTCCGGACGCATGCGCAAACTATAGAAAGTCGTTATGACGTAGAATGTGCATACTTTGTAGATTCCATTTATGAAATAAAACACATTTTCTAAAAACTCGTGTTTTTTAACAAATCATGTAAACCTTCTAGAAGCTGTGATTTTAAAAAACGGGGGAATTAAGATTTTCTTATTTCCAAACGCATGCGCAAACTATAGAAAGTCGTTATGACGTAGAATGTGCATACTTTGCTGATTCCATTTATGAAATAAAACACATTTTCTAAAAACTCGTGTTTTTTACGAAATCATGTAAACGTTCTAGAAGCTGTGATTTTAAAAAACGGTGGAAGTAAGCTTTTCTTATTTCCGAATGCATGCGTAAAATATAGAAAGTCGTTATGACGTAGAATGTGCATACTTTGTAGATTCCATTTATGAAATAAAACACATTTTCTAAAAACTCATGTTTTTTACGAAATCATGTAAACCTTCTAGAAGCAGTGATTTTAAAAAACGGGGGAAGTAAGCTTTTCTTATTTCCGGACGCATGCGCAAACTATAGAAAGTCGTTATGACGTAGAATGTGCATACTTTTTAGATTCGATTTATGAAATAAAACACATTTTCTAAAAACTCGTGTTTTTTAAGAAATCATGTAAACCTTCTAGAAGCTTTGATTTTAAAAAATGCTGGAAGTAAGCTTTTCTTATTTCCGGACGCATGCGCAAACTATAGAAAGTCATTATGTGCATCCTTTGTAGATTCCATTTATGAAATAAAACACATTTTCTAAAAGCTCGTGTTTTTTACGAAATCATGTAAACCTTCTAGAAGCTGTGATTTTAAAAAACGGTGGAATTAAGCTTCTCTTATTTGCGGACGTATGCGCAAACTATAGAAAGTCGTTATGACGTAGAATGTGCATACTTTGTATATTCCATTTATGAAATAAAACACATTTTCTAAAAACTCGTGTTTTTTACGGAATAATGTAAACCTTCTAGAAGCTGTGATTTTAAAAAACGGTGGAAGTAAGCTTTTCTTATTTCCGGACGCATGCGCAAACTATAGAAAGTCGTTATGACGTAGAATGTGCATACTTTGTTGATTCCATTTATGAAATAAAACACATTTTCTAAAAACTCGTGTTTTTTAAGAAATCATGTAAACCTTCTAGAAGCAGTGATTTTAAAAAACGGTGGAAGTAAGCTTTTCTTATTTCCGGACGCATGCGCAAACTATAGAAAGTCGTTATGACGTAGAATGTGCATACTTTGTTGATTCCATTTATGAAATAAAACACATTTTCTAGAAACTCGTGTTTTTTAAGAAATCATGTAAACCTTCTAGAAGCTACGATTTTAAAAAACGGGGGAAGTAAGCTTTTCTTATTTCTAAATGCATGCGCAAACTATAGAAAGTCGTTATGACGTAGAATGTGCATACTTTGTTGATTCCATTGATGAAATAAAACACATTTTCTAAAAACTCGTGTTTTTTAAGAAATCATGTAAACCTTCTAGAAGCTGTGATTTTAAAAAACGGGGGAAGTAAGCTTTTCCTATTTCCGGACGCATGCGCAAACTATAGAAAGTCATTATGACGTAGAATGTGCATACTTTGTAGATTCCATTTATGAAATAAAACACATTTTCTAAAAACTCGTGTTTTTTACGAAATCATGTAAACCTTCAAGAAGCTGTGATTTTAAAAAACGGTGGAAGTAAGCTTTTCTTATTTCTGGATGCATGTGTAAACTATAGAATGTCGTTATGAAGTAGAATATGCATACTTTGTAGATTCCATTCATGAAATAAAACACATTTTCTAAAAACTCGTGTTTTTTAAGAAATCATGTAAACCTTCTAGAAGCTGTGATTTTAAAAAACGGGGGAAGTAAGCTTTTCTTATTTCCAAATGCATGCGTAAACTATAGAAAGTCGTTATGCCGTAGAATGTGCATACTTTGTAGATTCCATTTATGAAATAAAACACATTTTCTAAAAACTCGTGTTTTTTACGAAATCATGTAAACCTTCTAGAAGCTGTGATTTTAAAAAATGGGGGAAGTAAGCTTTTCTTATTTCCGGACGCATGCGCAAACTATAGAAAGTCGTTATGACGTAGAATGTGCATACTTTGTAGATTCCATTTATGAAATAAAACACATTTTCTAAAAACTCGTGTTTTTTACGAAATCATGTAAACCTTCAAGAAGCTGTGATTTTAAAAAACGGTGGAAGTAAGCTTTTCTTATTTCCGGACGCATGCGCAAACTATAGAAAGTCATTATGATGTAGAATATGCATACTTTGTTGATTCCATTTATGAAATAAAACACATTTTCTAAAAACTCGTGTTTTTTAAGAAATCATGTAAACCTTCTAGAAGCTGTGATTTTAAAAAACGGGGGAAGTAAGCTTTTCTTATTTCCAAATGCATGCGCAAACTATAGAAAGTCGTTATGACGTATCATGTGCATACTTTGTTGATTCCATTGATGAAATAAAACAAACTTTCTAAAAACTCGTGTTTTTTAAGAAATCATGTAAACCTTCTAGAAGCTGTGATTTCAAAAAAATGGGGGAAGTAAGCTTTTCTTATTTCCGGACGCATGCGCAAACTATAGAAAGTCGTTATGACGTAGAATGTGCAAACTTTGTAGATTCCATTTATGAAATAAAACACATTTTCTAAAAACTCGTGTTTTTTACGAAATCATGTAAACCTTCTAGAAGCAGTGATTTTAAAAAACGGTGGAAGTAAGCTTTTCTTATTTCCGGATGCATGCATAAACTATAGAAAGTCGTTATGACGTAGAATGTGCATACTTTGTAGATTCCATTTATGAAATAAAACACATTTTCTAAAAACTCGTGTTTTTTAAGAAATCATGTAAACCTTCTAGAAGCTGTGATTTTAAAAAACGGGGGAAGTAAGCTTTTCTTATTTCCAAATGCATGCGCAAACTATAGAAAGTCGTTATGACGTAGCATGTGCATACTTTGTTGATTCCATTGATGAAATAAAACACATTTTCTAAAAACTCGTGTTTTTTAAGAAATCATGTAAACCTTCTAGAAGCTGTGATTTTAAAAAACGGGGGAAGTAAGATTTTCTTATTTCCAAACGCATGCGCAAACTATAGAAAGTCGTTATGATGTATAATGTGCATACTTTGTTGATTCCATTTATGAAATTAAACACATTTTCTAAAAAATCGTGTTTTTTAAGAAATCATGTAAACCTTCTAGAAGCTGTGATTTTAAAAAACGGGGGAAGTAAGCTTTTCTTATTTCCAAATGCATATGCAAACTATAGAAAGTCGTTATGACGTAGAATGTGTATCCTTTGTTGATTCCATTTATGAAATAAAACACATTTTCTAACAACTCATGTTTTTTAAGAAATCATGTAAACCTTCTAGAAGCCGTGATTTTAAAAAACGGTGGAAGTAAGCTTTTCTTTTTTCCGGACGCATGCGCAAACTATAGAAAGTCGTTATGACGTAGAATGTGCATACTTTGTTGATTCCATTTATGAAATAAAAAACATTTGCTAAAAACTCGTGTTTTTTAAGAAATCATGTAAACCTTCTAGAAGCAGTGATTTTAAAAAACGGTGGAAGTAAGCTTTTATTATTTCCGGACGCATGCGCAAACTATAGAAAGTCGTTATGACGTAGAATGTGCATACGTTGTTGATTCCATTGATGAAATAAAACACATTTTCTAAAAACTCGTGTTTTTTACGAAATCATGTAAACCTTCTAGAAGATGTGATTTTAAAAAACGGTGGAAGTAAGCTTTTCTTATTTCCGGACGCATGCGTAAACTATAGAAAGTCGTTATGACGTAGAATGTGCATACTTTGTTGATTCCATTTATGAAATAAAACACATTTTCTAAAAACTCGTGTTTTTTAAGAAATCATGTAAACCTTCTAGAAGCTGTGATTTTAAAAAACGGGAGAAGTAAGCTTTTCTTATTTCCAAACGCATGCGCAAACTATAGAAAGTCGTTATGACGTAGAATGTGCATACTTTGTTGATTCCATTTATGAAATAAAACACATTTTCTAAAAACTCGTGCTTTTTAAGAAATCATGTAAGCCTTCTAGAAGCTGTGAGTTTAAAAAATGGGGGAAGTAAGCTTTTCTTATGTCCGGACGCATGCGCAAACTATAGAAAGTCGTTATGACGTAGAATGCGCATACTTTGTTGATTCCATTTATGAAATAAAACACATTTTCTAAAAACTAGTGTTTTTTACGAAATCATGTAAACCTTCTAGAAGTTTTGATTTTAAAAAACGGGGGGAGTAAGCTATTCTTATTTCCGGACACATGCGCAAACTATAGAAAATCGTTATGACGTAGAATGTGCATACTTTGTAGATTCCATTTATGAAATAAAACACATTTTCTAAAAGCTCGTGTTTTTTACGAAATCATGTAAACCTTCTAGAAGCTGTGATTTTAAAAAACGGGGGAAGTAAGCTTTTCTTATTTCTGGACGCATGCGCAAACTATAGAAAGTCGTTATGACGTAGAATGTGCATACTTTCTAGATTCCATTTATGAAATAAAAGACTTTTCTAAAAACTCGTGTTTTTTACGAAATCATGTAAATCTTCTAGAAGCTGTGATTTTAAAAAACGGTGGAAGTAAGCTTTTCTTATTTTCGGACGATTGCGCAAACTATAGAAAGTCGTTATGACGTAGAATATGCATACTTTGTTGATTCCATTTATGAAATAAAACACATTTTCTAAAAACTCGTGTTTTTTAAGAAATCATATAAACCTTCTAGAAGCTTTGATTTTAAAAAATGTTGGAAGTAAGCTTTTATTATTTCCGGACGGATGCGCAAACTATAGAAAGTCATTATGATGTAGAATGTGCATCCTTTGTTGATTCCATTTATTAAATAAAACACATTTTCTAACAACTCGTGTTTTTTAAGAAATCATGTAAACCTTCTAGAAGCTGTGATTTTAAAAAACGGGAGAAGTAAGCTTTTATTATTTCGAAACGCATGCGCAAACTATAGAAAGTCGTTATGACGTAGAATGTGCATACTTTTTAGATTCCATTTATGAAATAAAACACATTTTCTAAAAACGCGTGTTTCTTAAGAAATCATGTAAACCTTCTAGAAGCTTTGATTTTAAAAAATGCTGGAAGTAAGCTTTTCTTATTTCCGGACGCATGCGCAAACTATAGAAAGTCGTTATGTGCATCCTTTGTAGATTCCATTTATGAAATAAAACAAATTTTTTAAAAGCTCGTGTTTTTTACGAAATCATGTAAACCTTCAAGAAGCTGTGATTTTAAAAAACGGTGGAAGTAAGCTTTTCTTATTTCTGGATGCATGTGTAAACTATAGAATGTCGTTATGAAGTAGAATGTGCATACTTTGTAGATTCCATTCATGAAATAAAACACATTTTCTAAAAACTTGTGTTTTTTAAGAAATCATGTAAACCTTCTAGAAGCTGTGATTTTAAAAAACGGGGGAAGTAAGCTTTTCTTATTTCCAAATGCATGCGTAAACTATAGAAAGTCGTTATGCCGTAGAATGTGCATACTTTGTAGATTCCATTTATGAAATAAAACACATTTTCTAAAAACTCGTGTTTTTTACGAAATCATGTAAAACTTCTAGAAGCTGTGATTTTAAAAAATGGGGGAAGTAAGCTTTTCTTATTTCCGGACGCATGCGCAAACTATAGAAAGTCGTTATGACTTAGAATGTGCATACTTTGTAGATTCCATTTATGAAATAAAACAAATTTTCTAAAAACTCGTGTTTTTTACGAAATCATGTAAACCTGCAAGAAGCTGTGATTTTAAAAAATGGTGGAAGTAAGCTTTTCTTATTTCCGGACGCATGCGCAAACTATAGAAAGTCATTATGATGTAGAATGTGCATACTTTGTTGATTCCATTTATGAAATAAAACACATTTTCTAAAAACTCGTGTTTTTTAAGAAATCATGTAAACCTTCTAGAAGCTGTGATTTTAAAAAACGGGGGAAGTAAGCTTTTCTTATTTATAAATGCATGCGCAAACTATAGAAAGTCGTTATGACGTATCATGTGCATACTTTGTTGATTCCATTGATGAAATAAAACAAACTTTCTAAAAACTCGTGTTTTTTAAGAAATCATGTAAACCTTCTAGAAGCTGTGATTTCAAAAAAATGGGGGAAGTAAGCTTTTCTTATTTCCGGACGCATGCGCAAACTATAGAAAGTCGTTATGACGTAGAATGTGCAAACTTTGTAGATTCCATTTATGAAATAAAAAACATTTTCTAAAAACTCGTGTTTTTTACGAAATCATGTAAACCTTCTAGAAGCAGTGATTTTAAAAAACGGTGGAAGTAAGCTTTTCTTATTTCCGGATGCATGCATAAACTATAGAAAGTCGTTATGACGTAGAATGTGCATACTTTGTAGATTCCATTTATGAAATAAAACACATTTTCTAAAAACTCGTGTTTTTTAAGAAATCATGTAAACCTTCTAGAAGCTGTGATTTTAAAAAACGGGGGAAGTAAGCTTTTCTTATTTCCAAATGCATGCGCAAACTATAGAAAGTCGTTATGACGTAGCATGTGCATACTTTGTTGATTCCATTGATGAAATAAAACACATTTTCTAAAAACTCGTGTTTTTTAAGAAATCATGTAAACCTTCTAGAAGCTGTGATTTTAAAAAACGGGGGAAGTAAGCTTTTCTTATTTCCAAATGCATGCGTAAACTATAGAAAGTCGTTATGCCGTAGAATGTGCATACTTTGTAGATTCCATTTATGAAATAAAACACATTTTCTAAAAACTCGTGTTTTTTACGAAATCATGTAAACCTTCTAGAAGCTGTGATTTTAAAAAATGGGGGAAGTAAGCTTTTCTTATTTCCGGACGCATGCGCAAACTATAGAAAGTCGTTATGACGTAGAATGTGCATACTTTGTAGATTCCATTTATGAAATAAAACACATTTTCTAAAAACTCGTGTTTTTTACGAAATCATGTAAACCTTCAAGAAGCTGTGATTTTAAAAAACGGTGGAAGTAAGCTTTTCTTATTTCCGGACGCATGCGCAAACTATAGAAAGTCATTATGATGTAGAATATGCATACTTTGTTGATTCCATTTATGAAATAAAACACATTTTCTAAAAACTCGTGTTTTTTAAGAAATCATGTAAACCTTCTAGAAGCTGTGATTTTAAAAAACGGGGGAAGTAAGCTTTTCTTATTTCCAAATGCATGCGCAAACTATAGAAAGTCGTTATGACGTATCATGTGCATACTTTGTTGATTCCATTGATGAAATAAAACAAACTTTCTAAAAACTCGTGTTTTTTAAGAAATCATGTAAACCTTCTAGAAGCTGTGATTTAAAAAAAATGGGGGAAGTAAGCTTTTCTTATTTCCGGACGCATGCGCAAACTATAGAAAGTCGTTATGACGTAGAATGTGCAAACTTTGTAGATTCCATTTATGAAATAAAACACATTTTCTAAAAACTCGTGTTTTTTACGAAATCATGTAAACCTTCTAGAAGCAGTGATTTTAAAAAACGGTGGAAGTAAGCTTTTCTTATTTCCGGATGCATGCATAAACTATAGAAAGTCGTTATGACGTAGAATGTGCATACTTTGTAGATTCCATTTATGAAATAAAACACATTTTCTAAAAACTCGTGTTTTTTAAGAAATCATGTAAACCTTCTAGAAGCTGTGATTTTAAAAAACGGGGGAAGTAAGCTTTTCTTATTTCCAAATGCATGCGCAAACTATAGAAAGTCGTTATGACGTAGCATGTGCATACTTTGTTGATTCCATTGATGAAATAAAACACATTTTCTAAAAACTCGTGTTTTTTAAGAAATCATGTAAACCTTCTAGAAGCTGTGATTTTAAAAAACGGGGGAAGTAAGATTTTCTTATTTCCAAACGCATGCGCAAACTATAGAAAGTCGTTATGATGTATAATGTGCATACTTTGTTGATTCCATTTATGAAATTAAACACATTTTCTAAAAAATCGTGTTTTTTAAGAAATCATGTAAACCTTCTAGAAGCTGTGATTTTAAAAAACGGGGGAAGTAAGCTTTTCTTATTTCCAAATGCATATGCAAACTATAGAAAGTCGTTATGACGTAGAATGTGTATCCTTTGTTGATTCCATTTATGAAATAAAACACATTTTCTAACAACTCGTGTTTTTTAAGAAATCATGTAAACCTTCTAGAAGCCGTGATTTTAAAAAACGGTGGAAGTAAGCTTTTCTTTTTTCCGGACGCATGCGCAAACTATAGAAAGTCGTTATGACGTAGAATGTGCATACTTTGTTGATTCCATTTATGAAATAAAAAACATTTGCTAAAAACTCGTGTTTTTTAAGAAATCATGTAAACCTTCTAGAAGCAGTGATTTTAAAAAACGGTGGAAGTAAGCTTTTATTATTTCCGGACGCATGCGCAAACTATAGAAAGTCGTTATGATGTAGAATGTGCATACGTTGTTGATTCCATTGATGAAATAAAACACATTTTCTAAAAACTCGTGTTTTTTACGAAATCATGTAAACCTTCTAGAAGATGTGATTTTAAAAAACGGTGGAAGTAAGCTTTTCTTATTTCCGGACGCATGCGTAAACTATAGAAAGTCGTTATGACGTAGAATGTGCATACTTTGTTGATTCCATTTATGAAATAAAACACATTTTCTAAAAACTCGTGTTTTTTAAGAAATCATGTAAACCTTCTAGAAGCTGTGATTTTAAAAAACGGGAGAAGTAAGCTTTTCTTATTTCCAAACGCATGCGCAAACTATAGAAAGTCGTTATGACGTAGAATGTGCATACTTTGTTGATTCCATTTATGAAATAAAACACATTTTCTAAAAACTCGTGCTTTTTAAGAAATCATGTATGCCTTCTAGAAGCTGTGAGTTTAAAAAATGGGGGAAGTAAGCTTTTCTTATTTCCGGACGCATGCGCAAACTATAGAAAGTCGTTATGACGTAGAATGCGCATACTTTGTTGATTCCATTTATGAAATAAAACACATTTTCTAAAAACTAGTGTTTTTTACGAAATCATGTAAACCTTCTAGAAGTTTTGATTTTAAAAAACGGGGGGAGTAAGCTATTCTTATTTCCGGACGCATGCGCAAACTATAGAAAATCGTTATGACGTAGAATGTGCATACTTTGTAGATTCCATTTATGAAATAAAACACATTTTCTAAAAGCTCGTGTTTTTTACGAAATCATGTAAACCTTCTAGAAGCTGTGATTTTAAAAAACAGGGGAAGTAAGCTTTTCTTATTTCTGGACGCATGCGCAAACTATAGAAAGTCGTTATGACGTAGAATGTGCATACTTTCTAGATTCCATTTATGAAATAAAAGACTTTTCTAAAAACTCGTGTTTTTTACGAAATCATGTAAACCTTCTAGAAGCTGTGATTTTAAAAAACGGTGGAAGTAAGCTTTTCTTATTTTCGGACGATTGCGCAAACTATAGAAAGTCGTTATGACGTAGAATATGCATACTTTGTTGATTCCATTTATGAAATAAAACACATTTTCTAAAAACTCGTGTTTTTTAAGAAATCATATAAACCTTCTAGAAGCTTTGATTTTAAAAAATGTTGGAAGTAAGCTTTTATTATTTCCGGACGGATGCGCAAACTATAGAAAGTCATTATGATGTAGAATGTGCATCCTTTGTTGATTCCATTTATTAAATAAAACACATTTTCTAACAACTCGTGTTTTTTAAGAAATCATGTAAACCTTCTAGAAGCTGTGATTTTAAAAAACGGGAGAAGTAAGCTTTTATTATTTCGAAACGCATGCGGAAACTATAGAAAGTCGTTATGACGTAGAATGTGCATACTTTTTAGATTCCATTTATGAAATAAAACACATTTTCTAAAAACTCGTGTTTCTTAAGAAATCATGTAAACCTTCTAGAAGCTTTGATTTTAAAAAATGCTGGAAGTAAGCTTTTCTTATTTCCGGACGCATGCGCAAACTATAGAAAGTCGTTATGTGCATCCTTTGTAGATTCCATTTATGAAATAAAACACATTTTTTAAAAGCTCGTGTTTTTTACGAAATCATGTAAACCTTCAAGAAGCTGTGATTTTAAAAAACGGTGGAAGTAAGCTTTTCTTATTTCTGGATGCATGTGTAAACTATAGAATGTCGTTATGAAGTAGAATGTGCATACTTTGTATATTCCATTCATGAAATAAAACACATTTTCTAAAAACTCGTGTTTTTTAAGAAATCATGTAAACCTTCTAGAAGCTGTGATTTTAAAAAACGGGGGAAGTAAGCTTTTCTTATTTCCAAATGCATGCGTAAACTATAGAAAGTCGTTATGCCGTAGAATGTGCATACTTTGTAGATTCCATTTATGAAATAAAACACATTTTCTAAAAACTCGTGTTTTTTACGAAATCATGTAAAACTTCTAGAAGCTGTGATTTTAAAAAACGGGGGAAGTAAGCTTTTCTTATTTCCAAATGCATGCGCAAACTATAGAAAGTCGTTATGACGTATCATGTGCATACTTTGTTGATTCCATTGATGAAATAAAACAAACTTTCTAAAAACTCGTGTTTTTTAAGAAATCATGTAAACCTTCTAGAAGCTGTGATTTCAAAAAAATGGAGGAAGTAAGCTTTTCTTATTTCCGGACGCATGCGCAAACTATAGAAAGTCGTTATGACGTAGAATGTGCAAACTTTGTAGATTCCATTTATGAAATAAAACACATTTTCTAAAAACTCGTGTTTTTTACGAAATCATGTAAACCTTCTAGAAGCAGTGATTTTAAAAAACGGTGGAAGTAAGCTTTTCTTATTTCCGGATGCATGCATAAACTATAGAAAGTCGTTATGACGTAGAATGTGCATACTTTGTAGATTCCATTTCTGAAATAAAACATATTTTCTAAAAACTCGTGTTTTTTAAGAAATCATGTAAACCTTCTAGAAGCTGTGATTTTAAAAAACGGGGGAAGTAAGCTTTTCTTATTTCCAAATGCATGCGCAAACTATAGAAAGTCGTTATGACGTAGCATGTGCATACTTTGTTGATTCCATTGATGAAATAAAACACATTTTCTAAAAACTCATGTTTTTTAAGAAATCATGTAAACCTTCTAGAAGCTGTGATTTTAAAAAACGGGGGAAGTAAGCTTTTCTTATTTCCAAATGCATGCGCAAACTATAGAAAGTCGTTATGACGTAGCATGTGCATACTTTGTTGATTCCATTGATGAAATAAAACACATTTTCTAAAAACTCATGTTTTTTAAGAAATCATGTAAACCTTCTAGAAGCTGTGATTTTAAAAAACGGGGGAAGTAAGATTTTCTTATTTCCAAACGCATGCGCAAACTATAGAAAGTCGTTATGACGTAGAATGTGCATACTTTGTTGATTCCATTTATGAAATTAAACACATTTTCTAAAAACTCATGTTTTTTAAGAAATCATGTAAACCTTCTAGAAGCTGTGATTTTAAAAAACGGGGGAAGTAAGCTTTTCTTATTTCCAAATGCATACGCAAACTATAGAAAGTCGTTATGACGTAGAATGTGTATCCTTTGTTGATTCCATTTATGAAATAAAACACATTTTCTAACAAATCGTGTTTTTTAAGAAATCATGTAAACCTTCTAGAAGCCGTGATTTTAAAAAACGGTGGAAGTAAGCTTTTCTTATTTCCGGACGCATGCGCAAACTATAGAAAGTCGTTATGACGTAGAATGTGCATACTTTGTTGATTCCATTTATGAAATAAAAAACATTTGCTAAAATCTCGTGTTTTTTAAGAAATCATGTAAACCTTCTAGAAGCAGTGATTTTAAAAAACGGTGGAAGTAAGCTTTTATTATTTCCGGACGCATGCGCAAACTATAGAAAGTCGTTATGACGTAGAATGTGCATACGTTGTTGATTCCATTGATGAAATAAAACACATTTTCTAAAAACTCGTGTTTTTTACGAAATCATGTAAACCTTCTAGAAGATGTGATTTTAAAAAACGGTGGAAGTAAGCTTTTCTTATTTCCGGACGCATGCGTAAACTATAGAAAGTCGTTATGACGTAGAATGTGCATACTTTGTTGATTCCATTTATGAAATAAAACACATTTTCTAAAAACTCGTGTTTTTTAAGAAATCATGTAAACCTTCTAGAAGCTGTGATTTTAAAAAACGGGAGAAGTAAGCTTTTCTTATTTCCAAACGCATGCGCAAACTATAGAAAGTCGTTATGACATAGAATGTGCATACTTTGTTGATTCCATTTATGAAATAAAACACATTTTCTAAAAACTCGTGCTTTTTAAGAAATCCTGTAAGCCTTCTAGAAGCTGTGAGTTTAAAAAATGGGGGAAGTAAGCTTTTCTTATTTTCGGACGCATGCGCAAACTATAGAAAGTCGTTATGACGTAGAATGTGCATACTTTGTTTATTCCATTTATGAAATAAAACACATTTTCTAAAAACTAGTGTTTTTTACGAAATCATGTAAACCTTCTAGAAGTTTTGATTTTAAAAAACGGGGGGAGTAAGCTATTCTTATTTCCGGACGCATGCGCAAACTATAGAAAATCGTTATGACGTAGAATGTGCATACTTTCTAGATTCCATTTATGAAATAAAACACATTTTCTAAAAGGTCGTGTTTTTTACGAAATCATGTAAACCTTCTAGAAGCTGTGATTTTAAAAAACGGGGGAAGTAAGCTTTTCTTATTTCTGGACGCATGCGCAAACTATAGAAAGTCGTTATGACGTAGAATGTGCATACTTTGTAGATTCCATTTATGAAATAAAACACATTTTCTAAAAACTCGTGTTTTTTAAGAAATCATGTAAACCTTCTAGAAGCTTTGATTTTAAAAAATGTTGGAAGTAAGCTTTTCTTATTTCCGGACGCATGCGCAAACTATAGAAAGTCGTTATGTGCATCCTTTGTAGATTCCATTTATGAAATAAAACACATTTTTTAAAAGCTCGTGTTTTTTACGAAATCATGTAAACCTTCTAGAAGCTGTGATTTTAAAAAACGGTGGAAGTAAGCTTCTCTTATTTCCGGATGCATGCGCAAACTATAGAAAGTCGTTATGACGTAGAATGTGCATACTTTGTAGATTCCATTTATGAAATAAAACACATTTTCTAAAAACTTGTGTTTTTTAAGAAATCATGTAAACCTTCTAGAAGCTGTGATTTTAAAAAACGGGGGAAGTAAGCTTTTCTTATTTCCGGACGAATGCGGAAACTATAGAAAGTCGTTATGACGTAGAATGTGCATACTTTGTAGATTCCATTTATGAAATAAAACACATTTTCTAAAAACTCATGTTTTTTACGAAATCATGTAAACCTTCTAGAAGCTGTGATTTTAAAAAACGGTGGAAGTAAGCTTTTCTTATTTCCGGACGCGTGCGCAAACTATAGAAAGTCGTTATGACGTAGAATGTGCATACTTTGTAGATTCCATTTATGAAATAAAACACATTTTCTAAAAACTTGTGTTTTTTAACAAATCATGTAAACCTTCTAGAAGCTGTGATTTTAAAAAACGGGGGGAATTAAGATTTTCTTATTTCCAAACGCATGCGCAAACTATAGAAAGTCGTTATGACGTAGAATGTGCATACTTTGTTGATTCCATTTATGAAATAAAACACATTTTCTAAAAACTCATGTTTTTTAAGAAATCATGTAAACCTTCTAGAAGCTGTGATTTTAAAAAATGGGGGAAGTAAGCTTTTCTTCTTTCCAAATGCATGCGCAAACTATAGAGACTCATTACGACGTAGAATGTGCATACTTTGTTGATTCCATTGATGAAATAAAACACATTTTCTAAAAACTCGTGTTTTTTAAGAAATCATGTAAACCTTCTAGAAGCTGTGATTTTAAAAAACGGGGGAAGTAAGCTTTTCTTATTTCCGGACGCATGCGCAAACTATAGAAAGTCGTTATGACGTAGAATGTGCATACTTTGTAGATTCCATTTATGAAATAAAACACATTTTCTAAAAACTCGTGTTTTTTAACAAATCATGTAAACCTTCTAGAAGCTGTGATTATAAAAAACGGGGGAAGTAAGATTTTCTTATTTCCAAACGCATGCGCAAACTGTAGAAAGCCGTTATGACGTAGAATGTGCATACTTTGTTGATTCAATTTATAAAATAAAACACATTTTCTAAAAACTCGTGTTTTTTAAGAAATCATGTAAACCTTCTAGAAGCTGTGATTTTAAAAAACGGGGGAAGTAAGCTTTTCTTATTTCCAAATGCATGCGCAAACTATAGAAAGTCGTTATGACGTAGAATGTGCATACTTTGTTGATTCCATTGATGAAATAAAACACATTTTCTAAAAACTCGTGTTTTTTAAGAAATCATGTAAACCTTCTAGAAGCTGTGATTTTAAAAAACGAGGGAAGTAAGCTTTTCTTATTTCCGGACGCATGCCCAAACTATAGAAAGTCGTTATGACGTAGAATGTGCATACTTTGTAGATTCCATTTATGAAATAAAACACATTTTCTAAAAACTCGTGTTTTTTACGAAATCTTGTAAACCTTCTAGAAGCTGTGATTTTAAAAAACGGTGGAAGTAAGCTTTTCTTATTTCCCGACGATTGCGCAAACTATAGAAAGTCGTTATGACGTAGAATGTGCATACTTTGTTGATTCCATTTATGAAATAAAACACATTTTCTAAAAACTCGTGTTTTTTAAGAAATCATGTAAACCTTCTAGAAGCTTTGATTTTAAAAAATGCTGGAAGTAAGCTTTTCCTATTTCCGGACGCATGCGCAAACTATAGAAAGTTGTTATGACGTAGAATGTGCATCCTTTGTTGATTCCATTTATGAAATAAAACACATTTTCTAACAACTCGTGTTTTTTAAGAAATCATGTAAACCTTCTAGAAGTTGTGATTTTAAAAAACGGGAGAAGTAAGCTTTTCTTATTTCCAAACGCATGCGCAAACTATAGAAAGTCATTATGACATAGAATGTGCATACTTTGTAGATTCCATTTATGAAATAAAACACATTTTCTAAAAACTCGTGTTTTTTAGGAAATCATGTAAACCTTCTAGAAGCTTTGATTTTAAAAAATGCTGGAAGTAAGCTTTTTTATTTCTGGACGCATGCGCAAACTATAGAAAGTCGTTATGTGCATCCTTTGTAGATTCCATTTATGAAATAAAACACATTTTCTAAAAGCTCGTGTTTTTTACGAAATCATGTAAACCTTCTAGAAGCTGTGATTTTAAAAAACGGTGGAAGTAAGCTTCTCTTATTTCCGGACGGATGCGCAAACTATAGAAAGTCGTTATGACGTAGAATGTGCATTCTTTGTAGATTCCATTTATGAAATAAAACACATTTTCTAAAAACTCGTGTTTTTTAAGAAATCATGTAAACCTTCTAGAAGCTGTGATTTTAATAAACGGGAGAAGTAAGCTTTTCCTATTTCCAAACGCGTGCGCAAACTATAGAAAGTCGTTATGACGTAGAATGTGCATACTTTGTTGATTCCATTTATGAAATAAAACATATTTTCTAAAAACTCGTGTTTTTTAAGAAATCATGTAAGCCTTCTAGAAGCTGTGATTTTAAAAAACGGGGGAAGTAAGCTTTTCTTATTTCCAAATGCATGCGCAAACTATAGAAAGTCGTTATGACGTTGAATGTGCATACTTTGTAGATTCCATTTATGAAATAAAACACATTTTCTAAAAACTCATGTTTTTTAGGAAATGATGTAAACCTTCTAGAAGGTGTGATTTTAAAAACTGGGGAAAGTAAGCTTTTCTTATTTCCGGACGCATGCGCAAACTATAGAAAGTCGTTATGACGTAGAATGTGCATACTTTGTAGATTCCATTTATGAAATAAAACACATTTTCTAAAAACTCGTGTTTTTTAAGAAATCATGTAAACCTTCTAGAAGCTGTGATTTTAAAAAACGGGGGAAGTAAGCTTTTCTTATTTCCAAATGCATGCGCAAACTATAGAAAGTCATTATGATGTAGAATGTGCATACTTTGTTGATTCCATTGATGAAATAAAACACATTTTCTAAAAACTCGCGTTTTTTAAGAAATCATGTAAACCTTCTAGAAGCTGTGATTTTAAAAAACGGGGGAAGTAAGCTTTTCTTATTTCCGGACGCATGCGCAAACTATAGAAAGTCGTTATGACGTAGAATGTGCATACTTTGTTGATTCCATTTATGAAATAAAACACATTTTCTAACAACTCGTGTTTTTTAAGAAATCATGTAAACCTTCTAGAAGCTGTGATTTTAATAAACGGGAGAAGTAAGCTTTTCTTATTTCCAGACGCATGCGCAAACTATAGAAAGTCGTTATGACGTAGAATGTGCATACTTTGTTGATTCCATTTATGAAATAAAACATATTTTCTAAAAACTCGTGTTTTTTAAGAAATCATGTAAGCCTTCTAGAAGCTGTGATTTTAAAAAACGGGGGAAGTAAGCTTTTCTTATTTCCAAATGCATGTGCAAACTATAGAAAGTCGTTATGACGTAGAATGTGCATACGTTGTTGATTCCATTGATGAAATAAAACACATTTTCTAAAAACTCGTGTTTTTTACGAAATCATGTAAACCTTCTAGAAGATGTGATTTTAAAAAACGGTGGAAGTAAGCTTTTCTTATTTCCGGACGCATGCGTAAACTATAGAAAGTCGTTATGACGTAGAATGTGCATACTTTGTTGATTCCATTTATGAAATAAAACACATTTTCTAAAAACTCGCGTTTTTTAAGAAATCATGTAAACCTTCTAGAAGGTGTGATTTTAAAAAACGGGGGAAGTAAGCTTTTCCTATTTCCGCACGCATGCGCAAACTATAGAAATTCATTATGACGTAGAATGTGCATACTTTGTAGATTCCATTTATGAAATAAAACACATTTTCTAAAAACTCGTGTTTTTTACGAAATCATGTAAACCTTCTAGAAGCTGTGATTTTAAAAAACGGTGGAAGTAAGCTTTTCTTATTTCCGGATGCATGCGTAAACTATAGAAAGTCATTATGATGTAGAATGTGCATACTTTGTAGATTCCATTTATGAAATAAAACACATTTTCTAAAAACTCGTTTTTTTTAAGAAATCATGTAAACCTTCTAGAAGCTGTGATTTTAAAAAACGGGGGAAGTAAGCTTTTCTTATTTCCAAATGCATGCAGAAACTATAGAAAGTCGTTATGATGTAGAATGTGCATACTTTGTTGATTCCATTGATGAAATAAAACACTTTTTCTAAAAACTCGTGTTTTTTAAGAAATCATGTAAACCTTCTAGAAGCTATGATTTTAAAAAACGGGGGAAGTAAGCTTTTCTTATTTTTGGACGCATGCGCAAACTATAGAAAGTCGTTATGACGTAGAATGTGCATACTTTGTTGATTCCATTTATGAAATAAAACACATTTTCTAACAACTCGTGTTTTTTAAGAAATCATATAAACCTTCTAGAAGCTGTGATTTTAATAAACGGCAGAAGTAAGCTTTTCTTATTTCCAAACGCTTGCGCAAACTATAGAAAGTCGTTATGATGTAGAATGTGCATACTTTGTTGATTCCATTTATGAAATAAAACATATTTCCGAAAAACTCGTGTTTTTTAAGAAATCATGTAAGCTTTCTAGAAGCTGTGATTTTAAAAAACGGGGGAAGTAAGCTTTTCTTATTTCCAATTGCATGCGCAAACTATAGAAAGTCGTTATGACGTAGAATGTGCATACTTTGTAGATTCCATTTATGAAATAAAACACATTTTCTAAAAACTCGTGTTTTTTAGGAAATCATGTAAACCTTCTAGAAGGTGTGATTTTAAAAAACGGGGGAAGTAAGCTTTTCTTATTTCCGGACGCATGCGCAAACTATAGAAAGTCGTTATGACCTAGAATGTGCATACTTTGTAGATTCCATTTATGAAATAAAACACATTTTCTAGAAACTCGTGTTTTTTAAGAAATCATGTAAACCTTCTAGAAGCTGTGATTTTAAAAAACGGGGGAAGTAAGCTTTTATTATTTCCAAATGCATGCACAAACTATAGAAAGTCGTTATGATGTAGAATGTGCATACTTTGTTGATTCCATTGATGAAATAAAACACATTTTCTAAAAACTCATGTTTTTTAAGAAATCATGTAAACCTTCTAGAAGCTGTGATTTTAAAAAACGGGGGAAGTAAGCTTTTCTTATTTCCGTACGCATGCGCAAACTATATAAAGTCGTTATGACGTAGAATGTGCATACTTTGTTGATTCCATTTATGAAATAAAACACATTTTCTAACAACTCGTGTTTTTTAAGAAATCATGTAAACCTTCTAGAAGCTGTGATTTTAATAAACGGGAGAAGTTAGCTTTTGTTATTTCCAAACGCATGCGCAAACTATAGAAAGTCATTATGACTTAGAATGTGCATACTTTGTAGATTCCATTTATGAAATAAAACACATTTTCTAAAAACTCGTGTTTTTTAGGAAATCATGTAAACCTTCTAGAAGCTCTGATTTTAAAAAACGGTGGAAGTAAGCTTTTCTTATTTCCGGACCCATGCTCAAACTATAGAAAGTCGTTATGACGTAGAATGTGCATACTTTGTTGATTCCATTAATGAAATAAAACATATTTTCGAAAAACTCGTGTTTTTTAAGAAATCATGTAAGCCTTCTAGAAGCTGTGATTTTAAAAAACGGGGGAAGGAAGCTTTTCTTATTTCCGGACGCATGCGCAAACTATAGAAAGTCGTTATGACGTAGAATTTGCATACTTTGTTGATTCCATTTATGAAATAAAACACATTTTCTAAAAACTCGTGTTTTTTAGGAAATCATGTAATCCTTCTAGAAGCTGTGATTTTAAAAAACGGGGGAAGTAAGCTTTTCTTATTTCCGGAGATATGCGCAAACTATAGAAAGTCGTTATGACGTAGAATGTGCATACTTTGTTGATTCCATTTATGAAATAAAACACATTTTCTAAAAACTCGTGTTTTTTAAGAAATCATGTAAACCTTCTAGAAGCTGTGATTTTAAAAAACGGGGGAAGTAAGCTTTTCTTAGTTCTGGACGCATGCGCAAACTATAGAAAGTCGTTATGACGTAGAATGTCCATACTTTGTAGATTCCATTTATGAAATAAAACACATTTTCTAAAAACTCGTGTTTTTTACGAAATCATGTAAACCTTCTAGAAGCTGTGATTTTAAAAAACGGTGGAAGTAAGCTTTTCTTATTTCCAGATGCATGCGCAAATTATAGAAAGTCGTTATGACGTAGAATGTGCATACTTTCTTGATTCCATTTATGAAATAAAACACATTTCCTAAAAACTCATGTTTTTTAAGAAATCATGTAAACCTTCTAGAAGCTGTGATTTTAAAAAACGGGGGAAGTAAGCTTTTCTTATTTCCAAACGCATGCGCAAACTGTAGAAAGTCGTTATGACGTAGAATGTGCATACTTTGTTGATTCCATTTATGAAATAAAACACATTTTCTAAAAACTCGTGTTTTTTAAGAAATCATGTAAACCTTCTAGAAGCTGTGATTTTAAAAAACGGTGGGAGTAAGCTTTTGTTATTTCCGGACGAATGCGCACACTATAGAAAATCGTTATGACGTAGAATGTGGATACTTTTTTGATTCCATTTATGAAATAAAACACATTTTCTAAAAACTCGTGTTTTTTAAGAAATCATGTAAACCTTCTAGAAGCTCTGATTTTAAAAAACGGTGGAAGTAAGCTTTTCTTATTTCCGGACCCATGCTCAAACTATAGAAAGTCGTTATGACGTAGAATGTGCATACTTTGTAGATTACATTTACGAAATAAAGCACATTTTCTAAAAACTCGTGTTTTTTAAGAAATCATGTAAACCTTCTAGAAGCTGTGATTTTAAAAAATGGTGGAAGTAAGCTTTTCTTATTCCTAGACGCATGCGCAAACTATAGAAACTCTCTATGACATAGAATGTGCATTCTTTTTTGATTCCATTTACGAAATAAAACACATTTTCTAAAAAGTCGTGTTTTTTAAAAAATCATGTAAACCTTCTAGAAGCGTTGATTTTAAAAACGGTGGAAGTAAGCTTTTCTTATTTCCGGACACATGCGCAAACTATAGAAAGTCGTTATGACGTAGAATGTGAATACTTTGTTGATTCCATTTATGAAATAAAACACATTTTCTAAAAACTCGTGTTTTTTAAGAAATCATGTAAACCTTCTAGAAGCTGTGATTTTAAGAAACGGGGGAAGTAAGCTTTTTTTATTTCAAAACGCTTGCGCAAACTATAGAAAGTCGTTATGACGTAGAATGTGCATACTTTGTTGATTCCATTTATGAAATAAAACACATTTTCTAAAAACTCCTGTTTTTTACGAAATCATGTAAACCTTCTAGAAGCTGTGATTTTAAAAAACGGGGGAAGTAAGCTTTTCTTATCTCCAAACGCATGCGCAAACTATAGAAAGTTGTTATGACGTAGAATGTGCATACTTTGTAGATTCCATTTATGAAATAAAACACATTTTCTAAAAACTCGTGTTTTTCACGAAAACATGTAAACCTTCTAGAAGCCGTGATTTTAAAAGACTGTCGAAGTAAGCTTTTCTTATTTCCGGACGGATGCGCAAACTATAGAAAGTCGTTATGACGTAGAATGTACATACTTTGTTGATTCCATTTATGAAATAAAACACAATTTCTAAAAACTCATGTTTTTTAATAAATCATGTAAACCTTCTAGAAGCTGTGATTTTAAAAAACGGGGGAAGTAAGCATTTCTTTTTTCCGGACGCATGCGCAAATTACAGAAATTCGTTATGACGTAGAATGTGCATACTTTGTAGATTCCATTTATGAAATAAAACACATTTTCTAAAAACTCCTGTTTTTTACGAAATCATGTAAACCTTCTAGAAGCTGTGATTTTAAAAAACGGTGGAAGTAAGATTTTCTTATTTCCAGACGCATGATCAAACTATAGAAAGTCGTTAAGACGTAGAATGTGCATACTTTGTAGATTCTATTTACGAATAAAACACATTTTCTAAAAACTCGTGTTTTTTAAGAAATCATGTAAACCTTCTAGAAGCTGTGATTTTAAAAAACGGTGGAAGTAAACTTTTCTTATTTCTGGACGCATGCGCAAACTATAGAAACTCCCTATGTGATAGAATGTGCATACTTTGTTGATTCCATTTATGAAATAAAACACATTTTCTAAAAACTCGTGTTTATTAAGAAGTCATGTAAACCTTCTAGAAGCTGTGATTTTAAAAAACGGGGGAAGTAATCTTTTCTTATTTCAAAACGCATGCGCAAACAATAGAAAGTCATTATGACGTAGAATGTGCATACTTTTTTGATTCCATTTATGAAATACAACACATTTTCTAAAAACTCGTGTTTTTTAAGAAATCATGTAAACCTTCTAGAAGCTTTGATTTTAAAAAACGGTGGAAGTAAGCTTTTCTTATTTCCAGACGAATGCGCAAACTATAGAAAGTCGTTATGACGTAGAATGTGCATACTTTGTTGATTCCATTTATGAAATAAAACACATTTTCTAAAAACTCGGGTTTTTTAAGAAGTCATGTAAAACTTCTAGAAGCTGTGATTTTAAAAAACGGGGGAAGTAAGCTTTTCTTATTTCCAAATGCATACGCAAACTATAGAAAGTCATTATGACGTAGAATGTGTATCCTTTGTTGATTCCATTTATGAAATAAAACACATTTTCTAACAACTCGTGTTTTTTAAGAAATCATGTAAACCTTCTAGAAGCCGTGATTTTAAAAAACGGTGGAAGTAAGCTTTTCTTATTTCCGGACGCATGCGCAAACTATAGAAAGTCGTTATGACGTAGAATGTGCATACTTTGTTGATTCCATTTATGAAATAAAAAACATTTGCTAAAAACTCGTGTTTTTTAAGAAATCATGTAAACCTTCTAGAAGCAGTGATTTTAAAAAACGGGAGAAGTAAGCTTTTCTTATTTCCAAACGCATGCGCAAACTATAGAAAGTCGTTATGACGTAGAATGTGCATACTTTGTTGATTCCATTTATGAAATAAAACACATTTTCTAAAAACTCGTGCATTTTAAGAAATCCTGTAAGCCTTCTAGAAGCTGTGAGTTTAAAAAATGGGGGAAGTAAGCTTTTCTTATTTTCGGACGCATGCGCAAACTATAGAAAGTCGTTATGACGTAGAATGTGCATACTTTGTTTATTCCATTTATGAAATAAAACACATTTTCTAAAAACTAGTGTTTTTTACGAAATCATGTAAACCTTCTAGAAGTTTTGATTTTAAAAAACGGGGGGAGTAAGCTATTCTTATTTCCGGACGCATGCGCAAACTATAGAAAATCGTTATGACGTAGAATGTGCATACTTTGTAGATTCCATTTATGAAATAAAACACATTTTCTAAAAGCTCGTGTTTTTTACGAAATCATGTAAACCTTCTAGAAGCTGTGATTTTAAAAAACGGGGGAAGTAAGCTTTTCTTATTTCTGGACGCATGCGCAAACTATAGAAAGTCGTTATGACGTAGAATGTGCATACTTTCTAGATTCCATTTATGAAATAAAAGACTTTTCTAAAAACTCGTGTTTTTTACGAAATCATGTAAACCTTCTAGAAGCTGTGATTTTAAAAAACGGGAGAAGTAAGCTTTTATTATTTCGAAACGCATGCGCAAACTATAGAAAGTCGTTATGACGTAGAATGTGCATACTTTTTAGATTCCATTTATGAAATAAAACACATTTTCTAAAAACTCGTGTTTTTTAAGAAATCATGTAAACCTTCTAGAAGCTTTGATTTTAAAAAATGTTGGAAGTAAGCTTTTCTTATTTCCGGACGCATGCGCAAACTATAGAAAGTCGTTATGTGCATCCTTTGTAGATTCCATTTATGAAATAAAACACATTTTTTAAAAGCTCGTGTTTTTTACGAAATCATGTAAACCTTCTAGAAGCTGTGATTTTAAAAAACGGTGGAAGTAAGCTTCTCTTATTTCCGGATGCATGCGCAAACTATAGAAAGTCGTTATGACGTAGAATGTGCATACTTTGTAGATTCCATTTATGAAATAAAACACATTTTCTAAAAACTCGTGTTTTTTAAGAAATCATGTAAACCTTCTAGAAGCTGTGATTTTAAAAAACGGGGGAAGTAAGCTTTTCTTATTTCCGGACGAATGCGCAAACTATAGAAAGTCGTTATGACGTAGAATGTGCATACTTTGTAGATTCCATTTATGAAATAAAACACATTTTCTAAAAACTCATGTTTTTTACGAAATCATGTAAACCTTCTAGAAGCTGTGATTTTAAAAAACGGTGGAAGTAAGCTTTTCTTATTTCCGGACGCGTGCGCAAACTATAGAAAGTCGTTATGACGTAGAATGTGCATACTTTGTAGATTCCATTTATGAAATAAAACACATTTTCTAAAAACTCGTGTTTTTTAACAAATCATGTAAACCTTCTAGAAGCTGTGATTTTAAAAAACGGGGGAATTAAGATTTTCTTATTTCCAAACGCATGCGCAAACTATAGAAAGTCGTTATGACGTAGAATGTGCATACTTTGTTGATTCCATTTATGAAATAAAACACATTTTCTAAAAACTCATGTTTTTTAAGAAATCATGTAAACCTTCTAGAAGCTGTGATTTTAAAAAATGGGGGAAGTAAGCTTTTCTTCTTTCCAAATGCATGCGCAAACTATAGAAACTCATTACGACGTAGAATGTGCATACTTTGTTGATTCCATTGATGAAATAAAACACATTTTCTAAAAACTCGTGTTTTTTAAGAAATCATGTAAACCTTCTAGAAGCTGTGATTTTAAAAAACGGGGGAAGTAAGCTTTTCTTATTTCCGGACGCATGCGCAAACTATAGAAAGTCGTTATGACGTAGAATGTGCATACTTTGTAGATTCCATTTATGAAATAAAACACATTTTCTAAAAACTCGTGTTTTTTAACAAATCATGTAAACCTTCTAGAAGCTGTGATTATAAAAAACGGGGGAAGTAAGATTTTCTTATTTCCAAACGCATGCGCAAACTGTAGAAAGCCGTTATGACGTCGAATGTGCATACTTTGTTGATTCCATTTATAAAATAAAACACATTTTCTAAAAACTCGTGTTTTTTAAGAAATCATGTAAACCTTCTAGAAGCTGTGATTTTAAAAATCGGGGGAAGTAAGCTTTTCTTATTTCCAAATGCATGCGCAAACTATAGAAAGTCGTTATGACGTAGAATGTGCATACTTTGTTGATTACATTGATGAAATAAAACACATTTTCTAAAAACTCGTGTTTTTTAAGAAATCATGTAAACCTTCTAGAAGCTGTGATTTTAAAAAACGAGGGAAGTAAGCTTTTCTTATTTCCGGACGCATGCCCAAACTATAGAAAGTCGTTATGATGTAGAATGTGCATACTTTGTAGATTCCATTTATGAAATAAAACACATTTTCTAAAAACTCGTGTTTTTTACGAAATCTTGTAAACCTTCTAGAAGCTGTGATTTTAAAAAACGGTGGAAGTAAGCTTTTCTTATTTCCCGACGATTGCGCAAACTATAGAAAGTCGTTATGACGTAGAATGTGCATACTTTGTTGATTCCATTTATGAAATAAAACACATTTTCTAAAAACTCGTGTTTTTTAAGAAATCATGTAAACCTTCTAGAAGCTTTGATTTTAAAAAATGATGGAAGTAAGCTTTTCCTATTTCCGGACGCATGCGCAAACTATAGAAAGTTGTTATGACATAGAATGTGCATCCTTTGTTGATTCCATTTATGAAATAAAACACATTTTCTAACAACTCGTGTTTTTTAAGAAATCATGTAAACCTTCTAGAAGTTGTGATTTTAAAAAACGGGAGAAGTAAGCTTTTCTTATTTCCAAACGCATGCGCAAACTATAGAAAGTCATTATGACATAGAATGTGCATACTTTGTAGATTCCATTTATGAAATAAAACACATTTTCTAAAAACTCGTGTTTTTTAGGAAATCATGTAAACCTTCTAGAAGCTTTGATTTTAAAAAATGCTGGAAGTAAGCTTTTTTATTTCCGGATGCATGCGCAAACTATAGAAAGTCGTTATGTGCATCCTTTGTAGATTCCATTTATGAAATAAAACACATTTTCTAAAAGCTCGTGTTTTTTACGAAATCATGTAAACCTTCTAGAAGCTGTGATTTTAAAAAACGGTGGAAGTAAGCTTCTCTTATTTCCGGACGCATGCGCAAACTATAGAAAGTCGTTATGACGTAGAATGTGCATTCTTTGTAGATTCCATTTATGAAATAAAACACATTTTCTAAAAACTCGTGTTTTTTAAGAAATCATGTAAACCTTCTAGAAGCTGTGATTTTAATAAACGGGAGAAGTAAGCTTTTCCTATTTCCAAACGCGTGCGCAAACTATAGAAAGTCGTTATGACGTAGAATGTGCATACTTTGTTGATTCCATTTATGAAATAAAACATATTTTCTAAAAACTCGTGTTTTTTAAGAAATCATGTAAGCCTTCTAGAAGCTGTGATTTTAAAAAACGGGGGAAGTAAGCTTTTCTTATTTCCAAATGCATGCGCAAACTATAGAAAGTCGTTATGACGTTGAATGTGCGTACTTTGTAGATTCCATTTATGAAATAAAACACATTTTCTAAAAACTCATGTTTTTTAGGAAATGATGTAAACCTTCTAGAAGGTGTGATTTTAAAAACTGGGGGAAGTAAGCTTTTCTTATTTCCGGACGCATGCGCAAACTATAGAAAGTCGTTATGACGTAGAATGTGCATACTTTGTAGATTCCATTTATGAAATAAAACACATTTTCTAAAAACTCGTGTTTTTTAAGAAATCATGTAAACCTTCTAGAAGCTGTGATTTTAAAAAACGGGGGAAGTAAGCTTTTCTTATTTCCAAATGCATGCGCAAACTATAGAAAGTCATTATGATGTAGAATGTGCATACTTTGTTGATTCCATTGATGAAATAAAACACATTTTCTAAAAACTCGCGTTTTTTAAGAAATCATGTAAACCTTCTAGAAGCTGTGATTTTAAAAAACGGGGGAAGTAAGCTTTTCTTATTTCCGGACGCATGCGCAAACTATAGAAAGTCGTTATGACGTAGAATGTGCATACTTTGTTGATTCCATTTATGAAATAAAACACATTTTCTAACAACTCGTGTTTTTTAAGAAATCATGTAAACCTTCTAGAAGCTGTGATTTTAATAAACGGGAGAAGTGAGCTTTTCTTATTTCCAGACGCATGCGCAAACTATAGAAAGTCGTTATGACGTAGAATGTGCATACTTTGTTGATTCCATTTATGAAATAAAACATATTTTCTAAAAACTCGTGTTTTTTAAGAAATCATGTAAGCCTTCTAGAAGCTGTGATTTTAAAAAACGGGGGAAGTAAGCTTTTCTTATTTCCGGACGCATGCGCAAACTATAGAAAGTCGTTATGCCGTAGAATGTGCATACTTTGTTGATTCCATTGATGAAATAAAACACATTTTCTAAAAACTCGTGTTTTTTAAGAAATCATGTAAACCTTCTAGAAGGTGTGATTTTAAAAAACGGGGGAAGTAAGCTTTTCCTATTTCCGCACGCATGCGCAAACTATAGAAATTCATTATGACGTAGAATGTGCATACTTTGTAGATTCCATTTATGAAATAAAACACATTTTCTAAAAACTCGTGTTTTTTACGAAATCATGTAAACCTTCTAGAAGCTGTGATTTTAAAAAACGGTGGAAGTAAGCTTTTCTTATTTCCGGATGCATGCGTAAACTATAGAAAGTCATTATGATGTAGAATGTGCATACTTTGTAGATTCCATTTATGAAATAAAACACATTTTCTAAAAACTCGTTTTTTTTAAGAAATCATGTAAACCTTCTAGAAGCTGTGATTTTAAAAAACGGGGGAAGTAAGCTTTTCTTATTTCCAAATGCATGCGGAAACTATAGAAAGTCGTTATGATGTAGAATGTGCATACTTTGTTGATTCCATTGATGAAATAAAACACTTTTTCTAAAAACTCGTGTTTTTTAAGAAATCATGTAAACCTTCTAGAAGCTATGATTTTAAAAAACGGGGGAAGTAAGCTTTTCTTATTTTTGGACGCATGCGCAAACTATAGAAAGTCGTTATGACGTAGAATGTGCATACTTTGTTGATTCCATTTATGAAATAAAACACATTTTCTAACAACTCGTGTTTTTTAAGAAATCATATAAACCTTCTAGAAGCTGTGATTTTAATAAACGGCAGAAGTAAGCTTTTCTTATTTCCAAACGCTTGCGCAAACTATAGAAAGTCGTTATGATGTAGAATGTGCATACTTTGTTGATTCCATTTATGAAATAAAACATATTTCCGAAAAACTCGTGTTTTTTAAGAAATCATGTAAGCTTTCTAGAAGCTGTGATTTTAAAAAACGGGGGAAGTAAGCTTTTCTTATTTCCAATTGCATGCGCAAACTATAGAAAGTCGTTATGACGTAGAATGTGCATACTTTGTAGATTCCATTTATGAAATAAAACACATTTTCTAAAAACTCGTGTTTTTTAGGAAATCATGTAAACCTTCTAGAAGGTGTGATTTTAAAAAACGGGGGAAGTAAGCTTTTCTTATTTCCGGACGCATGCGCAAACTATAGAAAGTCGTTATGACCTAGAATGTGCATACTTTGTAGATTCCATTTATGAAATAAAACACATTTTCTAGAAACTCGTGTTTTTTAAGAAATCATGTAAACCTTCTAGAAGCTGTGATTTTAAAAAACGGGGGAAGTAAGCTTTTATTATTTCCAAATGCATGCACAAACTATAGAAAGTCGTTATGATGTAGAATGTGCATACTTTGTTGATTCCATTGATGAAATAAAACACATTTTCTAAAAACTCATGTTTTTTAAGAAATCATGTAAACCTTCTAGAAGCTGTGATTTTAAAAAACGGGGGAAGTAAGCTTTTCTTATTTCCGTACGCATGCGCAAACTATATAAAGTCGTTATGACGTAGAATGTGCATACTTTGTTGATTCCATTTATGAAATAAAACACATTTTCTAACAACTCGTGTTTTTTAAGAAATCATGTAAACCTTCTAGAAGCTGTGATTTTAATAAACGGGAGAAGTAAGCTTTTGTTATTTCCAAACGCATGCGCAAACTATAGAAAGTCATTATGACTTAGAATGTGCATACTTTGTAGATTCCATTTATGAAATAAAACACATTTTCTAAAAACTCGTGTTTTTTAGGAAATCATGTAAACCTTCTAGAAGCTCTGATTTTAAAAAACGGTGGAAGTAAGCTTTTCTTATTTCCGGACCCATGCTCAAACTATAGAAAGTCGTTATGACGTAGAATGTGCATACTTTGTTGATTCCATTAATGAAATAAAACATATTTTCGAAAAACTCGTGTTTTTTAAGAAATCATGTAAGCCTTCTAGAAGCTGTGATTTTAAAAAACGGGGGAAGTAAGCTTTTCTTATTTCCGGACGCATGCGCAAACTATAGAAAGTCGTTATGACGTAGAATTTGCATACTTTGTTGATTCCATTTATGAAATAAAACACATTTTCTAAAAACTCGTGTTTTTTAGGAAATCATGTAATCCTTCTAGAAGCTGTGATTTTAAAAAACGGGGGAAGTAAGCTTTTCTTATTTCCGGAGATATGCGCAAACTATAGAAAGTCGTTATGACGTAGAATGTGCATACTTTGTTGATTCCATTTATGAAATAAAACACATTTTCTAAAAACTCGTGTTTTTTAAGAAATCATGTAAACCTTCTAGAAGCTGTGATTTTAAAAAACGGGGGAAGTAAGCTTTTCTTAGTTCTGGACGCATGCGCAAACTATAGAAAGTCGTTATGACGTAGAATGTCCATACTTTGTAGATTCCATTTATGAAATAAAACACATTTTCTAAAAACTCGTGTTTTTTACGAAATCATGTAAACCTTCTAGAAGCTGTGATTTTAAAAAACGGTGGAAGTAAGCTTTTCTTATTTCCAGATGCATGCGCAAATTATAGAAAGTCGTTATGACGTAGAATGTGCATACTTTCTTGATTCCATTTATGAAATAAAACACATTTCCTAAAAACTCATGTTTTTTAAGAAATCATGTAAACCTTCTAGAAGCTGTGATTTTAAAAAACGGGGGAAGTAAGCTTTTCTTATTTCCAAACGCATGCGCAAACTGTAGAAAGTCGTTATGACGTAGAATGTGCATACTTTGTTGATTCCATTTATGAAATAAAACACATTTTCTAAAAACTCGTGTTTTTTAAGAAATCATGTAAACCTTCTAGAAGCTGTGATTTTAAAAAACGGTGGGAGTAAGCTTTTGTTATTTCCGGACGAATGCGCACACTATAGAAAATCGTTATGACGTAGAATGTGGATACTTTTTTGATTCCATTTATGAAATAAAACACATTTTCTAAAAACTCGTGTTTTTTAAGAAATCATGTAAACCTTCTAGAAGCTCTGATTTTAAAAAACGGTGGAAGTAAGCTTTTCTTATTTCCGGACCCATGCTCAAACTATAGAAAGTCGTTATGACGTAGAATGTGCATACTTTGTAGATTACATTTACGAAATAAAGCACATTTTCTAAAAACTCGTGTTTTTTAAGAAATCATGTAAACCTTCTAGAAGCTGTGATTTTAAAAAATGGTGGAAGTAAGCTTTTCTTATTCCTAGACGCATGCGCAAACTATGGAAACTCTCTATGACATAGAATGTGCATTCTTTTTTGATTCCATTTACGAAATAAAACACATTTTCTAAAATGTCGTGTTTTTTAAAAAATCATGTAAACCTTCTAGAAGCGTTGATTTTAAAAACGGTGGAAGTAAGCTTTTCTTATTTCCGGACACATGCGCAAACTATAGAAAGTCGTTATGACGTAGAATGTGAATACTTTGTTGATTCCATTTATGAAATAAAACACATTTTCTAAAAACTCGTGTTTTTTAAGAAATCATGTAAACCTTCTAGAAGCTGTGATTTTAAGAAACGGGGGAAGTAAGCTTTTTTTATTTCAAAACGCTTGCGCAAACTATAGAAAGTCGTTATGACGTAGAATGTGCATACTTTGTTGATTCCATTTATGAAATAAAACACATTTTCTAAAAACTCCTGTTTTTTACGAAATCATGTAAACCTTCTAGAAGCTGTGATTTTAAAAAACGGGGGAAGTAAGCTTTTCTTATCTCCAAACGCATGCGCAAACTATAGAAAGTTGTTATGACGTAGAATGTGCATACTTTGTAGATTCCATTTATGAAATAAAACACATTTTCTAAAAACTCGTGTTTTTCACGAAAACATGTAAACCTTCTAGAAGCCGTGATTTTAAAAGACTGTCGAAGTAAGCTTTTCTTATTTCCGGACGGATGCGCAAACTATAGAAAGTCGTTATGACGTAGAATGTACATACTTTGTTGATTCCATTTATGAAATAAAACACAATTTCTAAAAACTCATGTTTTTTAATAAATCATGTAAACCTTCTAGAAGCTGTGATTTTAAAAAACGGGGGAAGTAAGCATTTCTTTTTTCCGGACGCATGCGCAAATTACAGAAAGTCGTTATGACGTAGAATGTGCATACTTTGTAGATTCCATTTATGAAATAAAACACATTTTCTAAAAACTCCTGTTTTTTACGAAATCATGTAAACCTTCTAGAAGCTGTGATTTTAAAAAACGGTGGAAGTAAGATTTTCTTATTTCCAGACGCATGATCAAACTATAGAAAGTCGTTAAGACGTAGAATGTGCATACTTTGTAGATTCTATTTACGAATAAAACACATTTTCTAAAAACTCGTGTTTTTTAAGAAATCATGTAAACCTTCTAGAAGCTGTGATTTTAAAAAACGGTGGAAGTAAACTTTTCTTATTTCTGGACGCATGCGCAAACTATAGAAACTCCCTATGTGATAGAATGTGCATACTTTGTTGATTCCATTTATGAAATAAAACACATTTTCTAAAAACTCGTGTTTATTAAGAAGTCATGTAAACCTTCTAGAAGCTGTGATTTTAAAAAACGGGGGAAGTAATCTTTTCTTATTTCAAAACGCATGCGCAAACAATAGAAAGTCATTATGACGTAGAATGTGCATACTTTTTTGATTCCATTTATGAAATACAACACATTTTCTAAAAACTCGTGTTTTTTAAGAAATCATGTAAACTTTCTAGAAGCTTTGATTTTAAAAAACGGTGGAAGTAAGCTTTTCTTATTTCCAGACGAATGCGCAAACTATAGAAAGTCGTTATGACGTAGAATGTGCATACTTTGTTGATTCCATTTATGAAATAAAACACATTTTCTAAAAACTCGGGTTTTTTAAGAAGTCATGTAAACCTTCTAGAAGCTGTGATTTTAAAAAACGGGGGAAGTAAGCTTTTCTTATTTCCAAATGCATACGCAAACTATAGAAAGTCGTTATGACGTAGAATGTGTATCCTTTGTTGATTCCATTTATGAAATAAAACACATTTTCTAACAACTCGTGTTTTTTAAGAAATCATGTAAACCTTCTAGAAGCCGTGATTTTAAAAAACGGTGGAAGTAAGCTTTTCTTATTTCCGGACGCATGCGCAAACTATAGAAAGTCGTTATGACGTAGAATGTGCATACTTTGTTGATTCCATTTATGAAATAAAAAACATTTGCTAAAAACTCGTGTTTTTTAAGAAATCATGTAAACCTTCTAGAAGCAGTGATTTTAAAAAACGGTGGAAGTAAGCTTTTATTATTTCCGGACGCATGCGCAAACTATAAAAAGTCGTTATGACGTAGAATGTGCATACGTTGTTGATTCCATTGATGAAATAAAACACATTTTCTAAAAACTCGTGTTTTTTACGAAATCATGTAAACATTCTAGAAGATGTGATTTTAAAAAACGGTGGAAGTAAGCTTTTCTTATTTCCGGACGCATGCGTAAACTATAGAAAGTCGTTATGACGTAGGATGTGCATACTTTGTTGCTTCCATTTATGAAATAAAACACATTTTCTAAAAACTCGTGTTTTTTAAGAAATCATGTAAACCTTCTAGAAGCTGTGATTTTAAAAAACGGGAGAAGTAAGCTTTTCTTATTTCCAAACGCATGCGCAAACTATAGAAAGTCGTTATGACGTAGAATGTGCATACTTTGTTGATTCCATTTATGAAATAAAACACATTTTCTAAAAACTCGTGCATTTTAAGAAATCCTGTAAGCCTTCTAGAAGCTGTGAGTTTAAAAAATGGGGGAAGTAAGCTTTTCTTATTTTCGGACGCATGCGCAAACTATAGAAAGTCGTTATGACGTAGAATGTGCATACTTTGTTTATTCCATTTATGAAATAAAACACATTTTCTAAAAACTAGTGTTTTTTACGAAATCATGTAAACCTTCTAGAAGTTTTGATTTTAAAAAACGGGGGGAGTAAGCTATTCTTATTTCCGGACGCATGCGCAAACTATAGAAAATCGTTATGACGTAGAATGTGCATACTTTGTAGATTCCATTTATGAAATAAAACACATTTTCTAAAAGCTCGTGTTTTTTACGAAATCATGTAAACCTTCTAGAAGCTGTGATTTTAAAAAACGGGGGAAGTAAGCTTTTCTTATTTCTGGACGCATGCGCAAACTATAGAAAGTCGTTATGACGTAGAATGTGCATACTTTCTAGATTCCATTTATGAAATAAAAGACTTTTCTAAAAACTCGTGTTTTTTACGAAATCATGTAAACCTTCTAGAAGCTGTGATTTTAAAAAACGGGAGAAGTAAGCTTTTATTATTTCGAAACGCATGCGCAAACTATAGAAAGTCGTTATGACGTAGAATGTGCATACTTTTTGGATTCCATTTATGAAATAAAACACATTTTCTAAAAACTCGTGTTTTTTAAGAAATCATGTAAACCTTCTAGAAGCTTTGATTTTAAAAAATGTTGGAAGTAAGCTTTTCTTATTTCCGGACGCATGCGCAAACTATAGAAAGTCGTTATGTGCATCCTTTGTAGATTCCATTTATGAAATAAAACACATTTTTTAAAAGCTCGTGTTTTTTACGAAATCATGTAAACCTTCTAGAAGCTGTGATTTTAAAAAACGGTGGAAGTAAGCTTCTCTTATTTCCGGATGCATGCGCAAACTATAGAAAGTCGTTATGACGTAGAATGTGCATACTTTGTAGATTCCATTTATGAAATAAAACACATTTTCTAAAAACTCGTGTTTTTTAAGAAATCATGTAAACCTTCTAGAAGCTGTGATTTTAGAAAACGGGGGAAGTAAGCTTTTCTTATTTCCGGACGAATGCGCAAACTATAGAAAGTCGTTATGACGTAGAATGTGCATACTTTGTAGATTCCATTTATGAAATAAAACACATTTTCTAAAAACTCATGTTTTTTACGAAATCATGTAAACCTTCTAGAAGCTGTGATTTTAAAAAACGGTGGAAGTAAGCTTTTCTTATTTCCGGACGCGTGCGCAAACTATAGAAAGTCGTTATGACGTAGAATGTGCATACTTTGTAGATTCCATTTATGAAATAAAACACATTTTCTAAAAACTCGTGTTTTTTAACAAATCATGTAAACCTTCTAGAAGCTGTGATTTTAAAAAACGGGGGAATTAAGATTTTCTTATTTCCAAACGCATGCGCAAACTATAGAAAGTCGTTATGACGTAGAATGTGCATACTTTGTTGATTCCATTTATGAAATAAAACACATTTTCTAAAAACTCATGTTTTTTAAGAAATCATGTAAACCTTCTAGAAGCTGTGATTTTAAAAAATGGGGGAAGTAAGCTTTTCTTCTTTCCAAATGCATGCGCAAACTATAGAAACTCATTACGACGTAGAATGTGCATACTTTGTTGATTCCATTGATGAAATAAAACACATTTTCTAAAAACTCGTGTTTTTTAAGAAATCATGTAAACCTTCTAGAAGCTGTGATTTTAAAAAACGGGGGAAGTAAGCTTTTCTTATTTCCGGACGCATGCGCAAACTATAGAAAGTCGTTATGACGTAGAATGTGCATACTTTGTAGATTCCATTTATGAAATAAAACACATTTTCTAAAAACTCGTGTTTTTTAACAAATCATGTAAACCTTCTAGAAGCTGTGATTATAAAAAACGGGGGAAGTAAGATTTTCTTATTTCCAAACGCATGCGCAAACTGTAGAAAGCCGTTATGACGTCGAATGTGCATACTTTGTTGATTCCATTTATAAAATAAAACACATTTTCTAAAAACTCGTGTTTTTTAAGAAATCATGTAAACCTTCTAGAAGCTGTGATTTTAAAAAACGGGGGAAGTAAGCTTTTTTTATTTCAAAACGCTTGCGCAAACTATAGAAAGTCGTTATGACGTAGAATGTGCATACTTTGTTGATTCCATTTATGAAATAAAACACATTTTCTAAAAACTCCTGTTTTTTACGAAATCATGTAAACCTTCTAGAAGCTGTGATTTTAAAAAACGGGGGAAGTAAGCTTTTCTTATCTCCAAACGCATGCGCAAACTATAGAAAGTTGTTATGACGTAGAATGTGCATACTTTGTAGATTCCATTTATGAAATAAAACACATTTTCTAAAAACTCGTGTTTTTCACGAAAACATGTAAACCTTCTAGAAGCCGTGATTTTAAAAGACTGTCGAAGTAAGCTTTTCTTATTTCCGGACGGATGCGCAAACTATAGAAAGTCGTTATGACGTAGAATGTACATACTTTGTTGATTCCATTTATGAAATAAAACACAATTTCTAAAAACTCATGTTTTTTAATAAATCATGTAAACCTTCTAGAAGCTGTGATTTTAAAAAACGGGGGAAGTAAGCATTTCTTTTTTCCGGACGCATGCGCAAATTACAGAAAGTCGTTATGACGTAGAATGTGCATACTTTGTAGATTCCATTTATGAAATAAAACACATTTTCTAAAAACTCCTGTTTTTTACGAAATCATGTAAACCTTCTAGAAGCTGTGATTTTAAAAAACGGTGGAAGTAAGATTTTCTTATTTCCAGACGCATGATCAAACTATAGAAAGTCGTTAAGACGTAGAATGTGCATACTTTGTAGATTCTATTTACGAATAAAACACATTTTCTAAAAACTCGTGTTTTTTAAGAAATCATGTAAACCTTCTAGAAGCTGTGATTTTAAAAAACGGTGGAAGTAAACTTTTCTTATTTCTGGACGCATGCGCAAACTATAGAAACTCCCTATGTGATAGAATGTGCATACTTTGTTGATTCCATTTATGAAATAAAACACATTTTCTAAAAACTCGTGTTTATTAAGAAGTCATGTAAACCTTCTAGAAGCTGTGATTTTAAAAAACGGGGGAAGTAATCTTTTCTTATTTCAAAACGCATGCGCAAACAATAGAAAGTCATTATGACGTAGAATGTGCATACTTTTTTGATTCCATTTATGAAATACAACACATTTTCTAAAAACTCGTGTTTTTTAAGAAATCATGTAAACTTTCTAGAAGCTTTGATTTTAAAAAACGGTGGAAGTAAGCTTTTCTTATTTCCAGACGAATGCGCAAACTATAGAAAGTCGTTATGACGTAGAATGTGCATACTTTGTTGATTCCATTTATGAAATAAAACACATTTTCTAAAAACTCGGGTTTTTTAAGAAGTCATGTAAACCTTCTAGAAGCTGTGATTTTAAAAAACGGGGGAAGTAAGCTTTTCTTATTTCCAAATGCATACGCAAACTATAGAAAGTCGTTATGACGTAGAATGTGTATCCTTTGTTGATTCCATTTATGAAATAAAACACATTTTCTAACAACTCGTGTTTTTTAAGAAATCATGTAAACCTTCTAGAAGCCGTGATTTTAAAAAACGGTGGAAGTAAGCTTTTCTTATTTCCGGACGCATGCGCAAACTATAGAAAGTCGTTATGACGTAGAATGTGCATACTTTGTTGATTCCATTTATGAAATAAAAAACATTTGCTAAAAACTCGTGTTTTTTAAGAAATCATGTAAACCTTCTAGAAGCAGTGATTTTAAAAAACGGTGGAAGTAAGCTTTTATTATTTCCGGACGCATGCGCAAACTATAAAAAGTCGTTATGACGTAGAATGTGCATACGTTGTTGATTCCATTGATGAAATAAAACACATTTTCTAAAAACTCGTGTTTTTTACGAAATCATGTAAACATTCTAGAAGATGTGATTTTAAAAAACGGTGGAAGTAAGCTTTTCTTATTTCCGGACGCATGCGTAAACTATAGAAAGTCGTTATGACGTAGGATGTGCATACTTTGTTGCTTCCATTTATGAAATAAAACACATTTTCTAAAAACTCGTGTTTTTTAAGAAATCATGTAAACCTTCTAGAAGCTGTGATTTTAAAAAACGGGAGAAGTAAGCTTTTCTTATTTCCAAACGCATGCGCAAACTATAGAAAGTCGTTATGACGTAGAATGTGCATACTTTGTTGATTCCATTTATGAAATAAAACACATTTTCTAAAAACTCGTGCATTTTAAGAAATCCTGTAAGCCTTCTAGAAGCTGTGAGTTTAAAAAATGGGGGAAGTAAGCTTTTCTTATTTTCGGACGCATGCGCAAACTATAGAAAGTCGTTATGACGTAGAATGTGCATACTTTGTTTATTCCATTTATGAAATAAAACACATTTTCTAAAAACTAGTGTTTTTTACGAAATCATGTAAACCTTCTAGAAGTTTTGATTTTAAAAAACGGGGGGAGTAAGCTATTCTTATTTCCGGACGCATGCGCAAACTATAGAAAATCGTTATGACGTAGAATGTGCATACTTTGTAGATTCCATTTATGAAATAAAACACATTTTCTAAAAGCTCGTGTTTTTTACGAAATCATGTAAACCTTCTAGAAGCTGTGATTTTAAAAAACGGGGGAAGTAAGCTTTTCTTATTTCTGGACGCATGCGCAAACTATAGAAAGTCGTTATGACGTAGAATGTGCATACTTTCTAGATTCCATTTATGAAATAAAAGACTTTTCTAAAAACTCGTGTTTTTTACGAAATCATGTAAACCTTCTAGAAGCTGTGATTTTAAAAAACGGGAGAAGTAAGCTTTTATTATTTCGAAACGCATGCGCAAACTATAGAAAGTCGTTATGACGTAGAATGTGCATACTTTTTGGATTCCATTTATGAAATAAAACACATTTTCTAAAAACTCGTGTTTTTTAAGAAATCATGTAAACCTTCTAGAAGCTTTGATTTTAAAAAATGTTGGAAGTAAGCTTTTCTTATTTCCGGACGCATGCGCAAACTATAGAAAGTCGTTATGTGCATCCTTTGTAGATTCCATTTATGAAATAAAACACATTTTTTAAAAGCTCGTGTTTTTTACGAAATCATGTAAACCTTCTAGAAGCTGTGATTTTAAAAAACGGTGGAAGTAAGCTTCTCTTATTTCCGGATGCATGCGCAAACTATAGAAAGTCGTTATGACGTAGAATGTGCATACTTTGTAGATTCCATTTATGAAATAAAACACATTTTCTAAAAACTCGTGTTTTTTAAGAAATCATGTAAACCTTCTAGAAGCTGTGATTTTAGAAAACGGGGGAAGTAAGCTTTTCTTATTTCCGGACGAATGCGCAAACTATAGAAAGTCGTTATGACGTAGAATGTGCATACTTTGTAGATTCCATTTATGAAATAAAACACATTTTCTAAAAACTCATGTTTTTTACGAAATCATGTAAACCTTCTAGAAGCTGTGATTTTAAAAAACGGTGGAAGTAAGCTTTTCTTATTTCCGGACGCGTGCGCAAACTATAGAAAGTCGTTATGACGTAGAATGTGCATACTTTGTAGATTCCATTTATGAAATAAAACACATTTTCTAAAAACTCGTGTTTTTTAACAAATCATGTAAACCTTCTAGAAGCTGTGATTTTAAAAAACGGGGGAATTAAGATTTTCTTATTTCCAAACGCATGCGCAAACTATAGAAAGTCGTTATGACGTAGAATGTGCATACTTTGTTGATTCCATTTATGAAATAAAACACATTTTCTAAAAACTCATGTTTTTTAAGAAATCATGTAAACCTTCTAGAAGCTGTGATTTTAAAAAATGGGGGAAGTAAGCTTTTCTTCTTTCCAAATGCATGCGCAAACTATAGAAACTCATTACGACGTAGAATGTGCATACTTTGTTGATTCCATTGATGAAATAAAACACATTTTCTAAAAACTCGTGTTTTTTAAGAAATCATGTAAACCTTCTAGAAGCTGTGATTTTAAAAAACGGGGGAAGTAAGCTTTTCTTATTTCCGGACGCATGCGCAAACTATAGAAAGTCGTTATGACGTAGAATGTGCATACTTTGTAGATTCCATTTATGAAATAAAACACATTTTCTAAAAACTCGTGTTTTTTAACAAATCATGTAAACCTTCTAGAAGCTGTGATTATAAAAAACGGGGGAAGTAAGATTTTCTTATTTCCAAACGCATGCGCAAACTGTAGAAAGCCGTTATGACGTCGAATGTGCATACTTTGTTGATTCCATTTATAAAATAAAACACATTTTCTAAAAACTCGTGTTTTTTAAGAAATCATGTAAACCTTCTAGAAGCTGTGATTTTAAAAAACGGGGGAAGTAAGCTTTTCTTATTTCCAAATGCATGCGCAAACTATAGAAAGTCGTTATGACGTAGAATGTGCATACTTTGTTGATTCCATTGATGAAATAAAACACATTTTCTAAAAACTCGTGTTTTTTAAGAAATCATGTAAACCTTCTAGAAGCTGTGATTTTAAAAAACGAGGGAAGTAAGCTTTTCTTATTTCCGGACGCATGCCCAAACTATAGAAAGTCGTTATGACGTAGAATGTGCATACTTTGTAGATTCCATTTATGAAATAAAACACATTTTCTAAAAACTCGTGTTTTTTACGAAATCTTGTAAACCTTCTAGAAGCTGTGATTTTAAAAAACGGTGGAAGTAAGCTTTTCTTATTTCCCGACGATTGCGCAAACTATAGAAAGTCGTTATGACGTAGAATGTGCATACTTTGTTGATTCCATTTATGAAATAAAACACATTTTCTAAAAACTCGTGTTTTTTAAGAAATCATGTAAACCTTCTAGAAGCTTTGATTTTAAAAAATGCTGGAAGTAAGCTTTTCCTATTTCCGGACGCATGCGCAAACTATAGAAAGTTGTTATGACATAGAATGTGCATCCTTTGTTGATTCCATTTATGAAATAAAACACATTTTCTAACAACTCGTGTTTTTTAAGAAATCATGTAAACCTTCTAGAAGTTGTGATTTTAAAAAACGGGAGAAGTAAGCTTTTCTTATTTCCAAACGCATGCGCAAACTATAGAAAGTCATTATGACATAGAATGTGCATACTTTGTAGATTCCATTTATGAAATAAAACACATTTTCTAAAAACTCGTGTTTTTTAGGAAATCATGTAAACCTTCTAGAAGCTTTGATTTTAAAAAATGCTGGAAGTAAGCTTTTTTATTTCCGGACGCATGCGCAAACTATAGAAAGTCGTTATGTGCATCCTTTGTAGATTCCATTTATGAAATAAAACACATTTTCTAAAAGCTCGTGTTTTTTACGAAATCATGTAAACCTTCTAGAAGCTGTGATTTTAAAAAACGGTGGAAGTAAGCTTCTCTTATTTCCGGACGCATGCGCAAACTATAGAAAGTCGTTATGACGTAGAATGTGCATTCTTTGTAGATTCCATTTATGAAATAAAACACATTTTCTAAAAACTCGTGTTTTTTAAGAAATCATGTAAACCTTCTAGAAGCTGTGATTTTAATAAACGGGAGAAGTAAGCTTTTCCTATTTCCAAACGCGTGCGCAAACTATAGAAAGTCGTTATGACGTAGAATGTGCATACTTTGTTGATTCCATTTATGAAATAAAACATATTTTCTAAAAACTCGTGTTTTTTAAGAAATCATGTAAGCCTTCTAGAAGCTGTGATTTTAAAAAACGGGGGAAGTAAGCTTTTCTTATTTCCAAATGCATGCGCAAACTATAGAAAGTCGTTATGACGTTGAATGTGCATACTTTGTAGATTCCATTTATGAAATAAAACACATTTTCTAAAAACTCATGTTTTTTAGGAAATGATGTAAACCTTCTAGAAGGTGTGATTTTAAAAACTGGGGGAAGTAAGCTTTTCTTATTTCCGGACGCATGCGCAAACTATAGAAAGTCGTTATGACGTAGAATGTGCATACTTTGTAGATTCCATTTATGAAATAAAACACATTTTCTAAAAACTCGTGTTTTTTAAGAAATCATGTAAACCTTCTAGAAGCTGTGATTTTAAAAAACGGGGGAAATAAGCTTTTCTTATTTCCAAATGCATGCGCAAACTATAGAAAGTCATTATGATGTAGAATGTGCATACTTTGTTGATTCCATTGATGAAATAAAACACATTTTCTAAAAACTCGCGTTTTTTAAGAAATCATGTAAACCTTCTAGAAGCTGTGATTTTAAAAAACGGGGGAAGTAAGCTTTTCTTATTTCCGGACGCATGCGCAAACTATAGAAAGTCGTTATGACGTAGAATTTCCATACTTTGTTGATTCCATTTATGAAATAAAACACATTTTCTAACAACTCGTGTTTTTTAAGAAATCATGTCAACCTTCTAGAAGCTGTGATTTTAATAAACGGGAGAAGTAAGCTTTTCTTATTTCCAGACGCATGCGCAAACTATAGAAAGTCGTTATGACGTAGAATGTGCATACTTTGTTGATTCCATTTATGAAATAAAACATATTTTCTAAAAACTCGTGTTTTTTAAGAAATCATGTAAGCCTTCTAGAAGCTGTGATTTTAAAAAACGGGGGAAGTAAGCTTTTCTTATTTCCGGACGCATGCGCAAACTATAGAAAGTCGTTATGCCATAGAATGTGCATACTTTGTTGATTCCATTGATGAAATAAAACACATTTTCTAAAAACTCGTGTTTTTTAAGAAATCATGTAAACCTTCTAGAAGGTGTGATTTTAAAAAACGGGGGAAGTAAGCTTTTCCTATTTCCGCACGCATGCGCAAACTATAGAAATTCATTATGACGTAGAATGTGCATACTTTGTAGATTCCATTTATGAAATAAAACACATTTTCTAAAAACTCGTGTTTTTTACGAAATCATGTAAACCTTCTAGAAGCTGTGATTTTAAAAAACGGTGGAAGTAAGCTTTTCTTATTTCCGGATGCATGCGTAAACTATAGAAAGTCATTATGATGTAGAATGTGCATACTTTGTAGATTCCATTTATGAAATAAAACACATTTTCTAAAAACTCGTTTTTTTTAAGAAATCATGTAAACCTTCTAGAAGCTGTGATTTTAAAAAACGGGGGAAGTAAGCTTTTCTTATTTCCAAATGCATGCGGAAACTATAGAAAGTCGTTATGATGTAGAATGTGCATACTTTGTTGATTCCATTGATGAAATAAAACACTTTTTCTAAAAACTCGTGTTTTTTAAGAAATCATGTAAACCTTCTAGAAGCTATGATTTTAAAAAACGGGGGAAGTAAGCTTTTCTTATTTTTGGACGCATGTGCAAACTATAGAAAGTCGTTATGACGTAGAATGTGCATACTTTGTTGATTCCATTTATGAAATAAAACACATTTTCTAACAACTCGTGTTTTTTAAGAAATCATATAAACCTTCTAGAAGCTGTGATTTTAATAAACGGCAGAAGTAAGCTTTTCTTATTTCCAAACGCTTGCGCAAACTATAGAAAGTCGTTATGATGTAGAATGTGCATACTTTGTTGATTCCATTTATGAAATAAAACATATTTCCGAAAAACTCGTGTTTTTTAAGAAATCATGTAAGCTTTCTAGAAGCTGTGATTTTAAAAAACGGGGGAAGTAAGCTTTTCTTATTTCCAATTGCATGCGCAAACTATAGAAAGTCGTTATGACGTAGAATGTGCATACTTTGTAGATTCCATTTATGAAATAAAACACATTTTCTAAAAACTCATGTTTTTTAGGAAATCATGTAAACCTTCTAGAAGGTGTGATTTTAAAAAACGGGGGAAGTAAGCTTTTCTTATTTCCGGACGCATGCGCAAACTATAGAAAGTCGTTATGACCTAGAATGTGCATACTTTGTAGATTCCATTTATGAAATAAAACACATTTTCTAGAAACTCGTGTTTTTTAAGAAATCATGTAAACCTTCTAGAAGCTGTGATTTTAAAAAACGGAGGAAGTAAGCTTTTATTATTTCCAAATGCATGCACAAACTATAGAAAGTCGTTATGATGTAGAATGTGCATACTTTGTTGATTCCATTGATGAAATAAAACACATTTTCTAAAAACTCATGTTTTTTAAGAAATCATGTAAACCTTCTAGAAGCTGTGATTTTAAAAAACGGGGGAAGTAAGATTTTCTTATTTCCGTACGCATGCGCAAACTATATAAAGTCGTTATGACGTAGAATGTGCATACTTTGTTGATTCCATTTATGAAATAAAACACATTTTCTAACAACTCGTGTTTTTTAAGAAATCATGTAAACCTTCTAGAAGCTGTGATTTTAATAAACGGGAGAAGTAAGCTTTTGTTATTTCCAAACGCATGCGCAAACTATAGAAAGTCATTATGACTTAGAATGTGCATACTTTGTAGATTCCATTTATGAAATAAAACACATTTTCTAAAAACTCGTGTTTTTTAGGAAATCATGTAAACCTTCTAGAAGCTCTGATTTTAAAAAACGGTGGAAGTAAGCTTTTCTTATTTCCGGACCCATGCTCAAACTATAGAAAGTCGTTATGACGTAGAATGTGCATACTTTGTTGATTCCATTAATGAAATAAAACATATTTTCTAAAAACTCGTGTTTTTTAAGAAATCATGTAAGCCTTCTAGAAGCTGTGATTTTAAAAAACGGGGGAAGTAAGCTTTTCTTATTTCCGGACGCATGCGCAAACTATAGAAAGTCGTTATGACGTAGAATTTGCATACTTTGTTGATTCCATTTATGAAATAAAACACATTTTCTAAAAACTCGTGTTTTTTAGGAAATCATGTAATCCTTCTAGAAGCTGTGATTTTAAAAAACGGGGGAAGTAAGCTTTTCTTATTTCCGGACGCATGCGCAAACTATAGAAAGTCGTTATGACGTAGAATGTGCATACTTTGTTGATTCCATTTATGAAATAAAACACATTTTCTAAAAACTCGTGTTTTTTAAGAAATCATGTAAACCTTCTAGAAGCTGTGATTTTAAAAAACGGGGGAAGTAAGCTTTTCTTAGTTCTGGACGCATGCGCAAACTATAGAAAGTCGTTATGACATAGAATGTCCATACTTTGTAGATTCCATTTATGAAATAAAACACATTTTCTAAAAACTCGTGTTTTTTACGAAATCATGTAAACCTTCTAGAAGTTGTGATTTTAAAAAACGGGAGAAGTAAGCTTTTCTTATTTCCAAACGCATGCGCAAACTATAGAAAGTCATTATGACATAGAATGTGCATACTTTGTAGATTCCATTTATGAAATAAAACACATTTTCTAAAAACTCGTGTTTTTTAGGAAATCATGTAAACCTTCTAGAAGCTTTGATTTTAAAAAATGCTGGAAGTAAGCTTTTTTATTTCCGGACGCATGCGCAAACTATAGAAAGTCGTTATGTGCATCCTTTGTAGATTCCATTTATGAAATAAAACACATTTTCTAAAAGCTCGTGTTTTTTACGAAATCATGTAAACCTTCTAGAAGCTGTGATTTTAAAAAACGGTGGAAGTAAGCTTCTCTTATTTCCGGACGCATGCGCAAACTATAGAAAGTCGTTATGACGTAGAATGTGCATTCTTTGTAGATTCCATTTATGAAATAAAACACATTTTCTAAAAACTCGTGTTTTTTAAGAAATCATGTAAACCTTCTAGAAGCTGTGATTTTAATAAACGGGAGAAGTAAGCTTTTCCTATTTCCAAACGCGTGCGCAAACTATAGAAAGTCGTTATGACGTAGAATGTGCATACTTTGTTGATTCCATTTATGAAATAAAACATATTTTCTAAAAACTCGTGTTTTTTAAGAAATCATGTAAGCCTTCTAGAAGCTGTGATTTTAAAAAACGGGGGAAGTAAGCTTTTCTTATTTCCAAATGCATGCGCAAACTATAGAAAGTCGTTATGACGTTGAATGTGCATACTTTGTAGATTCCATTTATGAAATAAAACACATTTTCTAAAAACTCATGTTTTTTAGGAAATGATGTAAACCTTCTAGAAGGTGTGATTTTAAAAACTGGGGGAAGTAAGCTTTTCTTATTTCCGGACGCATGCGCAAACTATAGAAAGTCGTTATGACGTAGAATGTGCATACTTTGTAGATTCCATTTATGAAATAAAACACATTTTCTAAAAACTCGTGTTTTTTAAGAAATCATGTAAACCTTCTAGAAGCTGTGATTTTAAAAAACGGGGGAAATAAGCTTTTCTTATTTCCAAATGCATGCGCAAACTATAGAAAGTCATTATGATGTAGAATGTGCATACTTTGTTGATTCCATTGATGAAATAAAACACATTTTCTAAAAACTCGCGTTTTTTAAGAAATCATGTAAACCTTCTAGAAGCTGTGATTTTAAAAAACGGGGGAAGTAAGCTTTTCTTATTTCCGGACGCATGCGCAAACTATAGAAAGTCGTTATGACGTAGAATGTCCATACTTTGTTGATTCCATTTATGAAATAAAACACATTTTCTAACAACTCGTGTTTTTTAAGAAATCATGTCAACCTTCTAGAAGCTGTGATTTTAATAAACGGGAGAAGTAAGCTTTTCTTATTTCCAGACGCATGCGCAAACTATAGAAAGTCGTTATGACGTAGAATGTGCATACTTTGTTGATTCCATTTATGAAATAAAACATATTTTCTAAAAACTCGTGTTTTTTAAGAAATCATGTAAGCCTTCTAGAAGCTGTGATTTTAAAAAACGGGGGAAGTAAGCTTTTCTTATTTCCGGACGCATGCGCAAACTATAGAAAGTCGTTATGCCATAGAATGTGCATACTTTGTTGATTCCATTGATGAAATAAAACACATTTTCTAAAAACTCGTGTTTTTTAAGAAATCATGTAAACCTTCTAGAAGGTGTGATTTTAAAAAACGGGGGAAGTAAGCTTTTCCTATTTCCGCACGCATGCGCAAACTATAGAAATTCATTATGACGTAGAATGTGCATACTTTGTAGATTCCATTTATGAAATAAAACACATTTTCTAAAAACTCGTGTTTTTTACGAAATCATGTAAACCTTCTAGAAGCTGTGATTTTAAAAAACGGTGGAAGTAAGCTTTTCTTATTTCCGGATGCATGCGTAAACTATAGAAAGTCATTATGATGTAGAATGTGCATACTTTGTAGATTCCATTTATGAAATAAAACACATTTTCTAAAAACTCGTTTTTTTTAAGAAATCATGTAAACCTTCTAGAAGCTGTGATTTTAAAAAACGGGGGAAGTAAGTTTTTCTTATTTCCAAATGCATGCGGAAACTATAGAAAGTCGTTATGATGTAGAATGTGCATACTTTGTTGATTCCATTGATGAAATAAAACACTTTTTCTAAAAACTCGTGTTTTTTAAGAAATCATGTAAACCTTCTAGAAGCTATGATTTTAAAAAACGGGGGAAGTAAGCTTTTCTTATTTTTGGACGCATGTGCAAACTATAGAAAGTCGTTATGACGTAGAATGTGCATACTTTGTTGATTCCATTTATGAAATAAAACACATTTTCTAACAACTCGTGTTTTTTAAGAAATCATATAAACCTTCTAGAAGCTGTGATTTTAATAAACGGCAGAAGTAAGCTTTTCTTATTTCCAAACGCTTGCGCAAACTATAGAAAGTCGTTATGATGTAGAATGTGCATACTTTGTTGATTCCATTTATGAAATAAAACATATTTCCGAAAAACTCGTGTTTTTTAAGAAATCATGTAAGCTTTCTAGAAGCTGTGATTTTAAAAAACGGGGGAAGTAAGCTTTTCTTATTTCCAATTGCATGCGCAAACTATAGAAAGTCGTTATGACGTAGAATGTGCATACTTTGTAGATTCCATTTATGAAATAAAACACATTTTCTAAAAACTCATGTTTTTTAGGAAATCATGTAAACCTTCTAGAAGGTGTGATTTTAAAAAACGGGGGAAGTAAGCTTTTCTTATTTCCGGACGCATGCGCAAACTATAGAAAGTCGTTATGACCTAGAATGTGCATACTTTGTAGATTCCATTTATGAAATAAAACACATTTTCTAGAAACTCGTGTTTTTTAAGAAATCATGTAAACCTTCTAGAAGCTGTGATTTTAAAAAACGGAGGAAGTAAGCTTTTATTATTTCCAAATGCATGCACAAACTATAGAAAGTCGTTATGATGTAGAATGTGCATACTTTGTTGATTCCATTGATGAAATAAAACACATTTTCTAAAAACTCATGTTTTTTAAGAAATCATGTAAACCTTCTAGAAGCTGTGATTTTAAAAAACGGGGGAAGTAAGATTTTCTTATTTCCGTACGCATGCGCAAACTATATAAAGTCGTTATGACGTAGAATGTGCATACTTTGTTGATTCCATTTATGAAATAAAACACATTTTCTAACAACTCGTGTTTTTTAAGAAATCATGTAAACCTTCTAGAAGCTGTGATTTTAATAAACGGGAGAAGTAAGCTTTTGTTATTTCCAAACGCATGCGCAAACTATAGAAAGTCATTATGACTTAGAATGTGCATACTTTGTAGATTCCATTTATGAAATAAAACACATTTTCTAAAAACTCGTGTTTTTTAGGAAATCATGTAAACCTTCTAGAAGCTCTGATTTTAAAAAACGGTGGAAGTAAGCTTTTCTTATTTCCGGACCCATGCTCAAACTATAGAAAGTCGTTATGACGTAGAATGTGCATACTTTGTTGATTCCATTAATGAAATAAAACATATTTTCTAAAAACTCGTGTTTTTTAAGAAATCATGTAAGCCTTCTAGAAGCTGTGATTTTAAAAAACGGGGGAAGTAAGCTTTTCTTATTTCCGGACGCATGCGCAAACTATAGAAAGTCGTTATGACGTAGAATTTGCATACTTTGTTGATTCCATTTATGAAATAAAACACATTTTCTAAAAACTCGTGTTTTTTAGGAAATCATGTAATCCTTCTAGAAGCTGTGATTTTAAAAAACGGGGGAAGTAAGCTTTTCTTATTTCCGGACGCATGCGCAAACTATAGAAAGTCGTTATGACGTAGAATGTGCATACTTTGTTGATTCCATTTATGAAATAAAACACATTTTCTAAAAACTCGTGTTTTTTAAGAAATCATGTAAACCTTCTAGAAGCTGTGATTTTAAAAAACGGGGGAAGTAAGCTTTTCTTAGTTCTGGACGCATGCGCAAACTATAGAAAGTCGTTATGACATAGAATGTCCATACTTTGTAGATTCCATTTATGAAATAAAACACATTTTCTAAAAACTCGTGTTTTTTACGAAATCATGTAAACCTTCTAGAAGCTGTGATTTTAAAAAACGGTGGAAGTAAGCTTTTCTTATTTCCAGATGCATGCGCAAATTATAGAAAGTCGTTATGACGTAGAATGTGCATACTTTCTTGATTCCATTTATGAAATAAAACACATTTTCTAAAAACTCGTGTTTTTTAAGAAATCATGTAAACCTTCTAGAAGCTGTGATTTTAAAAAACGGTGGAAGTAAGCTTTTGTTATTTCCGGACGAATGCGCACACTATAGAAAATCGTTATGACGTAGAATGAGGATACTTTTTTGATTCCATTTATGAAATAAAACACATTTTCTAAAAACTCGTGTTTTTTAAGAAATCATGTAAACCTTCTAGAAGCTCTGATTTTAAAAAACGGTGGAAGTAAGCTTTTCTTATTTCCAGACCCATGCTCAAACTATAGAAAGTCGTTATGACGTAGAATGTGCATACTTTGTAGATTACATTTACGAAATAAAGCACATTTTCTAAAAACTCGTGTTTTTTAAGAAATCATGTAAACCTTCTAGAAGCTGTGATTTTAAAAAATGGTGGAAGTAAGCTTTTCTTATTCCTAGATGCATGCGCAAACTATAGAAACTCTCTATGACATAGAATGTGCATTCTTTTTTGATTCCATTTACGAAATAAAACACATTTTCTAAAAACTCGTGTTTTTTAAAAAATCATGTAAACCTTCTAGAAGCGTTGATTTTAAAAACGGTGGAAGTAAGCTTTTCTTATTTCCGGACACATGCGCAAACTATAGAAAGTCGTTATGACGTAGAATGTGAATACTTTGTTGATTCCATTTATGAAATAAAACACATTTTCTAAAAACTCGTGTTTTTTAAGAAATCATGTAAACCTTCTAGAAGCTGTGATTTTAAGAAACGGGGGAAGTAAGCTTTTTTTATTTCAAAACGCTTGCGCAAACTATAGAAAGTCGTTATGACGTAGAATGTGCATACTTTGTTGATTCCATTTATGAAATAAAACACATTTTCTAAAAACTCCTGTTTTTTACGAAATCATGTAAACCTTCTAGAAGCTGTGATTTTAAAAAACGGGGGAAGTAAGCTTTTCTTATCTCCAAACGCATGCGCAAACTATAGAAAGTTGTTATGACGTAGAATGTGCATACTTTGTAGATTCCATTTATGAAATAAAACACATTTTCTAAAAACTCGTGTTTTTCACGAAAACATGTAAACCTTCTAGAAGCCGTGATTTTAAAAGACTGTCGAAGTAAGCTTTTCTTATTTCCGGACGGATGCGCAAACTATAGAAAGTCGTTATGACGTAGAATGTACATACTTTGTTGATTCCATTTATGAAATAAAACACAATTTCTAAAAACTCATGTTTTTTAATAAATCATGTAAACCTTCTAGAAGCTGTGATTTTAAAAAACGGGGGAAGTAAGCATTTCTTTTTTCCGGACGCATGCGCAAATTACAGAAAGTCGTTATGACGTAGAATGTGCATACTTTGTAGATTCCATTTATGAAATAAAACACATTTTCTAAAAACTCCTGTTTTTTACGAAATCATGTAAACCTTCTAGAAGCTGTGATTTTAAAAAACGGTGGAAGTAAGATTTTCTTATTTCCAGACGCATGATCAAACTATAGAAAGTCGTTAAGACGTAGAATGTGCATACTTTGTAGATTCTATTTACGAATAAAACACATTTTCTAAAAACTCGTGTTTTTTAAGAAATCATGTAAACCTTCTAGAAGCTGTGATTTTAAAAAACGGTGGAAGTAAACTTTTCTTATTTCTGGACGCATGCGCAAACTATAGAAACTCTCTATGTGATAGAATGTGCATACTTTGTTGATTCCATTTATGAAATAAAACACATTTTCTAAAAACTCGTGTTTATTAAGAAGTCATGTAAACCTTCTAGAAGCTGTGATTTTAAAAAACGGGGGAAGTAAGCTTTTCTTATTTCAAAACGCATGCGCAACCAATAGAAAGTCGTTATGACGTAGAATGTGCATACTTTTTTGATTCCATTTATGAAATACAACACATTTTCTAAAAACTCGTGTTTTTTAAGAAATCATGTAAACCTTCTAGAAGCTTTGATTTTAAAAAACGGTGGAAGTAAGCTTTTCTTATTTCCAGACGAATGCGCAAACTATAGAAAGTCGTTATGACGTAGAATGTGCATACTTTGTTGATTCCATTTATGAAATAAAACACATTTTCTAAAAACTCGGGTTTTTTAAGAAGTCATGTAAACCTTCTAGAAGCTGTGATTTTAAAAAACGGGGGAAGTAAGCTTTTCTTATTTCAAGGCGCATGCGCAAACTATAGAAAGTCGTAATGACGTAGAATGTGCATACTTTGTTGATTCCATTTATGAAATACAACACATTTTCTAAAAACTTGTGTTTTTTAAGAAATCATGTAAACCTTCTAGAAGCTTTGATTTTAAAAAACGGTGGAAGTAAGCTTTTCTTATTTCCGGACGAATGCGCAAACTATAGAAAGTCGTTATGACTAAGAATGTGCATACTTTATTGATTACATTTATGAAATAAAACACATTTTCTAAAAACTCGTGTTTTTTAAGAAATCATGTAAACCTTCTAGAAGCTGTGATTTGAAAAAACGGTGGAAGTAAGCTTTTCTTATTTCTGGACGCATGCACAAACTATAGAAACTCTCTATGACATAGAATGTGCATACTTTGTTGATTCCATTTATGAAATAAAACACATTTTCTAAAAACTCGTGTTTTTTAAGAAATCATGTAAACCTTCTAGAAGCTGTGATTTTAAAAAACAGTGGAAGTAAGCTTTTCTTACTTCCGGACAAATGCGCAAACAATAGAAATTCGTTATGATGTAGAATGTGCATACTTTGTTGATTCCATTTATGAAATAAAACACATTTTCTAAAAACTCGTATTTTTTAAGAAATCATGTAAACCTTCTAGAAGCTGTGATTTTAAAAAACGGGGGAAGTAAGCTTTTCTTATTTCCAAATGCATGCGCAAACTATAGAAAATCGTTATGATGTATAATGTGCATACTTTGTTGATTCCATTTATGAAATAAAACACATTTTTTAAAAACTCGTGTTTTTTAAGAAATCATGTAAACCTTCTAGAGGCTGTGATTTTAAAAAACGGGGGAAGTAAGCTTTTCTTATTTCCGGACGCATGCGCAAACTATAGAAAGTCGTTATGACATAGAATGTGCATACTTTGTTGATTCCATTTATAAAATAAAACACATTTTCTATAAACTCGTGTTTTTTACGAAATTATGTAAACCTTCTAGAAGCTGTGATTTTAAAAAAAGGTGGAAGTAAGCTTTTCTTACTTCCGGACAAATGCGCAAACAGTAGAAATTCGTTATGATGTAGAATGTGCATACTTTGTAGATTCCATTTATGAAATAAAACACATTTTCTAAAAACTCGTGCTTTTTATGAAATCATGTAAACCTTCTAGAAGCTGTGATTTTAAAAAATGGTGGAAGTAAGCTTTTCTTATTTCAAAACGCATGCGCAAACTATAGAAAGTCGTTATGACGTAGAATGTGCATACTTTGTAGATTCCATTTATGAAATAAAACACATTTTCTAAAAACTCGTGTTTTTTACGCAATCATGTAAACCTTCTAGAAACTGTGATTTTGAAAAACGGGGGAAGTAAGATTTTCTTATTTGCGGACGAATGCGCAAACAGTATAAAGTCTTTATGACGTAGAATGTGCATATTTTGTTGATTCCATTTATGAAATAAAACACATTTTCTAAAAACTCATGTTTTTCAAGAAGTCATGTAAACCTTCTAGAAGCTGTGATTTTAAAAAATGGGGGAAGTAAGCTTTTCTTATTTCCAAACGCATGCGCAAACTATAGAAAGTCGTTATGACGTAGAATGTGCATACTTTGTTGATTCCATTGATGAAATAAAACACATCTTGTAAAAACTCGTGTTTTCTAAGAAATCATGTAAACCTTCTAGAAGCTGTGATCTTAAAAAACGGGGGAAGTAAGCTTTTCTTATTTCCAAATGCATGCGCAAACTATAGAAAGTCGTTATGACGTAGAATGTGCATACATTGTTGATTCCATTTATGAAATAAAACACATTTTCTAAAAACTCGCGTTTTTTAAGAAATCATGTAAACCTTCTAGAGGCTGCGATTTTAAAAAATGGGGGAAGTAAGCTTTTCTTATTTCCGGACGCATGCGCAAACTATAGAAAGTTATTATGATGTAGAATGTGCCTACTTTGTAGATTCCATTTATGAAATAAAACACATTTTCTAAAAACTCGTGTTTTTTACGAAATCATGTAAACCTTCTAGAAGCTGTGATTTTAAAAAACGTTGGAACTAAGCTTTTCTTATTTCCGGACAAATGCGCAAATAGTAGAAAGTCGTTATGACGTTGAATGTGCATACTTTGTTGATTCCATTTATGAAATAAAACACATTTTCTAAAAACTCGTGTTTTTTAAGAAGTCATGTAAACCTTCTAGAAGCTGTGATTTTAAAAAACGGTGGAAGTAAGCTTTTCTTATTTCCGGACGCATGTGCAAACTATAGAAAGTCGTTATGACGTAGAATGTGCATACTTTGTTGATTCCATTTATGAAATAAAACACATTTTCTAAAAACTCGTGTTTTTTAAGAAATCATGTAAACCTTTTAGAAGCTGTGATTTTAAAAAATGGGGGAAGTAAGCTTTTCTTATTTCGAAACGCATGCACAAACTATAGAAAGTCGTTATGGCATAGAATGTGCATACTTTATTGATTCCATTTATGAAATAAAACAAATTTTCTAAAAACTCGTGTTTTTTAAGAAATCATGTAAACCTTCTAGAAGGTGTGATTTTAAAAAACGGGGGAAGTAAGCTTTTCTTATTTCCAAACGCATGCGCAAACCATAGAAAGTCGTTATGAAGTAGAATGTGCATACTTTGTTGATTCCACTTATGAAATAAAACACATTTTTCTAAAAACTCGTGTTTTTTAAGAAATCATGTAAACCTTCTAGAATCCGTGATTTTAAAAAATGGTCGAAGTAAGCTTTTCTTATTTCCAGACGCATGCGCAAACTATAGAAAGTCGTTATGACGTAGAATGTGCATACTTTGTTGATTCCGTTTATGAAATAAAACACATTTTCTAAAAACTCGTGTTTTTTAAGAAATCATGTAAACCTTCTAGAATCCGTGATTTTAAAAAATGAGGGAAGTAAGCTTTTCTTATTTCCAAACGCATGCGCAAACTATAGAAAGTCATTATGACGAAGAATGTGCATACTTTGTTGATTCCATTTATGAAATAGAACACATTTTCTAAAAACTCGTGTTTTTTACGAAGTCATGTAAACCTTCTAGAAGCTGTGATTTTAAAAAACGGGGGAAGTAAGCTTTACTTATTTCCTGACGCATGCGCAAACTATAGAAAGTCGTTATGACGAAGAATGTGCATACTTTGTTGATTCCATTTATTAAATAAAACACATTTTCTAAAAACTCGTGTTTTTTAAGAAGTCATGTAAACCTTCTAGAAGTTGTGATTTTAAAAAACGGCGGAAGTAAGCTTTTCTTATTTCCGGACGAATGGGCAAACTATAAAAAGTCGTTATGGCGTAGAATGTGCATACTTTGTTGATTCCATTTATGAAATAAAACACATTTTCTAAAACATCGTGTTTTTTAAGAAATCATGTAAACCTTCTAGAAGCTGTGATTTTAAAAAATGGGGAAAGTAATCTTTTCTTATTTCCGGACGCATGCGCAAACTATAGAAAGTCGTTATGACGTAGAATGTGCAAACTTTGTTGATTCCATTTATGAAATAAAACACATTTTCTAAAAACTCGTATTTTTTAAGAAATCATGTAAACCTTCTAGAAGCTGTGATTTTAAAAAACGGGGGAAGTAAGCTTTTCTTATTTCCAAATGCATGCGCAAACTATAGAAAATCGTTATGACGTAGAATGTGCATACTTTGTTGATTCCATTTATGAAATAAAACACATTTTCTAAAAACTCGTGTTTTTTAAGAAATCATGTAAACCTTCTAGAGGCTGTGATTTTAAAAAACGGGGGAAGTAAGCTTTTCTTATTTCCGGACGCATGCGCAAACTATAGAAAGTCGATATGACATAGAATGTGCATACTTTGTTGATTCCATTTATAAAATAAAACACATTTTCTAAAAACTCGTGTTTTTTACGAAATCATGTAAACCTTCTAGAAGCTGTGATTTTAAAAAACGGTGGAAGTTAGCTTTTCTTACTTCCGGACAAATGCGCAAACAGTAGAAATTCGTTATGATGTAGAATGTGCATACTTTGTAGATTCCATTTATGAAATAAAACACATTTTCTAAAAACTCGTGCTTTTTATGAAATCATGTAAACCTTCTAGAAGCTGTGATTTTAAAAAACGACGGAAGTAAGCTTTTCTTATTTCCAAACGCATGCGCAAACTATAGAAAGTCGTTATGACGTAGAATGTGCATACTTTGTAGATTCCATTTAAGAAATAAAACACATTTTCTAAAAACTCGTGTTTTTTACGCAATCATGTAAACCTTCTAGAAACTGTGATTTTGAAAAACGGGGGAAGTAAGATTTTCTTATTTGCGGACGAATGCACAAACAGTATAAATTCGTTATGACGTAGAATGTGCATACTTTGTTGATTCCATTTATGAAATAAAACAAATTTTCTAAAACATCGTGTTTTTTAAGAAATCATGTAAACCTTCTAGAAGCTGTGATTTTAAAAAATGGGGAAAGTAATCTTTTCTTATTTCCGGACGCATGCGCAAACTATAGAAAGTCGTTATGACGTAGAATGTGCAAACTTTGTTGATTCCATTTATGAAATAAAACACATTTTCTAAAAACTCGTGTTTTTTAAGAAATCATGTAAACCTTCTAGAGGCTGTGATTTTAAAAAACGGGGGAAGTAAGCTTTTCTTATTTCCGGACGCATGCGCAAACTATAGAAAGTCGATATGACATAGAATGTGCATACTTTGTTGATTCCATTTATAAAATAAAACACATTTTCTAAAAACTCGTGTTTTTTACGAAATCATGTAAACCTTCTAGAAGCTGTGATTTTAAAAAACGGTGGAAGTTAGCTTTTCTTACTTCCGGACAAATGCGCAAACAGTAGAAATTCGTTATGATGTAGAATGTGCATACTTTGTAGATTCCATTTATGAAATAAAACACATTTTCTAAAAACTCGTGCTTTTTATGAAATCATGTAAACCTTCTAGAAGCTGTGATTTTAAAAAACGACGGAAGTAAGCTTTTCTTATTTCCAAACGCATGCGCAAACTATAGAAAGTCGTTATGACGTAGAATGTGCATACTTTGTAGATTCCATTTAAGAAATAAAACACATTTTCTAAAAACTCGTGTTTTTTACGCAATCATGTAAACCTTCTAGAAACTGTGATTTTGAAAAACGGGGGAAGTAAGATTTTCTTATTTGCGGACGAATGCACAAACAGTATAAAGTCGTTATGACGTAGAATGTGCATATTTTGTTGATTCCATTTATGAAATAAAACACATTTTCTAAAAACTCGTGTTTTTCAAGAAGTCATGTAAACCTTCTAGAAGCTGTGATTTTAAAAAATGGGGGAAGTAAGCTTTTCTTATTTCCAAACGCATGCGCAAACTATAGAAATTCCTTATGACATAGAATGTGCATACTTTGTTGATTCCATTTATGAAATAAAACACATTTTGTAAAAACTCGTGTTTTTTAAGAAATCATGTAAAGCTTCTAGAAGCTGTGATTTAAAAAAACGGGGGATGTAAGCTTTTCTTATTTCCAAATGCATGCGCAAACTATAGAAAGCCGTTATGACGTAGAATGTGCATACTTTGTTGATTCCATTTATGAAATAAAACACATTTTGAAAAAACTCGTGTTTTTTAAGAAATCATGTAAACCTTCTAGAAGCTGTGATTTTAAAAAACGAGGGAAGTAAGCTTTTCTTATTTCCAAATGCATGCGCAAACTATAGAAAGTCGTTATGACGTAGAATGTGCATACTTTGTTGATTCCATTTATGAAATAAAACACATTTTCTAAAAACTCGCGTTTTTTAAGAAATCATGTAAACCTTCTAGAGGCTGTGATTTTAAAAAATGCGGGAAGTAAGCTTTTCTTATTTCCGGACGCATGCGCAAACTATAGAAAGTTATTATGACGTAGAATGTGCCTACTTTGTAGATTCCATTTATGAAATAAAACACATTTTATAAAAACTCGTGCTTTTTACGAAATCATGTAAACCTTCTAGAAGCCGTGATTTTAAAAAACGGGGGAACTAAGCTTTTCTTATTTCCGGACAAATGCGCAAACAGTAGAAAGTCGTTATGACGTAGAATGTGCATACTCTGTTGATTCCATTTATGAAATAAAACACATTTTCTAAAAAATCGTGTTTTTTAAGAAGTCATGTAAACCTTCTAGAAGCTGTGATTTTAAAAAACGGTGGAAGTAAGCTTTTCTTATTTCCGGACGCATGTGCAAACTATAGAAAGTCGTTATGACGTAGAATGTGCATACTTTGTTGATTCCATTTATGAAATAAAACACATTTTCTAAAAACTCGTGTTTTTTAAGAAATCATGTAAACCTTTTAGAAGCTGTGATTTTAAAAAACGGGGGAAGTAAGCTTTTCTTATTTCGAAACGCATGCACAAACTATAGAAAGTCGTTATGGCGTAGAATGTGCATACTTTATTGATTCCAATTATGAAATAAAACACATTTTCTAAAAACTCGTGTTTTTTAAGAAATCATGTAAACCTTCTAGAAGCTGTGATTTTAAAAAACGGGGGAAGTAAGTTTTCTTATTTCCAGACGCATGCGCAAACTATAGAAAGTCGTTATGGTGTAGAATGTGCATACTTTGTTGATTCCATTTATGATATAAAACACATTTTGTAAAAACTCGTGTTTTTTCAGAAATCATATAAACCTTATCGAAGCTGTGATTTTAAAAAACGGGGGAAGTAATCTTTTCTTATTTCCGGACGCATGCGGAAACTATAGAAAATCGTTATGATGTACAATGTGCATAATTTGTAGATTCCATTTATGAAATAAAACACATTTTCTAAAAACTCGTGTTTTTTAAGAAGTCATGTAAACCCTCTAGAAGCTCTGATTTTAAAAAACGGTGGAAGTAAGCTTTTCTTATTTCCGGACGCATGCGCAAACTATAGAAAGTCGTTATGACGTAGAATGTGCATACTTTATTGATTACATTTATGAAATAAAACACATTTTCTAAAAAATCGTGTTTTTTAAGAAATCATGTAAACCTTCTAGAAGCTGTGATTTTAAAAAACGGTGGAAGTAAGCTTTTCTTATTTCTGGACGCATGCACAAACTATAGAAAGTCGTTATGACGTAGAATGTGCATACTTTGTTGATTCCATTTATGAAATAAAAAACATTTTCTAAAAACTCGTGTTTTTTACGAAATCATGTAAACCTTCTAGAAGCTGTGATTTTAAAAAACCGGGGAAGTAAGTTTTTCTTATTTCCGGATGCATGCGCAAACTATAGAAAGTCGTTATGACTTAGAATGTGCATACTTTGTTGATTCCATTTACGAAATAAAACCCATTTTCTACAAACTCGTGTTGTTTAAGAAATCATGTAAACCTTCTAGAAGCTGTGATTTTAAAAAACGGGGGAAGTAAGCTTTTCTTATTTCCGGACGCATGCGCAAACTATATAAAGTCCTTATGACATAGAATGTACATATTTTGTAGATTCCATTTATGAAATAAAACACATTTTCTAAAAACTCGTGTTTTTTACGAAATCATGTAAACCTTCTAGAAGCTGTGATTTTAAAAAACCGGGGAAGTAAGCTTTTCTTATTTCCGAACGCATGCGCAAACTATAGAAAGTCGTTATGACGTAGAATGTGCATACTTTGTTGATTCCATTTATGAAATAAAACACAGTTTCTAAAAACTCGTGTTTTTTAAGAAATCATGTAAACCTTCTAGAAGCTGTGATTTTAAAAAAAGGGGGAAGTAAGCTTTTCTTATTTCCAAACGGATGCGCAAACTATAGAAAGTCGTTATGACGTAGAATGTGCATACTTTGTTGATTCCATTTGTGAAATAAAACACATTTTCTAAAAACTCGTGTTTTTTAAGAAATCATGTAAACCTTCTAGAAGCTGTGATTTTAAAACACGGGGGAAGTAAGCCTTTCTTATTTCCGGACGCATGCGCAAACTATAGAAATTCGTTATGACGTAGAATGTGCATACTTTGTAGATTCCATTTATGAAATAAAACACATTTTCTAAAAACTCGCGTTTTTTACGAAATCATGTAAACCTTCTAGAAGCTGTGATTTTAAAAAACAGTGGAAGTAAGCTTTTCTTATTTCCGCACGAATGCGCAAACTATAGAAAGTCGTTATGACGTAGAATGTGCAGACTTTGTTGATTCCATTTATGAAATAAAACACATTTTCTACAAACTCGTGTTTTTTAAGAAATCATGTAAACCTTCTAGAAGCTATGATTTTAAAAAACGTTGGAAGTAAGCTTTTCTTATTTCCAAACGCATGCGCAAACTATAGAAAGTCATTATGATGTAGAATGTGCATACTTTGTTGATTCCATTTATGAAATAAAACACATTTTCTAAAAACTCGTGTTTTTTAAGAAATCATGTAAACCTTCTAGAGTATGTGATTTTAAAAAATGGGGGAAGTAAGCTTTTCTTATTTCCAAACGAATGCACAAACTATAGAAAGTCGTTATGACGTAGAATATGCAGACTTTGTTGATTCCATTTATGAAATAAAACACATTTTCTAAAAACTCGTGTTTTTTAAGAAATCATGTAAACCTTCTAGAAGCTGTGATTTTAAAAAACGGTGGAAGTAAGTTGTTCTTATTTCCGGACGCATGTGCAATCTATAGAAAGTCGTTATGACGTAGAATGTGCATACTTTGTTGATTCCATTTATGAAATAAAACACATTTTCTAAAAACTCGTGTTTTTTAAGAAATCATGTAAACCTTCTAGAAGCTGTGATTTTAAAAAACGGGGGAAGTAAGCTTTTCCTATTTCCGGACGCATGGGAAAACTATAGAAAGTCGTTATGACGTAGAATGTGCATACTTTGTTGATTCCATTTATGAAATAAAACACATTTTCTAAAAACTCATGTTTTTTAAGAAATCATCTAAACCTTCTAGAAGCTGTGATTTTAAAAAACGGTGGAAGTAAGCTTTTCTTATTCCCGGACGCATGCGCAAACTATAGAAAGTCGTTATTACGTAGAATGTGTATACTTTGTAGATTCCAGTTATGAAATAAAACACATTTTCTAAAAACTCGTGTTTTTTACGATATCATGTAAACCTTCTAGAAGCTGTGATTTTAAAAAACGGTGGAAGTAAGCTTTTCTTATTTCCGGACGCATGCGCAAACTATAGATAGCCATTATTACGTAGAATGTGCATACTTTGTTGATTCTATTTATGAAATAACACACATCTTCTAAAACCTCGTGTTTTTTAAGAAATCATGTAAACCTTCTGGAAGCTGTGATTTTAAAAAATGGTGGAAGTAAGCTTTTCTTATTTCCAAATGCATGCGCAAACTATAGAAAGTCATTATGACGTAGAAATTGCATACTTTGTTGATTCTATTTATGAAATAAAACACATTTTCTAAAAACTCATGTTTTTTAAGAAATCATGTAAACCTTCTAGAATTTGTGATTTTAAAAAACGGGGGAAGAAAGCTTTTCTTATTTCCGGACGCATGCGCAAACTATAGAAAGTCGTTATGACGTAGAATGTGCATACTTTGTAGAATCCATTTATGAAATAAAACACATTTTCTAAAAACTCGTGTTTTTTACGAAATCATGTAAACCTTCTAGAATCTGTTATTTTAAAAAACGCTGGAAGTAAGATTTTCTTATTTCCGGACGAATGCGCAAACTATAGAAAGTCGTTATGACGTAGAATGTGCATACTTTGTTGATTCCATTTATGAAATAAAACAAATTTTCTAAAAACTCGTGTTTTTTAAGAAATCATGTAAACCTTCGAGAAGCCGTGATTTTAAAAAACGGTGGAAGTAAGCTTTTCTTTTTTCCAAACGCATGCGCAAACTATAGAAAGTCGCTATGACATATAATGTGCATACTTTGTTGATTCCATTTATGAAATAAAACACATTTTCTAAAAACTCGTGTTTTTTAAGAAATCATGTAAACCTTCTAGAAGCTATGATTTTAAAAACCGGAGGAAGTAAGCTTTTCTTATTTCCGGACGCATGCGCAAACTATAGAAAGTCATTATGATGTAGAATGTGCATACTTTGTAGATTCCATTGATGAAATAAAACACATTTTCTAAAAAATCGTGTTTTTTACGAAATCATGTAAACCTTCTAGAAGCTGTGATTTTAAAAAATGGTGGAAGTCAGCTTTTCTTATATCTGGATGCATGCGCAGACTATAGAAAGTCGTTATGACGTAGAATGTGCATACTTTGTAGATTCTATTGATGAAATAAAACACATTTTCTAAAAACTCGTGTTTTTTAAGAAATCATGTAAACCTTCTAGAAGCTGTGATTTTAAAAAACGGGGGAAGTGAACTTTTCTTATTTCCAAACGCATGCGCAAAATATAGAAAGTTGTTATGACATAGAATGTGCATACTTTGTTGATTCCATTTATGAAATAAAACACATTTTAAAAAAACGCGTGTTTTTTAAGAAATCATGTAAACCTTCTAGAAGCTGTGATTTTAAAAAACGAGGGAAGTAAGCTTTTCTAATTTCCGAACGCATGCGCAAACTATAGAAAGTTGTTATGACGTAGAGTGTGCATACTTTGTAGATTCCATTTATGAAATAAAACACATTTTCTAAAAACTCGTGTTTTTTAAGAAATCATGTAAACCTTCTAGACTCTGTGATTTTAAAAAACGGGGGAAGTAACCTTTTCTTATTTCTGGACGCATGCGCAAACTATAGAAAGTCGTTATGACATAGAATGTGCATACTTTGTAGATTCCATTTATGAAATAAAACACATTTTCTAAAAACTCGTGTTTTTTAAAAAATCATGTAAACCTTCTAGAAGCTGTGATTTTAAAAAACGGGGGAAGTAAGCTTTTGTTATTTCCAAACACATGCGCAAACTATAGAAAGTCATTATGACGTAGAATGTGCGTACTTTGTTCATTCCATTTATGAAATAAAACACATTTTCTAAAAACTCGTGTTTTTTAAGAAATGATGTAAACCTTCTAGAAGCTGTGATTTTAAAAAATGGGGGAAGTAAGCTTTTCTTATTTCCAGACGCATGCGCAAACTATAGAAAGTCGTTATGATGTAGAATGTGCATACTTTGTAGATTCCATTTATGAAATAAAACAAATTTTCTAAAAACTCTTGTTTTTTACGAAATCATGTAAACCTTCTAGAAGCTGTGATTTTAAAAAACGGGGGAAGTAAGCTTTTCTTATTTCTGGACGCATGCGCAAACTATAGAAGGTTGTTATGACGTAGAATGTGCATACTTTGTTGATTCCATTGATGAAATAAAACACATTTTCTAAAAACTCGTGTTTTTTACGAAATCATGTAAACCTTCTAGAAGCTATGATTTTAAAAAGCGGGGGAAGTAAGCTTTTCTTATTTCCGGACGCATGCGAAAACTATAGAAAGTCGTTATGACGTAGAATGTGCATACTTTGTAGATGCCATTTATGAAATAAAACACATTTTCTAAAAACTCGTGTTTTTTACGAAATCATTTAAACCTTCTAGAAGCTGTGATTTTAAAAAACGGTGGAAGTAAGCTTTTCTTATTTCCGGACGCATGCATAAACAATAGAAAGTCGTTATAACGTAGAATGTGTATACTTTGTTGATTCCAATTATGAAATAAAACACATTTTCAAAAACTCGTGTTTTTTACGAAATCATGTAAACCTTCTAGAATTTGTGATTTTAAAAAACGGGGGAAGTAAGCTTTTCTTATTTCCGGCCGCATGCGCAAACTATAGAAAGTCGTTTTGACATACAATATGCATACTTTGTAGATTCCATTTATGAAATAAAACACATTTTCTAAAAAGTCATGTTTTTTAGGAAATCATGTAAACGTTCTAGAAGTTGTGATTTTAAAAAACGGAGGAAGTAAGCTTTTCTTATTTCCGGACTCTTGCGCAAACAATAGAAAGTCGTTATGACGTAGAATGTGCATACTTTGTAGATTCCATTTATGAAATAAAACACATTTTCTAAAAACTCGTGTTTTTTACGAAATCATGTAAACCTTCTAGATGATGTCATTTCAAAAAACGGGGGAAGTAAGCTTTTCTTATTTCCGGACGCATGCGCAAACTATAGAAATTTTTTATGACATAGAATGTGCATACTTTGTAGATTCCATTTATGAAATAAAACACATTTTCTAAAAACTCGTGTTTTTTAAGAAATCATGTAAACCTTCTAGAAGCTGTGATTTTAAAAAAAGGTGGAAGTAAGCTTTTCTTATTTCCAAACGCATGCGCAAACTATAGAAAGTCGTTTTGACGTAGAATGTGCATAATTTGTAGATTCCATTTATGAAATAAAACACATTTTCTAAAAACTCGTGTTTTTTAAGAAATCATGTAAACCTTCTAGAAGCTGTGATTTTAAAAAACGGTGGAAGTAAGCGTTTCTTATTTCCAAACGCATGCGCAAACTATAGAAAGTCGTTATGACGTAGAATGTGCATACTTTTCAGATTCCATTTATGAAATAAAACACATTTTCTAAAAACTCGTGTTTTTCAAGAAATCATGTAAACCTTCTAGAAGCTGTGATTTTAAAAAACGATGGAAGTAAGCCTTTCTTATTTCCGGACTCATGCGCAAACTATAGAAAGTCGTTATGACGTAGAATGTGCATACTGTGTTCATTCCATTTATGAAATAAAGCACATTTTCTAAAAACAACTGTTTTTTACGAAATCATGTAAACCTTCTAGAAGCTGTGATTTAAAAAAACGGTGGAAGTAAGCTTTTCTTATTTCCGGACGCATGCGCAAACTATAGAAAGTCATTATGATGTAGAATGTGCATACTTTGTTGATTCCATTTATGAAATAAAACACATTTTCTAAAAACTCGTGTTTTTTAAGAAATCATGTAAACCTTCTAGAGTATGTGATTTTAAAAAATGGGGGAAGTAAGCTTTTCTTATTTCCAAACGCATGCGCAAACTATAGAAAGTCGTTATGACGTAGAATGTGCACACTCTGTTGATTCCATTTATGAAATAAAACACATTTTCTAAAAACTCGTCTTTTTTACGAAATCATGTAAACCTTCTAGAAGCTGTGATTTTAAAAAACGGTGGAAGTAAGCTTTTATTATTTCCGGACGAATGCTCAAACTATAGAAAGTCGGTATGACGTAGAATGTGCATACTTTGTTGATTCCATTTATGAAATAAAACACATTTTCTAAAAACTCGTGTTTTTTTTGAAATCATGTAAACCTTCTAGAAGCTGTGATTTTAAAAAACGGTGGAAGTAAGTTGTTCTTATTTCCGGACGCATGCGCAAACTATAGAAAGTCGTTATGACGTAGAATGTGCATACTTTGTTGATTCCATTTATGAAATAAAACACATTTTCTAAAAACTCGTGTTTTTTAAGAAATCATGTAAACCTTCTAGAAGTTGTGATTTTAAAAAACGGGGGAAGTAAGCTTTTCTTCTTTCCGGACACATGCGCAAACTATAGAAAGTCGTTATGACGTAGAATGTGCATACTTTGTAGATTCCATTTATGAAATAAAACACATTTTCTAAAAACTCGTGTTTTTTACGAAATCATGTAAACCTTCTAGAATCTGTGATTTTAAAAAACGCTGGAAGTAAGCTTTTCTTATTTCCGGACGAATGCGCAAACTATAGAAAGTCGTTATGACGTAGAATGTGCATACTTTGTTGATTCAATTTATGAAATAAAACACATTTTCTAAAAACTAGTGTTTTTTACGAAATCATGTAAACCTTCTAGAAGCTGTGATTTTAAAAAACGGCGGAAGTAAGCTTTTCTTATTTCCGGACGAATGCGCAAACTATAGAAAGTCGTTATGATGTAGAATTTGCATACTTTGTTGATTCCATTTATGAAATAAAACACATTTTCTAAAAACTCGTGTTTTTTAAGAAATCATGTAAACCTTCTAGAAGCCGTGATTTTAAAAAACGGTGGAAGTAAGCTTTTCTTTTTTCCAAACGCATGTGCAAAGTATAGAAAGTCGCTATGACATAGAAACTGCATACTTTGTTGATTCCATTTATGAAATAAAACACATTTTCTAAAAACTCGTGTTTTTTAAGAAATCATGTAAACCTTCTAGAAGCTGTGATTTTAAAAACCGGAGGAAGAAAAGCTTTTCTTATTTCCGGACGCATGCGAAAACTATAGAAATTCGTTATGACGTAGAATGTGCATACTTTGTAGATTCCATTGATGAAATAAAACACATTTTCTAAAAACTCATGTTTTTTACGAAATCATGTAAACCTTCTAGAAGCTGTGATTTTAAAAAACGGTGGAAGTCAGTTTTTATTATTTCTGGACGCATGCGCAGACTATAGAAAGTCATTATCATGTAGAATGTGCATACTTTGTATATTCCATTTATGAAATAAAACACATTTTCTAAAAACTCGTGTTTTTTAGGAAATCATGTAAACCTTCTAGAAGCTGTGATTTTAAAAAACGGTGGAAGTAAGCTTTTCTTATTTCCGGATGCATGCGCAAACTATAGAAAGTCGTTATGACGTAGAATGTGCATACTTTGTTGATTCTATTTATGAAATAAAACACATTTTCTAAAAACTCGTGTTTTTTAAGAAATCATGTAAACCTTCTAGAAGCTGTGATTTTAAAAAACGGTGGAAGTAAGCGTTTCTTATTTCCAAACGCATTCGCAAACTATAGAAAGTCGTTATGACGTAGAATGTGCATACTTTGTAGATTCCATTTATGAAATAAAACACATTTTCTAAAAACTCGTGTTTTTTAAGAAATCATGTAAACCTTCTAGAAGCTGTGATTTTAAAAAATGATGGAAGTAAGCCTTTCTTATTTCCGGACTCATGCGCAAACTATAGAAAGTCGTTATGACGTAGAATGTGCATACTGTGTTCATTCCATTTATGAAATAAAACACATTTTCTAAAAACTTGTGTTTTTTAAGAAATCATGTAAACCTTCTAGACGCTGTGATTTTAAAAAACGGGGGAAGTAAGCTTTTCATATTTCCAAACGCATGCGCAAACTATAGAAAGTCGTTAAGACGTAGAATGTGCATACTTTGTAGATTCCATTTATGAGTAAAACACATTTTCCAAAAACTCTTGTTTTTTACTAAATCATGTAAACCTTCTAGAAGCTGTGATTTTAAAAAACGGGGGAAGTAAGCTTTTCTTATTTCCAAACGCATGCGCAAACTATAGATAGTCGTTATGACGTAGAATGTACATACCTTGTTGATTCCATTTATGAAATAAAGCACATTTTCTAAAAACAACTGTTTTTTACGAAATCATGTAAACCTTCTAGAAGCTGTGATTTAAAAAAACGGTGGAAGTAAGCTTTTCTTATTTCCGGACGCATGCGCAAACTATAGAAAGTCATTATGATGTAGAATGTGCATACTTTGTTGATTCCATTTATGAAATAAAACACATTTTCTAAAAACTCGTGTTTTTTAAGAAATCATGTAAACCTTCTAGAGTATGTGATTTTAAAAAATGGGGGAAGTAAGCTTTTCTTATTTCCAAACGCATGCGCAAACTATAGAAAGTCGTTATGACGTAGAATGTGCACACTCTGTTGATTCCATTTATGAAATAAAACACATTTTCTAAAAACTCGTCTTTTTTACGAAATCATGTAAACCTTCTAGAAGCTGTGATTTTAAAAAACGGTGGAAGTAAGCTTTTATTATTTCCGGACGAATGCTCAAACTATAGAAAGTCGGTATGACGTAGAATGTGCATACTTTGTTGATTCCATTTATGAAATAAAACACATTTTCTAAAAACTCCTGTTTTTTTTGAAATCATGTAAACCTTCTAGAAGCTGTGATTTTAAAAAACGGTGGAAGTAAGTTGTTCTTATTTCCGGACGCATGCGCAAACTATAGAAAGTCGTTATGACGTAGAATGTGCATACTTTGTTGATTCCATTTATGAAATAAAACACATTTTCTAAAAACTCGTGTTTTTTATGAAATCATGTAAACCTTCCAGAAGCTGTGATTTTAAAAAACGGGGGAAGTAACCTTTTCTTATTTCCATATGCATGCGCAAACTATAGAAAGTCATTATGACGTAGAATGTGCGTACTTTGTTGATTCCATTTATGAAATAAAACACATTTTCTAAAAACTCGTGTTTTTTAAGAAATCATGTAAACCTTCTAGAAGCTGTGATTTTAAAAAACGGAGGAAGTAAGCTTTTCTTATTTCCGGACGCATGGGCAAACTATAGAAAGTCGTTATGACATAGAATGTGCATACTTTGTTGATTCCATTTATGAAATAAAACACATTTTCTAAAAACTCGTGTTTTTTAAGAAATCACGTAAACCTTCTAGAAGCTGTGATTTTAAAAAACGGGAGAAGTAAGCTTTTCTTATTTCCAAATGCATGCGCGAACTATAGAAAGTCATTATGACATAGAATGAGCATACTTTGTTGATTCCATTTATGAAATAAAACACATTTTTCTAAAAACTCATGTTTTTAAAGAAATCATGTAAATCTTCTAGAAGCTATGATTTTAAAAAATGGTGGAAGTAAGCTTTTCTTATTTCCGGACGCATGCGCAAACTATAGAAAGTCGTTATGACGTAGAATGTGTATACTTTGTATATTCTAGTTATGAAATAAAACACATTTTCTAAAAACTCGTGTTTTTTACGAAATCATGTAAACTTTCTAGAAGCTGTGATTTTAAAAAACGGTGGAAGTAAGCTTTTCTTATTTCTGGACGCATGCGCAAACTGTAGATAGCCGATATGACGTCGAATGTGCATACTTTGTTGATTCCATTTATGAAATAAAAAACATTTTCTAAAACCTCGTGTTTTCTAAGAAATCATGTAAACCTTCTAGAAGCTGTGATTTTAAAAAACGGGGGAAGTAAGCTTTTCTTATTTCCAAATGCATGCGCAAACTATAGAAAGTCGTTATGACGTAGAATGTGCATACTTTGTTGATTCCATTTATGAAATAAAACACATTTTCGAAAAACTCTTGTTTTTTACGAAATCATGTAAACCTTCTAGAAGCTGTGATTTTAAAAAACGGTGGAAGTAAGCTTTTCTTATTTCCGGATGCATGCGCAAACTATAGAAAGTCGTTATGACGTAGAATGTGCATACTTTGTAGATTCCATTTATCAAATAAAACACATTTTCTAAAAACTCGTGTTTCTTACGAAATCATGTAAACCTTCTAGAAGCTGTGATTTTAAAAAAATGTGGAAGTAAGCTTTTCTTATTTACGCACGAATGCGCAAACTATAGAAAGTCGTTATGACGTAGAATGTGCAGACTTTGTTGATTCCATTTATGAAATAAAACACATTTTCTACAAACTCGTGTTTTTTAAGAAATCATGTAAACCTTCTAGAAGCTGTGATTTTAAAAAACGTTGGAAGTAAGCTTTTCTTATTTCCAAACGCATGCGCAAACTATAGAAAGTCATTATGATGTAGAATGTGCATACTTTGTTCAAACCATTTATGAAATAAAACACATTTTTTAAAAACTCGTGTTTTTTAAGAAATCATGTAAACTTTCTAGAAGATGTGATTTTAAAAAATGGGGGAAGTAAGCTTTTCTTATTTCCAAACGCATGCGCAAACTATAGAAAGTCGTTATGACGTAGAATGTGCATACTTTGTTGATTCCATTTATGAAATAAAACACATTTTCCAAAAACTCGTGTTTTTTACGAAATCATGTAAACCTTCTAGAATCTGTGATTTTAAAAAACAATGGAAGTAAGCTTTTCTTATTTCCAGACGAATGCACAAACTGTAGAAAGTCGTTATGACGTAGAATATGCAGACTTTGTTGATTCCATTTATGAAATAAAACACATTTTCTAAAAACTCGTGTTTTTTACGAAATCATGTAAACCTTCTAGAAGCTGTGATTTTAAAAAACGGGGGAAGTAAGCTTTTCCTATTTCCGGACGCATGGCTAAACTATAGAAAGTCGTTATGACGTAGAATGTGCATACTTTGTTGATTCCATTTATGAAATAAAACACATTTTCTAAAAACTCGTGTTTTTTACGAAATCATGTAAACCTTCTAGAATCTGTGATTTTAAAAAACGCTGGAAGTAAGCTTTTCTTATTTCCGGACGAATGCGCAAACTATAGAAAGTCGTTATGATGTAGAATTTGCATACTTTGTTGATTCCATTTATGAAATAAAACACATTTTCTAAAAACTCGTGTTTTTTAAGAAATCATGTAAACCTTCTAGAAGCCGTGATTTTAAAAAATGGTGGAAGTAAGCTTTTCTTTTTTCCAAACGCATGCGCAAAGTATAGAAAGTCGCTATGACATAGAATGTGCATACTTTGTTGATTCCATTTATCAAATAAAACACATTTTCTAAAAACTCGTGTTTTTTAAGAAATCATGTAAACCTTCTAGAAGCTGTGATTTTAAAAAACGGTGGAAGTAAGCTTTTCTTATTTCGGGACGCATGCGCAAACTATAGAAAGTCGTTATGACGTAGAATGTGTATACTTTGTAGATTCCAGTTATGAAATAAAACACATTTTCTAAAAACTCTTGTTTTTTACGATATCATGTAAACCTTCTAGAAGCTGTGATTTTAAAAAACGGTGGAAGTAAGCTTTTCTTATTTCTGGACGCATGCGCAAACTATAGATAGCCGTTATAACGTACAATGTGCATACTTTGTTGATTCTATTTATGAAATAACACACATCTTCTAAAACCTCATGTTTTTTAAGAAATCATGTAAACCTTCTGGAAGCTGTGATTTTAAAAGACGGGGGAAGTAAGCTTTTCTTATTTCCAAATGCATGCGCAAACTATAGAAAGTCGTTATGACGTAGAATGTGCATACTTTGTTGATTCCATTTATGAAATAAAACACATTTTCTAAAAACTCGTGTTTTTTAAGAAATCATGTAAACCTTCTAGAAGTTGTGATTTTAAAAAACGGGGGAAGTAAGCTTTTCTTCTTTCCGGACGCATGCGCAAACTATAGAAAGTCATTATGACGTAGAATGTGCATACTTTGTAGATTCCATTTATGAAATAAAACACATTTTCTAAAAACTCGTGTTTTTTACGAAATCATGTAAACCTTCTAGAATCTGTGATTTTAAAAAACGCTGGAAGTAAGCTTTTCTTATTTCCGGACGAATGCGCAAACTATAGAAAGTCGTTATGACGTAGAATGTGCATACTTTGTTGATTCAATTTATGAAATAAAACACATTTTCTAAAAACTAGTGTTTTTTACGAAATCATGTAAACCTTCTAGAAGCTGTGATTTTAAAAAACGGCGGAAGTAAGCTTTTCTTATTTCCGGACGAATGCGCAAACTATAGAAAGTCGTTATGATGTAGAATTTGCATACTTTGTTGATTCCATTTATGAAATAAAACACATTTTCTAAAAACTCGTGTTTTTTAAGAAATCATGTAAACCTTCTAGAAGCCGTGATTTTAAAAAACGGTGGAAGTAAGCTTTTCTTTTTTCCAAACGCATGTGCAAAGTATAGAAAGTCGCTATGACATAGAATGTGCATACTTTGTTGATTCCATTTATGAAATAAAACACATTTTCTAAAAACTCGTGTTTTTTAAGAAATCATGTAAACCTTCTAGAAGCTGTGATTTTAAAAACCGGAGGAAGAAAAGCTTTTCTTATTTCCGGACGCATGCGAAAACTATAGAAATTCGTTATGACGTAGAATGTGCATACTTTGTAGATTCCATTGATGAAATAAAACACATTTTCTAAAAACTCATGTTTTTTACGAAATCATGTAAACCTTCTAGAAGCTGTGATTTTAAAAAACGGTGGAAGTCAGTTTTTATTATTTCTGGACGCATGCGCAGACTATAGAAAGTCATTATCATGTAGAATGTGCATACTTTGTATATTCCATTTATGAAATAAAACACATTTTCTAAAAACTCGTGTTTTTTAGGAAATCATGTAAACCTTCTAGAAGCTGTGATTTTAAAAAACGGTGGAAGTAAGCTTTTCTTATTTCCGGATGCATGCGCAAACTATAGAAAGTCGTTATGACGTAGAATGTGCATACTTTGTTGATTCTATTTATGAAATAAAACACATTTTCTAAAAACTCGTGTTTTTTAAGAAATCATGTAAACCTTCTAGAAGCTGTGATTTTAAAAAACGGTGGAAGTAAGCTTTTCTTATTTCCAAACGCATGCGCAAAATATAGAAAGTTGTTATGACATAGAATGTGCATACTTTCTTTATTCCATTTATGAAATAAAACACATTTTAAAAAAACTCGTGTTTTTTAAGAAATCATGTAAACCTTCTAGAAGCTGTGATTTTAAAAAACGGGGGAAGTAAGCTTTTCTAATTTCCGAACGCATGCGCAAACTATAGAAAGTCGTTATGACGTAGAGTGTGCATACTTTGTAGATTCCATTTATGAAATAAAACACATTTTCTAAAAACTCTTGTTTTTTACGAAATCATGTAAACCTTCTAGAAGCTATGATTTTAAAAAACGGGGGAAGTAAGCTTTTCTTATTTCCGGACGCATGCGAAAACTATAGAAAGTCGTTATGACGTAGAATGTGCATACTTTGTAGATGCCATTTATGAAATAAAACACATTTTCTAAAAACTCGTGTTTTTTACGAAATCATTTAAACCTTCTAGAAGCTGTGATTTTAAAAAACGGTGGAAGTAAGCTTTTCTTATTTCCGGACGCATGCATAAACAATAGAAAGTCGTTATGACGTAGAATGTGTATACTTTGTTGATTCCAATTATGAAATAAAAGACATTTTCAAAAACTCGTGTTTTTTACGAAATCATTTAAACCTTCTAGAATTTGTGATTTTAAAAAACGGGGGAAGTAAGCTTTTCTTATTTCCGGCCGCATGCGCAAACTATAGAAAGTCGTTTTGACATACAATATGCATACTTTGTAGATTCCATTTATGAAATAAAACACATTTTCTAAAAAGTCATGTTTTTTAGGAAATCATGTAAACGTTCTAGAAGCTGTGATTTTAAAAAACGGAGGAAGTAAGCTTTTCTTATTTCCGGACTCTTGCGCAAACAATAGAAAGTCGTTATGACGTAGAATGTGCATACTTTGTAGATTCCATTTATGAAATAAAACACATTTTCTAAAAACTCGTGTTTTTTACGAAATCATGTAAACCTTCTAGATGATGTCATTTCAAAAAACGGGGGAAGTAAGCTTTTCTTATTTCCGGACGCATGCGCAAACTATAGAAATTTTTTATGACATAGAATGTGCATACTTTGTAGATTCCATTTATGAAATAAAACACATTTTCTAAAAACTCGTGTTTTTTAAGAAATCATGTAAACCTTCTAGAAGCTGTGATTTTAAAAAACGGTGGAAGTAAGCTTTTCTTATTTCCAAACGCATGCGCAAACTATAGAAAGTCGTTCTGACGTAGAATGTGCATAATTTGTAGATTCCATTTATGAAATAAAACACATTTTCTACAAACTCGTGTTTTTTAAGAAATCATGTAAACCTTCTAGAAGCTGTGATTTTAAAAAACGGTGGAAGTAAGCGTTTCTTATTTCCAAACGCATGCGCAAACTATAGAAAGTCGTTATGACGTAGAATGTGCATACGTTTTTTATTCCATTGATGAAATAAAACACATTTTCTAAAAACTCGTGTTTTTAAAAAAATCATGTAAACCTTCTAGAAGCTGTGATTTTAAAAAACAGTGGAAGTAAGCTTTTCTTATTTTCGGACGCATGCGCAAACTACAGAAAGTCATTATGACGTAGAATGTGCATACTTTGTTGATTCCATTTAAGAAATAAAACACATTTTCTAAAAACTCGTGTTTTTTAAGAAATCATGTAAACCTTCTAGAAGCTATGATTTTAAAAAACGGGGGAAGTAAGCTTTTCTTATTTCCAAACGCATGCGCAAAGTATAGAAAGTCGTTATGACGTAGAATGTGCATACTTTGTAGATTCCATTTATGAAATAAAACACATTTCCTAAAAACTCCTGTTTTTTACGAAATCATGTAAACCTTCTAGAAGCTGTGATTTTAAAAAACGGTGGAAGTAAGCTTTTTCGTATTTCCGGACGCATCCGCAAACTATAGAAATTCATTATGACGTAGAATGTGCATACTTTGTTGATTCCATTTATGAAATAAAACACATTTTCTAAAAACTCGTGTTTTTAAGAAATCATGTAAACCTTCTAGAGGTCGTGATTTTAAAAAACGAGGGAAGTAAGCTTTTCTTATTTCCGGATGCATGCGCAAACTATAGAAAGTCGTTATGACGTAGAATGTGCATACTTTGTTGATTCCATTTATGAAATAAAACACATTTTATAAAAACTCGTGTTTTTTAAGAAATCATGTAAACCTTCTAGAAGCCGTGATTTTAAAAAACGGGGGAAGTAAGCTTTTCTTATTTCCAAACGCATGCGCAAACTATGGAAAGTTGTTATGACGTAGAATGTGCATACTTTGTTGATTCCATTTATGAAATAAAACACATTTTCTAAAAACTCGTGTTTTTAAGAAATCATGTAAACCTTCTAGAGGTCGTGATTTTAAAAAACGAGGGAAGTAAGCTTTTCTTATTTCCGGAAGCATGCGCAAACTATAGAAAGTCTTTATGACGTAGAATGTGCATACTTTGCAGATTCCATTTATGAAATAAAACACATTTTCTAAAAACTTGTGTTTTTTAAGAAATCATGTAAACCTTCTAGAAGCTATGATTTTAAAAAACGGGGGAAGTAAGCTTTTCTTATTTCCAAACGCATGCGCAAAGTATAGAAAGTCGTTATGAGGTAGAATGTGCATACTTTGTAGATTCCATTTATGAAATAAAACACATTTTCTAAAAACTCGTGTTTTTTACGAAATCATGTAAACCTTCTAGAAGTTGTGATTTTAAAAAACGGTGGAAGTAAGCTTTTCTTATTTCCGGACGCATGCGCAAACTATAGAAAGTCGTTAAGACGTAGAATGTGCATACTTTGTTGATTCCATTTATGAAATAAAACACATATTCTAAAAACTCGTGTTTTTTAAGAAATTATGTAAACCTTCTAGAAGCTGTGATTTTAAAAAATGGGGGAAGTAAGCTTTTCTTATTTCCAAACGCATGCACAAACTATAAAAAGTCATTATGACGTAGAATGTGCGTACTTTGTTGATTCCATTTATGAAATAAAGAACATTTTCTAAAAACTCGTGTTTTTTAAGAAATCATGTAAACCTTCTAGAAGCTGTGATTTTAAAAAACGGTTGAAGTAAGCTTTTCTTATTTCCAGACGAATGCACAAACTATAGAAAGTCGTTATGACGTAGAATGTGCATACTTTGTTTATTCCATTTATGAAATAAAACAAACTTTCTAAAAACTCGTGTTTTTTAAGAAATCATGGAAACCTTTTAGAAGCTGTGATTTTAAAAAATGGTGGAAGTAAGATTTTCTTATTTACGGATGCGTGCGCAAACTATAGAAAGTCGTTATGACGTAGAATGTGCATAATTTGTAGATTCAATTTATGAAATAAAACACATTTTCTAAAAACTCGTGTTTTTTACGAAATCATGTAAACCTTCTAGAAGCTGTGATTTTAAAAAACGGGGGAAGTAAGCTTTTCTTTTTTCTAAACGCATGCGCAAACTATAGAAAGTCGTTGTGACGTAGAATGTGCATACTTTGTTGATTCCATTTATGAAATAAAACACATTTTCTAAAAACTCATGTTTTTTAAGAAATCATGTAAACCTTCTAGAAGCTTTGATTTTACAAAACGGGGGAAGTAAGCTTTTCTTATTTCCAAACGCATGCGCAAACTATAGAAAGTTGTTATGACGTAGAATGTGGATACTTTGTAGATTCCATTTCTTGAATAAAACACATTTTCTAAAAACTCGTGTTTTTTACGAAATCATGTAAACCTTCTAGAAGCTGTGATTTTAAAAAACGGTGGAAGTAAGCTTTTCTTATTTCCGGACGCATGCGCAAACTATAGAAAGTCGTTATGACATAGAATGTGCATACTTTGTTGATTCTATTTATGAAATAAAACACATTTTCTAAAAACTCGTGTTTTTTAAGAACTCTTGTAAACGTTTTAGAAGCTGTGATTTTAAAAAACGGTGGAAGTAAGCTTTTCTTATTTCCGGACGCATGCGCAAACTATAGAAAGTCGTTATGACATAGAATGTGCATACTTTGTTGATTCCATTTAAGAAATAAAACACATTTTCTAAAAACTCGTGTTTTTTACGAAATCATGTAAACCTTCTAGAAACTGTGATTTTAAAAAATGGTGGAAGTAAGCTTTTCTTATTCCCAAACGCATGCGCAAACTATAGAAAGTCGTTATGACGTAGAATGTGGATACTTTCTTGATTCCATTTATGAAATAAAACACAATTTCTAAAAGCTCGTGTTTTTTAAGAAATCATGTAAACCTTCTAGAAGTTGTGATTTTAAAAAACGGTGGAAGTAAGCTTTTCTTATTTCCGGACGCATGCGCAAACTATAGAAAGTCGTTATGACGTAGAATGTGCATACTTTGTTGATTCCATTTATGAAATAAAACACATTTTCTAAACACTCGTGTTTTTTAAGAAATCATGTAAACCTTCTAGAAGCTGTGATTTTAAAAAACGGGGGAAGTAAGCTTTTCTTATTTCCGGACGCATGCGCAAACTATTAAAGGTCATTATGACATAGAATGTGCATACCTTGTAGATTCCATTTATGAAATAAAGCACATTTTCTAAAAACTCGTGTTTTTTACGAAATCATGTAAACCTTTTAGAAGCTGTGATTTTAAAAAACGGTGGAAGTAAGCTTTTCTTATTTCCGGACGAATGTGCAAACTATAGAAAGTCGTTATGACGTAGAATGTGCATACTTTGTTTATTCCATTTATGAAATAAAACACATTTTCTAAAAACTCCTGTTTTTTAAGAAATCAAGTAAACCTTCTAGAAGCTGTGATTTTAAAAAACGGTGGAAGTAAGCTTTTCTTATTTCCGGACGCATGTGCAAACTATAGAAAGTCGTTATGACGTAGAATGTGCATACTTTGTTTATTCCATTTATGAAATAAAACACATTTTCTAAAAACTCGTGTTTTTTAAGAAATCATGTAAACCTTCTAGAAGCTGTGATTTTAAAAAACGGGGGAAGTAAGCTTTTCTTATTTCCAAACACATGCGCAAACTATAGAAAGTCGTTATGACGTAGAATGTGGATACTTTCTTGATTCCATTTATGAAATAAAACACATTTTCTAAAAACTCGTGTTTTTTAAGAAATCATGTAAACCTTTTAGAAGCTGTGATTTTAAAAAACGGTGGAAGTAATCTTTTCTTATTTCCCGACGCATGCGCAAACTATAGAAAGTCGTTATGACATAGAATGTGCATACTTTGTTGATTCCATTTATGAAAGAAAACACATTTTCTAAAAACTCGTGTTTTTTACGAAATCATGTAAACCTTCTAGAAGCTGTGATTTTAAAAAACAGTGGAAGTAAGCTTTTCTTATTCCCAAACGCAAGCGCAAACTAGAGAAAGTCGTTATGACGTAGATTGTGCATACTTTGTTGATTCCATTTATGAAATAAAACACATTTTCTAAAAACTCGTGTTTTTTAAGAAATCATGTAAACCTTCTAGAAGCTGTGATTTTAAAAACCGGTGGAAGTAAGCTTTTCTTATTTCCGGACGCATGCGCAAACTATAGAAAGTCGTTATGACGTAGAATGTGCATACTTTGTTGATTCCATTTATTAAATAAAACACATTTTCTAAAAACTCGTGTTTTTTAAGAAACCATGTAAACCTTCTAGAAGCTGTCATTTTAAAATACGGGGGAAGTAAGCTTTTCTTATTTCCAAACGCATGCGTAAACTATAGAAAGTCGTTATGACGTAGAAAGTGCATATCGTGTTGATTCCATTTATGAAATAAAACACATCTTCTAAAAGCTCGTGTTTTTTAAGAAATCATGTAAACCTTCTAGAAGGTGTGATTTTAAAAAACAGTGGAAGTAAGCTTTTCTTATTTCTGGACGCATGCGCAAACTATAGAAAGTCGTTATGACGTAGAATTTGCATACTTTGTTGATTCCATTTATGAAATAAAACACATTTTTCAAAAACTCTTGTTTTTTAAGAAATCATGTAAACCTTCTAGATGCTGTGATTTTAAAAAATTGGGAAAGTAAGCTTTTCTAATTTCCGGACGCATGCGCAAACTATAGAAAGTCATTATGACGAAGAATGTGCATACTTTGTAGATTCCATTTATGAAATAAAGCACATTTTCTAAAAACTAGTGTTTTTTACGAAATCATGTAAACCTTCTAGAAGGTGTGATTTTAAAAAACGGGGGAAGTAAGCTTTTCTTATTTCCGGACGCATGCACAAACTATAGAAAGTCGTTATGACGTAGACTGTGCATACTTTGTAGATTCGATTTATGAAATAAAACACATTTTCTAAAAACTCGTGTTTTTTACGAAATCATGTAAACCTTCTAAAAGCTGTGATTTTAAAAAACGCGGGAAGTAAGCTTTTCTTATTTCCAAACGCATGCGCAAACTATAGAAAGTCGTTATGACGTAGAATGTGCATACTTTGTTGATTCCATTTATGAAATAAAACACATTTTCTAAAAACTCGTGTTTTTTAAGAAATCATGTAAACCTTCTAGAAGCTGTCATTTTAAAAAACGGGGGAAGTAAGCTTTTCTTATTTCCAAACGCATGCGTAAACTATAGAAAGTCGTTATGACGTAGAATGTGCATACCGTGTTGATTCCATTTATGAAATAAAACACATTTTCTAAAAACTCGTGTTTTTTAAGAAATCATGTAAACCTTCTAGAAGTGGTGATTTTAAAAAACGGTGGAAGTAAGCTTTTCTTATTTCTGGACGCATACGCAAACTATAGAAAGTCGTTATGACGTAGAATTTGCATACTTTGTAGATTCCATTTATGAAATAAAGCACATTTTCTAAAAACTCGTGTGTTTTACGAAATCATGTAAACCTTCTAGAAGCTGTGATTTTAAAAAACGGTGGAAGTAAGCTTTTCTTATTTCTGGACGAATGCGCAAACTATAGAAAGTCGTTATGACGTAGAATGTGCATACTTTGTTGATTCCATTTATGAAATAAAACACATTTTCTAAAAGCTCGTGTGTTTTAAGAAACCATGTAAACCTTCTAGAAGGTGTGATTTTAAAAAACGGGGAAAGTAAGCTTTTCTTATTTCCGGACGCATGCACAAACTATAGAAAGTCGTTATGACGTAGAATGTGCATTCTTTGTAGATTCCATTTCTGAAATAAAACACATTTTCTAAAAACTCATGTTTTTTACGAAAACATGTAAACCTTCTAGAAGCTGTGATTTTAAAAAACGGTGCAAGTAAGCTTTTCTTATTTCCGGACGCATGCGCAAACTATAGAAAGTCGTTATCACATAGAATGTGCATACTTTGTTGATTCCATTTATGCAATAAAACACATTTTTTAAAAACTCGTGTTTTTTACGAAATCATGTAAACCTTCTAGAAGCTGTGATTTTAAAAAACGGGGGAAGTAAGCTTTTCTTATTTCCGGACGCATGCGCAAACTATAGAAAGTCGTTATGACGTAGAATGTGCATACTTTGTAGATTCCATTTATGAAATAAAACACATTTTCTAAAAACTCTTGTTTTTTACGAAATCATGTAAACCTTCTAGAAGCTGTGATTTTAAAAAACGGTGGAAGTAAGCTTTTCTAATTTCCGGACGCATGCGCAAACTATAGAAAGTCGTTATGACGTAAAATGTGCATACTTTGTTGATTCCATTTATGAAATAAAACACATTTTCTAAAAACTCGTGTTTTTTAAGAAATCATGTAAACCTTCTAGAAGTTGTGATTTTAAAAACCTATGGAAGTAAGCTTTTCTTATTTCCGGAAGCATGCGCAAACTATAGAAAGTCGTTATGATGTAGAATGTGCATACTTTGTTGATTCCATTTATGAAATAAAACACATTTTCTAAAAACTCGTGTTTTTTAAGAAATCATGTAAATCTTCTAGAAGGTGTGATTTTAAAAAACGGGGGAAGTAAGCTTTTCTTATTTCCGGACGAATGCACAAACTATAGAAAAACGTTATGACGTAGAATGTGCATACTTTGTAGATTCGATTTATGAAATAAAACACATTTTCTAAAAACTCGTGTTTTTTACGAAATCATGTAAACCTTCTAGAACCTGTGATTTTAAAAAACGGGGGAAGTAAGCTTTTCTTATTTCCAAACGCATGCGCAAACTATAGAAAGTCGTTATGACGTAGAATGTGCATACTTTGTTGATTCCATTTATGAAATAAAACACATTTTCTAAAAACTCGTGTTTTTTAAGAAATCATGTAAACCTTCTAGAAGGTGTGATTTTAAAAAACGTTGGAAGTAAGCTTTTCTTATTTCCGGACGCATGCGCAAACTATAGAAAGTCGTTATGACGTAGAATGTGCATACTTTGTTGATTCCATTTATGAAATAAAACACATTTTCTAAAAACTCGTTTTTTTTACGAAATCATGTAAACCTTCTAGAAGGTGTGATTTTAAAAAACGGTGGAAGTAAGCTTTTCTTATTTCCGGACGCATGCGCAAACTATAGAAAGTCGTTATGACGTAGAATGTGGATACTTTCTTGATTCCATTTATGAAATAAAACACATTTTCTAAAAACTCGTGTTTTTTAAGAAATCATGTAAACCTTTTAGAAGGTGTGATTTTAAAAAACGGGGGAAGTAAGCTTTTCTTATTTCCGGACGCATGCACAAACTATAGAAAGTCGTTATGACGTAGAATGTGCATTCTTTGTAGATTCCATTTCTGAAATAAAACACATTTTCTAAAAACTCGTGTTTTTTACGAAAACATGTAAACCTTCTAGAAGCTGTGATTTTAAAAAACGGTGCAAGTAAGCTTTTCTTATTTCCGGACGCATGCGCAAACTATAGAAAGTCGTTATGACGTAGAATGTGCATACTTTGTTGATTCCATTTATGAAATAAAACACATTTTCTAAAAACTCGTGTTTTTTACGAAATCATGTAAACCTTCTAGAAGGTGTGATTTTAAAAAACGGTGGAAGTAAGCTTTTCTTATTTCCGGACGCATGCGCAAACTATACAAAGTCGTTATGACGTAGAATGTGGATACTTTCTTGATTCCATTTATGAAATAAAACACATTTTCTAAAAACTCGTGTTTTGTAAGAAATCTTGTAAACCTTCTAGAAGCTGTGATTTTAAAAACCTATGGAAGTAAGCTTTTCTTATTTCTGGAAGCATGCAGAAACTATAGAAAGTCGTTATGATGTAGAATGGGCATACTTTGTTCATAACATTTATGAAATAAAAAAGATTTTCTAAAAACTCGTGTTTTTTAAGAAATCATGTAAATCTTCTAGAAGGTGTGATTTTAAAAAACGGGGGAAGTAAGCTTTTCTTATTTCAGGACGAATGCACAAACTATAGAAAGTCGTTATGACGTAGGATGTGTATACTTTGTAGATTCCATTTATGAAATAAAACACATTTTCTAAAAACTCGTGTTTTTTAGGAAATGATGTAAACCTTCTAGAAGCTGTGATTTTAAAAAACGGGGGAAGTAAGTTTTTCTTAATTCCGGATGCATGCGCAAACTATAGAAGGTCGTTATGACGTAGAATGTGCATACTTTGTTGATTCCATTTATGAAATAAAATACATTTTCTAAAAACTCATGTTTTTTAAGAAATCATGTAAACCTTCTAGAAGCTTTTCTTATTTCCAAACGCATGCGTAAACCATAGAAAGTCGTTATGACGTAGAATGTGCATACCGTGTTGATTCCATTTATGAAATAAAACACATTTTCTAAAAACTCGTGTTTTTTAAGAAATCATGTAAACCTTCTAGAAGGTCTGATTTTAAAAAACAGTGGAAGTAAGCTTTTCTTATTTCTGGAGGCATGCGCAAACTATAGAAAGTCGTTATGACGTAGAATTTGCATACTTTGTTGATTCCATTTATGAAATAAAACACATTTTCTAAAACCTCGTGTTTTTTAAGAAATCATGTAAACCTTCTAGAAGCTGTGATTTTAAAAAACGGGGAAAGTAAGCTTTTCTTATTTCCGGACGCATGCGCAAACTATAGAAAGTCATTATGACGTAGAATGTGCATACTTTGTAGATTCCATTTATGAAATAAAGAACATTTTCTAAAAACTCATGTTTTTTACGAAATCATGTAAACCTTTTAGAAGCTGTGATTTTAAAAAACGGGGGAAGTAAGCTTTTCTTATTTCCGGACGCATGCGCAAACTATAGAAAGTCGTTATGATGTAGAATGTGCATACTTTGTAGATTCCATTTATGAAATAAAACACATTTTCTAAAAACTCGTGTTTTTTACGAAATCATGTAAACCTTCTAAAAGCTGTGATTTTAAAAAACGAGGGAAGTAAGCTTTTCTTATTTCCAAACGCATGCGCAAACTATAGAAAGTCGTTATGACGTAGAATGTGGATACTTTCTTGATTCCATTTATGAAATAAAACACATTTTCTAAAAACTCGTGTTTTTTAAGAAATCATGTAAACCTTTTAGAAGGTGTGATTTTAAAAAACGGGGGAAGTAAGCTTTTCTTATTTCCGGACGCATGCACAAACTATAGAAAGTCGTTATGACGTAGAATGTGCATTCTTTGTAGATTCCATTTCTGAAATAAAACACATTTTCTCAAAACTCGTGTTTTTTACGAAAACATGTAAACCTTCTAGAAGCTGTGATTTTAAAAAACGGTGCAAGTAAGCTTTTCTTATTTCCGGACGCATGCGCAAACTATAGAAAGTCGTTATCACATAGAATGTGCATACTTTGTTGATTCCATTTATGCAATAAAATACATTTTCTAAAAACTCGTGTTTTTTAAGAAATCATGTAAACCTTCTAGAAGGTGTGATTTTAAAAAACGGGGGAAGTAAGCTTTTCTTATTTCCGGACGCATGCACAAACTATTGAAAGTCATTATGACGTAGACTGTGCATACTTTGTAGATTCGATTTATGAAATAAAACACATTTTCTAAAAACTCGTGTTTTTTACGAAATCACGTAAACCTTCTAAAAGCTGTGATTTTAAAAAACGGGGGAAGTATGCTTTTCTTATTTCCAAACGCATGCGCAAACTATAGAAAGTCGTTATGACGTAGAATGAGCATACTTTGTTGATTCCATTTATGAAATAAAACACATTTTCTAAAAACTCATGTTTTTTAAGAAATCATGTAAACCTTCTAGAAGGTGTGATTTTAAAAAACGGTGGAAGTAAGCTTTTCTTATTTCCGGACGCATGCACAAACTATAGAAAGTCGTTATGACGTAGAATGTGCATACTTTGTTGATTCTATTTATGAAATAAAACACATTTTCTAAAAACTTGTGTTTTTTAAGAAATCATGTAAACCTTCTAGAAGCTGTGATTTTAAAAAACGGGGGAAGTAAGCTTTTCTTATTTCCGGACGCATGCGCAAACTATAGAAAGTCGTTATGACGTAGAATGTGCATACTTTGTAGATTCCATTGATGAAATAAAACACATTTTCTAAAAACTCGTGTTTTTTACGAAATCATGTAAACCTTCTAGAAGCTGTGATTTTAAAAAACGTTGGAAGTAAGCTTTTCTTATTTCCGGACGCATGCGGAAACTATAGAAAGTCGTTATGACGTAAAATGTGCATACTTTGTTTATTCCATTTATGAAATAAAACACATTTTCTAAAAACTCATGTTTTTTAAGAAATCATGTAAACCTTCTAGAAGCTGTCATTTTAAAAAACGGGGGAAGTAAGTTTTTCTTATTTCCAAACACATGCGTAAACTATAGAAAGTCGTTATGATGTAGAATGTGCATACCGTGTTGATTCCATTTATGAAATAAAACACATTTTCTAAAAACTCGTGTTTTTTAAGAAATCATGTAAACCTTCTAGAAGGTGTGATTTTAAAAAACGGTGGAAGTAAGCTTTTCTTATTTCTGGATGCATGCGCAAACTATAGAAAGTCGTTATGACGTAGAATGTGCATACTTTGTTGACTCCATTGATGAAATAAAACACATTTTCTAAAAACTCGTGTTTTTTAAGAAATCATGTAAACCTTCTAGAAGCTGTGATTTTAAAAAACGGGGAAAGTAAGCTTTTCTTATTTCCGGGCGCATGCACAAACTATAGAAAGTCATTATGACGTAGAATGTGCATACTTTGTAGATTCCATTTATGAAATAAAGCACATTTTCTAAAAACTCATGTTTTTTACGAAATCATGTAAACCTTCTAGAAGCTGTGATTTTAAAAAACGGTGGAAGTAAGCTTTTCTTATTTCTGAACGAATGCGCAAACTATAGAAAGTCGTTATGACGTAGAATTTGCATACTTTGTTGATTCCATTTATGAAATAAAACACATTTTCTAAAAACTCGTGTTTTTTAAGAAACCATGTAAACCTTCTAGAAGGTTTGATTTTAAAAAATGGGGGAAGTAAGCTTTTCTTATTTCCGGACGCATGCACAAACTATAGAAAGTCGTTATGACGTAGAATGTGCATTCTTTGTAGATTCCATTTCTGAAATAAAACACATTTTCTAAAAACTCGTGTTTTTTACGAAAACATGTAAACCTTCTAGAAGCTGTGATTTTAAAAAACGGTGCAAGTAAGCTTTTCTTATTTCCAGACGCATGCGCAAACTATAAAAAGTCGTTATCACATAGAATGTGCATACTTTGTTGATTCCATTTATGAAATAAAACACATTTTCTAAAAACTCGTGTTTTTTAAGAAATCATGTAAACCTTCTAGAAGCTGTGATTTTAAAAAATGGGGGAAGTAAGCTTTTCTTATTTCCAAACGCATGCGCAAACTATAGAAATTAGTTATGACGTCGAATGTGCATACTTTGTTGATTCCATTTATGAAATAAAACACATTTTCTAAAAACTCGTGGTTTTTGAGAAATCATGTAAACCTTCTAGAAGTTGTGATTTTAAAAAACGGGGGAAGTAAGCTTTTTTCATTTCCGGACGCATGCACAAACTATAGAAAGTCGTTATGACGTAGACTGTGCATACTTTGTAGATTCGATTTATGAAATAAAACACATTTTCTAAAAACTCGTGTTTTTTACGAAATCATGTAAACCTTCTAAAAGCTGTGATTTTAAAAAACGGGGGAAGTAAGCTTTTCTTATTTCCAAACGCATGCGCAAACTATAGAAAGTCGTTATGACGTAGAATGTGCATAATTTGTTGATTCCATTTATGAAATAAAACACATTTTCTAAAAACTCGTGTTTTTTAAGAAATCATGTAAACCTTCTAGAAGGTGTGATTTTAAAACACGGTGGAAGTAAGCTTTTCTTATTTCTGGACGCATGCACAAACTATAGAAAGTCGTTATGACGTAGAATGTGCATACTTTGTTGATTCTATTTATGAAATAAAACACATTTTCTAAAAACTCGTGTTTTTTAAGAAATCATGTAAACCTTCTAGAAGGTGTGATTTTAAAAAACGTTGGAAGTAAGCTTTTCTTATTTCCGGACGCATGCGGAAACTATAGAAAGTCGTTATGACATAGAATGTGCATACTTTGTTGATTCCATTTATGAAATAAAACACATTTTCTAAAAACTCATGTTTTTTAAGAAATCATGTAAACCTTCTAGAAGCTGTCATTTTAAAAAACGGGGGAAGTAAGCTTTTCTTATTTCCAAACGCATGCGTAAACTATAGAAAGTCGTTATGACGTAGAATGTGCATACCGTGTTGATTCCATTTGTGAAATAAAACACATTTTCTAAAAACTCGTGTTTTTTAAGAAATCATGTAAACCTTCTAGAAGGTGTGATTTTAAAAAACGGTGGAAGTAAGCTTTTCTTATTTCTGGACGCATGCGCAAACTATAGAAAGTCGTTATGACGTAGAATGTGCATACTTTGTTGACTCCATTTATGAAATAAAACACATTTTCTAAAAACTCATGTTTTTTAAGAAATCATGCAAACCTTCTAGAAGCTGTGATTTTAAAAAACGGGGAAAGTAAGCTTTTCTTATTTCCCGACGCATGCGCAAACTATAGAAAGTCATTATGACGTAGAATGTGCATACTTTGTAGATTCCATTTATGAAATAAAGCACATTTTCTAAAAACTCGTGTTTTTTACGAAATCATGTAAACCTTCTAGAAGCTGTGATTTTAAAAAACGGTGGAAGTAAGCTTTTCTTATTTCCGGACGAATGCGCAAACTATAGAAAGTCGTTATGAAGTAGAATGTGCATACTTTGTTGATTCCATTTTTTAAATAAAACACATTTTCTAAAAACTCATGTTTTTTACGAAATCATGTAAACCTTCTAGAAGCTGTGATTTTAAAAAACAGTGGAAGTAAGCTTTTCTTATTTCCGGACGCATGCGCAAACTATAGAAAGTCGTTATGACGTAGAATGTGAATACTTTGTTGATTCTATTTATGAAATAAAACACATTTTCTAAAAACTCATGTTTTTTAAGAAATCATGTAAACCTTCTAGAAGCTGTGATTTTAAAAAACGGGGGAAGAAAGATTTTCTTAGTTCCAAACGCATGCGCAAACTATAGAAAGTCGTTATGATGTAGAATGTGCATACTTTGTTGATTCCATTTATGAAATAAAACACATTTTCTAAAAACTCGTGTTTTTTAAGAAATCATGTAAACCTTCTAGAAGCTGTGATTTTAAAAAATGGGGGAAGCAAGCTTTTCTTATTTCCGGACGCATGCGCAAACTATAGAAAGTCTTTATGACGTAGAATGTGCATACTTTGTAGATTCCATTGATGAAATAAAACACATTTTCTAAAAACTCGTGTTTTTTACGAAATCATGTAAACCTTCTAGAAGCTTTGATTTTAAAAAACGGTGGAAGTAAGCATTTCTTATTTCCGGATGTATGTGCAAACTATAGAAAGTCGTTATGACGTAGAATGTGCATACTTTGTAGATTCCATTTATGAAATAAAACACATTTTCTAAAAACTCTTGTTTTTTACGAAATTATGTAAACCTTCTAGAAGCTGTGATTTTAAAAAACGGTGGAAGTAAGCTTTTCTTATTTCCGGACGAATGCGCAAACTATAGAAAGTCGTTATGAAGTAGAATGTGCATACTTTGTTGATTCCATTTTTTAAATAAAACACATTTTCTAAAAACTCATGTTTTTTACGAAATCATGTAAACCTTCTAGAAGCTGTGATTTTAAAAAAAAGTGGAAGTAAGCTTTTCTTATTTCCGGACGCATGCGCAAACTATAGAAAGTCGTTATGACGTAGAATGTGCATACTTTGTTGATTCTATTTATGAAATAAAACACATTTTCTAAAAACTCATGTTTTTTAAGAAATCATGTAAACCTTCTAGAAGCTGTGATTTTAAAAAAGGGGGAAGTAAGCTTTTCTTATTTCCAAACGTATGCGCAAACTATAGGAAGTCATTATGATGTAGAATGTGCATACTTTGTTCATTCCATTTATGAAATAAAACACATTTTCTAAAAACTTTTTTTTTTTAAGAAATCATGTAAACCTTCTAGAAGCTGTAATTTTAAAAAACGAGGGAAATAAGCTTTTCTTATTTCCGGACGCGTGGGCAAACTATAGAAAGTCATTTTGACGTAGAACGTGCATACTTTGTTGATTTCATTTATGAAATAAAACACATTTTCTAAAAACTCGTGTTTTTTAAGAAATCATTTAAACCTTCTAGAAGCTGTGATTTTAAAAAATGGGGTTAGTAAGCCTTTCTTATTTCCGGACGCATGCACAAACTATAGAAAGTCGTTATGACGTAGAATGTGAATACTTTGTAGATTCCATTTATCAAATAAAACACATTTTCTAAAAACTCGTGTTTTTTATGAAATCATGTAAACATTCTAGAAGCTGTGATTTTAAAAAACGGTGGAAGTAAGCTTTTCGTATTTCCGGACGCATGCACAAACTATAGAAAGTCGTTATGACGTAGAATGTGCATACTTTTTAGATTCCATTTATGAAATAAAACACATTTTCTAAAAACTTTTGTTTTTTAAGAAATCATGTAAACCTTCTAGAAGCTGTGATTTTAAAAAACGTGGTAAGTAAGCTTTTCTTATTTCCGGACGCATGCGCAAACTATAGAGAGTCGTTATGATGTAGAATGTGCATACTTTGTAGATTCCATTTATGAAATAAAACACATTTTCTAAAAACTCGTGTTTTTTACGAAATCATGTAAACCTTCTAGAAGCTGTGATTTTAAAAAACGCGGGAAGTAAGTGTTTTTTATTTCCAAACGCATGCGTAAACTATAGAAAGTCGTTATGACGTAGAATGTGCATACCGTGTTGATTCCATTTATGTAATAAAACACATTTTCTAAAAACTCGTGTTTTTTAAGAAATCATGTAAACCTTCGAGAAGGTCTGATTCTAAAAAACAGTGGAAGTAAGCTTTTCTTATTTCTGGAGGCATGCGCAAACTATAGAAAGTCGTTATGACGTAGAATTTGCATACTTTGTTGATTCCATTTATGAAATAAAACACATTTTCTAAAAACTCGTGTTTTTTAAGAAATCATGTAAACCTTCTAGAAGCTGTGATTTTAAAAAACGGGGAAAGAAAGCTTTTCTTATTTCCGGACGCATGCGCAAACTATAGAAAGTCATTATGGCGTAGAATGTGCATACTTTGTAGATTCCATTTATGAAATAAAGAACATTTTCTAAAAACTCATGTTTTTTACGAAATCATGTAAACCTTCTAGAAGCTGTGATTTTAAAAAACGGTGGAAGTAAGCTTTTCTTATTTCCGGACGCATGCGCAAACTATTAAAGGTCATTATGACATAGAATGTGCATACTTTTTAGATTTCATTTATGAAATAAAGAACATTTTCTAAAAACTCATGTTTTTTACGAAATCATGTAAACCTTTTAGAAGCTGTGATTTTAAAAAACGGGGGAAGTAAGCTTTTCTTATTTCCGGACGCATGCGCAAACTATAGAAAGTCGTTATGACGTAGAATGTGCATACTTTGTAGATTCCATTTATGAAATAAAACACATTTTCTAAAAACTCGTGTTTTTTATGAAATCATGTAAACCTTCTAAAAGCTGTGATTTTAAAAAATGGGGGAAGTAAGCTTTTCTTATTTCCAAATGCATGCGCAAACTATAGAAAGTCGTTATGACGTAGAATGTGCATACTTTGTTGATTCCATTTATGAAATAAAACACATTTTCTAAAAACTCGTGTTTTTTAAGAAACCATGTAAACCTTCTAGAAGGTGTGATTTTAAAAAACGGGGGAAGTAAGCTTTTCTTATTTCCGGACGCATGCACAAACTATAGAAAGTCGTTATGACGTAGAATGTGCATTCTTTGTAGATTCCATTTCAGAAATAAAACACATTTTCTAAAAACTCGTGTTTTTTACGAAAACATGTAAACCTTCTAGAAGCTGTGATTTTAAAAAACGGTGCAAGTAAGCTTTTCTTATTTCCGGACGCATGCGCAAACTATAGAAAGTCGTTATCACATAGAATGTGCATACTTTGTTGATTCCATTTATGCAATAAAATACATTTTCTAAAAACTCGTGTTTTTTAAGAAATCATGTAAACCTTCTAGAATGTGTGATTTTAAAAAACGGGGGAAGTAAGCTTTTCTTAATTCCGGACGCATGCACAAACTATAGAAAGTCGTTATGACGTAGACTCTGCATACTTTGTAGATTCGATTTATGAAATAAAACACATTTTCTAAAAACTAGTGTTTTTTACGAAATCATGTAAACCTTCTAAAAGCTGTGATTTTAAAAAACGGGGGAAGTATGGTTTTCTTATTTCCAAACGCATGCACAAACTATAGAAAGTCGTTATGACGTAGAATGAGCATACTTTGTTGATTCCATTTATGAAATAAAACACATTTTCTAAAAACTCGTGTTTTTTAAGAAATCATGTAAACCTTCTAGAAGTTGTGATTTTAAAAAACGGTGGAAGTAAGCTTTTCTTATTTCCGGACGCATGCAAAAACTATAGAAAGTCGTTATGACGTAGAATGTGCATACTTTGTTGATTCTATTTATGAAATAAAACACATTTTCTAAAAACTTGTGTTTTTTAAGAAATCATGTAAACCTTCTAGAAGCTGTGATTTTAAAAAACGGGGGAAGTAAGCTTTTCTTATTTCCGGACGCATGCGCAAACTATAGAAAGTCGTTATGACGTAGAATGTGCATACTTTGTAGATTCCATTTATGAAATAAAACACATTTTCTAAAAACTCGTGTTTTTTACGAAATCATGTAAACCTTCTAGAAGCTGTGATTTTAAAAAACGTTGGAAGTAAGCTTTTCTTATTTCCGGACGCATGCGCAAACTATAGAAAGTCGTTATGAAGTAGAATGTGCATACTTTGTTGATTCCATTTATGAAATAAAACACATTTTCTAAAAACTCATGTTTTTTAAGAAATCATGTAAACCTTCTAGAAGCTGTCATTTTAAAAAACTGGGGAAGTAAGTTTTTCTTATTTCCAAACGCATGCGTAAACTATAGAAAGTCGTTATGACGTAGAATGTGCATACCGTGTTGATTCCATTTATGAAATAAAACACATTTTCTAAAAACTCGTGTTTTTTAAGAAATCATGTAAACCTTCTAGAAGGTGTGATTTTAAAAAACGGTGGAAGTAAGCTTTTCTTATTTCTGGATGCATGCGCAAACTATAGAAAGTCGTTATGACGTAGAATGTGCATACTTTGTTGACTCCATTTATGAAATAAAACACATTTTCTAAAAACTCGTATTTTTTAAGAAATCATGTAAACCTTCTAGAAGCTGTGATTTTAAAAAACGGGGAAAGTAAGCTTTTCTTATTTCCGGGCGCATGTGCAAACTATAGAAAGTCATTATGACGTAGAATGTGCATACTTTGTAGATTCCATTTATGAAATAAAGCACATTTTCTAAAAACTCATGTTTTTTACGAAATCATGTAAACCTTCTAGAAGCTGTGATTTTAAAAAACGGTGGAAGTAAGCTTTTCTTATTTCAGAACGAATGCGCAAACTATAGAAAGTCGTTATGACGTAGAATTTGCATACTTTTTTGATTCCATTTATGAAATAAAACACATTTTCTAAAAACTCGTGTTTTTTAAGAAATCATGTAAACCTTCTAGAAGCTGTGATTTTAAAAAACGGGGAAAGTAAGCTTTTCTTATTTCCGGACGCATGCGCAAACTATAGAAAGTCATTATGACGTAGAATGTGCATACTTTGTAGATTCCATTTATGAAATAAAGAACATTTTCTAAAAACTCATGTTTTTTACGAAATCATGTAAACCTTCTAGAAGCTATGATTTTAAAAAACGGTGGAAGTAAGCTTTTCTTATTTCCGGACGCATGCGCAAACTATTAAAGGTCATTCTGACATAGAATGTGCATACTTTGTGGATTTCATTTATGAAATAAAGAACATTTTCTAAAAACTCGTGTTTTTTAAGAAATCATGTAAACCTTTTAGAAGCTGTGATTTTAAAAAACGGGGGAAGTAAGCTTTTCTTATTTCCGGACGGATGCGCAAACTATAGAAAGTCGTTATGACGTAGAATGTGCATACTTTGTAGATTCCATTTATGAAATAAAACACATTTTCTAAAAACTCGTGTTTTTTACGAAATCATGTAAACCTTCTAAAAGCTGTGATTTTAAAAAACGGGGGAAGTAAGCTTTTCTTATTTCCAAACACATGCGCAAACTATAGAAAGTCGTTATGACGTAGAATGTGCATACTTTGTTGATTCCATTTATGAAATAAAACACATTTTCTAAAAACCCGTGTTTTTTAAGAAACCATGTAAACCTTCTAGAAGGTGTGATTTTAAAAAACGGGGGAAGTAAGCTTTTCTTATTTCCGGACGCATGCACAAACTATAGAAAGTCGTTATGACGTAGAATGTGCATTCTTTGTAGATTCTATTTCTGAAATAAAACACATTTTCTAAAAACTCGTGTTTTTTACGAAAACATGTAAACCTTCTAGAAGCTGTGATTTTAAAAAACGGTGCAAGTAAGCTTTTCTTATTTCCGGACGCATGCGCAAACTATAGAAAGTCATTATCACATAGAATGTGCATACTTTGTTGATTCCATTTATGCAATAAAATAAATTTTCTAAAAACTCGTGTTTTTTAAGAAATCATGTAAACCTTCTAGCAGGTGTGATTTTAAAAAACGGGGGAAGTAAGCTTTTCTTAATTCCGGACGCATGCACAAACTATAGAAAGTCGTTATGACGTAGACTGTGCATACTTTGTAGATTCGATTTATGAAATAAAACACATTTTCTAAAAACTCGTGTTTTTTACGAAATCATGTAAACCTTCTAAAAGCTGTGATTTTAAAAAACGGGGGAAGTATGCTTTTCTTATTTCCAAACGCATGCGCAAACTATAGAAAGTCGTTATGACGTAGAATGAGCATACTTTGTTGATTCCATTTATGAAATAAAACACATTTTCTAAAAACTCGTGTTTTTTAAGAAATCATGTAAACCTTCTAGAAGGTGTGATTTTAAATAACGGTGGAAGTAAGCTTTTCTTATTTCTGGACGCATGCACAAACTATAGAAAGTCGTTATGACGTAGAATGTGCATACTTTGTTGACTCCATTTATGAAATAAAACACATTTTCTAAAACTCATGTTTTTTACGAAATCATGTAAACCTTCTAGAAGCTGTGATTTTAAAAAACGGTGGAAGTAAGCTTTTCTTATTTCCAGACGCATGCGCAAACTATAGAAAGTCGTTATGACGTAGAATGTGCCTACTTTTTCGATTCCATTTATGAAATAAAACACATTTTCTAAAAACTTGTGTTTTTTATGAAATCATGTAAACCTTCTAGAAGCTGTGATTTTAAAAAATGGTGGAAGTAAGCTTTTCTTATTTCCGGACCCATGCGCAAACTATAGAAAGTCGTTATGACGTAGAATGTGCATACTTTGTTGATTCTATTTATAAAATAAAACAGATTTTCTAAAAACTCGTGTTTTTTAAGAAATCATGTAAACCTTCTAGAAGCTGTGATTTTAAAAAAGGGGGAAGTAAGCTTTTCTTATTTCCAAACGCATGCGCAAACTATAGGAAGTCGTTATGAGGTAGAATGTGCATACTTTGTTCATTCCATTTATGAAATAAAACACATTTTCTAAAAACTTTTGTTTTTTAAGAAATCATGTAAACCTTCTAGAAGCTGTGATTTTAAAAAACGTGGTAAGTAAGCTTTTCTTATTTCCGGACGCATGCGCAAACTATAGAGAGTCGTTATGACGTAGAATGTGCATACTTTGTAGATTCCATTTATGAAATAAAACACATTTTCTAAAAACTCGTGTTTTTTACGAAATCATGTAAACCTTCTAGAAGCTGTGATTTTAAAAAACGGGGGAAGTAAGCGTTTTTTATTTGCAGACGCATGCGCAAACAATAGAAAGTCGTTATGACGTAGAATGTGCATACTTTGTTGATTCCATTTATGAAATAAAACACATTTTCTAAAAACTCATGTTTTTTACGAAATCATGTAAACCTTCTAGAAGCTGTGATTTTAAAAAACGGTGGAGGTATGCTTTTCTTATTTCCGGACGCATGCGCAAACTATAGAAAGTCGTTATGACGTAGAATGTGCATACTTTGTTGATTCTATTTATGAAATAAAACACATTTTCTAAAAACTCGTGTTTTTTAAGAAATCATGTAAACCTTCTAGAAGCTGTGATTTTAAAAAACGGGGGAAGTAAGCTTTTCTTATTTCCAAACGCATGCGCAAACTATAGAAAGTGGTTATGACGTAGAATGTGCATACTTTGTTGATTCCATTTATGAAATAAAACACATTTTCTAAAAACTCGTGTTTTTTAAGAAATCATGTAAACCTTCTAGAAGCTGTGATTTTCAAAAACAGGGGAAGCAAGCTTTTCTTATTTCCGGACGCATGCGCAAACTATAGAAAGTCGTTATGACGTAGAATGTGCATACTTTGTAGATTCCATTTATGAAATAAAACACATTTTCTAAAAACTCGTGTTTTTTACGAAATCATGTAAACCTTCTAGAAGTTGTGATTTTAAAAAACGGTGGAAGTAAGCTTTTCTTCTTTCCGGATGCATGTGCAAACTATAGAAAGTCGTTATGACGTAGAATGTGCATACTTTGTAGATTACATTTGTGAAATAAAACACATTTTCTAAAAACTCTTGTTTTTTAGGAAATCATGTAAACCTTCTAGAAGCTGTGATTTTAAAAAACGGTGGAAGTAAGCTTTTCTTATTTTCGGATGCATGCGCAAACTATAGAAAGTCGTTATGACGTAGAATGTACATACTTTATTGATTCCATTTATGAAATAAAACACATTTTCTAAAAACTCGTGTTTTTTAACAAATCATGTAAACCTTCTAGAAGCTGTAATTTTAAAAAACGGGGGAAGTAATCTTTTCTTATTTCCGGACGCATGCGCAAACTATAGAAAGTCGTTTTGACGTAGAACGTGCATACTTTGTTGATTTCATTTATGAAATAAAACACATTTTCTAAAAACTCTTGTTTCTTAAGAAATCATTTAAACCTTCTAGAAGTTATGATTTTAAAAAACGGGGAAAGTAAGCTTTTCTTATTTCCGGACGCATGCGCAAACTATAGAAAGTCGTTATGAGGTAGAATGTGAATACTTTGTAGATTCCATTTATCAAATAAAACAGATTTTCTAAAAACTCGTGTTTTTTAGGAAATCATGTAAACCTTCTAGAAGTTGTGATTTTAAAAAACGGTGGAAGTAAGCTTTTCTTATTTCCGGACGAATGCGCAAACTATAGAAAGTCGTTATGAAGTAGAATGTGCATACTTTGTTGATTCCATATATGAAATAAAACACATTTTCTAAAAACTCATGTTTTTTAAGAAATCATGTAAACCTTCTACAAGTTGTGATTTTAAAAAACGGTGGAAGTAAGCTTTTCTTAATTCCAGACGCATGCGCAAACTATAGAAAGTCGTTATGACGTAGAATGTACATACTTTGTTGATTCCATTTATGAAATAAAACACATTTTCTAAAAACTCGTGTTTTTTAAGAAATCATGTAAACCTTCTAGAAGCTGTGATTTTAAAAAATGGGGGAAGTAAGCTTTTCTTATTTCCGGACGCATGCGCAAACTATAGAAAGTCGTTATGACGTAGAATGTGCATACTTTGTTTATTCCATTTATGAAATAAAACACATTTTCTAAAAACTTGTGTTTTTTACGAAATCATGTAAACCTTCTAGAAGCTGTGATTTTAAAGAACGGTGGAAGTAAGCTTTTCTTATTTCCGGACGAATTTGCAAACTATAGAAAGTCGTTATGATGTAGAATGTGCATACTTTGTTGATTCCATTTATGAAATAATACACATTTTCTAAAAACTCATGTTTTTTAGGAAATCATGTAAACCTTCTAGAAGTTGTGATTATAAAAAACGGTGGAAGTAAGCTTTTCTTATTTCCGGACGAATGCGCAAACTATAGAAAGTCGTTATGACGTAGAATGTGCATACTTTGTTGATTCCATTTATGAAATAATACACATTTTCTAAAAACTCGTGTGTTTTAAGAAATCATGTAAACCTTCTAGAAACTATGATTTTAAAGAACGGTGGAAGTAAGCTTTTCTTATTTCCGGACGAATGCGCAAACTATAGAAAGTCGTTATGATGTAGAATGTGCATACTTTGTTGATTCCATTTATGAAATAAAACACATTTTCTAAAAACTCGTGTTTTTTACGAAATCATGTAAACCTTCTAGAAGCTGTGATTTTAAAGAACGGTGGAAGTAAGCTTTTCTTAGTTCCGGACGAATGCGCAAACTATAGAAAGTCGTTATGATGTATAATGTGCATACTTTGTTGATTCCATTTATTAAATAAAACACATTTTCTAAAAACTCGTGTTTTTTAAGAAATCATGTAAACCTTCTAGAAGCTGTGATTTTAAAAAACAGGGGAAGTAAGCTTTTGTTATTTCCGGACGCATGCGCAAACTATAGAAAATAGTTATGACGTAGAATGTGAATACTTTTTTGATTCCATTTATCAAATAAAACACATTTTCTAAAAACTCGTGTTTTTTAGGAAATCATGTAAACCTTCTAGAAGCTGTGATTTTGAAAAACGGTGGAAGTAAGCTTTTCTTATTTCCGGACGAATGCGCAAACTATAGAAAGTCGTTATGAAGTAGAATGTGCATACTTTGTTGATTCCATTTATGAAATAAAACACATTTTCTAAAAACTCATGTTTTTTAAGAAATCATGTAAACCTTCTACAAGTTGTGATTTTAAAAAACGGTGGAAGTAAGCTTTTCTTATTTCCGGACGCATGCGCAAAATATAGAAAGTCGTTATGACGTAGAATGTGCATACTTTGTTTATTCCATTTATGAAATAAAACACATTTTCTAAAAACTCATGTTTTTTACGAAATCATGTAAACCTTCTAGAAGCTGTGATTTTAAAAAACGGTGGAAGTAAGCTTTTCTTATTTCCGGACGAATGCGCAAACTATAGAAAGTCGTTATGAAATAGAATGTGCATACTTTGTTTATTCCATTTATGAAATAAAACATATTTTCCAAAAACTCATGTTTTTTAAGAAATCATGTAAACCTTCTACAAGTTGTGATTTTAAAAAACGGTGGAAGTAAGCTTTTGTTATTTCCGGACGCATGCGCAAACTATAGAAAGTCGTTATGACGTAGAATGTGCATACTTTGTAGATTCCATTTATGAAATAAAACACATTTTCTAAAAACTCGTGTTTTTTAAGAAATCATGTAAACCTTCTAGAAGTTGTGATTATAAAAAACGGTGGAAGTAAGCTTTTCTTATTTCCGGACGAATGCGCAAACTATAGAAAGTCGTTATGACGTAGAATGTGCATACTTTGTTGATTCCATTTATGAAATAATACACATTTTCTAAAAACTCGTGTGTTTTAAGAAATCATGTAAACCTTCTAGAAACTATGATTTTAAAGAACGGTGGAAGTAAGCTTTTCTTATTTCCGGACGAATGCGCAAACTATAGAAAATCGTTATGACGTAGAATGTGCATACTTTGTAGATTCCATTTATGAAATAAAACACATTTTCTAAAAACTCGTGTTTTTTAAGAAATCATGTAAACCTTCTAGAAGCTGTGATTTTAAAAAACGGGGGAAGTAAGCTTTTCTTATTTCCAAACGCATGCGCAAACTATAGAAAGTGGTTATGACGTAGAATGTGCATACTTTGTTGATTCCATTTATTAAATAAAACACATTTTCTAAAAACTCGTGTTTTTTAAGAAATCATGTAAACCTTCTAGAAGCTGTGATTTTCAAAAACAGGGGAAGCAAGCTTTTCCTATTTCCGGACGCATGCGCAAACTATAGAAAGTCGTTATGACGTAGAATGTGCATACTTTGTAGATTCCATTTATGAAATAAAACACATTTTCTAAAAACTCGTGTTTTTTACGAAATCATGTAAACCTTCTAAAAGCTGTGATTTTAAAAAACGGTGGAAGTAAGCTTTTCTTACTTCCGGATGCATGTGCAAACTATAGAAAGTGGTTATGACGTAGAATGTGAATACTTTGTAGATTCCATTTATCAAATAAAACACATTTTCTAAAAACTCATGTTTTTTAGGAAATCATGTAAACCTTCTAGAAGTTGTGATTTTAAAAAACGGTGGAAGTAAGCTTTTCTTATTTCCGGACGAATGCGAAAACTATAGAAAGTCGTTATGACGTAGAATATGCATACTTTGTTCATTCCATTTATGAAATAATACACATTTTCTAAAAAATCGTGTGTTTTAAGAAATCATGTAAACCTTCTAGAAGCTATGATTTTAAAAAACAGTGGAAGTAAGCTTTTCTTATTTTCGGACGCATTTGAAAACTATAGAAAGTCGTTATGACGTAGAATGTGCATACTTTGTTGATTCCATTTATGAAATAAAACACATTTTCTAAAAATTCCTGTTTTTTAAGAAATCATGTAAACCTTCTAGAAGCTGTGATTTTAAAAATCGGGGGAAGTAAGCTTTGCTTATTTCCAAACGCATGCGCAAACTATAGAAAGTCGTTATGACGTAGAATGTTCACACTTTGTTGATTCAATTTATGATATAAAACACATTTTCTAAAAACTCGTGTTTTTTAAGAAATCATGTAAACCTTCTAGAAGCTGTGATTTTAAAAAACAGGGGAAGTAAGCTTTTGTTATTTCCGAACGCATGCACAAACTATAGAAAGTCGTTATGACGTAGAATGTGCATACTTTGTAGATTCCGTTTCTGAAATAAAACACATTTTCTAAAAACTCGTGTTTTTTACGAAATCATGTAAACCTTTTAGAAGCTGTGATTTTAAAAAATGGTGGAAGTAAGCTTTTCTTATTTCCAGACACATGCGGATACTATAGAAAGTCGTTATGACGTAGAATGTACATACGTTGTTCATTCCATTGATGAAATAAAAGACATTTTCTAAAAACTCGTGTTTTGTAAGAAATCATGTAAACCTTATAGCAGCTGTGATTTTAAAAAACGAGGGAAGTAAGCTTATCTTATTTCCAAACGAATGCGCAAACTCTAGAAATTCGTTATGACGTAGAATGTGCATACTTTGTTGATTCCATTTATGAAATAAAACACATTTTCTAAAAACTCGTGTTTTTTAAGAAATCATGTAAACCTTCTAGAAGCTGTGATTTTAAAAAACGGGGGAAATAAGCTTTTCTTATTTCCAAACGCATGTGCAAACTACAGAAAGCCGTCATGACGTAGAATGTGCATACTTTGTTGATTCCATTTATGAAATAAAACACATTTTCTAAAAACTCGTGTTTTTTAAGAAATCATGTAAACCTTCTAGAATCTGTGATTTTAAAAAACGGTGGAAGTAAGCTTTTCTTATTTCCGGACGCATGCGCAAACTATAGAAAGTCTCTATGACGTAGAATGTGCATACTTTGTTGATTCCATTTATGAAATAAAACACATTTTCTAAAAACACGTGTTTTTTACGAAATCATGTAAACCTTCTAGAAGCTGTGATTTTAAAAAACGGGGGAAGTAAGATTTCTTATTTCCGGACGCATGCACAAAGTATAGAAAGTCGTTATGACGTAGAATGTGCATACTTTGTAGATTCCATTTATGAAATAAAACACATTTTCCAAAGACTCGTGTTTTTTAAGAAATCATGTAAATCTTCTAGAAGTTGTGATTTTAAAAAACGGGGGAAGTAAGCTTTTCTTATTTCCGGACGCATGCACAAAGTATAGAAAGTCGTTATGACGTAGAATGTGCATACTTTGTAGATTCCATATATGAAATAAAACACATTTTCTAAAAACTCGTGTTTTTTACGAAATCATGTAAGCCTTCTAAAAGTTGTGATTTTAAAAAACGGGGGAAGTAAGCTTTTCTTATTTCCGGACGGATGCGCAAACAATAGAAAGTCGTTATGACGTAGAATGTGCATAGTTTGTAGATTCCATTATGAAATAAAACACATTTTCTAAAAACTCGTGTTTTTTACGAAATCATGTAAACCTTCTCGAAGCTGTGATTTTAAAAAATGGGGGAAGTAAGCTTTTCTTATTTCCAAACACATGCGCAAACCATAGAAATTCATTATGACGTAGAATGTGCATACTTTGTAGATTCCATTTATGAGATAAAACACATTTTCAAAAACTCGTGTTTTTTACGAAATCATGTAAACCTTCTAGAAGCTGTGATTTTAAAAAACGGTGGAAGTAAGCTTTTCTTATTTCACGACGCATGCACAAACTATAGAAAGTCGTTATGAGGTAGAATGTGCATACTTTGTGTATTCCATTTATGAAATAAAACACATTTTCTAAAAACTCGTGTTTTTTAAGAAATCACGTAAACCTTCTAGAAGCTGTGATTTTAAAAAACGGTTGAAGTAAGATTTTCTTATTTCCGGACGCATGCGCAATCTATATAAAGTCGTTATGACGTAGAATGTGCATACTTTCTTGATTCCATTTATGAAATAAAACACATTTTCTAAAAACTCGTGTTTTTTAAGAAATCATGTAAACCTTCTGGAAGCTGTGATTTTAAAAAACGGGGGAAGTAAGATTTCTTATTTCCGGACGCATTCACAAACTACAGAAAGTAGTTCTGACGTAGAATGTGCATACTTTGTTGATGCCATTTATGAAAGAAAACACATTTTCTAAAAATACGTGTTTTTTAAGAAATCATGTAAACCTTCTAGAAGCTGTGATTTTAAAAAACGGTGGAAGTAACCTTTTCTTATTTCCAAACGCATGCGCAAACCACAGAAAGTCGTTATGACGTAGAATGTGCATACTTTGTAGATTCCATTTATGAAATAAAACACATTTTCAAAAACTCGTGTTTTTTACGAAATCATGTAAACCTTCTAGACTCTATGATTTTAAAAAAAAGGAGAAGTAAGCTTTTCTTATTTCCGGACGAATGCACAAATTATAGAAAGTCGTTATGATGTAGAATGTGCATACTTTGTTGATTCCATTTATGAAATAAAACACATTTTCTAAAAACTCGTGTTTTTTAAGAAATCATGTAAACCTTCTAGAAGCTGTGATTTAAAAAAACGGTGGAAGTAAGCTTTTCTTATTTCCAGACGCATGCGCAAACTATAGAAATTCGTTATGACGTAGAATGTGCATACGTTGTAGATTCCATTGATGAAATAAAACACATTTTCTAAAAACTCGTGTTTTTTAAGAAATCATGTAAATCTTCTACAAGCTATGATTTTAAAAAACGGTGGAAGTAAGATTTTCTTATTTCCAAACGCATGCGCAAATTAATGAAAGTCGTTATGACGTAGAATGTGCGTACTTTGTAGATTCCATTTAAGAAATAAAACACATTTTCTAAAAACTCGTGTTTTTTGAGAAATCATGTAAACCTTCTAGAAGCCGTGATTTTAAAAAACGGGGGAAGTAAGCTTTTCTTATTTCCGGACGCATGCGCAAACTATAGAAAGTCGTTCTGATGTAGAATGTGCATACTTTGTAGATTCCATGTTTGAAATAAAACACATTTTCTAAAAACTCGTGTTTTTTACGAAATCATGTAAACCTTCTAGAAGCTGTGATTTTAAAAAATGGTGGAAGTAAGCTTTTCTTATTTCCAAACGCATGTGCAAACTATAGAAAGTAGTTATGACGTAGAATGTGCATACTTTGTAGATTCCATTTATGAAATAAAACACATTTTCTAAAATCTCGTGTTTTTTAAGAAATCATGTAAACCTTCTTCAAGCTGTGATTTTAAAAAATTGTGGAAGTAAGCTTTTCTTATTTCCGGACGCATGCGCAAACTATATAAATTCATTATGACATAGAATATGCATACTTTGTTGATTCTATTTATGAAATAAAACACATTTTCTAAAAACTCGTGTTTTTTAAGAAATCATGTAAACCTTCTAGAAGCTGTGATTTTAAAAAACGGGGGAAGTAAGCTTTTCTTATTTCCAAACGCATGCGCAAAGTATAGAATGTCGTTATGACGTAGAATGTACATACTTTGTTGATTGCATTTATGAAATAAAACACATATTCTAAAAACTCGTGTTTTTTACGAAAACATGTAAACCTTCTAGAAGCTGTGATTTGAAAAAACGGTGGAAGTAAGATTTTCTTATTTCCGGACGCATGCGCAAACTATAGAATGTCGTTATGATGTAGAATGTGCATACTTTGTTGATTCCATTTATGAAATAAAACACATTTTCTAAAAACTCGTGTTTTTTAAGAAATCATGTAAACCTTCTAGAAGCTGTGATTTTGAAAAGCGGTGGAAGTAAGCTTTTGTTATTTCCGGACGCATGCGCAAACTATAGAAATTCGTTATGACGTAGAATGTGCATACTTTGTAGATTCCATTTATTAAAGAAAACACATTTTCTAAAAACTCGTGTTTTTTAAGAAATCATGTAAACCTTCTAGACGCTGTGATTTTAAAAAACGGTGGAAGTAAGCTTTTCTTATTTCAAAACGCATTCGCAAATTATAGAAAGTCGTTATGATGTAGAATGTGCATACTTTCTTGATTCCTTTTATGAAATAAAACACATTTTCTAAATACTCGTGTTTTTTAAGAAATCATGTAAACCTTCTAGAAGCTGTGATTTAAAAAAGCGGGGGAAGTAAGCTTTTGTTATTTCCGGACGCATGCGCAAACTATAGAAAGTTCTTATGACGTAGAATGTGCATACTTTGTTGATTCCATTTATGAAATAAAATACATTTTCCAAAGACTCGTGTTTTTTAAGAAATCATGTAAATATTCTAGAAGCTGTGATTTTAAAAAACGGGGGAAGTAAGCTTTTCTTATTTCCGGACGCATGCGCAAACTATAGAATGCCGTTATGACGTAGAATGTGCATACTTTGTAGATTCCATTTATGAAATAAAACACATTTTCTAAAAACTCGTGTTTTTTAAGAAATCATGTAAACCTTCTAGAAGCTGTGATTTTAAAAAATGGGGGAAGTAACATTTCTTATTTCCGGACACTTACGCAAACTATAGAAAGTTGTTCTGACGTACAATGCGCATACTTTGTAGATTCCATTGATGAAATAAAACACATTTTCTAAAAACTCGTGTTTTTTACGAAATCATGTAAACCTTCTAGAAGCTGTGATTTTAAAAAATGGTGGAAGTAAGCTTTTCTTATTTCCAGACGCATGCTCAAACTATAGAAAGTCGTTCTGACGTAGATTGTGCATACTTTGTAGATTCCATTTATGAAATAAAACACATTTTCTAAACACTCGTGTTTTTTAAGAAATCATGTAAACCTTGTAGAAGCTATGATTTTAAAAAATGGTGGAAGTAAGCTTTTCTTATTTCCGGACGCATGCATAAAAAATAGAAATTCGTTATGACGTAGAATGTGCATAATTTGTACATTCCATTTATGAAATAAAACACATTTTCAAAAACTCGTGTTTTTTACGAAATCATGGAAACTTTCTAGAAGCTGTGATTTTAAAAAACGGTGGAAGTAAGCTTTTCTTATTTCCGGACGCATGCGCAATCTATATAAAGTCATTATGACATACAATATGCATACTTTGTTGATTCTATTTATGAAATAAAACATATTTTCTAAAAACTCGTGTTTTTTAAGAAATCATGTAAACGTTCTAGAAGCTGTGATTTTAAAAAACGATGGAAGTAAGCTTTTCTTATTTCCGGACGCATGCGCAAACTATAGAATGTCGTTATGACGTAGAATGTGCATACTTTGTTGATTCCATTAATTAAATTAAACACATTTTCTAAAAACTCGTGTTTTTTAAGAAATCATGTAAACCTTCTAGAAGCTGTGATTTTAAAAAACGGTGGAAGTAAGCTTTTCTTATTTCCAAACGCATGCGCAAATTATAGAAAGTCGTTATGTCGTAGAATGTGCATACTTTGTTGATTCCATTTATGAAATAAAACACATTTTCTAAAAACTCGTGTTTTTTAAGAAATCATGTAAACCTTCTAGAAGCTGTGATTTTAAAAAACGGGGGAAGTAAGCTTTTCTTATTTCCAAACGCATGCGCAAACTATAGAAAGTCGTTCTGACGTAGAATGTGCATAATTTGTAGATTCCATTTATGAAATAAAACACATTTTCTAAAAACTCGTGTTTTTTACGAAATCATGTAAACCTTCTAGAAGCTGTGATTTGAAAAAACGGTGGAAGTAAGCTTTTCTTATTTCCGGACGCATGCGCAATCTATATAAAGTCATTATGACAGAGAATATGCATACTTTGTTGATTCTATTTATGAAATAAAACACATTTTCTAAAAAATCGTGTTTTTTAAAAAATCATGTAAACCTTCTAGAAGCTGTGATTTTAAAAAACGGTGGAAGTAAGCTTTTCTTATTTCCGGACGCATGCGCAAACTATAGAATGTCGTTATGACATAGAATGTGCATACTTTGTAGATTCGATTTATGAAATAAAACACATTTTCTAAAAACTCGTGTTTTTTACGAAATCATGTAAACCTTCTAGAAGCTGTGATTTTAAAAAACGGGGGAAGTAAGCTTTTCTTATTTCCAAACGCATGCGCAAACTATAGAAAGTTCTTATGACGTAGAATGTGCATACTTTGTTGATTCCATTTATGAAATAAAACACATTTTCAAAAGACTCGTGTTCTTTAAGAAATCATGTAAACCTTCTAGAAGCTGTGATTTTAAAAAACGGGGGAAGTAAGCTTTTCTTATTTCCGGACGCATGCGCAAACTATAGAATGTCGTTATGAAATAGAATGTGCATACTTTGTAGATTCCATTTATGAAATAAAACACATTTTCTAAAAACTCATGTTTTTTAAGAAATCATGTAAACCTTCTAGAAGCTGTGATTTTAAAGAACGGGGGAAGTAAGATTTCTTATTTCCGGACGCATGCGCAAACTATAGAAAGTCGTTCTGACGTAGAATGTGCATACTTTGTAGATTCCATTTATGAAATAAAACACATTTTCTAAAAACTCGTGTTTTTTACGAAATCATGTAAACCTTCTAGAAGCTGTGATTTGAAAAAACGGTGGAAGTAAGCTTTTCTTATTTTCGGACGCATGCGCAATCTATATAAAGTCATTATGACGTAGAATGTGCATACTTTGTAGATTCCATTTATGAAATAAAACACATTTTCTAAAAACCTGTGTTTTTTAAGAAATCATGTAAACCTTCTAGAAGCTGTGATTTTAAAAAACGGTCGAAGTAAGCTTTTCTTATTTCCGGACGCATGCGCAAACTATAGAATGTCGTTATGACGTAGAATGTGCATACTTTGTTGATTCCATTTATGAAATAAAATACATTTTCCAAAGAATCGTGTTTTTTAAGAAATCATGTAAACCTTTTGAAGCTGTGATTTTAAAAAACGATGGAAGTAAGCTTTTCTTATTTCCGGACGGATGCGCAAACTATAGAATGTCGTTATGACGTAGAATTTGTATACTTTGTAGATTCCATTTATGAAATAAAAGACATTTTCTAAAAACTCGTGTTTTTTACGAAATCATGTAAACCTTCTAGAAGCTGTGATTTGAAAAAACGGTGGAAGTAAGCTTTTCTTATTTCCGGACGCATGCGCAATCTATATAAAGTCGTTATGACATAGAATATACATACTTTGTTGATTCGATTTATGAAATAAAACACATTTTCTAAAAACTCGTGTTTTTAAGAAATCATGTAAACCTTCTAGAAGCTGTGATTTTAAAAAACGGTGGAAGTAAGCTTTTCTTATTTCCGGACGCATGCGCAAACTATAGAATGTCGTTATGACATAGAATGTGCATACTTTATAGATTCGATTTATGAAATAAAACACATTTTCTAAAAACTCATGTTTTTTACGAAATCGTGTAAACCTTCTAGAAGCTGTGATTTTAAAAAATGGTGGAAGTAAGCTTTTCTTATTTCCGGACGCATGCGCAATCTATTTAAAGTCGTTATGACGTAGAATGTGCATACTTTGTTGATTCCATTTATGAAATAAAACACATTTTCTAAAAACTCATGTTTTTTAAAAATCGTGTAAACCTTCCAGAAGCTGTAATTCTAAAAAACGGGCAAAGTAAGCTTTTCTTATTTCCGGACGCATGCGCAAACTATAGAAAGTCGTTATGACGTATAATGTGCATACTTTGTAGATTCCATTTATGAAATAAAACACATTTTCTAAAAACACGTGTTTTTTACGAAATCATGTAAACCTTCTAAAAGCTCTTATTTTAAAAAACGGTGGAAGTAAGCTTTTCTTATTTCCGGACACATGCGCAAACTATGGAAAGTTGTTATGACGTAGAATGTGCATACTTTGTAGATTCCATTTATGAAATAAAACACATTTTCTAAAAACTCGTGTTTTTTAACAAATCATGTAAACCTTCTAGAAGCTGTGATTTTAAAAAATGGGGGAAGTAAGCTTTTCTTATTTCCAAACGCATGCGCAAACTATGGAAAGTTGTTATGACGTAGAATGTGCATACTTTGTAGATTCCATTTATGAAATAAAACACATTTTCTAAAAACTCGTGTTTTTTAACAAATCATGTAAACCTTCTAGAAGCTGTGATTTTAAAAAACGGGGGAAGTAAGTTTTTCTTATTTCCAAACGCATGCGCAAACTATAGAACGTCATTATGACGTAGAATGTGCATACTTTGTAGATTCCATTTATGAAATAAAACACATTTTCTAAAAACTCATGTTTTTTAACAAATCATGTAAACCTTCTAGAAGCTGTGATTTTAAAAAACGGGGGAAGTAAGCTTTTCTTATTTCCAAACGCATGCGCAAACTATAGAAAGTCGTTATGACGTAGAATGTGCATACCTTGTAGATTCCATTTATGAAATAAAACACATTGTCTAAAAACTCGTGTTTTTTAAGAAATCATGTAAACCTTCTAGAAGCTGTGATTTTGAAAAACGGTGGAAGTAAGCTTTTCTTATTTCCGGACGCATGCGCAAACTATAGAAAGTCCTTATGACGTAGAATGTGCATACTTTGTAGATTCCATTTGTGAAATAAAACACATTTTCTAAAAACTCGTGTTTTTTACGAAATCATGTAAACCTTCTAGAAGCTGTGATTTTAAAAAACGGTGGAAGTAAGCTTTTCTTATTTCCGGTCGAATGCGAAAACTATCGAAAATCGTTATTACGTAGAATGTGCATACTTTGTTGATTCCATTTATGAAATAAAACACATTTTCTAAAAACTCGTGTTTTTTAAGAAATCATGTAAACCTTCTAGAAGCAGTGATTTTGAAAAACGGTGGAAGTAAGCTTTTCTTATTTCCGGACGCATGCGCAAACTATAGAAAGTCCTTATGACGTAGAATGTGCATACTTTGTTGATTCCATTTATGAAATAAAACACATTTTCTAAAAACTCGTGTTTTTTAAGAAATCATGTAAACCTTCTAGAAGCTGTGATTTTAAAAAATGGTGGAAGTAAGCTTTTCTTATTTCCGGACGCATGCACAAACTATAGAAATTCGTTATGACGTAGCATGTGCATACTTTGTTGATTCTATTTATGAAATAAAACACATTTTCTAAAAACTTGTGTTTTTTAAGAAATCATGTAAACCTTCTAGAAGCTGTGATTTTAAAAAACGGGGGAAGTAAGCTTTTCTTATTTCCCGACGCATGCGCAAACTATAGAAAGTCGTTATGACGTAGAATGTGCATACTTTGTAGATTCCATTTATGAAATAAAACACATTTTCTAAAAACTCGTGTTTTTTACGAAATCATGTAAACCTTCTAGAAGCTGTGATTTTAAAAAATGGTGGAAGTAAGCTTTTCTAATTTCCGGACGCATGCGCAAACTATAGAAAGTCGTTATGACGTCGAATGTGCATACTTTGTTGATTCCATTTATGAAATAAAACACATTTTCTAAAAACTCGTGTTTTTTAAGAAATCATGTAAACCTTCTAGAAGCTGTGATTTTAAAAAACGGGGGAAGTAAGCTTTTCTTATTTCCAAACGCATGCGCAAAGTATAGAAAGTCGTTATGACGTAGAATGTACATACTTTGTTGATTGCATTTATGAAATAAAACACATATTCTAAAAACTCGTGTTTTTTACGAAAACATGTAAACCTTCTAGAAGCTGTGATTTGAAAAAACGGTGGAAGTAAGATTTTCTTATTTCTGGACGCATGCGCAAACTATAGAATGTCGTTATGATGTAGAATGTGCATACTTTGTTGATTCCATTTATGAAATAAAACACATTTTCTAAAAACTCGTGTTTTTTAAGAAATCATGTAAACCTTCTAGAAGCTGTGATTTTAAAAAGCGGTGGAAGTAAGCTTTTGTTATTTCCGGACGCATGCGCAAACTATAGAAATTCGTTATGACGTAGAATGTGCATACTTTGTAGATTCCATTTATGAAAGAAAACACATTTTCTAAAAACTCGTGTTTTTTAAGAAATCATGTAAACCTTCTAGACGCTGTGATTTTAAAAAACGGTGGAAGTAAGCTTTTCTTATTTCAAAACGCATTCGCAAATTATAGAAAGTCGTTATGATGTAGAATGTGCATACTTTCTTGATTCCTTTTATGAAATAAAACACATTTTCTAAATACTCGTGTTTTTTAAGAAATCATGTAAACCTTCTAGAAGCTGTGATTTAAAAAAGCGGGGGAAGTAAGCTTTTGTTATTTCCGGACGCATGCGCAAACTATAGAAAGTTCTTATGACGTAGAATGTGCATACTTTGTTGATTCCATTTATGAAATAAAATACATTTTCCAAAGACTCGTGTTTTTTAAGAAATCATGTAAATATTCTAGAAGCTGTGATTTTAAAAAACGGGGGAAGTAAGCTTTTCTTATTTCCGGACGCATGCGCAAACTATAGAATGTCGTTATGACGTAGAATGTGCATACTTTGTAGATTCCATTTATGAAATAAAACACATTTTCTAAAAACTCGTGTTTTTTAAGAAATCATGTAAACCTTCTAGAAGCTGTGATTTTAAAAAATGGGGGAAGTAACATTTCTTATTTCCGGACACTTACGCAATCTATAGAAAGTCGTTCTGACGTACAATGCGCATACTTTGTAGATTCCATTGATGAAATAAAACACATTTTCTAAAAACTCGTGTTTTTTACGAAATCATGTAAACCTTCTAGAAGCTGTGATTTTAAAAAATGGTGGAAGTAAGCTTTTCTTATTTCCGGACGCATGCTCAAACTATAGAAAGTCGTTCTGACGTAGATTGTGCATACTTTGTAGATTCCATTTATGAAATAAAACACATTTTCTAAACACTCGTGTTTTTTAAGAAATCATGTAAACCTTGTAGAAGCTATGATTTTAAAAAATGGTTGAAGTAAGCTTTTCTTATTTCCGGACGCATGCATTAAAAATAGAAAGTCGTTATGACGTAGAATGTGCATAATTTGTAGATTCCATTTATGAAATAAAACACATTTTCAAAAACTCGTGTTTTTTACGAAATCATGGAAACTTTCTAGAAGCTGTGATTTTAAAAAACGGTGGAAGTAAGCTTTTCTTATTTCCGGACGCATGCGCAATCTATATAAAGTCATTATGACATACAATATGCATACTTTGTTGATTCTATTTATGAAATAAAACATATTTTCTAAAAACTCGTGTTTTTTAAGAAATCATGTAAACGTTCTAGAAGCTGTGATTTTAAAAAACGGTGGAAGTAAGCTTTTCTTATTTCCGGACGCATGCGCAAACTATAGAATGTCGTTATGACGTAGAATGTGCATACTTTGTTGATTCCATTAATTAAATTAAACACATTTTCGAAAAACTCGTGTTTTTTAAGAAATCATGTAAACCTTCTAGAAGCTGTGATTTTAAAAAACGGTGGAAGTAAGCTTTTCTTATTTCCGGACGCATGCGCAAACTATAGAATGTCGTTATGACATAGAATGTGCATACTTTGTAGATTCGATTTATGAAATAAAACACATTTTCTAAAAACTCGTGTTTTTTACGAAATCATGTAAACCTTCTAGAAGCTGTGATTTTAAAAAACGGGGGAAGTAAGCTTTTCTTATTTCCAAACGCATGCGCAAACTATAGAAAGTTCTTAGGACGTAGAATGTGCATACTTTGTTGATTCCATTTATGAAATAAAACACATTTTCAAAAGAATCGTGTTCTTTAAGAAATCATGTAAACCTTCTAGAAGCTGTGATTTTAAAAAACGGGGGAAGTAAGCTTTTCTTATTTCCGGACGCATGCGCAAACTATAGAATGTCGTTATGAAATAGAATGTGCATACTTTGTAGATTCCATTTATGAAATAAAACACATTTTCTAAAAACTCGTGTTTTTTAAGAAATCATGTAAACCTTCTAGAAGCTGTGATTTTAAAGAACGGGGGAAGTAAGATTTCTTATTTCCGGACGCATGCGCAAACTATAGAAAGTCATTCTGACGTAGAATGTGCATACTTTGTAGATTCCATTTATGAAATAAAACACATTTTCTAAAAACTCGTGTTTTTTACGAAATCATGTAAACCTTCTAGAAGCTGTGATTTGAAAAAACGGTGGAAGTAAGCTTTTCTTATTTCCGGACGCATGCGCAATCTATATATCGTCATTATGACGTAGAATGTACATACTTTGTAGATTCCATTTATGAAATAAAACACATTTTCTAAAAACCTGTGTTTTTTAAGAAATCATGTAAACCTTCTAGAAGCTGTGATTTTAAAAAACGGTCGAAGTAAGCTTTTCTTATTTCCGGATGCATGCGCAAACTATAGAATGTCGTTATGATGTAGAATGTGCATACTTTGTTGATTCCATTTATGAAATAAAATACATTTTCCAAAGAATCGTGTTTTTTAAGAAATCATGTAAACCTTTTGAAGCTGTGATTTTAAAAAACGATGGAAGTAAGCTTTTCTTATTTCCGGACGTATGCGCAAACTATAGAATGTCGTTATGACGTAGAATTTGAATACTTTGTAGATTCCATTTATGAAATAAAACACATTTTCTAAAAACTCGTGTTTTTTACGAAATCATGTAAACCTTCTAGAAGCTGTGATTTGAAAAAATGGTGGAAGTAAGCTTTTCTTATTTCCGGACGCATGCGCAATCTACATAAAGTCGTTATGGAATAGAATATACATACTTTGTTTATTCGATTTATGAAATAAAACACATTTTCTAAAAACTCGTGTTTTTTAAGAAATCATGTAAACCTTCTAGAAGCTGTGATTTTAAAAAACGGTGGAAGTAAGCTTTTCTTATTTCCGGACGCATGCGCAAACTATAGAATGTCGTTATGACATAGAATGTGCATACTTTATAGATTCGATTTATGAAATAAAACACATTTTCTAAAAACTCGTGTTTTTTACGAAATCATGTAAACCTTCTAGAAGCTGTGATTTTAAAAAACGGTGGAAGTAAGCTTTTCTTATTTCCGGACGCATGCGCAAACTATAGAATTTCGTTATGACGTAGAATGTGCATACTTTGTAGTTTCGATTTATGAAATAAAACACATTTTCTAAAAACTCGTGTTTTTTACGAAATCCTGTAAACCTTCTAGAAGCTGTGATTTTAAAAAACGGTGGAAGTAAGCTTTTCTATTTTCCGGACGCATGCGCAATCTATTTAAAGTCGTTATGACATAGAATGTGCATACTTTGTTGATTCCATTTATGAAATAAAACACATTTTCTAAAAACTCATGTTTTTTAAAAATCGTGTAAACCTTTCAGAAGCTGTAATTCTAAAAAACGGGCAAAGTAAGCTTTTCTTATTTCCGGACGCATGCGCAAACTATAGAAAGTTGTTATGACATATAATGTGCATACTTTGTAGATTCCATTTATGAAATAAAACACATTTTCTAAAAACTCGTGTTTTTTACGAAATCATGTAAACTTTCTAGAAGCTCTTATTTTAAAAAACGGTGGAAGTAAGCTTTTCTTATTTCCGGACGCATGCGCAAACTATAGAAAGTCGTTATGACGTAGAATATGCATACTTTGTAGATTCCATTTATGAAATAAAACACATTTTCTAAAAACTCGTGTTTTTTAACAAATCATGTAAACCTTCTAGAAGCTGTGATTTTAAAAAACGGGGGAAGTAAGTTTTTCTTATTTCCAAACGCATGCGCAAACTATAGAACGTCATTATGACGTAGAATGTGTATACTTTGTAGATTCCATTTATGAAATAAAACACATTTTCTAAAAACTCATGTTTTTTAACAAATCATGTAAACCTTCTAGAAGCTGTGATTTTAAAAAACGGGGGAAGTAAGCTTTTCTTATTTCCAAACGCATGCGCAAACTATAGAAAGTCGTTATGACGTAGAATGTGCATACTTTGTAGATTCCATTTATGAAATAAAACACATTGTCTAAAAACTCGTGTTTTTTAAGAAATCATGTAAACCTTCTAGAAGCTGTGATTTTGAAAAACGGTGGAAGTAAGCTTTTCTTATTTCCGGACGCATGCGCAAACTATATAAAGTCCTTATGACGTAGAATGTGCATACTTTGTAGATTCCATTTGTGAAATAAAACACATTTTCTAAAAACTCGTGTTTTTTACGAAATCATGTAAACCTTCTAGAAGCTGTGATTTTAAAAAACGGTGGAAGTAAGCTTTTCTTATTTCTGGTCGAATGCGGAAACTATCGAAAGTCGTTATTACATAGAATGTGCATACTTTGTTGATTCCATTTATGAAATAAAACACATTTTCTAAAAACTCGTGTTTTTTAAGAAATCATGTAAACCTTCTAGAAGCAGTGATTTTGAAAAACGGTGGAAGTAAGCTTTTCTTATTTCCGGACGCATGCGCAAACTATAGAAAGTCCTTATGACGTAGAATGTGCATAGTTTGTTGATTCCATTTATGAAATAAAACACATTTTCTAAAAACTCGTGTTTTTTAAGAAATCATGTAAACCTTCTAGAAGGTGTGATTTTAAAAAATGGTGGAAGTAAGATTTTCTTATTTCCGGACGCATGCACAAACTATAGAAATTCATTATGACGTACAATGTGCATACTTTGTTGATTCTATTTATGAAATACAACACATTTTCTAAAAACTTGTGTTTTTTAAGAAATCATGTAAACCTTCTAGAAGCTGTGATTTTAAAAAATGGGGAAAGTAAGCTTTTCTTATTTCCGGACGCATGCGCAAACTATAGAAAGTCGTTATGACGTAGAATGTGCGTACTTTGTAGATTCCATTGATGAAATAAAACACATTTTCTAAAAACTCGTGTTTTTTACGAAATCATGTAAACCTTCTAGAAGCTGTGATTTTAAACAATGGTGGAAGTAAGCTTTTCTAATTTCCGGACGCATGCGCAAACTATAGAAAGTCGTTATGACGTAGAATGTGCATACTTTGTTGATTCCATTTATGAAATAAAACACATTTTCTAAAAACTTGTGTTTTTTAAGAAATCATGTAAACCTTCTAGAAGTTGTGATTTTAAAAACCTATGGAAGTAAGCTTTTCTTATTTCCGGAAGCATGCGCAAACTATAGAAAGTCGTTATGATGTAGAATGTGCATACTTTGTTGATTCCATTTATGAAATAAAACACATTTTCTAAAAACTCGTGTTTTTTAAGAAATCATGTAAATCTTCTAGAAGGTGTGATTTTAAAAAACGGGGGAAGTAAGCTTTTCTTATTTCCGGACGAATGCACAAACTATAGAAAAACGTTATGACGTAGAATGTGCATACTTTGTAGATTCGATTTATGAAATAAAACACATTTTCTAAAAACTCGTGTTTTTTACGAAATCATGTAAACCTTCTAGAACCTGTGATTTTAAAAAACGGGGGAAGTAAGCTTTTCTTATTTCCAAACGCATGCGCAAACTATAGAAAGTCGTTATGACGTAGAATGTGCATACTTTGTTGATTCCATTTATGAAATAAAACACATTTTCTAAAAACTCGTGTTTTTTAAGAAATCATGTAAACCTTCTAGAAGGTGTGATTTTAAAAAACGTTGGAAGTAAGCTTTTCTTATTTCCAGACGCATGCACAAACTATAGAAATTCGTTATGACGTAGAATGTGCATACTTTGTTGATTCCATTTATGAAAAAAAACACATTTTCTAAAAACTCATGTTTTTTAAGAAATCATGTAAACCTTCTAGAAGCTGTCATTTTAAAAAACGGGGGAAGTAAGCTTTTCTTATTTCCAAACGCATGCGTAAAGTATAGAAAGTCGTTATAACGTAGAATGTGCATACCGTGTTGATTCCATTTATGAAATAAAACACATTTTCTAAAAATTCGTGTTTTTTAAGAAATCATGTAAACCTTCTAGAAGGTGTGATTTTAAAAAACGGTGGAAGTAAGCATTTCTTATTTCTGGACGCATGCGCAAACTATAGAAATTCGTTATGACGTAGAATGTGCATACTTTGTTGATTCCATTTATGAAATAAAAAACATTTTCTAAAAACTCGTGTTTTTTAAGAAATCATGTAAACCTTCTAGAAGCTGTGATTTTAAAAAACGGGGAAAGTAAGCTTTTCTTATTTCCGGACGCATGTGCAAACTATAGAGAGTCATTATGACGTAGAATGTGCATACTTTGTAGATTCCATTTATGAAATCAAACACATTTTCTAAAAACTCGTGTTTTTCACGAAATCATGAAAACCTTCTAGAAGCTGTGATTTTTTGAAAAATGGGGGAAGTAAGCATTTCTTATTTCCGGACGCATGCGAAAACAATAGAAAGTCGTTATGACGTAGAATGTGCATACTTTGTTGATTCCATTTATGAAATAAAACACATTTTCTAAAAACTCATGTTTTTTACGAAATCATGTAAACCTTCTAGAAGCTGTGATTTTAAAAAACGGTGGAAGTAAGCTTTTCTTATTTCCGGACGCATGCGCAAACTATAGAAAGTCGTTATGACGTAGAATGTGCATACTTTGTTGATTGTATTTATGAAATAAAACACATTTTCTAAAAACTCATGTTTTTTAAGAAATCATGTTAACCTTCTAGAAGCTGTGATTTTAAAAAACGGGGGAAGTAAGATTTTCTTATTTTCAAACGCATGCGCAAACTATAGAAAGTCGTTATGACGTAGAATGTGCATACTTTGTTGATTCCATTTATGAAATAAAACACATTTTCTAAAAACTCTTGTTTTTTAAGAAATCATGTAAACCTTCTAGAAGCTGTGATTTTAAAAAACGGGGGAAGCAAGCTTTTCTTATTTCCGGACGTATGCGCAAACTATAGAAAGTCTTTATGACGTAGAATGTGCATACTTTGTAGATTCCATTTATGAAATAAAACACATTTTCTAAAAACTCGTGTTTTTTACGAAATCCTGTAAACCTTCTAGAAGCTTTGATTTTAAAAAACGGTGGAAGTAAGCTTTTCTTATTTCCGAATGTATGTGCAAACTATAGAAAGTCGTTATGACGTAGAATGTGCATACTTTGTAGATTCCATTTATGAAATAAAACACATTTTCTAAAAGCTCTTGTTTTTTACGAAATTATGTAAACCTTCTAGAAGCTGTGATTTTAAAAAATGGTGGAAGTAAGCTTTTCTTATTTTCGGACGCATGTGCAAACTATAGAAAGTAGTTACGACGTAGAATGTACATACTTTGTTGATTCTATTTATGAAATAAAACAGATTTTCTAAAAACTCGTGTTTTTTAAGAAATCATGTAAACCTTCTAGAAGCTGTGATTTTAAAAAAGGGGGAAGTAAGCTTTTCTTATTTCCAAACGCATGCGCAAACTATAGGAAGTCGTTATGAGGTAGAATGTGCATACTTTGTTCATTCCATTTATGAAATAAAACACATTTTCTAAAAACTTTTGTTTTTTAAGAAATCATGTAAACCTTCTAGAAGCTGTAATTTTAAAAAACGAGGGAAATAAGCTTTTCTTATTTCCGGACGCATGGGCAAACTATAGAAAGTCATTTTGACGTAGAACGTGCATACTTTGTTGATTTCATTAATGAAATAAAACACATTTTCTAAAAACTCGTGTTTTTTAAGAAATCATTTAAACCTTCTAGAAGCTGTGATTTTAAAAAATGGGGTTAGTAAGGTTTTCTTATTTCCGGACGCATGCACAAACTATAGAAAGTCGTTATGACGTAGAATGTGAATATTTTGTAGATTCCATTTATCAAATAAAACACATTTTCTAAAAACTCGTGTTTTTTATGAAATCATGTAAACATTCTAGAAGCTGTGATTTTAAAAAACTGTGGAAGTAAGCTTTTCGTATTTCCGGATGCATGCACAAACTATAGAAAGTCGTTATGACGTAGAATGTGCATACTTTGTAGATTCCATTTATGAAATAAAACACATTTTCTAAAAACTCGTGTTTTTTACGAAATCATGTAAACCTCCTAGAAGCTGTGATTTTAAAAAACGGTGGATTAAGCTTTTGTTATTTCCGGACGCATGCGCAAACTATAGAAAGTCGTTATGACGTAGAATGTGCCTACTTTTTCGATTCTATTTATGAAATAAAACCGATTTTCTAAAAACTCGTGTTTTTTAAGAAATCATGTAAACCTTCTAGAAGCTGTGATTTTAAAAAAGGGGGAAGTAAGCTTTTCTTATTTCCAAACGCATGCGCAAACTATAGGAAGTCGTTATGAGGTAGAATGTGCATACTTTGTTCATTCCATTTATGAAATAAAACACATTTTCTAAAAACTTTAATTTTTTAAGAAATCATGTAGACCTTCTAGAAGCTGTGATTTTAAAAAACGTGGTAAGTAAGCTTTTCTTATTTCCGGACGCATGCGCAAACTATAGAGAGTCGTTATGACGTAGAATGTGCATACTTTGTAGATTCCATTTATGAAATAAAACACATTTTCTAAAAACTCGTGTTTTTTACGAAATCATGTAAACCTTCTAGAAGCTGTGATTTTAAAAAACAGGGGAAGTAAGCGTTTTTTTTTTCCAGACGCATGCGCAAACAATAGAAAGTCGTTATGACGTAGAATGTGCATACTTTGTTGATTCCATTTATGAAATAAAACAAATTTTCTAAAAACTCGTGTTTTTTAAGAAATCATGTAAACCTTCTAGAAGCTGTGATTTTAAAAAACGGGGGATGTAAGCTTTTCTTATTTCCGGACGCACGTGCAAACTATACAAAGTCATTATGACATAGAATGTGCATACTTTGTAGATTCCATTTATGAAATAAAGCACATTTTCTAAAAACTCATGTTTTTTACGAAATCATGTAAACCTACTAGAAGCTGTGATTTTAAAAAACGGTGTAAGTTAGCTTTTCTTATTTCCAGACGCAAGCGCAAACTATAGAAAGTATTTATGACGTAGAATCTGCATACTTTATTGATTCCATTTATGAAATAAAACACATTTTCTAAAAACTCGTGTTTTTTAAGAAATCATGTAAACCTTCTAGAAGCTGTGATTTTAAAAAACGGTGGAAGTAATCTTTTCTTATTTCCGGACGAATGCACAAACTATAGAAGTTCGTTATGACGTAGAATGTGCATACTTTGTTGATGCCATTTATGAAAGAAAACACATTTTTTAAAAACTCGTGTTTTTTAAGAAATCATGTAAACCTTCTAGAAGCTGTGATTTTAAAAATCGAGGGAAGTAAGCTTTTCTTATTTCCGGACGCATGCGCAAACTATAGAAAGTCGTTATGACGTAGAATGTGCATACTTTGTAAGTTGCATTTATGAAATAAAACACATTTTCTAAAACCTCGTGTTTTTTACGAAATCATGTAAACCTTCTAGAAGCTGTGATTTTAATAAACGGTGGAAGTAAGCTTTTCTTATTTCCGGATGAATGCGCAAACTATAGAAAGTCGTTATGACGTAGAATGTGCATACTTTGTTGATTCCATTTATGAAATAAAACACATTTTCTAAAAAGTCATGTTTTTTAAAAAATCATGTAAACCTTCTAGAAGCTGTGATTTTAAAAAACAGTGGAAGTAAGCTTTTCTTATTTTCAGACGCATGCGCAAACTATAGAAAGTCATTATGACGTAGAATGTGCATACTTTGTTGATTCCATTTAAGAAATAAAACACATTTTCTAAAAACTCGTGTTTTTAAGAAATCATGTAAACCTTCTAGAAGCTATGATTTTAAAAAACGGGGGAAGTAAGCTTTTCTTATTTCCAAACGCATGCGCAAAGTATAGAAAGTCGTTATGACGTATAATGTGCATACTTTGTAGATTCCATTTATGAAATAAAACACATTTTCTAAAAACTCCTGTTTTTTACGAAATCATGTAAACCTTCTAGAAGCTGTGATTTTAAAAAACGGTGGAAGTAAGCTTTTCGTATTTCCGGACGCATCCGCAAAATATAGAAATTCATTATGACGTAGAATGTGCATACTTTGTTGATTCCATTTATGAAATAAAACACATTTTCTAAAAACTCGTGCTTTTTAAGAAATCATGTAAACCTTCTAGAGGTCGTGATTTTAAAAAACGAGGGAAGTAAGCTTTTTTTATTTCCGGATGCATGCGCAAACTATAGAAAGTCGTTATGACGTAGAATGTGCATACTTTGTTGATTCCATTTATGAAATAAAACACATTTTCTAAAAACTCGTGTTTTTTAAGAAATCATGTAAACCTTCTAGAAGCCGTGATTTTAAAAAACGGGGGAAGTAAGCTTTTCTTATTTCCAAACGCATGCGCAAACTATGGAAAGTTGTTATGACGTAGAATGTGCATACTTTGTTGATTCCATTTATGAAATAAAACACATTTTCTAAAAACTCATGTTTTTTAAGAAATCATGTAAACCTTCTAGAAGCTGTGATTTTAAAAAACGGGGCAAGTAAGCTTTTCTTATTTCCGGAAGCATGCGCAAACTATAGAAAGTCTTTATGACGTAGAATGTGCATACTTTGTAGATTCCATTTATGAAATAAAACACATTTTCTAAAAACTTGTGTTTTTTAAGAAATCATGTAAACCTTCTAGAAGCTATGATTTTAAAAAACGGGGGAAGTAAGCTTTTCTTATTTCCGAACGCATGCGCAAAGTATAGAAAGTCGTTATGACGTAGAATGTGCATACTTTGTAGATTCAATTTATGAAATAAAACACATTTTCTAAAAACTCGTGTTTTTTACGAAATCATGTAAACCTTCTAGAAGCTGTGATTTTAAAAAACGGGGGAAGTAAGCTTTTCTTATTTCTAAACGCATGCGCAAACTATAGAAAGTCGTTGTGACGTAGAATGTGCATACTTTGATGATTCCATTTATGAAATAAAACACATTTTCTAAAAACTCATGTTTTTTAAGAAATCATGTAAACCTTCTAGAAGCTGTGATTTTACAAAACGGGGGAAGTAAGCTTTTCTTATTTCCAAACGCATGCGCTAACTATAGAAAGTCGTTATGACGTAGAATGTGGATACTTTGTAGATTCCATTTCTTGAATAAAACACATTTTCTAAAAACTCATGTTTTTTACGAAATCATGTAAACCTTCTAGAAGCTGTGATTTTAAAAAACGGTGGAAGTAAGCTTTTCTTATTTCCAGACGAATGCACAAACTATAGAAAGTCGTTATGACGTAGAATGTGCATACTTTGTTTATTCCATTTATGAAATAAAACAAATTTTCTAAAAACTCGTGTTTTTTAAGAAATCATGGAAACCTTTTAGAAGCTGTGATTTTAAAAAACGGTGGAAGTAAGATTTTCTTATTTACGGATGCGTGCGCAAACTATAGAAAGTCGTTATGACGTAGAATGTGCATACTTTGTAGATTCAATTTATGAAATAAAACACATTTTCTAAAAACTCGTGTTTTTTACGAAATCATGTAAACCTTCTAGAAGCTGTGATTTTAAAAAACAGGGGAAGTAAGCTTTTCTTATTTCTAAACGCATGCGAAAACTATAGAAAGTCGTTGTGACGTAGAATGTGCATACTTTGATGATTCCATTTATGAAATAAAACACATTTCCTAAAAACTCATGTTTTTTAAGAAATCATGTAAACCTTCTAGAAGCTGTGATTTTACAAAACGGGGGAAGTAAGCTTTTCTTATTTCCAAACGCATGCGCAAACTATAGAAAGTCGTTATGACGTAGAATGTGGATACTTTGTAGATTCCATTTCTTGAATAAAACACATTTTCTAAAAACTCGTGTTTTTTAAGAACTCTTGTAAACGTTTTAGAAGCTGTGATTTTAAAAAACGGTGGATGTAAGCTTTTCTTATTTCCGGACGCATGCGCAAACTATAGAAAGTCGTTATGACATAGAATGTGCATACTTTGTTGATTCCATTTATGAAATAAAACACATTTTCTAAAAACTCGTGTTTTTTACGAAATCATGTAAACCTTCTAGAAGCTGTGATTTTAAAAAATGGTGGAAGTAAGCTTTTCTTATTCCCAAACGCATGCGCAAACTATAGAAAGTCGTTATGACGTAGAATGTGGATACTTTCTTGATTCCATTTATGAAATAAAACACAATTTCTAAAAGCTCGTGTTTTTTAAGAAATCATGTAAACCTTCTAGAAGTTGTGATTTTAAAAAACGGTGGAAGTAAGCTTTTCTTATTTCCGGAGGCATGTGCAAACTATAGAAAGTCGTTATGACGTAGAATGTGCATACTTTGTTTATTCCATTTATGAAATAAAACACATTTTCTAAAAACTCGTGTTTTTTAAGAAATCATGTAAACCTTCTAGAAGCTGTGATTTTAAAAAAGGGGGGAAGTAAGCTTTTCTTATTTCCAAACACATGCGCAAACTATAGAAAGTCGTTATGACGTAGAATGTGGATACTTTCTTGATTCCATTTATGAAATAAAACACATTTTCTAAAAACTCGTGTTTTTTAAGAAATCATGTAAACCTTTTGGAAGCTGTGATTTTAAAAAACGGTGGAAGTAAGCTTTTCTTATTTCCCGACGCATGCGCAAACTATAGAAAGTCGTTATGAAATATAATGTGCATACTTTGTTGATTCCATTTATGAAATAAAACACATTTTCTAAAAACTCGTGCTTTTTACGAAATCATGTAAACCTTCTAGAAGCTGTGATTTTAAAAAACAGTGGAAGTAAGCTTTTCTTATTCCCAAACGCAAGCGCAAACTAGAGAAAGTCGTTATGACGTAGATTGTGCATACTTTGTTGATTCCATTTATGAAATAAAACACATTTTCTAAAAACTCATGTTTTTTAAGAAATCATGTAAACCTTCTAGAAGCTGTGATTTTAAAAACCGGTGGAAGTAAGCTTTTCTTATTTCCGGACGCATGCGCAAACTATAGAAAGTCGTTATGACGTAGAATGTGCATACTTTGTTGATTCCATTTATTAAATAAAACACATTTTCTAAAAACTCGTGTTTTTTAAGAAATCATGTAAACCTTCTAGAAGCTGTCATTTTAAAATACGGGGGAAGTAAGCTTTTCTTATTTCCAAACGCATGCGTAAACTATAGAAAGTCGTTATGACGTAGAAAGTGCATATCGTGTTGATTCCATTTATGAAATAAAACAAATCTTCTAAAAGCTCGTGTTTTTTAAGAAATCATGTAAACCTTCTAGAAGGTGTTATTTTAAAAAACGGTGGAAGTAAGCTTTTCTTATTTCTGGACGCATGCGCAAACTATAGAAAGTCGTTATGACGTAGAATTTGCATACTTTGTTGATTCCATTTATGAAATAAAACACATTTTTCAAAAACTCGTGTTTTTTAAGAAATCATGTAAACCTTCTAGAAGCTGTGATTTTAAAAAACGGGGAAAGTAAGCTTTTCTTATTTCCAGACGCATGCGCAAACTATAGAAAGTCATTATGACGTAGAATGTGCATACTTTGTAGATTCCATTTATGAAATAAAGCACATTTTCTAAAAACTAGTGTTTTTTACGAAATCATGTAAACCTTCTAGAAGGTGTGATTTTAAAAAACGGGTGAAGTAAGCTTTTCTTATTTCCGGACGCATGCACAAACTATAGAAATTCGTTATGACGTAGACTGTGCATACTTTGTAGATTCGATTTATGAAATAAAACACATTTTCTAAAAACTCGTGTTTTTTACGAAATCATGTAAACCTTCTAAAAGCTGTGATTTTAAAAAACGGGGGAAGTAAGCTTTTCTTATTTCCAAACGCATGCGCAAACTATAGAAAGTCGTTATGACGTAGAATGTGCATACTTTGTTGATTCCATTTATGAAATAAAACACATTTTCTAAAAACTCGTGTTTTTTAAGAAATCATGTAAACCTTCTAGAAGCTGTCATTTTAAAAAACGGGGGAAGTAAGCTTTTCTTATTTCCAAACGCATGCGTAAACTATAGAAAGTAGTTATGATGTAGAATGTGCATACCGTGTTGATTCCATTTATGAAATAAAACACATTTTCTAAAAACTCGTGTTTTTTAAGAAATCATGTAAACCTTCTAGAAGTGGTGATTTTAAAAAACGGTGGAAGTAAGCTTTTCTTATTTCTAGACGCATGCGCAAACTATAGAAAGTCGTTATGACGTAGAATTTGCATACTTTGTTGATTCCATTTATGAAATAAAACACATTTTATAAAAACTCGTGTTTTTTAAGAAATCATGTAAACCTTCTAGAAGCTGTGATTTTAAAAAACGAGGAAAGTAAGCTTTTCTTATTTCCGGACGCATGCGCAAACTATAGAAAGTCATTATGACGTAGAATGTGCATACTTTGTAGATTCCATTTATGAAATAAAGCACATTTTCTAAAAACTCGTGTGTTTTACGAAATCCTGTAAACCTTCTAGAAGTTGTGATTTTAAAAAACGGTGGAAGTAAGCTTTTCTTATTTCTGGACGAATGCGCAAACTATAGAAAGTCGTTATGACGTAGAATTTGCATACTTTGTTCATTCCATTTATGAAATAAAACACATTTTCTAAAAACTCGTGTTTTTTAAGAAACCATGTAAACCTTCTAGAAGGTTTGATTTTAAAAAACGGGGGAAGTAAGCTTTTCTTATTTCCGGACGCATGCACAAACTATAGAAAGTCGTTATGACGTAGAATGTGCATTCTTTGTAGATTCCATTTCTGAAATAAAACACATTTTCTAAAAACTGGTGTTTTTTACGAAAACATTTAAACCTTCTAGAAGGTGTGATTTTAAAAAACGTTGGAAGTAAGCTTTTCTTATTTCCGGACGCATGCGCAAACTATAGAAAGTCGTTATGACGTAGAATGTGCATACTTTGTTGATTCCATTTATGAAATAAAACACATTTTCTAAAAACTCGTGTTTTTTACGAAATCATGTAAACCTTCTAGAAGCTGTGATTTTAAAAAACGGTGGAAGTAAGCTTTTCTTATTTCCGGACGCTTGCGCAAACTATAGAAAGTCGTTATGACGTAGAATGTGCATACTTTGTTGATTCCATTTATGAAATAAAACTAATTTTCTAAAAACTCGTGTTTTTTACGAAATCATGTAAACCTTCTAGAAGGTGTGATTTTAAAAAACGGTGGAAGTAAGCTTTTCTTATTTCCGGACGCATGCGCAAACTATAGAAAGTCGTTATGACGTAGAATGTGGATACTTTCTTGATTCCATTTATGAAATAAAACACATTTTCTAAAAACTCGTGTTTTTTAAGAAATCATGTAAACCTTTTAGAAGCTGTGATTTTAAAAAACGGTGGAAGTAAGCTTTTCTTATTTCCCGACGTATGCGCAAACTATAGAAAGTCGTTATGACATAGAATGTGCATACTTTGTTGATTCCATTTATGAAATAAAACACATTTTCTAAAAACTCGTGTTTTTTTAGAAATCATGTAAACCTTCTTGAAGCTGTGATTTTAAAAACCTATGGAAGTAAGCTTTTCTTATTTCTGGAAGAATGCACAAACTATAGAAAGTCGTTATGATGTAGAATGTGCATACTTTGTTCATTCCATTTATGAAATAAAACAGATTTTCTAAAAACTCGTGTTTTTTAAGAAATCATGTAAATCTTCTAGAAGGTGTGATTTTAAAAAACGGGCGAAGTAAGCTTTTCTTATTTCAGGACGAATGCACAAACTATAGAAAGTCGTTATGACGTAGAATGTGCATACTTTGTAGATTCCATTTAGGAAATAAAACACATTTTCTAAAAACTCGTGTTTTTTAGGAAATGATGTAAACCTTCTAGAAGCTGTGATTTTTAAAAACGGGGGAAGTAAGTTTTTCTTATTTCCAAACGCATGCGCAAACTATAGAAAGTCGTTATGACGTAGAATGTGCATACTTTGTTGATTCCATTTATGAAATAAAACACATTTTCTAAAAACTCGTGATTTTTAAGAAATCATGTAAACCTTCTAGAAGGTGTGATTTTAAAAAACGGTGGAAGTAAGCTTTTCTTAATTCCGGACGCATGCGCAAACTATAGAAGGTCGTTATGACGTAGAATGTGCATACTTTGTTGATTCCATTTATGAAATAAAATACATTTTCTAAAAACTCATGTTTTTTAAGAAATCATGTAAACCTTTTAGAAGCTGTGATTTTAAAAAACGGGGGAAGTAAGCTTTTCTTATTTTCGGACGCATGCGCAAACTATAGAAAGTCGTTATGACGTAGAATGTGCATACTTTGTAGATTCCATTTATGAAATAAAACACATTTTCTAAAAACTCGTGTTTTTTACGAAATCATGTAAAAGCTGTGATTTTTAAAAACGGGGGAAGTAAGCTTTTCTTATTTCCAAACGCATGCGCAAACTATAGAAAGTCGTTATGAGGTAGAATGTGCATACTTTGTTGATTCCATTTATGAAATAAAACACATTTTCTAAAAGCTCGTGTTTTTTAAGAAACCATGTAAACCTTCTAGAAGGTGTGATTTTAAAAAACGGGGGAAGTAAGCTTTTCTTATTTCCGGACGCATGCACAAACTATAGAAAGTCGTTATGACGTAGAATGTGCATTCTTTGTAGATTCCATTTCTGAAATAAAACACATTTTCTAAAAACTCGTGTTTTTTAGGAAATGATGTAAACCTTCTAGAAGCTGTGATTTTCAAAAACGGGGGAAGTAAGTTTTTCTTAATTCCGGACGCATGCGCAAACTATAGAAGGTCGTTATGACGTAGAATGTGCATACTTTGTTGATTCCATTTATGAAATAAAATACATTTTCTAAAAACTCATGTTTTTTAAGAAATCATGTAAACCTTCTAGAAGCTTTTCTTATTTCCAAACGCATGCGTAAACTATAGAAAGTCGTTATGTCGTAGAATGTGCATACCGTGTTGATTCCATTTATGAAATAAAACACATTTTCTAAAAACTCGTGTTTTTTAAGAAATCATGTAAACCTTCTAGAAGGTCTGATTTTAAAAAATAGTGGAAGTAAGCTTTTCTTATTAATGGAGGCATGCGCAAACTATAGAAAGTCGTTATGACGTAGAATTTGCATACTTTGTTGATTCCATTTATGAAATAAAACACATTTTCTAAAAACTCGTGTTTTTTAAGAAATCATGTAAACCATCTAGAAGCTGTGATTTTAAAAAACGGGGAAAGTAAGCTTTTCTTATTTCCGGACGCATGCGCAAACTATAGAAAGTCATTATGACGTAGAATGTGCATACTTTGTAGATTCCATTTATGAAATAAAGAACATTTTCTAAAAACTCATGTTTTTTACGAAATCATGTAAACCTTCTAGAAGCTGTGATTTTAAAAAACGGTGCAAGTAAGCTTTTCTTATTTCCGGACGCATGCGCAAACTATAAAAGGTCATTATGACATAGAATGTGCATACTTTGTAGATTCCATTTATGAAATAAAGCACATTTTCTAAAAACTCGTGTTTTTCACGAAATCATGTAAACCTTTTAGAAGCTGTGATTTTAAAAAACGGGGGAAGTAAGCTTTTCTTATTTCCGGACGCATGCGCAAACTATAGAAAGTCGTTATGACGTAGAATGTGCATACTTTGTAGATTCCATTTATGAAATAAAACACATTTTCTAAAAACTCGTGTTTTTTACGAAATCATGTAAACCTTCTAAAAGCTGTGATTTTAAAAAACGGGGGAAGTAAGCTTTTCTTATTTCCAAACGCATGCGCAAACTATAGAAAGTCGTTATGACGTAGAATGTGCATACTTTGTTGATTCCATTTATGAAATAAAACACATTTTCTAAAAACTCGTATTTTTTAAGAAACCATGTAAACCTTCTAGAAGGTTTGATTTTAAAAAACGGGGGAAGTAAGCTTTTCTTATTTCCGGACGCATGCACAAACTATAGAAAGTCGTTATGACGTAGAATGTGCATTCTTTGTAGATTCCATTTCTGAAATAAAACACATTTTCTAAAAACTCGTGTTTTTTACGAAATCATGTAAACCTTCTAGAAGCTGTGATTTTAAAAAACGGTGGAAGTAAGCTTTTCTTATTTCCGGACGCATGCGCAAACTATAGAAAGTCGTTATGACGTAGAATGTGCATACTTTGTTGATTCCATTTATGAAATAAAACACATTTTCTAAAAACTCGTGTTTTTTACGAAATCATGTAAACCTTCTAGAAGGTGTGCTTTTAAAAAACGGTGGAAGTAAGCTTTTCTTATTTCCGGACGCATGCGCAAACTATAGAAAGTCGTTATGACGTAGAATTTGGATACTTTCTTGATTCCATTTATGAAATAAAACACATTTTCTAAAAACTCGTGTTTTTTAAGAAATCGTGTAAACCTTTTAGAAGCTGTGATTTTAAAAAACGGTGGAAGTAAGCTTTTCTTATTTCCCGACGCATGCGCAAACTATAGAAAGTCGTTATGACATAGAATGTGCATACTTTATTGATTCCATTTATGAAATAAAACACATTTTCTAAAAACTCGTGTTTTTTAAGAAATCATGTTAACCTTCTAGAAGCTGTGATTTTAAAAACCTATGGAAGTAAGCTTTTCTTATTTCTGGAAGCATGCACAAACTATAGAAAGTCGTTATGATGTAGAATGTGCATACTTTGTTCATTCCATTTATGAAATAAAACAGATTTTCTAAAAACTCGTGTTTTTTAAGAAATCATGTAAATCTTCTAGAAGGTGTGATTTTAAAAAACGGGGGAAGTAAGCTTTTCTTATTTCAGGACGAATGCACAAACTATAGAAAGTCGTTATGACGTAGAATGTGCATACTTTGTAGATTCCATTTATGAAATAAAACACATTTTCTAAAAACTCGTGTTTTTTAGGAAATGATGTAAACCTTCTAGAAGCTGTGATTTTAAAAAACGGGGGAAGTAAGTTTTTCTTATTTCCAAACGCATGCGCAAACTATAGAAAGTCGTTATGACGTAGAATGTGCATACTTTGTTGATTCCATTTATGAAATAAAACACATTTTCTAAAAACTCGTGATTTTTAAGAAATCATGTAAACCTTCTAGAAGGTGTGATTTTAAAAAACGGTGGAAGTAAGTTTTTCTTAATTCCGGACGCATGCGCAAACTATAGAAGGTCGTTATGACGTAGAATGTGCATACTTTGTTGATTCCATTTATGAAATAAAATACATTTTCTAAAAACTCATGTTTTTTAAGAAATCATGTAAACCTTCTAGAAGCTTTTCTTATTTCCAAACGCATGCGTAAACTATAGAAAGTCGTTATGACGTAGAATGTGCATACCGTGTTGATTCCATTTATGAGATAAAACACATTTTCTAAAAACATCTGTTTTTTAAGAAATCATGTAAACCTTCTAGAAGGTCTGATTTTAAAAAACAGTGGAAGTAAGCTTTTCTTATTTCTGGACGCATGCGCAAACTATAGAACGTCGTTATGATGTAGAATTTGCATACTTTGTTGATTCCATTTATGAAATAAAACACATTTTCTAAAAACTCGTGTTTTTTAAGAAATCATGTAAACCTTCTAGAAGCTGTGATTTTAAAAAACGGGGAAAGTAAGCTTTTCTTATTTCCGGACGCATGCGCAAACTATAGAAAGTCATTATGACGTAGAATGTGCATACTTTGTAGATTCCATTTATGAAATAAAGAACATTTTTAAAAACTCATGTTTTTTACGAAATCATGTAAACCTTCTAGAAGCTGTGATTTTAAAAAACCGTGGAAGTAAGCTTTTCTTATTTCCGGACGCATGCACAAACTATTAAAGGTCATTATGACATAGAATGTGCATACTTTGTAGATTCCATTTATGAAATAAAGCACATTTTCTAAAAACTCGTGTTTTTTACGAAATCATGTAAACCTTTTAGAAGCTGTGATTTTAAAAAACGGGGGAAGTAAGCTTTTCTTATTTCCGGACGCATGCGCAAACTATAGAAAGTCGTTATGACGTAGAATGTGCATACTTTGTAGATTCCATTTATGAAATAAAACACATTTTCTAAAAACTCGTGTTTTTTACGAAATCATGTAAACCTTCTAAAAGCTGTGATTTTAAAAAACGGGGGAAGTAAGCTTTTCTTATTTCCAAACGCATGCGCAAACTATAGAAAGTCGTTATGACGTACAATGTGCATACTTTGTTGATTCCATTTATGAAATAAAACACATTTTCTAAAAACTCGTGTTTTTTAAGAAATCATGTAAACCTTCTAGAAGCTGTGATTTTAAAAAACGGTGGAAGTAAGCTTTTCTTATTTCCAAACGCATTCGCAAATTATAGAAAGTCGTTATGACGTAGAATGTGCATACTTTCTTGATTCCATTTATGAAATAAAACACATTTTCTAAAAACTCGTGTTTTTTAAGAAATCATGTAAACCTTCTAGAAGCTGTGATTTTAAAAAACGGGGAAAGTAAGCTTTTCTTATTTCCGGACGCATGCGCAAACTATAGAAAGTCATTATGACGTAGAATGTGCATACTTTGTAGATTCCATTTATGAAATAAAGAACATTTTCTAAAAACTCATGTTTTTTACGAAATCATGTAAACCTTCTAGAAGCTGTGATTTTAAAAAACCGTGGAAGTAAGCTTTTCTTATTTCTGGACGCATGCGCAAACTATTAAAGGTCATTATGACATAGAATGTGCATACTTTGTAGATTCCATTTATGAAATAAAGCACATTTTCTAAAAACACGTGTTTTTTACAAAATCATGTAAACCTTTTAGAAGCTGTGATTTTAAAAAACGGTGGAAGTAAGCTTTTCTTATTTCCCGACGCATGCGCAAACTATAGAAAGTCGTTATGACATAGAATGTGCATACTTTGTTGATTCCATTTATGAAATAAAACACATTTTCTAAAAACTCGTGTTTTTTAAGAAATCATGTTAACCTTCTAGAAGCTGTGATTTTAAAAACCTATGGAAGTAAGCTTTTCTTATTTCTGGAAGCATGCACAAACTATAGAAAGTCGTTATGACGTAGAATGTGCATACTTTGTTGATTCCATTTATGAAATAAAACAAATTTTCTAAAAACTCGTGTTTTTTAAGAAATCATGTAAACCTTCTAGAAGGTGTGATTTTAAAAAACGTTGGAAGTAAGCTTTTCTTATTTCCGGACGCATGCGCAAACTATAGAAAGTCGTTATGACGTAGAATGTGCATACTTTGTTGATTCCATTAATGAAATAAAACACATTTTCTAAAAACTCGTGTTTTTTAAGAAATCATGTAAACCTTCTAGAAGCTGTCATTTTAAAATACGGGGGAAGTAAGCTTTTCTTATTTCCAAACGCATGCGTAAACTATAGAAAGTCGTTATGACGTAGAATGTGCATATCGTGTTGATTCCATTTATGAAATAAAACAAATCTTCTAAAAGCTCGTGTTTTTTAAGAAATCATGTAAACCTTCTAGAAGGTGTGATTTTAAAAAACGGTGGAAGTAAGCTTTTCTTATTTCTGGACGCATGCGCAAACTATAGAAAGTCGTTATGACGTAGAATTTGCATACTTTGTTGATTCCATTTATGAAATAAAACACATTTTCTAAAAACTCGTGTTTTTTAAGAAATCATGTAAACCTTCTAGAAGCTGTGATTTTAAAAAACGGGGAAAGTAAGCTTTTCTTATTTCCGGACGCATGCGCAAACTATAGAAAGTCATTATGACATAGAATGTGCATACTTTGTAGATTCCATTTATGAAATAAAGCACATTTTCTAAAAACTAGTGTTTTTTACGAAATCATGTAAACCTTCTAGAAGCTGTGATTTTAAAAAACGGTGGAAGTAAGCTTTTCTTATTTCCGGACGCATGCACAAACTATAGAAATTCGTTATGACGTAGACTGTGCATACTTTGTAGATTCTATTTATGAAATAAAACACATTTTCTAAAAACTCGTGTTTTTTACAAAATCATGTAAACCTTCTAAAAGCTGTGATTTTAAAAAACGGGGGAAGTAAGCTTTTCTTATTTCCAAACGCATGCGCAAACTATAGAAAGTCGTTATGACGTAGAATGTGCATACTTTGTTCATTCCATTTATGAAATAAAACACATTTTCTAAAAACTTTTGTTTTTTAAGAAATCATGTAAACCTTCTAGAAGCTGTGATTTTAAAAAACGTGGTAAGTAAGCTTTTCTTATTTCCATACGCATGTGCAAACTATAGAGAGTCATTATGACGTAGAATGTGCATACTTTGTAGATTCCATTTATGAAATAAAACACATTTTCTAAAAACTCGTGTTTTTTACGAAATCATTTAAACCTTCTAGAAGCTGTGATTTTAAAAAACTGGGGAAGTAAGCGTTTTTTATTTCCAGACGCATGCGCAAACAATAGAAAGTCGTATGACGTAGAATGTGCATACTTTGTAGATTCCATTTATGAAATAAAACACATTTTCTAAAAACTCTTGTTTTTTACGAAATTATGTAAACCTTCTAGAAGCTGTCATTTTAAAAAATGGTGGAAGTAAGCTTTTCTTATTTTCGGACGCATGCGCAAGCTATAGAAAGTAGTTATGACGTAGAATGTACATACTTTGTTGATTCTATTTATGAAATAAAACAGATTTTCTAAAAACTCGTGTTTTTTAAGAAATTATGTAAACCTTCTAGAAGCTGTGATTTTAAAAAAGGGGGAAGTAAGCTTTTCTTATTTCCAAACGCATGCGCAAACTATAGGAAGTCATTATGAGGTAGAATGTGCATACTTTGTTCATTCCATTTATGAAATAAAACACATTTTCTAAAAAGTTTTGTTTTTTAAGAAATCATGTAAACCTTCTAGAAGCTGTAATTTTAAAAAACGAGGTAAATAAGCTTTTCTTATTTCCGGACGCATGGGCAAACTATAGAAAGTCATTTTGACGTAGAACGTGCATACTTTGTTTATTTCATTTATGAAATAAAACACATTTTCTAAAAAATGGGGTTAGTAAGCTTTTCTTATTTCCGGACGCATGCACAAACTATAGAAAGTCGTTATGACGTTGAATGTGAATACTTTGTAGATTCCATTTATCAAATAAAACACATTTTCTAAAAACTCGTGTTTTTTATGAAATCATGTAAACATTCTAGAAGCTGTGATTTTAAAAAACGGTGGAAGTAAGCTTTTCGTATTTCCGGATGCATGCACAAACTATAGAAAGTCGTTATGACGTAGAATGTGCATACTTTGTTGATTCCATTTATGAAATAAAACACATTTTCTAAAAACTCGTGTTTTTTACGAAATCATGTAAACCTTCTAGAAGTTGTGATTTTAAAAAACGGTGAAAGTAAGCCTTTCTTATTTCCGGACGAATGCGCAAACTATACAAAGTCGTTATGACGTAGAATGTGCATACTTTTTTCATTCCATTTATGAAATAAAACACATTTTCTAAAAACTCCTGTTTTTTACGAAATCATGTAAACCTTCTAGAAGCTGTGATTTTAAAAAATGGTAGAAGTAAGCTTTTCTTATTTCCGGACGCATGCGCAAACTATAGAAAGTCGTTATGACGTAGAGTGTGCATACTTTGTTGATTCCATTTATGAAATAAAACACATTTTCTAAAAATTTGTGTTTTTTAAGAAATCATGTAAACCTTCTAGAAGCTGTGATTTTAAAAAACAGGGGAAGTAAGCTTTTCTTATTTCCAAACACATGCGCAAACTATAGGAAGTCGTTATGACGTAGAATGTGCATACTTTGTTGATTGCATTTATGAAATAAAACACATTTTCTAAAAACTCGTGTTTTTTAAGATATCATGTAAACCTTCTAGAAGCTATGATTTTAAAAAACGGGGGAAGTAAGCTTTTCTTATTTCCGGACGAATGCGCAAACTATAGAAAGTCGTTATGACGTAGAATGTGCATACTTTGTAGATTCCATTGATGAAATAAAACACATTTTCTAACAACTCGTGTTTTTTACGAAATCATGTAAACCTTCTAGAAGCTGTGATTTTAAAAAACGGTGGAAGTAAGCTTTTCTTATTTCCGGACGAATGCGCAAACTATAGAAAGTCGTTATGACGTAGAATGTGCATACTTTGTTCATTCCATTTATGAAATAAAACACATTTTCTAAAAACTCATGTTTTTTACGAAATCATGTAAACCTTCTAGAAGCTGTGATTTTAAAAAACGGTGGAAGTAAGCTTTTCTTATTTCCAGACGCATGCGAAAACTATAGAAATTCGTTATGATATAGAATGTGCATGCTTTGTTGATTCCATTGATGAAATAAAACACATTTTCTAAAAACTCGTGTTTTGTAAGAAATCATGTAAACCTTCTAGAAGTTGTGATTTTAAAAAACGGGGGAAGTAAGCTTTTCTTATTTCCAAAGGCATGCGCAAACTATAGAAAGTCGTTATGATGTAGAATATGCATACTTTTTTGATTCCATTTATGAAATAAAACACATTTTCTAAAAACTCGTGTTTTTTAAGAAATCATGTAAACCTTCTAGAAGCTGTGATTTTAAAAAACGGTGGAAGTAAGCTTTTCTTATTTCCGGACGAATGCGCAAACTATAGAAAGTCGTTATGATGTAGAATGTGCATACTTTGTTCATTCCATTTATGAAATAAAACACATTTTCTAAAAACTCGTGTTTTTTACGAAATCATGTAAACCTTCTAGAAGCTGTGATTTTAAAAAACGGTGCAAGTAAGCATTTCTTATTTCCAGACGCATGCGCAAACTATAGAAAGTCGTTATGACGTAGAATGTGCATACTTTGTTGATTCCATTGATGAAATAAAAGACATTTTCTAAAAACTCGTGTTTTGTAAGAAATCATCTAAACCTTCTATAAGTTGTGATTTTAAAAAACGGGGGAAGTAAGCTTTTCTTATTTCCAAACGCATGCGCAAACTATAGAAAGTCGTTATGACGTAGAATATGCATACTTTGTTGATTCCATTTATGAAATAAAACACATTTTCTAAAACCTCATGTTTTTTAATAAATCATGTAAACCTTCTAGAAGTTGTGATTTTAAAAAACGGGGGAAGTAAGCGTTTTTTATTTCCAGACGCATGCGCAAACAATAGAAATTCGTTATGATGTAGAATGTGCATACTTTGTTGATTCCATTTATGAAATAAAACACATTTTCTAAAAACTCATGTTTTTTACGAAATCATGTAAACCTTCTAGAAGGTGTGATTTTAAGAAACGGTGGAAGTATGCTTTTCTTATTTCCGGACGCATGCGCAAACTATAGAAAGTCGTTATGACGTAGAATGTGCATACTTTGTTGATTCTATTTATGAAATAAAACACATTTTCTAAAAACTCGTGTTTTTTAAGAAATCATGTAAACCTTCTAGAAGCTGTGATTTTAAAAAACGGGGGAAGTAAGCTTTTCTTATTTCCAAACGCATGCGCAAACTATAGAAAGTGGTTATGACGTAGAATGTGCATACTTTGTTGATTCCATTTATGAAATAAAACACATTTTCTAAAAACTCGTGTTTTTTATGAAATCATGTAAACCTTCTAGAAGCTGTGATTTTCAAAAACAGGGGAAGCAAGCTTTTCCTATTTCCGGACACATGCGCAAACTATAGAAAGTCGTTATGACGTAGAATGTGCATACTTTGTAGATTCCATTTATGAAATAAAACACATTTTCTAAAAACTCGTGTTTTTTACGAAATCATGTAAACCTTCTAGAAGCTGTGATTTTAAAATACGGTGGAAGTAAGCTTTTCTTATTTCCGGATGCATGTGCAAACTATAGAAAGTTGTTATGACGTAGAATGTGCATACTTTGTAGATTCCATTTATGAAATAAAACACATTTTCTAAAAACTCTTGTTTTTTAGGAAATCATGTAAACCTTCTAGAAGCTGTGATTTTAAAAAACGGTGGAAGTAAGCTTTTCTTATTTCCGGACGAATGCGCAAACTATAGAAAGTCGTTATGACGTAGAATGTGCATACTTTGTAGATTCCATTTATGAAATAAAACACATTTTCTAAAAACTCATGTTTTTTAAGAAATCATGTAAACCTTCTAGAAGCTGTGATTTTAAAAAACGGTGGAAGTAAGCTTTTCTTATTTCCAGACGAATGCGCAAACTATAGAAAGTCGTTATGATGTAGAATGTGCATACTTTTTTCATTCCATTTATGAAATAAAACACATTTTCTAAAAACTCGTGTTTTTTACGAAATCATGTAAACCTTCTAGAAGCTGTGATTTTAAAAAAGGGGGAAGTAAGCTTTTCTTATTTCCAAACGCATGCGCAAACTATAGGAAGTCGTTATGAGGTAGAATGTGCATACTTTGTTCATTCCATTTATGAAATAAAACACATTTTCTAAAAACTTTTGTTTTTTAAGAAATCATGTAAACCTTCTAGAAGCTGTGATTTTAAAAAACGTGGTAAGTAAGCTTTTCTTATTTCCAGACGCATGTGCAAACTATAGAGAGTCGTTATGACGTAGAATGTGCATACTTTGTAGATTCCATTTATGAAATAAAACACATTTTCTAAAAACTCGTGTTTTTTACGAAATCATTTAAACCTTCTAGAAGCTGTGATTTTAAAAAACTGGGGAAGTAAGCGTTTTTTATTTCCAGACGCATGCGCAAACAATAGAAAGTCGTATGACGTAGAATGTGCATACTTTGTAGATTCCATTTATGAAATAAAACACATTCTCTAAAAACTCTTGTTTTTTACGAAATTATGTAAACCTTCTAGAAGCTGTGATTTTAAAAAATGGTGGAAGTAAGCTTTTCTTATTTTCGGACGCATGCGCAAGCTATAGAAAGTAGTTATGACGTAGAATGTACATACTTTGTTGATTCTATTTATGAAATAAAACAGATTTTCTAAAAACTCGTGTTTTTTAAGAAATTATGTAAACCTTCTAGAAGCTGTGATTTTAAAAAAGGGGGAAGTAAGCTTTTCTTATTTCCAAACGCATGCGCAAACTATAGGAAGTAATTATGAGGTAGAATGTGCATACTTTGTTCATTCCTTTTATGAAATAAAACACATTTTCTAAAAACTTTTGTTTTTTAAGAAATCATGTAAACCTTCTAGAAGCTGTAATTTTAAAAAACGAGGTAAATAAGCTTTTCTTATTTCCGGACGCATGGGCAAACTATAGAAAGTCATTTTGACGTAGAACGTGCATACTTTGTTGATTTCATTTATGAAATAAAACACATTTTCTAAAAACTCGTGTTTTTTAAGAAATCATTTAAACCTTCTAGAAGCTGTGATTTTAAAAAATGGGGTTAGTAAGCTTTTCTTATTTCCGGACGCATGCACAAACTATAGAAAGTCGTTATGACGTTGAATGTGAATACTTTGTAGATTCCATTTATCAAATAAAACACATTTTCTAAAAACTCTTGTTTTTTAGGAAATCATGTAAACCTTCTAGAAGCTGTGATTTTAAAAAACGGTGCAAGTAAGCTTTTCTTATTTCCGGACGAATGCGCAAACTATAGAAAGTCGTTATGACGTAGAATGTGCATACTTTGTAGATTCCATTTATGAAATAAAACACATTTTCTAAAAACTCGTGTTTTTTACGAAATCATGTAAACCTTCTAGAAGCTGTGATTTTAAAATACGGTGGAAGTAAGCTTTTCTTATTTCCGGATGCATGTGCAAACTATAGAAAGTCGTTATGACGTAGAATGTGCATACTTTGTAGATTCCATTTATGAAATAAAACACATTTTCTAAAAACTCTTGTTTTTTAGGAAATCATGTAAACCTTCTAGAAGCTGTGATTTTAAAAAACGGTGGAAGTAAGCTTTTCTTATTTCCGGACGAATGCGCAAACTATAGAAAGTCGTTATGACGTAGAATGTGCATACTTTGTAGATTCCATTTATGAAATAAAACACATTTTCTAAAAACTCGTGTTTTTTAAGAAATCATGTAAACCTTCTAGAAGCTGTGATTTTAAAAAACGGTGGAAGTAAGCTTTTCTTATTTCCGGACGAATGCGCAAACTATAGAAAGTCGTTATGATGTAGAATGTGCATACTTTGTTCATTCCATTTATGAAATAAAACACATTTTCTAAAAACTCGTGTTTTTTACGAAATCATGTAAACCTTCTAGAAGCTGTGATTTTAAAAAACGGTGGAAGTAAGCATTTCTTATTTCCAGACGCATGCGCAAACTATAGAAAGTCGTTATGACGTAGAATGTGCATACTTTGTTGATTCCATTGATGAAATAAAAGACATTTTCTAAAAACTCGTGTTTTGTAAGAAATCATGTAAACCTTCTATAAGTTGAGTTTTAAAAAACGGGGGAAGTAAGCTTTTCTTATTTCCAAACGCATGCGCAAACTATAGAAAGTCGTTATGACGTAGAATATGCATACTTTGTTGATTCCATTTATGAAATAAAACACATTTTCTAAAACCTCATGTTTTTTAATAAATCATGTAAACCTTCTAGAAGTTGTGATTTTAAAAAACGGGGGAAGTAAGCGTTTTTTATTTCCAGACGCATGCGCAAACAATAGAAATTCGTTATGATGTAGAATGTGCATACGTTGATTCCATTTATGAAATAAAACACATTTTCTAAAAACTCATGTTTTTTACGAAATCATGTAAACCTTCTAGAAGGTGTGATTTTAAGAAACGGTGGAAGTATGCTTTTCTTATTTCCGGACGCATGCGCAAACTATAGAAAGTCGTTATGACGTAGAATGTGCATACTTTGTTGATTCTATTTATGAAATAAAACACATTTTCTAAAAACTCGTGTTTTTTAAGAAATCATGTAAACCTTCTAGAAGCTGTGATTTTAAAAAACGGGGGAAGTAAGCTTTTCTTATTTCCAAACGCATGCGCAAACTATAGAAAGTGGTTATGACGTAGAATGTGCATACTTTGTTGATTCCATTTATGAAATAAAACACATTTTCTAAAAACTCGTGTTTTTTAAGAAATCATGTAAACCTTCTAGAAGCTGTGATTTTCAAAAACAGGGGAAGCAAGCTTTTCCTATTTCCGGACGCATGCGCAAACTATAGAAAGTCGTTATGACGTAGAATGTGCATACTTTGTAGATTCCATTTATGAAATAAAACACATTTTCTAAAAACTCGTGTTTTTTACGAAATCATGTAAACCTTCTAGAAGCTGTGATTTTAAAATACGGTGGAAGTAAGCTTTTCTTATTTCCGGATGCATGTGCAAACTATAGAAAGTCGTTATGACGTAGAATGTGCATACTTTGTAGATTCCATTTATGAAATAAAGCACATTTTCTAAAAACTCTTGTTTTTTAGGAAATCATGTAAACCTTCTAGAAGCTGTGATTTTAAAAAACGGTGGAAGTAAGCTTTTCTTATTTCCGGACGAATGCGCAAACTATAGAAAGTCGTTATGACGTAGAATGTGCATACTTTGTAGATTCCATTTATGAAATAAAACACATTTTCTAAAAACTCATGTTTTTTAAGAAATCATGTAAACCTTCTAGAAGCTGTGATTTTAAAAAACGGTGGAAGTAAGCTTTTCTTATTTCCAGACGAATGCGCAAACTATAGAAAGTCGTTATGATGTAGAATGTGCATACTTTTTTCATTCCATTTATGAAATAAAACACATTTTCTAAAAACTCGTGTTTTTTACGAAATCATGTAAACCTTCTAGAAGCTGTGATTTTAAAAAAGGGGGAAGTAAGCTTTTCTTATTTCCAAACGCATGCGCAAACTATAGGAAGTCGTTATGAGGTAGAATGTGCATACTTTGTTCATTCCATTTATGAAATAAAACACATTTTCTAAAAACTTTTGTTTTTTAAGAAATCATGTAAACCTTCTAGAAGCTGTGATTTTAAAAAACGTGGTAAGTAAGCTTTTCTTATTTCCAGACGCATGTGCAAACTATAGAGAGTCGTTATGACGTAGAATGTGCATACTTTGTAGATTCCATTTATGAAATAAAACACATTTTCTAAAAACTCGTGTTTTTTACGAAATCATTTAAACCTTCTAGAAGCTGTGATTTTAAAAAACTGGGGAAGTAAGCGTTTTTTATTTCCAGACGCATGCGCAAACAATAGAAAGTCGTATGACGTAGAATGTGCATACTTTGTAGATTCCATTTATGAAATAAAACACATTCTCTAAAAACTCTTGTTTTTTACGAAATTATGTAAACCTTCTAGAAGCTGTGATTTTAAAAAATGGTGGAAGTAAGCTTTTCTTATTTTCGGACGCATGCGCAAGCTATAGAAAGTAGTTATGACGTAGAATGTACATACTTTGTTGATTCTATTTATGAAATAAAACAGATTTTCTAAAAACTCGTGTTTTTTAAGAAATTATGTAAACCTTCTAGAAGCTGTGATTTTAAAAAAGGGGGAAGTAAGCTTTTCTTATTTCCAAACGCATGCGCAAACTATAGGAAGTAATTATGAGGTAGAATGTGCATACTTTGTTCATTCCTTTTATGAAATAAAACACATTTTCTAAAAACTTTTGTTTTTTAAGAAATCATGTAAACCTTCTAGAAGCTGTAATTTTAAAAAACGAGGTAAATAAGCTTTTCTTATTTCCGGACGCATGGGCAAACTATAGAAAGTCATTTTGACGTAGAACGTGCATACTTTGTTGATTTCATTTATGAAATAAAACACATTTTCTAAAAACTCGTGTTTTTTAAGAAATCATTTAAACCTTCTAGAAGCTGTGATTTTAAAAAATGGGGTTAGTAAGCTTTTCTTATTTCCGGACGCATGCACAAACTATAGAAAGTCGTTATGACGTTGAATGTGAATACTTTGTAGATTCCATTTATCAAATAAAACACATTTTCTAAAAACTCTTGTTTTTTAGGAAATCATGTAAACCTTCTAGAAGCTGTGATTTTAAAAAACGGTGCAAGTAAGCTTTTCTTATTTCCGGACGAATGCGCAAACTATAGAAAGTCGTTATGACGTAGAATGTGCATACTTTGTAGATTCCATTTATGAAATAAAACACATTTTCTAAAAACTCGTGTTTTTTACGAAATCATGTAAACCTTCTAGAAGCTGTGATTTTAAAATACGGTGGAAGTAAGCTTTTCTTATTTCCGGATGCATGTGCAAACTATAGAAAGTCGTTATGACGTAGAATGTGCATACTTTGTAGATTCCATTTATGAAATAAAACACATTTTCTAAAAACTCTTGTTTTTTAGGAAATCATGTAAACCTTCTAGAAGCTGTGATTTTAAAAAACGGTGGAAGTAAGCTTTTCTTATTTCCGGACGAATGCGCAAACTATAGAAAGTCGTTATGACGTAGAATGTGCATACTTTGTAGATTCCATTTATGAAATAAAACACATTTTCTAAAAACTCGTGTTTTTTAAGAAATCATGTAAACCTTCTAGAAGCTGTGATTTTAAAAAACGGTGGAAGTAAGCTTTTCTTATTTCCGGACGAATGCGCAAACTATAGAAAGTCGTTATGATGTAGAATGTGCATACTTTGTTCATTCCATTTATGAAATAAAACACATTTTCTAAAAACTCGTGTTTTTTACGAAATCATGTAAACCTTCTAGAAGCTGTGATTTTAAAAAACGGTGGAAGTAAGCATTTCTTATTTCCAGACGCATGCGCAAACTATAGAAAGTCGTTATGACGTAGAATGTGCATACTTTGTTGATTCCATTGATGAAATAAAAGACATTTTCTAAAAACTCGTGTTTTGTAAGAAATCATGTAAACCTTCTATAAGTTGAGTTTTAAAAAACGGGGGAAGTAAGCTTTTCTTATTTCCAAACGCATGCGCAAACTATAGAAAGTCGTTATGACGTAGAATATGCATACTTTGTTGATTCCATTTATGAAATAAAACACATTTTCTAAAACCTCATGTTTTTTAATAAATCATGTAAACCTTCTAGAAGTTGTGATTTTAAAAAACGGGGGAAGTAAGCGTTTTTTATTTCCAGACGCATGCGCAAACAATAGAAATTCGTTATGATGTAGAATGTGCATACGTTGATTCCATTTATGAAATAAAACACATTTTCTAAAAACTCATGTTTTTTACGAAATCATGTAAACCTTCTAGAAGGTGTGATTTTAAGAAACGGTGGAAGTATGCTTTTCTTATTTCCGGACGCATGCGCAAACTATAGAAAGTCGTTATGACGTAGAATGTGCATACTTTGTTGATTCTATTTATGAAATAAAACACATTTTCTAAAAACTCGTGTTTTTTAAGAAATCATGTAAACCTTCTAGAAGCTGTGATTTTAAAAAACGGGGGAAGTAAGCTTTTCTTATTTCCAAACGCATGCGCAAACTATAGAAAGTGGTTATGACGTAGAATGTGCATACTTTGTTGATTCCATTTATGAAATAAAACACATTTTCTAAAAACTCGTGTTTTTTAAGAAATCATGTAAACCTTCTAGAAGCTGTGATTTTCAAAAACAGGGGAAGCAAGCTTTTCCTATTTCCGGACGCATGCGCAAACTATAGAAAGTCGTTATGACGTAGAATGTGCATACTTTGTAGATTCCATTTATGAAATAAAACACATTTTCTAAAAACTCGTGTTTTTTACGAAATCATGTAAACCTTCTAGAAGCTGTGATTTTAAAATACGGTGGAAGTAAGCTTTTCTTATTTCCGGATGCATGTGCAAACTATAGAAAGTCGTTATGACGTAGAATGTGCATACTTTGTAGATTCCATTTATGAAATAAAGCACATTTTCTAAAAACTCTTGTTTTTTAGGAAATCATGTAAACCTTCTAGAAGCTGTGATTTTAAAAAACGGTGGAAGTAAGCTTTTCTTATTTCCGGACGAATGCGCAAACTATAGAAAGTCGTTATGACGTAGAATGTGCATACTTTGTAGATTCCATTTATGAAATAAAACACATTTTCTAAAAACTCATGTTTTTTAAGAAATCATGTAAACCTTCTAGAAGCTGTGATTTTAAAAAACGGTGGAAGTAAGCTTTTCTTATTTCCAGACGAATGCGCAAACTATAGAAAGTCGTTATGATGTAGAATGTGCATACTTTTTTCATTCCATTTATGAAATAAAACACATTTTCTAAAAACTCGTGTTTTTTACGAAATCATGTAAACCTTCTAGAAGCTGTGATTTTAAAAAAGGGGGAAGTAAGCTTTTCTTATTTCCAAACGCATGCGCAAACTATAGGAAGTCGTTATGAGGTAGAATGTGCATACTTTGTTCATTCCATTTATGAAATAAAACACATTTTCTAAAAACTTTTGTTTTTTAAGAAATCATGTAAACCTTCTAGAAGCTGTGATTTTAAAAAACGTGGTAAGTAAGCTTTTCTTATTTCCAGACGCATGTGCAAACTATAGAGAGTCGTTATGACGTAGAATGTGCATACTTTGTAGATTCCATTTATGAAATAAAACACATTTTCTAAAAACTCGTGTTTTTTACGAAATCATTTAAACCTTCTAGAAGCTGTGATTTTAAAAAACTGGGGAAGTAAGCGTTTTTTATTTCCAGACGCATGCGCAAACAATAGAAAGTCGTATGACGTAGAATGTGCATACTTTGTAGATTCCATTTTTGAAATAAAACACATTTTCTAAAAACTCTTGTTTTTTATGAAATTATGTAAACCTTCTAGAAGCTGTGATTTTAAAAAATGGTGGAAGTAAGCTTTTCTTATTTTCGGACGCATGCGCAAGCTATAGAAAGTAGTTATGACGTAGAATGTACATACTTTGTTGATTCTATTTATGAAATAAAACAGATTTTCTAAAAACTCGTGTTTTTTAAGAAATTATGTAAACCTTCTAGAAGCTGTGATTTTAAAAAAGGGGGAAGTAAGCTTTTCTTATTTCCAAACGCATGCGCAAACTATAGGAAGTCATTATGAGGTAGAATGTGCATACTTTGTTCATTCCATTTATGAAATAAAACACATTTTCTAAAAACTTTTGTTTTTTAAGAAATCATGTAAACCTTCTAGAAGCTGTAATTTTAAAAAACGAGGTAAATAAGCTTTTCTTATTTCCGGACGCATGGGCAAACTATAGAAAGTCATTTTGACGTAGAACGTGCATACTTTGTTGATTTCATTTATGAAATAAAACACATTTTCTAAAAACTCGTGTTTTTTAAGAAATCATTTAAACCTTCTAGAAGCTGTGATTTTAAAAAATGGGGTTAGTAAGCTTTTCTTATTTCCGGACGCATGCACAAACTATAGAAAGTCGTTATGACGTTGAATGTGAATACTTTGTAGATTCCATTTATCAAATAAAACACATTTTCTAAAAACTCTTGTTTTTTAGGAAATCATGTAAACCTTCTAGAAGCTGTGATTTTAAAAAACGGTGGAAGTAAGCTTTTCTTATTTCCGGACGAATGCGCAAACTATAGAAAGTCGTTATGACGTAGAATGTGCATACTTTGTAGATTCCATTTATGAAATAAAACACATTTTCTAAAAACTCGTCTTTTTTACGAAATCATGTAAACCTTCTAGAAGCTGTGATTTTAAAATACGGTGGAAGTAAGCTTTTCTTATTTCCGGATGCATGTGCAAACTATAGAAAGTCGTTATGACGTAGAATGTGCATACTTTGTAGATTCCATTTATGAAATAAAACACATTTTCTAAAAACTCTTGTTTTTTAGGAAATCATGTAAACCTTCTAGAAGCTGTGATTTTAAAAAACGGTGGAAGTAAGCTTTTCTTATTTCCGGACGAATGCGCAAACTATAGAAAGTCGTTATGACGTAGAATGTGCATACTTTGTAGATTCCATTTATGAAATAAAACACATTTTCTAAAAACTCATGTTTTTTAAGAAATCATGTAAACCTTCTAGAAGCTGTGATTTTAAAAAACGGTGGAAGTAAGCTTTTCTTATTTCCGGACGAATGCGCAAACTATAGAAAGTCGTTATGATGTAGAATGTGCATACTTTGTTCATTCCATTTATGAAATAAAACACATTTTCTAAAAACTCGTGTTTTTTACGAAATCATGTAAACCTTCTAGAAGCTGTGATTTTAAAAAAGGGGGAAGTAAGCTTTTCTTATTTCCAAACGCATGCGCAAACTATAGGAAGTCGTTATGAGGTAGAATGTGCATACTTTGTTCATTCCATTTATGAAATAAAACACATTTTCTAAAAACTTTTGTTTTTTAAGAAATCATGTAAACCTTCTAGAAGCTGTGATTTTAAAAAACGTGGTAAGTAAGCTTTTCTTATTTCCAGACGCATGTGCAAACTATAGAGAGTCGTTATGACGTAGAATGTGCATACTTTGTAGATTCCATTTATGAAATAAAACACATTTTCTAAAAACTCGTGTTTTTTACGAAATCATTTAAACCTTCTAGAAGCTGTGATTTTAAAAAACTGGGGAAGTAAGCGTTTTTTATTTCCAGACGCATGCGCAAACAATAGAAAGTCGTATGACGTAGAATGTGCATACTTTGTAGATTCCTTTTATGAAATAAAACACATTTTCTAAAAACTCTTGTTTTTTACGAAATTATGTAAACCTTCTAGAAGCTGTGATTTTAAAAAATGGTGGAAGTAAGCTTTTCTTATTTTCGGACGCATGCGCAAGCTATAGAAAGTAGTTATGACGTAGAATGTACATACTTTGTTGATTCTATTTATGAAATAAAACAGATTTTCTAAAAACTCGTGTTTTTTAAGAAATTATGTAAACCTTCTAGAAGCTGTGATTTTAAAAAAAGGGGAAGTAAGCTTTTCTTATTTCCAAACGCATGCGCAAACTATAGGAAGTCATTATGAGGTAGAATGTGCATACTTTGTTCATTCCATTTATGAAATAAAACACATTTTCTAAAAACTCGTGTTTTTTACGAAATCATGTAAACCTTCTAGAAGCTGTGATTTTAAAATACGGTGGAAGTAAGCTTTTCTTATTTCCGGATGCATGTGCAAACTATAGAAAGTCGTTATGACGTAGAATGTGCATACTTTGTAGATTCCATTTATGAAATAAAGCACATTTTCTAAAAACTCTTGTTTTTTAGGAAATCATGTAAACCTTCTAGAAGCTGTGATTTTAAAAAACGGTGGAAGTAAGCTTTTCTTATTTCCGGACGAATGCGCAAACTATAGAAAGTCGTTATGACGTAGAATGTGCATACTTTGTAGATTCCATTTATGAAATAAAACACATTTTCTAAAAACTCATGTTTTTTAAGAAATCATGTAAACCTTCTGGAAGCTGTGATTTTAAAAAACGGTGGAAGTAAGCTTTTCTTATTTCCAGACGAATGCGCAAACTATAGAAAGTCGTTATGAGGTAGAATGTGCATACTTTTTTCATTCCATTTATGAAATAAAACACATTTTCTAAAAACTCGTGTTTTTTACGAAATCATGTAAACCTTCTAGAAGCTGTGATTTTAAAAAATGGGGAAGTAAGCTTTTCTTATTTCCAAACGCATGCGCAAACTATAGGAAGTCGTTATGAGGTAGAATGTGCATACTTTGTTCATTCCATTTATGAAATAAAACACATTTTCTAAAAACTTTTGTTTTTTAAGAAATCATGTAAACCTTCTAGAAGCTGTGATTTTAAAAAACGTGGTAAGTAAGCTTTTCTTATTTCCAGACGCATGTGCAAACTATAGAGAGTCGTTATGACGTAGAATGTGCATACTTTGTAGATTCCATTTATGAAATAAAACACATTTTCTAAAAACTCGTGTTTTTTACGAAATCATTTAAACCTTCTAGAAGCTGTGATTTTAAAAAACTGGGGAAGTAAGCGTTTTTTATTTCCAGACGCATGCGCAAACAATAGAAAGTCGTATGACGTAGAATGTGCATACTTTGTAGATTCCATTTATGAAATAAAACACATTTTCTAAAAACTCTTGTTTTTTATGAAATTATGTAAACCTTCTAGAAGCTGTGATTTTAAAAAATGGTGGAAGTAAGCTTTTCTTATTTTCGGACGCATGCGCAAGCTATAGAAAGTAGTTATGACGTAGAATGTACATACTTTGTTGATTCTATTTATGAAATAAAACAGATTTTCTAGAAACTCGTGTTTTTTAAGAAATTATGTAAACCTTCTAGAAGCTGTGATTTTAAAAAAGGGGGAAGTAAGCTTTTCTTATTTCCAAACGCATGCGCAAACTATAGGAAGTCATTATGAGGTAGAATGTGCATACTTTGTTCATTCCATTTATGAAATAAAACACATTTTCTAAAAACTTTTGTTTTTTAAGAAATCATGTAAACCTTCTAGAAGCTGTAATTTTAAAAAACGAGGTAAATAAGCTTTTCTTATTTCCGGACGCATGGGCAAACTATAGAAAGTCATTTTGACGTAGAACGTGCATACTTTGTTGATTTCATTTATGAAATAAAACACATTTTCTAAAAACTCGTGTTTTTTAAGAAATCATTTAAACCTTCTAGAAGCTGTGATTTTAAAAAATGGGGTTAGTAAGCTTTTCTTATTTCCGGACGCATGCACAAACTATAGAAAGTCGTTATGACGTTGAATGTGAATACTTTGTAGATTCCATTTATCAAATAAAACACATTTTCTAAAAACTCTTGTTTTTTAGGAAATCATGTAAACCTTCTAGAAGCTGTGATTTTAAAAAACGGTGGAAGTAAGCTTTTCTTATTTCCGGACGAATGCGCAAACTATAGAAAGTCGTTATGACGTAGAATGTGCATACTTTGTAGATTCCATTTATGAAATAAAACACATTTTCTAAAAACTCGTCTTTTTTACGAAATCATGTAAACCTTCTAGAAGCTGTGATTTTAAAATACGGTGGAAGTAAGCTTTTCTTATTTCCGGATGCATGTGCAAACTATAGAAAGTCGTTATGACGTAGAATGTGCATACTTTGTAGATTCCATTTATGAAATAAAACACATTTTCTAAAAACTCTTGTTTTTTAGGAAATCATGTAAACCTTCTAGAAGCTGTGATTTTAAAAAACGGTGGAAGTAAGCTTTTCTTATTTCCGGACGAATGCGCAAACTATAGAAAGTCGTTATGACGTAGAATGTGCATACTTTGTAGATTCCATTTATGAAATAAAACACATTTTCTAAAAACTCATGTTTTTTAAGAAATCATGTAAACCTTCTAGAAGCTGTGATTTTAAAAAACGGTGGAAGTAAGCTTTTCTTATTTCCGGACGAATGCGCAAACTATAGAAAGTCGTTATGATGTAGAATGTGCATACTTTGTTCATTCCATTTATGAAATAAAACACATTTTCTAAAAACTCGTGTTTTTTACGAAATCATGTAAACCTTCTAGAAGCTGTGATTTTAAAAAAGGGGGAAGTAAGCTTTTCTTATTTCCAAACGCATGCGCAAACTATAGGAAGTCGTTATGAGGTAGAATGTGCATACTTTGTTCATTCCATTTATGAAATAAAACACATTTTCTAAAAACTTTTGTTTTTTAAGAAATCATGTAAACCTTCTAGAAGCTGTGATTTTAAAAAACGTGGTAAGTAAGCTTTTCTTATTTCCAGACGCATGTGCAAACTATAGAGAGTCGTTATGACGTAGAATGTGCATACTTTGTAGATTCCATTTATGAAATAAAACACATTTTCTAAAAACTCGTGTTTTTTACGAAATCATTTAAACCTTCTAGAAGCTGTGATTTTAAAAAACTGGGGAAGTAAGCGTTTTTTATTTCCAGACGCATGCGCAAACAATAGAAAGTCGTATGACGTAGAATGTGCATACTTTGTAGATTCCTTTTATGAAATAAAACACATTTTCTAAAAACTCTTGTTTTTTACGAAATTATGTAAACCTTCTAGAAGCTGTGATTTTAAAAAATGGTGGAAGTAAGCTTTTCTTATTTTCGGACGCATGCGCAAGCTATAGAAAGTAGTTATGACGTAGAATGTACATACTTTGTTGATTCTATTTATGAAATAAAACAGATTTTCTAAAAACTCGTGTTTTTTAAGAAATTATGTAAACCTTCTAGAAGCTGTGATTTTAAAAAAAGGGGAAGTAAGCTTTTCTTATTTCCAAACGCATGCGCAAACTATAGGAAGTCATTATGAGGTAGAATGTGCATACTTTGTTCATTCCATTTATGAAATAAAACACATTTTCTAAAAACTTTTTTTTTTTAAGAAATCATGTAAACCTTCTAGAAGCTGTAATTTTAAAAAACGAGGTAAATAAGCTTTTCTTATTTCCGGACGCATGGGCAAACTATAGAAAGTCATTTTGACGTAGAACGTGCATACTTTGTTGATTTCATTTATGAAATAATACACATTTTCTAAAAACTCGTGTTTTTTAAGAAATCATTTAAACCTTCTAGAAGCTGTGATTTTAAAAAATGGGGTTAGTAAGCTTTTCTTATTTCCGGACGCATGCACAAACTATAGAAAGTCGTTATGACGTTGAATGTGAATACTTTGTAGATTCCATTTATCAAATAAAACACATTTTCTAAACACTCGTGTTTTTTATGAAATCATGTAAACATTCTAGAAGCTGTGATTTAAAAAACGGTGGAAGTAAGCTTTTCGTATTTCCGGACGCATGCAAAAACTATAGAAAGTCGTTATGACGTAGAATGTGCATACTTTGTTGATTCCATTTATGAAATAAAACACATTTTCTAAAAACTCGTGTTTTTTACGAAATCATGTAAACCTTCTAGAAGTTGTGATTTTAAAAAACGGTGAAAGTAAGCCTTTCTTATTTCCGGACGAATGCGCAAACTATACAAAGTCGTTATGACGTAGAATGTGCATACTTTTTTCATTCCATTTATGAAATAAAACACATTTTCTAAAAACTCCTGTTTTTTACGAAATCATGTAAACCTTCTAGAAGCTGTGATTTTAAAAAATGGTAGAAGTAAGCTTTTCTTATTTCCGGACGCATGCGCAAACTATAGAAAGTCGTTATGACGTATAATGTGCATACTTTGTTGATTCCATTGATGAAATAAAACACATTTTCTTAAAACTCGTGTTTTTTAAGAAATCATGTAAACCTTTTAGAAGCTGTGATTTTAAAAAACGGGGGAAGTAATCTTTTCTTATTTCCGGACGCATGCGGAAACTATAAAAATTCATTATGACGTAGAATGTGCATACTTTGTAGATTCCATTTATGAAGTAAAGCACATTTTCTAAAAACTCGTGGTTTTTACGAAATCATGTAAACCTTCTAGAAGCTGTGATTTTAAAAAATGGTGGAAGCAAGCTTTTCTAATTTCCGGACGAATGCGCAAACTATAGAAAGTCGTTATGACATAGAATGTGTATACTTTTTTGATTCCATTTATGAAATAAAACACATTTTCTAAAAACTCGTGTTTTCTAAGAAATCATGTAAACCTTCTAGAAGCTGTGATTTTAAAAAACAGTAGAAGTAAGCTTTTCTTATTTCCGGACGCATGCGCAAACTATAGAAAGTCGTTATGACGTAGAGTGTGCATACTTTGTTGATTCCATTTATGAAATAAAACACATTTTCTAAAAATTTGTGTTTTTTAAGAAATCATGTAAACCTTCTAGAAGCTGTGATTTTAAAAAACAGGGGAAGTAAGCTTTTCTTATTTCCAAACACATGCGCAAACTATAGGAAGTCGTTATGACGTAGAATGTGCATACTTTGTTGATTGCATTTATGAAATAAAACACATTTTCTAAAAACTCGTGTTTTTTAAGAAATCATGTAAACCTTCTAGAAGCTATGATTTTAAAAAACGGGGGAAGTAAGCTTTTCTTATTTCCGGACGAATGCGCAAACTATAGAAAGTCGTTATGACGTAGAATGTGCATACTTTGTAGATTCCATTGATGAAATAAAACACATTTTCTAACAACTCGTGTTTTTTACGAAATCATGTAAACCTTCTAGAAGCTGTGATTTTAAAAAACGGTGGAAGTAAGCTTTTCTTATTTCCGGACGAATGCGCAAACTATAGAAAGTCGTTATGACGTAGAATGTGCATACTTTGTTCATTCCATTTATGAAATAAAACACATTTTCTAAAAACTCATGTTTTTTACGAAATCATGTAAACCTTCTAGAAGCTGTGATTTTAAAAAACGGTGGAAGTAAGCTTTTCTTATTTCCAGACGCATGCGAAAACTATAGAAATTCGTTATGATATAGAATGTGCATGCTTTGTTGATTCCATTGATGAAATAAAACACATTTTCTAAAAACTCGTGTTTTGTAAGAAATCATGTAAACCTTCTAGAAGTTGTGATTTTAAAAAACGGGGGAAGTAAGCTTTTCTGATTTCCAAATGCATGCGCAAACTATAGAAAGTCGTTATGATGTAGATTATGCATACTTTTTTTATTCCATTTATGAAATAAAACACATTTTCTAAAAACTCGTGTTTTTTAAGAAATCATGTAAACCTTCTAGAAGCTGGGATTTTAAAAAACGGGGGAAGTAAGCTTTTCTTATTTCCGGACGAATGCGCAAACTATAGAAAGTCGTTATGACGTAGAATGTGCATACTTTGTAGATTCCATTTATGAAATAAAACACATTTTCTAAAAACTCGTGTTTTTTAAGAAATCATGTAAACCTTCTAGAAGCTGTGATTTTAAAAAACGGTGGAAGTAAGCTTTTCTTATTTCCGAACGAATGCGCAAACTATAGAAAGTCGTTATGATGTAGAATGTGCATACTTTGTTCATTCCATTTATGAAATAAAACACATTTTCTAAAAACTCGTGTTTTTTACGAAATCATGTAAACCTTCTAGAAGCTGTGATTTTAAAAAACGGTGGAAGTAAGCATTTCTTATTTCCAGACGCATGCGCAAACTATAGAAAGTCGTTATGACGTAGAATGTGCATACTTTGTTGATTCCATTGATGAAATAAAAGACATTTTCTAAAAACTCGTGTTTTGTAAGAAATCATGTAAACCTTCTATAAGTTGTGATTTTAAAAAACGGGGGATGTAAGCTTTTCTTATTTCCAAACGCATGCGCAAACTATAGAAAGTCGTTATGACGTAGAATATGCATACTTTGTTGATTCCATTTATGAAATAAAACACATTTTCTAAAACCTCATGTTTTTTAATAAATCATGTAAACCTTCTAGAAGTTGTGATTTTAAAAAACGGGGGAAGTAAGCGTTTTTTATTTCCAGACGCATGCGCAAACAATAGAAATTCGTTATGATGTAGAATGTGCATACTTTGTTGATTCCATTTATGAAATAAAACACATTTTCTAAAAACTCATGTTTTTTACGAAATCATGTAAACCTTCTAGAAGGTGTGATTTTAAGAAACGGTGGAAGTATGCTTTTCTTATTTCCGGACGCATGCGCAAACTATAGAAAGTCGTTATGACGTAGAATGTGCATACTTTGTTGATTCTATTTATGAAATAAAACACATTTTCTAAAAACTCGTGTTTTTTAAGAAATCATGTAAACCTTCTAGAAGCTGTGATTTTAAAAAACGGGGGAAGTAAGCTTTTCTTATTTCCAAACGCATGCGCAAACTATAGAAAGTGGTTATGACGTAGAATGTGCATACTTTGTTGATTCCATTTATGAAATAAAACACATTTTCTAAAAACTCGTGTTTTTTAAGAAATCATGTAAACCTTCTAGAAGCTGTGATTTTCAAAAACAGGGGAAGCAAGCCTTTCCTATTTCCGGACGCATGCGCAAACTATAGAAAGTCGTTATGACGTAGAATGTGCATACTTTGTAGATTCCATTTATGAAATAAAACACATTTTCTAAAAACTCGTGTTTTTTACGAAATCATGTAAACCTTCTAGAAGCTGTGATTTTAAAATACGGTGGAAGTAAGATTTTCTTATTTCCGGATGCATGTGCAAACTATAGAAAATCGTTATGACGTAGAATGTGCATACTTTGTTGATTCTATTTATGAAATAAAACACATTTTCTAAAAACTCGGGTTTTTTAAGAAATCATGTAAACCTTCTAGAAGCTGTGATTTTAAAAAACGGGGGAAGTAAGCTTTTCTTATTTCCAAACGCATGCGCAAACTATAGAAAGTGGTTATGACGTAGAATGTGCATACTTTGTTGATTCCATTTATGAAATAAAACACATTTTCTAAAAACTCGTGTTTTTTAAGAAATCATGTAAACCTTCTAGAAGCTGTGATTTTCAAAAACAGGGGAAGCAAGCTTTTCCTATTTCCGGACGCATGCGCAAACTATAGAAAGTCGTTATGACGTAGAATGTGCATACTTTGTAGATTCCATTTATGAAATAAAACACATTTTCTAAAAACTCGTGTTTTTTACGAAATCATGTAAACCTTCTAGAAGCTGTGATTTTAAAATACGGTGGAAGTAAGATTTTCTTATTTCCGGATGCATGTGCAAACTATAGAAAGTCGTTATGACGTAGAATGTGCATACTTTGTAGATTCCATTTATGAAATAAAACACATTTTCTAAAAATTCTTGTTTTTTAGGAAATCATGTAAACCTTCTAGAAGCTGTGATTTTAAAAAACGATGGAAGTAAGCTTTTCTTATTTCCGGACGAATGCAAAAACTATAGAAAGTCGTTATGACGTAGAATGTGCATACTTTGTTGATTCCATTTATGAAATAATACACATTTTCTAAAAAATCGTGTGTTTTAAGAAATCATGTAAACCTTCTAGAAGCTATGATTTTAAAAAACAGTGGAAGTAAGCTTTTCTTATTTCCGGACGAATGCGCAAACTATAGAAAGTCTTTATGATGTAGAATGTGCATACTTTGTTGATTCCATTTATGAAATAATACACATTTTCTAAAAACTCGTGTTTTTTAACAAATCATGTAAACCTTCTAGAAATTGTGATTTTAAAAAACGGTGGAAGTAAGCTTTTCTTATTTCCGGACGAATGCGAAAACTATAGAAAGTCGTTATGACGTAGAATGTGCATACTTTGTTGATTCCATTTATGAAATAATACACATTTTCTAAAAAATCGTGTGTTTTAAGAAATCATGTAAACCTTCTAGAAGCTATGATTTTAAAAAACAGTGGAAGTAAGCTTTTCTTATTTTCGGACGCATTTGAAAACTATAGAAATTCGTTATGACGTAGAATGTGCATACTTTGTTGATTCCATTTATGAAATAAAAAACATTTTCCAAAAACTCGTGTTTTTTAAGAAATCATGTAAACCTTCTAGAAGCTGTGATTTTAAAAATCGGGGGAAGTAAGCTTTTCTTATTTCCAAACGCATGCGCAAACTATAGAAAGTCGTTATGACGTAGAATGTTCATACTTTGTTGATTCAATTTATGAAATAAAACACATTTTCTAAAAACTCGTGTTTTTTAAGAAATCATGTAAACCTTCTAGAAGCTGTAATTTTAAAAAACAGGGGAAGTAAGCTTTTGTTATTTCCGGACGCATGCGCAAACTATAGAAAGTCGTTATGACGTAGAATGTGCATACTTTGTAGATTCCATTTCTGAAATAAAACACATTTTCTAAAAACTCGTGTTTTTTACGAAATCATGTAAACCTTTTAGAAGCTGTGATTTTAAAAAATGGTGGAAGTAAGCTTTTCTTATTTCCAGACACATGCGGATACTATAGAAATTCGTTATGACGTAGAATGTACATACGTTGTTCATTCCATTGATGAAATAAAAGACATTTTCTAAAAACTCGTGTTTTGTAAGAAATCATGTAAACCTTATAGAAGCTGTGATTTTAAAAAACGAGGGAAGTAAGCTTTTCTTATTTCCAAACGCATGCGCAAACTCTAGAAAGTCGTTATGACGTAGAATGTGCATACTTTGTTGATTCCATTTATGAAATAAAACACATTTTCTAAAAACTCGTGTTTTTTAAGAAATCATGTAAACCTTCTAGAAGCTGTGATTTTAAAAAACGGGGGAAATAAGCTTTTCTTATTTCCAAACGCATGTGCAAACTACATAAAGTCGTCATGACGTAGAATGTGCATACTTTGTTGATTCCGTTTATGAAATAAAACACATTTTCTAAAAACTCGTGTTTTTTAAGAAATCATGTAAACCTTCTAGAATCTGTGATTTTAAAAAACGGTGGAAGTAAGCTTTTCTTATTTCCAGACGCATGCGCAAACTATAGAAAGTCGCTATGACGTAGAATGTGCATACTTTGTTGATTCCATTTATGAAATAAAACACATTTTCTAAAAACTCGTGTTTTTTACGAAATCATGTAAACCTTCTAGAAGCTGTGATTTTAAAAAACGGGGGAAGTAAGATTTCTTATTTCCGGACGGATGCACAAAGTATAGAAAGTCGTTATGACGTAGAATGTGCATACTTTGTAGATTCCATTTATGAAATAAAACACATTTTCCAAATACTCGTGTTTTTTAAGAAATCATGTAAATCTTCTAGAAGTTGTGATTTTAAAAAACGGGGGAAGTAAGCTTTTCTTATTTCCGGACGCGTGCACAAAGTATAGAAAGTCGTTATGACGTAGAATGTGCATACTTTGTAGATTCCATATATGAAATAAAACACATTTTCTAAAAACTCGTGTTTTTTACGAAATCATGTAAGCCTTCTAAAAGTTGTGATTTTAAAAAACGGGGGAAGTAAGCTTTTCTTATTTCCGGACGCATGCGCAAACTATAGAAAGTCGTTATGACTTAGAATGTGCATACTTTGTAAATTACATTTATGAAATAACACACATTTTCTAAAAACTCGAGTTTTTTACGAAATCATGTAAACCTTCTAAAAGCCGTGATTTTAAAAAACGAGGGAAGTAAGATTTCTTATTTCCGGACGCATGCTCAAACTATAGAAAGTCGTTCTGACGTAGATTGTGCATATTTTGTAGATTCCATTTATGAAATAAAACACATTTTCTAAACACTCGTGTTTTTTATGAAATCATGTAAACCTTCTAGAAGCTGTGATTTTAAAAAACGGTGGAAGTAAGCTTTTCTTATTTCCGGACGCATGCGCAAACAATAGAAAGTCGTTATGACGTAGAATGTGCATACTTTGTAGATTCCATTTATGAAATAAACCACATTTTAAAAAACTCGTGTTTTTTACGAAATCATGTAAACCTTCTAGAAGCTGTGATTTTAAAAAACGGTGGAAGTAAGCTTTTCTTATTTCCGGACGAATGCACAAACTATAGAAAGTCATTATGATGTAGAATGTGCATACTTTGTTGATTCCATTTATGAAATAAAACACATTTTCTAAAAACTCGTGTTTTTTAAGAAATCATGTAAACATTCTAGAAGCTGTGATTTTAAAAAACGGTGGATGTAATCTTTTCTTATTTCCGGACGCATGCGCAAACTATAGAAATTCGTTATGACGTAGAATGTGCATACTTTGTTGATACCATTTATGAAAGAAAACACATTTTCTAAAAACTCGTGTTTTTTAGGAAATCATGTAAACCTTCTAGAAGCTGTGATTTTAAAAAACGGTGGAAGTAAGCTTTTCTTATTTCCGGACGAATGCAAAAACTATAGAAAGTCGTTATGACGTAGAATGTGCATACTTTGTTGATTCCATTTATGAAATAATACACATTTTCTAAAAAATCGTGTGTTTTAAGAAATCATGTAAACCTTCTAGAAGCTATGATTTTAAAAAACAGTGGAAGTAAGCTTTTCTTATTTCCGGACGAATGCGCAAACTATAGAAAGTCGTTATGATGTAGAATGTGCATACTTTGTTGATTCCATTTATGAAATAATACACATTTTCTAAAAACTCGTGTTTTTTAACAAATCATGTAAACCTTCTAGAAGTTGTGATTTTAAAAAACGGTGGAAGTAAGCTTTTCTTATTTCCGGACGAATGCGAAAACTATAGAAAGTCGTTATGACGTAGAATGTGCATACTTTGTTGATTCCATTTATGAAATAATACACATTTTCTAAAAAATCGCGTGTTTTAAGAAATCATGTAAACCTTCTAGAAGCTATGATTTTAAAAAACAGTGGAAGTAAGCTTTTCTTATTTTCGGACGCATTTGAAAACTATAGAAATTCGTTATGACGTAGAATGTGCATACTTTGTTGATTCCATTTATGAAATAAAAAACATTTTCCAAAAACTCGTGTTTTTTAAGAAATCATGTAAACCTTCTAGAAGCTGTGATTTTAAAAATCGGGGGAAGTAAGCTTTTCTTATTTCCAAACGCATGCGCAAACTATAGAAAGTCGTTATGACGTAGAATGTTCATACTTTGTTGATTCAATTTATGAAATAAAACACATTTTCTAAAAACTCGTGTTTTTTAAGAAATCATGTAAACCTTCTAGAAGCTGTGATTTTAAAAAACAGGGGAAGTAAGCTTTTGTTATTTCCGGACGCATGCGCAAACTATAGAAAGTCGTTATGACGTAGAATGTGCATACTTTGTAGATTCCATTTCTGAAATAAAACACATTTTCTAAAAACTCGTGTTTTTTACGAAATCATGTAAACCTTTTAGAAGCTGTGATTTTAAAAAATGGTGGAAGTAAGCTTTTCTTATTTCCAGAAACATGCGGATACTATAGAAATTCGTTATGATGTAGAATGTACATACGTTGTTCATTCCATTGATGAAATAAAAGACATTATCTAAAAACTCGTGTTTTGTAAGAAATCATGTAAACCTTATAGAAGCTGTGATTTTAAAAAACGAGGGAAATAAGCTTTTCTTATTTCCAAACGCATGTGCAAACTACAGAAAGTCGTCATGACGTAGAATGTGCATACTTTGTTGATTCCGTTTATGAAATAAAACACATTTTCTAAAAACTCGTGTTTTTTAAGAAATCATGTAAACCTTCTAGAATCTGTGATTTTAAAAAACGGTGGAAGTAAGCTTTTCTTATTTCCGGACGCATGCGCAAACTATAGAAAGTCGCTATGACGTAGAATGTGCATACTTTGTTGATTGCATTTATGAAATAAAACACATTTTCTAAAAACTCGTGTTTTTTACGAAATCATGTAAACCTTCTAGAAGCTGTGATTTTAAAAAACGGGGGAAGTAAGATTTCTTATTTCCGGACGCATGCACAAAGTATAGAAAGTCGTTATGACGTAGAATGTGCATACTTTGTAGATTCCATTTATGAAATAAAACACATTTTCCAAATACTCGTGTTTTTTAAGAAATCATGTAAATCTTCTAGAAGTTGTGATTTTAAAAAACGGGGGAAGTAAGCTTTTCTTATTTCCGGACGCGTGCACAAAGTATAGAAAGTCGTTATGATGTAGAATGTGCATACTTTGTAGATTCCATATATGAAATAAAACACATTTTCTAAAAACTCGTGTTTTTTACGAAATCATGTAAGCCTTCTAAAAGTTGTGATTTTAAAAAACGGGGGAAGTAAGCTTTTCTTATTTCCGGACGCATGCGCAAACTATAGAAAGTCGTTATGACTTAGAATGTGCATACTTTGTAAATTACATTTATGAAATAACACACATTTTCTAAAAACTCGAGTTTTTTACGAAATCATGTAAACCTTCTAAAAGCCGTGATTTTAAAAAACGAGGGAAGTAAGATTTCTTATTTCCGGACGCATGCTCAAACTATAGAAAGTCGTTCTGACGTAGATTGTGCATATTTTGTAGATTCCATTTATGAAATAAAACACATTTTCTAAACACTCGTGTTTTTTATGAAATCATGTAAACCTTCTAGAAGCTGTGATTTTAAAAAACGGTGGAAGTAAGCTTTTCTTATTTCCGGACGCATACGCAAACAATAGAAAGTCGTTATGACGTAGAATGTGCATACTTTGTAGATTCCATTTATGAAATAAACCACATTTTAAAAAACTCGTGTTTTTTACGAAATCATGTAAACCTTCTAGAAGCTGTGATTTTAAAAAACGGTGGAAGTAAGCTTTTCTTATTTCCGGACGAATGCACAAACTATAGAAAGTCATTATGATGTAGAATGTGCATACTTTGTTGATTCCATTTATGAAATAAAACACATTTTCTAAAAACTCGTGTTTTTTAAGAAATCATGTAAACATTCTAGAAGCTGTGATTTTAAAAAACGGTGGATGTAATCTTTTCTTATTTCCGGACGCATGCGCAAACTACAGAAATTCGTTATGACGTAGAATGTGCATACTTTGTTGATACCATTTATGAAAGAAAACACATTTTCTAAAAACTCGTGTTTTTTAAGAAATCATGTAAACCTTCTAGAAGCTGTGATTTTAAAAAACGGTGGAAGTAAGCTTTTCTTATTTCCAAACGCATGCGCAAATTATAGAAAGTCGTTATGACGTAGAATGTGCATACTTTCTTGATTCCATTTATGAAATAAAACACATTTTCCAAAAACTAGTGTTTTTTAAGAAATCATGTAAACCTTCTAGAAGCTGTGATTTTAAAAAACGGGGGAAGTAAGCTTTTCTTATTTCCAAATGCATGCGCAAACTATAGAAAGTTCTTCTGACGTAGAATGTGCATACTTTGTTGATTCCATATATGAAATAAAACACATTTTCCATAGACTCATGTTTTTTAAGAATTCATGTAAATCTTCTAGAAGCTGTGACTTTAAAAAATGGGGGAAGTAAGCTTTTCTTATTTCCGGACGCATGTGCAAACTATCGAATGTCGTTATGACGTAGAATGTGCATACTTTGTAGATTCCATTTATGAAATAAAACACATTTTCTAAAAACTCGTGTTTTTTAAGAAATCATGTAAACCTTCTACAAGCTGTGATTTTAAAAAATGGGGGAAGTAAGCTTTTCTTATTTCCAAACGCATGCGCAAAGTATAGAAAGTCGTTATGACGTAGAATGTAGATACTTTGTTGATTCCATTTATGAAATAAAACACATATTCTAAAAACTCGTGTTTTTTACGAAATCATGTAAACCTTCTAGAAGCTATGATTTTAAAAAACGGTGGAAGTAAGCTTTTCTTATTTCCGGACGCATGCGCAAACTATAGAAAGTCGTTATGACGTAGAATGTGCATACTTTGTAGATAATATTTATGAAATAAAACACATTTTCTAAAAACTCGTGTTTTTTACGAAATGATGTAAACCTTCTAGAAGCTGTGATTTTAAAAAATGAGGGAAGTAAGATTTCTTATTTTCGGACGCATGCTCAAACTATAGAAAGTCGTTCTGACATAGATTGTGCATACTTTGTAGATTCCATTTATGAAATAAAACACATTTTCTAAAAACTCGTGTTTTTTACGAAATCATGTAAACCTTCTAGAAGCTGTGATTTTAAAAAATGGGGGAAGTAAGATTTCTTATTTCCGGACGCATGCACAAACTATAGAAAGTCGTTCTGACGTAGAATGTGCATACTTTGTAGGTTCCATTTATGAAATAAAACACATTTTCTAAAAACTCGTGTTTTTTAGGAAATCATGTAAACCTTCTTGAAGCTGTGATTTTAAAAACTTGTGGAAGTAAGCTTTTCTTATTTCCAGACGCATGCGCAATCTATATAAATTCGTTATGACATAGAATATGCATACTTTTTGATTCTATTTATGAAATAAAACACATTTTCTAAAAACTCGTGTTTTTTAAGAAATCATGTAAACCTTCTAGAAGCTGTGATTTTAAAAAACGGGGGAAGTAAGCTTTTCTTATTTCCAAACGCATGCGCAAAGTATATAAAGTCGTTATGATGTAGAATGTGCATACTTTGTTGATTCCATTTATGAAATAAAACACATTTTCTAAAAACTCGTGTCTTTTACGAAATCATGTAAACCTTCTAGAAGCTGTGATTTTAAAAAACGGTGGAAGTAAGATTTTCTTATTTCCGGATGCATGCGCAAACTATAGAATGTCGTTATGATGTAGAATGTGCATACTTTGTTGATTCCATTTATGAAATAAAACACATTTTCTAAAAACATGTGCTTTTTAAGAAATCATGTAAACCTTCTAAAAGCTGTGATTTTAAAAAGCGGTGGAAGTAAGCTTTTGTTATTTCCGGACGCATGCGCAAACTATAGAAATTCGTTATGATGTAGAATGTGCATACTTTGTTGATTCCATTTATGAAAGAAAACACATTTTCTAAAAACTCGTGTTTTTTAAGAAATCATGTAAACCTTCTAGAAGCCGTGATTTTAAAAAACGGTGGAAGTAAGCTTTTCTTATTTCCAAACGCATTCGCAAATTATAGAAAGTCGTTATGACGTAGAATGTGCATACTTTCTTGATTCCTTTTATGAAATAAAACACATTTTCTAAATACTCGTGTTTTTTAAGAAATCATGTAAACCTTCTAGAAGCTGTGATTTTAAAAAACGGGGGAAGTAAGCTTTTGTTATTTTCGGATGCATGCGCAAACTATAGAAAGTTCTTATGACGCAGAATGTGCATACTTTGTTGATTCCATTTATGAAATAAAATACATTTTCCAAAGACTCGTGTTTTTTAAGAAATCATGTAAATATTCTAGAAGCTGTGATTTTAAAAAACGGGGGAAGTAAGCTTTTCTTATTTCCGGACGCGTGCGCAAACTATAGAATGTCGTTATGACGTAGAATGTGCATACTTTGTTGATTCCATTTATGCAATAAAATACATTTTCCAAAGACTCGTGTTTTTTAAGAAATCATGTAAACCTTCTAGAAGCTGTGATTTTAAAAAACGATGGAAGTAAGCTTTTCTTATTTCCGGACGCATGCGCAAACTATAGAATGTCGTTATGACGTAGAATCTGCATACTTTGTAGATTCCATTGATGAAATAAAACACATTTTCTAAAAACTCGTGTTTTTTACGAAATCATGTAAACCTTCTAGAAGCTGTGATTTGAAAAAACGGTGGAAGTAAGCTTTTCTTATTTCCGGACGCATGCGCAATCTATATAAAGTCGTTATGACATAGAATATGCATACTTTGTTGATTCGATTTATGAAATAAAACACATTTTCTAAAAACTCGTGTTTTTTAAGAAATCATGTAAACCTTCTGGAAGCTGTGATTTTAAAAAATGGTGGAAGTAAGCTTTTCTTATTTCCGGACGCATGCGCAAACTATAGAATGTCGTTATGACGTAGAATGTGCATACTTTGTAGATTCGATTTATGAAATAAAACATATTTTCTAAAAACTCGTGTTTTTTACGAAGTCATCTAAACCTTCTAGAAGCTGTGATTTTAAAAAACGGTGGAAGTAAGCTTTTCTTATTTCCGGACGCATGCGCAAACTATAGAATGTCGTTATGACGTAGAATGTGCATACTTTGTAGATTCGATTTATGAACTAAAACACATTTTCTAAAAACTCGTGTTTTTTACGAAATCATGTAAACCTTCTAGAAGTTGTGATTTTAAAAAACGGTGGAAGTAAGCTTTTCTTATTTCCGAACGCATGCGCAATCTATATAAAGTCGTTATGACATAGAATGTGCATACTTTGTTGATTCCATTTATGAAATAAAACACATTTTCTAAAAACTTGTGTTTTTTATAAATCATGTAAACCTTCCAGAAGCTGTGATTCTAAAAAACGGGCGAAGTAAGCTTTTCTTATTTCCGGACGCATGCGCAAACTATAGAAAATTGTTATGACGTAGAATGTGCATACTTTGTAGATTCCATTTATGAAATAAAACACATTTTCTAAAAACTTGTGTTCTGTACGAAATCATGTAAACCTTCTAGAAGGTGTGATTTTAAAAAACGGGGGAAGTAAGCTTTTCTTATTTCCGGACGCATGCGCAAACTATAGAAAGTCGTTAGGACGAAGAATGTGCATACTTTGTAGATTCCATTTATGAAATAAACCACATTTTCTAGAAACGCATGTTTTTTACGAAATCATGTAAACCTTCTAGAAGCTATTATTTTAAAAAACGGTGGAAGTAAGCTTTTCTTATTTCCGGACGCATGTGCAAACTATAGAAAGTCGTTATGACGTAGAATGTGCATACTTTGTTGATTCCATTTATGAAATAAAACACATTTTCTAAAAACTCGTGTTTTTTAACAAATCATGTAAACCTTCTAGAAGCTGTGATTTTAAAAAACGGGGGAAGTAGGCTTTTCTTATTTCCAAACGCATGCGCAAACTATAGAAGGTCGTTATGACGTAGAATGTGCATACTTTGTTGATTCCATTTATGAAATAAAACACATTGTCTAAAAACTCGTGTTTTTTAAGAAACCATGTAAACCTTCTAGAAGCTGTGATTTTGAAAAACGGTGGAAGTAAGCTTTTCTTATTTCCGGACGCATGTGCAAACTATAGAAAGTCCTTATGACGTAGAATGTGCATACTTTGTAGATTCCATTTGTGAAATAAAACACATTTTCTAAAAACTCGTGTTTTTTACGAAATCATATAAACCTTCTAGAAGCCGTGATTTTAAAAAACGGTGGAAGTAAGCTTTTCTTATTTCCGGTCGAATGCGGAAACTATCGAAAGTCGTTATTACGTAGAATGTGCATACTTTGTTGATTCCATTTATGAAATAAAACACATTTTCTAAAAACTCGTGTTTTTTAAGAAATCATGTAAACCTTCTGGAAACAGTGATTTTGAAAAACGGTGGAAGTAAGCTTTTCTTATTTCCGGAGGCATGCGCAAACTATAGAAAGTCCTTATGACGTAGAATGTGCATACTTTGTTGATTCCATTTATGAAATAAAACACATTTTCTAAAAACTCGTGTTTTTTACGAAATCATGTAAACCTTCTAGAAGTTGTGATTTTAAAAAATGGTGGAAGTAAGCTTTTCTTTTTTCCGGTCGAATGCGGAAACTATAGAAAGTCCTTATTACGTAGAATGTGCATACTTTGTTGATTCCATTTACGAAATAAAACACATTTTCTAAAAACTCGTGTTTTTTTAAGAAATCATGTAAACCTTCTAGAAGCTGTGATTTTAAAAAACGGTGGAAGTAAGCTTTTCTTATTTCTGGACGCATGCGCAAATTATAGAAAGTCGTTATGACGTAGAATGTGCATACTTTGTAGATTCCATTTATGAAATAAATGACATTTTCAAAAACTCGTGTTTTTTACGAAATCATGTAAACCTTCTAGAAGCTGTGATTTTAAAAAACGGTGGAAGTAAGCTTTTCTTATTTTCGGACGAATGCACAAACTATAGAAAGTCGTTATGACATAGAATGTGCATACTTTGTAGATTCCATTTATGAAATAAAACACATTTTCTAAAAACTCGTGTTTTTTAAGAAATCATGTAAACCTTCTAGAAGTTGTGATTTTAAAAAACGGGGGAAGTAAGATTTCTTATTTCCGGACGCATGCGCAAACTATAGAAAGTCGTTATTACGTAGAATGTGCATACTTTGTTGATTCCATTTATGAAATAAAACACATTTTCTAAAAACTCGTGTTTTTTAAGAAATCATGTAAACCTTCTAGAAGCTGTCATTTTAAAAAATGGTGGAAGTAAGCTTTTCTTATTTCCGGCCGAATGCGCAAACTATAGAAAGTTGGTATCACATAGAATGTGCATACTTTGTAGATTCAATTTATGAAATAAAACACATTTTCTAAAAACTCGTGTTTTTTACGAAATCATGTAAACCTTCTAGAAGCTGTGATTTTAAAAAATGGTGGAAGTAAGCTTTTCTTATTTCTGGACGCATGCGCAAACTATAGAAAGTCGTTATGACGTAGAATGTGCATACTTTGTTGATTCCATTTATGAAATAAAACACATTTTCTAAAAACTCGTGTTTCTTAAGAAATCATGTAAACCTTCTAGAAGCCGTGATTTTAAAAAACGAGGGAAGTAAGCTTTTCTTATTTCCGGACGCATGCGCAAACTATTGAAAGTCGTTATGACGTAGAATGTGCATACTTTGTAGATTCCATTTATGAAATAAAACACATTTTCTAAAAACTCGTGTTTTTTACGAAATCATGTAAACCTTCTAGAAGCTGTGATTTTAAAAAACGGTGGAAGTAAGCTTTTCTTATTTCCAAACGCATGCGCAAACTATAGAAAGTTCTTATGAGGTAGAATGTGCATACTTTGTTTATTCCATTTATGAAATAAAATATATTTTCCAAAGACTCGTGTTTTTTAAGAAATCATGTAAATCTTCTAGAAGTTGTGATTTTAAAAAACGGGGGAAGTAAGCGTTTTTTATTTCCAGACGCCTGCGCAAACAATAGAAATTCGTTATGATGTAGAATGTGCATACTTTGTTGATTCCATTTATGAAATAAAACACATTTTCTAAAAACTCATGTTTCTTACGAAATCATGTAAACCTTCTAGAAGGTGTGATTTTAAAAAACGGTGGAAGTATGCTTTTCTTATTTCCAGACGCATGCGCAAACTATAGAAAGTCGTTATGACGTAGAATGTGCATACTTTGTTGATTCTATTTATGAAATAAAACACATTTTCTAAAAACTCGTGTTTTTTAAGAAATCATGTAAACCTTCTAGAAGCTGTGATTTTAAAAAATGGGGGAAGTAAGCTTTTCTTATTTCCGAACGCATGCGCAAACTATAGAAAGTCATTATGACGTAGAATGTGCATACTTTGTAGATTCCATTTATGAAATAAAACACATTTTCTAAAAACTCTTGTTTTTTAGGAAATCATGTAAATCTTCTAGAAGCTGTGATTTTAAAAAACGGTGGAAGTAAGCTTTTCTTATTTTCAGATGCATGTGCAAACTATAGAAAGTCGTTATGACGTAGAATGTACATACTTTATTGATTCCATTTATGAAATAAAACGCATTTTCTAAAAACTCGTGTTTTTTAACAAATCATGTAAACCTTCTAGAAGCTGTAATTTTAAAAAACGGGGGAAGTAAGCTTTTCTTATTTCCGGACGCATGCGCAAACTATAGAAAGTCGTTTTGACGTAGAACGTGCATACTTTGTTGATTTCATTTATGAAATAAAACACATTTTCTAAAAACTCTTGTTTCTTAAGAAATCATTTAAACCTTCTAGAAGCTATGATTTTAAAAAATGGGGAAAGTAAGTTTTTCTTATTTCCGGACGCATGCGCAAACTATAGAAAGTCGTTATGACGTAGAATGTGAATACTTTGTAGATTCCATTTATCAAATAAAACACATTTTCTAAAAACTCGTGTTTTTTAAGAAATCATGTAATCCTTCTAGAAGTTGTCATTTTAAAAAACGGTGTAAGTAAGCTTTTCTTATTTCCGGACGAATGCGGAAACTATAGAAAGTCGTTATGAAGTAGAATGTGCATACTTTGTTGATTCCATTTATGAAATAAAACACATTTTCTAAAAACTCATGTTTTTTAAGAAATCATGTAAACCTTCTACAAGTTGTGATTTTAAAAAACGGTGGAAGTAAGCTTTTCTTAATTCCAGACGCATGCGCAAACTATAGAAAGTCGTTATGACGTAGAATGTACATACTTTGTTGATTCCATTTATGAAATAAAACACATTTTCTAAAAACTCGTGTTTTTTAAGAAATCATGTAAACCTTCTAGAAGCTGTGATTTTAAAAAACGGGGGAAGAAAGCTTTTCTTATTTCCGGACGCATGCGCAAACTATAGAAAGTCGTTATGACGTAGAATGTGCATACTTTGTTTATTCCATTTATGAAATAAAACACATTTTCTAAAAACTCGTGTTTTTTACGAAATCATGTAAACCTTCTAGAAGCTGTGATTTTAAAGAACGGTGGAAGTAAGCTTTTCTTATTTCCGGAAGAATGCGCAAACTATAGAAAGTCGTTATGATGTAGAATGTGCATACTTTGTTGATTCCATTTATGAAATAATACACATTTTCTAAAAACTCATGTTTTATAGGAAATCATGTAAACCTTCTAGAAGTTGTGATTATAAAAAACGGTGGAAGTAAGCTTTTCTTATTTCCGGACGAATGTGCAAACTATAGAAAGTCGTTATGACGTAGAATGTGCATACTTTGTTGATTCCATTTATGAAATAATACACATTTTCTAAAAATTCGTGTGTTTTAAGAAATCATGTAAACCTTCTAGAAACTATGATTTTAAAGAACGGTGGAAGTAAGCTTTTCTTATTTCCGGACGAATGCGCAAACTATAGAAAGTCGTTATGATGTAGAATGTGCATACTTTGTTTATTCCATTTATGAAATAAAACACATTTTCTAAAAACTCATGTTTTTTACGAAATCATGTAAACCTTCTAGAAGCTGTGATTTTAAAGAACGGTGGAAGTAAGCTTTTCTTATTTCCGGACGAATGCGCAAACTATAGAAAGTCGTTATGATGTAGAATGTGCATACTTTGTTGATTCCATTTATGAAATAAAACACATTTTCTAAAAACTCGTGTTTTTTAAGAAATCATGTAAACCTTCTAGAAGCTGTGATTTTAAAAAATAGGGGAAGTAAGCTTTTGTTATTTCCGGACGCATGCGCAAACTATAGAAAGTCGTTATGACGTAGAATGTGAATACTTTTTTGATTCCATTTATCAAATAAAACACATTTTCTAAAAACTCGTGTTTTTTAGGAAATCATGTAAACCTTCTAGAAGTTGTGATTTTAAAAAACGGTGGAAGTAAGCTTTTCTTATTTCCGGACGAATGCGCAAACTATAGAAAGTCGTTATGAAGTAGAATGTGCATACTTTGTTGATTCCATTTATGAAATAAAACACATTTTCTAAAAACTCGTGTTTTTTAAGAAATCATGTAAACCTTCTAGAAGCTGTGATTTTAAAAAACAGGGGAAGTAAGCTTTTCTTATTTCCGGACGCATGCGCAAACTATAGAAAGTCGTTATGACGTAGAATGTGAATACTTTTTTGATACCATTTATCAAATAAAACACATTTTCTAAAAACTCGTGTTTTTTAGGAAATCATGTAAACCTTCTAGAAGTTGTGATTTTAAAAAATGGTGGAAGTAAGCTTTTCTTATTTCCGGACGAATGCGCAAACTATAGAAAGTCGTTATGAAATAGAATGTGCATACTTTGTTGATTCCATTTATGAAATAAAACACATTTTCTAAAAACTCGTGTTTTTTACGAAATGATGTAAACCTTCTAGAAGCTGTGTATTTCCAAACGCATGCGCAAACTATAGAACGTCGTTATGACGTAGAATGTGCATACTTTGTAGATTCCATTTATGAAATAAAACACATTTTCTAAAAACTCATGTTTTTTAACAAATCATGTAAACCTTCTAGAAGCTGTGATTTTAAAAAACGGGGGAAGTAGGCTTTTCTTATTTCCAAACGCATGCGCAAACTACAGAAGGTCGTTATGACGTAGAATGTGCATACTTTGTTGATTCCATTTATGAAATAAAACACATTGTCTAAAAACTCGTGTTTCTTAAGAAACCATGTAAACCTTCTAGAAGCTGTGATTTTGAAAAACGGTGGAAGAAAGCTTTTCTTATTTCCGGACGCATGCGCAAACTATAGAAAGTCGTTCTGACGTAGAATGTGCATACGTTGTAGATTCCATTTATGAAATAAAACACATTTTCTAAAAACTCGTGTTTTTTACGAAATCATGTAAACCTTCTAGAAGCTGTGATTTTAAAAAATGGTGGGAGTAAGCTTTTCTTATTTCCGGACGCATGCGCAATCTATATAAAGTCGTTATGACATAGAATATGCATACTTTGTTGATTCTATTTATGAAATAAAACACATTTTCTAAAAACTCATGTTTTTTATGAAATCATGCAAACCTTCTACAAGCTGTGATTTTAAAAAACGGGGGAAGTAAGCTTTTCTTATTTCCAAACGCATGCGCAAAGTATAGAAAGTCGTTATGACGTAGAATGTAGATACTTTGTTGATTCCATTTATGAAATAAAACACATATTCTAAAAACTCGTGTTTTTTACGAAATCATGTAAACCTTCTAGAAGCTGTGATTTTAAAAAACGGTGGAAGTAAGCTTTTCTTATTTCCGGACGCATGTGCAAACTATAGAAAGTCGTTATGACGTAGAATGTGCATACTTTGTAGATTCCAATTATGAAATAAAACACATTTTCTAAAAACTCGTGTTTTTTACGAAATGATGTAAACCTTCTAGAAGCTGTGATTTTAAAAAATGAGGGAAGTAAGATTTCTTATTTTCAGACGCATGCTCAAACTATAGAAAGTCGTTCTGACGTAGATTGTGCATACTTTGTAGATTCCATTTATGAAATAAAAGACATTTTCTAGAAACTCGTGTTTTTTACGAAATCATGTAAACCTTCTAGAAGCTGTGATTTTAAAAAACGGGGGAAGTAAGCTTTTCTTATTTCCGGACGCATGCACAAACTATAGAAAGTTGTTCTGACGTAGAATGTGCATACTTTGTAGATTCCATTTATGAAATAAAACACATTTTCTAAAAACTCGTGTTTTTTACGAAATCATGTATACCTTCTTGAAGCTGTGATTTTAAAAACGGGGGAAGTAAGCTTTTCTTATTTCCGGACGCATGCGCAAACTATAGAAAGTCGTTATGACGTAGAATGTGTATACTTTGTAGATTCCAGTTATGAAATAAAACACATTTTCTAAAAACTCTTGTTTTTTACGATATCATGTAAACCTTCTAGAAGCTGTGATTTTAAAAAACGGTGGAAGTAAGCTTTTCTTATTTCCGGACGCATGCGCAAACTATAGATAGCCGTTATGACGTAGAATGTGCATACTTTGTTGATTCTATTTATGAAATAACAAACATCTTCTAAAACCTCATGTTTTTTAAGAAATCATGTAAACCTTCTGGAAGCTGTGATTTTAAAAAACGAGGGAAGTAAGCTTTTCTTATTTCCAAATGCATGCGCAAACTATAGAATGTCGTTATGACGTAGAATGTGCATACTTTGTAGATTCCATTTATGAAATAAAACACATTTTCTAAAAACTCATGTTTTTTAAGAAATCATAGAAACCTTCTAGAAGCTGTGATTTTAAAAAACGGGGGAATTTAGATTTCTTATTTCCGGACACATGCACAAACTATAGAAGGTTTCTATAGAAATCATGTAAACCTTCTAGAAGCTGTGATTTTAAAAAACGGTGGAAGTAATCTTTTCTTTTTTCCGGACGAATGCACAAACTATAGAAATTCGTTATGACGTAGAATGTGCATACTTTGTTGATGCCATTTATGAAAGAAAACACATTTTCTAAAAATACGTGTTTTTTAAGAAATCATGTAAACCTTCTAGAAGCTGTGATTTTAAAAAACGGTGGAAGTAACCTTTTCTTATTTCCAAACGCATGCGCAAACTATAGAAAGTCGTTATGACGTAGAATGTGCATACTTTGTAGATTCGATTTATGAAATAAAACACATTTTCAAAAACTCGTGTTTTTTACGAAATCATGTAAACCTTCTAGAAGCTGTGATTTTAAAAAAAAGGGGAAGTAAGCTTTTCTTATTTCCAAACGCATGCGCAAACTATAGAAAGTCGTTATGACGTAGAATGTGCATACTTTGTTGATTCCATTTATGAAATAAAACACATTTTCTAAAAACTCGTGTTTTTTAAGAAATCATGTAAACCTTCTAGAAGCTGTGATTTTAAAAAATGGGGGAAGTAAGCTTTTCTTATTTCCAAACGCATGCACAAACTATAGAAAGTCGTTATGACGTAGAATGTGCATACTTTGTTGATTCCATTTATGAAATAAAACACATTTTCTAAAAACTCGTGTTTTTTACAAAATCATGTAAACCTTCTAGAAGCTGTGATTTTAAAAAACGGTGGAAGTAAGCTTTTCTTATTTCCGGACAAATGCGCAAACTATAGAAAGTCGTTATGACGTAGAATGTGCATACTTTGTTGATTCCATTTATGAAATAAAACAAATTTTCTAAAAACTCATGTTTTTTAAGAAATCATGTAAACCTTCTAGAAGCTGTGATTTTAAAAAACGGTGGAAGTATGCTTTTCTTATTTCCGGACGCATGCGCAAACTATAGAAAGTCGTTATGACGTAGAATGTGCATACTTTGTTGATTCTATTTATGAAATAAAACACATTTTCTAAAAACTCGTGTTTTTTAAGAAATCATGTAAACCTTCTAGAAGCTGTGATTTTAAAAAACGGGGGAAGTAAGCTTTTCTTATTTCCAAACGCATGCGCAAACTATAGAAAGTCGTTATGACGTAGAATGTGAATACTTTGTAGATTCCATTTATCAAATAAAACACATTTTCTAAAAACTCGTGTTTTTTAGGAAATCATGTAAACCTTCTAGAAGTTGTGATTTTAAAAAACGGTGGAAGTAAGCTTTTCTTATTTCCGGACTTACGCGCAAACTATAGAAAGTCGTTATGAAGTAGAATGTGCATACTTTGTTGATTCCATTTATGAAATAAAACACATTTTCTAAAAACTCATGTTTTTTAAGAAATCATGTAAACCTTCTACAAGTTGTGATTTTAAAAAACGGTGGAAGTAAGCTTTTCTTAATTCCAGATGCATGCGCAAACTATAGAAAGTCGTTATGACGTAGAATGTACATACTTTGTTGATTCCATTTATGAAATAAAACACATTTTCTAAAAACTCGTGTTTTTTAAGAAATCATGTAAACCTTCTAGAAGCTGTGATTTTAAAAAACGGGGGAAGTAAGCTTTTCTTATTTCCAAACGCATCCGCAAACTATAGAAAGTCGTTATGACGTAGAATGTTCATACTTTGTTGATTCAATTTATGAAATAAAACACATTTTCTAAAAACTCGTGTTTTTTAAGAAATCATGTAAACCTTCTACAAGCTATGATTTTAAAAAACGGTGGAAGTAAGCTTTTCTTATTTCCAAACGCATGCGCAAACTATAGAAAGTCGCTATGACGTAGAATGTGCATACTTTGTTGATTCCATTTATGAAATAAAACACATTATCTAAAAACTCATGTTTTTTACGAAATCATGTAAACCTTCTAGAAGTTGTGATTTTAAAAAACGGTGGAAGTAAGCTTTTCTTATTTCAAGACACATGCGCATACTATAGAAAGTCGTTATGATGTAGAATGTACATACGTTGTTGATTCCATTGATGAAATAAAACACATTTTCTAAAAACTCGTGTGTTTTAAGAAATCATGTAAACCTTCTAGAAGCTATGATTTTGAAAAATGGTGGAAGTAAGCTTTTCTTATTTTCGGACGCATTTGAAAACTATAGAAAGTCGTTATGACGTAGAATGTGCATACTTTGTTGATTCCATTTATGAAATAAAACACATTTTCTAATAACTTGTGTTTTTTAAGAAATCATGTAAACCTTCTAGAAGCTGTGATTTTAAAAAACGGGGGAAGTAAGCTTTTCTTATTTCCAAACGCATGCGCAAACTATAGAAAGTCGTTATGACGTAGAATGTTCATACTTTGTTGATTCAATTTCTGAAATAAAACACATTTTCTAAAAACTCATGTTTTTTAAGAAATCATGTAAACCTTCTAGAAGCTGTGATTTTAAAAAACAGGGGAAGTAAGCTTTTGTTATTTCCAGATGCATGCGCAAACTATAGAAAGTCGTTATGACGTAGAATTTGCATACTTTGTAGATTCCATTTCTGAAATAAAACACATTTTCTAAAAACTCGTGTTTTTTACGAAATCATGTAAACCTTCTAGTAGCTGTGATTTTAAAAAATGGTGGAAGTAAGCTTTTCTTATTTCAAGACACATGCGCATACTATAGAAAGTCGTTATGACGTAGAATGTACATACGTTGTTGATTCCATTGATGAAATAAAACACATTTTCTAAAAACTCGTGTTTTGTAAGAAATCATGTAAACCTTCTAGAAGCTGTGATTTTAAAAAACGAGGGAAGTAAGCTTTTCTTATTTCCAAACGCATGCGCAAACTATAGAAAGTCGTTATGATGTATAATGTGCATACTTTGTTCATTCCATTTATGAAATAAAACACATTTTCTAAAAACTCGTGTTTTTTAAGAAATCATGTAAACCTTCTAGAAGCTGTGATTTTAAAAAACGGGGGAAATAAGCTTTTCTTATTTCCAAACGCATGTGCAAACTTCAAAAAGTCGTCATGACGTAGAATGTGCATACTTTGTTGATTCCATTTATGAAATAAAACACATTTTCTAAAAACTCGTGTTTTTTAAGAAATCATGTAAACCTTCTAGAAGCTGTGATTTTAAAAAACGGTGGAAGTAAGCTTTTCTTATTTCCGGACGCATGCGCAAACTATAGAAAGTCGCTATGACGTAGAATGTGCATACTTTGTTGATTCCATTTATGAAATAAAACACATTTTCTAAAAACTCTTGTTTTTTACGAAATCATGTAAACCCTCTAGAAGCTGTGATTTTAAAAAATGGTGGAAGTAAGCTTTTCTTATTTCCGGACGCATGCGCAAACTATAGAAAGTCGTTATGACGTAGAATGTGCATACTTTGTTGATTCCACTGATGAAATAAAACACATTTTCTAAAAACTCGTGTTTTGTAAGAAATCATCTAAACCTTCTAGAAGCTGTGATTTTAAAAAACGGGGGAAGTAAGCCTTTCTTATTTCCAAACGCATCCGCAAACTATAGAAAGTCGTTATGAGGTAGAATGTGCATACTTTGTTCATTCCATTTATGAAATAAAACACATTTTCTAAAAACTCGTGTTTTTTAAGAAATCATGTAAACCTTCTAGAAGCTTTGATTTTAAAAAGCGGGGGAAGTAAGCTTTTCTTATTTCCAAACGCATGCGCAAACTATAGAAAGTATTTATGATGTAGAATGTGCATACTTTGTTCATTCCATTTATGAAATAAAACACATTTTCTAAAAACTCGTGTTTTTTACAAAATCATGTAAACCTTCTAGAAGCTGTGATTTTAAAAAACGGTGGAAGTAAGCTTTTCTTATTTCCGGACGCATGCGCAAACTATAGAAAGTCGTTATGACGTATAATGTGCATACTTTGTTGATTCCATTTATGAAATAAAACACATTTTCTAAAAACTCGTGTTTTTTAAGAAATCATGTAAACCTCCTAGAAGATGTGATTTTAAAAAACAGGGGAAGTAAGCTTTTCTTATTTCCGGACGAATGCGCAAACTATAGAAAGTCATTATGACCTAGAATGTGCATACTTTGTAGATTCCATTTATGAAATAAAACACATTTTCTAAAATCTCGTGTTTTTTACGAAATCATGTAAACCTTCTAGAAGCTGTGATTTTAAAAAACGGTGGAAGTAAGCTTTTCTTATTTCCGGACGAATGCGCAAACTATACAAAGTCGTTATGACGTAGAATGTGCATACTTTGTTCATTCAATTTATGAAATAAAACACATTTTCTAAAAACTCGTGGTTTTTACGAAATCATGTAAACCTTCTAGAAGCTGTGATTTTAAAAAATGGTGGAAGCAAGCTTTTCTAATTTCCGGTCGAATGCGCAAACTATAGAAAGTCGTTATGACGTAGAATGTGCATACTTTGTTTATTCCATTTATGAAATAAAACACATTTTCTAAAAACTCGTGTTTTCTAAGAAATCATGTAAACCTTCTAGAAGCTGTGATTTTAAAAAACAGTAGAAGTAAGCTTTTCTTATTTCCGGACGCATGCGCAAACTATAGAAAGTCGTTATGACGTAGAGTGTGCATACTTTGTTGATTCCATTTAAGAAATAAAACACATTTTCTAAAAACTTGTGTTTTTTAAGAAATCATGTAAACCTTCTAGAAGCTGTGATTTTAAAAAACAGGGGAAGTAAGCTTTTCTTATTTTCAAAACACATGCGCAAACTATAGGAAGTCGTTATGATGTAGAATGTGCATACTTTGTTGATTGCATTTATGAAATAAAACTCATTTTCTAAAAACTCGTGTTTTTTAAGAAATCATGTAAACCTTCTAGAAGCTATGAGTTTAAAAAACGGGGGAAGTAAGCTTTTCTTATTTCCGGACGAATGCGCAAACTATAGAAATTCGTTATGACGTAGAATGTGCATACTTTGTAGATTCCATTTATGAAATAAAACACATGTTCTAAAAACTCGTGTTTTTTACGAAATCATGTAAACCTTCTAGAAGCTGTGATTTTAAAAAACAGTGGAAGTAAGCTTTTCTTATTTCCGGACGAATGCGCAAACTATAGAAAGTCGTTATGACGTAGAATGTGCATACTTTGTTCATTCCATTTATGAAATAAAACATATTTTCTAAAAACTCATCTTTTTTACGAAATCATGTAAACCTTCTAGAAGCTGTGATTTTAAAAAACGGTGGAAGTAAGCTTTTCTTATTTCCAGACGCATGCGAAAACTATAGAAAGTCGTTATGATATAGAATGTGCATGCTTTGTTGATTCCATTGATGAAATAAAACACATTTTCTAAAAACTCGTGTTTTGTAAGAAATCATGTAAACCTTCTAGAAGTTGTGATTTTAAAAAACGGGGGAAGTAAGCTTTTCTTATTTCCAAACGCATGCGCAAACTATAGAAAGTCGTTATGATGTAGAATATGCATACTTTGTTGATTCCATTTATGAAATAAAACACATTTTCTAAAAACTCGTGTTTTTTAAGAAATCATGTAAACCTTTTAGAAGTTGGGATTTTAAAAAACGGGGGAAGTAAGCTTTCCTTATTTCCGGACGAATGCGCAAACTATAGAAAGTCGTTATGACGTAGAATGTGCATACTTTGTATATTCCATATATGAAATAAACACATTTTCTAAAAATTCGTGTTTTTTAAGAAATCATGTAAACCTTCTAGAAGCTGTGATTTTAAAAAACGGTGGAAGTAAGCTTTTCTTATTTCCGGACGAATGCGCAAACTATAGAAAGTCGTTATGATGTAGAATGTGCATACTTTGTTCATTCCATTTATGAAATAAAACACATTTTCTAAAAACTCGTGTTTTTTACGAAATCATGTAAACCTTCTAGAAGCTGTGATTTTAAAAAACGGTGGAAGTAAGCTTTTCTTATTTCCACACGCATGCGCAAACTATAGAAAGTCGTTATGACGTAGAATGTGCATACTTTGTTGATTCCATTGATGAAATAAAAGACATTTTCTAAAAACTCGTGTTTTGTAAGAAATCATGTAAACCTTCTATAAGTTGTGATTTTAAAAAACGGGGGAAGTAAGCTTTTCTTATTTCCAAACGCATGCGCAAACTATAGAAAGTCGTTATGACGTTGAATATGCATACTTTGTTGATTCCATTTATGAAATAAAACACATTTTCTAAAACCTCGTGTTTTTTAATAAATCATGTAAACCTTCTAGAAGTTGTGATTTTAAAAAACGGGGGAAGTAAGCTTTTCTTATTTCCAAACGCATGCGCAAACTATAGAAAGTCGTTATGATGTAGAATATGCATACTTTGTTGATTCCATTTATGAAATAAAACACATTTTCTAAAAACTCTTGTTTTTTACGAAATCATGTAAACACTCTAGAAGCTGTGATTTTAAAAAATGGTGGAAGTAAGCTTTTCTTATTTCCGGACGCATGCTCAAACTATAGAAAGTCGTTCTGACGTAGAATGTGCATACTTTGTTGATTCCATTGATGAAATAAAACACATTTTCTAAAAACTCGTGTTTTGTAAGAAATCATGTAAACCTTCTAGAAGCTGTGATTTTAAAAAACCATGGAAGAAAGCTTTTCTTATTTCCGGACGCATGCACAAACAATAGAAAGTCGTTATGAGGTAGAATGTGCATAGTTTGTAAATTCCATTTATGAAATAAAACACATTTTCTAAAAACTCGTGCTTTTTACGAAATCATGTAAACCTTCTAGAAGCTGTGATTTTAAAAAGCGTGGGAAGCAAGCTTTTCGTATTTCCAAACGCATGCGCAAACCATAGAAAGTCGTTATGACGTAGAATGTGCATACATTGTAGATTCCATTTATGAAATAAAACACATTTTAAAAAACTCGTGTTTTTTACGAAATCATGTAATCCTTCTAGAAGCTGTGATTTTAAAAAACGGTGAAAGTAAGCTTTTCTTATTTCTGGGCGCATACGCAAACTATAGAAAATTGTTATGACGTAGAATGTGCATACTTTGTTGATTCCATTTATGAAATAAAACACATTTTCTAAAAACTCGTGTTTTTTAAGAAATCATGTAAACCTTCTAGAAGCTGTGATTTTAAAAAACGGGGGAAATAAGCTTTTCTTATTTCCAAACGCATGCGAAAACTATAGAAAGTCATTATGACGTAGACTGTGCATACTTTGTTGATGCCATTTATGAAAGAAAACACATTTTCTAAAAATACGTGTTTTTTAAGAAATCATGTAAACCTTCTAGAAGCTGTGATTTTAAAAAACGGTGGAAGTAACCTTTTCATATTTCCAAATGCATGCGCAAACCACAGAAAGTCGTTATGACGTACAATGTGCATGCTTTGTAGATTCCATTTATGAAATAAAACACATTTTCAAAAACTCGTGTTTTTTACGAAATCATGTAAACCTTCTAGAAGCTGTGATTTTAAACAAAAAGGGGAAGTAAGCTTTTCTTATTTCCGGATGCATGCGCAAACTATAGAAAGTCGTTATGACTTAGAATGTGCATACTTTGTAGATTACATTTATGAAATAAAACACATTTTCTAAAAACTCGTGTTTTTTACGAAATCATGTAAACCTTCTAAAAGCCGTGATTTTAAAAAACGAGGGAAGTAAGATTTCTTATTTCCGGACGCATGCTCAAACTATAGAAAGTCGTTCTGACGTAGATTGTGCATATTTTGTAGATTCCATTTATGAAATAAAACACATTTTCTAAACACTCGTGTTTTTTACGAAATCATGTAAACCTTCTAGAAGCTGTGATTTTAAAAAACGGTGGAAGTAAGCTTTTCTTATTTCCGGAGGCATGCGCAAACAATAGAAAGTCGTTATGACGTAGAATGTGCATACTTTGTAGATTCCATTTATGAAATAAACCACATTTTCAAAAACCCGTGTTTTTTACGAAATCATGTAAACCTTCTAGAAGCTGTGATTTTAAAAAACGGTGGAAGTAAGCTTTTCTTATTTCCGGACAAATGCACAAACTATAGAAAGTTGTTATGATGTAGAATGTGCATACTTTGTTGATTCCATTTATGAAATAAAACACATTTTCTAAAAGCTCGTGTTTTTTAAGAAATCATGTAAACATTCTAGAAGCTGTGATTTTAAAAAACGGTGGAAGTAATCTTTTCTTATTTCCGGACGCATGCGCAAACTATAGAAATTCGTTATGACGTAGAATGTGCATACTTTGTTGATTCCATTTATGAAAGAAAACACATTTTCTAAAAACTCGTATTTTTTAAGAAATCATGTAAACCTTCTAGAAGCTGTGATTTTAAAAAACGGTGGAAGTAAGCTTTTCTTATTTCCAAACGCATCCGCAAATTATAGAAAGTCGTTATGACGTAGAATGTGCATACTTTCTTGATTCCATTTATGAAATAAAACACATTTTCCAAAAACTAGTGTTTTTTAAGATATCATGTAAACCTTCTAGAAGCTGTGATTTTAAAAAACGGGGGAAGTAAGCTTTTCTTATTTCCAAATGCATGCGCAAACTATAGAAAGTTCTTATGACGTAGAATGTGCATACTTTGTTGATTCCATTTATGAAATATAACACTTTTTCCATAGACTCGTGTTTTTTAAGAAATCATGTAAATCTTCTAGAAGGTGTGACTTTAAAAAACGGGGGAAGTAAGCTTTTCTTATTTCCGGACGCATGTGCAAACTATAGAATGTCGTTATGACGTAGAATGTGCATACTTAGTAGATTCCATTTATGAAATAAAACACATTTTCTAAAAACTCGTGTTTTTTAAGAAATCATGTAAACCTTCTAGAAGCTGTGATTTTAAAAAACGGGGGAAGTAAGATTTCTTATTTCCGGACTCATGCAAAAACTATAGAAAGTCTGTCTGACGTAGAATGTGCATACGTTGTAGATTCCATTTATGAAATAAAACACATTTTCTAAAAACTCGTGTTTTTTATGAAATCATGTAAACCTTCTAGAAGCTGTGATTTTAAAAAATGGTGGGAGTAAGCTTTTCTTATTTCCGGACGCATGCGCAATCTATATAAAGTCGTTATGACATAGAATATGCATACTTTGTTGATTCTATTTATGAAATAAAACACATTTTCTAAAAACTCGTGTTTTTTAAGAAATCATGTAAACCTTCTAGAAGCTATGAGTTTAAAAAACGGGGGAAGTAAGCTTTTCTTATTTCCGGACGAATGCGCAAACTATAGAAATTCGTTATGACGTAGAATGTGCATACTTTGTAGATTCCATTTATGAAATAAAACACATGTTCTAAAAACTCGTGTTTTTTACGAAATCATGTAAACCTTCTAGAAGCTGTGATTTTAAAAAACAGTGGAAGTAAGCTTTTCTTATTTCCGGACGAATGCGCAAACTATAGAAAGTCGTTATGACGTAGAATGTGCATACTTTGTTCATTCCATTTATGAAATAAAACACATTTTCTAAAAACTCATCTTTTTTACGAAATCATGTAAACCTTCTAGAAGCTGTGATTTTAAAAAACGGTGGAAGTAAGCTTTTCTTATTTCCAGACGCATGCGAAAACTATAGAAAGTCGTTATGATATAGAATGTGCATGCTTTGTTGATTCCATTGATGAAATAAAACACATTTTCTAAAAACTCGTGTTTTGTAAGAAATCATGTAAACCTTCTAGAAGTTGTGATTTTAAAAAACGGGGGAAGTAAGCTTTTCTTATTTCCAAACGCATGCGCAAACTATAGAAAGTCGTTATGATGTAGAATATGCATACTTTGTTGATTCCATTTATGAAATAAAACACATTTTCTAAAAACTCGTGTTTTTTAAGAAATCATGTAAACCTTTTAGAAGTTGGGATTTTAAAAAACGGGGGAAGTAAGCTTTCCTTATTTCCGGACGAATGCGCAAACTATAGAAAGTCGTTATGACGTAGAATGTGCATACTTTGTATATTCCATATATGAAATAAACACATTTTCTAAAAATTCGTGTTTTTTAAGAAATCATGTAAACCTTCTAGAAGCTGTGATTTTAAAAAACGGTGGAAGTAAGCTTTTCTTATTTCCGGACGAATGCGCAAACTATAGAAAGTCGTTATGATGTAGAATGTGCATACTTTGTTCATTCCATTTATGAAATAAAACACATTTTCTAAAAACTCGTGTTTTTTACGAAATCATGTAAACCTTCTAGAAGCTGTGATTTTAAAAAACGGTGGAAGTAAGCTTTTCTTATTTCCACACGCATGCGCAAACTATAGAAAGTCGTTATGACGTAGAATGTGCATACTTTGTTGATTCCATTGATGAAATAAAAGACATTTTCTAAAAACTCGTGTTTTGTAAGAAATCATGTAAACCTTCTATAAGTTGTGATTTTAAAAAACGGGGGAAGTAAGCTTTTCTTATTTCCAAACGCATGCGCAAACTATAGAAAGTCGTTATGACGTTGAATATGCATACTTTGTTGATTCCATTTATGAAATAAAACACATTTTCTAAAACCTCGTGTTTTTTAATAAATCATGTAAACCTTCTAGAAGTTGTGATTTTAAAAAACGGGGGAAGTAAGCGTTTTTTATTTCCAGACGCATGCGCAAACAATAGAAATTCGTTATGATGTAGAATGTGCATACTTTTTTGATTCCATTTATGAAATAAAACACATTTTCTAAAAACTCTTGTTTTTTACGAAATCATGTAAACACTCTAGAAGCTGTGATTTTAAAAAATGGTGGAAGTAAGCTTTTCTTATTTCCGGACGCATGCTCAAACTATAGAAAGTCGTTCTGACGTAGAATGTGCATACTTTGTTGATTCCATTGATGAAATAAAACACATTTTCTAAAAACTCGTGTTTTGTAAGAAATCATGTAAACCTTCTAGAAGCTGTGATTTTAAAAAACCATGGAAGAAAGCTTTTCTTATTTCCGGACGCATGCACAAACAATAGAAAGTCGTTATGAGGTAGAATGTGCATAGTTTGTAAATTCCATTTATGAAATAAAACACATTTTCTAAAAACTCGTGCTTTTTACGAAATCATGTAAACCTTCTAGAAGCTGTGATTTTAAAAAGCGTGGGAAGCAAGCTTTTCGTATTTCCAAACGCATGCGCAAACCATAGAAAGTCGTTATGACGTAGAATGTGCATACATTGTAGATTCCATTTATGAAATAAAACACATTTTAAAAAACTCGTGTTTTTTACGAAATCATGTAATCCTTCTAGAAGCTGTGATTTTAAAAAACGGTGAAAGTAAGCTTTTCTTATTTCTGGGCACATACGCAAACTATAGAAAATTGTTATGACGTAGAATGTGCATACTTTGTTGATTCCATTTATGAAATAAAACACATTTTCTAAAAACTCGTGTTTTTTAAGAAATCATGTAAACCTTCTAGAAGCTGTGATTTTAAAAAACGGGGGAAATAAGCTTTTCTTATTTCCAAACGCATGCGAAAACTATAGAAAGTCATTATGACGTAGACTGTGCATACTTTGTTGATGCCATTTATGAAAGAAAACACATTTTCTAAAAATACGTGTTTTTTAAGAAATCATGTAAACCTTCTAGAAGCTGTGATTTTAAAAAACGGTGGAAGTAACCTTTTCATATTTCCAAATGCATGCGCAAACCACAGAAAGTCGTTATGACGTACAATGTGCATGCTTTGTAGATTCCATTTATGAAATAAAACACATTTTCAAAAACTCGTGTTTTTTACGAAATCATGTAAACCTTCTAGAAGCTGTGATTTTAAACAAAAAGGGGAAGTAAGCTTTTCTTATTTCCGGATGCATGCGCAAACTATAGAAAGTCGTTATGACTTAGAATGTGCATACTTTGTAGATTACATTTATGAAATAAAACACATTTTCTAAAAACTCGTGTTTTTTACGAAATCATGTAAACCTTCTAAAAGCCGTGATTTTAAAAAACGAGGGAAGTAAGATTTCTTATTTCCGGACGCATGCTCAAACTATAGAAAGTCGTTCTGACGTAGATTGTGCATATTTTGTAGATTCCATTTATGAAATAAAACACATTTTCTAAACACTCGTGTTTTTTACGAAATCATGTAAACCTTCTAGAAGCTGTGATTTTAAAAAACGGTGGAAGTAAGCTTTTCTTATTTCCGGAGGCATGCGCAAACAATAGAAAGTCGTTATGATGTAGAATGTGCATACTTTGTAGATTCCATTTATGAAATAAACCACATTTTCAAAAACCCGTGTTTTTTACGAAATCATGTAAACCTTCTAGAAGCTGTGATTTTAAAAAACGGTGGAAGTAAGCTTTTCTTATTTCCGGACAAATGCACAAACTATAGAAAGTTGTTATGATGTAGAATGTGCATACTTTGTTGATTCCATTTATGAAATAAAACACATTTTCTAAAAGCTCGTGTTTTTTAAGAAATCATGTAAACATTCTAGAAGCTGTGATTTTAAAAAACGGTGGAAGTAATCTTTTCTTATTTCCGGACGCATGCGCAAACTATAGAAATTCGTTATGACGTAGAATGTGCATACTTTGTTGATTCCATTTATGAAAGAAAACACATTTTCTAAAAACTCGTATTTTTTAAGAAATCATGTAAACCTTCTAGAAGCTGTGATTTTAAAAAACGGTGGAAGTAAGCTTTTCTTATTTCCAAACGCATGCGCAAATTATAGAAAGTCGTTATGACGTAGAATGTGCATACTTTCTTGATTCCATTTATGAAATAAAACACATTTTCCAAAAACTAGTGTTTTTTAAGATATCATGTAAACCTTCTAGAAGCTGTGATTTTAAAAAACGGGGGAAGTAAGATTTCTTATTTCCGGACTCATGCAAAAACTATAGAAAGTCTGTCTGACGTAGAATGTGCATACGTTGTAGATTCCATTTATGAAATAAAACACATTTTCTAAAAACTCGTGTTTTTTATGAAATCATGTAAACCTTCTAGAAGCTGTGATTTTAAAAAATGGTGGGAGTAAGCTTTTCTTATTTCCGGACGCATGCGCAATCTATATAAAGTCGTTATGACATAGAATATGCATACTTTGTTGATTCTATTTATGAAATAAAACACATTTTCTAAAAACTCGTGTTTTTTAAGAAATCATGTAAACCTTCTACAAGCTGTGATTTTAAAAAACGGGGGAAGTAAACTTTTCTTATTTCCAAACGCATGCTCAAAGTATAGAAAGTCGTTATGACGTAGAATGTAGATACTTTGTTGATTCCATTTATGAAATAAAACACATATTCTAAAAACTCGTGTTTTTTGCGAAATCATGTAAACCTTCTAGAAGCTGTGATTTTAAAAAACGGTGGAAGTAAGCTTTTCTTATTTCCGGACGCATGCGCAAACTATAGAAAGTCGTTATGACGTAGAATGTGCATACTTTGTAGATTCCATTTATGAAATAAAACACATTTTCTAAAAACTCGTGTTTTTTACGAAATGATGTAAACCTTCTAGAAGCTGTGATTCTAAAAAATGAGGGAAGTAAGATTTCTTATTTTCAGACGCATGCTCAAACTATAGAAAGTCGTTCTGACGTAGATTGTGCATACTTTGTAGATTCCATTTATGAAATAAAACACATTTTCTACAAACTCGTGTTTTTTACGAAATCATGTAAACCTTCTAGAAGCTGTGATTTTAAAAAACGGGGGAAGTAAGATTTCTTATTTCCGGACGCATGCACAAACTATAGAAAGTCGTTCTGACGTAGAATGTGCATACTTTGTAGAGTCCATTTATGAAATAAAACACATTTTCTAAAAACTCGTGTTTTTTACGAAATCATGTAAACCTTCTTGAAGCTGTGATTTTAAAAACTTGTGGAAGTAAGCTTTTCTTATTTCCAGACGCATGCGCAATCTATATAAATTCGTTATGACATAGAATATGCATACTTTGTTGATTCTATTTATGAAATAAAACACATTTTCTAAAAACTCGTGTTTTTTAAGAAATCATGTAAACCTTCTAGAAGCTGTGATTTTAAAAAACGGGGGAAGTAAGCTTTTCTTATTTCCAAACACATGCGCAAAGTATAGAAAGTCGTTATGATGTAGAATGTGCATACTTTGTTGATTCCATTTATGAAATAAAACACATTTTCTAAAAACTCGTGTCTTTTACGAAATCATGTAAACCTTCTAGAAGCTGTGATTTTAAAAAACGGTGGAAGTAAGATTTTCTTATTTCCGGATGCATGCGCAAACTATAGAATGTCGTTATGATGTAGAATGTGCATACTTTGTTGATTCCATTTATGAAATAAAACACATTTTCTAAAAACTTGTGCTTTTTAAGAAATCATGTAAACCTTCTAGAAGCTGTGATTTTAAAAAGCGGTGGAAGTAAGCTTTTCTTATTTCCGGAGGCATGCGCAAACTATAGAAAGTCCTTATGACGTAGAATGTGCATACTTTGTTGATTCCATTTATGAAATAAAACACATTTTCTAAAAACTCGTGTTTTTTACGAAATCATGTAAACCTTCTAGAAGTTGTGATTTTAAAAAACGGTGGAAGTAAGCTTTTCTTTTTTCCGGTCGAATGCGGAAACTATAGAAAGTCGTTATTACGTAGAATGTGCATACTTTGTTGATTCCATTTATGAAATAAAACACATTTTCTAAAAACTCGTGTTTTTTAAGAAATCATGTAAACCTTCTAGAAGCTGTGATTTTAAAAAACGGTGGAAGTAAGCTTTTCTTATTTCTGGACGCATGCGTAAACTATAGAAAGTCGTTATGACATAGAACGTGGATACTTTGTAGATTCCATTGATGAAATAAAACACATTTTCTAAAAACTCGTGTTTTTTACGAAATCATGTAAACCTTCTAGAAGCTGTGATTTCTAAAAATGGGGGAAGTAATCTTTTCTTATTTCCGGACGCATGCGCAAACAATAGAAAGTCGTTATGACGTAGAATGTGCATAGTTTGTAGATTCCATTGATGAAATAAAACACATTTTCTAAAAACTCGTGTTTTTTAAGAAATCATGTAAACCCTCTAGAAGCTGTGATTTTAAAAAATGGGGGAAGTAAGATTTATTATTTTCGGACGCATTCTCAAACTATAGAAAGTCGTTCTGACGTAGAATGTGCATACTTTGTAGATTCCATTTATGAAATAAAACACATTTTCTAAAAACTCGTGTTTTTTACGAAATCATGTAAACCTTCTAGAAGCTGTGATTTTAAAAAAATGTGGAAGTAAGCTTTTCTTATTTCCAAACGCATGCGCAAACTATAGAAAGTTCTTATGAGGTAGAATGTGCATACTTTGTTGATTCCATTTATGAAATAAAATACATTTTCCAAAGACTCGTGTTTTTTAAGAAATCATGTAAATCTTCTAGAAGCTGTGATTTTAAAAAACGGTGGAAGTAAGCTTTTCTTATTTCTGGACGCTTGCGTAAACTATAGAAAGTCGTTATGACATAGAATGTGCATACTTTGTAGATTCCATTTATGAAATAAAACACATTTTCTAAAAACTCGTGTTTTTTACGAAATCATGTAAACCTTCTAGAAGTTGTGATTTTAAAAAACGGTGGAAGTAAGCTTTTCTTTTTTCCGGTCGAATGCGGAAACTATAGAAAGTCGTTATTACGTAGAATGTGCATACTTTGTTGATTCCATTTATGAAATAAACCACATTTTCTAAAAACTCGTGTTTTTTAAGAAATCATGTAAACCTTCTAGAAGCTGTCATTTTAAAAAACGGTGGAAGTAAGCTTTTCTTATTTCCGGACGAATGCGCAAACTATAGAAAGTTTGTATGACATAGAAGGTGCATACTTTGTAGATTCCATTTATGAAATAAAACACATTTTCTAAAAACTCGTGTTTTTTACGAAATCATGTAAACCTTCTAGAAGCTGTGATTTTAAAAAACGGTGGAAGTAAGCTTTTCTTATTTCTGGACACATGCGCAAACGATAGAAACTCGTTATGACGTAGAATGTGCATACTTTGTTGATTCCATTTATAAAAAAAAACACATTTTCTAAAAACTCGTGTTTCTTAAGAAATCATGTAAACCTTCTAGAAGCCGTGATTTTAAAAAACGAGGGAAGTAAGCTTTTCTTATTTCCGGATGCATGCGCAAACTATAGAAAGTCGTTAGGACGTAGAATGTGCATACTTTGTAGATTCCATTTATGAAATAAAACACATTTTCTAAAAACTCGTGTTTTTTACGAAATCATGTAAACCTTCTAGAAGCTGTGATTTTAAAAAACGGTGGAAGTAAGCTTTTCTTATTTCCAAACGCATGCGCAAACTATAGAAAGTTTTTATGAGGTAGAATGTGCATACTTTGTTGATTCCATTTATGAAATAAAATACAATTTCCAAAGACTCGTGTTTTTTAAGAAATCATGTAAATCTTCTAGAAGCTGTGATTTTAAAAAACGGGGGAAGTAAGCTTTTCTTATTTCGAAACGCATGCGCAAACTATAGAATGTCGTTATGACATAGAATGTGCATACTTTGTAGATTCCATTTATGAAATAAAACACATTTTCTAAAAACTCGTGTTTTTTAAGAAATCATGTAAACCTTCTAGAAGCTGTGATTTTAAAAAACGGGGGAAGTAAGATTTCTTATTTCCGGACGCATGCGCAAACTATAGAAAGTTGTTCTGACGTAGAATGTGCATACTTTGTAGATTCCATTTTTTAAATAAAACACATTTTCTAAAAACTCATGTTTTTTAAGAAATCATGTAAACCTTCTAGAAGCTGTGATTTAAAAAAAAGGTCGAAGTAAGCTTTTCTTATTTCCGTACGCATGCGCAAACTATAGAATGTCGTTATGACGTAGAATGTGCATACTTTGTTGATTCCATTTATGCAATAAAATACATTTTCCAAAGACTCGTGTTTTTTAAGAAATCATGTAAACCTTCTAGAAGCTGTGATTTTAAAAAACGATGGAAGTAAGCTTTTCTTATTTCCGGACGCATGCGCAAACTATAGAATGTCGTTATGACGTAGAATGTGCATACTTTGTAGATTCCATTTATGAAATAAAACACATTTTCTAAAAACTCGTGTTATTTAAGAAATCATGTAAACCTTCTAGAAGCTGTGATTTTAAAAAACGGTCGAAGTAAGCTTTTCTTATTTCCGGACGCATGCGCAAACTATAGAATGTCGTTATGACGTAGAATGTGCATACTTTGTTGATTCCATTTATGCAATAAAATACATTTTCCAAAGACTCGTGTTTTTTAAGAAATCATGTAAACCTTCTAGAAGCTGTGATTTTAAAAAACGATGGAAGTAAGCTTTTCTTATTTCCGGACGCATGCGCAAACTATAGAAAGTCGTTATGACGTAGAATGTGCATACTTTGTAGATTCCATTTATCAAATAAAACACATTTTCTAAAAACTCGTGTTTTTTACGAAATCATGTAAACCTTCTAGAAGCTATTATTTTAAAAAACGGTGGAAGTAAGCTTTTCTTATTTCCGGACGCATGCGCAAACTATAGAAAGTCGTTATGACATAGAATGTGCATACTTTGTTGATTCCATTTATGAAATAAAACACATTTTCTAAAAACTCATGTTTTTTAACAAATGATGTAAACCTTCTAGAAGCTGCGATTTTAAAAAACAGGGGAATTAAGCTTTTCTTATTTCCAAACGCATACGCAAACTATAGAAAGTCGTTATGACGTAGAATGTGCATACTTTGTTTATTCCATTTATGAAGTAAAACACATTTTCTAAAAACTCGTTTTTTTAAAGAAATTATGTAAACCTTCTAGAAGCTGTGATTTTAAAAAACGGGGGAGGTAAGCTTTTCTTATTTCCGGACACATGCGCAAACTATAGAAAGTCGTTATGACGTAGAATGTGCATACTTTGTTGATTCCATTTATGAAATGAAACACATTTTCTAAAAACTCGTGTTTTTTACGAAATCATGTAAACCTTCCAGAAGCTGTGATTTTAAAAAACGGGGGAAGTAAGCTTTTCTTATTTCCAGACGCATGCGCAAACTATAGAAAGTAGTTATGACGAAGAATGTGCATACTTTGTAGAATCCATTTATGAAATAAAACACATTTTCTAAAAACTCGTGTTTTTTACGAACTCATGTAAACCTTCTAGAAGCTATTATTTTAAAAAACGGTGGAAGTAAGCTTTTCTTATTTCCGGATGCATGCGCAAAATATAGAAAGTCGTTATGACGTAGAATGTGCATACTTTGTTGATTCCATTTATGAAATAAAAGACATTTTCTAAAAACTCGTGTTTTTTACGAAATCATGTAAACCTTCTAGAAGCTGTGATTTTAAAAAACGGGGGAAGTAAGCTTTTCTTATATCCAAACGCATGCGCAAACTATAGAAATTCGTTATGACGTAGAATGTGCATACTTTGTTGATTCCATTTATGAAATAAAACACATTTTCTAAAAACTCGTGTTTTTTAAGACATCATTTAAACCTTCTAGAAGCTGTGATTTTAAAAAACGGGGGAAGTAAGCTTTTCTTATTTCCGGACGCATGCGCAAACTATAGAAAGTCGTTATGACGTAGAATGTGCATACTTTGTAGATTCCATTTATGAAATAAAACACATTTTCTAGAAACTCGTGTTTTTTACGAAATCATGTAAACCTTCTAGAAGCTATTATTTTAAAAAACGGTGGAAGTAAGCTTTTCTTATTTCCGGACGCATGCGCAAACTATAGAAAGTCGTTATGACGTAGAATGTGCATACTTTGTTGATTCCATTTATGAAATAAAGCACATTTTCTAAAAACTCGTGTTTTTTACGAAATCATGTAAACCTTCTAGAAGCTATTATTTTAAAAAACGGTGGAAGTAAGCTTTTCTTATTTCCGGACGCATGCGCAAACTATAGAAAGTCCTTATGACGTAGAATGTGCATACTTTGTTGATTCCATTTATGAAATAAAGCACATTTTCTAAAAACTCGTGTTTTTTACGAAATCATGTAAACCTTCTAGAAGCTATTATTTTAAAAAACGGTGGAAGTAAGCTTTTCTTATTTCCGGACGCATGCGCAAACTATAGAAAGTCGTTATGACATAGAATGTGCATACTTTGTAGATTCCATTTATGAAATAAAACACATTTTCTAAAAACTCATGTTTTTTAACAAATCATGTAAAACTTCTAGAAGCTGTGATTTTAAAAAACGGGGGAAGTAAGCTTTTCTTATTTCCAAACGCATGCGCAAACTATAGAAAGTCGTTACGACGTAGAATGTGCATACTTTGTTGATTCCATTGATGAAAGAAAACACATTTTCTAAAAACTTGTGTTTTTTAAGAAATCATGTAAACCTTCTAGAAGCTGTGATTTTTGAAAAACGGTGGAAGTAAGCTTTTCTTATGTCCGGACGCATGTGCAAACTATAGAAAGTCCTTATGACGTAGAATGTGCATACATTGTTGATTCCATTTATGAAATAAAACACATTTTCTAAAAACTCGTGTTTTTTACAAAATCATGTAAACCTTCTAGAAGCTGTGATTTTAAAAAATGGTGCAAGTAAGCTTTTCTTATTTCCGGATGCATGCGCAAACTATAGAAAGTCGTTATCACGTAGAATGTGCATACTTTGTAGATTCCATTTATGAAATAAAGCACATTTTCTAAAAACTTGTGTTTTTTACGAAATCATGTAAACCTTCTAGATGCTGTGATTTTAAAAAACGGTGGAAGTAAGCTTTTCTTATTTCCGGACGAATGCGCAAACTATAGAAAGTCATTATGACGTAGAATGTGCATACTTTGTTGATTCCATTTATGAAATAAAACACATTTTCTAAAAACTCGTGTTTTTTAAGAAATCATGTAAACCTTCTAGAAGCTGTGATTTTAAAAAACAGTGGAAGTAAGCTTTTCTTATTTCTGGACGCATGCGTAAACTATAGAAAGTCGTTATGACATAGAACGTGGATACTTTGTAGATTCCATTGATGAAATAAAACACATTTTCTAAAAACTCGTGTTTTTTACGAAATCATGTAAACCTTCTAGAAGTTGTGATTTCTAAAAATGGGGGAAGTAAGCTTTTCTTATTTCCGGACGCATGCGCAAACAATAGAAAGTCGTTATGACGTAGAATGTGCATAGTTTGTAGATTCCATTTATGAAATAAAACACATTTTCTAAAAACTCGTGTTTTTTACGAAATCATGTAAACCTTCTAGAAGCTGTGATTTTAAAAAATGGGCGAAGAAAGATTTCTTATTTCCGGACGCATGCACAAACTATAGAAATTCGTTCTGACGTAGAATGTGCATACTTTGTAGATTCCATTTATGAAATAAAACACATTTTCTAAAAACTCGTGTTTTTTATGAAATCATGTAAACATTCTTGAAGCTGTGATTTTAAAAAATTGTGGAAGTAAGCTTTTCTTATTTCCGGACGCATGCGCAATCTATATAAATTCGTTATGACATAGAATATGCATACTTTGTTGATTCTATTTATGAAATAAAACACATTTTCTAAAAACTCGTGTTTTTTAAGAAATCATGTAAACCTTCTAGAAGCTGTGATTTTAAAAAACGGGGGAAGTAAGCTTTTCTTATTTCCAAACGCATGCGCAAAGTATAGAAAGTCGTTATGACGTAGAATGTACATACTTTGTTGATTGCATTTATGAAATAAAACACATATTCTAAAAACTCGTGTTTTTTACGAAAACATGTAAACCTTCTAGAAGCTGTGATTTTAAAAAACGGTGGAAGTAAGATTTTCTTATTTCCGGACGCATGCGCAAACTATAGAATGTCGTTATGATGTAGAATGTTCATACTTTGTTGATTCCATTTATGAAATAAAACACATTTTCTAAGAACTCGTCTTTTTTAAGAAATCATGTAAACCTTCTAGAAGCTGTGATTTTAAAAAGCGGTGGAAGTAAGCTTTTCTTATTTCCAAACGCATTCGCAAATTATAGAAAGTCCTTATGACGTAGAATGTGCATACTTTCTTGATTCCTTTTATGAAATAAAACACATTTTCTAAATACTCGTGTTTTTTAAGAAATCATGTAAACCTTCTAGAAGCTGTGATTTTAAAAAACGGGGGAAGTAAGCTTTTGTTATTTCCGGACGCATGCGCAAACTATAGAAAGTTCTTATGACGTAGAATGTGCATACTTTGTTGATTCCATTTATGAAATAAAATACATTTTCCAAAGACTCGTGTTTTTTAAGAAATCATGTAAATATTCTAGAAGCTATGATTTTAAAAAACGGGGGAAGTAAGCTTTTCTTATTTCCGGACGCATGCGCAAACTATAGAATGTCGTTATGACGTAGAATGTGCATACTTTGTAGATTCCATTTATGAAATAAAACACATTTTCGAAAGACTCGTGTTTTTTAAGAAATCATGTAAACCTTCTAGAAGCTGTGATTTTAAAAAACGGGGGAAGTAAGCTTTTCTTATTTTCGGACGCATGCGCAAACTATAGAATGTCATTATGAAATAGAATGTGCATACTTTGTAGATTCCATTTATGAAATAAAACACATTTTCTAAAAACTCGTGTTTTTTAAGAAATCATGTAAACCTTCTAGAAGCTGTGATTTTAAAAAACGGTGGAAGTAAGATTTTCTTATTTCCGGACGCATGCGCAAACTATAGAATGTCGTTATGATGTAGAATGTGCATACTTTGTAGATTCGATTTATGAAATAAAACACATTTTCTAAAAACTCGTGTTTTTTACGAAATCATGTAAACCTTCTAGAAGCTGTGATTTTAAAAAATGGTGGAAGTAAGCTTTTCTTATTTCCGGACGCATGCGCAAACTATAGAATGTCGTTATGACGTAGAATGTGCATACTTTGTAGATTCGATTTATGAAATAAAACACATTTTCTAAAAACTCGTGTTTTTTACGAAATCCTGTAAACCTTCTAGAAGCTGTGATTTTAAAAAACCGTGGAAGTAAGCTTTTCTTTTTTCCGGACGCATGCGCAATCTATATAAAGTCGTTATGACGTAGAATGTGCATACTTTGTTGATTCCATTTATGAAATAAAACACATTTTCTAAAAACTCGTGTTTTTTGAAAATCGTGTAAACCTTCTAGAAGCTGTGATTTTGAAAAACGGTGGAAGTAAGCTTTTCTTATTTCCGGACGCATGCGCAAACTATAGAAAGTCGTTATGACGAAGAATGGGCATACTTTGTAGATTCCATTTATGAAATAAAACACATTTTGTAAAAACTCGTGTTTTTTACGAAATCATGTAAACCTTCTAGAAGCTATTATTTTAAAAAACGGTGGGAGTAAGCTTTTCTTATATCCGTACGCATGCGGAAACTATAGAAAGTCGTTATGACGTAGAATGTGCATACTTTGTTGATTCCATTTATGAAATAAAGCACATTTTCTAAAAACTCGTGTTTTTTACGAAATCATGTAAACCTTCTAGAAGCTATTATTTTAAAAAACGGTGGAAGTAAGCTTTTCTTATTTCCGGACGCATGGGAAAAATATAGAAAGTCGTTATGACATAGAATGTGCATACTTTGTAGATTCCATTTATGAAATAAAACACATTTTCTAAAAACTCATGTTTTTTAACAAATCATGTAAACCTTCTAGAAGCTGTGATTTTAAAAAACGGGGGAAGTAAGCTTTTCTTATTTCCGGACGCATGCGCAAACTATAGAAAGTCGTTATGACGTAGAATGTGCATACTTTGTAGATTCCATTTATGAAATAGAACACATTTTCTAAAAACTCGTGTTTTTTACGAAATCATGTAAACCTTCTAGAAGCTGTGATTTTAAAAAACGGTGGAAGTAAGATTTTCTTATTTCCGGACGCATGCGAAAACTATAGAAAGTCGTTATGACGTAGAATGTGCATACTTTGTTGATTCCATTTATGAAATAAAACAAATTTTCTGAAAAGTCGTGTTTTTTACGAAATCATGTAAACCTTCTAGAAGCTGTGATTTTAAAAAACGGGGGAAGTAAGCTTTTCTTATTTCCGGACGCATGCGCAAACTATACAAAGTCGTTATGACGTAGAAGGTGCATACTTTGTTGATTCCATTTATGAAATAAAACAAATTTTTTGAAAAGTCGTGTTTTTTACGAAATCATGTAAACCTTCTAGAAGCTGTGATTTTAAAAAACGGGGGAAGTAAGCTTTTCTTATTTCCGGACGCATGCGCAAACTATACAAAGTCGTTATGACGTAGAAGGTGCATACTTTGTAGATTCCATTTATGAAATAGAACACATTTTCTAAAAATTCGTGTTTTTTACGAAATCATGTAAACCTTCTAGAAGTTGTGATTTTAAAAAATGGGGGAACTAAGCTTTTTCTTATTGCCGGACGCATGGGAAAAATATAGAAAGTCGTTATGACATAGAATGTGCATACTTTGTAGATTCCATTTATGAAATAAAACACATTTTCTAAAAACTCATGTTTTTTAACAAATCATGTAAACCTTCTAGAAGCTGTGATTTTAAAAAACGGGGGAAGTAAGCTTTTCTTATTTCCGGACGCATGCGCAAACTATAGAAAGTTGTTATGACGTAGAATGTGCATACTTTGTAGATTCCATTTATGAAATAAAACACATTTTCTAAAAACTCGTGTTTTTTACGAAATCATGTAAACCTTCTAGAAGCCGTGATTTTAAAAAACGGGGGAAGTAAGCTTTTCTTATTTCGGGACGCATGCGCAAACTATAGAATGTCGTTATGACGTAGAATGTGCATACTTTGTTGATTCCATTTATGAAATAAAGCACATTTTCTAAAAACTCGTGTTTTTTACGAAATCATGTAAACCTTCTAGAAGCTATTATTTTAAAAAACGGTGGAAGTAAGATTTTCTTATTTCCGGACGCATGCGAAAACTATAGAAAGTCGTTATGACGTAGAATGTGCATACTTTGTTGATTCCATTTATGAAATAAAACAAATTTTTTGAAAAGTCGTGTTTTTTACGAAATCATGTAAACCTTCTAGAAGCTGTGATTTTAAAAAACGGGGGAAGTAAGCTTTTCTTATTTCCGGACGCATGCGCAAACTATACAAAGTCGTTATGACGTAGAAGGTGCATACTTTGTAGATTCCATTTATGAAATAGAACACATTTTCTAAAAATTCGTGTTTTTTACGAAATCATGTAAACCTTCTAGAAGTTGTGATTTTAAAAAATGGGGGAACTAAGCTTTTTCTTATTGCCGGAAGCATGCGCAAATTATAGAAAGTCGTTATGACGTAGAATGTGCATACTTTGTAGATTCCATTTATGAAATAAAAATCATTTTCTAAAAACTCGTGTTTTTTACGAAATCATTTAAACCTTCTAGAAGCTGTGATTTTAAAAAACGGTGGAAGTAAGGTTTTCTTATTTCCAGACGCATGCGCAAACTATAGAAAGTCGTTATGACGTAGAATGTGCATACTTTGTTGATTCCATTTATGAAATAAAACACAATTTCTAAAAACTCGTGTTTTTTAAGAAATCATGTAAACCTTCTAGAAGCTGTGATTTTAAAAAATGGGGGAAGTAAGCTTTTCTTATTTCCGGACGCATGCGCAAACTATAGAAAGTTGTTATGATGTAGAATGTGCATACTTTGTAGATTCCATTTATGAAATAGAACACATTTTCTAAAAATTCTTGTTTTTTACGAAATCATGTAAACCTTCTAGAAGCTGTGATTTTAAAAAACGGGGGAAGTAAGCTTTTCTTATTTCGGGACGCATGCGCAAACTATAGAAAGTCGTTATGACGAAGAATGTGCATACTTTGTAGATTCCATTTATGAAATAAAACAGCTTTTCTAAAAACTCATGTTTTTTAACAAATCATGTAAACCTTCTAGAAGCTGTGAATTTAAAAAACGGGGGAAGTAAGCTTTTCTTATTTCCAAACGCATGCGCAAACTATAGAAAGTCGTTATGACGTAGAATGTGCATACTTTGTTGATTCCATTTATGAAAGAAAACACATTTTCTAAAAACTCTTGTTTTTTAAGAAATCATGTAAACCTTCTAGAAGCTGTGATTTTGAAAAACGGTGGAAGTAAGCTTTTCTTATTTCCGGACACATGCGCAAACTATAGAAAGTCCTTATGACGTAGAATGTGCATACATTGTTGATTCCATTTATGAAATAAAACACATTTTCTAAAAACTCGTTTTTTTACGAAATCATGTAAACCTTCTAGAAGCTGTGATTTTAAAAAACGGTGGAAGTAAGCTTTTCTTATTTCCAGTCGAATGCGGAAACTATAGAAAGTCGTTATTACATAGAATGTGCATACTTTGTTGATTCCATTTATGAAATAAAACACATTTTTCTAAAAACTCGTGTTTTTTAAGAAATCATGTAAACCCTCTAGAAGCTGTGATTTTAAAAAATGGTGGAAGTAATCTTTTCTGATTTCCAGACGCATGCGGAAACTATAGAAAGTCGTTATGACGTAGAATGTGCATACTTTGTTGATTCCATTTATGAAATAAAACACATTTTCTAAAAACTCCTGTTTTTTACGAAATCATGTAAACCTTCTAGAATCTGTGATTTTAAAAAAGGGGGAAGTAAGCTTTTCTTATTTCCGGACGCATGCGCAAACTATAGAAAGTCGTTATGACGTAGAATGTGCATACTTTGTAGATTCCATTTATGAAATAGAACACATTTTCTAAAAACTCGTGTTTTTTACGAAATCATGTAAACCTTCTAGAAGTTGTGATTTTAAAAAATGGGGGAAGTAAGCTTTTCTTATTTCCGGACGCATGCGCAAACTATAGAAAGTCGTTATGACGTAGAATGTGCATACTTTGTAGATTCCATTTATGAAATAAAACACATTTTCTAAAAACTCGTGTTTTTTACGAAATCATTTAAACCTTCTAGAAGCTATGATTTTAAAAAATGGTGGAAGTAAGCTTTTCTTATTTCCAGACGTATGCGCAAACTATACAAAGTCATTATGACGTAGAATGTGCATACTTTGTAGATTCCATTTATGAAATAAAAAACATTTTCTAAAAACTCGTGTTTTTTACGAAATCATTTAAACCTTCTAGAAGCTGTGATTTTAAAAAACGGTGGAAGTAAGGTTTTATTATTTCCAGACGCATGCGCAAACTATAGAAAGTCGTTGTGACGTAGAATGTGCATACTTTGTTGATTCCATTTATGAAGTAAAATACATTTTCTAAAAACTCGTGTTTTTTAAGAAATCGTGTAAATCTTCTAGTAGCTGTGATTTTAAAAAACGGGGGAAGTAAGATTTTCTTATTTCCGGACGCATGCGCAAACTATAGAAAGTCGTTATGACGTAGAATGTGCATACTTTGTAGATTCCATTTATGAAATAAGGCACATTTTGTAAAAACTCGTGTTTTTTACGAAATCATGTAAACCTTCTAGAAGCTGTGATTTTAAAAAACGGTGGAAGTAAGGTTTTCTTATTTCCGGACGAATGCGCAAACTATAGAAAGTCGTTATGACGTAGAATGTGCATACTTTGTTGATTCAATTTATAAAATAAAACACATGCTCTAAAAACTCGTCTTTTTTAAGAAATCATGTAAACCTTCTCGAAGCTGTGATTTTAAAAAACGGTGGAAGTAAGCTTTTCTTATTTCCGGACCCATGCACAAACTATAGAAAGTCGTTATGACATGGAATGTGCATACTTTGTTGATTCCATTTATGAGATAAAACACATTTTCTAAAAACTCGTGTTTTTTAAGAAATCATGTAAACCTTCTAGAAGCTCTGATTTAAAAAAACGGGGGAAGTAAGCTTTTCTTATTTCCAAACGCATGCGCAAACTATAGAAAGTCGTTATGACGTAGAATGTGCATACTTTGTTGATTCCATTTATGAAATAAAACACATTTTCTAAAAACTCGTGGTTTTTACGAAATCATGTAAACCTTCTAGAAGCTGTGATTTTAAAAAACGGTGGAAGTAACGTTTTCTTATTTCCGAACGAATGCGCAAACTATAGAAAGTCGTTATGACATAGAATGTGCATACTTTGTCGATTCAATTTATGAAATAAAACACATTTTCTAAAAACTCGTGTTTTTTAAGAAATCATTTAAACCTTCTAGAAGCTGTGATTTTAAAAAACGGGGGAAGTAAGCTTTTCTTATTTCCGGACGCATGCGCAAACTATAGAAAGTAGTCATGATGTAGAATGTGCATACTTTGTAGATTCCATTTATGAAATAAAGCACATTTTCTAAAAACTCGTGGTTTTTACGAAATCATGTAAACCTTCTAGAAGCTGTGATTTTAAAAAACGGTGGAAGTAACGTTTTCTTATTTCCGAACGAATGCGCAAACTATAGAAAGTCGTTATGACATAGAATGTGCATACTTTGTCGATTCAATTTATGAAATAAAACACATTTTCTAAAAACTCGTGTTTTTTAAGAAATCATTTAAACCTTCTAGAAGCTGTGATTTAAAAAAAAGGTGGAAGTAAGCTTTTCTTATTTCCGGACGCATGCGCAAACAATAGAAAGTCGTTATGACGTAGAATGTGCATACTTTGTAGATTCCATTTATGAAATAAAACACATTTTCTAAAAACTCGTGTTATTTACGAAATCATGTAAACCTTCTAGAAGCTGTGATTTTAAAAAACACTGGAAGTAAGCTTTTCTTATTTCCGGACGAATGCGCAAACTATAGAAATTCGTTATGACGGAGAATGTGCATACTTTGTAGATTCCATTTATGAAATAAAACACATTTTCTAAAAACTCGTGTTTTCTACGAAATCATGTAAACCTTCTAGAAGCTGTGATTTTAAAAAACGGTGGAAGTAAGCTTTTCTTATTTCCGGACGCATGCGCAAACTATAGAAAGTCGTTATGGCGTAGAAGTTGCATACTTTGTTGATTCCATTTATGAAATAAAACACATTTTCTAAAAGCTCGTGTTTTTTAGGAAATCATGTAAACCTTCTAGAAGCTATGATTTTAAAAAATGGTGGAAGTAACCTTTTCTTATAACCGGACGCATGCGCAAACTATAGAAAGTCGTTATGATGTAGAATGTGCATACTTTGTAGATTCCATTTATGAAATAAAGCACATTTTCTAAAAACTCGTGTTTTTTAAGAAATCATGTAAACCTTCTAGAAGTTGTGATTTTAAAAAATGGGGGAAGTAAGCTTTTCTTATTTCCGGACGCATGCGCAAACTATATAAAGTCGTTATGACATAGAATGTGCATACTTTGTAGATTCCATTTATGAAATAAAACACATTTTCTAAAAACTCGTGTTTTTTACGAAATCATGTAAACCTTCTAGAAGCTGTGATTTTAAAAAACGGTGGAAGCAAGCTTTTCTTATTTCCGGACGAATGCGCAAACTATAGAAATTCGTTATGACGTAGAATGTGCATACTTTGTTGATTCCATTTATGAAATAAAACACATTTTCTAAAAACTCGTGTTTTTTAAGAAATCATGTAAACCTTCTAGAAGATGTGATTTTAAAAAATGGTGGAAGTAAGCTTTTCTTATTTCCGGACGCATGCGCAAACTATAGAAAGTCCTTATGACGTGGAATGTGCATACTGTGTTGATTCCATTTATGAAATAAAACACATTTTCTAAAAACTCGTGTTTTTTAAGAAATCATGTAAACCTTCTAGAATCTGAGATTTTAAAAAATGGGGGAAGTAAGCTTTTCTTATTTCCAAACGCATGCGCAAACTATAGAAAGTCGTTATGACGTAGAATGTGCATACTTTGTTGATTCCATTGATGAAATAAAACACATTTTCTAAAAACTCGTGTTTTTTAAGAAATCATGTAAACCTTCTAGAAGCTGTGATTTTAAAAAACGGGGGAAGTAAGCTTTTCTAATTTCTGGACGCATGCGCAAACTATAGAAAGTCGTTATGACGTAGAATGCGCATACTTTGTTGATTCCATTTATGAAATAAAACACATTTTCTAAAAAGTCGTGTTTTTCTAGAAATAATGTAAACCTTCTAGAAGCTGTGATTTTAAAAAACGGTGGAAGTAAGCTTTTCTTATTTCTGGATGAATGCGCAAACTATAGAAAGTCGTTATGATGTAGAATGTGCATACTTTGTTGATTCCATTTATGAAATAAAACATATTTTCTAAAAACTCGTGTTTTTTACGAAATCATGTAAACCTTCTAGAAGCCGTGATATTAAAAAACGGGGGAAGTAACCTTTTCTTATTTCCAAACTTATGCGCAAAATATAGAAAGTCGTTATGACATAGAATGTGCATACTTTGTTGATTCCATTTATGAAAAAAAACATATTTTCTAAAAACTCGTGTTTTTTAAGAAAGCATGTAAACCTTCTAGAAGCTGTGATTTTAAAAAACGGGGGAAGTAAGCTTTTCTTATTTACGCACGCATGCGCAAACTATAGAAAGTCCTTATGACGTAGAATGTGCATACTTTGTAGACTCCATTTATGAAATAAAACACATTTTCTAAAAACTCATTTTTTTTACGAAACCACGTAAACCTTCTAGAAGCTGTGATTTTAAAAAACGGTGGAAGTAAGCTTTTCTTATTTCTGGACGGATGCGAAAACTATAGAAAGTCGTTATGACGTAGAATGTGCATACTTTGTTGATACCATTTATGAAATAAAACACATTTTCTAGAAACTCATTTTTTTTAACAAATCATGTAAACCTTCTAGAATCTGTGATTTTAAAAAACAGGGGAAGTAAGCTTTTCTTATTTCCAAACGCATGCGTAAACTATAGAAAGTCGTTATGACGTAGAATGTGCATACTTTGTTGATTCCATTTAAGAAATAAAACACATTTTCTAAAAACTCGAGTTTTTTAAGAAATCATGTAAACCTTGTAGAAGCTGTGATTTTAAAAAACAGTGGAAGTAAGCTTTTCTTATTTCCAAACGCATGCGCAAACTATAGAAAGTCATTATGACGTAGAATGTGCATACTTTGTTGATTCCATTTATGAAATAAAACACATTTTCTAAAAACTCGTGTTTTTTACGAAATCATGTAAAGCTTCTAGAAGCTGTGATTTTAAAAAACAGTGGAAGTAATCTTTTCTTATTTCCAGACGCATGCGCAAACTATAGAAAGTCGTTATGACGTAGAATGTGCATACTTTGTTGTTTCCATTTATGAAATAAAACACATTTTCTAAAAACTCGTGTTTTTTATCAAATCATGTAAACCTTCTAGAATCTGTGATTTTAAAAAACTGGGGAAGTAAGCTTTTCTTATTTCCAAACGCATGCGCAAACTATAGAAAGTTGTTATGACGTAGAATGTGCATACTTTGTTGATTCCATTTATGAAATAAAACACATTTTCTAAAAACTCTTGTTTTTTAAGAAATCATGTAAACCTTCTAGAAGCTGTGATTTTAAAAAATGGGGGAAGTAAGCTTTTCTTATTTCCGGACGCATGCGCAAACTATATAAAGTCGTTATGACGTAGAATGTGCATACTTTGTAGATTCCATTTATGAAATAAAACACATTTTCTAAAAACTCGTGTTTTTTACGAAATCATGTAAACCTTCTAGAAGCTGTGATTTTAAAAAACGGTGGAAGTAAGCTTTTCTTATTTCCGGACGAATGCGCAAACTATAGAAAGTCGTTATGACGTAGAATGTGCATACTTTGTTGATTCCATTTATGAAATAAAACACATTTTCTAAAAACTCGTGTTTTTTAAGAAATCATGTAAACCTTCTAGAAGATGTGATTTTAAAAAACGGTGGAAGTAAGCTTTTCTTATTTCCGGACGCATGCGCAAACTATAGAAAGTCCTTATGACGTGGAATGTGCATACTTTGTTGATTCCATTTATGAAATAAAACACATTTTCTAAAAACTCGTGTTTTTTAAGAAATCATGTAAACCTTCTAGAATCTGAGATTTTAAAAAATGGGGGAAGTAAGCTTTTCTTATTTCCGAACGCATGCGCAAACTATAGAAAGTCGTTATGACGTAGAATGTGCATACTTTGTTGATTCCATTTATGAAATAAAACACATTTTCTAAAAACTCATGTTTTTTAAGAAATTATGTAAACCTTCTTGAAGCTGTGATTTTAAAAAACGGGGGAAGTAAGCTTTTCTAATTTCCGGACGCATGCGCAAACTATAGAAAGTCGTTATGACGTAGAATGTGCATACTTTGTAGATTCCATTTATGAAATAAAACACATTTTGTAAAAACTCGTGTTTTTTACGAAATCATGTAAACCTTCTAGAAGCTGTGATTTTAAAAAACGGTGGAAGTAAGGTTCTCTTATTTCCGGACGAATGCGCAAACTATAGAAATTCGTTATGACGTAGAATTTGCATACTTTGTTGATTCAATTTATGAAATAAAACACATTTTCTAAAAACTCGTGTTTCTTAACAAATCATGTAAACCTTCTAGAAGCTGTGATTTTAAAAAACGGTGGAAGTAAGCTTTTCTTATTTCCGGACGCATGCGCAAACTATAGAAAGTCGTTATGACGTGGAATGTGCATACTTTGTTGATTCCATTTATGAAATAAAACACATTTTCTAAAAACTCATGTTTTTTAAGAAATCATGTAAACCTTCTAGAAGCTGTGATTTTAAAAAACGGTGGAAGTAAGCTTTTCTTATTTCCAAACGCATGTGCAAACTATAGAAAGTCGTTATGACTCAGAATGTGCATACTTTGTTGATTCCATTGATGAAATAAAACACATTTTCTAAAAACTCGTGTTTTTTAAGAAATCATGTAAACCTTCTAGAAGCTGTGATTTTAAAAAACGGGGGAAGTAAGCTTTTCTAATTTCTGGACGCATGCGCAAACTATAGAAAGTCGTCATGACGTAGAATGTGCATACTTTATAGATTCCATTTATGAAATAAAGCACATTTTCTAAAAACTCGTGTTTTTTACGAAATCATGTAAACCTTCTAGAAGCTGTGATTTTAAAAAACGGTGGAAGTAAGGTTTTTTTTTATTTCCGGACGAATGCGCAAACTATAGAAATTCGTTATGACATATAATGTGCATACCTTGTTGCTTCAATTTATGAAATAAAACACATTTTCTAAAAACTCGTGTTTTTTAAGAAATCATCTAAACCTTCTAGAAGCTGTGATTTTAAAAAACGGTGGAAGTAAGCTTTTCTTATTTCCGGACGCATGCGCAAACTATAGAAAGTCGTTATGACGTAGAATGTGCATACTTTGTTGTTTCCATTTATGAAATAAAATACATTTTCTAAAAACTCGTGTTTTTTAAGAAATCATGTAAACCTTCTAGAAGCTATGATTTTAAAAAACGGGGGAAGTAAGCTTTTCTTATTTCCAAACGCATGCGCAAACTATAGAAAGTCGTTATGACGTAGAATGTGCATACTTTGTTGATTCCATTTATGAAATAAAACACATTTTCTAAAAACTCGTGTTTTTTAAGAAATCATGTAATCCTTCTAAAAGCTGTGATTTTAAAAAACGGGGGAAGTAAGCTTTTCCTATTTCCGGACGCATGCGCAAACTATAGAAAGTTGTTATGACGTAGAATGTGCATACTTTTTAGATTCCATTTATGAAATAAAACATATTTTCTAAAAACTCATGTTTTTTACGAAATCATGTAAACCTTCTAGAAGCTGTGATTTTAAAAAACTCTGAAAGTAAGCTTTTCTTATTTCCGGATGCATGCGCAAACTATAGAAAGTCGTTATGACGTAGAATGTGCATACTTTGTAGATTCCATTTATGAAATAAAACACATTTTCTAAAAACTTGTGTTTTTTACCAAATCATGTAAAGTTTCTAGAAGCTGTGATTTTAAAAAACGGTGGAAGTAAGCTTTTCTTATTTCCGGATGCATGCGCAAACTATAGAAATTCGTTATGACGTAGAATGTGCATACTTTGTTGATTCCATTTATGAAATAAAACACATTTTCTAAAAACTCAAGTTTTTTAAGAAATCATCTAAACCTTCTAGAAGCTGTGATTTTAAAAAACGGGGGAAGTAAGCTTTTCTTATTTCCAGACGCATGCGCAAACTATAGAAAGTCGTTATGACGTAGAATGTGCATACTTTGTAGATTCCATTTATGAAATAAAGTACATTTTCTTAAAACTCGTGTTTTTTACGAAATCATGTAAACCTTCTAGAAGCTGTGATTTTAAACAACGGTGGAAGTAAGCTTTTCTTATTTCCGGACGAATGCGCAAACTATAGAAAGTCGTTATGATGTAGAATGTGCATACTTTGTTGATTCAATTTATGAAATAAAACACATTTTCTAAAAACTCGTGTTTTTTAAGAAATGATGTAAACCTTCTAGAAGCTGTGATTTTAAAAAACGGTGGAAGTAAGCTTTTCTTTTTTCCGGACGCATGCGCAAACTATAGAAAGTCGGTATGACGTAGAATGTGCATACTTTGTTGTTTCCATTTATGAAATCAAATACATTTTCTAAAAACTCGTGTTTTTTAAGAAATCATGTAAACCTTCTAGAAGCTGTGATTTTAAAAAACGGGGGAAGTAAGCTTTTCTTATTTCCAAACGCATGCGCAAACTATAGAAATTCGTTATGACGTAGAATGTGCATACTTTGATGATTCCATTTATGAAATAAAATGTTAAATTTTCTGAATTTACTTCAATATGATCTAGGATCTTGACTGAGAGAACAACATGTACAGCATATCTATAGCATATCAATCATGGAGACAATAATGCAAGCACACAAGAGACACAAAGATTTACTTGGGGAAAACCATAAAGGTGAAAAACCCCAATAACTTCCTCAGAGATAGATAGAGCAATGATACAACCAACCAAGAGAGATAGCCATAACCTAGCAGTAGATCCTCCTCCTCCATAAGTGCGCCACTCCTCCTTGAGTGCATGTGTGAGAAGTGAGTGAGCAAATAGAGTGCCTCCCGCACTCTATTTATACTTGACTTGACTTGCCTTTTTACCTAACTCATGTAGGCTCGAACTTATCCACATAACATAATGCTGACTGGGCCGACCCACAATAGGGTGGTCTAATAACCTTTGACCCACATGGCCGACCCCCAATAGGGTGGTCTAATAACCCATCAAGTATAAGTTACGACACTTACAATATAAATGACGACACTTCCTTATAGAGGAATAATACCATCTCTATAGGAATACAATATACATATATGTGAAATACATTCCGAAGTTACATATACATCAACACTCCCTCTTAACTAGGAAGGTATTTCTCAGCACAGTTCTTCTATCACAAGTCATCTTCTCTGGATCATCGTCACTAGATAATCGTCATCGAGTCATCATCATCGTCACTGCTGCTGCTATCTCAATCAATCTCTGAATCTACTCATCATAGGAAGTTCTACAGAGCCAGTCCTTTTTCATACTAGATGTAGGCCCACCACCTGCAGGTCTTCATCATCACTGGCCATACTGTGGAATCCTCGGGACTTATTACGTGCGTCACAAAACCTTGAAAGAGCATCCGAGGCTGTTACGAGCACGCAGCTCTACCTATAGGATCTCCCAGGGCACCGAATTACATGTGACCTCACCACAAAACCTCGCAAGAGCATCTCAGGCTGTTACGAGCACACAGCTCTACCTATAGGATCTCCCAGGGCAACGAATTACATGTGGTCATGGAAAAACCTCGCAAGAGCATCCCATGACTGATTACGGGCACACAGCCCAACCTATCGGATCTCCCAGGGAAACGAATTACATGCCATAGGACAAAACCTCGAAAGAGCATCTGCCAGATATCCCAGGGAACCGAATTACATGCCATAGGCAAAACCTCGAAAGACTATCTGCAGATCTCCCAGGGCACCGAATTACATGTCCTCCCAGAGAAAAACCTCGAAAGAGCATTTGCCAGATGTCCCAGGGCACCGAATTACATGCCATAGGCAAAACCTCGAAAGACCATCTGCAAATCTTCCAGGGCACCGGATTACATGCTCATCTGCACAACCTGATCCATGGCCACAGAGTATCAACCTGATACTCACCATACATCATCCTGATGTATCCATGATCATCCTGATCATCATCACTGCAACGTCCTGCTGCATGTCATCTGGAGCAACATCCTGAAGCTCGTCATCTATGATCATCTTGATCATCACTGCAACATCCTGCTGCATGTCATCTGGAGCAACATCCTGAAGCTCGTCATCTATGATCATCCTGATCATCACTGCAACATCCTGCTGCATGTCATCTGGAGCAACATCCTGAAGCTTGTCATCTATGATCATCCTGATCATCATTGCAACATCCTGCTGCATGATCTACCTGATCATCAATGCATCTACCTGATACATATCATCATACATGATCCTCCTAATCATCAATGTATCCACCTGATACAAATACATGATGCATATCATCATACATGATCCTCCTGATCATCAATGCATCTACATGACGCATACCAAGTATCTACCTGATACATATCATCATACATGATCCTCCTGATCATCAATGTATCCACCTGATACAAATATAAATACATGATACATATCACCATACATGATCCACCTGATCATACAGTGTATCCACCTGATACATATACAGATACATGGTCCAAGCATCCAACATGGTGCATATACAAAATACGTACACATGATCCAACTGATCATATCCAACATCCAACATGATGCATACATACATAAATGATCCAACTGATCATATCCAACATCCAACATGATGCATACATACATACATAAAAATGATCCAACTGATCATATCCAGCATCCAACATGATACGTACATACATACATAAAAATGATCCAACTGATCATATCCAGCATCCAACATGATGCGTACATACATACATAAAAATGATCCAACTGATCATATCCAAGCAGAAACCAGAACATCATCCTGATGCTCATCATCCAGCGCTTACATCCACAGCCATGTGAAGGATCCTCCTTCCAACATGCTTGGAATGGCTTCAGCAAATGTGTCCATCACTTCTTCCTCGAAGTGTCCTCGATCTGAAGAACGCCAAGCCTCTCTCTGAAGTACTCGAACTTCACTCTGGCTAGTGGCTTCATCAGCACATCTGCAATCTGCTCGTCCGTCGCAACATACAGGAGCTTCACATCTCCTCTCTACACCATATACCTGATATAGTGATATTTGATCTCTATGTGTTTCGACCTGTCATGAAACACTGGGTTCTTGGACAGCTTCACACAACTCTGGTTATCACAGAAGATACCAGTAGCCTCCAACGGGAGATCAAATAACTCAGACAGTAGCTTCCGTAGCCATACTGCCTCGCAACTAGCTGAGCAGGCTGCAACATACTCTGCCTCAGCTGTACTCAGTGCTACGCAGGACTGCTTCCTGCTAAACCAAGAGATCACACATGATCCCATACTGAAGCAACACCCAGATGTGCTCTTCCTATCTGCAGCATTGCCAGCCCAATCTGAATCAACATAACCCTGTAGGTTAAACTTTTGATTTGCTTCATACTTGAGCCCATAATCCACCGTACCCTTTAGGTACCTCAGAAAAGCAACCAGGTGAACACTCCTCGGATCCGTCAGGAACTGGCTCAATGTGTTCACAGCAAAGCAAATGTCTGGTCTCATGTTCTTCAGGTACATCAATGACCCAATCATCTAACGATACATAGAGACATCAACCATCTTAGATGAAGCATCACATAGAAGCTTCAGATTCGATGCCATAGGTTTGGCCATGGCCTTGCAATCCATCATCCTGAACCTCTTCAAGATCTCTACTGCAGACTTCCCTTGTCCAAGGAATATTCCATCACTCTGCCACACCTCCATGCCAAAAAACAAATAGTGCATCATCCTCAAGTTCCTCAACTCGAACTCGGCAGCAAGCTTTCGTTGCGTGTCAGCAATCAATCTATCCTCACCCGATACAAACAGGTCATCCAAATAGTAGTATCGCTGGATTTCCTTCCTCAACCTTGTAGAAAAGGTTGGAATCTTCTTTATTTTTGGTAAAGCCCAAGCTGGATAGAAAGCTTTCTATCCTACCATATCAAGTTCTGCACACATATATGACTACACCATGCTGTCTTGAAATCCATCTGGTGCATCTTCTATTTCATCAATTTTATACTTCTCAATGCTGCCATCTGCAACATGCTTGATCTGATAGTTCCATTTGGAAGTCAACCTTCCCTTCACGTCTTGGGACTACATCCCAAACATCATTCTTCATGATCGACGGATCATGGCATTTCATTTCTTCATCCCAGATCCCGGGAACTTCAATATCTTTAATAGATGTCTTTGTTGCTGGAACAAATGTTGTAGTTCTTCTTTTGTAGGAGATGGCATACGATCTTTCCTACACAACAAGTTAAATTGCATGATTAGAAAACATATCATAGTTTTTAGAACAAATTCTTACATAAAGAAATATGTCATACAGTCATGCAATTTTCTTTGCCAATGCTTCAATACAACATTTATCCATATCCCGTAACTTTCTAGATGCCTTCCAATCTCTACCAGAACATTGCTAAGAGTGTGCACAACTCCCAACATGTCAGCAAAGAGGTTTCATTCTAGATAAGTAGCAATGGAATGTTGTATAGTGCCATAGGCCACTTACCCATGTATATTAGTAGTATATTGTTCATCAATGCAACTATTCTAATATGCACAATACATATCCTAAGTCTAGGAACATGAGCATATACATCATTGAACAATTTTATTTAAACAAACACATATGCAAGAAATGAGAATTAAAATACTTATCTTTGTTTGTTCGTTGGGTGGAATCCCTATGAGTCTTTGCTTTCTTGCAGGAGTTGCTGGAGTCCTAATCTGCAGTAGCTTCTTCTACACCTTTCTGTTGTGGAATGTAGAGAGATGGACAACTCCCTCTGAATATCTGCATCATTTCATAAACCACTGGAGTGTACTCCCTCTTGATCTTTGCTCCCTGGATTACCTGTCCTTGAACTTATATACATTATTGATCCCTATGCATGCTTGTTAGTATCATCATTGTGTTATCCTCTAGGTCTAATATAAAATCATACATTCATTAGTATACTATTAAAACACAATAATTTCAAGCATGTATAGTCATGATCATTTCAAACAGAAATAGTAAGCATTATTATTCAAGGTTTATGTAGGATTCTTATGGTTAGTCAAATCATAAGAAACATAACATGTCTAAACCTGTAATTACTCAAACCTATGACTCTTCAGGTTAGTTGAATCATCAATCAAGATAAGAGATATAATATGCATAAAACCTGATTATTCAAACCTATGACTTCATGAATAATCATTATCAACAACAGTATAAGATCCTAACACAAGGTAGGATTCTAACTTGATATAGGAAAAACATACCTGGATTAGCATGCTAGCTATTTATATCTAACATACTCACATGATGTCTTCTTGTTCTTCTTCAATGACTTGTGCTAGTAACCTGTATATCTCATAGGTTAACTATTACAGAACCAAGTTATACATACCTCGTAAATGGATCTTCTATGAGATCCATGACAATGGATGAATCTTTGTCCTCATGTTATCATGATCATATGTTCTTGGATCAGAACATGATTTGTCTTTCTTGGTGTACCTTTCATGTTAGTAGACAACATAAACCTCATACAACACCATAATGCATTAGTACAATCATAAGTGTCAACACCCTAACCAATGAATATTTTCTATTGTGCATTCATAGTTTTATTAAGGTGATATGACAAGTCTAAAATCAAGATTGTACTAACCATAATAACATGAAGACAAACATGCCATAAACTTAATCATGAACAAATCTCAAAACATACCTCGATGAGTCATACCTGTCGAGATCGCTTGTAATCTTCTTATGTAAGGCCTTAGCCTCATCTCCCTCGGAAACAGGAACTTCTTCACTTATGCAGGTGACCAATCCATCTTCTTCTAGGATTAACCTAATCCACTTAATTTGCAAGAACTGGAGTTGGAGTTGGATATGGGTTTGTCAGAGAAACCCCAAAATTCAAACTTTGAATTTCAAACTTCTGATAGGATAGGAATATGCGCCTTGATGAACTGATCAAACTGGTATATTCAGAATTTGAAAACTGCAAAGTTTCACTCCTCAATTTTGCCTTTGAAACTTCCGGATTCACTGGACGTGACCCTGAACTGGGGTTTGATGAAGCCCACTCTTCTGCCCAATCAAAATGTTTGATCCAAATCTCTAAGCTTCTATTTTTCTGAGGAGCTTCCAGCCGTGGTCACAGAATTCAAAAATTCCCATTTTTACAGAAGCCCTAATTTTCCACTTTTCTGATCAAAGTCCCGAACTAGGGTTTGATCAAGCCCGGCCTTCTTCCCAACCAAAAATTCTGATCTTGGTCTCTAAATTTTTATTTTGATGAGTAGCATTCAGCCGTGGTCTCCGAAAAAATTCCAACTTTATCCAAAGCCCTAAATTCCGGAAGCCATGAATGAAGGTACCAAAAAATAATTCTGTTTTGACAGAAATATGTACCTGATTGTTTCTGGTGTAACTCCGAAATTTTTGATCCACAGGGTCTGAAAAAGTTTTTTGAGATAGCCTGACCTGTTAGCTTTCCATCCTGACAGGTATGACCTCAATTGGATCTTCTGAGAGAGAGTTATGCCAAATGTCGCAATGTGACCTGTTTTGGGAAAATACAGGAGAGCGAACTTGTACGGTGTGCCACGTGTCACTGTTTGACCTTCGGCCTCTGAAAAAGTTTTTTGAGATATCTCGGCCTGTTATATTTCCATCCTGACAGGTCTGACCTCGATTGGATTCTGTGAGAGAGAGTTATGCCAAGTGTCGCAACGTGACCTGTTTATGGGATAATACATGAGAGCGAACTTGTACGGCGTGCCACGTGTCACTGGTTAAACTTTGGCCTCTGAAAACGTTTTCTGAGATAGTACAGTCTGTTTACTACCTGTCACGTCTTACGAAATTTCATTTGGAGCTTCCTATCCCAAGATATGACCTTTTTCCCAAGGTCACCTGATTTTGACTCAGATCTAGAAGAGGCAGAAACCCTATATTGTACAGATCATAAATCACAAAGTACAACGAATTAGAGGTTTTCCTTTGGACACAAGATACCTGGAGATCTTAGCTTCGGCCTGTAACAATTTCAGATCCGAAAACTTCGCCAAAACGGATTTATAGCGAAAGTGCTACGATGACTGGTTTTTGCTATATCAAGCCCTAGCATCGTAAGTGCAACAAGTGTCATACATGCCATATCATGCCTTCTTTCAGGCTAGCTCTGATACCATATTAAATTTTCTGAATTTACTTCAATATGATCTAGGATCTTTACTGAGAGAACAACATGTACAGCATATCTACAGCATATCAATCATGGAGACAATAATGCAAGCACACAAGAGACACAAAGATTTACTTGGGGAAAACCATAAAGGTGAAAAACCCCAATAACTTCCTCAGAGATAGATAGAGCAATGATACAACCAACCAAGAGAGATAGCCATAACCTAGCAGCAAATCCTCCTCCTCCATAAGTGCGCCACTCCTCCTTGAGTGCATGTGTGAGAAGTGAGTGAGCAAACAGTGTGCCTCCCGCACTCTATTTATACTTGACTTGACTTGCCTTTTTACCTAAGTCATGTAGGCTCGAACTTAACCACATAACATAATGCTGACTGGGCCGACCCCCAATAGGGTGGTCTAATAACCCTTTGACCCACATGGCCGACCCCCAATAGGGTGGTCTAATAACCCATCAAGTATAAGTTACGACACTTACAATATAAATGACGACACTTCCTTATAGAGGAATAATACCATCTCTATAGGAATACAATATACATATATGTGAAATACATTCCGAAGTTACATATACATCAACATAAAAGACATTTTCTAAAAACTCGTGTTTTTTAGGAAATCATGTTAACCTTCTAGAAGCTGTGATTTTAAAAAACGGGGGAAGTAAGCTTTTCTTATTTCCGGACGCATGCGCAAATTATAGAAAGTCGTTATGACATAGAATGTGCATACTTTGTAGATTCCATTTATGAAATAAAACACATTTTCTAAAAACTCGTGTTTTTTACGAAATCATGTAAACCTTCTAGAAGCTGTGATTTTAAAAAACGCTGGAAGTAACCTTTTCTTATTTCCGGACGAATGCGTAAACTATAGAAAGTCGTTATGACGTAGAATGTGCGTACTTTGTAGATTCCATTTATGAAATAAAACACATTTTCTAAAAACTCGTGTTTGTTACGAAGTCATGTAAACCTTCTAGAAGGTGTGATTTTAAAAAATGGTGGAAGTAAGCTTTTCTTATTTCCGGACGCATGCGCAAACTATAGAAAGTCGTCATGACGTAGAATGTGCATACTTTGTTTATTCCATTTATGAAATAAAACACATTTTCTAAAAACTCATGTTTTTTAAGAAATCATGTAAACCTTCTAGAAGCTGTGATTTTAAAAAATGGGGGAAGTAAGCTTTTCCTATTTCCAAACGCATGTGCAAACTATAGAAAGTCGTTATGACGTAGAATGTGCATACTTTGTTATACTTTGTTGATTCCATTTATGAAATAAAACACATTTTCTAAAAACTCGTGTTTTTTAGGAGATCATGTAAACCTTCTAGAGGCTGTGATTTTAAAATACGGTGGAAGTAAGCTTTTCTTATTTCCGGACGCATGCGCAAACTATAGAAAGTCGTTATGACGTAGAATGTGCATACTTTGTAGATTCCATTTATGAAATAAAGCACATTTTCTAAAAACTCGTGTTTTTTACGAAATCATGTAAACCTTCTAGAAGCTGTGATTTTAAAAAACGGTGGAAGTAAGCTTTTCTTATTTCTGGACAAATGCGCACAATATAGAAAGTAGTTATGATGTAGAATGTGCATACTTTGTTGATTCCATTTATGAAATAAAACACATTTTCTAAAAACTCGTGTTTTTAAACAAATCATGTAAACCTTCTAGAATCTGTGATTTTAAAAAATGGGGGAAGTAAGCTTTTCTTATTTCCAAACGCATGCGAAAACTATAGAAATTCGTTATGACGTATAATGTGCATACTTTGTTGATTCCATTTATGAAATAAAACACATTTTCTAAAAACTCTTGTTTTTTACGAAAATGATGTAAACCTTCTAGAAGCTGTGATTTTAAAAAATGGTGGAAGTAAGCCTTTCTTATTTCCGGACGCATGCGCAAACTATAGAAAGTCATTATGACGTAGAATATGCATACTTTGTAGAATCCATTTATGAAATAAAACACATTTTCTAAAAAATCGTGTTTTTTACGAAATCATGTAAACCTTCTAGAAGCTGTGATTTTAAACAACGATGGAAGTAAGCTTTTCCTATATCCAGACGCATGTGCAAACTATAGAAAGTCGTTATGACGTAGAATGTGCATACTTTGTTGATTCCATTTATGAAATAAAACACATTTCCTAAAAACTCGTGTTTTTTAACAAATCATGTAAACCTTCTATGCGGAAACATGTTTTATAAAGTATACTTTTCTTATTTCCAAACTTATGCGCAAACTATAGAAAGTCGTTATGACGTAGAATGTGCATACTTTGTTGATTCCATTTATGAAATAAAATATATTTTCTAAAAACTCGTGTTTTTTAAGAAATCATGTAAACCTTCTAGAAGCAGTGATTTTAAAAAACGGGGGAAGTCAGCTTTTGTTATTTCCGGACGCATGCGCAAACTATAGAAATTCGTTATGACGTAGAATGTGCATACTTTGTTGATTCCATTTATGAAATAAAACACATTTTCTAAGAACTCGTGTTTTTTAACAAATCATGTAAACCTTCTAGAAGCTGTGATTTTAAAAAACGGGGGAAGTAAGATTTTCTTATTTCTGGACGCATGCGCAAACTATAGAAATTCGTTATGACGTAGAACGTGCATACATTGTAGATTCCATTTATGAAATAAAACACATTTTCTAAAAACTCGTGTTTTTTACGAAATCATGTAAACCTTCTAGAAGTTGTGATTTTAAAAAACGGTGGAAGTAAGCTTTTCTTATTTCCGAAAGCATGCACAAACTATAGAAAGTCGTTATGACGTAGAATGTGCATACTTTGTAGAATCCATTTATGAAATAAACCACATTTTCTAAAAACTCATGTTTTTTACGAAATCATGTAAACCTTCTAGAAGCTGTGATTTTAAAAAACGGTGGAAGTAAGCTTTTCTTATTTCTGGATGCATGCGCAAACTATAGAAAGTCGTTATGACGTAGAATGTGCAGACTTTGTTGATTCCATTTATGAAATAAAACACATTTTCTAAAAACTCGTGTTTTTTAAGAAATCATGTAAACCTTCTAGAAGTTGTGATTTTAAGAAACGGGGGAAGTAAGCTTTTCTTATTTCCGGACGCATGCGCAAACTATAGAAAGTCGTTATGACGTAGAATGTGCATACTTTGTTGATTTCATTTATGAAATAAAACACATTTTCTAAAAAATCGTGTTTTTTAAGAAATCATGTAAACCTTCTAGAAGCTGTGATTTGAAAAAACGGGGGATGTAAGCTTTTCTTATTTCCGGACGCATGCGCAAACTATAGAAAGTCGTTATGGCGTAGAACGTGCATACTTTGTAGATTCCATTTATGAAATAAATCACATTTTCTAAAAACTCGTGTTTTTTACGAAATCATGTAAACCTTGTAGAAGCTTTGATTTTAAAAAACGGTGGAAGTAAGCTTTTCTTATTTCCGGACGCATGTGCAAACTATAGAAAGTCGTTATGACGTAGAATGTGCATAATTTGTAGAATCCATTTATGAAATAAAACACATTTTCTAAAAACACGTGTTGTTTACGAAATCATGTAAAACTTCTAGAAGCTGTGATTTTAAAAAACGGTGGAAGTAAGCTTTTCTTATTTCCGGACGCATGCGCAAACTATAGAAAGTCGTTATGACGTAGAATGTGCATACTTTGTAGATTCCATTTATGAAATAAAGCACATTTTCTAAAAACTCATGTTTTTTACGAAATCATGTAAACCTTCTAGAAGCTGTGATTTTAAAAAAAGGGTGAAGTAAGCTTTTCTTATTTCCAAACGCATGTGCAAATTATAGAAAGTCGTTATCACGTAGAATGTGCATAATTTGTTGATTCCATTTATGAAATAAAACACATTTTCTAAAAACTCGTATTTTTTAGGAAATCATGTAAACCTTCTAGAAGCTGTGATTTTAAAAAACGGTGGAAGTAAGCTTTTCTTATTTCCGGACGCATGCGCAAACTATAGAAAGTCGTTCTGATGTAGAATGTGCATACTTTGTAGAATCCATTTATGAAATAAAACACATTTTCTAAAAACACGTGTTGTTTACGAAATCATGTAAACCTTCTAGAAGCCGTGATTTTAAAAAACAGTGGAAGTAAGCTTTTCTTATTTCTGGACGAATGCGCAAACTATAGAAAGTTGTTATGACGTAGAATGTGCATACTTTGGTTATTCCATTTATGAAATAAAACACATTTTCTAAAAACTCGTGTTTTTTACGAAATCATGTAAACCTTCTAGAAGCTGTGATTTTAAAAAACGGTGGAAGTAAGCTTTTCTTATTTCCGGACGAATGCGCAAACTATAGCAAGTCGTTATGACGTAGAATGTGCATACTTTGTTGATTCCATTTATGAAATAAAACACATTTTCTAAACACTCATGTTTTTTAAGAAATCATGTAAACCTTCTAGAAGCTGTGATTTTAAAAAATGGGGGAAGTAAGCTTTTCTTATTTCCAAACGCATGTGCAAACTATACAAAGTCGTTATGACGTATAATGTGCATACTTTGTTGATTCCATTTATGAAATAAAACACATTTTCTAAAAACTCGTGTTTTTTAGGAAATCATGTAAACCTTCTAGAAGCTGTGATTTCAAAAAATGGTGGAAGTAAGCTTTTCTTATTTCCTGACGCATGCGCAAACTATAGAAAGTCGTTATGACGTAGAATGTGCATACTTTGTAGCTTCCATTTATGAAATAAAGCACATTTTCTAAAAACTCATGTTTTTTACGAAATCATGTAAACCTTCTAGAAGCTGTGATTTTAAAAAACGGTGGAAGTAAGCTTTTCTTATTTCCGGACGAATGCGCAAAGTATAGAAAGTCGTTATGACACAGAATGTGCATACTTTTTCGATTCCATTTATGACATAAAACACATTTTCTATAAACTCGTGTTTTTTACGAAATCATGTAAACCTTCTAGAAGCTGTGATTTTAAAAAACGGGGGAAGTAAGCTTTTCTTATTTCCAAACTTATGCGCAAACTATAGAAAGTCGTTATGACGTAGAACGTGCATACTTTGTAGATTCCATTTATGAAATAAAACACATTTTCTAAAAACTCGTATTTTTTACGAAATCATGTAAATCTTCTAGAAGCTGTGGTTTTAAAAAACGGTGGAAGTAAGCTTTTCTTATTTCCGGACGCATGCGCAAACTATAGACAGTCGTTATGACGTAGAATGTGCATACTTTGTAGAATCCATTTATGAAATAAAACACATTTTCTAAAAACTGGTGTTTTTTACGAAATCATGTAAACCTTCTAGAAGCTGTGATTTTAAAAAACGATGGAAGTAAGCTTTTCTTATTTCCGGACGCAAGCGCAAACTATAGAAATTCGTTATGATGTAGAATGTGCATACTTTGTTGATTCCATTTATGAAATAAAACACATTTTCTAAAAACTCGTGTTTTTTAACAAATCATGTAAACCTTCTGGAAGCTGTGATTTTAAAAAACGGGGGAAGTAAGCTTTTCTTATTTCCGGACGAATGCGCAAACTATAGAAAGTCGTTATGACATAGAATGCGCATACTTTGTTGATTCCATTTATGAAATAAAACACATTTTCTAAAAACTCATGTTTTTTAAGAAATCATGTAAACCTTCTAGAAGATGTGATTTTAAAAAATGGGGGAAGTAAGCTTTTCTTATTTCCAAACGCATGTGCAAACTATAGAAACTCGTTATGACATAGAATGTGCATACTTTGTTGATTCCATTTATGAAATAAAACACATTTTCTAAAAACTCGTATTTTTTAGGAAATCATGTAAACCTTCTAGAAGCTGTGATTTTAAAAAACGGTGGAAGTAAGCTTTTCTTATTTCTAGACGAATGCGCAAACTATAGAAAGTCGTTATGACCTAGAATGTGCATACTTTGTTGATTCCATTTATGAAATAAAACACATTTTCTAAAAACTCGTGTTTTTTAAGAAATCATGTGAACCTTCTAGAAGCTGTGATTTTAACAAACGGGCGAAGAAAGCTTTTCCTATTTCCAAACTTATGCGCAAACTATAGAAAGTCGTTATGACGTAGAATGTGCATACTTTGTTGATTCCATTTATGAAATAAAACATATTTTCTAAAAACTCGTGTTTTTTAAGAAATCATGTAAACCTTCTAGAAGCTGTGATTTTAAAAAACGGGGGAAGTAAGCTTTTCTTATTTCCGGACGCATGCGCAAACTATAGAAATTCATTATGACGTAGAATGTGCATACTTTGTAGATTCGATTTATGAAATAAAACACATTTTCTAAAAACTCTTGTTTTTACGAAATCATGTAAACCTTCTAGAAGCTGTGATTTTAAAAAACTGTGGAAGTAAGCTTTTCTTATTTCCGGACGCATGCGCAAACTATAGAAAGTCGTTATGATGTAGAATGTGCATACTTTGTAGATTCCATTTATGAAATAAAACACATTTTCAAAAACTCGTGTTTTTTACGAAATCATGTAAACCTTCTAGAAGCTGTGATTTTAAAAAACGGTGGAAGTAAGCTTTTCTTACTTCCGGACGCATTCACAAACTATAGAAAGTCGTTATGATGTAGAATGTGCATACTTTGTTGATTCCATTTATGAAATAAAACACATTTTCTAGAAACTCGTGTTTTTTACGAAATCATGTAAACCTTCAAGAAGCTGTGATCTTAAAAAACGGTTGAAGTAAGCTTTTCTTATTTCCGGACGCATCCGCAAACTATAGAAAGTCGTTATGACGTAGAATGTGCATACTTTGTTGATTCCATTTATGAAATAAAACACATTTTCTAAAAACTCGTGTTTTTTAACAAATCATGTAAACCTTCTAGAAGCTGTGATTTTAAAAAACGGGGGAAGTAATCTTTTCTTATTTCCGGACGAATGCGCAAACTATAGAAAGTCGTTATGACGTAGAATGTGCATACTTTGTTGAATCCATTTATGAAATAAAACACATTTTCTAAAAACTCATGTTTTTTAAGAAATCATGTAAACCTTCTAGAAGCTGTGATTTTAAAAAATGGGGGAAGTAAGCTTTTCTTATTTGCAAACGCATGTGCAAACTATAGAAAGTCGTTATGACGTAGAATGTGCATACTTTGTTGATTCAATTTATGAAATAAAACGCATTTTCTAAAAACTCGTGTTTTTTAGGAAATCATGTAAACCTTCATGAAGCTGTGATTTTAAAAAATGGTGGAAGTAAGCTTTTCTTATTTCCGGACGCATGCGCAAACTATAGAAAGTCGTTATGACGTAGAATGTGCATACTTTGTTGATTCCATTTATGAAATAAAACACATTTTCTAGAAACTCGTGTTTTTTACGAAATCATGTAAATCTTCAAGAAGCTGTGATTTTAAAAAACGGTTGAAGTAAGCTTTTCTTATTTCAGGACGCATGCACAAACTATAGAATGTCGTTATGACGTAGAATGTGCATACTTTGTTGATTCCATTTATGAAATAAAAAACATTTCCTAAAAACTCGTGTTTTTTAACAAATCATGTAAACCTTCTAGAAGCTGTGATTTTAAAAAACGGGGGAAGTAAGCTTTTCTTATTTCCGCACGAATGCGAAAACTATAGAAAGTTGTTATGACGTAGAATGTGCATACTTTGTTGATTCCATTTATGAAATAAAACACATTTTCTAAAAACTCGTGTTTTTTAACAAATCATGTAAACCTTCTAGAAGCTGTGATTTTAAAAAACGGGGGAAGTAAGCTTTTCTTATTTCCGGACGAATGCGCAAACTATAGAAAGTCGTTATGACGTAGAATGTGCATACTTTGTTGATTCCATTTATGAACTAAAACATATTTTCTAAAAACTCATGTTTTTTAAAAAATCATGTAAACCTTCTAGAAGCTGTGATTTTAAAAAAAGGAGGAAGTCAACTTTTCTTATTTCCAAACGCATGTGCAAACTATAGAAAGTCGTTATGACGTAGAAAGTGCATACTTTGTTGATTCCATTTATGAAATAAAACACATTTTCTAAAAACTCGTGTTTTTTAGGAAATCATGTAAACCTTCTAGAAGCTGTGATTTTAAAAAATGGTGGAAGTAAGCTTTTCTTATTTCCGGTCGCATGCGCAAACTATAGAAAGTCATTATGACGTAGAATGTGCATACTTTGTTGATTCCATTTATGAAATAAAACACATTTTCTAAACACTCATGTTTTTTAAGAAATCATGTAAACCTTCTAGAAGCTGTGATTTTAAAAAATTGGGGCAGTAAGCTTTTCTTATTTCCAAACGCATGTGCAAACTACAGAAAGTCGTTATGACGTATAATGTGCATACTTTGTTGATTCCATTTATGAAATAAAACACATTTTCTAAAAACTCTTGTTTTTACGAAATCATGTAAACCTTCTAGAAGCTGTGATTTTAAAAAACTGTGGAAGTAAGCTTTTCTTATTTCTGGACGAATGCGGAAACTATAGAAAGTCGTTATGACGTAGAATGTGCATACTTTGTTGATTCCATTTATGAAATAAAACACATTTTCTAAAAACTCGTGTTTTTTAATAAATCAAGTAAACCTTCTAGAAGCTGTGATTTTAAAAAACGGGGGAAGTAAGATTTCCTTATTTCCAAACTTATGCGGAAACTATAGAAAGTCGTTATGACGTAGAATGTGCATACTTTGTTGATTCCATTTATGAAATAAAACACATTTTCTAAATAGTCGTGTTTTTTAACAAATCATGTAAACCTTCTAGAACCTGTAATTTTAAAAAACGGGGGAAGTAAGCTTTTCTTATTTCCAAACGCATGCGCAAACTATAGAAAGTTCTTATGACGTAGAATGTGCATACTTTGTTGATTCCATTTATGAAATAAAACACATTTTCAAAAGAATCGTGTTCTTTAAGAAATCATGTAAACCTTCTAGAAGCTGTGATTTTAAAAAACAGGGGAAGTAAGCTTTTCTTATTGCCGGATGCATGCGCAAACTATAGAAAGTCGTTATGACGTAGAATGTGCATACTTTGTTGATTCCATTTATGAAATAAAACACATTTTCTAAAAATTCGTGTTTTTTACGAAATCATGTAAACCTTCTAGAAGCTGTGATTTTAAAAAACGGGGGAAGTAAGCTTTTCTTATTTCCCAACTTATGCGCAAACTATAGAAAGTCGTTATGACGTAGAATGTGCATACATTGTTGATTCCATTTATGAAATAAAACATATTTTCTAAAAACTCGTGTTTTTTAAGAAATCATGTAAACCTTCTAGAAGCTGTGATTTTAAAAAACAGGGGAAGTAAGCTTTTCTTATTTCCGGACGCATGCGCAAACTATAGAAAGTTGTTATGACGTAGAACGTGCATACTTTGTAGATTTCATTGATGAAATAAAACACATTTTCTAAAAACTCGTGTTTTTTACGAAATCATGTAAACCTTCTAGAAGCTGTGATTTTAAAAAACGGTGGAAGTAAGCTTTTCTTATTTCCGGACGAATGCGCAAACTATAGAAAGTCGTTATGATGTAGAATGTGCATACTTTGTTGATTCCATTTATGAAATAAAAGAAATTATCTAAAAACTCATGTTTTTTAGGAAATCATGTAAACCTTCTAGAAGCCGTGATTTTAAAAAACGGGGCAAGTAAGCTTTTCTAATTTCCAAACGCATGCGCAAACTATAGAAAGTCGTTATGACGTAGAATGTGCGTACTTTATTGATTCCATTTATGAAATAAAACACATTTTCTAAAAAATCGTGTTTTTTAGGAAATCATGTACACCTTCTAGAAGCTATGATTTTAAAAAATGGTGGAAGTAAGCTTTTCTTATTTCCGGATGCATGCGCAAACTATAGAAATTCGTTATGACGTAGAATGTGCATACTTTGTTGATTCCATTTATGAAATAAAACACATTTTCTAAAAACTCGTGTTTTTTAGGAAATCATGTAACCCTTCTAGAAGCTATGATTTTAAAAAATGGTGGAAGTAAGCTTTTCTTATTTCCGGACGCATTCGCAAACTATAGAAAGTCGATATGACGTAGAATGTGCATACTTTGTTGATTCCATTTATGAAATAAAACACATTTTCTAAAAACTCGTGTTTTTTACGAAACCATGTAAGCCTTCTAGAAGCTGTGATTTTAAAAAACAGGGGAAGTAAGCTTTTCTTATTTCCAAACGCATGCGTAAACTATAGAAAGTCAATATGACGTAGAATGTGCATACTTTGTAGATTCCATTTATGAAATAAAACATATTTTCTAAAAACTCGTGTTTTTTATGAAATCATGTAAACCTTCTAGAAGCTGTGATTTTAAAAAACGGGGGAAGTAAGCTTTTCTTATTTCCGGATGCATGCGCAAACTATAGAAAGTCGTTATGATGTAGAATGTGCATAATTTGTTGATTCCATTTATGAAATAAAACACATTTTCTAAATACTCGTGGTTTTTATCAAATCATGTAAACCTTCTAGAAGCTGTGATTTTAAAAAACGGGGGAAGTAAGCTTTTCTTATTTCCAAACGCATGCGCAAAATATAGAAAGTTATTATTGGATAGAATGTGCATACTTTGTAGATTCCATTTATGAAATAAAACACATTTTCTAAAAACTCGTGTTTTTTACGAAATCATGTAAACCTTCTAGAAGCTGTGATTTTAAAAAACGGTGGAAGTAAGCTTTTCTTATTTCCGGGTGCATGCGCAAACTATAGAAAGTCCTTATGAGGTAGAATGGGCACACTTTGTTGATTCCATTTATGAAATAAAACACATTTTCTAAAAACTCGTATTTTTTAAGAAATCATGTAAACCTTCTAGAAGCTGTGATTTTAAAAAACGGGGGAAGTAAGCTTTTCTTATTTCCAAACCCATGGGCAAACTATAGAAAGTCGTTATGACGTAGAATGTGCATACTTTGTAGATTTCATTTATGAAATAAAACACATTTTCTAAAAACTCGTGTTTTTTAAGAAATCATGAAAACCTTCTAGAAGCTGTGATTTTAAAAAACGGTGGAAGTAAGCTTTTCTTATTTCCGGACGCATGCGCAAACTATAGAAAGTCGTTATGACGTAGAATGTGCATACTTTGTTGATTCCATTTATGAAATAAAACACATTTTCTAAAAACTCGTGTTTTTTAACATATCATGTAAACCTTCTAGAAGCTGTGATTTTAAAAAACGGGGGAAGTAAGCTTTTCTTATTTCCGGACGCATGCGCAAACTATAGAAAGTCGTTATGACGTAGAATGTGCATACTTTGTAGATTCCATTTATGAAATAAAACACATTTTCTAGAAACTCGTGTTTTTTACGAAATCATGTAAACCTTCTAGAAGCTATTATTTTAAAAAACGGTGGAAGTAAGCTTTTCTTATTTCCGGACGCATGCGCAAACTATAGAAAGTCGTTATGACGTAGAATGTGCATACTTTGTTGATTCCATTTATGAAATAAAGCACATTTTCTAAAAACTCGTGTTTTTTACGAAATCATGTAAACCTTCTAGAAGCTATTATTTTAAAAAACGGTGGAAGTAAGCTTTTCTTATTTCCGGACGCATGCGCAAACTATAGAAAGTCGTTATGACATAGAATGTGCATACTTTGTAGATTCCATTTATGAAATAAAACACATTTTCTAAAAACTCATGTTTTTTAACAAATCATGTAAAACTTCTAGAAGCTGTGATTTTAAAAAACGGGGGAAGTAAGCTTTTCTTATTTCCAAACGCATGCGCAAACTATAGAAAGTCGTTACGACGTAGAATGTGCATACTTTGTTGATTCCATTGATGAAAGAAAACACATTTTCTAAAAACTTGTGTTTTTTAAGAAATCATGTAAACCTTCTAGAAGCTGTGATTTTTGAAAAACGGTGGAAGTAAGCTTTTCTTATGTCCGGACGCATGTGCAAACTATAGAAAGTCCTTATGACGTAGAATGTGCATACATTGTTGATTCCATTTATGAAATAAAACACATTTTCTAAAAACTCGTGTTTTTTACAAAATCATGTAAACCTTCTAGAAGCTGTGATTTTAAAAAATGGTGCAAGTAAGCTTTTCTTATTTCCGGATGCATGCGCAAACTATAGAAAGTCGTTATCACGTAGAATGTGCATACTTTGTAGATTCCATTTATGAAATAAAACACATTTTCTAAAAACTTGTGTTTTTTACGAAATCATGTAAACCTTCTAGAAGCTGTGATTTTAAAAAACGGTGGAAGTAAGCTTTTCTTATTTCCGGACGAATGCGCAAACTATAGAAAGTCATTATGACGTAGAATGTGCATACTTTGTTGATTCCATTTATGAAATAAAACACATTTTCTAAAAACTCGTGTTTTTTAAGAAATCATGTAAACCTTCTAGAAGCTGTGATTTTAAAAAACAGTGGAAGTAAGCTTTTCTTATTTCTGGACGCATGCGTAAACTATAGAAAGTCGTTATGACATAGAACGTGGATACTTTGTAGATTCCATTGATGAAATAAAACACATTTTCTAAAAACTCGTGTTTTTTACGAAATCATGTAAACCTTCTAGAAGTTGTGATTTCTAAAAATGGGGGAAGTAAGCTTTTCTTATTTCCGGACGCATGCGCAAACAATAGAAAGTCGTTATGACGTAGAATGTGCATAGTTTGTAGATTCCATTTATGAAATAAAACACATTTTCTAAAAACTCGTGTTTTTTACGAAATCATGTAAACCTTCTAGAAGCTGTGATTTTAAAAAATGGGCGAAGAAAGATTTCTTATTTCCGGACGCATGCACAAACTATAGAAATTCGTTCAGACGTAGAATGTGCATACTTTGTAGATTCCATTTATGAAATAAAACACATTTTCTAAAAACTCGTGTTTTTTATGAAATCATGTAAACCTTCTTGAAGCTGTGATTTTAAAAAATTGTGGAAGTAAGCTTTTCTTATTTCCGGACGCATGCGCAATCTATATAAATTCGTTATGACATAGAATATGCATACTTTGTTGATTCTATTTATGAAATAAAACACATTTTCTAAAAACTCGTGTTTTTTAAGAAATCATGTAAACCTTCTAGAAGCTGTGATTTTAAAAAACAGGGGAAGTAAGCTTTTCTTATTTCCAAACGCATGCGCAAAGTATAGAAAGTCGTTATGACGTAGAATGTACATACTTTGTTGATTGCATTTATGAAATAAAACACATATTCTAAAAACTCGTGTTTTTTACGAAAACATGTAAACCTTCTAGAAGCTGTGATTTTAAAAAACGGTGGAAGTAAGATTTTCTTATTTCCGGACGCATGCGCAAACTATAGAATGTCATTATGACGTAGAATGTGCATACTTTGTAGATTCGATTTATGAAATAAAACACATTTTCTAAAAACTCGTGTTTTTTACGAAATCCTGTAAACCTTCTAGAAGCTGTGATTTTAAAAAACCGTGGAAGTAAGCTTTTCTTTTTTCCGGACGCATGCGCAATCTATATAAAGTCGTTATGACGTAGAATGTGCATACTTTGTTGATTCCATTTATGAAATAAAACACATTTTCTAAAAACTCGTCTTTTTTAAGAAATCATGTAAACCTTCTAGAAGCTGTGATTTTAAAAAGCGGTGGAAGTAAGCTTTTCTTATTTCCAAACGCATTCGCAAATTATAGAAAGTCCTTATGACGTAGAATGTGCATACTTTCTTGATTCCTTTTATGAAATAAAACACATTTTCTAAATACTCGTGTTTTTTAAGAAATCATGTAAACCTTCTAGAAGCTGTGATTTTAAAAAACGGGGGAAGTAAGCTTTTGTTATTTCCGGACGCATGCGCAAACTATAGAAAGTTCTTATGACGTAGAATGTGCATACTTTGTTGATTCCATTTATGAAATAAAATACATTTTCCAAAGACTCGTGTTTTTTAAGAAATCATGTAAATATTCTAGAAGCTATGATTTTAAAAAACGGGGGAAGTAAGCTTTTCTTATTTCCGGACGCATGCGCAAACTATAGAATGTCGTTATGACGTAGAATGTGCATACTTTGTAGATTCGATTTATGAAATAAAACACATTTTCTAAAAACTCGTGTTTTTTACGAAATCATGTAAACCTTCTAGAAGCTGTGATTTTAAAAAATGGTGGAAGTAAGCTTTTCTTATTTCCGGACGCATGCGCAAACTATAGAATGTCATTATGACGTAGAATGTACATACTTTGTAGATTCGATTTATGAAATAAAACACATTTTCTAAAAACTCGTGTTTTTTTACGAAATCCTGTAAACCTTCTAGAAGCTGTGATTTTAAAAAAACCGTGGAAGTAAGCTTTTCTTTTTTCCGGACGCATGCGCAATCTATATAAAGTCGTTATGACATAGAATGTGCATACTTTGTTGATTCCATTTATGAAATAAAACACATTTTCTAAAAACTCGTGTTTTTTGAAAATCGTGTAAACCTTCCAGAAGCTGTGATTCTAAAAAACGGGCGAAGTAAGCTTTTCTTATTTCCGGACGCATGCGCAAACTATAGAAAGTCGTTATGACGTATAATGTGCATACTTTGTAGATTCCATTTATGAAATAAAACACATTTTCTTAGAACTCGTGTTTTTTACGAAATCATGTAAACCTTCTAGAAGCTCTTATTTTAAAAAACGGTGGAAGTAAGCTTTTCTTATTTCCGGACGCATGCACAAACTATAGAAAGTCGTTATGACGTAGAATGTGCATACTTTGTAGATTCCATTTATGAAATAAAACACATTGTCTAAAAACTCGTGTTTTTTAAGAAATCATGTAAACCTTCTAGAAGCTGTGATTTTGAAAAACGGTGGAAGTAAGCTTTTCTTATTTCCGGACGCATGCGCAAACTATAGAAAGTCCTTATGACGTAGAATGTGCATACTTTGTAGATTCCATTTGTGAAATAAAACACATTTTCTAAAAACTCGTGTTTTTTACGAAATCATATAAATCTTCTAGAAGCTGTGATTTTAAAAAACGGTGGAAGTAAGCTTTTCTTATTTCCGGTCAAATGCGGAAACTATCGAAAGTCGTTGTTACGTAGAATGTGCATACTTTGTTGATTCCATTTATGAAATAAAACACATTTTCTAAAAACTCGTGTTTTTTACGAAATCATGTAAACCTTCTAGAAGCTATTATTTTAAAAAACGGTGGAAGTAAGCTTTTCTTATTTCCGGACGCATGGGCAAACTATAGAAAGTCGTTATGACGTAGAATGTGCATACTTTGCAGATTCCATTTATGAAATAAAACACATTTTCTAAAAACTCATGTTTTTTAACAAATCATGTAAACCTTCTAGAAGCTGTGATTTTAAAAAACGGGGGAAGTAAGCTTTTCTTATTTCCGGACGCATGCGCAAACTATAGAAAGTCGTTATGACGTAGAATGTGCATACTTTGTAGATTCCATTTATGAAATAGAACACATTTTCTAAAAACTCGTGTTTTTTACGAAATCATGTAAACCTTCTAGAAGCTGTGATTTTAAAAAACGGGGGAAGTAAGCTTTTCTTATTTCCGGACACATGCGCAGACTATAGAAAGTCGTTATGACGAAGAATGTGCATACTTTGTAGATTCCATTTATGAAATAAAACAGATTTTCTAAAAACTCATGTTTTTTACGAAATCATGTAAACCTTCTAGAAGCTATTATTTTAAAAAACGGTGGAAGTAAGCTTTTCTTATTTCCGGACGCATGCGCAAACTATAGAAAGTCGTTATGACGTAGAATGTGCATACTTTGTTGATTCCATTTATGAAATAAAGCACATTTTCTAAAAACTCGTGTTTTTTACGAAATCATGTAAACCTTCTAGAAGCTATTATTTTAAAAAACGGTGGAAGTAAGCTTTTCTTATTTCCAGATGCATGCGCAAACTATAGAAAGTCGTTATGACGTAGAATGTGCATACTTTGTAGATTTCCATTTATGAAATAAAACACATTTTCTAAAAACTCATGTTTTTTAACAAATCATGTAAACCTTCTAGAAGCTGTGATTTTAAAAAACGGGGGAAGTAAGCTTTTCTTATTTCCAAACACATGCGCAAACTATAGAAAGTCGTTATGACGTAGAATGTGCATACTTTGTTGATTCCATTTATGAAAGAAAACACATTTTCTAAAAATTCGTGTTTTTTAAGAAATCATGTAAACCTTCTAGAAGCTGTGATTTTGAAAAACGGTGGAAGTAAGCTTTTCTTATTTCCGGACGCATGCGCAAACTATAGAAAGTCGTTATGACGAAGAATGGGCATACTTTGTAGATTCCATTTATGAAATAAAACACATTTTGTAAAAACTCGTGTTTTTTACGAAATCATGTAAACCTTCTAGAAGCTATTATTTTAAAAAACGGTGGGAGTAAGCTTTTCTTATTTCCGTACGCATGCGGAAACTATAGAAAGTCGTTATGACGTAGAATGTGCATACTTTGTTGATTCCATTTATGAAATAAAGCACATTTTCTAAAAACTCGTGTTTTTTACGAAATCATGTAAACCTTCTAGAAGCTATTATTTTAAAAAACGGTGGAAGTAAGCTTTTCTTATTTCCGGACGCATGGGAAAAATATAGAAAGTCGTTATGACATAGAATGTGCATACTTTGCAGATTCCATTTATGAAATAAAACACATTTTCTAAAAACTCATGTTTTTTAACAAATCATGTAAACCTTCTAGAAGCTGTGATTTTAAAAAACGGGGGAAGTAAGCTTTTCTTATTTCCGGACGCATGCGCAAACTATAGAAAGTCGTTATGACGTAGAATGTGCATACTTTGTAGATTCCATTTATGAAATAGAACACATTTTCTAAAAACTCGTGTTTTTTACGAAATCATGTAAACCTTCTAGAAGCTGTGATTTTAAAAAACGGTGGAAGTAAGCTTTTCTTATTTCCGGACGCATGCGCAAACTATAGAATGTCGTTATGACGTAGAATGTGCACACTTTGTTGATTCCATTTATGAAATAAAGCACATTTTCTAAAAACTCGTGTTTTTTACGAAATCATGTAAACCTTCTAGAAGCTATTATTTTAAAAAACGGTGGAAGTAAGATTTTCTTATTTCCGGACGCATGCGAAAACTATAGAAAGTCGTTATGACGTAGAATGTGCATACTTTGTTGATTCCATTTATGAAATAAAACAAATTTTTTGAAAAGTCGTGTTTTTTACGAAATCATGTAAACCTTCTAGAAGCTGTGATTTTAAAAAACGGGGGAAGTAAGCTTTTCTTATTTCCGGACGCATGCGCAAACTATACAAAGTCGTTATGACGTAGAAGGTGCATACTTTGTAGATTCCATTTATGAAATAGAACACATTTTCTAAAAATTCGTGTTTTTTACGAAATCATGTAAACCTTCTAGAAGTTGTGATCTTAAAAAATGGGGGAACTAAGCTTTTCTTATTGCCGGAAGCATGCGCAAATTATAGAAAGTCGTTATGACGTAGAATGTGCATACTTTGTAGATTCCATTTATGAAATAAAAATCATTTTCTAAAAACTCGTGTTTTTTACGAAATCATTTAAACCTTCTAGAAGCTGTGATTTTAAAAAACGGTGGAAGTAAGGTTTTCTTATTTCCAGAGGCATGCGCAAACTATAGAAAGTCGTTATGACGTAGAATGTGCATACTTTGTTGATTCCATTTATGAAATAAAACACATTTTCTAAAAACTCATGTTTTTTAAGAAATCATGTAAACCTTCTAGAAGCTGTGATTTTAAAAAATGGGGGAAGTAAGCTTTTCTTATTTCCGGACGCATGCGCAAACTATAGAAAGTTGTTATGATGTAGAATGTGCATACTTTGTAGATTCCATTTATGAAATAGAACACATTTTCTAAAAATTCTTGTTTTTTACGAAATCATGTAAACCTTCTAGAAGCTGTGATTTTAAAAAACGGGGGAAGTAAGCTTTTCTTATTTCCGGACGCATGCGCAAACTATAGAAAGTCGTTATGACGAAGAATGTGCATACTTTGTAGATTCCATTTATGAAATAAAACAGATTTTCTAAAAACTCATGTTTTTTAACAAATCATGTAAACCTTCTAGAAGCTGTGAATTTAAAAAACGGGGGAAGTAAGCTTTTCTTATTTCCAAACGCATGCGCAAACTATAGAAAGTCGTTATGACGTAGAATGTGCATACTTTGTTGATTCCATTTATGAAAGAAAACACATTTTCTAAAAACTCTTGTTTTTTAAGAAATCATGTAAACCTTCTAGAAGCTGTGATTTTGAAAAACGGTGGAAGTAAGCTTTTCTTATTTCCGGACGCATGCGCAAACTATAGAAAGTCCTTATGACGTAGAATGTGCATACATTGTTGATTCCATTTATGAAATAAAACACATTTTCTAAAAACTCGTTTTTTTACGAAATCATGTAAACCTTCTAGAAGCTGTGATTTTAAAAAACGGTGGAAGTAAGCTTTTCTTATTTCCGGTCGAATGCGGAAACTATAGAAAGTCGTTATTACATAGAATGTGCATACTTTGTTGATTCCATTTATGAAATAAAACACATTTTTCTAAAAACTCGTGTTTTTTAAGAAATCATGTAAACCCTCTAGAAGCTGTGATTTTAAAAAATGGTGGAAGTAATCTTTTCTGATTTCCAGACGCATGCGGAAACTATAGAAAGTCGTTATGACGTAGAATGTGCATACTTTGTTGATTCCATTTATGAAATAAAACACATTTTCTAAAAACTCCTGTTTTTTACGAAATCATGTAAACCTTCTAGAATCTGTGATTTTAAAAAAGGGGGAAGTAAGCTTTTCTTATTTCCGGACGCATGCGCAAACTATAGAAAGTCGTTATGACGTAGAATGTGCATACTTTGTTGATTCCATTTATGAAATAGAACACATTTTCTAAAAACTCGTGTTTTTTACGAAATCATGTAAACCTTCTAGAAGTTGTGATTTAAAAAATGGGGGAAGTAAGTTTTTCTTATTTCCGGACGCATGCGCAAACTATAGAAAGTCGTTATGACGTAGAATGTGCATACTTTGTAGATTCCATTTATGAAATAAAACACATTTTCTAAAAACTCGTGTTTTTTACGAAATCATTTAAACCTTCTAGAAGCTATGATTTTAAAAAATGGTGGAAGTAAGCTTTTCTTATTTCCAGACGTATGCGCAAACTATAGAAAGTCATTATGACGTAGAATGTGCATACTTTGTAGATTCCATTTATGAAATAAAAAACATTTTCTAAAAACTCGTGTTTTTTACGAAATCATTTAAACCTTCTAGAAGCTGTGATTTTAAAAAACGGTGGAAGTAAGGTTTTATTATTTCCAGACGCATGCGCAAACTATAGAAAGTCGTTGTGACGTAGAATGTGCATACTTTGTTGATTCCATTTATGAAGTAAAATACATTTTCTAAAAACTCGTGTTTTTTAAGAAATCATGTAAATCTTCTAGTAGCTGTGATTTTAAAAAACGGGGGAAGTAAGATTTTCTTATTTCCGGACGCATGCGCAAACTATAGAAAGTCGTTATGACGTAGAATGTGCATACTTTGTAGATTCCATTTATGAAATAAGGCACATTTTGTAAAAACTCGTGTTTTTTACGAAATCATGTAAACCTTCTAGAAGCTGTGATTTTAAAAAACGGTGGAAGTAAGGTTTTCTTATTTCCGGACGAATGCGCAAACTATAGAAAGTCGTTATGACGTAGAATGTGCATACTTTGTTGATTCAATTTATAAAATAAAACACATGCTCTAAAAACTCGTCTTTTTTAAGAAATCATGTAAACCTTCTAGAAGCTGTGATTTTAAAAAACGGTGGAAGTAAGCTTTTCTTATTTCCGAACCCATGCACAAACTATAGAAAGTCGTTATGACATGGAATGTGCATACTTTGTTGATTCCATTTATGAGATAAAACACATTTTCTAAAAACTCGTGTTTTTTAAGAAATCATGTAAACCTTCTAGAAGCTGTGATTTAAAAAAACGGGGGAAGTAAGCTTTTCTTATTTCCAAACGCATGCGCAAACTATAGAAAGTCGTTATGACGTAGAATGTGCATACTTTGTTGATTCCATTTATGAAATAAAACACATTTTCTAAAAACTCGTGGTTTTTACAAAATCATGTAAACCTTCTAGAAGCTGTGATTTTAAAAAACGGTGGAAGTAACGTTTTCTTATATCCGAACGAATGCGCAAACTATAGAAAGTCGTTATGACATAGAATGTGCATACTTTGTCGATTCAATTTATGAAATAAAACACATTTTCTAAAAACTCGTGTTTTTTAAGAAATCATTTAAACCTTCTAGAAGCTGTGATTTTAAAAAACGGGGGAAGTAAGCTTTTCTTATTTCCGGACGCATGCGCAAACTATAGAAAGTCGTCATGATGTAGAATGTGCATACTTTGTAGATTCCATTTATGAAATAAAGCACATTTTCTAAAAACTCGTGGTTTTTACGAAATCATGTAAACCTTCTAGAAGCTGTGATTTTAAAAAACGGTGGAAGTAACGTTTTCTTATTTCCGAACGAATGCGCAAACTATAGAAAGTCGTTATGACATAGAATGTGCATACTTTGTCGATTCAATTTATGAAATAAAACACATTTTCTAAAAACTCGTGTTTTTTAAGAAATCATTTAAACCTTCTAGAAGCTGCGATTTAAAAAAAAGGTGGAAGTAAGCTTTTCTTATTTCCGGACGCATGCGCAAACTATAGAAAGTCGTTATGACGTAGAATGTGCATACTTTGTAGATTCCATTTATGAAATAAAACACATTTTCTAAAAACTCGTGTTTTTTACGAAATCATGTAAACCTTCTAGAAGCTGTGATTTTAAAAAATGGTGGAAGTAAGCTTTTCTTATTTCCGGACGCATGCGCAAACTATAGAATGTCATTATGATGTAGAATGTGCATACTTTGTAGATTCGATTTATGAAATAAAACACATTTTCTAAAAACTCGTGTTTTTTACGAAATCCTGTAAACCTTCTAGAAGCTGTGATTTTAAAAAACCGTGGAAGTAAGCTTTTCTTTTTTCCGGACGCATGCGCAATCTATATAAAGTCGTTATGACGTAGAATGTGCATACTTTGTTGATTCCATTTATGAAATAAAACACATTTTCTAAAAACTCGTGTTTTTTGAAAATCGTGTAAACCTTCCAGAAGCTGTGATTCTAAAAAACGGGCGAAGTAAGCTTTTCTTATTTCCGGACGCATGCGCAAACTATAGAAAGTCGTTATGACGTATAATGTGCATACTTTGTAGATTCCATTTATGAAATAAAACACATTTTCTTAGAACTCGTGTTTTTTACGAAATCATGTAAACCTTCTAGAAGCTCTTATTTTAAAAAACGGTGGAAGTAAGCTTTTCTTATTTCCGGACGCATGCACAAACTATAGAAAGTCGTTATGACGTAGAATGTGCATACTTTGTAGATTCCATTTATGAAATAAAACACATTGTCTAAAAACTCGTGTTTTTTAAGAAATCATGTAAACCTTCTAGAAGCTGTGATTTTGAAAAACGGTGGAAGTAAGCTTTTCTTATTTCCGGACGCATGCGCAAACTATAGAAAGTCCTTATGACGTAGAATGTGCATACTTTGTAGATTCCATTTGTGAAATAAAACACATTTTCTAAAAACTCGTGTTTTTTACGAAATCATATAAATCTTCTAGAAGCTGTGATTTTAAAAAACGGTGGAAGTAAGCTTTTCTTATTTCCGGTCAAATGCGGAAACTATCGAAAGTCGTTGTTACGTAGAATGTGCATACTTTGTTGATTCCATTTATGAAATAAAACACATTTTCTAAAAACTCGTGTTTTTTACGAAATCATGTAAACCTTCTAGAAGCTATTATTTTAAAAAACGGTGGAAGTAAGCTTTTCTTATTTCCGGACGCATGGGCAAACTATAGAAAGTCGTTATGACGTAGAATGTGCATACATTGCAGATTCCATTTATGAAATAAAACACATTTTCTAAAAACTCATGTTTTTTAACAAATCATGTAAACCTTCTAGAAGCTGTGATTTTAAAAAACGGGGGAAGTAAGCTTTTCTTATTTCCGGACGCATGCGCAAACTATAGAAAGTCGTTATGACGTAGAATGTGCATACTTTGTAGATTCCATTTATGAAATAGAACACATTTTCTAAAAACTCGTGTTTTTTACGAAATCATGTCAACCTTCTAGAAGCTGTGATTTTAAAAAACGGGGGAAGTAAGCTTTTCTTATTTCCGGACACATGCGCAGACTATAGAAAGTCGTTATGACGAAGAATGTGCATACTTTGTAGATTCCATTTATGAAATAAAACAGATTTTCTAAAAACTCGTGTTTTTTACGAAATCATGTAAACCTTCTAGAAGCTATTATTTTAAAAAACGGTGGAAGTAAGCTTTTCTTATTTCCGGACGCATGCGCAAACTATAGAAAGTCGTTATGACGTAGAATGTGCATACTTTGTTGATTCCATTTATGAAATAAAGCACATTTTCTAAAAACTCGTGTTTTTTACGAAATCATGTAAACCTTCTAGAAGCTATTATTTTAAAAAACGGTGGAAGTAAGCTTTTCTTATTTCCAGATGCATGCGCAAACTATAGAAAGTCGTTATGACGTAGAATGTGCATACTTTGTAGATTTCCATTTATGAAATAAAACACATTTTCTAAAAACTCATGTTTTTTAACAAATCATGTAAACCTTCTAGAAGCTGTGATTTTAAAAAACGGGGGAAGTAAGCTTTTCTTATTTCCAAACGCATGCGCAAACTATAGAAAGTCGTTATGACGTAGAATGTGCATACTTTGTTGATTCCATTTATGAAAGAAAACACATTTTCTAAAAATTCGTGTTTTTTAAGAAATCATGTAAACCTTCTAGAAGCTGTGATTTTGAAAAACGGTGGAAGTAAGCTTTTCTTATTTCCGGACGCATGCACAAACTATAGAAAGTCGTTATGACGAAGAATGGGCATACTTTGTAGATTCCATTTATGAAATAAAACACATTTTGTAAAAACTCGTGTTTTTTACGAAATCATGTAAACCTTCTAGAAGCTATTATTTTAAAAAACGGTGGGAGTAAGCTTTTCTTATTTCCGTACGCATGCGGAAACTATAGAAAGTCGTTATGACGTAGAATGTGCATACTTTGTTGATTCCATTTATGAAATAAAGCACATTTTCTAAAAACTCGTGTTTTTTACGAAATCATGTAAACCTTCTAGAAGCTATTATTTTAAAAAACGGTGGAAGTAAGCTTTTCTTATTTCCGGACGCATGGGAAAAATATAGAAAGTCGTTATGACATAGAATGTGCATACTTTGCAGATTCCATTTATGAAATAAAACACATTTTCTAAAAACTCATGTTTTTTAACAAATCATGTAAACCTTCTAGAAGCTGTGATTTTAAAAAACGGGGGAAGTAAGCTTTTCTTATTTCCGGACGCATGCGCAAACTATAGAAAGTCGTTATGACGTAGAATGTGCATACTTTGTAGATTCCATTTATGAAATAGAACACATTTTCTAAAAACTCGTGTTTTTTACGAAATCATGTAAACCTTCTAGAAGCTGTGATTTTAAAAAACGGTGGAAGTAAGCTTTTCTTATTTCCGGACGCATGCGCAAACTATAGAATGTCGTTATGACGTAGAATGTGCATACTTTGTTGATTCCATTTATGAAATAAAGCACATTTTCTAAAAACTCGTGTTTTTTACGAAATCATGTAAACCTTCTAGAAGCTATTATTTTAAAAAACGGTGGAAGTAAGATTTTCTTATTTCCGGACGCATGCGAAAACTATAGAAAGTCGTTATGACGTAGAATGTGCATACTTTGTTGATTCCATTTATGAAATAAAACAAATTTTCTGAAAAGTCGTGTTTTTTACGAAATCATGTAAACCTTCTAGAAGCTGTGATTTTAAAAAACGGGGGAAGTAAGCTTTTCTTATTTCCGGACGCATGCGCAAACTATACAAAGTCGTTATGACATAGAAGGTGCATACTTTGTAGATTCCATTTATGAAATAGAACACATTTTCTAAAAATTCGTGTTTTTTACGAAATCATGTAAACCTTCTAGAAGTTGTGATTTTAAAAAATGGGGGAAGTAAGCTTTTCTTATTGCCGGAAGCATGCGCAAATTATAGAAAGTCGTTATGACGTAGAATGTGCATACTTTGTAGATTCCATTTATGAAATAAAACACATTTTCTAAAAACTCGTGTTTTTTACAAAATCATGTAAACCTTCTAGAAGCTGTGATTTTAAAAAACGGGGGAAGTAAGCTTTTCTTATTTCGGGACGCATGCGCAAACTATAGAATGTCGTTATGACGTAGAATGTGCATACTTTGTCGATTCCATTTATGAAATAAAGCACATTTTCTAAAAACTCGTGTTTTTTACGAAATCATGTAAACCTTCTAGAAGCTATTATTTTAAAAAACGGTGGAAGTAAGATTTTCTTATTTCCGGACGCATGCGAAAACTATAGAAAGTCGTTATGACGTAGAATGTGCATACTTTGTTGATTCCATTTATGAAATAAAACAAATTTTTTGAAAAGTCGTGTTTTTTACGAAATCATGTAAACCTTCTAGAAGCTGTGATTTTAAAAAACGGGGGAAGTAAGCTTTTCTTATTTCCGGACGCATGCGCAAACTATACAAAGTCGTTATGACGTAGAAGGTGCATACTTTGTAGATTCCATTTATGAAATAGAACACATTTTCTAAAAATTCGTGTTTTTTACGAAATCATGTAAACCTTCTAGAAGTTGTGATTTTAAAAAATGGGGGAACTAAGCTTTTCTTATTGCCGGAAGCATGCGCAAATTATAGAAAGTCGTTATGACGTAGAATGTGCATACTTTGTAGATTCCATTTATGAAATAAAAATCATTTTCTAAAAACTCGTGTTTTTTACGAAATCATTTAAACCTTCTAGAAGCTGTGATTTTAAAAAACGGTGGAAGTAAGGTTTTCTTATTTCCAGACGCATGCGCAAACTATAGAAAGTCGTTATGACGTAGAATGTGCATACTTTGTTGATTCCATTTATGAAATAAAACACATTTTCTAAAAACTCGTGTTTTTTAAGAAATCATGTAAACCTTCTAGAAGCTGTGATTTTAAAAAATGGGGGAAGTAAGCTTTTCTTATTTCCGGACGCATGCGCAAACTATAGAAAGTTGTTATGATGTAGAATGTGCATACTTTGTAGATTCCATTTATGAAATAGAACACATTTTCTAAAAATTCTTGTTTTTTACGAAATCATGTAAACCTTCTAGAAGCTGTGATTTTAAAAAACGGGGGAAGTAAGCTTTTCTTATTTCCGGACGCAGTCGCAAACTATAGAAAGTCGTTATGACGAAGAATGTGCATACTTTGTAGATTCCATTTATGAAATAAAACAGATTTTCTAAAAACTCATGTTTTTTAACAAATCATGTAAACCTTCTAGAAGCTGTGAATTTAAAAAACGGGGGAAGTAAGCTTTTCTTATTTCCAAACGCATGCGCAAACTATAGAAATTCGTTATGACGTAGAATGTGCATACTTTGTTGATTCCATTTATGAAAGAAAACACATTTTCTAAAAACTCTTGTTTTTTAAGAAATCATGTAAACCTTCTAGAAGCTGTGATTTTGAAAAACGGTGGAAGTAAGCTTTTCTTATTTCCGGACGCATGCGCAAACTATAGAAAGTCCTTATGACGTAGAATGTGCATACATTGTTGATTCCATTTATGAAATAAAACACAATTTCTAAAAACTCGTTTTTTTACGAAATCATGTAAACCTTCTAGAAGCTGTGATTTTAAAAAACGGTGGAAGTAAGCTTTTCTTATTTCCGGTCGAATGCGGAAACTATAGAAAGTCGTTATTACATAGAATGTGCATACTTTGTTGATTCCATTTATGAAATAAAACACATTTTTCTAAAAACTCGTGTTTTTTAAGAAATCATGTAAACCCTCTAGAAGCTGTGATTTTAAAAAATGGTGGAAGTAATCTTTTCTGATTTCCAGACGCATGCGGAAACTATAGAAAGTCGTTATGACGTAGAATGTGCATACTTTGTTGATTCCATTTATGAAATAAAACACATTTTCTAAAAACTCCTGTTTTTTACGAAATCATGTAAACCTTCTAGAATCTGTGATTTTAAAAAAGGGGGAAGTAAGCTTTTCTTATTTCCGGACGCATGCGCAAACTATAGAAAGTCGTTATGACGTAGAATGTGCATACTTTGTAGATTCCATTTATGAAATAGAACACATTTTCTAAAAACTCGTGTTTTTTACGAAATCATGTAAACCTTCTAGAAGTTGTGATTTTAAAAAATGGGGGAAGTAAGTTTTTCTTATTTCCGGACGCATGCGCAAACTATAGAAAGTCGTTATGACGTAGAATGTGCATACTTTGTAGATTCCATTTATGAAATAAAACACATTTTCTAAAAACTCGTGTTTTTTACGAAATCATTTAAACCTTCTAGAAGCTATGATTTTAAAAAATGGTGGAAGTAAGCTTTTCTTATTTCCAGACGTATGCGCAAACTATAGAAAGTCATTATGACGTAGAATGTGCATACTTTGTAGATTCCATTTATGAAATAAAAAACATTTTCTAAAAACTCGTGTTTTTTACGAAATCATTTAAACCTTCTAGAAGCTGTGATTTAAAAAACGGTGGAAGTAAGGTTTTATTATTTCCAGACGCATGCGCAAACTATAGAAAGTCGTTGTGACGTAGAATGTGCATACTTTGTTGATTCCATTTATGAAGTAAAATACATTTTCTAAAAACTCGTGTTTTTTAAGAAATCATGTAAATCTTCTAGTAGCTATGATTTTAAAAAACGGGGGAAGTAAGATTTTCTTATTTCCGGACGCATGCGCAAACTATAGAAAGTCGTTATGACGTAGAATGTGCATACTTTGTAGATTCCATTTATGAAATAAGGCACATTTTGTAAAAACTCGTGTTTTTTACGAAATCATGTAAACCTTCTAGAAGCTGTGATTTTAAAAAACGGTGGAAGTAAGGTTTTCTTATTTCCGGACGAATGCGCAAACTATAGAAAGTCGTTATGACGTAGAATGTGCATACTTTGTTGATTCAATTTATAAAATAAAACACATGCTCTAAAAACTCGTCTTTTTTAAGAAATCATGTAAACCTTCTAGAAGCTGTGATTTTAAAAAACGGTGGAAGTAAGCTTTTCTTATTTCCGAACCCATGCACAAACTATAGAAAGTCGTTATGACATGGAATGTGCATACTTTGTTGATTCCATTTATGAGATAAAACACATTTTCTAAAAACTCGTGTTTTTTAAGAAATCATGTAAACCTTCTAGAAGCTGTGATTTAAAAAAACGGGGGAAGTAAGCTTTTCTTATTTCCAAACGAATGCGCAAACTATAGAAAGTCGTTATGACGTAGAATGTGCATACTTTGTTGATTCCATTTATGAAATAAAACACATTTTCTAAAAACTCGTGGTTTTTACGAAATCATGTAAACCTTCTAGAAGCTGTGATTTTAAAAAACGGTGGAAGTAACGTTTTCTTATTTCCGAACGAATGCGCAAACTATAGAAAGTCGTTATGACATAGAATGTGCATACTTTGTCGATTCAATTTATGAAATAAAACACATTTTCTAAAAACTCGGGTTTTTTAAGAAATCATTTAAACCTTCTAGAAGCTGTGATTTTAAAAAACGGGGGAAGTAAGCTTTTCTTATTTCCGGACGCATGCGCAAACTATAGAAAGTCGTCATGATGTAGAATGTGCATACTTTGTAGATTCCATTTATGAAATAAAGCACATTTTCTAAAAACTCGTGGTTTTTACGAAATCATGTAAACCTTCTAGAAGCTGTGATTTTAAAAAACGGTGGAAGTAACGTTTTCTTATTTCCGAACGAATGCGCAAACTATAGAAAGTCGTTATGACATAGAATGTGCATACTTTGTCGATTCAATTTATGAAATAAAACACATTTTCTAAAAACTCGTGTTTTTTAAGAAATCATTTAAACCTTCTAGAAGCTGCGATTTAAAAAAAAGGTGGAAGTAAGCTTTTCTTATTTCCGGACGCATGCGCAAACTATAGAAAGTCGTTATGACGTAGAATGTGCATACTTTGTAGATTCCATTTATGAAATAAAACACATTTTCTAAAAACTCGTGTTATTTACGAAATCATGTAAACCTTCTAGAAGCTGTGATTTTAAAAAACACTGGAAGTAAGCTTTTCTTATTTCCGGACGAATGCGCAAACTATAGAAATTCGTTATGACGGAGAATGTGCATACTTTGTAGATTCCATTTATGAAATAAAACACATTTTCTAAAAACTCGTGTTTTCTACGAAATCATGTAAACCTTCTAGAAGCTGTGATTTTAAAAAACGGTGGAAGTAAGCTTTTCTTATTTCCGGACGCATGCGCAAACTATAGAAAGTCGTTATGGCGTAGAAGTTTCATACTTTGTTGATTCCATTTATGAAATAAAACACATTTTCTAAAAGCTCGTGTTTTTTAGGAAATCATGTAAACCTTCTAGAAGCTATGATTTTAAAAAATGGTGGAAGTAACCTTTTCTTATAACCGGACGCATGCGCAAACTATAGAAAGTCGTTATGATGTAGAATGTGCATACTTTGTAGATTCCATTTATGAAATAAAGAACATTTTCTAAAAACTCGTGTTTTTTAAGAAATCATGTAAACCTTCTAGAAGCTGTGATTTTAAAAAATGGGGGAAGTAAGCTTTTCTTATTTCCGGACGCATGCGCAAACTATATAAAGTCGTTATGACATAGAATGTGCATACTTTGTAGATTCCATTTATGAAATAAAACACATTTTCTAAAAACTCGTGTTTTTTACGAAATCATGTAAACCTTCTAGAAGCTGTGATTTTAAAAAACGGTGGAAGTAAGCTTTTCTTATTTCCGGACGAATGCGCAAACTATAGAAAGTCGTTATGACGTAGAATGTGCATACTTTGTTGATTCCATTTATCAAATAAAACACATTTTCTAAAAACTCGTGTTTTTTAAGAAATCATGTAAACCTTCTAGAAGATGTGATTTTAAAAAACGGTGGAAGTAAGCTTTTCTTATTTCCGGACGCATGCGCAAACTATAGAAAGTCCTTATGACGTGGAATGTGCATACTTTGTTGATTCCATTTATGAAATAAAACACATTTTCTAAAAACTCGTGTTTTTTAAGAAATCATGTAAACCTTCTAGAATCTGAGATTTTAAAAAATGGGGGAAGTAAGCTTTTCTTATTTCCAAACGCATGCGCAAACTATAGAAAGTCGTTATGACGTAGAATGTGCATACTTTGTTGATTCCATTGATGAAATAAAACACATTTTCTAAAAACTCGTGTTTTTTAAGAAATCATGTAAACCTTCTAGAAGCTGTGATTTTAAAAAACGGGGGAAGTAAGCTTTTCTAATTTCTGGACACATGCGCAAACTATAGAAAGTCGTTATGACGTAGAATGCGCATACTTTGTTGATTCCATTTATGAAATAAAACACATTTTCTAAAAAGTCGTGTTTTTTTAGAAATAATGTAAACCTTCTAGAAGCTGTGATTTTAAAAAACGGTGGAAGTAAGCTTTTCTTATTTCTGGATGAATGCACAAACTATAGAAAGTCGTTATGATGTAGAATGTGCATACTTTGTTGATTCCATTTATGAAATAAAACATATTTTCTAAAAACTCGTGTTTTTTACGAAATCATGTAAACCTTCTAGAAGCCGTGATATTAAAAAACGGGGGAAGTAACCTTTTCTTATTTCCAAACTTATGCGCAAAATATAGAAAGTCGTTATGACATAGAATGTGCATACTTTGTTGATTCCATTTATGAAAAAAAACATATTTTCTAAAAACTCGTGTTTTTTAAGAAAGCATGTAAACCTTCTAGAAGCTGTGATTTTAAAAAACGGGGGAAGTAAGCTTTTCTTATTTACGCACGCATGCGCAAACTATAGAAAGTCCTTATGACGTAGAATGTGCATACTTTGTAGACTCCATTTATGAAATAAAACACATTTTCTAAAAACTCATTTTTTTACGAAACCACGTAAACCTTCTAGAAGCAGTGATTTTAAAAAACGGTGGAAGTAAGCTTTTCTTATTTCTGGACGCATGCGAAAACTATAGAAAGTCGTTATGACGTAGAATGTGCATACTTTGTTGATACCATTTATGAAATAAAACACATTTTCTAGAAACTCATTTTTTTTAACAAATCATGTAAACCTTCTAGAATCTGTGATTTTAAAAAACAGGGGAAGTAAGCTTTTCTTATTTCCAAACGCATGCGTAAACTATAGAAAGTCGTTATGACGTAGAATGTGCATACTTTGTTGATTCCATTTAAGAAATAAAACACATTTTCTAAAAACTCGAGTTTTTTAAGAAATCATGTAAACCTTGTAGAAGCTGTGATTTTAAAAAACAGTGGAAGTAAGCTTTTCTTATTTCCGGACGCATGCGCAAACTATAGAAAGTCGTTATGACATAAAATGTGCATACTTTTTAGATTCCATATATGAAATAAAACACATTTTCTAAAAACTCGTGTTTTTTACGAAATCATGTAAAGCTTCTAGAAGCTGTGATTTTAAAAAACAGTGGAAGTAATCTTTTCTTATTTCCGGACGCATGCGCAAACTATAGAAAGTCGTTATGAGGTAGAATGTGCATACTTTGTTGTTTCCATTTATGAAATAAAACACATTTTCTAAAAACTCGTGTTTTTTATCAAATCATGTAAACCTTCTAGAATCTGTGATTTTAAAAAACTGGGGAAGTAAGCTTTTCTTATTTCCAAACGCATGCGCAAACTATAGAAAGTTGTTATGACGTAGAATGTGCATACTTTGTTGATTCCATTTATGAAATAAAACACATTTTCTAAAAACTCGTGTTTTTTAAGAAATCATGTAAACCTTCTAGAAGCTGTGATTTTAAAAAATGGGGGAAGTAAGCTTTTCTTATTTCCGGACGCATGCGCAAACTATATAAAGTCGTTATGACGTAGAATGTGCATACTTTGTAGATTCCATTTATGAAATAAAACACATTTTCTAAAAACTCGTGTTTTTTACGAAATCATGTAAACCTTCTAGAAGCTGTGATTTTAAAAAACGGTGGAAGTAAGCTTTTCTTATTTCCGGACGAATGCGCAAACTATAGAAAGTCGTTATGACGTAGAATGTGCATACTTTGTTGATTCCATTTATGAAATAAAACACATTTTCTAAAAACTCGTGTTTTTTAAGAAATCATGTAAACCTTCTAGAAGATGTGATTTTAAAAAACGGTGGAAGTAAGCTTTTCTTATTTCCGGACGCATGCGCAAACTATAGAAAGTCCTTATGACGTGGAATGTGCATACTTTGTTGATTCCATTTATGAAATAAAACACATTTTCTAAAAACTCGTGTTTTTTAAGAAATCATGTAAACCTTCTAGAATCTGAGATTTTAAAAAATGGGGGAAGTAAGCTTTTCTTATTTCCGAACGCATGCGCAAACTATAGAAAGTCGTTATGACGTAGAATGTGCATACTTTGTTGATTCCATTTATGAAATAAAACACATTTTCTAAAAACTCATGTTTTTTAAGAAATTATGTAAACCTTCTTGAAGCTGTGATTTTAAAAAACGGGGGAAGTAAGCTTTTCTAATTTCCGGACGCATGCGCAAACTATAGAAAGTCGTTATGACGTAGAATGTGCATACTTTGTAGATTCCATTTATGAAATAAAACACATTTTGTAAAAACTCGTGTTTTTTACGAAATCATGTAAACCTTCTAGAAGCTGTGATTTTAAAAAACGGTGGAAGTAAGGTTCTCTTATTTCCGGACGAATGCGCAAACTGTAGAAATTCGTTATGACGTAAAATGTGCATACTTTGTTGATTCAATTTATGAAATAAAACACATTTTCTAAAAACTCGTGTTTCTTAACAAATCATGTAAACCTTCTAGAAGCTGTGATTTTAAAAAACGGTGGAAGTAAGCTTTTCTTATTTCCGGACGCATGCGCAAACTATAGAAAGTCGTTATGACGTGGAATGTGCATACTTTGTTGATTCCATTTATGAAATAAAACACATTTTCTAAAAACTCATGTTTTTTAAGAAATCATGTAAACCTTCTAGAAGCTGTGATTTTAAAAAACGGGGGAAGTAAGCTTTTCTTAATTCCAAACGCATGTGCAAACTATAGAAAGTCGTTATGACGTAGAATGTGCATACTTTGTTGATTCCATTGATGAAATAAAACACATTTTCTAAAAACTCGTGTTTTTTAAGAAATCATGTAAACCTTCTAGAAGCTGTGATTTTAAAAAACGGGGGAAGTAAGCTTTTCTAATTTCTGGACGCATGCGCAAACTATAGAAAGTCGTCATGACGTAGAATGTGCATACTTTATAGATTCCATTTATGAAATAAAGCACATTTTCTAAAAACTCGTGTTTTTTACGAAATCATGTAAACCTTCTAGAAGCTGTGATTTTAAAAAACGGTGGAAGTAAGGTTTTTTTTTATTTCCGCACGAATGCGCAAACTATAGAAATTCGTTATGACATATAATGTGCATACCTTGTTGCTTCAATTTATGAAATAAAACACATTTTCTAAAAACTCGTGTTTTTTAAGAAATCATCTAAACCTTCTAGAAGCTGTGATTTTAAAAAACGGTGGAAGTAAGCTTTTCTTATTTCCGGACGCATGCGCAAACTATAGAAAGTCGTTATGACGTAGAATGTGCATACTTTGTTGTTTCCATTTATGAAATAAAATACATTTTCTAAAAACTCGTGTTTTTTAAGAAATCATGTAAACCTTCTAGAAGCTATGATTTTAAAAAACGGGGGAAGTAAGCTTTTCTTATTTCCAAACGCATGCGCAAACTATAGAAAGTCGTTATGACGTAGAATGTGCATACTTTGTTGATTCCATTTATGAAATAAAACACATTTTCTAAAAACTCGTGTTTTTTAAGAAAATCATGTAATCCTTCTAGAAGCTGTGATTTTAAAAAACGGGGGAAGTAAGCTTTTCCTATTTCCGGACGCATGCGCAAACTATAGAAAGTTGTTATGACGTAGAATGTGCATACTTTTTAGATTCCATTTATGAAATAAAACATATTTTCTAAAAACTCATGTTTTTTACGAAATCATGTAAACCTTCTAGAAGCTGTGATTTTAAAAAACTCTGAAAGTAAGCTTTTCTTATTTCCGGATGCATGCGCAAACTATAGAAAGTCGTTATGACGTAGAATGTGCATACTTTGTAGATTCCATTTATGAAATAAAACACATTTTCTAAAAACTTGTGTTTTTTACCAAATCATGTAAAGTTTCTAGAAGCTGTGATTTTAAAAAACGGTGGAAGTAAGCTTTTCTTATTTCCGGATGCATGCGCAAACTATAGAAATTCGTTATGACGTAGAATGTGCATACTTTGTTGATTCCATTTATGAAATAAAACACATTTTCTAAAAACTCAAGTTTTTTAAGAAATCATGTAAACCTTCTAGAAGCTGTGATTTTAAAAAACGGGGGAAGTAAGCTTTTCTTATTTCCAGACGCATGCGCAAACTATAGAAAGTCGTTATGACGTAGAATGTGCATACTTTGTAGATTCCATTTATGAAATAAAGTACATTTTCTTAAAACTCGTGTTTTTTACGAAATCATGTAAACCTTCTAGAAGCTGTGATTTTAAACAACGGTGGAAGTAAGCTTTTCTTATTTCCGGACGAATGCGCAAACTATAGAAAGTCGTTATGATGTAGAATGTGCATACTTTGTTGATTCAATTTATGAAATAAAACACATTTTCTAAAAACTCGTGTTTTTTAAGAAATGATGTAAACCTTCTAGAAGCTGTGATTTTAAAAAACGGTGGAAGTAAGCTTTTCTTTTTTCCGGACGCATGCGCAAACTATAGAAAGTCGGTATGACGTAGAATGTGCATAGTTTGTTGTTTCCATTTATGAAATCAAATACATTTTCTAAAAACTCGTGTTTTTTAAGAAATCATGTAAACCTTCTAGAAGCTGTGATTTTAAAAAACGGGGGAAGTAAGCTTTTCTTATTTCCAAACGCATGCGCAAACTATAGAAATTCGTTATGACGTAGAATGTGCATACTTTGATGATTCCATTTATGAAATAAAATGTTAAATTTTCTTAATTTACTTCAATATGATCTAGGATCTTGACTGAGAGAACAACATGTACAGCATATCTATAGCATATCAATCATGGAGACAATAATGCAAGCACACAAGAGACACAAAGATTTACTTGGGGAAAACCATAAAGGTGAAAAACCCCAATAACTTCCTCAGAGATAGATAGAGCAATGAGACAACCAACCAAGAGAGATAGCCATAACCTAGCAGTAGATCCTCCTCCTCCATAAGTGCGCCACTCCTCCTTGAGTGCATGTGTGAGAAGTGAGTGAGCAAATAGAGTGCCTCCCGCACTCTATTTATACTTGACTTGACTTGCCTTTTTACCTAACTCATGTAGGCTCGAACTTATCCACATAACATAATGCTGACTGGGCCGACCCACAATAGGGTGGTCTAATAACCTTTGACCCACATGGCCGACCCCCAATAGGGTGGTCTAATAACCCATCAAGTATAAGTTATGACACTTACAATATAAATGACGACACTTCCTTATAGAGGAATAATACCATCTCTATAGGAATACAATATACATATATGTGAAATACATTCCGAAGTTACATATACATCAACACTCCCTCTTAACTAGGAAGGTATTTCTGAGCACAGTTCTTCTATCACAAGTCATCTTCTCTGGATCATCGTCACTAGATAATCGTCATCGAGTCATCATCATCGTCACTGCTGCTGCTATCTCAATCAATCTCTGAATCTACTCATCATAGGAAGTTCTACAGAGCCAGTCCTTTTTCATACTAGATGTAGGCCCACCACCTGCAGGTCTTCATCATCACTGGCCATACTGTGGAATCCTCGGGACTTATTACGTGCGTCACAAAACCTTGAAAGAGCATCCGAGGCTGTTACGAGCACGCAGCTCTACCTATAGGATCTCCCAGGGCACCGAATTACATGTGACCTCACCACAAAACCTCACAAGAGCATCTCAGGCTGTTACGAGCACACAGCTCTACCTATAGGATCTCCCAGGGCAACGAATTACATGTGGTCATGGAAAAACCTCGCAAGAGCATCCCATGACTGATTACGGGCACACAGCCCAACCTATCGGATCTCCCAGGGAAACGAATTACATGCCATAGGACAAAACCTCGAAAGAGCATCTGCCAGATATCCCAGGGAACCGAATTACATGCCATAGGCAAAACCTCGAAAGACTATCTGCAGATCTCCCAGGGCACCGAATTACATGTCCTCCCAGAGAAAAACCTCGAAAGAGCATTTGCCAGATGTCCCAGGGCACCGAATTACATGCCATAGGCAAAACCTCGAAAGACCATCTGCAAATCTCCCAGGGCACCGGATTACATGCTCATCTGCACAACCTGATCCATGGCCACAGAGTATCAACCTGATACTCACCATACATCATCCTGATGTATCCATGATCATCCTGATCATCATCACTGCAACGTCCTGCTGCATGTCATCTGGAGCAACATCCTGAAGCTCGTCATCTATGATCATCTTGATCATCACTGCAACATCCTGCTGCATGTCATCTGGAGCAACATCCTGAAGCTCGTCATCTATGATCATCCTGATCATCACTGCAACATCCTGCTGCATGTCATCTGGAGCAACATCCTGAAGCTTGTCATCTATGATCATCCTGATCATCACTGCAACATCCTGCTGCATGATCTACCTGATCATCAATGCATCTACCTGATACATATCATCATACATGATCCTCCTAATCATCAATGTATCCACCTGATACAAATACATGATGCATATCATCATACATGATCCTCCTGATCATCAATGCATCTACATGACGCATACCAAGTATCTACCTGATACATATCATCATACATGATCCTCCTGATCATCAATGTATCCACCTGATACAAATATAAATACATGATACATATCACCATACATGATCCACCTGATCATACAGTGTATCCACCTGATACATATACAGATACATGGTCCAAGCATCCAACCTGGTGCATATACAAAATACGTACACATGATCCAACTGATCATATCCAACATCCAACATGATGCATACATACATAAATGATCCAACTGATCATATCCAACATCCAACATGATGCATACATACATACATAAAAATGATCCAACTGATCATATCCAGCATCCAACATGATACGTACATACATACATAAAAATGATCCAACTGATCATATCCAGCATCCAACATGATGCGTACATACATACATAAAAATGATCCAACTGATCATATCCAAGCAGAAACCAGAACATCATCCTGATGCTCATCATCCAGCGCTTACATCCACAGCCATGTGAAGGATCCTCCTTCCAACATGCTTGGAATGGCTTCAGCAAATGTGTCCATCACTTCTTCCTCGAAGTGTCCTCGATCTGAAGAACGCCAAGCCTCTCTCTGAAGTACTCGAACTTCACTCTGGCTAGTGGCTTCATCAGCACATCTGCAATCTGCTCGTCCGTCGCAACATACAGGAGCTTCACATCTCCTCTCTACACCATATACCTGATATAGTGATATTTGATCTCTATGTGTTTCGACCTGTCATGAAACACTGGGTTCTTGGACAGCTTCACACAACTCTGGTTATCACAGAAGATACCAGTAGCCTCCAACGGGAGATCAAATAACTCAGACAGTAGCTTCCGTAGCCATACTGCCTCGCAACTAGCTGAGCAGGCTGCAACATACTCTGCCTCAGCTGTACTCAGTGCTACGCAGGACTGCTTCCTGCTAAACCAAGAGATCACACCTGATCCCATACTGAAGCAACACCCAGATGTGCTCTTCCTATCTGCAGCATTGCCAGCCCAATCTGAATCAACATAACCCTGTAGGTTAAACTTTTGATTTGCTTCATACTTGAGCCCATAATCCACCGTACCCTTTAGGTACCTCAGAAAAGCAACCAGGTGAACACTCCTCGGATCCGTCAGGAACTGGCTCAATGTGTTCACAGCAAAGCAAATGTCTGGTCTCATGTTCTTCAGGTACATCAATGACCCAATCATCTAACGATACATAGATACATCAACCATCTTAGATGAAGCATCACATAGAAGCTTCAGATTCGATGCCATAGGTGTGGCCATGGCCTTGCAATCCATCATCCTGAACCTCTTCAAGATCTCTACTGCAGACTTCCCTTGTCCAAGGAATATTCCATCACTCTGCCACACCTCCATGCCAAAAAACAAATAGTGCATCATCCTCAAGTTCCTCAACTCGAACTCGGCAGCAAGCTTTCGTTGCGTGTCAGCAATCAATCTATCCTCACCCGATACAAACAGGTCATCCAAATAGTAGTATCGCTGGATTTCCTTCCTCAACCTTGTAGAAAAGGTTGGAATCTTCTTTATTTTTGGTAAAGCCCAAGCTGGATAGAAAGCTTTCTATCCTACCATATCAAGTTCTGCACACATATATGACTACACCATGCTGTCTTGAAATCCATCTGGTGCATCTTCTATTTCATCAATTTTATACTTCTCAATGCTGCCATCTGCAACATGCTTGATCTGATAGTTCCATTTGGAAGTCAACCTTCCCTTCACGTCTTGGGACTACATCCCAAACATCATTCTTCATGATCGACGGATCATGGCATTTCATTTCTTCATCCCAGATCCCGGGAACTTCAATATCTTTAATAGATGTCTTTGTTGCTGGAACAAATGTTGTAGTTCTTCTTTTGTAGGAGATGGCATACGATCTTTCCTACACAACAAGTTAAATTGCATGATTAGAAAACATATCATAGTTTTTAGAACAAATTCTTACATAAAGAAATATGTCATACAGTCATGCAATTATCTTTGCCAATGCTTCAATACAACATTTATCCATATCCCGTAACTTTCTAGATGCCTTCCAATCTCTACCAGAACATTGCTAAGAGTGTGCACAACTCCCAACATGTCAGCAAAGAGGTTTCATTCTAGATAAGTAGCAATGGAATGTTGTATAGTGCCATAGGCCACTTACCCATGTATATTAGTAGTATATTGTTCATCAATGCAACTATTCTAATATGCACAATACATATCCTAAGTCTAGGAACATGAGCATATACATCATTGAACAATTTTATTTAAACAAACACATATGCAAGAAATGAGAATTAAAATACTTATCTTTGTTTGTTCGTTGGGTGGACTCCCTATGAGTCTTTGCTTTCTTGCAGGAGTTGCTGGAGTCCTAATCTGCAGTAGCTTCTTCTACACCTTTCTGTTGTGGAATGTAGAGAGATGGACAACTCCCTCTGAATATCTGCATCATTTCATAAACCACTGGAGTGTACTCCCTCTTGATCTTTGCTCCCTGGATTACCTGTCCTTGAACTTATATACATTCTTGATCCCTATGCATGCTTGTTAGTATCATCATTGTGTTATCCTCTAGGTCTAATATAAAATCATACATTCATTAGTATACTATTAAAACACAATAATTTCAAGCATGTATAGTCATGATCATTTCAAACAGAAATAGTAAGCATTATTATTCAAGGTTTATGTAGGATTCTTATGGTTAGTCAAATCATAAGAAACATAACATGTCTAAACCTGTAATTACTCAAACCTATGACTCTTCAGGTTAGTTGAATCATCAATCAAGATAAGAGATATAATATGCATAAAACCTGATTATTCAAACCTATGACTTCATGAATAATCATTATCAACAACAGTATAAGATCCTAACACAAGGTAGGATTCTAACTTGATATAGGAAAAACATACCTGGATTAGCATGCTAGCTATTTATATCTAACATACTCACATGATGTCTTCTTGTTCTTCTTCAATGACTTGTGCTAGTAACCTGTATATCTCATAGGTTAACTATTACAGAACCAAGTTATACATACCTCGTAAATGGATCTTCTATGAGATCCATGACAATGGATGAATCTTTGTCCTCATGTTATCATGATCATATGTTCTTGGATCAGAACATGATTTGTCTTTCTTGGTGTACCTTTCATGTTAGTAGACAACATAAACCTCATACAACACCATAATGCATTAGTACAATCATAAGTGTCAACACCCTAACCAATGAATATTTTCTATTGTGCATTCATAGTTTTATTAAGGTGATATGACAAGTCTAAAATCAAGATTGTACTAACCATAATAACATGAAGACAAACATGCCATAAACTTAATCATGAACAAATCTCAAAACATACCTCGATGAGTCATACCTGTCGAGATCGCTTGTAATCTTCTTATGTAAGGCCTTAGCCTCATCTCCCTCGGAAACAGGAACTTCTTCACTTATGCAGGTGACCAATCCATCTTCTTCTAGGATTAACCTAATCCACTTAATTTGCAAGAACTGGAGTTGGAGTTGGATATGGGTTTGTCAGAGAAACCCCAAAATTCAAACTTTGAATTTCAAACTTCTGATAGGATAGGAATATGCGCCTTGATGAACTGATCAAACTGGTATATTCAGAATTTGAAAACTGCAAAGTTTCACTCCTCAATTTTGCCTTTGAAACTTCCGGATTCACTGGACGTGACCCTGAACTGGGGTTTGATGAAGCCCACTCTTCTGCCCAATCAAAATGTTTGATCCAAATCTCTAAGCTTCTATTTTTCTGAGGAGCTTCCAGCCGTGGTCACAGAATTCAAAATTTCCCATTTTTACAGAAGCCCTAATTTTCCACTTTTCTGATCAAAGTCCCGAACTAGGGTTTGATCAAGCCCGGCCTTCTGCCCAACCAAAAATTCTGATCTTGGTCTCTAAATTTTTATTTTGATGAGTAGCATTCAGCCGTGGTCTCCGAAAAAATTCCAACTTTATCCAAAGCCCTAAATTCCGGAAGCCATGAATGAAGGTACCAAAAAATAATTCTGTTTTGACAGAAATATGTACCTGATTGTTTCTGGTGTAACTCCGAAATTTTTGATCCACAGGGTCTGAAAAAGTTTTCTGAGATAGCCTGACCTGTTAGCTTTCCATCCTGACAGGTCTGACCTCAATTGGATCTTCTGAGAGAGAGTTATGCCAAATGTCGCAATGTGACCTGTTTTGGGAAAATACAGGAGAGCGAACTTGTACGGTGTGCCACGTGTCACTGTTTGACCTTCGGCCTCTGAAAAAGTTTTTTGAGATATCTCGGCCTGTTATATTTCCATCCTGATAGGTCTGACCTCGATTGGATTCTGTGAGAGAGAGTTATGCCAAGTGTCGCAACGTGACCTGTTTATGGGATAATACATGAGAGCGAACTTGTACGGCGTGCCACGTGTCACTGGTTCAACTTTGGCCTCTGAAAAAGTTTTCTGAGATAGTACAGTCTGTTTACTACCTGTCACGTCTTACGAAATTTCATTTGGAGCTTCCTATCCCAAGATATGACCTTTTTCCCAAGGTCACCTGATTTTGACTCAGATCTAGAAGAGGCAGAAACCCTATATTGTACAGATCATAAATCACAAAGTACAACGAATTAGAGGTTTTCCTTTGGACACAAGATACCTGGAGATCTTAGCTTCGGCCTGTAACAATTTCAGATCCGAAAACTTCGCCAAAACGGATTTATAGCGAAAGTGCTACGATGACTGGTTTTTGCTATATCAAGCCCTAGCATCGTAAGTGCAACAAGTGTCATACATGCCATATCATGCCTTCTTTCAGGCTAGCTCTGATACCATATTAAATTTTCTGAATTTACTTCAATATGATCTAGGATCTTAACTGAGAGAACAACATGTACAGCATATCTACAGCATATCAATCATGGAGACAATAATGCAAGCACACAAGAGACACAAAGATTTACTTGGGGAAAACCATAAAGGTGAAAAACCCCAATAACTTCCTCAGATATAGATAGAGCAATGATACAACCAACCAAGAGAGATAGCCATAACCTAGCAGCAAATCCTCCTCCTCCATAAGTGCGCCACTCCTCCTTGAGTGCATGTGTGAGAAGTGAGTGAGCAAACAGTGTGCCTCCCGCACTCTATTTATACTTGACTTGACTTGCCTTTTTACCTAAGTCATGTAGGCTCGAACTTAACCACATAACATAATGCTGACTGGGCCGACCCCCAATAGGGTGGTCTAATAACCCTTTGACCCACATGGCCGACCCCCAATAGGGTGGTCTAATAACCCATCAAGTATAAGTTACGACACTTACAATATAAATGACGACACTTCCTTATAGAGGAATAATACCATCTCTATAGGAATACAATATACATATATGTGAAATACATTCCGAAGTTACATATACATCAACATAAAACACATTTTCTAAAAACTCGTGTTTTTTAGGAAATCATGTTAACCTTCTAGAAGCTGTGATTTTAAAAAACGGGGGAAGTAAGCTTTTCTTATTTCCGGACGCATGCGCAAATTATAGAAAGTCGTTATGACATAGAATGTGCATACTTTGTAGATTCCATTTATGAAATAAAACACATTTTCTAAAAACTCGTGTTTTTTACGAAATCATGTAAACCTTCTAGAAGCTGTGATTTTAAAAAACGCTGGAAGTAACCTTTTCTTATTTCCGGACGAATGCGTAAACTATAGAAAGTCGTTATGACGTAGAATGTGCGTACTTTGTAGATTCCATTTATGAAATAAAACACATTTTCTAAAAACTCGTGTTTGTTACGAAGTCATGTAAACCTTCTAGAAGGTGTGATTTTAAAAAACGGTGGAAGTAAGCTTTTCTTATTTCCGGACGCATGCGCAAACTATAGAAAGTCGTCATGACGTAGAATGTGCATACTTTGTTTATTCCATTTATGAAATAAAACACATTTTCTAAAAACTCATGTTTTTTAAGAAATCATGTAAACCTTCTAGAAGCTGTGATTTTAAAAAATGGGGGAAGTAAGCTTTTCCTATTTCCAAACGCATGTGCAAACTATAGAAAGTCGTTATGACGTAGAATGTGCATACTTTGTTATACTTTGTTGATTCCATTTATGAAATAAAACACATTTTCTAAAAACTCGTGTTTTTTAGGAGATCATGTAAACCTTCTAGAGGCTGTGATTTTAAAATACGGTGGAAGTAAGCTTTTCTTATTTCCGGACGCATGCGCAAACTATAGAAAGTCGTTATGACGTAGAATGTGCATACTTTGTAGATTCCATTTATGAAATAAAGCACATTTTCTAAAAACTCGTGTTTTTTACGAAATCATGTAAACCTTCTAGAAGCTGTGATTTTAAAAAACGGTGGAAGTAAGATTTTCTTATTTCTGGACAAATGCGCACAATATAGAAAGTAGTTATGATGTAGAATGTGCATACTTTGTTGATTCCATTTATGAAATAAAACACATTTTCTAAAAACTCGTGTTTTTAAACAAATCATGTAAACCTTCTAGAATCTGTGATTTTAAAAAATGGGGGAAGTAAGCTTTTCTTATTTCCAAACGCATGCGAAAACTATAAAAATTCGTTATGACGTATAATGTGCATACTTTGTTGATTCCATTTATGAAATAAAACACATTTTCTAAAAACTCTTGTTTTTTACGAAAATGATGTAAACCTTCTAGAAGCTATGATTTTTAAAAATGGTGGAAGTAAGCCTTTCTTATTTCCGGACGCATGCGCAAACTATAGAAAGTCATTATGACGTAGAATATGCATACTTTGTAGAATCCATTTATGAAATAAAACACATTTTCTAAAAAATCGTGTTTTTTACGAAATCATGTAAACCTTCTAGAAGCTGTGATTTTAAACAACGATGGAAGTAAGCTTTTCCTATATCCAGACGCATGTGCAAACTATAGAAAGTCGTTATGACGTAGAATGTGCATACTTTGTTGATTCCATTTATGAAATAAAACACATTTCCTAAAAACTCGTGTTTTTTAACAAATCATGTAAACCTTCTATCCGGAAACATGTTTTATAAAGTATACTTTTCTTATTTCCAAACTTATGCGCAAACTATAGAAAGTCGTTATGACGTAGAATGTGCATACTTTGTTGATTCCATTTATGAAATAAAATATATTTTCTAAAAACTCGTGTTTTTTAAGAAATCATGTAAACCTTCTAGAAGCAGTGATTTTAAAAAACGGGGGAAGTCAGCTTTTGTTATTTCCGGACGCATGCGCAAACTATAGAAATTCGTTATGACGTAGAATGTGCATACTTTGTTGATTCCATTTATGAAATAAAACACATTTTCTAAGAACTCGTGGTTTTTAACAAATCATGTAAACCTTCTAGAAGCTGTGATTTTAAAAAACGGGGGAAGTAAGATTTTCTTATTTCTGGACGCATGCGCAAACTATAGAAATTCGTTATGACGTAGAACGTGCATACATTGTAGATTCCATTTATGAAATAAAACACATTTTCTAAACACTCGTGTTTTTTACGAAATCATGTAAACCTTCTAGAAGCTGTGATTTTAAAAAACGGTGGAAGTAAGCTTTTCTTATTTCCGAAAGCATGCACAAACTATAGAAAGTCGTTATGACGTAGAATGTGCATACTTTGTAGAATCCATTTATGAAATAAACCACATTTTCTAAAAACTCATGTTTTTTACGAAATCATGTAAACCTTCTAGAAGCTGTGATTTTAAAAAACGGTGGAAGTAAGCTTTTCTTATTTCTGGATGCATGCGCAAACTATAGAAAGTCGTTATGACGTAGAATGTGCAGACTTTGTTGATTCCATTTATGAAATAAAACACATTTTCTAAAAACTCGTGTTTTTTAAGAAATCATGTAAACCTTCTAGAAGTTGTGATTTTAAGAAACGGGGGAAGTAAGCTTTTCTTATTTCCGGACGCATGCGCAAACTATAGAAAGTCGTTATGACGTAGAATGTGCATACTTTGTTGATTTCATTTATGAAATAAAACACATTTTCTAAAAACTCGTGTTTTTTAAGAAATCATGTAAACCTTCTAGAAGCTGTGATTTGAAAAAACGGGGGATGTAAGCTTTTCTTATTTCCGGACGCATGCGCAAATTATAGAAAGTCGTTATGGCCTAGAACGTGCATACTTTGTAGATTCCATTTATGAAATAAAACACATTTTCTAAAAACTCGTGTTTTTTACGAAATCATGTAAACCTTGTAGAAGCTTTGATTTTAAAAAACGGTGGAAGTAAGCTTTTATTATTTCCGGACGCATGTGCAAACTATAGAAAGTCGTTATGACGTAGAATGTGCATACTTTGTAGAATCCACTTATGAAATAAAACACATTTTCTAAAAACACGTGTTGTTTACGAAATCATGTAAAACTTCTAGAAGCTGTGATTTTAAAAAACGGTGGAAGTAAGCTTTTCTTATTTCCGGACGCATGCGCAAACTATAGAAAGTCGTTATGACGTAGAATGTGCATACTTTGTAGATTCCATTTATGAAATAAAGCACATTTTCTAAAAACTCATGTTTTTTACGAAATCATGTAAACCTTCTAGAAGCTGTGATTTTAAAAAAAGGGTGAAGTAAGCTTTTCTTATTTCCAAACGCATGTGCAAATTATAGAAAGTCGTTATCACGTAGAATGTGCATAATTTGTTGATTCCATTTATGAAATAAAACACATTTTCTAAAAACTCGTATTTTTTAGGAAATCATGTAAACCTTCTAGAAGCTGTGATTTTAAAAAACGGTGGAAGTAAGCTTTTCTTATTTCCGGACGCATGCGCAAACTATAGAAAGTCGTTCTGATGTAGAATGTGCATACTTTGTAGAATCCATTTATGAAATAAAACACATTTTCTAAAAACACGTGTTGTTTACGAAATCATGTAAACCTTCTAGAAGCCGTGATTTTAAAAAACAGTGGAAGTAAGCTTTTCTTATTTCTGGACGAATGCGCAAACTATAGAAAGTTGTTATGACGTAGAATGTGCATACTTTGGTTATTCCATTTATGAAATAAAACACATTTTCTAAAAACTCGTGTTTTTTACGAAATCATGTAAACCTTCTAGAAGCTGTGATTTTAAAAAACGGTGGAAGTAAGCTTTTCTTATTTCCGGACGAATGCGCAAACTATAGCAAGTCGTTATGACGTAGAATGTGCATACTTTGTTGATTCCATTTATGAAATAAAACACATTTTCTAAACACTCATGTTTTTTAAGAAATCATGTAAACCTTCTAGAAGCTGTGATTTTAAAAAATGGGGGAAGTAAGCGTTTCTTATTTCCAAACGCATGTGCAAACTATAGAAAGTCGTTATGACGTATAATGTGCATACTTTGTTGATTCCATTTATGAAATAAAACACATTTTCTAAAAACTCGTGTTTTTTAGGAAATCATGTAAACCTTCTAGAAGCTGTGATTTCAAAAAATGGTGGAAGTAAGCTTTTCTTATTTCCTGACGCATGCGCAAACTATAGAAAGTCATTATGACGTAGAATGTGCATACTTTGTAGCTTCCATTTATGAAATAAAGCACATTTTCTAAAAACTCATGTTTTTTACGAAATCATGTAAACCTTCTAGAAGCTGTGATTTTAAAAAACGGTGGAAGTAAGCTTTTCTTATTTCCGGACGAATGCGCAAAGTATAGAAAGTCGTTATGACACAGAATGTGCATACTTTTTCGATTCCATTTATGACATAAAACACATTTTCTAAAAACTCGTGTTTTTTACGAAATCATGTAAACCTTCTAGAAGCTGTGATTTTAAAAAACGGGGGAAGTAAGCTTTTCTTATTTCCAAACTTATGCGCAAACTATAGAAAGTCGTTATGACGTAGAACGTGCATACTTTGTAGATTCCATTTATGAAATAAAACACATTTTCTAAAAACTCGTGTTTTTTACGAAATCATGTAAATCTTCTAGAAGCTGTGGTTTTAAAAAACGGTGGAAGTAAGCTTTTCTTATTTCCGGACGCATGCGCAAACTATAGACAGTCGTTATGACGTAGAATGTGCATACTTTGTAGAATCCATTTATGAAATAAAACACATTTTCTAAAAACTGGTGTTTTTTACGAAATCATGTAAACCTTCTAGAAGCTGTGATTTTAAAAAACGATGGAAGTAAGCTTTTCTTATTTCCGGACGCAAGCGCAAACTATAGAAATTCGTTATGATGTAGAATGTGCATACTTTGTTGATTCCATTTATGAAATAAAACACATTTTCTAAAAACTCGTGTTTTTTAACAAATCATGTAAACCTTCTGGAAGCTGTGATTTTAAAAAACGGGGGAAGTAAGCTTTTCTTATTTCCGGACGAATGCGCAAACTATAGAAAGTCGTTATGACATAGAATGTGCATACTTTGTTGATTCCATTTATGAAATAAAACACATTTTCTAAAAACTCATGTTTTTTAAGAAATCATGTAAACCTTCTAGAAGATGTGATTTTAAAAAATGGGGGAAGTAAGCTTTTCTTATTTCCAAACGCATGTGCAAACTATAGAAACTCGTTATGACATAGAATGTGCATACTTTGTTGATTCCATTTATGAAATAAAACACATTTTCTAAAAACTCGTATTTTTTAGGAAATCATGTAAACCTTCTAGAAGCTGTGATTTTAAAAAACGGTGGAAGTAAGCTTTTCTTATTTCTAGACGAATGCGCAAACTATAGAAAGTCGTTATGACCTAGAATGTGCATACTTTGTTGATTCCATTTATGAAATAAAACACATTTTCTAAAAACTCGTGTTTTTTAAGAAATCATGTGAACCTTCTAGAAGCTGTGATTTTAACAAACGGGCCAAGAAAGCTTTTCCTATTTCCAAACTTATGCGCAAACTATAGAAAGTCGTTATGACGTAGAATGTGCATACTTTGTTGATTCCATTTATGAAATAAAACATATTTTCTAAAAACTCGTGTTTTTTAAGAAATCATGTAAACCTTCTAGAAGCTGTGATTTTAAAAACGGGGGAAGTAAGCTTTTCTTATTTCCGGACGCATGCGCAAACTATAGAAATTCATTATGACGTAGAATGTGCATACTTTGTAGATTCGATTTATGAAATAAAACACATTTTCTAAAAACTCTTGTTTTTACGAAATCATGTAAACCTTCTAGAAGCTGTGATTTTAAAAAACTGTGGAAGTAAGCTTTTCTTATTTCCGGACACATGCGCAAACTATAGAAAGTCGTTATGATGTAGAATGTGCATACTTTGTAGATTCCATTTATGAAATAAAACACATTTTCAAAAACTCGTGTTTTTTACGAAATCATGTAAACCTTCTAGAAGCTGTGATTTTAAAAAACGGTGGAAGTAAGCTTTTCTTACTTCCGGACGCATTCACAAACTATAGAAAGTCGTTATGATGTAGAATGTGCATACTTTGTTGATTCCATTTATGAAATAAAACACATTTTCTAGAAACTCGTGTTTTTTACGAAATCATGTAAACCTTCAAGAAGCTGTGATCTTAAAAAACGGTTGAAGTAAGCTTTTCTTATTTCCGGACGCATCCGCAAACTATAGAAAGTCGTTATGACGTAGAATGTGCATACTTTGTTGATTCCATTTATGAAATAAAACACATTTTCTAAAAACTCGTGTTTTTTAACAAATCATGTAAACCTTCTAGAAGCTGTGATTTTAAAAAACGGGGGAAGTAATCTTTTCTTATTTCCGGACGAATGCGCAAACTATAGAAAGTCGTTATGACGTAGAATGTGCATACTTTGTTGAATCCATTTATGAAATAAAACACATTTTCTAAAAACTCATGTTTTTTAAGAAATCATGTAAACCTTCTAGAAGCTGTGATTTTAAAAAATGGGGGAAGTAAGCTTTAGTTATTTGCAAACGCATGTGCAAACTATAGAAAGTCGTTATGACGTAGAATGTGCATACTTTGTTGATTCAATTTATGAAATAAAACGCATTTTCTAAAAACTCGTGTTTTTTAGGAAATCATGTAAACCTTCATGAAGCTGTGATTTTAAAAAATGGTGGAAGTAAGCTTTTCTTATTTCCGGACGCATGCGCAAACTATAGAAAGTCGTTATGACGTAGAATGTGCATACTTTGTTGATTCCATTTATGAAATAAAACACATTTTCTAGAAACTCGTGTTTTTTACGAAATCATGTAAATCTTCAAGAAGCTGTGATTTTAAAAAACGGTTGAAGTAAGCTTTTCTTATTTCAGGACGCATGCACAAACTATAGAATGTCGTTATGACGTAGAATGTGCATACTTTGTTGATTCCATTTATGAAATAAAAAACATTTCCTAAAAACTCGTGTTTTTTAACAAATCATGTAAACCTTCTAGAAGCTGTGATTTTAAAAAACGGGGGAAGTAAGCTTTTCTTATTTCCGCACGAATGCGAAAACTATAGAAAGTTGTTATGACGTAGAATGTGCATACTTTGTTGATTCCATTTATGAAATAAAACACATTTTCTAAAAACTCGTGTTTTTTAACAAATCATGTAAACCTTCTAGAAGCTGTGATTTTAAAAAACGGGGGAAGTAAGCTTTTCTTATTTCCGGACGAATGCGCAAACTATAGAAAGTCGTTATGACGTAGAATGTGCATACTTTGTTGATTCCATTTATGAACTAAAACATATTTTCTAAAAACTCATGTTTTTAAAAAAATCATGTAAACCTTCTAGAAGCTGTGATTTTAAAAAAAGGAGGAAGTCAACTTTTCTTATTTCCAAACGCATGTGCAAACTATAGAAAGTCGTTATGATGTAGAAAGTGCATACTTTGTTGATTCCATTTATGAAATAAAACACATTTTCTAAAAACTCGTGTTTTTTAGGAAATCATGTAAACCTTCTAGAAGCTGTGATTTTAAAAAATGGTGGAAGTAAGCTTTTCTTATTTCCGGACGCATGCGCAAACTATAGAAAGTCATTATGACGTAGAATGTGCATACTTTGTTGATTCCATTTATGAAATAAAACACCTTTTCTAAACACTTATGTTTTTTAAGAAATCATGTAAACCTTCTAGAAGCTGTGATTTTAAAAAATTGGGGCAGTAAGCTTTTCTTATTTCCAAACGCATGTGCAAACTACAGAAAGTCGTTATGACGTATAATGTGCATACTTTGTTGATTCCATTTATGAAATAAAACACATTTTCTAAAAACTCTTGTTTTTACGAAATCATGTAAACCTTCTAGAAGCTGTGATTTTAAAAAACTGTGGAAGTAAGCTTTTCTTATTTCTGGACGAATGCGGAAACTATAGAAAGTCGTTATGACGTAGAATGTGCATACTTTGTTGATTCCATTTATGAAATAAAACACATTTTCTAAAAACTCGTGTTTTTTAATAAATCAAGTAAACCTTCTAGAAGCTGTGATTTTAAAAAACGGGGGAAGTAAGATTTCCTTATTTCCAAACTTATGCGGAAACTATAGAAAGTCGTTATGACGTAGAATGTGCATACTTTGTTGATTCCATTTATGAAATAAAACATATTTTCTAAAAACTCATGTTTTTTAAGAAATCATGTAAACCTTCTAGAAGCTGTGATTTTAAAAAACAGGGGAAGTAAGCTTTTCTTATTTCCGGATGCATGTGCAAACTATAGAAACTCGTTATGACGTAGAATGTGCATACTTTGTTGATTCCATTTATGAAATAAAACACATTTTCTAAAAATTCGTGTTTTTTACGAAATCATGTAAACCTTCTAGAAGCTGTGATTTTAAAAAACGGGGGAAGTAAGCTTTTCTTATTTCCCAACTTATGCGCAAACTATAGAAAGTCGTTATGACGTAGAATGTGCATACATTGTTGATTCCATTTATGAAATAAAACATATTTTCTAAAAACTCGTGTTTTTTAAGAAATCATGTAAACCTTCTAGAAGCTGTGATTTTAAAAAACAGGGGAAGTAAGCTTTTCTTATTTCCGGACGCATGCGCAAACTATAGAAAGTTGTTATGACGTAGAACGTGCATACTTTGTAGATTTCATTGATGAAATAAAACACATTTTCTAAAAACTCGTGTTTTTTACGAAATCATGTAAACCTTCTAGAAGCTGTGATTTTAAAAAACGGTGGAAGTAAGCTTTTCTTATTTCCGGACGAATGCGCAAACTATAGAAAGTCGTTATGATGTAGAATGTGCATACTTTGTTGATTCCATTTATGAAATAAAACAAATTATCTAAAAACTCATGTTTTTTAGGAAATCATGTAAACCTTCTAGAAGCCGTGATTTTAAAAAACGGGGCAAGTAAGCTTTTCTAATTTCCAAACGCATGCGCAAACTATAGAAAGTCGTTATGACCTAGAATGTGCGTACTTTATTGATTCCATTTATGAAATAAAACACATTTTCTAAAAAATCGTGTTTTTTAGGAAATCATGTACACCTTCTAGAAGCTATGATTTTAAAAAATGGTGGAAGTAAGCTTTTCTTATTTCCGGACGCATGCGCAAACTATAGAAATTCGTTATGACGTAGAATGTGCATACTTTGTTGATTCCATTTATGAAATAAAACACATTTTCTAAAAACTCGTGTTTTTTAGGAAATCATGTAACCCTTCTAGAAGCTATGATTTTAAAAAATGGTGGAAGTAAGCTTTTCTTATTTCCGGACGCATTCGCAAACTATAGAAAGTCGATATGACGTAGAATGTGCATACTTTGTTGATTCCATTTATGAAATAAAACACATTTTCTAAAAACTCGTGTTTTTTACGAAACCATGTAAGCCTTCTAGAAGCTGTGATTTTAAAAAACAGGGGAAGTAAGCTTTTCTTATTTCCAAACGCATGCGTAAACTATAGAAAGTCGTTATGACGTAGAATGTGCATACTTTGTAGATTCCATTTATGAAATAAAACATATTTTCTAAAAACTCGTGTTTTTTATGAAATCATGTAAACCTTCTAGAAGCTGTGATTTTAAAAAACGGGGGAAGTAAGCTTTTCTTATTTCCGGATGCATGCGCAAACTATAGAAAGTCGTTATGATGTAGAATGTGCATAATTTGTTGATTCCATTTATGAAATAAAACACATTTTCTAAATACTCGTGTTTTTTATCAAATCATGTAAACCTTCTAGAAGCTGTGATTTTAAAAAACGGGGGAAGTAAGCTTTTCTTATTTCCAAACGCATGCGCAAAATATAGAAAGTTGTTATTGGATAGAATGTGCATACTTTGTAGATTCCATTTATGAAATAAAACACATTTTCTAAAAACTCTTGTTTTTTACGAAATCATGTAAACCTTCTAGAAGCTGCGATTTTAAAAAACGGTGGAAGTAAGCTTTTCTTATTTACGAACGCATGCGCAAACTATAGAAAGTCGTTATGACGTAGAATGTGCATACTTTGTTGATTCCATTTATGAAATAAAACACATTTTCTAAAAACTCGTGTTTTTTAAGAAATCATGTAAACCTTCTAGAAGCTGTGATTTTAAAAAACGGTGGAAGTAAGCTTTCTTTATTTCCGGACGTATGCGCAAACTATAGAAAGTCGTTATGACGTAGAATGTGCATACTTTGTTGATTCCATTTATGAAATAAAACACATTTTCTAAAAACTCGTGTTTTTTAAGAAATCATGCAAACCTTATAGAAGTTGTGATTTTAAAAAATGGTGGAAGTAAGCTTTTCTTATTTCCGGACGCATGCGCAAACTATAGAAAGTCATTATGACGTAGAATGTGCATACTTTGTTGATTCCATTTATGAAATAAAACACATTTTCTAAAAACTCGTGTTTTTTAAGAAATCATGTAAACCTTCTAGAAGCTGTGATTTTAAAAAATGGTGGAAGTAAGCTTTTCTTATTTCCGGACGCATGCGCAAACTATAGAAAGTCGTTATGACGTAGAATGTGCATACTTTGTTGATTCCATTTATGAAATAAAACACATTTTCTAAAACTCGTGTTTTTTAAGAAATCATGTAAACCTTCTAGAAGCTGTGATTTTAAAAAATGGTGGAAGTAATCTTTTCTTATTTCCGGACGCATGCACAACCTATAGAAAGTCGTTATGACGTAGAATGTGCATACTTTTTTGATTCCACTTATGAAATAAAACACATTTTCTAAAAACTCGTGTTTTTTAAGAAACCATGTAAATCTTCTAGAAGCTGTGATTTTACAAAACGGGGGAAGTAAGCTTTTCTTATTTCCAAACGCATGCGCAAACTATAGAAAGTCGTTATGACGTAGAATGTGCATACCTTGTTGATTCCATTTATGAAATAAAAGACATTTTCTAAAAACTCGTGTTTTTTAAGAAATCATGTAAACCTTCTAGAAGCTGTGAATTTAAAAAACGGGGGAAGTAAGCTTTTCTTATTTCCGGACGCATGCGCAAACTATAGAAAGTCATTATGACGTAGAATTTGCATACTTTGTTGATTCCATTTATGAAATAAAACACATTTTCTAAAAACTCGTGTTTTTTACGAAATCATGTAAACCTTCTAGAAGTTGTGATTTAAAAAAACGGTGGAAGGAAGCTTTTCTTATTTCCAAACGCATGCGCAAACTATAGAAAGTCATTATGACATAGAATGTGCATACTTTGTAGATTCCATTTATGAAATAAAACACATTTTCTAAAAACTCGTGTTTTTTACGAAATCATGTAAACCTTCTAGAAGCTGTGATTTTAAAAAACGGTGGAAGTAAGCTTTTCTTATTTCCGGACGCATGCGCAAACTATACAAAGTCGTTATGACGTAGACTGTGCATACTTTGTTGATTCCATTTATGAAATAAAACACAGTTTCTAAAAACTCGTGTTTTTTAAGAAACCATGTAAACCTTCTAGAAGCTGTGATTTTAAAAAACGGGGGATGTAAGCTTTTCTTATTTCCAAACGCATGCGCAAACTATAGAAAGTCATTATGACGTAGAATGTGCATACTTTGTTGATTCCATTTATGAAATAAAACACATTTTCTCAAAACTCGTGTTTTTTACGAAATCATGTAAACCTTCTAGAAGCTGTGATTTTAAAAAACGGTGGAAGTAAGCTTTTCTTATTTCCGGACGAATGCGCAAACTATAGAAAGTCGTTATGACGTAGAATGTGCATAATTTGTTGATTCCATTTATGAAATAAAACACATTTTCTAAAAACTCGTGTTTTTTAAGAAATCATGTAAACCTTCTAGAAGTTGTGATTTTAAAAAACGGTGGAAGTAAGCTTTTCTTATTTCCTGACGCATGCGCAAACTATAGAACGTCGTTATGATGTAGAATGTGCATACTTTGATGATTCCATTTATGAAATAAAACACATTTTCTAAAAACTCGTGTTTTTTAAGAAATCATGTAAACTTTCTAGAAGTTGTGATTTTAAAAAATGGGGGAAGTAAGCTTTTCTTATTTCCAAACGCATGCGCAAACTATAGAAAGTCGTTATGACGTAGAATGTGCATACTTTGTCTATTCCATTTATGAAATAAAACACATTTTCTAAAAACTCGTGTTTTTTAAGAAATCATGTAAACCTCCTAGGAGCTGTGATTTTTAAAAACGGGGGAAGTAAGCTTTTCTTATTTCTGGACGCATGTGCAAACTATAGAAAGTCGTTATGACATAGAATGTGCATACTTTGTAGATTCCATTTATGAAATAAAACACATTTTCTAAAAACTCGTGTTTTTTACGAAATCATGTAAACCTTCTAGAAGCTGTGATTTTAAAAAACGGTGGAAGTAAGCTTTTCTTATTTCCGGAAGCATGCGCAAACTATAGAAATTCGTTATGACATAGAATGTGCATAGTTTGTAGATTCCACTTATAAAATAAAACACATTTTCTAAAAACTCGTGTTTTTTACGAAATCAAGTAAACCTTCTAGAAGCTGTGATTTCAAAAAACGGTGGAAGTCAGCTTTTCTTATTTCCGGACGAATGCGCAAACTATAGAAAGTCGTTATAAAGTAGAATGTGCATAATTTGTTGATTCCGTTGATGAAATAAAACACATTTTCTAAAAACTCGTGTTTTTTAAGAAATCATGTAAACCTTCTAGAAGTTGTGATTTTAAAAAACTGTGGAAGTAAGCTTTTCTTATTTCCTGACGCATGCGCAAACTATAGAACGTCGTTATGACGTAGAATGTGCATACTTTGATGATTCCATTTATGAAATAAAACACATTTTCTAAAAACTCGTGTTTTTTAAGAAATCATGTAAACCTTCTAGAAGTTGTGATTTTAAAAAATGGGGGAAGTAAGCTTTTCTTATTTCGAAACGCATGCGCAAACTATAGAAAGTCGTTAATACGTAGAATGTGCATACTTTGTTTATTCCATTTATGAAATAAAACACATTTTCTAAAAACTCGTGTTTTTTAAGAAATCATGTAAACCTTCTTGAAGCTGTGATTTTAAAAAATGGGGGAAGTAAGCTTTTCTTATTTCCGGACGCAAGCGCAAACTATAGAAAGTCGTTATGACGTAGAATGTGCAAACTTTGTTGATTCCATTTATGAAATAAAACACATTTTCTAAAAACTCGTGTTTTTTACGAAATCATGTAAACCTTCTAGACGCTGTGATTTCAAAAAATGGGGGAAGTAAGCTTTTCTTATTTCCGGACGAATGCGCAAACTATAGAAATTCATTATGACGTAGAATGTGCATACTTTGTTGATTCCATTTATGAAATAAAACACATTTTCTAAAAACTCGTGTTTTTTAAGAAATCATGCAAACCTTATAGAAGCTGTGATTTTAAAAAATGGTGGAAGTAAGATTTTCTTATTTCCGGACGCATGCGCAAACTATAGAAAGTCGTTATGACGTAGAATGTGCATACTTTGTTGATTCCATTTATGAAATAAAACACATTTTCTAAAAACTCGTGTTTTTTACGAAATCATTGAAACCTTCTAGAAGGTGTGATTTTAAAAAACGGTGGAAGTAAGCTTTTCTTATTTCTGGACGCATGCGCAAACTATATAAATTCGTTATGACGTAGAATGTGCATACTTTGTAGATTCCATTTATGAAATAAAACACATTTTCTAAAAACTCGTGTTTTTTACGAAATCATGTAAACCTTCTAGAAGCTGTGATTTAAAAAAACGGTGGAAGTAAGCTTTTCTTATTTCCGGACGCATGCGCAAACTATAGAAAGTCCTTATGACGTAGAATGTGCATACTTTGTAGATTCCATTTATGAAATAAAACACATTTTCTAAAAACTCGTGTTTTTTACGAAATCATGTAAACCTTCTAGACGCTGTGATTTCAAAAAACGGGGGTAGTAAGCTTTTCTTATTTCCGGATGCATGCGCAAACTATAGAAATTCGTTATGATGGAGAATGTGCATACTTTGTAGATTCCATTTATGAAATAAAACACATTTTCTAAAAACTCGTATTTTTTACGAAATCATGTAAACCTTCTAGAAGCTGTGATTTTAAAAAACGGTGGAAGTAAGCTTTTCTTATTTCCGGACGAATGCGCAAACTATAGAAAGTCATTATGACGTAGAATGTCCATACTTTGATGATTCCATTTATGAAATAAAACACATTTTCTAAAAACTCGTGTTTTTTAAGAAATCATGTAAACATTCTAGAAGCTGTGATTTTAAAAAATGGTGGAAGTAAGCTTTTCTTATTTCCGGACGCGTTGGCAAACTATAGAAAGTCGTTATGACGTAGAATGTGCATACTTTGTTGATTCCATTTATGAAATAAAACACATTTTCTAAAAACTCGTGTTTTTTAAGAAACCATGTAAACCTTCTAGAAGCTGTGATTTTACAAAACAGGGGAAGTAAGCTTTTCTTATTTCCAAACGCATGCGCAAACTATGAAAGTCGTTATGACGTAGAATGTGAATACTTTGTTGATTCCATTTATGAAATAAAACACATTTTCTAAAAACTCATGTTTTTTAAGAAATCATGTAAACCTCGTAGAAGCTGTGATTTTTAAAAATGGGGGAAGTAAGCTTTTCTTATTTCCGGACGCATACGCAAACTATAAAAAGTCGTTATGACGTAGAATGTGCATACTTTGTTGATTCCATTTATCAAATAAAACACATTTTCTAAAAACTCGTGTTTTTTAAGAAATCATTTAAACCTTCTAGAAGCTGTGATTTTAAAAAACGGTGGAAGTAAGCTTTTCTTATTTCCGGACGCATGCGCAAACTATAGAAAGTCGTTATGACGTAGAATGTGCATACTTTGTTGATTCCATTATGAAATAAAACACATTTTCTAGAAACTCGTGTTTTTTACGAAATCATGTAAACCTTCAAGAAGCTGTGATTTTAAAAAACGGTTGAAGTAAGCTTTTCTTATTTCTGGACGCATGCGCAAACTATAGAAAGTCGTTATGATGTAGAATGTGCATACTTTGTTGATTCCATTTATGAAATAAAACACATTTTCTAAAAACTCGTGTTTTTTAAGAAATCATGTAAACCTTCTAGAAGCTGTGATTTTAAAAAACGGGGGAAGTAAGCTTTTCTTATTTCCGGACGCATGCGCAAACTATAGAAAGTCGTTATGACGTAGAATGTGCATACTTTGCTGATTCCATTTATGAAATAAAACACATTTTCTAAAAACTCGTGTTTTTTAAGAAATCATGTAAACCTTCTAGAAGCTGTGATTTTAAAAAACGGGGGAAGTAAGCTTTTCTTATTTCCGGACGCATGCACAAACTATAGAAAGTCGTTATGACATAGAATGTGCATACTTTGTAGATTCCATTTATGAAATAAAACACATTTTCTAAAAACTCGTGTTTTTTACGAAATCATGTAAACCTTCTACAAGCTGTGATTTTAAAAAATGGTGGAAGTAAGCTTTTCTTATTTCCGGACCCATGCGCAAACTATAGAAAGTCGTTATGACGTAGAATGTGCATACTTTGTTGATTCCATTTATGAAATAAAACACATTTTCTAAAAACTCGTGTTTTTTAAGAAATCATGTAAACCTTCTAGAAGCTGTGATTTTAAAAAACGGGGGAAGTAAGCTTTTCTTATTTCTGGACACATGCGCAAACTATAGAAAGTCGTTATGACGTAGAATGTGCATACTTTGTATATTCCATTGATGAAATAAAACACATTTTCTAAAAACTCGTGTTTTTTACGAAATCATGTAAACCTTCTAGAAGCTGTGATTTTAAAAAACGCTGGAAGTAAGCTTTTCTTATATTCAGACGCATGTGCAAACTATAGAAAGTCGTTATGACGTAGAATGTGCATAATTTGTTGATTCCATTTATGAAATAAAACACATTTTCTAAAAACTCGTGTTTTTTAAGAAATCATGTAAACCTTCTAGAAGCTATGATTTTAGAAAACTTGGGAAGTAAGCTTTTCTTATATTCGGACGCATGCGCAAACTATAGAAAGTCATTATGACGTAGAATGTACATAAATTTTTGATTCCATTTAGGAAATAAAACACATTTTCTAAAAACTCGTGTTTTTTAAGAAATCCTGTAAACCTTCTAGAAGCTATGATTTTAGAAAACTTGGGAAGTAAGCTTTTCTTATATTCGGACGCATGCGCAAACTATAGAAAGTCATTATGATGTAGAATGTGCATAAATTTTTGATTCCATTTATGAAATAAAACACATTTTCTAAAACTCGTGTTTTTTAAGAAATCATGTAATCCTTCTAGAAGCTGTGATTTTAAAAAACGGTGGAAGTAAGCTTTTCCTATTTCCGGACGCATGCGCAAACTATAGAAAGTTGTTATGACGTAGAATGTGCATACTTTTTTGATTCCATTTATGAAATAAAACACATTTTCTAAAAACTCGTGTTTTTTAAGAAATCATGTAAACCTTCTAGAAGCTGTGATTTTAAAAAACGGTGGAAGTAAGCTTTTCGTATTTCCGGACGCATGCGCAAACTATAGAGAGTCGTTATGACGTAGAATGTGCATAATTTGTTGATTCCATTTATGAAATAAAACACATTTTCTAAAAACTCGTGTTTTTTAAGAAATCATGTAAACCTTCTAGAAGCTGTGATTTTAAAAAAAAGGTGAAGTAAGCTTTTCTTATTTCCAAATGCATGCGCAAACTATAGAAAGTCGTTATGACATAGAATGTGCATACTTTGTTGATTCCATTTATGAAATAAAACACATTTTCTAAAAACTCTTGTTTTTTAAGAAATCATGTAAACCTTCTAGAAGCTGTGATTTTAAAAAACGGTGGAAGTAAGCTTTTCTTATTTGCAGACGCATGCGCAAACTATAGAAAGTCGTTATGACGTAGAATGTGCATACTTTGTAGATTCCATTTATGAAATAAAAGACATTTTCTAAAAACTCATGTTTTTTATGAAATCATGTAAACCTTCTAGAAGCTGTGATTTTAAAAAACGGGGGAAGTAAGCTTTTCTTATTTCTAGACGAATGCGCAAACTATAGAAAGTCGTTATGACGTAGAATGTGCATACTTTGTAGATTCCATTTATGAAATAAAACACATTTTCTAAAAACTCGTGTTTTTTAAGAAATCATGTAAACGTTCTAGAAGCTGTGATTTAAAAAAACGGTGGAAGTAAGCTTTTCTTATTTCCGGACGCATGCACAAACTATAGAAAGTCGTTATGACGTAGAATGTGCATACTTTGTTGATTCCATTTATGAAATAAAACACATATTCTAAAAACTCGTGTTTTTTAAGAAACCATGTAAACCTTCTAGAAGTTGTGATTTTAAAAAACGAGAGAAGTAAGCCTTTCTTATTTCCAAACAAATGCGCAAACTATAGAAAGTCATTATGACGTAGAATTTGCATACTTTGTTGATTCCATTTATGAAATAAAACACATTTTCTAAAAACTCGTGTTTTTTAAGAAATCATGCAAACCTTCTAGAAGCTGTGATTTTAAAAAACGGGGGAAGTAAGCTTTTCTTATTTCCGGACGCATGCGCAAACTATAGAAAGTCGTTATGATGTAGAATGTGCATACTTTGTAGATTCCATTTATGAAATAAAACACATTTTCTAAAAGCTCCTGTTTTTTACGAAATCATGTAAACCTTCTAGAAGCTGTGATTTTAAAAAACGGTGGAAGTAAGCTTTTCTTATTTCCGGAAGCATGCGCAAACTATAGAAATTCGTTATGACGTAGAATGTGCATACTTTGTAGATTCCAGTTATGAAATAAAACACATTTTCTAAAAACTCATGTTTTTTACGAAATCATGTAAACCTTCTAGAAGCTGTGATTTTAAAAAACGGTGGAAGTAAGCTTTTCTTATTTCCGGACGCATGCGCAAACTATAGAAAGTCCTTATGACGTAGAATGTGCATACTTTGTAGATTCCATTTATGAAATAAAACACATTTTCTAAAAACTCGTGTTTTTTACGAAATCATGTAAACATTCTAGAAGCTGTGATTTTAAAAAACGGTGGAAGTAAGCTTTTCTTATTTCCGGACGCATGCGCAAACTATAGAAAGTCGTTATGACATAGAATGTGCATACTTTGTTGATTCCATTTATGAAATAAAACACATTTTCTAAAAACTCGTGTTTTTTAAGAAATCATGTAAACCTTCTAGAAGCTGTGATTTTAAAAAACGGGGGAAGTAAGCTTTTCTTATTTCCGGACGAGTGCGCAAACTATAGAAAGTCATTATGACATAGAATGTGCATACTTTGTTGATTCCATTTATGAAATAAAACACATTTTCTAAAAACTCCTGTTTTTTAAGAAATCATGTAAACCTTTTAGAAGCTGTGATTTAAAAAAATGGTGGGAGTAAGCTTTTGTTATTTCCAAACGCATGCGCAAACTATAGAAAGTCGTTATGACGTAGAATGTGCATACTTTGTTTATTCCATTTATGAAATAAAACACATTTTCTAAAAACTCGTGTTTTCTAATAAATCATGTAAACCTCCTAGAAGCTGTGATTTTTAAAAACGGGGGAAGTAAGCTTTTCTTATTTCCGGACGCATGCGCAAACTATAGAAAGTCGTTATGACATAGAATGTGCATACTTTGTTGATTCCATTTATGAAATAAAACATATTTTCTAAAAACTCATGTTTTTTACGAAATCATGTAAACCTTCTAGACGCTGTTATTTAAAAAAACGGGGGAAGTAAGCTTTTCGTATTTCCGGACCCATGCGCAAACTATAGAAAGTCGTTATGACGTAGAATGTGCATACTTTATAGATTCCATTTATGAAATAAAATACATTTTCTAAAAACTCGTGTTTTTTACGAAATCATGTAAACCTTCTAGAAGTTGTGATTTTAAAAAACGGGGGAAGTAAGCTTTTCATATTTCCGGACGCATGCGCAAACTATAGAAAGTCGTTATGACGTAGAATGTGCATACTTTGTTGATTCCATTTATTAAATAAAACACATTTTCTAAAAACTCGTGTTTTTTAAGAAATCATGTAAACCTTCTAGAAGCTGTGATTTAAAAAAATGGTGGGAGTAAGCTTTTCTTATTTCCGGACGCATGCACAAACTATAGAAAGTCTTTGTGACCCAGTATGTGCATACTTTGTTGATTCCATTTATGAAATAAAACACATTTTCTAAAAACTCGTGTTTTTTAGGAAACCATGTAAACCTTCTAGAAGTTGTGATTTTAAAAAACGAGGGAAGTAAGCTTTTCTTATTTCCAAACACATGCGGAAACTATAGAAAGTCATTATGACGTAGAATGTGCATACTTTGTTGATTCCATTTATGAAATAAAACACATTTTCTAAAAACTCGTGTTTTTTAAGAAATAATGTAAACCTTCTAGAAGCTGTGATTTTAAAAAACAGTGGAAGTAAGCTTTTCTTATTTCCAGACAAATGCGCAAACTATAGAAAGTCGTTATGACGTAGAATGTGCATAGTTTGATGATTCCATTTATGAAATAAAACACATTTTCTAAAAACTCGTGTTTTTTAAGAAATCATGTAAACCTTCTAGAAGTTGTGATTTTAAAAAACGGGGGAAGTAAGCTTTTCTTATTTCGAAACGCATGCGCAAACTATAGAAAGTCGTTAATACGTAGAATGTGCATACTTTGTTTATTCCATTTATGAAATAAAACACATTTTCTAAAAACTCATGTTTTTTAAGAAATCATGTAAACCTTCTAGAAGCTGTGATTTTAAAAAATGGGGGAAGTAAGCTTTTCTTATTTCCGGATGCAAGCGCAAACTATAGAAAGTCGTTATGACGTAGAATGTGCAAACTTTGTTGATTCCATTTATGAAATAAAACACATTTTCTAAAAACTCGTGTTTTTTACGAAATCATGTAAACCTTCTAGACGCTGTGATTTTAAAAAATGGGGGACGTAAGCTTTTCTTATTTCCGGACGAATGCGCAAACTATAGAAAGTCATTATGACGTAGAATGTGCATACTTTGTTGATTCCATTTATGAAATAAAACACATTTTCTAAAAACTCGTGTTTTTTAAGAAATCATGCAAACCTTATAGAAACTGTGATTTTAAAAAATGGTGGAAGTAAGCTTTTCTTATTTCCGGACGCATGCGCAAACTATAGAAAGTCGTTATGACGTAGAATGTGCATACTTTGTTGATTCCATTTATGAAATAAAACACATTTTCTAAAAACTCGTGTTTTTTACGAAATCATTGAAACCTTCTAGAAGGTGTGATTTTAAAAAACGGTGGAAGTAAGCTTTTCTTATTTCCGGACGCATGTGCAAACTATATAAATTTGTTATGACGTAGAATGTGCATACTTTGTAGATTCCATTTATGAAATAAAACACATTTTCTAAAAACTCGTGTTTTTTACGAAATCATGTAAACCTTCGAGAAGCTGTGATTTCAAAAAACGGGGGAAGTAAGCTTTTCTTATTTCCGGATGCATGCGCAAACTATAGAAAGTCGTTATGATGTAGAATGTGCATACTTTGTAGATTCCATTGATGAAATAAAACACATTTTCTAAAAACTCATCTTTTTTACGAAATCATGTAAACCTTCTAGAAGTTGTGATTTTAAAAATTGGGGGAAGTAAGCTTTTCTTATTTCCGGATGCATGCGCAAACTATAGAAAGTCGTTATGATGTAGAATGTGCATACTTTGTAGATTCCATTGATGAAATAAAACACATTTTCTAAAAACTCGTTTTTTTTTACGAAATCATGTAAACCTTCTAGAAGTGTGATTTTAAAAATTGGGGGAAGTAAGCTTTTCTTATTTCCGGATCTATGCGCAAACTATAGAAAGTCGTTATGACGTAGAATGTGCATACTTTGTTGATTCCATTTATGAAATAAAACACATTTTCTAAAAACTCGTGTTTTTTAAGAAATCATGTAAACCTTCTAGAAGCTGTGATTTTAAAAAACGGGGGAAGTAAGCTTTTCTTATTGCCGAACGCATGCGCAAACTATAGAAAGTCCTTATGACGTAGAATGTGCATACTTTGTAGATTCCATTTATGAAATAAAGCACATTTTAAAAAAACTCGTGTTTTTTAAGAAACCATGTAAACCTTCTAGAAGCTGTGATTTTACAAAACAGGGGAAGTAAGCTTTTCTTATTTCCAAACGCATGCGCAAATTATGAAAGTCGTTATGACGTAGAATGTGAATACTTTGTTGATTCCATTTATGAAATAAAACACATTTTCTAAAAACTCGTGTTTTTTAAGAAATCATGTAAACCTCGTAGAAGCTGTGATTTTTAAAAACGGGGGAAGTAAGCTTTTCTTATTTCCGGACGCATGCGCAAACTATAGAAAGTCGTTATGACGTAGAATGTGCATACTTTGTTGATTCCATTTATCAAATAAAACACATTTTCTAAAAACTCGTGTTTTTTAAGAAATCATTTAAACCTTCTAGAAGCTGTGATTTTAAAAAACGGTGGAAGTATGCTTTTCTTATTTCCGGACGCATGCGCAAACTATAGAAAGTCGTTATGACGTAGAATGTGCATACTTTGTTGATTCCATTATGAAATAAAACACATTTTCTAGAGACTCGTGTTTTTTACGAAATCATGTAAACCTTCAAGATGCTGTGATTTTAAAAAACGGTTGAAGTAAGCTTTTCTTATTTCTGGACGCATGCGCAAACTATAGAAAGTCGTTATGATGTAGAATGTGCATACTTTGTTGATTCCATTTATGAAATAAACCACATTTTCTAAAAACTCGTGTTTTTTAAGAAATCATGTAAACCTTCTAGAAGCTGTGATTTTAAAAAACGGGGGAAGTAAGCTTTTCTTATTTCCGGACGCATGCGCAAACTATAGAAAGTCGTTATGACGTAGAATGTGCATACTTTGCTGATTCCATTTATGAAATAAAACACATTTTCTAAAAACTCGTGTTTTTTAAGAAATCATGTAAACCTTCTAGAAGCTGTGATTTTAAAAAACGGGGGAAGTAAGCTTTTCTTATTTCCGGACGCATGCACAAACTATAGAAAGTCGTTATGACATAGAATGTGCATACTTTGTAGATTCCATTTATGAAATAAAACACATTTTCTAAAAACTCGTGTTTTTTACGAAATCATGTAAACCTTCTACAAGCTGTGATTTTAAAAAATGGTGGAAGTAAGCTTTTCTTATTTCCGGACCCATGCATAAACTATAGAAAGTCGTTATGATGTAGAATGTGCATACTTTGTTGATTCCATTTATGAAATAAAACACATTTTCTAAAAACTCGTGTTTTTTAAGAAATCATGTAAACCTTCTAGAACCTGTGATTTTAAAAAACGGGGGAAGTAAGCTTTTCTTATTTCGGGACGCATGCGCAAACTATAGAAAGTCGTTATGACGTAGAATGTGCATACTTTGTATATTCCATTGATGAAATAAAACACATTTTCTAAAAACACCTGTTTTTTACGAAATCATGTAAACCTTCTAGAAGCTGTGATTTTAAAAAACGCTGGAAGTAAGCTTTTATTATTTTGGGACGAATGCGCAAACAATAGAAAGTCGTTATGATGTAGAATGTGCATACTTTGTTGATTCCATTTATGAAATAAAACACATTTTCTAGAAACTAGTGTTTTTTAAGAAAACATGTAAACCTTCTAGAAGCTGTGATTTTAAAAAATGGTGGAAGTAAGTTTTCTTATTTCCGGACGCATGCGCAAACTATAGAAAGTCGTTATGACATAGAATGTGCATACTTTGTTGATTCCATTTATGAAATAAATCACATTTTCTAAAAACTCGTGTTTTTTAAGAAATCATATAAACCTTCTAGAAGCTATGATTTTAGAAAACTTGGGAAGTAAGCTTTTCTTATATTCGGACGCATGCGCAAACTATAGAAAGTCATTATGACGTAGAATGTGCATAAATTTTTGATTCCATTTATGAAATAAAACACATTTTCTAAAAACTCGTGTTTTTTAAGAAATCATGTAAACCTTCTAGAAGCCGTGATTTTAAAAAACGGTGGAAGTAAGCTTTTCTTATTTCCGGACGCATGCGCAGAGTATAGAAAGTCAATATGACGTAGAATGTGCATACTTTTTTGATTCCATTTATGAAATAAAACACATTCTCTAAAAACTCGTGTTTTTTACGAAATCATGTAAACCTTCTAGAAGCTATGATTTTAACAAACGGTGGAAGTAAGCTTTTCTTATTTCCAGACGCATGCGCAAACTATAGAAAGATGTTATGACGTAGAATGTGCATACTTTGTAGATTCCATTTATGAAATAAAACACATTTTCTAAAAAATCGTGTTTTTTAAGAAATCATGTAAACCTTCTAAAAGCTGTGATTTTAAAAAACGGTGGAAGTAAGTTTTTCTTATTTCCAAATGCATGCGCAAACTATAGAAAGTCGTTATGACGTAGAATGTGCATACTTTGTTGATTCCATTTATGAAATAAAACACATTTTCTAAAAACTCGTGTTTTTTAAGAAATCATGTAAACCTTCTAGAAGCTGTGATTTTAAAAAACGGTGGAAGTAAGCTTTTCTTATTTTCGGACGCATGCGGAAACTATAGAAAGTCGTTATGACGTAGAATGTGCATACTTTGTTGATTTCATTTATGAAATAAAACACATTTTCTAAAAACTCGTGTTTTTTACGAAATCATGTAAACCTTCTAGAAGCTGTGATTTCAAAAAGGAAGTAAGCTTTTCTTATTTCCGGACGCATGCGCAAACTATAGAAAGTCCTTATGACGTAGAATGTGCATACTTTGTTGATTCCATTTATGAAATAAAACACATTTTCTAAAAACTCGTGTTTTTTAAGCATTCATGTAAACCTTCTAGAAGCTGTGATTTTAAAAAATGGGGAAAGTAAGCTTTTCTTATTTCCAAACGCATGCGCAGACTATAGAAATTCAATATGACGTAGAATGTGTTGTTGTTTCGATTTATGAAATAAAACACCTTTTCTAAAAACTCGTGTTTTTTACGAAATCATGTAAATCTTCTAGAAGCTGTGATTTCAAAAAACGGTGGAAGTAAGCTTTTCGTATTTCCGGACGCATGCGCACACTATAGAAAGTCGTTATGACGTAGAATGTGCATACTTTGTAGATTCCATTTATGAAATAAAAGACATTTTCTAAAAACTCATGTTTTTTACGAAATCATGTAAAGCTTCTAGAAGCTGTGATTTTAAAAAACGGTGGAAGTAAGCTTTTCTTATTTCCGGACGAATGCACAAACTATAGAAAGTCTTTATGACGTATCATGTGCATACTTTGTTGATTCCATTTATGAAATAAAACACAATTTCTAAAAACTCATGTTTTTTACGAAATCATGTAAACCTTCTAGAAACTGTGATTTCAAAAAACGGTGGAAGTAAGCTTTTCTTATTTCGGACGCATGCGCAAACTATAGAAAGTCGTTATGATGTAGAATGTGCATACATTGTAGATTCCATTTATGAAATAAAACACATTTTCTAAAAACTCATGTTTTTTACGAAATCATGTAAAGCTTCTAGAAGCTGTGATTTTAAAAAACGGTGGAAGTAAGCTTTTCTTATTTCTGGATGCATGCGCAAACTATAGAAAGTCCTTATGAGGTAGAATGGGCACACTTTGTTGATTCCATTTATGAAATAAAACACATTTTCTAAAAACTCGTATTTTTTAAGAAATCATGTAAACCTTCTAGAAGCTGTGATTTTAAAAAACGGGGGAAGTAAGCTTTTCTTATTTCCAAACCCATGGGCAAACTATAGAAAGTCGTTATGACGTAGAATGTGCATACTTTGTAGATTTCATTTATGAAATAAAACACATTTTCTAAAAACTCGTGTTTTTTAAGAAATCATGAAAACCTTCTAGAAGCTGTGATTTTAAAAAACGGTGGAAGTAAGCTTTTCTTATTTCCGGACGCATGCGCAAACTATAGAAAGTCGTTATGACGTAGAATGTGCATACTTTGTTGATTCCATTTATGAAATAAAACACATTTTCTAAAAACTCGTGTTTTTTAACATATCATGTAAACCTTCTAGAAGCTGTGATTTTAAAAAACGATGGGAAGTAAGCTTTTCTTATTTCTGGACGCATTCACAAACTATAGAAAGTTGTTATGACGTAGAATGTGCATACTTTATCGATTCCATTTATGAAAGAAATCAGATTTTCTAAAAAGTCATGTTTTTTAGGAAATCATGTAAACCTTCTAAAAGCTGTGATTTTAAAAAACGGTGGAAGTAAGCTTTTCTTATTTCCAAACGCATGCGCAAACTATAGAAAGTCGTTATGACGTAGAATGTGCATACTTTGTAGATTCCATTTATGAAATAAAACAAATTTTCTAAAAACTCGTGTTTTTTACGAAATCATGTAAACCTTCTAGAAGCTGTGGTTTTAAAAAACGGTGGAAGTAAGGTTTTCTTATTTCCGGACGAATGCGTAAACTATAGAAAGTCGTTATGACGTAGAATGTGCATACTTTGTTGATTCCATTTGTGAAATAAAACACATTTTCTACAAACTCGTGTTTTTTACGAAATCATGTAAACCTTCTAGAAGCTGTGATTGTAAAAAACGGGGGAAGTAAGCTTTTCTTATTTCTAAACGCATGCGCAGACTATAGAAAGTCAATATGACGTAGAATGTGGATACTTTTTTGATTCCATTTATGAAATAAAACACTTTTTCTAAAAACTCGTGTTTTTTACGAAATCATGTAAGCCTTCTAGAAGCTGTGATTTCAAAAAACGGTGGAAGTAAGCTTTTCTTATTTCCGGACGCATGCGCAAACTACAGAAGGTCGTTATGACGTAGAATGTGCGTACTTTGTTGATTCCATTTATGAAATAAAACACATTTTCTAAAAACTCATGTTTTTTAAGATATCATGTAAACCTTCTAGAAGCTGTGATTTTAAAAAACGGGGGAAGTAAGCTTTTCTTATTTCCAAATGCATGCGCAAACTATAGAAAGTCGTTATGATGGAGAATGTGCATACTTTGTTGATTCCATTTATGAAATAAAACACATTTTCCAAAAACTCATGTTTTTTAGGAAATCATGTAAACCTTCTAGAAGCTTTGATTTTAAAAAACGGGGGAAGTAAGCTTTTCTTATTTCCAGACGAATGCGCAAACTATAGAAATTCGTTATGACGTAGAATGTGCATACTTTGTTGATTCCATTTATGAAATAAAACACATTTTCTAAAAACTCGTGTTTTTTAAGAAATCATGTAAACGTTCTAGAAGCTGTGATTTTAAAAAACGGGGGAAGTAAGCTTTTCTTATTTCCGGACGAATGCGCAAACTATAGAAAGTCGTTATTACGTAGAATGTTGATACTTTGTTGATTCCTTTTATGAAATAAATCACATTTTCTAAAAACTTGTGTTTTTTATAAAATCATGTAAACATTCTAGAAGCTGTGATTTTAAAAAACGATGGGAAGTAAGCTTTTCTTATTTCTGGACGCATTCACAAACTATAGAAAGTAGTTATGACGTAGAATGTGCATACTTTATCGATTCCATTTATGAAAGAAATCAGATTTTCTAAAAAGTCATGTTTTTTAGGAAATCATGTAAACCTTCTAGAAGCTGTGATTTTAAAAAACGGTGGAAGTAAGCTTTTCTTATTTCCGGACGCATGCGGAAACTATAGAAAGTCTTTATGACGTAGAATGTTCATACTTTGTTGATTCCATTTATAAAATAAAACACATTTTCTAAAAACTCGTGTTTTTTAAGAAATCATGTAAACCTTCGAGAAGCTCTGATTTTAAAAAACGGGGGAAGTAAGCTTTTCTTATTTCCGGACGCATGCGCAAACTATAGAAAGTCGTTATGACGTAGAATGTGCATACTTTGTAGATTCCATTTATGAAATAAAACACATTTTCTAAAAACTCGTGTTTTTTAAGCATTCATGTAAACCTTCTAGAAGCTGTGATTTTAAAAAACGGGGAGAGTAAGCTTTTCTTATTTCCAAACACATGCGCAGACTATAGAAAGTCAATATGACGTAGAATGTGCATACTTTGTTGATTCCATTTATGAAATAAAACACATTTTCTAAAAACTCGTGTTTTATACGAAATCATGTAAACCTTCTAGAAGCTGTGATTTCAAAAAACGGTGGAAGTAAGCTTTTCTTATTTCCGGACGCATGCGCAAACTATAGAAAGTCGTTATTACGTAGAATGTTGATACTTTGTTGATTCCTTTTATGAAATAAAACACATTTTCTAAAAACTCGTGTTTTTTAAGAAATCATGTAAACATTCTAGAAGCTGTGATTTTATAAAACGGGGGAAGTAAGCTTTTCTTATTTCCGGACGCATGCGCAAACTATAGAAAGTCGTTATTACGTAGAATGTTGATACTTTGTTGATTCCTTTTATGAAATAAATCACATTTTCTAAAAACTCATGTTTTTTAAGAAATCATGTAAACATTCTAGAAGCTGTGATTTTAAAAAACGATGGCAAGTAAGCTTTTCTTATTTTTGGACGCATTCACAAACTATAGAAAGTTGTTATGACGTAGAATGTGCATACTTTGTCGATTCCATCTTTGAAAGAAATCAGATTTTCTAAAAAGTCATGTTTTTTAGGAAATCATGTAAACCTTCTAGAAGCTGTGATTTTGAAAAATGATGGAAGTAAGCTTTTCTTATTTCCGGACGCATGCGCAAACTATAGAAAGTCGTTATGATGTAGAATGTGCATACTTTTTAGATTCCATTTATGAAATAAAACACATTTTCTAAAAACTCATGTTTTTTATGAAATCATGTAAACCTTCTAGAAGCTGTGATTTTAAAAAACGGTGGAAGTAAGCTTTTCTTATTTCCGGACGAATGCGAAAACTATAGAAAGTTGTTATGACGTAGAATGTGCATACTTTGTTGATTCCATTTATGAAATAAAACACATTTTCTAAAAACTCGTGTTTTTTATGAAATCATGTAAACCTTCTAGATCCTGTGATTTTAAAAAACGGTGGAAGTAAGCTTTTCTTATTTCCGGACGCATGCGCAAACTATAGAAAGTCGTTATGACGTAGAATGTGCATACTTTGCTGATTCCATTTATAAAATAAAACACATTTTCTAAAAACTCGTGTTTTTTAATAAATCATGTAAACCTTCTAGAAGATATGACTTTAAAAAATGGGGGAAGTATGTTTTTCTTATTTCCGGACGCATGCGCAAACTATAGAAAGAAGTTATGACGTAGAATGTGCATACTTTGTTGATTCCATTTATGAAATAAAACACATTTTCTAAAAACTCGTGTTTTTTAAGAAATCATGTAAATCTTCTAGAAGCTGTGATTTTAAAAAACGGGGGAAGTAAGCTTTTCTTATTTCCGGACGCATGTGCAAACTATAGAAAGTCGTTATGACGTAGAATATGCATACTTTGTAGATTCCATTAATGAAATAAAACACATTTTCTAAAAACTCGTGTTTTTTACGAAATCATGTAAACCTTCTAGAAGCTGTGATTTTAAAAAATGGGGGAAGTGTGTTTTTCTTATTTCCGGACGCATGTGCAAACTATAGAAAGTCATTATGACGTAGAATGTGCATACTTTGCTGATTCCATTTATCAAATAAAACACATTTTCTAAAAACTCGTGTTTTTTAATAAATCATGTAAACCTTCTAGAAGCTCTGATTTTAAAAAACGGGGGAAGTAAGCTTTTCTTTTTTCCGGACGCATGCGCAAACTATAGAAAGTCGTTATGACGTAGAATGTGCATACTTTGTAGATTCCATTTATGAAATAAAACACATTTTCTAAAAACTCGTGTTTTTTAAGCATTCATGTAAACCTTCTAGAAGCTGTGATTTTAAAAAACGGGGAGAGTAAGCTTTTCTTATTTCCAAACGCATGCGCAGACTATAGAAAGTCAATATGACGTAGAATGTGCATACTTTGTTGATTCCATTTATGAAATAAAACACATTTTCTAAAAACTCGTGTTTTTTACGAAATCATGGAAACCTTCTAGAAGCTGTGATTTCAAAAAACGGTGGAAGTAATCTTTTCTTATTTCCGGACGCCTGCGCAAACTATAGAAAGTCGTTATGACATAGAATGTGCATACTTTGTATATTCCATTTAAGAAATAAAACACATTTTCTAAAAACTCCTGTTTTTCACGAAATCATGTAAACCTTCTAGAAACTGTGATTTTAAAAAACAGTGGAAGTAAGATTTTCTTATTTCCGGACGAATGCGCAAACTATAGAAAGTCGTTATGAGGTAGAATGTGCATACTTTGTTGATTCCATTTATGAAATAAAACAAATTTTCTAAAAACTTGTGTTTTTTAAGATATCATGTAAACCTTCTAGAAGCTGTGATTTTAAAAAACGGGGGAAGTAAGCTTTTCTTATTTCCAAACGCATGCGGAAACTATAGAAAGTCGTTATGACGTAGAATGTGCATACTTTGTAGATTTCATTTATGAAATAAAACACATTTTCTAAAAACTCGTGTTTTTTAAGAAATCATGAAAACCTTCTAGAAGCTGTGATTTTAAAAAACGGTGAAAGTAAGCTTTTCTTATTTCCGGACGCATGCGCAAACTATAGAATGTCGTTATGACGTAGAATGTGCATACTTTGTTGATTCCATTTATGAAATAAAACACATTTTCTAAAAACTCATGTTTTTTAAGAAATCATGTAAACCTTCTAGAAGATGTGATTTTAAAAAACGGTGGAAGTAAGCTTTTCTTATTTCCGGATGAATGCACAAACTATAGAAAGTCGTTATGACGTAGAATGTGCATACTTTGTTGATTCCATTTATGAAATAAAACACATTTTCTAAAAACTCATGTTTTTTAAGAAATCATGTAAACCTTCTAGAAGGTGTGATTTTAAAAAATGATGGAAGTAAGCTTTTCTTATTTCCGGACGGATGCGCAAACTATAGAAACTCTTTATGACGTAGAATGTGCATACTTTGTTGATTCCATTTATGAAATAAAACACATTTTTTAAAAACTCATGTTTTTTAAGAAATCATGTAAACCTTCTAGAAGCTGTGATTATAAAAAACGGGGGAAGTTAGCTTTTCTTATTTCCAAACGCATGCGCAAACTATAGAAAGTCGTTATAACGTAGAATGTGCATAAATTGTTGATTCCATTTATGAAATAAAACACATTTTCTAAAAACTCATGTTTTTTACGAAATCATGTAAACCTTCTAGAAGCTGTGATTTCAGAAAACGGTGGAAGTAAGCTTTTCTTATTTCCGGACGCATGCGCAAACTATAGAAAGTCATTATGGCGTAGAATGTGCATACTTTGTAGATTCGATTGATGAAATAAAACACATTTTCTTAAAACTCATGTTTTTTACGAAATCATGTAAACCTTCTAGAAGCTGTGATTTTAAAAAACGGTGGAAGTAAGATTTTCTTATTTCCGGACGCATGTGCAAACTATAGAAATTCGTTATGACGTAGAATGTGCATACTTTGTTGATTCTATTTATGAAATAAAACACATTTTCTAAAAACCCGTGTTTTTTAAGAAATCATGTAAACCTTCTAGAAGCTGTGATTTTAAAAAACGGGGGAAGTAAGCTTTTCTTATTTCCGGACGCATGCGCAAACTATAAAAAGTCGTTATGACGTAGAATGTGCATACTTTGTTGATTCCATTTATGAAATAAAACACATTTTCTAAAAACTCGTGTTTTTTACGAAATCATGTAAACCTTCTAGAAGCTGTGATTTTAAAAAACGGTGGAAGTAAGCTTTTCTTATTTCTGGACGAATGCGCAAACTATAGCAATTCGTTATGACGTAGAATGTGCATACTTTGTTGATTCCATTTATGAAATAAAACACATTTTCAAAAAACTCGTGTTTTTTAAGAAATGATGTAAACCTTCTAGAGGTTGTGATTTTAAAAAACGGGGGAAGTAAGATTTTCTTATTTCCAAACGCATGCGCAAACTGTAGAAAGTCGTTATGACGTAGAATGTGCATAGTTGTTTATTCCATTTATGAAATAAAACACATTTTCTAAAAACTCGTGTTTTTTAAGAAAACATGTAAACCTCCTAGAAGCTGTGATTTTTAAAAACGGGGGAAGTAAGCTTTTCTTATTTCCGGACGCATGTGCAAACTATAGAAAGTCGTTATGATGTAGAATGTGCATACTTTGTAGATTAGATTTATGAAATAAAACACATTTTCTAAAACCTCGTGTTTTTTACGAAATCATGTAAACCTTCTAGAAGCTGTGATTTCAAAAAACGGTGGAAGTAAGCTTTTCTTATTTCCGGACTTACGCGCAAACTATAGAAATTCGTTATGACGTAGAATGTGCATACTTTGTAGATTCCATTGATGAAATAAAACACATTTTCTAAAAACTCGTGTTTTTTACGAAATCATGTAAACCTTCTAGAAGCTGTGATTTTAAAAAACGGTGGAAGTAAGATTTTCTTATTTCCGGATGAATGCGCAAACTATAGAAAGTCGTTATGACGTAGAATGGGCATACTTTGTTGATTCCATTTATGAAATAAAACACATTTTCTAAAAACTCATGTTTTTTACGAAATCATGTAAACCTTCTAGAAGCTGTGATTTCAAAAAACGGTGGAAGTAAGCTTTTCTTATTTCCGGACTTACGCGCAAACTATAGAAATTCGTTATGACGTAGAATGTGCATACTTTGTAGATTCCATTGATGAAATAAAACACATTTTCTAAAAACTCGTGTTTTTTACGAAATCATGTAAACCTTCTAGAAGCTGTGATTTTAAAAAACGGTGGAAGTAAGATTTTCTTATTTCCGGATGAATGCGCAAACTATAGAAAGTCGTTATGACGTAGAATATGCATACTTTGTTGATTCCATTTATGAAATAAAACACATTTTCTAAAAACTCGTGTTTTTTAAGAAATCATGTAAACCTTCTAGAAGCTGTGATTTTAAAAAACGGGGGAAGTAAGCTTTTCTTATTTCCGGACGCATGCGCAAACTATAAAAAGTCGTTATGACGTAGAATGTGCATACTTTGTAGAATCCATTTATGAAATAAAGCACATTTTCTAAAAACTCGTGTTTTTTACGAAATGATGTAAACCTTCTAGAAGCTGTGATTTTAAAAAACGGTGGAAGTAAGCTTTTCTTATTTCTGGACGAATGCGCAAACTATAGAAATTCGTTATGACGTAGAATGTGCATACTTTGTTGATTCCATTTATGAAATAAAACACATTTTCTAAAAACTCGTGTTTTTTAAGAAATGATGTAAACCTTCTAGAAGTTGTGATTTTAAAAAACGGGGGAAGTAAGCTTTTCTTATTTCCAAACGCATGCGCAAACTGTAGAAAGTCGTTATGACGTAGAATGTGCATAGTTGTTTATTCCATTTATGAAATAAAACACATTTTCTAAAAACTCGTGTTTTTTAAGAAAACATGTAAACCTCCTAGAAGCTGTGATTTTTAAAAATGGGGGAAGTAAGCTTTTCTTATTTCCGGACGCATGTGCAAACTATAGAAAGTCGTTATGACGTAGAATGTGCATACTTTGTAGATTCCATTTATGATATAAAACACATTTTCTAAAAACTCGTGTTTTTTAAGAAATCATGTAAACCTTCTAGATGCTGTGATTTTAAAAAACGGGGAAGTAAGCTTTTCTTATTTCCGAACGCATGCGCAAACTATAGAAAGTCGTTATGATGTAGAATGTGCATACTTTGTAGATTCCATTTATGAAATAAAGCACATTTTCTAAAAAATCGTGTTTGTTACGAAATCATGTAAACCTTCTAGAAGCTGTGATTTTAAAAAACGGTGGAAGTAAGCTTTTCTTATTTCTGGACGAATGCGTAAACTATAGAAAGTCGTTATGACATAGAATGTGCATAATTTGTTGATTCCATTTATGAAATAAAACACATTTTCTAAAAACTTGTGTTTTTTAAGAAATCATGTAAACCTTCTAGAAGCTGTGATTTTAAAGAACGGTGGAAGTAAGCTTTTCTTATTTCCGGACGCATGCGCAAACTATAGAAAGTCGTTATGACGTAGAATGTGCATACTTTGTTGATTCCATTATGAAATAAAACACATTTTCTAAAAACTCGTGTTTTTTACGAAATCATGTAAACGTTCTAGAAGCTGTGATTTTAAAAAACGGTGGAAGTAAGCTTTTCTTATTTCCGGACGAATGCGCAAACTATAGAATGTCGTTATGACGTAGAATGTGCATACTTTGTTGATTCCATTTATGAAATAAAACACATTTTCTAAAAACTCGTGTTTTTTACGAAATCATGTAAACCTTCTAGAAGCTGTGATTTTAAAAAATGGGCGAAGTAAGCTTTTCTTATTTCCGGAGGAATGCGCAAACTATAGAAAGTCGTTATGGCATAGAATGTGAATACTTTGTTGATTCCATTTATAAAATAAAACACATTTTCTAAAAACTCGTGTTTTTTAACAAATCATGTAAACCTTCTAGAAGCTGTGATTTTCAAAAACGGGGGAAGTAAGCTTTTCTTATTTCCGGACGCATGCGCAAACTATAGAAAGTCGTTATGACATAGAATGTGCATACTTTGTTGATTCCATTTATGAAATAAAACACATTTTCTAAAAACTCGTGTTTTTTAAGAAATCATGTAAACCTTCTAGAAGCTGGGACTTTAAAAAATGGTGGAAGTAAGCTTTTCTTATTTCCAAATGCATGTGCAAACTATAGAAAGTCGTTATGACGTAGAATGTGCATACTTTGTTGATTCCATTTATGAAATAAAACACATTTTCTAAAAACTCATGTTTTTTAAGAAATCATGTAAACGTTGAAGAAGTTGTGATTTCAGAAAACGGGGGAAGTAAGCTTTTCTTATTTCCGGACGCATGCGCAAACTATAGAAAGTCGTTATGACGTAGAATGTGCATACTTTGTAGATTCCATTTATGAAATAGATTACATTTTCTAAAAACTCGTGTTTTTTACGAAATCATGTAAACCTTCTAGAAGCTGTGATTTTAAAAAACGGTGGAAGTAAGATTTTCTTATTTCCGGACGAATGCGCAATCTATAGAAAGTCGTTATGACGTAGAATGTGCATACTTTGTTCATTCCATTTATGAAATAAAACACATTTTCTAAAAACTCATGTTTTTTAAGAAATCATGTAAACCTTCTAGAAGCTGTGATTTTAAAAAACGGTGGAAGTAAGCTTTTCTTATTTCCGGACGCATGCACAAATTATAGAAAGTCCTTATGACGTAGAATGTGCATACTCGTGTTTTTTACGAAATCATGTAAACCTTTTAGAAACTGTGATTTCAAAAAACGGTGGAAGTGAGCTTTTCTTATTTCCGGACGCATGCGCAAACTATAGAAAGTCGTTATGATGTAGAATGTGCATACTTTGTTGATTCCATTTATCAAATAAAACACATTTTCTAAAAACTCGTGTTTTTTAAGAAATCACGTAAACCTTCTAGAAGCTGTGATTATAAAAAACGGGGGAAGTAAGCTTTTCTTTTTTCCAAACACATGCGCAAACTATATAAAGTCGTTATGACGTAGAATGTGCATACTTTGTTCATTCCATTTATGAAATAAAACAAATTTTCTAAAAACTCATGTTTTTTAAGAAATCACGTAAACCTTCTAGAAGATGTGATTTTAAAAAACGGGGAAAGTAAGCTTTTCTTATTTCCGGACGCATGCGCAAACTATAGAAAGTCGTTATGAAGTAGAATGTGCATACTTTGTTGATTCCATTTATGAAATAAAACAAATTTTCTAAAAACTCGTGTTTTTTACGAAATCATGTAAACCTTCTAGAAGCTGTGATTTTAAAAAACGCGGGAAGTAACCTTTTCTTACTTCCGGACGAATGCGCAAACTATAGAAAGTCGTTATGACGTAGACTGTGAATACTTTGTTTATTCCATTTATGAAGTAAAACACATTTTCAAAAAACTCGTGTTTTTTAAGAAATCATGTAAACCTTCTAGAAGCTGTGATTTTAAAAAACGGGGGAAGTAAGCTTTTCTTATTTCCAAATGCATGCGCAATCTATAGAAACTCGTTATGACGTAGAATGTGCATACTTTGTAGATTCCATTGATGAAATAAAGCACATTTTCTAAAAACTCGTGTTTTTGAAGAAATCATGTAAATCTTCTAGAAGCTGTGCTTTTAAAAAACGGGGGAAGTAAACTTTTCTTATTTCCAAATGAATGCGCAAACTATAGAAAGTCATTATGACGTAGAATGTGTATACTTTGTTGATTCCATTTATGAAATAAAACACGTTTTCTAAAAACTCGTGTTTTTTAAGAAATCATGTAAACCTTCTAGAAGCTGTGATTTTAAAAAATGGTGGAAGTAAGCTTTTCTTATTTACGGACGCATGCGCAAACTATAGAAAGTCGTTATGACGTAGAATGTGCATACTTTGTTGATTCCATTTATTAAATAAAACACATTTTCTAAAAACTCGTGTTTTTGAAGAAATCATGTAAACCTTCTAGAAGCTGTGATTTTAAAAAACGGTGGAAGTAAGCTTTTCTTATTTCCTAACGCATGCGCAAACTATAGAAAGTCGTTATGACGTAGAATGTGCATACTTTGTTGATTCCATTTATGAAATAAAACACATTTTCTAAAAAGTCATGTTTTTTAAGAAATCATGTAAACCTTCTAGAAGCTGCGATTTTAAAAAAAGGGGGAAGTAAGCTTTTCTTATTTCCAAACGCATGCGCAAGCTATAGAAAGTTGTTATGACGTAGAATGTGCATACCTTGTTGATTCCATTTATGAAATAAAACACATTTCCTAAAAACTCGTGTTTTTTAAGAAATCATGTAAACCTTCTAGAAGCTGTGATTTTAAAAAATGGTGGAAGTAAGCTTTTCTTATTTCCGGACGAATGCGCAAACTATAGAAAGTCGTTATGACGTAGAATATTTATACTTTGCTGATTACATTTATGAAATAAAACACATTTTCTAAAAACTCGTGTTTTTTAAGAAATCATGTAAACCTTCTAGAAGCTGTGATTTTAAAAAACGGTGGAAGTATGCTTTTCTTATTTCCGGACGAATGCGCAAACTATAGAAACTCGTTATGACGTAGAATGTGCATACTCTTTTGATTCCATTTATGAAATAAAACACATTTTCTAAAAAGTCGTGTTTTTTAAGAAATCATGTAAACCTTCTAGAAGCTGTGATTTTAAAGAACGGTGGAAGTAAGCTTTTCTTATTTCCAAACGCATGCGCAAACTATAGAAAGTCGTTATGACGTAGAATGTGCATACTTTGTTGATTCCATTTATGAAATAAAACACATTTTCTAAAAACTCGTGTTTTTTAAGAAATCATGTAAACCTTCTAGAAGCTGTGATTTTAAAAAACGGGGGAAGTAAGCTTTTCTTATTTCCGGAGGCATGCACAAACTATAGAAATTCGTTATGACGTAGAATGTGCATACTTTGTTGATTCCATTTATGAAGTAAAACACATTTTCTAAAAACACGTGTTTTTTTACGAAATCATGTAAACCTTCTAGAAGCTGTGATTTTAAAAAATGGTGGAAGTAAGTTTTTCTTATTTCCAGACGCATGCGCAAACTATAGAAAGTCGTTATGACGTAGAATGTGCCTAATTTGTTGATTCAATTTATGAAATAAAACACATTTTCTAGAATTTCGTGTTTTTTTACGAAATTATGTAAACATTCTAGAAGCTGTGATTTTAAAAAACGGGGGGAAATAAGCTTTTCTTATTTCCGGACGCATGCGCAAACTATAGAAAGTCGTTATGACATAGAATGTGCATACTTTGTTGATTCCATTTATGAAATAAAAGACATTTTCTAAAAACTCGTGTTTTTTGTAAACCTTCTAGAAGCTGTGATTTTAAAAAATGGTGGAAGTAAGCTTTTCTTATTTCCGGACGCATGCGCAAACTATAGAAAGTCGTTATGACGTAGAATGTGCATACTTTGTTGATTCCATTTATGAAATAAAACACATTTTCTAAAAACTCGTGTTTTTTAAGAAATCATGTAAACCTTCCAGAAGCTGTGATTTTAAAAAACGGGGGAAGTAAGCTTTTCTTATTTCCAAACGCATGTGCAAACTATTGAAAGTCGTTATGATGTAGAATGTGCATACTTTGTTGATTCCATTTATGAAATAAAACACATTTTCTAAAAACTCATGTTTTTTAAGAAATCATGTAAACCTTCTAGAAGCTGTGATTTTAAAAAACGGGGGAAGTAAGCTTTTATTATTTCCATACGCATGCGCAAACTATAGAAAGTTATTATGACATAGAATGTGCATACTTTGTCGATTCCATTTATGAAATAAAACACATTTTCTAAAAACTCGTGTTTTTTACGAAATCATGTAAACCTTCTAGAAGCTGTGATTTTAAAAAACAATGGAAGTAAGCTTTTCTTATTTCCGGACGAATGCGCAAACTATAGAAAGTCGTTATGACGTAGAATGTGTATACTTTGTTGATTCCATTTATGAAATAAAACAAATTTTCTAAAAACTCATGTTTTTTAAGAAATCATGTAAAGCTTCTAGAAGCTGTGATTTTAAAAAACGGAGGAAGTAAGCTTTTCTTATTTCCGGACGCATGCGCAAACTATAGAAATTCGTTATGACGTAGAATGTGCATACTTTGTAGATTCCATTTATGAAATAAAACACATTTTCTAAAAACTCGTTTTTTTTACGAAATCATGTAAACCTTCTAGAAGCTGTGATTTTAAAAAACAGGGGAAGTAATCTTTTCTTATTTCCGGACGAATGCGCAAACTATAGAAAGTCGTTATGATGTAGAATGTGCATACTTTGTTGATTCCATTTATGAAATAAAATACATTTTCTAAAAACTCGTGTTTTTTAAGAAATCATGTAAACCTTCTAGAAGCTGTGATTTTAAAAAACGGGGGAAGTAAGCTTTTGTTATTTCCGGACGAATGCGCAAACTATAGAAAGTCGTTATGACGTACAATGTGCATACTTTGTTGATTCCATTTATGAAATAAAACACATTTTCTAAACACTCGTGTTTTTTACGAAATCATGTAAACCTTCTAGAAGCTGTGATTTTAAAAAACGGGGGAAGGAAGCTTTTCTTATTTCCAAACGCATGCGCAAACTGTAGAAAGTCATTATGACGTAGAATGTGCATACTTTGTTGATTCCATTTATGAAATAAAACACATTTTCTAAAAACTCGTGTTTTTTAAGAAATCATGTAAACCTTCTAGAAGCTGTGATTTTAAAAAACAGGGGAAGTAAGATTTTCTTCTTTCCAAACACATTGCAAACTATAGAAAGTCCTTATGACATAGAATGTGCATACTTTGTTTATAACATTTATGAAATAAAACACATTTTCTAAAAACTCGTGTTTTTTAAGAAATCATGTAAACCTTCTAGAATCCGTGATTTTAAAAAACGGGGGAGGTAAGCTTTTCTTATTTCCGGACGCATGCGCAAACTGTAGTGTTGATGTATATGTAACTTCGGAATGTATTTCACATATATGTATATTGTATTCCTATAGAGATGTTATTATTCCTCTATAGGGAAGTGTCGTCATTTATATTGTAAGTGTCGTAACTTATACTTGATGGGTTATTAGACCACCCTATTGGGGGCCGGCTCTGTCAGCATTATGTTATGTGGTTAAGTTCGAGCCTACATGCGTTAGGTAAAAAGGCAAGTCACGTCAAGTATAAATAGAGTGCGGGAGGCACTCTATTTGTTCACTCACTTCTCACTCAAGCACTCAAGGAGGAGTGGCGCACTTATGGAGGAGGAGGATCTGCTGCTAGGTTGTGTCTATCTCTTATGCTTGGTTGTATCATTGCTCTATCTATCTCTGAGGAAGTTATTGGGGTTTTTCACCTTTATGGTTTTCCCCAAGTAAATATTTGTGTCTCTTGTGTGCTTCCATTATTGTCTCCATGATTGATATGCTATAGATATGCTGTACATGTTGTTCTCTCAGTTAACATCCTAGATCAAATTGAAGTAAATTCTGAAAATTTAACATATAGAAAGTCGTTATGACGTAGAATGTGCCAATTTTGTAGATTCCATTTATGAAATAAAGAACGAGGGAAGTAAGCTTTTCTTATTTCCGGACGAATGCACAAACTATAGAAAGTCGTTATGACGTAGAATGTGCATACTTTGTTGATTCCATTTATGAAATAAAACACATTTTCTAAAAACTTGTGTTTTTTAAGAAATCATGTAAACCTTCTAGAAGCTGTGATTTTAAAAAACGGTGGAAGTAAGCTTTTCTTATTTCCAAACGCATGCGCAAACTATAGAAAGTCGTTATGACGTAGAATGTGCATACTTTGTTGATTCCATTTATGAAATAAAACACATTTTCTAAAAACTTGTGTTTTTTAAGAAATCATGTAAACCTTCTAGAAGCTGTGATTTCAAAAAACGGGGGAAGTAAGGTTTTCTTATTTCCAAACGCATGCGCAAACTATAGAAAGTCATTATGTCGTAGAATGTGCCTACTTTGTTGATTCCATTGATGAAATAAAACGCATTTTCTAAAAACTCGTGTTCTTTACGAAATCATATCAACCTTCTAGAAGCTGTGATTTTAAAAAACAGGGGAAGTAAGCTTTTCTTATTTCCGGACGAATGCGCAAACTATAGAAAGTCGTTATGACGTAGAATGTGCATACTTTGTTGATTCCATTTATGAAATAAAACACATTTTCTAAAAACTCGTGTTTTTTAAGAAATCATGTAAACCTTCTAGAAGCTGTGATTTTAAAAAACGGGGGAAGTAAGCTTTTGTTATTTCCGGACGAATGCGCAAACTATAGAAAGTCGTTATGACGTACAATGTGCATACTTTGTAGATTCCATTTATGAAATAAAACACATTTTCTAAAAACTCGTTTTTTTTACGAAATCATGTAAACCTTCTAGAAGCTGTGATTTTAAAAAACAGGGGAAGTAAGCTTTTCTTATTTCCGGACGAATGCGCAAACTATAGAAAGTCGTTATGACGTAGAATGTGCATACTTTGTTGATTCCATTTATGAAATAAAACACATTTTCTAAAAACTCGTGTTTTTTAAGAAATCATGTAAACCTTCTAGAAGCTGTGATTTTAAAAAACGGGGGAAGTAAGCTTTTCTTATTTCCGGACGCATGCACAAACTATAGAAAGTCGTTATATCATAGAACGTGCATACTTTGTAGATTCCATTTATGAAATAAAAGACATTTACTAAAAACTCGTGTTTTTTGTAAACCTTCTAGAAGCTGTGATTTTAAAAAATGGTGGAAGTAAGCTTTTCTTATTTCCGGACGCATGCGCAAACTATAGAAAGTCGTTATGACGTAGAATGTGCATACTTTGTTTATTCCATTTATGAAATAAAACACATTTTAAAAAAACTCGTGTTTTTTAAGAAATCATGTAAACCTTCCAGAAGCTGTGATTTTAAAAAACGGGGGAAGTAAGCTTTTCTTATTTCCAAACGCATGTGCAAACTATTGAAAGTCGTTATGATGTAGAATGTGCATACTTTGTTGATTCCATTTATGAAATAAAACACATTTTCTAAAAACTCATGTTTTTTAAGAAATCATGTAAACCTTCTAGAAGCTGTGATTTTAAAAAACGGGGGAAGTAAGCTTTTATTATTTCCATACGCATGCGCAAACTATAGAAAGTTATTATGACATAGAATGTGCATACTTTGTCGATTCCATTTATGAAATAAAACACATTTTCTTAAAACTCGTGTTTTTTACGAAGTCATGTAAACCTTCTAGAAGCTGTGATTTTAAAAAACGGTGGAAGTAAGCTTTTCTTATTTCCGGACGAATGCGCAAACTATAGAAAGTCGTTATGACGTAGAATGTGTATACTTTGTTGATTCCATTTATGAAATAAAACACATTTTCTAAAAACTCATGTTTTTTAAGAAATCATGTAAAGCTTCTAGAAGCTGTGATTTTAAAAAACGGAGGAAGTAAGCTTTTCTTATTTCCGGACGCATGCGCAAACTATAGAAATTCGTTATGATGTAGAATGTGCATACTTTGTAGATTCCATTTATGAAATAAAACACATTTTCTAAAAACTCGTTTTTTTTAAGAAATCATGTAAACCTTCTAGAAGCTGGGACTTTAAAAAATGGTGGAAGTAAGCTTTTCTTATTTCCAAATGCATGTGCAAACTATAGAAAGTCGTTATGACGTAGAATGTGCATACTTTGTTGATTCCATTTATGAAATAAAACACATTTTCTAAAAACTCGTGTTTTTTAAGAAATCATGTAAACCTTCTAGAAGCTGTGATTTTAAAAAACGGGGGAAGTAAGCTTTTGTTATTTCCGGACGAATGCGCAAACTATAGAAAGTCGTTATGACGTACAATGTGCATACTTTGTTGATTCCATTTATGAAATAAAACACATTTTCTAAACACTCGTGTTTTTTACGAAATCATGTAAACCTTCTAGAAGCTGTGATTTTAAAAAATGGGGGAAGTAAGCTTTTCTTATTTCCAAACGCATGCGCAAACTGTAGAAAGTCATTATGACGTAGAATGTGCATACTTTGTTGATTCCATTTATGAAATAAAACACATTTTCTAAAAACTCGTGTTTTTTAAGAAATCATGTAAACCTTCTAGAAGCTGTGATTTTAAAAAACAGGGGAAGTAAGCTTTTCTTATTTCCAAACACATTGCAAACTATAGAAAATCGTTATGACATAGAATGTGCATACTTTGTTTATAACATTTATGAAATAAAACACATTTTCTAAAAACTCGTGTTTTTTAAGAAATCATGTAAACCTTCTAGAATCCGTGATTTTAAAAAACGGGGGAGGTAAGCTTTTCTTATTTCCGGACGCATGCGCAAACTGTAGTGTTGATGTATATGTAACTTCGGAATGTATTTCACATATATGTATATTGTATTCCTATAGAGATGTTATTATTCCTCTATAGGGAAGTGTCGTCATTTATATTGTAAGTGTCGTAACTTATACTTGATGGGTTATTAGACCACCCTATTGGGGGCCGGCTCTGTCAGCATTATGTTATGTGGTTAAGTTCGAGCCTACATGCGTTAGGTAAAAAGGCAAGTCACGTCAAGTATAAATAGAGTGCGGGAGGCACTCTATTTGTTCACTCACTTCTCATTCAAGCACTCAAGGAGGAGTGGCGCACTTATGGAGGAGGAGGATCTGCTGCTAGGTTGTGTCTATCTCTTATGCTTGGTTGTATCATTGCTCTATCTATCTCTGAGGAAGTTATTGGGGTTTTTCACCTTTATGGTTTTCCCCAAGTAAATATTTGTGTCTCTTGTGTGCTTCCATTATTGTCTCCATGATTGATATGCTATAGATATGCTGTACATGTTGTTCTCTCAGTTAAGATCCTAGATCAGATTGAAGTAAATTCTGAAAATTTAACATATAGAAAGTCGTTATGACGTAGAATGTGCCAATTTTGTAGATTTTAAAAAATGGTGGAAGTAAGCTTTTCTTATTTCCGGACGCATGCTCAAACTATAGAAAGTCGTTATGGTGTAGAATGTGCATACTTTGTAGATTCGATTTATGAAATAAAACACATTTTCTAAAAACTCGTGTTTTTTAAGAAATCATGTAAACCTTCTAGAAGTTGTGATTTTAAAAAACGGAGGAAGTAAGCTTTTCTTATTTCCAGACGAATGCGCAAACTATAGAAAGTCGTTATGACGTAGAATGTGCAAACTTTGTTGATTCCATTTATGAAACAAAACACATTTTCTAAAAACTAGTGTTTTTTACGAAATCATGTAAACCTTCTAGACGCTGTGATTTCAAAAAATGGGGGAACTAAGCTTTTCTTATTTCCGGACGAATGCGCAAACTATAGAAAGTCATTATGACGTAGAATGTGCATACTTTGTTGATTCCATTTATGAAATAAAACACATTTTCTAAAAACTCGTGTTTTTTAAGAAATCATGCAAACCTTATAGAAGCTGTGATTTTAAAAAATGGTGGAAGTAAGCTTTTCTTATTTCCGGACGCATGCGCAAACTATAGAAAGTCGTTATGACGTAGAATGTGCATACTTTGTTGATTCCATTTATGAAATAAAACACATTTTCTAAAAACTCGTGTTTTTTACGAAATCATTGAAACCTTCTAGAAGGTGTGATTTTAAAAAACGGTGGAAGTAAGCTTTTCTTATTTCCGGACGCATGCGCAAACTATATAAATTCGTTATGACGTAGAATGTGCATACTTTGTAGATTCCATTTATGAAATAAAACACATTTTCTAAAAACTCGTGTTTTTTACGAAATCATGTAAACCTTCTAGAAGCTGTGATTTAAAAAAACGGTGGAAGTAAGCTTTTCTTATTTCCGGACGCATGCGCAAACTATAGAAAGTCCTTATGACGTAGAATGTGCATACTTTGTAGATTCCATTTATGAAATAAAACACATTTTCTAAAAACTCGTGTTTTTTAAGAAATCATGTAAACCTTCTAGAAGTTGTGATTTTAAAAAACGGGGGAAGTAAGCTTTTCTTATTTCCGGACGCATGCGCAAACTATAGAAAGTCGTTATGACGTAGAATGTGCATACTTTGTATATTCCATTGATGAAATAAAACACATTTTCTAAAATCTCGTGTTTTTTACGAAATCATGTAAACCTTCTAGAAGCTGTGATTTTAAAAAACGCTGGAAGTAAGCTTTTATTATTTCCAGACGAATGCGCAAACTATAGAAAGTCGTTATGATGTAGAATGTGCATACTTTGTTGATTCCATTTATGAAATAAAACACATTTTCTAGAAACTAGTGTTTTTTAAGAAAACATGTAAACCTTCTAGAAGCTGTGATTTTAAAAAACGGTGGAAGTAAGCTTTTCTTATTTCCAAACGCATGCGCAAACTATAGAAAGTCGTTATGACGTAGAATGTGCATACTTTGTTGATTCCATTTATGAAATAAAACACATTTTCTAAAAACTCGTGTTTTTTAAGAAATCATGTAAACCTTCTAGAAGCTGTGATTTTAAAAAACAGGGGAAGTAAGTTTTTCTTATTTCCAAACGCATGCGCAAACTATAGAAAGTCATTATGTCATAGAATGTGCCTACTTTGTTGATTCCATTTATGAAATAAAACGCATTTTCTAAAAACTCGTGTTCTTTACGAAATCATGTCAACCTTCTAGAAGCTGTGATTTTAAAAACCCGGTAAGTAAGCTTTTCTTATTTCCAAATGCATGCGCAAACTATAGAAAGTCTTTATGACGTAGAATGTGCATACTTTGTTGATTCCATTTATGAAATAAAACACATTTTCTAAAAACTCGTGTTTTTTACGAAATCATGTAAACCTTCTAGAAGCTGTGATTTTAAAAAATGGTGGAAGTAAGGTTTTCTTATTTCCGGACGCATGCGCAAACTATAGAAAGTTGTTATGACGTAGAATGTGCATACTTTGTTGATTCCATTTATGAAATAAAACACATTTTCTAAAAACTCGTGTTTTTTACGAAATCATTGAAACCTTCTAGAAGGTGTGATTTTGAAAAAAGGTGGAAGTAAGCTTTTCTTATTTCCGGACGCATGCGCAAACTATATAAATTCGTTATGACGTAGAATGTGCATACTTTGTAGATTCCATTTATGAAATAAAACACATTTTCTAAAAACTCATGTTTTTTACGAAATCATGTAAACCTTCTAGAAGCTGTGATTTAAAAAAACGGTGGAAGTAAGCTTTTGTTATTTCCGGACGCATGCGCAAACTATAGAAATTCCTTATGACATAGAATGTGCATACTTTGTAGATTCCATTTATGAAATAAAACACATTTTCTAAAAACTCGTGTTTTTTACGAAATCATGTAAACCTTCTAGACGCTGTGATTTCAAAAAACGGGGGAAGTAAGCTTTTCTTATTTCCGGATGCATGCGCAAACTATAGAAAGTCGTTATGATGTAGAATGTGCATACTTTGTAGATTCCATTTATGAAATAAAACACATTTTCTAAAAACTCGTATTTTTTACGAAATCATGTAAACCTTCTAGAAGTTGTGATTTTAAAAAATGGGGGAAGTAAGCTTTTCTTATTTCCGGATGTATGCGCAAACTATAGAAAGTCGTTATGACGTGGAATGTGCATACTTTGTTGATTCCATTTATGAAATAAAACAAATTTTCCAAAAACTCGTGTTTTTTAAGAAATCATGTAAACCTTTTAGAAGCTGTGATTTTAAAAAACGGGGGAAGTAAGCTTTTCTTATTTCCGAACGCATGCACAAACTATAGAAAGTCATTATGACGTAGAATGTGCATACTTTGTAGATTCCATTTATGAAATAAAGCACATTTTCTAAAAACTCGTGTTTTTTAAGAAACCATGTAAACCTTCTAGAAGCTGTGTATTTACAAAACAGGGGAAGTAAGCTTTTCTTATTTCCAAACGCATGCGCAAACTATGAAAGTCGTTATGACGTAGAATGTGAATACTTTGTTGATTCCATTTATGAAATAAAACACATTTTCTAAAAACTCGTGTTTTTTAAGAAATCATGTAAACCTCGTAGAAGCTGTGATTTTTAAAAACGGGGGAAGTAAGCTTTTCTTATTTCCGGACGCATGCGCAAACTATAGAAAGTCGTTATGACGTAGAATGTGCATACTTTGTTGATTCCATTTATCAAATAAAACACATTTTCTAAAAACTCGTGTTTTTTAAGAAATCATTTAAACCTTCTAGAAGCTGTGATTTTAAAAAACGGTGGAAGTAAGCTTTTCTTATTTCCGGACGCATGCGCAAACTATAGAAAGTCGTTATGACGTAGAATGTGCAAACTTTATTGATTCCATTATGAAATAAAACACATTTTCTAGAAACTCGTGTTTTTTACGAAATCATGTAAACCTTCAAGAAGCTGTGATTTTAAAAAACGGTTGAAGTAAGCTTTTCTTATTTCTGGACGCATGCGGAAACTATAGAAAGTCGTTATGATGTAGAATGTGCATACTTTGTTGATTCCATTTATGAAATAAAACACATTTTCTAAAAACTCGTGTTTTTTAAGAAATCATGTAAACCTTCTAGAAGCTGTGATTTTAAAAAACGGGGGAAGTAAGCTTTTCTTATTTCCGGACGCATGCGCAAACTATAGAAAGTCGTTATGACGTAGAATGTGCATACTTTGCTGATTCCATTTATGAAATAAAACACATTTTCTAAAAGCTCGTGTTTTTTAAGAAATCATGTAAACCTTCTAGAAGCTGTGATTTTAAAAAATGGGGGAAGTAAGCTTTTCTTATTTCCGGACGCATGCACCTACTATAGAAAGTCGTTATGACATAGAATGTGCATACTTTGTAGATTCCATTTATGAAATAAAACACATTTTCTAAAAACTCGTGTTTTTTACGAAATCATGTAAACCTTCTACAAGCTGTGATTTTAAAAAATGGTGGAAGTAAGCTTTTCTTATTTCCGGACCCATGCGCAAACTATAGAAAGTCGTTATGACGTAGAATGTGCATACTTTGTTGATTCCATTTATGAAATAAAACACATTTTCTAAAAACTCGTGTTTTTTAAGAAATCATGTAAACCTTCTAGAAGCTGTGATTTTAAAAAACGGGGGAAGTAAGCTTTTCTTATTTCCGGACGCATGCGCAAACTATAGAAAGTCGTTATGACGTAGAATGTGCTTACTTTGTATATTCCATTGATGAAATAAAACACCATACTTTGTTGATTCCATTTATGAAATAAAACACATTTTCTAAAAACTCGTGTTTTTTAAGATATCATGTAAACCTTCTAAAAGCTGTGATTTTAAAAAATGGGGGAAGTAAGCTTTTCTTATTTACAATCGCATGCGCAAACTATAGAAAGTCGTTATGACGTAGAATGTGCATACTTTGTAGATTCCATTTATGAAATAAAACACATTTTCTAAAAACTCGTGTTTTTTAAGAAATCATGTAAACCTTCTAGAAGCTGTGATTTTAAAAAACGGTGGAAGTAAGCTTTTCTTATTTCCGGACGCATGCGTAAACTATAGAAAGTCGTTATGACGTAGAATGTGCATACTTTGTTGATTCCATTTATGAAATAAAACACATTTTCTGAAAACCTGTGTTTTTTAAGATATCATGTAAACCTTCTAGAAACTGTGATTTTAAAAAACTGTGGAAGTAAGATTTTCTGAGTATAGAAAGTGAATATGACGTAGAATGTGCATACTTTGTTTATTCCATTTATGAAATAAAACACATTCTCTAAAAACTCGTGTTTTTTACGAAATCATGTAAACCTTCTAGAAGTTGTGATTTCAAAAAACGGTGGAAGTAAGCTTTTTTTATTTCCAGACGCATGCGTAAACTATAGAAAGTCTTTATGACGTAGAATGTGCATACTTTGTAGATTCCATTTATGAAATAAAACACATTTTCTAAATATCGTGTTTTTTAAGAAATCATGTAAAACTTCTAAAAGCTGTGATTTTAAAAAACGGTGGAAGTAAGATTTTCTTATTTCCAGACGCATGCGCAAACTATAGAAAATCGTTATGACGTAGAATGTGCATACTTTGTATATTCCATTTATGAAATAAAACACATTTTCTAAAAAATCGTGTTTTTTAAGAAATCATGTAAACCTCCTAAAAGCTGTGATTTTAAAAAACGGTGGAAGTAAGCTTTTCTTATTTCCAAACGCATGCGCAAACTATAGAAAGTCGTTATGATGTAGAATGTGCATACTTTGTTGATTCCATTTATGAAATAAAACACATTTTCTAAAAACTCGTGTTTTTTAAGAAATCATGTAAACCTTCTAGAAGCTGTGATTTTAAAAAACGGTGGAAGTAAGCTTTTCTTATTTCCGGACGCATGCGCAAACTATAGAAAGTCGTTATGACGTAGAATGTGCATACTTTGTTGATTTCATTTATGAAATAAAACACATTTTCTAAAAACTTGTGTTTTTTACGAAATCATGTAAACCTTCTAGAAGCTGTGATTTCAAAAAGGAAGTAAGCTTTTCTTATTTCCGGACGCATGCGCAAACTATAGAAAGTCCTTATGACGTAGAATGTGCATACTTTGTTGATTCCATTTATGAAATAAAACACATTTTCTAAAAACTCGTGTTTTTTAAGCATTCATGTAAACCTTCTAGAAGCTGTGATTTTAAAAAACGGGGAAAGTAAGCTTTTCTTATTTCCAAACGCATGCGCAGACTATAGAAATTCAATATGACGTAGAATGTGTATACTTTGTTGTTTCCATTGATGAAATAAAACACATTTTCTAAAAACTCGTGTTTTTTACGAAATCATGTAAATCTTCTAGAAGCTGTGATTTCAAAAAACGGTGGAAGTAAGCTTTTCTTATTTCCGGACGCATGCGCAAACTATAGAAAGTCGTTATGACGTAGAATGTGCATACTTTGTAGATTCCATTTATGAAATAAAACACATTTTCTAAAAACTCCTGTTTTTTAAGAAATCATGTAAACCTTCTAAAAGCTGTGATTTTAAAAAACGGTGGATGTAAGCTTTTCTTATTTCCGGACGCATGCGCAAACTATAGAAATTCCTTATGACGTAGAATGTCCATACTTCGGTTATTCCATTTATGAAATAAAACACATTTTCTAAAAACTCGTGTTTTTTAAGCATTCATGTAAACCTTCTAGAAGGTGTGATTTTAAAAAACGGGGAAAATAAGCTTTTCTTATTTCCAAACGCATGTGCAGACTATAGAAAGTCAATATGAAGTAGAATGTGCATACTTTGTTGATTCCATTGATGAAATAAAGCACATTTTCTAAAAACTCGTGTTTTTTACGAAATCATGTAAACCTTCTAGAAGCTGTGATTTTAAAAAACGGTGGAAGTAAGATTTTCTTATTTCCGGACGAATGCGAAAACTATAGAAAGTCGTTATGTGGTAGAATGTGCATACTTTGTTGATTCCATTTACGAAATAAAACACATTTTCTAAAAACTCGTGTTTTTTAAGATATCATGTAAACCTTCTAGAAGCTGTGATTTTAAAAAACGGGGGAAGTAAGCTTTTCTTATTTCCAAACGCATGCACAAACTATAGAAAGTCGTTATGACGTAGAATGTGCATACTTTGTCAATTTCATTTATGAAATAAAACACATTTTCTAAAAACTCGTGTTTTTTAAGAAATCATGTAAACCTTCTAGAAGCTGTGATTTTAAAAAACGGTGGAAGTAAGATTTTCTTATTTCCGGACGCATGCGCAAGCTATAGAAAGTCGTTATGACGTAGAATGTGCATACTTTGTTGATTCCATTTATTGAATAAAACACATTTTCTAAAAACTCATGTTTTTTAAGATATCATGTAAACCTTCTAGAAGCTGTGATTTTAAAAAACGGGGGAAGTAAGCTTTTCTTATTTCTAAACGCATGCGCAGACTATAGAAAGTCAATATGACGTAGAATGTGCATACTTTGTTGATTCCATTTATGAAATAAAACACATTTTCTAAAAACTCGTGTTTTTTACGAAATCATGTAAGCCTTCTAGAAGCTGTGATTTCAAAAAACGGTGGAAGTAAGCTTTTCTGATTTCCGGACGCATGCGCAAACTATAGAAAGTCGCTATGACGTAGAATGTGCATACTTTGTTGATTCCATTTATGAAATAAAACACATTTTCTAAAAACTCGTGGTTTTTAAGAAATCATGTAAACCTTCAAGAAGCTGTGATTTTAAAAACGGGGGAAGTAAGCTTTTCTTATTTCCGGACGCATGCGCAAACTATAGAAAGTCGTTATGACGTAGAATATGCATACTTTGGTTATTCCATTTATGAAATAAAACACATTTTCTAAAAACTCGTGTTTTTTAAGCATTCATGTAAACCTTCTAGAAGGTGTGATTCTAAAAAACGGGGAAAATAAGCTTTTCTTATTTCCAAACGCATGTGCAGACTATAGAAAGTCAATATGAAGTAGAATGTGCATACTTTGTTGATTCCATTTATGAAATAAAACACATTTTCTAAAAACTCGTGTTTTTTACGAAATCATGTAAACCTTCTAGAAGCTGTGATTTCAAAAAACGGTGGAAGTAAGCATTTCTTATTTCTGGACGCATGCGCAAACTATAGAAAGTCGTTATGACGTAGAATGTGCATACTTTGTAGATTCCATTTAAGAAATAAAACACATTTTCTAAAAACTCATGTTTTTCACGAAATCATGTAAACCTTCTAGAAGCTGTGATTTTAAAAAACGGTGGAAGTAAGATTTTCTTATTTCCGGACGAGTGTGAAAACAATAGAAAGTCGTTATGTGGTAGAATGTTCATACTTTGTTGATTCCATTTATGAAATAAAACACATTTTCTAAAAACTCGTGTTTTTTAAGATATCATGTAAACCTTCTAGAAGCTGTGATTTTAAAAAACGGGGGAAGTAAGCTTTTCTTATTTCTAAACGCATGCGCAGACTATAGAAAGTCAATATGACGTAGAATGTGCATACTTTGTTGATTCCATTTTTGAAATAAAACACATTTTCTAAAAACTCGTGTTTTTTACGAAATCATGTAAGCCTTCTAGAAGCTGTGATTTCAAAAAACGGTGGAAGTAAGCTTTTCTTATTTCCGGACGCATGCGCAAACTATAGAAAGTCGTTATGACGTAGAATGTGCGTACTTTGTTGATTCCATTTATGAAATAAAACACATTTTCTAAAAACTCATGTTTTTTAAGATATCATGCAAACATTCTAGAAGCTGTGATTTTAAAAAACGGGGGAAGTAAGCTTTTCTTATTTCCAAATGCATGCGCAAACTATAGAAAGTCGTTATGATGGAGAATGTGCATACTTTGTTGATTCCATTTATGAAATAAAACACATTTTCTAAAAACTCATGTTTTTTAGGAAATCATGTAAACCTTCTAGAAGCTATGATTTTAAAAAACGGGGGAAGTAAGCTTTTCTTATTTCCGGACGAATGCGCAAACTATAGAAAGTCGTTATGACGTAGAATGTGCATACTTTGTTGATTCCATTTATGAAATAAAACACATTTTCTAAAAACTCGTGTTTTTTAAGAAATCATGTAAACCTTCTAGAAGCTGTGATTTTAAAAAACGGGGGAAGTAAGCTTTTCTTATTTCTGGACGCATGCGCAAACTAGACAAAGTCGTTATATCATAGAATGTGCATACTTTGTAGATTCCATTTATGAAATAAAAGACATTTTCTAAAAACTTGTGTTTTTTACGAAATCATGTAAACCTTCTAGAAGCTGTGATTTTAAAAAACGGTGGAAGTAAGCTTTTCTTATTTCCGGACGCATGCGCAAACTATAGAAAGTCGTTATGACGTAGAATGTGCATACTTTGTTGATTCCATTTATTAAATAAATCACATTTTCTAAAAACTTCTGTTTTTTACGAAATCATGTAAACCTTCTAGAAGCTGTGATTTTAAAAAACGGTGGAAGTAAGCTTTTCTTATTTCCGGACGCATGCGCAAAATATAGAAAATCGTTATGGCGTAGAATGTGCATACTTTGTAGATTCAATTTATGAAATAAAACACATTTTCTAAAAACTCATGTTTTTTAAGAAATCATGTAAACCTTCTAGAAGGTGTGATTTTGAAAAACGGTGGAAGTAAGCTTTTCTTATTTCCGGACGAATGCGCAAACTATAGAAAGTCGTTATGACGTAGAATGTGTATACTTTGTTGATTCCATTGATAAACTAAAACACATTTTCTAAAAACTCGTGTTTTTTAAGAAATCATGTAAACCTTCTAGAAGCTGTGATTTTAAAAAACGGTGGAAGTAAGCTTTTCTTATTTCCGGACGCATGCGCAAACTATAGAATGTCGTTATGACATAGAATGTGCATACTTTGTTGATTCCATTTATGAAGTAAAACACATTTTGTAAAAACTCGTGTTTTTTAAGAAATCATGTAAACCTTCTAGAAACTGTGATTTTAACAAACGGGGGTAGTAAGCTTTTGTTATTTCCAAATGCATCCGCAAACTATAGAAAGTCGTTATGACATAGAATGTGCATACTTTCTTGATTCCATTTATGAAATAAAACACATTTTCTAAAAACTCGTGTTTTTTACGAAATCATGTAAACCTTCTAGAAGCTGTGATTTTAAAAAACGGGGGAAGTAAGCTTTTCTTATTTCCAGACGCATGCGCAAACTATAGAAAGTCGTTATATCGTAGAATGTGCATACTTTGTAGATTCCATTTACGAAATAAAACACATTTTGTAAAAACTCGTGTTTTTTACGAAATCATGTAGACCTTCTAGAAGCTGTGATTTTAAAAAACGGGGGAAGTAAGCTTTTCTTATTTCCGGACGCATGCGCAAACTATAGAAAGTCGTTATATCATAGAATGTGCATACTTTGTAGATTCCATTTATGAAATAAAAGACATTTTCTAAAAACTCGTGTTTTTTGTAAACCTTCTAGAAGCTGTGATTTTAAAAAATGGTGGAAGTAAGCTTTTCTGATTTCCGGACGCATGCACAAACTATAGAAAGTCGTTATGACGTAGAATGTGCATACTTTGTTGATTCCATTTATGAAATAAAACACATTTTCTAAAAACTCGTGCTGTTTATGAAATCATGTAAACCTTCCAGAAGCTGTGATTTTAAAAAACGGGGGAAGTAAGCTTTTCTTATTTCCAAACGCATGTGCAAACTATTGAAAGTCGTTATGATGTAGAATGTGCATACTTTGTTGATTCCATTTATGAAATAAAACACATTTTCTAAAAACTCATGTTTTTTAAGAAATCATGTAAACCTTCTAGAAGCTGTGATTTTAAAAAACGGGGGAAGTAACCTTTTATTATTTCCATACGCATGCGCAAACTATAGAAAGTCATTATGACATAGAATGTGCATACTTTGTCGATTCCATTTATGAAATAAAACACATTTTCTAAAAACTCGTGTTTTTTACGAAATCATGTAAACCTTCTAGAAGCTGTGATTTTAAAAAACGGTGGAAGTAAGCTTTTCTTATTTCCGTACGAATGCGCAAACTATAGAAAGTCGTTATGACATAGAATGTGTATACTTTGTTGATTCCATTTATGAAATAAAACACATTTTCTAAAAACTCATGTTTTTTTAGAAATCATGTAAAGCTTCTAGAAGCTGTGATTTTAAAAAACGGAGGAAGTAAGCTTTTCTTATTTCCGGACGCATGCGCAAACTATAGAAATTCGTTATGACGTAGAATGTGCATACTTTGTAGATTCCATTTATGAAATAAAACACATTTTCTAAAAACTCGTTTTTTTTACGAAATCATGTAAACCTTCTAGAAGCTGTGATTTTAAAAAACAGGGGAAGTAAGCTTTTCTTATTTCCGGACGAATGCGCAAACTATAGAAAGTCGTTATGACGTAGAATGTGCATACTTTCTTGATTCCATTTATGAAATAAAACACATTTTCTAAAAACTCGTGTTTTTTAAGAAATCATGTAAACCTTCTAGAAGCTGTGATTTTAAAAAACGGGGGAAGTAAGCTTTTGTTATTTCCGGACGAATGCGCAAACTATAGAAAGTCGTTATGACGTATAATGTGCATACTTTGTTGATTCCATTTATGAAATAAAACACATTTTCTAAAAACTCGTTTTTTTTACGAAATCATGTAAACCTTCTAGAAGCTGTGATTTTAAAAAACAGGGGAAGTAAGCTTTTCTTATTTCCGGACGAATGCGCAAACTATAGAAAGTCGTTATGACGTAGAATGTGCATACTTTGTTGATTCCATTTATGAAATAAAACACATTTTCTAAAAACTCGTTTTTTTTAAGAAATCATGTAAACCTTCTAGAAGCTGTGATTTTAAAAAACGGGGGAAGTAAGCTTTTCTTATTTCCGGACGCATGCGCAAACTATAGAAAGTCGTTATATCATAGAATGTGCATACTTTGTTGATTCCATTTATGAAATAAAACACATTTTCTAAAAACTCGTGTTTTTTAAGAAATCATGTAAACCTTCCAGAAGCTGTGATTTTAAAAAACAGGGGAAGTAAGCTTTTCTTATTTCCAAACGCATGTGCAAACTATTGAAAGTCGTTATGATGTAGAATGTGCATACTTTGTTGATTCCATTTATGAAATAAAACACATTTTCTAAAAACTCATGTTTTTTAAGAAATCATGTAAACCTTCTAGAAGCTGTGATTTTAAAAAACGGGGGAAGTAAGCTTTTATTATTTCCATACGCATGCGCAAACTATAGAAAGTCATTATGACATAGAATGTGCATACTTTGTCGATTCCATTTATGAAATAAAACACATTTTCTAAAAACTCGTGTTTTTTACGAAATCATGTAAACCTTCTAGAAGATGTGATTTTAAAAAACGGTGGAACTAAGCTTTTCTTATTTCCGGACGAATGCGCAAACTATAGAAAGTCGTTATGACGTAGAATGTGTATACTTTGTTGATTCCATTTATGAAATAAAACACATTTTCTAAAAACTCATGTTTTTTAAGAAATCATGTAAAGCTTCTAGAAGCTGTGATTTTAAAAAACGGAGGAAGTAAGCTTTTCTTATTTCCAGACGCATGCGCAAACTATAGAAATTCGTTATGACGTAGAATGTGCATACTTTATAGATTCCATTTATGAAATAAAACACATTTTCTAAAAACTCATTTTTTTTACGAAATCATGTAAACCTTCTAGAAGCTGTGATTTTAAAAAACAGGGGAAGTAAGCTTTTCTTATTTTCCGGACGAATGCGCAAACTATAGAAAGTCGTTATGACGTAGAATGTGCATACTTTGTTGATTCCATTTATGAAATAAAACACATTTTCTAAAAACTCGTGTTTTTTAAGAAATCATGTAAACCTTCTAGAAGCTGTGATTTGAAAAAACGGGGGAAGTAAGCTTTTGTTATTTTCGGACGAATGCGCAAACTATAGAAATTCGTTATGACGTACAATGTGCATACTTTGTTGATTCCATTTATGAAATAAAACACATTTTGTAAAAACTCGTGTTTTTTAAGAAATCATGTAAACCTTCTAAAAGCTGTGATTTTAAAAAACGGTGGAAGTAAGCTTTTCTTATTTCCAAACGCATGCGCAAACTACAGAAAGTCGCTATGATGTAGAATGTGCATACTTTGTTTATTCCATTTATGAAATAAAACACATTTTCTAAAACTCGTGTTTTTTAAGAAATCATGTCAACCTTCTAGAAGCTGTGATTTTAAAAAACGGTGGAAGTAAGCTTTCCTTATTTCCGGACGAATGGGCAAACTTTAGAAAGTCGTTATGACGTAGAATGTGCATACTTTGTTGATTTCATTTAGGAAATAAAACACACATTCTAAAAACTCGTGTTTTTTAAGAAATCATGTAAACCTTCTAGAAGCGGTGATTTTAAAAAATGGGGGAAGTAAGCTTTTCTTATTTCCAAACGCATTCGCAAACTATAGAAAGTCGTTATGACGTAGAATGTGCATACTTTGTTGATTCCATTTATGAAATAAAACACATTTTCTAGAAACTCGTGTTTTTTACGAAATCATGTAAACCTTCTAGAAGCTGTGATTTTAAAAAACGGGGGAAATAAGCTTTTCTTATTTCTGGACGCATGCGCAAACTATAGAAAGTCATTATGACGCAGAATGTGCATACTTTGTTGATTCCATTTATGAAATAAAACACATTTTCTAAAAACTCATGTTTTTTAAGAAATCATGTAAACCTTCTAGAAGCTGTGATTTTAAAAAATGGTGGAAGTAAGCTTTTGTTATTTCCGGACGCATGCGCAAACTATAGAAAGTCGTTATGACGTAGAATATGCATACTTTCGGTAGATTCCATTTATGAAATAAAACACATTTTCTAAAAACTCGTGTTTTTTACAAAATCATGTAAACCTTCTAGAAGCTGTGATTTTAAAAAACGGGGGAAGTAAGCTTTTCTTATTTCCAAACAGATGCACAAACTATAGAAAGTCGTTATGATGTAGAATGTGCATACTTTGTTGATTCCATTTATGAAATAAAACACATTTTCCAAAAACTCGTGTTTTTTAAGAAATCATGTAAACCTTCTATAATCTGTGATTTTAAAAAACGGGGGAGGTAAGCTTTTCTTCTTTCCGGACGCATGCGCAAAGTATAGAAATTCATTATGACATAGAATGTGCATACTTTGTAGATTCCATTTATCAAATAAAACACATCTTGTAAAAACTCGTGTTTTTTACGAAATCATGTAAACCTGCTAGAAGCTGTGATTTTAAAAAACTTTGGAAGTAAGCTTTTCTTATTTCCGGACGCATACGAAAACTATAGAAAGTCGTTATGACGTAGAATGTGCATACTTTGTTGATTCCATTTATGAAATAAAACACATTTTGTAAAAACTGGTGTTTTTTACGAAATCATGTAAACCTTCTAGAAGCTGTGATTTTAAAAAACGGGGGAAGTAAGCTTTTCTTATTTCCGAACACATGCGCAAACTATAGAAAGTCGTTATGACGTAAAATGTGCATACTTTGTTGATTCCATTTATGAAATAAAAAACATGTTCTAAAAACTCGGGTTTTTTACGAAATCATGTAAACCTTCTAAAAGTTGTGATTTTTAAAAAGCGGTGGAAGTAAGCTTTTCTTATTTCCAGACGAATGCACAAACTATAGAAAGTCATTATGACGTAGAATGTCCATACTTTGTTGCTTCCATTTATGAAATAAAACACATTTTCTAAAAACTCGTGTTTTTTAAGAAACCATGTAAACCTTCTAGAAGCTGTGATTTTAAAAAACAGGGGAAGTAAGCTTTTCTTATTTCGGGACACATGCAAAACTATAGAAAGTCGTTATGATGTAGAATGTGCATACTTTGTTGATTCCATTTATGAAATAAAACACATTTTCTAAAAACTCGTGTTTTTTAAGAAATCATGTAAACCTTCTAGAAGCTGTGATTTTAAAAAACGGTGGAAGTAAGCTTTTCTTATTTCCGGACGCATGCGCAAACTATAGAAAGTCGTTATGACTTAGAATGTGCATACTTTGTCAATTCCATTTATGAAATAAAACACATTTTCTAAAAACTCGTGTTTTTTAAGAAATCATGTAAACCTTCCAGAAGCTATGATTTTAAAAAACAGGGGAAGTAAGCTTTTCTTATTTCCGAACGCATGCGCAAACTATAGAAAGTCATTATGACGTAGAATGAGCATACATTGTAGATTCCATTGATGAAATAAAACACATTTTCTAAAAACTCGTGTTTTTTACGAAATCATGTAAACCCTCTAGAAGCTGTGATTTAAAAAAACGGTGGAAGTAAGCTTTTCTTATTTCCGTATGCATGTGCAAACTATAGAAAGTCGTTATGACGTAGAATGTGCATACTTTGTTGATTCCATTTATGAAATAAAACACATTTTGTAAAAACTGGTGTTTTTTACGAAATCATGTAAACCTTCTAGAAGCTGTGATTTTAAAAAACGGGGGAAGTAAGCTTTTCTTATTTCCAAACGCATGCGCAAACTATAGAAAGTCGTTATGACGTAAAATGTGCATACTTTGTTGATTCCATTTATGAAATAAAAAACATTTTCTAAAAACTCGTGTTTTTTAAGAAATCATGTAAACCTTCTAGAAGTTGTGATTTTAAAAAACGGGGGAAGTAAGCTTTTCTTATTTCCAAACGCATGCACAAACTATAGAAAGTCGTTATGTCGTAGAATGTGCATACTTTGTAGATTCCATTTATGAAATAAAACACATTTTCTAAAAACTTGTGTTTTTTAAGAAATCATGTAAAACTTCTAGAAGCTGTGATTTTAAAAAACGGTGGAAGTAAGCTTTTCTTATTTCCGGACGCATGCGCAAACTATAGAAAGTCGTTATGGCGTAGAATGTGCATACTTTGTAGATTCAATTTATGAAATAAAACACATTTTCTAAAAACTCCTGTTTTTTAAGAAATCATGTAAACCTTCTAGAAGGTGTGATTTTAAAAAACGGTGGAAGTAAGCTTTTCTTATTTCCGGACGAATGCGTAAACTATAGAAAGTCGTTATGACATAGAATGTGTATACTTTGTTGATTCCATTGATGAACTAAAACACATTTTCTAAAAACTCTTGTTTTTTAAGAAATCATGTAAACCTTCTAGAAGCTGTGATTTTAAAAAACGGTGGAAGTAAGTTTTTCTTATTTCCGGACGCATGCGCAAACTATAGAATGTCGTTATGACATAGAATGTGCATACTTTGTTGATTGCATTTATGAAGTAAAACACATTTTGTAAAAACTCGTTTTTTTTGAGAAATCATGTAAACCTTCTAGAAACTGTGATTTTAACAAACGGGGGAAGTAAGCTTTTGTTATTTCCAAATGCATCCGCAAACTATAGAAAGTCGTTATGATGTAGAATGTGCATACTTTGTTGATTCCATTTATGAAATAAAACACATTTTCTAAAAACTCGTGTTTTTTAAGAAACCATGTAAACCTTCTAGAAGCTGTGATTTTAAAAAACGAGGGAAGTAAGCTTTTCTTACTTCAGGACTCATGTGCAAACTATAGAAAGTCGTTATGACGTAGAATATGCATACTTTGTCGATTCCATTTATGAAATAAAACACATTTTCTAAAAACTCGTGTCTTTTACGAAATCATGTAAACCTTCTAGAAGCTGTGATTTAAAAAAACGGGGGAAGTAAGCTTTTCTTATTTCCAAACGCATGTGCAAACTATAGAAAGTCGTTATGACGTACAATGTGCATACTTTGTTTATTCCATTTATGAAATAAAACACATTTTCTAAACACTCGTGTTTTTTACGAAATCATGTAAACCTTCTAGAAGCTGTGATTTTAAAAAACGGGGGAAGTAAGCTTTTCTTCTTTCCGGACGCATGCGCAAACTATAGAAAGTCGTTATGACGTAGAATGTGCATACTTTGTACATTCCATTTCTGAAATAAAACACATTTTATAAAAACTCGTGTTTTTTACGAAATCATGTAAACCTTCTAGAAGTTGTGATTTTAAAAAACGGTGGAAGTAAGCTTTTCTTATTTCCGGAAGCATGCGCAAACTATAGAAAGTCGTTATGACGTAGAATGTGCATACTTTGTAGATTCCATTTATGAAATAAAACACATTTTCTAAAAACTCGTGTTTTTTACGAAATCATGTAAACCTTCTAAAAGCGGTGATTTTAAAAAACGGTGGAAGTAAGCTTTTCTAATTTTCGGACGCATGCAAAAACTATAGAAAGTCGTTATGACATAGAATGTGCATACTTTGTTGATTCCATTTATGAAATAAAACACATTTTCTAAAAACTCGTGTTTTTTAAGAAATCATGTAAACCTTCTAGAAGCTGTGATTTTAAAAAACTGGGGAAGTAGGCTTTTCTTATTTCCAAACGCATGCGCAAACTATAGAAAGTCGTTATGGCGTAGAATGTGCATACTTTGTTGATTCCATTTATGAAATAAAACACATTTTCTAAAAACTCTTTATTTTTAAGAAATCATGTAAACCTTCTAGAAGCTGTGATTTTAAAAAAACGGGGGAAGTAAGCTTTTCTTATTTCCAAACGCATGCGCAAACTATAGAAAGTCGTTATGACGTAGAATGTGCATACTTTGTTGATTCCATTGATGAAATAAAACACATTTTCTAAAAACTCGTGTTTTTTAAGAAATCATGTAAACCTTCTAGAAGCTGTGATTTTAAAAAACGGTGGAAGTAAGCTTTTCTTATTTCAAGATGAATGCGCAAACTATAGAATGTCATTATTACGTAGAATGTGAATACTTTGTTGATTCCATTTATGAAATAAAACACATTTTCTAAAAACTCGTGTTTTTTAGGAAACAATGTAAACCTTCTAGAAGCCGTGATTTTAAAAAATGGGGGAAGGAAGCTGTTCTTATTTCCAAACGCATGCGAAAACTATAGAAAGTCGTTATGATGTAGAATGTGCATACTTTCTTGATTCCATTTATGAAATAAAACACATTTTCTAAAAACTCATGTTTTTTAAGAAATCATGTGAACCTTCTAGAACCCGTGATTTTAAAAAACGGGGGAAGTAAGCTTTTCTTATTTCCAAAAGCATGCGCAACCTATAGAAAGTCGTTATGACGTAGAATGTGCATACTTTGTTGATTCCATTTATGAAATAAAACACATTTTCTAAAAACTCGTGTTTTTTAAGAAATCATGTAAACCTTCTAGAAGCTGTGATTTTAAAAAACGGGGGAAGTAGGCTTTTCTTATTTCCAAATGCATGCGCAAACTATAGAAAGTCGTTATGACGTAGAATGTGCATACTTTGTCAATTCCATTTATGAAATAAAACACATTTTCTAAAAACTCGTGTTTTTTACGAAATCATGTAAACCTTCTAGAAGTGGTGATTTTAAAAAACGGTGGAAGTAAGCTTTCCTTACTTCCGGACTCATGCGCAAACTATAGAAATTCGTTATGACGTAGAATGTGCATACTTTGTAGATTCCATTTATGAATTAAACACATTTTCTAAAAAATCGTGTTTTTTACGAAATCATGTAAACCTTCTAGAAGCTGTGATTTTAAAAAACGGAGGAAGTAAGCTTTTCTTATTTCCGGACGCATGCGCAAACTATAGAAATTCGTTATGACGTAGAATGTGCATACTTTGTTGATTCCATTTATGAAATAAAACACATTTTCTAAAAACTCGTGTTTTTTATGAAATCATGTAAACCTTCTAGAAGTTGTAATTTTAAAAAACGGGGGAAGTAAGCTTTTCTTATTTCCAAACGCATGCGCAAACTATAGAAAGTCGTTATGATGTAGAATGTGCATACTTTGTAGATTCCACTTACGAAATAAAACACATTTTCTAAAAACTCGTGTTTTTTAAGAAATCATGTAAACCTTCTAGAAGCTGTGATTTTAAAAAACGGTGGAAGTTAGCTTTTCTTATTTCCGGACGAATGCGCAAACTATAGAATGTCATTATTACGTAGAATGTGCATACTTTGTTGATTCCATTTTTGAAATAAAACACATTTTCTAAAAAATCGTGTTTTTTTAGAAACCATGTAAACCTTCTAGAAGCTGTGATTTTAAAAAACGGTGGAAGTAAGCTTTTCTTATTTCCGGACGGATGCGAAAACTATAGAAAGTCGTTATGACGTAGAATGTGCATACATTGTTGATTCAATTTATGAAATAAAACACATTTTCTAAAAACTCGTGTTTTTTAAGAAACCATGTAAACCTTCTAGAAGCTGTGATTTTAAAAAATGGGGGAAGTAAGCTTTTCTTATTTCCGAATGCATGCGCAAACTATAGAAATTCATTATGACGTAGAATGTGCATACTTTTTTGATTCCATTTATGAAATAAAACACATTTTCTAAAAACTCATGTTTTTTAAGAAATCATGTAAACCTTCTAGAAGCTATGATTTTAAAAAACGGGGGAAGTAAGCTTTTCAATTTTCCAAACGCATGCGCAAACTATAGAAAGTCGTTATGACGTAGAATGTGCATACTTTGTCGATTCCATTTATGAAATAAAACACATTTTTTAAAAACTCCTGTTTTTTACGAAATCATGTAAACCTTCTAGAAGCTGTGATTTTAAAAAACGGGGGAAGTAAGCTTTTGTTATTTCCAAACGCATGCGCAAACTATAGAAAGTCGTTATGAGGTAGAATGTGCATACTTTGTTGATTCCATTTATGAAATAAAACACATTTTCTAAAAACTCTTGTTTTTTAAGAAATCATGTAAACCTTCTAGAAGCTGTGATTTTAAAAAACGGGGGAAGTAAGCTTTTCTTATTTCCAAACGCATGCGCAAACTATAGAAAGTCGTTATGACGTAGAATGTGCATACTTTGTTGTTTCCATTTATGAAATAAAACACATTTTTTAAAAACTCGTGTTTTTTAAGAAATCATGTAAACCTTCTAGAAGCTGTGATTTTAAAAAACGGGGGAAGTAAGCTTTTCTTATTTCCAAACGCATGCGCAAAATATAGAAATTCGTTATGACGTAGAATGTGCATACTTTTTAGATTCCATTTATGAAATAAAACACATTTTCTAAAAACTCGTGTTTTTTACGAAATCATGTAAACCTTCTAGAAGCTGTGATTTTAAAAAACGGTGGAGGTAAGCTTTTCTTACTTCCGGACTCATGCGCAAACTATATAAAGTCGTTATGACGTAGAATGTGCATACTTTGTAGATACCATTTATGAATTAAAACACATTTTCTAAAAAATCGTGTTTTTTACGAAATCATGTAAACCTTCTAGAAGCTGTGATTTTAAAAAACGGTGGAAGTAAGCTTTTCTTATTTCCGGACGCATGCGCAAACTATAGAAATTCCTTATGATGTAGAATGTGCATACTTTGTTGATTCCATCTATCAAATAAAACACATTTTCTAAAAACTCTTGTTTTTTAGGAAATCATGTAAACCTTCTAGAAGTTGTGATTTTAAAAAACGGGGGAAGTAAGCTTTTCTTATTTCCAAACGCATGCGCAAACTATAGAAATTCGTTATGACGTAGAATGTGCATACTTTGTAGATTCCATTTATGAAATAAAACACATTTTCTAAAAACTCATGTTTTTTAAGAAATCATGTAAACCTTCTAGAAGCTGTGATTTTAAAAAACGGTGGAAGTAAGCTTTTCTTATTTCCGGACAAATGCGCAAACTATAGAATGTCATTATTACGTAGAATGTGCATACTTTGTTGATTCCATTTATGAAATAACACACATTTTCTAAAAACTCATGTTTTTTAAGAAATCATGTAAACCTTCTAGAAGCTATTATTTTAAAAAACGATGGAAGTAAGCTTTTCTTATTTCCATACGAATGCGCAAACTATAGAATGTCGTTATGATGTAGAATGTGCATACTTTATTGATTCCATTTATGAAATAAAACACATTTTCTAAAAACTCGTGTTTTTTAAGAAATCATGTAAACCTTCTAGAAGCTGTGATTTTAAAAAACCGTGAAGGTAAGCTTTTCTTATTTCCGGACGCATGCGCAAACTATAGAAAGTCGTTATGACGTAGAATGTGCATACTTTGTAGATTCCATTTATGAAATAAAACACATTTTCTAAAAACTCGTGTTTTTTACGAAATCATGTAAACCTTCTAGAAAGTCGTTATGAGGTAGAATGTGCATACTTTGTTCATTCCATTTATGAAATAAAACACATTTTCTAAAAATTCCTGCTTTTTAAGAAATCATGTAAACCTTCTAGAAGCTGTGATTTTAAAAAACGGTGGAAATAAGTTTTTCTTATTTCCGGACGAATGCGCAAACTATAGCATGTCGTTATGACGTAGAATGTGCATACTTTCTTGATTCCATTTATGAAATAAAACACATTTTCTAAAAAACGGGGGAAGTAAGCTTTTCTTATTTCCGGACGCATGCGCAAACTATAGAAACTCGTTATGACGTAGAATGTGCATACATTGTTGATTCCATTTATTAAATAAAAAACATTTTCTAAAAACTCGTGTTTTTTAAGAAACCATGTAAACGTTCTAGAAGCTGTGATTTTAAAAAACGGGGGAAGTAATCTTTTCTTATTTCCAAACGTATGCGCAAACTACAGAAAGTCGTTATGACGTAGAATGTGCATACTTTGTTGATTCCATTTATGAAATAAAACACATTTTCTAAAAAGTCGTGTTTTTTAAGAAATCATGTAAACATTCTAGAAGCTGTGATTTTAAAAAACGGTGGAAGTAAGCTTTTCTTATTTCCATACGAATGCGCAAACTATAGAATGTCGTTATGACGTAGAATGTGCATACTTTGTTGATTCCATTTATGAAATAAAACACATTTTCTAAAAACTCGTGTTTTTTAAGAAATCATGTAAACCTTCTAGAAGCTGTGATTTTAAAAAACGGTGAAGGTAAGCTTTTCTTATTTCCGGACGCATGCGCAAACTATAGAAAGTCGTTATGACGTAGAATGTGCATACTTTGTAGATTCCATTTATGAAATAAAACACATTTTCTAAAAACTCGTGTTTTTTACGAAATCATGTAAACCTTCTAGAAGCTGTGATTTTAAAAAACGGTGGAGGTAAGCTTTTCTTACTTCCGGACTCATGCGCAAACTATATAAAGTCGTTATGACGTAGAATATGCATACTTTGTAGATACCATTTATGAATTAAAACACATTTTCTAAAAAATCATGTTTTTTACGAAATGATGTAAACCTTCTAGAAGCTGTGATTTTAAAAAACGGTGGAAGTAAGCTTTTCTTATTTCCAAACGCATGCGCAAACTATAGAAATTCCTTATGACGTAGAATGTGCATACTTTGTTGATTCCATCTATCAAATAAAACACATTTTCTAAAAACTCGTGTTTTTTAAGAAACTATGTAAACCTTCTAGAGTGATTTTAAAAAATGGGGGAAGTAAGCTTTTCTTATTTCCAAACGCATGCGCAAACTATAGAAAGTCGTTATGATGTAGAATGTGCATACTTTTTTTATTCCATTTATGAAATAAAACACATTTTCTTAAAACTCGTGTTTTTTAAGAAATCATGTAAACCTTCTAGAAGCTGTGATTTTAAAAAACGGGGGAAGCAAGCTTTTCTTATTTCCAAACGCATGCGCAAACTATAGAAAGTCGTTATGACGTAGAATGTTCATACTTTGTTGATTCCATTTATGAAATAAAACACATTTTCTAAAAACTCGTGCTTTTTACGAAATCATGTAAACCTTCTAGAAGCTGTGATTTTAAAAAACGGGGGAAGTAAGCTTTTCTTACTTCCGGACGCATGCGCAAACTATATAAAGTCGTTATGACGTAGAATGTGCATACTTTGTAGATTCCATTTATGAAATAAAACACATTTTCTAAAACTCGTGTTTTTTACGAAATCATGTAAACCTTCTAGAAGCTATGATTTTAAAAAACGGTGGAAGTAAGCTTTTCTTCTTTCCGGACGCATGCGCAAACTATAGAAATTCGTTATGACGTAGAATGTGCATACTTTGTTGACTCCATTTATGAAATAAAACACATTTTCTAAAAACTCGTGTTTTTTAAGAAATCATGTAAACCTTCTAGAAGCTGTGATTTTAAAAAACGGTGGAAGTAAGCTTTTCTTATTTCCGGACGAATGCGCAAACTATAGAAAGTCGTTATGAGGAAGAATGTGCATACTTTGTTCATTCCATTTATGAAATAAAACAAATTTTCTAAAAATTCCTGCTTTTTAAGAAATCATGTAAACCTTCTAGAAGCTGTGATTTTAAAAAACGGTGGAAATAAGTTTTTCTTATTTCCGGACGAATGCGCAAACTATAGCATGTCATTATGACGTAGAATGTGCATACTTTGTTGATTCCATTTATGAAATAAAACACATTTTCTAAAAAGTCGTGCTTTTTTAGAAATCATGTAAACCTTCTAGAAGCTGTGATTTTAAAAAACGGGGGAAGTAAGCTTTTCTTATTTCCAGATGCATGCTCAAACTATAGAAAGTTGTTATGACGTAGAATGTGCATACATTGTTGATTCCATTTATAAAATAAAAAACATTTTCTAAAAACTCGTGTTTTTTAAGAAACCATGTAAACGTTCTAGAAGCTGTGATTTTAAAAAATGGGGGAAGTAAGCTTTTCTTATTTCCAAACCCATGCGCAAACTATAGAAAGTCGTTATGACGTAGAATGTGCATACCTTGTAGATTCCATTTACGAAATAAAACACATTTTCTAAAAACTCATGTTTTTTACGAAATCATGTAAACCTTCTTGAAGCCGTGATTTTAAAAAATGGTGGAAGTAAGCTTTTCTTATTTCCAGACGAATGCGCAAACTATAGAAAGTCGTTATGACGTAGAATGTGCATACTTTGTTGATTCCATTTATGAAATAAAACACATTTTCTAAAACCTCGTGTTTTTTAAGAAATCATGTAAACCTTCTAGAAGCTGTGATTTTAAAAAACGGGGGAAGTAGGCTTTTCTTATTTCCAGACGCATGCGCAAACAATAGAAAGTCGTTACGACGTAGAATGTGCATACTTTGTTGATTCCATTTATGAAATAAAACACATTTTCTAAAAACTCGTGTTTTTTAAGAAATCATGTAAACCTTCTAGAAGCTGTGATTTGAAAAAACGGGGGAAGTAGGCTTTTCTTATTTCCGGACGCATGCGCAAACTATAGAAAGTCGTTATGACGTAAAATGTGCCTACATTGTTGATTCCATTTATGAAATAAAAAACATTTTCTAAAAACTCCTGTTTTTTAAGAAACCATGTAAACGTTCTAGAAGCTGTGATTTTAAAAAACGGGGGAAGTAAGCTTTTCTTATTTCCAAACGCATGCGCAAACTATAGAAAGTTGTTATGATGTAGAATGTGCATACTTTGTTGATTCCATTTATGAAATAAAACACATTTTCTAAAAACTCGTGTTTTTTAGGAAATCTTGTAAACCTTCTAGAAGCTGTGATTTTAAAAAACGGGGAAAGTAAGCTTTTCTTATTTCCGGATGCATGCGCAAGCTATAGAAAGTCGTTATGACATAGAATGTGCATACTTTGTAGATTCCATTTATGAAATAAAACTCATTTTCTAAAAACTCGTGTCTTTTAAGAAATCATGTAAACCTTCTAGAAGCTGTGATTTTAAAAAACGGGGGAAGTAAGATTTTCTTATTTCCAAACGCATGCGCAAACTATAGAAAGTCGTTATGACGTAGAATGTTCATACTTCGTTGATTCTATTTTTTAAATAAAACACATTTTCTAAAAACTCTGTTTTTTAAGAAATCATGTAAACCTTCTAGAAGCTGTGATTTTAAAAAATGGGGGAAGTAAGGTTTTCTTTTTTCCGGACGCATGCGCAAACTATAGAAAGTCGTTATGACGTACAATGTGCATACTTTGTAGATTCCATGTATGAAATAAAGAACATTTTCTAAAAACTCGTGTTTTTTACGAAATCATGTAAACCTTCTAGAAGCTGTGATTTTAAAAAACGGTGGAAGTAAGATTTTCTTATTTCCGGACGAATGCGCAAACTATAGAAAGTCGTTATGACGTAGAATGTGCATATTTTGTTGATTCCATTTATGAAATAAAACACATTTTCTAAAAACTCGTGTTTTTTTAGAAATCATGTAAACCTTCTAGAAGCTGTGAATTTAAAAAACGGGGGAAGTAAGCTTTTCTTATTTCCAGACGCATGCGCAAACAATAGAAAGTCGTTATGAGGTAGAATGTGCATACTTTGTTGATTCCATTTATGAAATAAAACACATTTCCTAAAAACTCGTGTTTTTTAAGAAATCGTGTAAACCTTCCAAAACCTGTGATTTTAAAAAACGGTGGAAGGAATCTTTTCTTATTTCCGGACGAATGCGCAAACTATAGAATGTCGTTATGACATAGAATGTGCATACTTTGTTGATTCCATTTATGAAATAAAACACATTTTCTAAAAACTCGTGTTTTTTTAGAAATCATGTAAACCTTCTAGAAGCTGTGATTTTAAAAAACGGGGGAAGTAAGCTTTTCTTATTTCCGGACGCATGCGCAAACTATATAAAGTCGTTATGTCGTAGAATGTGCATACATTGTTGATTCCTTTTATGAAATAAAAAACATTTTCTAAAAACTCGTGTTTTTTAAGAAACCATGTAAACGTTCTAGAAGCTGTGATTTTAAAAAACGGGGGAAGTAAGCTTTTCTTATTTCCAAACGCATGCGCAAACTATAGAAAGTCATTATGACGTAGAATGTGCATACTTTGTTGATTCCATTTATGAAATAAAACACATTTTCTAAAAACTCGTGTTTTTTAAGAAATCATGTAAACCTTCTTGAAGCTGTGATTTTAAAAAACGGGGGAAGTAAGCTTTTCTTATTTCCGGACGCATGCGCAAACTATAGAAAGTCGTTATGACATAGAATGTGCATACTTTGTAGATTCCATTTATGAAATAAAACACATTTTCTAAAAACTCGTGTTTTTTACGAAATCATGTAAACCTTCTAGAAGCTGTGATTTTAAAAAACGGTGGACGTAAGCTTTTCTAATTTCCGGACGCAAGCGCAAACTATAGAAAGTCGTTATGACGTAGAATGTGCATACTTTGTAGATTCCATTGATGAAATAAAACACGTTTTCTAAAAACTCGTGTTTTTTACGAAATCATGTAAACCTTCTAGAAGCTGTGATTTTAAAAAACGGTGGAAGTAAGCTTTTCTAATTTCCGGACGCATGCGCAAACTATAGAAAGTCGTTATGACATAGAATGTGCATACTTTGTCGATTCCATTTATGAAATAAAGCACATTTTCTAAATACTCGTGTTTTTTAAGAAATCATGTAAACCTTCAAGAAGTTGTGATTTTAAAAAACGGGGGAAGTAAGCTTTTCTTATTTCCAAACGCATGCGCAAACTATAGAAAGTCGTTATGACGTAGAAAATGCATACTTTGTTGATTCCATTTATGAAATAAAACACATTTTCTAAAAACTCATGTTTTTTACGAAATCATGTAAACATTCTAGAAGCTGTGATTTTAAAAAACGGGGGAAGTAAGCTTTTCTTATTTCCAAACCCATGCGCAAACTATAGAAAGTCGTTATGACGTAGAATGTGCATACTTTGTTGATTCTATTTTTTAAATAAAACACATTTTCTAAAAACTCGTGTTTTTTAAGAAATCATGTGAACCTTCTAGAAGCTGTGATTTTAAAAAATGGGGGAAGTAAGGTTTTCTTATTTTCGGACGCATGCGCAAACTATAGAAAGTCGTTATGACGTAGAATGTGCATACTTTGTAGATTCCATGTATGAAATAAAACACATTTTCTAAAAACTCGTGTTTTTTACGAAATCATGTAAACCTTCTAGAAGCTGTGATTTTAAAAAACGGTGGAAGTAAGATTTCTTATTTCCGGACGAATGCGCAAACTATAGAAAGTCGTTATGACGTAGAATGTGCATATTTTGTTGATTCCATTTATGAAATAAAACACATTTTCTAAAAACTCGTGTTTTTTTAGAAATCATGTAAAACTTCTAGAAGCTGTGATTTTAAAAAACGGGGGAAGTAAGCTTTTCTTATTTCCAGACGCATGCGCAAACAATAGAAAGTCGTTATGACGTAGAATGTGCATACTTTGTTGATTCCATTTATGAAATAAAACACATTTTCTAAAAACTCGTGTTTTTTAAGAAATCATGTAAACCTTCTAGAAGCTGTGATTTGAAAAAACGGTGCATGTAAGCTTTTCTTATTTCCGGACGAATGCGCAAACTATAGAAAGTCGTTATGAGGTAGAATGTGCATACTTTGTTGATTCCGTTGATGAAATAAAACACATTTTCTAAAAACTCGTGTTTTTTAAGAAACCATGTAAACGTTCTAGAAGCTGTGATTTTAAAAAACGAGGGAAGTAAGCTTTTCTTATTTCCAAACGCATGCGCAAACTATAGAAAGTCATTATGACATAGAATGTGCATACTTTGTTGATTCCATTTATGAAATAAAACACATTTTCTAAAAACTCGTGTTTTTTAAGAAATCATGTAAACCTTCTTGAAGCTGTGATTTTAAAAAACGGGGGAAGTAAGCTTTTTTTATTTCCGGACGCATGCGCAAACTATAGAAAGTCGTTATGACATAGAATGTGCATACTTTGTAGATTCCATTTATGAAATAAAACACATTTTCTAAAAACTCGTGTTTTTTACGAAATCATGTAAACCTTCTAGAAGCTGTGATTTTAAACAACGGTGGAAGTAAGATTTTCTTATTTCCGGACGCAAGCGCAAACTATAGAAAGTCGTTATGATGTAGAATGTGCATACTTTGTACATTCCATTGGTGAAATAAAACACATTTTCTAAAAACTCGTATTTTTTACGAAATCATGTAAACCTTCTAGAAGCTGTGATTTTAAAAAACGGTGGAAGTAAGCTTTTCTTATTTCCGGACGAATGCGCAAACTATAGAAATTCGTTATGTCGTAGAATGTGCATACTTTGACGTAGAATGTGCATACTTTGTAGATTCCATTTATGAAATAAAATAAATTTTCTAAAAACTGGTGTTTTTTACGAAATCATGTAAACCTTCTAGAAGCCGTGATTTTAAAAAACGGTGGAAGTAAGCTTTTCTTATTTCCAGACGCATGCGCAAACTATAGAAAGTCTTTATGACGTAGAATGTGCATACTTTGTCAATTCCATTTATGAAATAAAACACATTTTCTAAAAACTCATGTTTTTTAAGAAATCATGTAAACCTTCTAGAAGCTGTGATTTTAAAAAACGGGGGAAGTAAGCTTTTCTTATTTCCAAACGCATGCGCAAACTATAGAAAGTCGTTATGACGTAGAATGTGCATACTTTGTTGATTCCATTTATGAAATAAAACACATTTTCTAAAAACTCATGTTTTTTAAGAAATCATGTAAACCTTGTAGAAGCTGTGATTTTAAAAAACGGGGGAAGTAAGCTTTTCTTATTTCCGGACGCATGCGCAAACTATAGAAAGTCCTTATGACGTAGAATGTGCATACTTTGTAGATTCCATTTATGAAATAAAACACATTTTCTAAAAACTCGTGTTTTTTACGAAATCATGTATACCTTCTAGAAGCTGTGATTTTAAAAAACGGTGGAAGTAAGCTTTTCTTATTTCCGGACGAATGCGCAAACTATAGAAAGTCGTTATGACGTTGAATGTGCATACTTTGTTGATTCCATTTATGAAATAAAATACATTTTCTAAAAACTCATGTTTTTTAAGAAATCATGTAAACCTTCTAGAAGCTGTGATTTTAAAAAACAGGGGAAGTAAGCTTTTCTTATTTCCGGACGCATGCGCAAACTATAGAAAGTCGTTATGACGTAGAATGTGCATACATTGTTGATTCCATTTATGAAATAAAACATATTTTCTAAAAACTCATGTTTTTTAAGAAATCATGTAAACCTTCTAGAAGCTGTGATTTGAAAAAACGGTGGAAGTAAGCTTTTATTATTTCCGGACGAATGCGCAAACTATAGAAAGTCGTTATGAGGTGGAATGTGCATACTTTGTTGATTCCATTTATGAAATAAAACACATTTTCTAAAAACTTGTGTTTTTTAAGAAATCATGTAAACCTTCCAGAAGCTGTGATTTTCAAAAACGGTGGAAGTAAGCTTTTCTTATTTCCGGACGAATGCGCAAACTATAGAATGTCGTTATGACATAGAATGTGCATACTTTGTTGATTCCATTTATGAAATAAAACACATTTTCTAAAAACTCGTGTTTTTTTAGAAATCATGTAAACCTTCTAGAAGCTGTGATTTTAAAAAACGTGGGAAGAAAGCTTTTCTTATTTCCGGACACATGCGCAAACTATAGAAAGTTGTTATGATGTAGAATATGCATACGTTGTTCATTCCATTTATGAAATAAAAAACATTTTCTAAAAACTCGGGTTTTTTAAGAAACCATGTAAACGTTCTAGAAACTGTGATGTTAAAAAACGGGGGAAGTAAGCTTTTCTTATTTCCAAACGCATGCGCAAACTATAGAAAGTCGTTATGACGTAGAATGTGCATACTTTGTTGATTCCATTTATGAAATAAAACACATTTTCTAAAAACAAGTGTTTTTTAAGAAATCATGTAAACCTTCTAGAAGCTGTAATTTTAAAAAACGGTGGAAGTAAGCTTTTCTTATTTCCGGACACATGCGCAAACTATAGAAAGTCTTTATGACGTAGAATGTGAATACTTTGTTGATTCTATTTATGAAATAAAACACATTTTCTAAAAACTCATGTTTTTTAAAAAATCATGTAAACCTTCTAGAAGCTGTGATTTGAAAAAACGGTGGAAGTAAGCTTTTCTTATTTCCGGACGAATGCGCAAACTATAGAAAGTCGTTATGACGTAGAATGTGAATACTTTGTTGATTCCATTTATGAAATAAAAGACATTTTCTAAAAACTCATGTTTTTTAAGAAATCATGTAAACCTTCTAGAAGTTGTGATTTTAAAAAACGGTGGAAGTAAGCTTTTCTTATTTCCAGACGAATGCGCAAACTATAGAAAGTCGTTATGACGTAGAATGTCCATACTTTGTTGATTCCATTTATGAAATAAAACACATTTTCTAAAAACTCATGTTTTTTAAGAAATCATGTAAACCTTCTAAAAGTTGGGATTTTAAAAAACGGTGGAAGTAAGCTTTTGATATTTCCGAACGAATGCGCAAACTATAGAATGTCGTTATGACGTAGAATGCGCATACTTTGTTGATTCCATTTATGAAATAAAACACATTTTCTAAATTCGTGTTTTTTTAGAAATCATGTAAACCTTCTAGAAGCTGTGATTTTAAAAAACGGGGGAAGTAAGCTTTTCTTATTTCCGGACGCATGCGCAAACTATAAAAAGTCGTTATGATTAAGAATGTGCATACATTGTTGATTCCATTTATGAAATAAAACACATTTTCTAAAAACTCGTGTTTTTTAAGAAACCATGTAAACCTTCTAGAAGCTATGATTTTAAAAAATGGGGGAAGGAAGCTTTTCTTATTTCCAAACGCATGCGCAAACTATAGAAAGTCGTTATGACGTAGAAAGTGCATACTTTGTCGATTCCATTTATGAAATAAAACACATTTTCTAAAAACTCGTGTTTTTTAAGAAATCATGTAAACCTTCTAGAAGCTGTGATTTTAAAAAACAGGGGAAGTAAGCTTTTCTTATTTCCGAACGCATGCGCAAACTATAGAAAGTCGTTATGACGTAGAATGTGCATACTTTGTAGATTCCATTTATGAAATAAAACACATTTTCGAAAAACTCGTGTTTTTTAAGAAATCATGGAAAGCTTCTAGAAGTTGTGATTCTAAAAACGGTGGAAGTAAGCTTTTCTTATTTCCGGACGAATGCGCAAACTATAGAATGTCGTTATGATGTAGAATGTGCATACTTTGTTGATTCGATTTATGAAATAAAACACATTTTCTAAAAACTCGTGTTTTTTTAGAAATCATGTAAACCTTCTAGAAGCTGTGATTTTAAAAAACGGTGGGAGTAAGCTTTTCTTATTTCCGGACGCATGCGCAAACTATAGAAAGTCGTTATGACGTAGAATGTGCATACTTTGTTGATTCCATTTATGAAATAAAACACATTTTCTAAAAACTCGTGTTTTTTAAGAAACCATGTAAGCCTTCTAGAAGCTGTGATTTTAAAAAATGGGAGAAGTAAGCTTTTCTTATTTCCAAACGCATGCGCAAACTATAGAAAGTCATTATGATGTAGAATGTGCATACTTTGTTGATTCCATTTATGAAATAAAACACATTTTCTAAAAACTCGTGTTTTTTAAGAAATCATGTAAACCTTCTACTAGCTGTGATTTTAAAAAACGGGGGAACTAAGCTTTTCTTATTTCCGGACGCATGCGAAAACTATAGAAAGTAGTTATGACATAGAATGTGCATGCTTTTTAGATTCCATTTATGAAATAAAACACATTTTCTAAAAACTCGTGTTTTTTACGAAACCATGTAAACCTTCTAGACGCTGTGATTTTAAAAAATGGTGGAAGTAAGCTTTTCTTATTTCCGGACGAATGCGCAAACTATAGAAAGTCGTTATGACGTAGAATGTGCATACTTTGTAGATTCCATTTATGAAATAAAACACATTTTCTAAAAACTCGTGTTTTTTACGAAATCATGTAAACCTTCTAGAAGCTGTGATTTTAAAAAAAGGTGGAATTAAGCTTTTCTTATTTCCGGACGCATGGGAAAACTATAGAAAGTCGTTATGACGTAGAATGTGCATACTTTGTCAATTCCATTTATGGAATAAAACACATTTTCTAAAAACTCGTGTTTTTTAAGAAACCATGTAAACCTTCTAGAAGCTGTGATTTTAAAAAATGGAGGAAGTAAATTTTTCTTATTTGCAAACGCATGCGCAAACTATAGAAAGTCATTATGACGTAGAATGTGCATACTTTGTTGATTCCATTTATGAAATAAAACGCATTTTCTAAAAACTCGTGTTTTTTAAGAAATCATGTAAACGTTCTAGGAGCTGTGATTTTAAAAAACGGTGGAAGTAAGCTTTTCTTATTTCCGGACGCATGCGCAAACTATAGAAAGTCGTTATCATGTAGAATGTGCATGCTTTGTAGATTCCATTTATGAAATAAAACACATTTTCTAAAAACTCGTGTTTTTTACGAAATAATGTAAACCTTCTAGAAGCTGTGATTTTAAAAAACGGTGGAAGTAAGCTTTTCTTATTTCCGGATGCATGGGCAAACTATAGAAAGTCGTTATGACGTAGACTGTGCATACTTTCTCGATTCCGTTTATGAAATAAAACACATTTTCTAAAAACTCGTGTTTTTTAAGAAATCATGTAAACCTTCTAGAAGCTGTGATTTTAAAAAACGGGGGAAGTAAGCTTTTCTTATTAACAAACCCATGCGCAAACTATAGAAAGTCGTTATGACGTGGAATGTGCATACTTTGTTGATTCCATTTCTGAAATAAAACACATTTTCTAAAAACAAGTGTTTTTTAAGAAATCATGTAAACCTTCTAGAAGCTGTAATTTTAAAAAACGGTGGAAGTAAGCTTTTCTTATTTCTGGACGCATGCGCAAACTATAGAAAGTCTATATGATGTAGAATGTGCATACTTTGTTGATTCCATTTATGAAATAAAACACATTTTCCAAAAACTCGTGTTTTTTACGAAATCATGTAAACCTTCTAGAAACTGTGATTTTAAAAAATGGTGGAAGTAAGCTTTTCTTATTTTCGGACGAATGCGCAAACTATAAAAAGTCGTTATGACGTAGAATGTGCATACTTTTTAGATTCCATTTATGAAATAAAACACATTTTCTAAAAACTCGTGTTTTTTAAGAAATCATGTAAACCTTCTAGAAGCTGTGATTTTAAAAAACGGGGGAAGTAAGCTTTTCTTATTTCCAAACGCATGCGCAAACTATAGAAAGTCATTATGACGTAGAATGTGCATACTTTGTTGATTCCATTTATGAAATAAAACACATTTTCTAAAAAATCGTGTTTTTTAAGAAATCATGTAAAACTTCTAGAAGCTGTGATTTAAAAAAATGGGGGAAGTAAGCTTTTCTTATTTCCGGACGCATGCGAAATTTATAGAAAGTAGTTATGACGTAGAATGTGCATGCTTTTTAGATTCCATTTATGAAATAAAACACATTTTCTAAAAACTCGTGTTTTTTACGATACCATGTAAACCTTCTAGAAGCTGTGATTTTAAAAAATGGTGGAAGTAAGCTTTTCTTATTTCCGGATGAATGCGCAAACTATAGAAAGTCGTTGTGACGTAGAATGTGCATACTTTGTAGATTCCATTTATGAAATAAAACACATTTTCTAAAAACTCGTGTTTTTTACGATACCATGTAAACCTTCTAGAAGCTGTAATTTTAAAAAACGGTGGAAGTAAGCTTTTCTTATTTCTGGACGCATGCGCAAACTATAGAAAGTCGTTATGACGTAGAATGTGCATACTTTGTTGATTCCATTTATGAAATAAAACACATTTTCTAAAAACTCGTGTTTTTTACGAAATCATCTAAACCTTCTAGATGCTGTGATTTCAAAAAAGAGAGGAAGTAAGCTTTTCTTATTTCCGGACGAATTCGCAAACTATAGAAAGTCGTTATGGGGTAGAATGTGCATACTTTGTGGATTCCATTTATGAAATAAAACACATTTTCTAAAAATTCGTGCTTTTTAAGAAATCATGTAAACCTTCTAGAAGCTGTGATTTTTAAAAATGGTGGAAGTAAGCTTATCTTATTTCAAACGCATGCGCAAACTATAGAAAGTCATTATGACGTAGAATGTGCATACTTTGTTGATTCCATTTATGAAATAAAACACATTTTCTAAAAACTCGTGTTTTTAAGAAATCATGTAAACCTTCTAGAAGCTGTGATTTTAAAAAACGGGGGAAGTAAGCTTTTCTTATTTCCAAACGCATGCGCAAACTATAGAAAGTCGTTATGACGTAGAATGTGCATACTTTGTTGATTACATTTATGAAATAAAACACATTTTCTAAAAACTCGTGTTTTTTAAGAAATCATGCAAACCTTCTAGAAGCTTTGATTTTAAAAAACGGGGGAAGTAGGCTTTTCTTATTTCCAAACGCATGCGCAAACAATAGAAAGTCGTTATGACGTAGAATGTGCATACTTTGTTGATTCCATTTATGAAATAAAACACATTTTCTAAAAACTCGTGTTTTTTAAGAAATCATGTAAACATTCTAGAAGCTGTGATTTGAAAAAATGGTGGATGTAAGCTTTTCTTATTTCCGGACGAATGCGCAAATTATAGAAAGTCGTGATGAGGTAGAATGTGCATACTTTGTTGATAACATTTATGAAATAAAACACATTTTCTAAAAACTCGTGTTTTTATGAAATCATGTAAACCTTCTAGAAGCTGTGATTTTAAAAACCTTGGAAGGAAGCTTTTCTTATTTCTGGACGAACGCGGAAACTATAGAAAGTCGTTATGACATAGAATGTGCATACATTGTTGATTCCATTTATGAAATAAAACACATTTTCTAAAAACTCGTGTTTTTGAAGAAACCATGTAAACCTTCTAGAAGCTGTGATTTTAATAAATGGGGAAGTAAGCTTTTCTTATTTCCAAACGCATGCGCAAACTATAGAAAGTCATTATGACGTAGAATGTGCATACTTTGTTGATTCCATTTATGAAATAAAACACATTTTCTAAAAACTCGTGTTTTTTAAGAAATCATGTAAACCTTCTAGAAGCTGTGATTTTAAAAAACGGGGGAAGTAATCTTTTCTTATTTCCAAACACATGCGCAAACTATAAAATGTCGTTATGACGTAGAATGTGCATACTTTGTTGATTCCATTTATGAAATAAAACACATTTTCTAAAAACTCGTGTTTTTTACGAAATCATGTAAACCTTCTAGAAGCTGTGATTTTAAAAAACGGGGGAAGTAAGCTTTTCTTACTTCTGGACGCATGCGCAAACTATAGAAATTCGTTATGACGTAGAATGTGCATGCTTTGTAGATTCCATTTATGAAATAAAACACATTTTCTAAAAACTCGTGTTTTTTAAGAAATCATGTAAACCTTCTAGAAGCTGTGATTTGAAAAAATGGTGGATGTAAGCTTTTCTTATTTCCGGACGAATGCGCAAACTATAGAAAGTCGTTATGAGGTAGAATGTGCATACTTTGTTGATTCCATTTATGAAATAAAACACATTTTCTAAAAACTCGTGTTTTTATGAAATCATGTAAACCTTCTAGAAGCTATGATTTTAAAAAATGGTGGAAGGAAGCTTTTCTTATTTCCGGACGAATGCGCAAACTATAGAATGTCGTTATGATGTAGAATGTGCATACTTTGTTGATTCCATTTATGAAATAAAACACATTTTCTAAAAACTCGTGTTTTTTTAGAAATCATGTAAACGTTCTAGAAGCTGTGATTTTTAAAAACGGGGGAAGTAAGCTTTTCTTATTTCCGGACGCACGCGCAATCTATAGAAAGTCGTTATGACGTAGAATGTGCATACATTGTTGATTCCATTTATGAAATAAAAAACATTTTCTAAAAACTCCGGTTTTTTAAGAAACCATGTAAACGTTCTAGAAGTTGTGATTTTAAAAAACGGGGGAAGTAAGCTTTTCTTATTTCCAAACTATAGAAAGTCGTTATGACGTAGAATGTGCATACTTTGTTGATTCCATTTATGAAATAAAAAACATTTTCTAAAAACTCGGGTTTTTTAAGAAACCATGTAAACGTTCTAGAAACTGTGATGTTAAAAAACGGGGGAAGTAAGCTTTTCTTATTTCCAAATGCATGCGCAAACTATAGAAAGTCGTTATGACGTAGAATGTGCATACTTTGTTGATTCCATTTATGAAATAAAACACATTTTCTAAAAACAAGTGTTTTTTAAGAAATCATGTACACCTTCTAGAAGCTGTAATTTTAAAAAACGGTGGAAGTAAGCTTTTCTTATTTCCGGACACATGCGCAAACTATAGAAAGTCTTTATGACGTAGAATGTGAATACTTTGTTGATTCTATTTATGAAATAAAACACATTTTCTAAAAACTCATGTTTTTTAAGAAATCATGTAAACCTTCTAGAAGCTGTGATTTGAAAAAACGGTGGAAGTAAGCTTTTCTTATTTCCGGACGAATGCGCAAACTATAGAAAGTCGTTATGATGTAGAATGTGAATACTTTGTTGATTCCATTTATGAAATAAAAGACATTTTCTAAAAACTCATATTTTTTAAGAAATCATGTAAACCTTCTAGAAGTTGTGATTTTAAAAAACGGTGGAAGTAAGCTTCTCTTATTTCCAGACGCATGCGCAAACTATAGAAAGTCGTTATGACGTAGAATGTGCATACTTTGTTGATTCCATTTATGAAATAAAACACATTTTCTAAAAACTCATGTTTTTTAAGAAATCATGTAAACCTTCTAGAAGTTGTGATTTTAAAAAACGGTGGAAGTAAGCTTTTGATATTTCCTAACGAATGCGCAAACTATAGAATGTCGTTATGACGTAGAATGCGCATACTTTGTTGATTCCATTTATGAAATAAAACACATTTTCTAAAAAGTCGTGTTTTTTTAGAAATCATGTAAACCTTTTAGAAGCTGTGATTTTAAAAAACGGGGGAAGTAAGCTTTTCTTATTTCCGGACGCATGCGCAAACTATAAAAAGTCGTTATGATTAAGAATGTGCATACATTGTTGATTCTATTTATGAAATAAAACACATTTTCTAAAAACTCGTGTTTTTTAAGAAACCATGTAAACCTTCTAGAAGCTGTGATTTTAAAAAATGGGGAAAGGAAGCTTTTCTTATTTCCAAACGCATGCGCAAACTATAGAAAGTCGTTAAGACGTAGAAAGTGCATACTTTGTCGATTCCATTTATGAAATAAAACACATTTTCTAAAAACTCGTGTTTTTTAAGAAATCATGTAAACCTTCTAGAAGCTGTGATTTTAAAAAACAGGGGAAGTAAGCTTTTCTTATTTCCGAACGCATGCGCAAACTATAGAAAGTCGTTATGACGTAGAATGTGCATACTTTGTAGATTCCATTTATGAAATAAAACACATTTTCTAAAAACTCGTGTTTTTTAAGAAATCATGTAAACCTTTAGAAGCTGTGATTTTAAAAAACGGGGGAAATAAGCTTTTCTTATTTCCGGACGCATGCGCAAACTATAGAAAGTCGTTATGACGTAGAATGTGCATACTTTGTAGATTCCATTTATGAAATAAAACACATTTTCTAAAAACTCGTGCTTTTTACGAAATCATGTAAACCTTGTAGAAGCTGTGATTTTAAAAAACGGGGGAAGTAAGCTTTTCTTATTTCCGGACGCATGCGCAAACTATAGAAAGTCGTTATGACGTAGAATGTGCATACTTTGTAGATTCCATTTATGAAATAAAACACATTTTCTAAAAACTCGTGTTTTTTACGAAATCATGTAAACCTTCTAGAAGCTGTGATTTTAAAAAATGGTGGAAGTAAGCTTTTCTTATTTCTGGACGATTGCGCAAACTATAGAAAGTCGTTATGACGTAGAATGTGCATACTTTGCTGATTCCATTCATGAAATAAATCACATTTTCTAAAAACTCGTGTTTTTTAAGAAATCATGTAAACCTTCTAGAAGCTGTGCTGTGATTTTAAAAAACGGTTGAAGTAAGATTTTCTTATTTCCGGACACATGCGCAAACTATCGAAAGTCGTTATGACGTAGAATGTGCATACTTTGTAGATTCCATTTATGAAATAAAACACATTTTCTAAAAACTCGTGTTTTTTACGAAATCATGTAAACCTTCTAGAAGCTGTGATTTCAAAAAACGGTGGAAGTAAGCTTTTCTTATTTTCGGACGCATGCGCAAACTATAGAAAGTCGTTATAACGTAGAATGTGTATACTTTGTTGATTCCATTTATGAAATAAAACACATTTTCTAAAAACTCGTGTTTTTTACGAAATCATGTAAACCTTCTAGAAGCTATGCTTTTAAAAAACGGTGGAAGTAAGCTTTTCTTATTTCCGGACGCATGCGCAAACTATAGAAAGTCGTTATGACGTAGAATGTGCATACTTTGCTGATTCCATTTATGAAATAAAACACATTTTCTAAAAACTCGTGTTTTTTAAGAAATCATGTAAACCTTCTAGAAGCTGTGATTTTAAAAAACGGTGGAAGTAAGCTTTTCTTATTTCCGGATGCATGCGTAAACTATAGAAATTCGTTATGATGTAGAATGTGCATACTTTGTAGATTCCATTTATGAAATAAAACACATTTTCTAAAAACTCGCGTTTTTTACGAAATCATGTAAACCTTCTAGAAGCTGTGATTTTAAAAAACGGGGGAAGTAAGCTTTTCTTATTTCCGGACGAATGCGAAAACTATAGAAAGTCGTTATGACGTAGAATGTGCATACTTTTTAGATTCCATTTATGAAATAAAACACATTTTCTAAAAACTCATGTTTTTTACGAAATCATGTAAACCTTCTAGAAGCTTTGATTTTAAAAAATGCTGGAAGTAATCTTTTCTTATTTCCGGACGCATGCGCAAACTATAGAAAGTTGTTATTACGTAGAATGTGCATCCTTTGTTGATTCCATTTATGAAATAAAACACATTTTCTAAAAACTCGTGTTTTTTACGAAATCATGTAAACCTTCTAGAAGCTGTGATTTTAAAAAACGGGGGAAGTAAGCTTTTCTTATTTCCGGATGCATGCGCAAACTATAGAAAGTCGTTATGACGTAGAATGTGCATACTTTGTAGATTCCATTTATGAAATAAAACACATTTTCTAAAAACTCGTGTTTTTTACGAAATCATGTAAACCTTCTAGAAGCTGTGATTTTAAAAAACGGGGGAAGTAAGTTTTTCTTATTTCCGGAAGCATGCGCAAACTATAGAAAGTCATTATGATGTAGAATGTGCATACTTTATAGATTCCATTTATGAAATAAAACACATTTTCTAAAAACTCGTGTTTTTTAAGAAATCATGTAAACCTTCTAGAAGCTGTGATTTGAAAAAACGGGGGAAGTAAGCTTTTCTTATTTCCGGACGCATGCGTAAACTATAGAAAGTCGTTATGACGTAGAATGTGCATACTTTGTAGATTCCATTTATGAAATAAAACACATTTTCTAAAAACTCGTGTGTTTTAAGAAATCGTGTAAACCTTCTAGAAGCTGTGATTTTAAAAATCGGTGGAAGTAAGCTTTTCTTATTTCCGGACGCATGCGCAAACTATAGAAAGTCGTTATGACGTAGAATGTGCATACTTTGTTGATTCCATTTATGAAATAAAACACATTTTCTAAAAACTCGTGTTTTTTAAGAAATCGTGTAAACTTTCTAGAAGCTGTGATTTTAAAAAACGGTGGAAGTAAGCTTTTCTTATTTCCGAACGAATGCGCAAACTATAGAAAATCGTTATGACGTAGAATGTGCATACTTTGTTGATTCCATTTATGATATAAAACACAGTTTCTAAAAGCTCGTGTTTTTTAACAAATCATGTAAACCTTCTACAAGCTGTGATTTTAAAAAACAGGGGAAGTAAGCTTTTCTTATTTCCAGACGCATGCGCAAACTATAGAAAGTCGTTATGACGTAGAATGTGCATACTTTGTTGATTCCATTTATGAAATAAAACACATTTTCTAAAAACTCGTGTTTTTTACGAAATCATGTAAACCTTCTAGAAGCTGTGATTTTAAAAAACGGTGGAAGCAAGCTTTTCTTATTTCCGGAGGAATGCGCAAACTATAGAAAGTTGTTATGACTTACAATGTGCATACTTTGTTGATTCCATTTATGAAATAAAACACATTTTCTAAAAACTCGTGTTTTTTAAGAAATCATGTAAACCTTCTAGAATCCATGATTTTAAAAAATGGGGGAAGTAAGCTTTTCTTATTTCCGGACGCATGCGCAAACTATAGAAAGTCGTTATGACGTAGAATGTGCATACTTTGTTGATTCCATTTATGAAATAAAACACATTTTCTAAAAACTCGTGTTTTTTACGAAATCATGTAAACCTTCTAGAAGCTGTGATTTTAAAAAACGGGGGAAGTAATCTTTTCTTATTTCCGAACGCATGCGCAAACTATAGAAAGTCGTTATGACATGGAATGTGCATACTTTGTAGATTCCATTTATGAAATAAAACACATTTTCTAAAAACTCGTGTTTTTTACGAAATCATGTAAACCTTCTAGAAGCTTTGATTTTAAAAAAAGGTGGAAGCAAGCTTTTCTTATTTCCGGACGAATGCACAAACTATAGAAAGTCGTTATGAAGTAGCATGTGAATACTTTGTTGATTCTATTTATGAAATAAAATACATTTTCTAAAAACTCGTGTTTTTTAAGAAATAATGTAAACCTTCTAGAAGCTGTGATTTTAAAAAACGGGGGAAGTAAGCTTTTCTTATTTCCAAACGCATGCGCAAACTATAGAAAGTCGTTATGACATAGAATGTGCATACTTTGTTGATTCCATTTATGAAATAAAACACATTTTCTAAAAACTCGTGTTTTTTAAGAAATCGTGTAAACCTTCTAGAAGCTGTGATTTTAAAAAACGGTGGAAGTAAGCTTTTCTTATTACCAAACGCATGCGCAAACTATAGAAAGTCGTTATGAAGTAGCATGTGCATACTTTGTTGATTCTATTTATGAAATAAAACACATTTTCTAAAAACTCGTGTTTTTTACGAAATCATGTAAACCTTCTAGAAGCTTTGATTTTAAAAAAAGGTGGCAGCAAGCTTTTCTTATTTCCGGACGAATCCACAAACTATAGAAAGTCATTATGAAGTAGCATGTGCATACTTTGTTGATTCTATTTATGAAATCAAATACATTTTCTAAAAACTCGTGTTTTTTAAGAAATCATGTAAACCTTCTAGAAGCTGTGATTTTAAAAAACGGGGGAAGTAAGCTTTTCTTATTTCAAAACGCATGCGCAAACTATAGAAAGTTGTTATGACGTAGAATGTGCATACTTTGTAGATTCCATCTATGAAATAAAACACATTTTCTAAAAACTCGTGTTTTTTACGAAATCATGTAAACGTTCTAGAAGCTGTGATTTTAAAAAACGGGGGAAGTAAGCTTTTCTTATTTCCGGACGAATGTGCAAACTAAAGAAAGTCGTTATGATTTAGAATGTGCATACTTTGTTGATTCCATTTATGAAATAAAACACATTTTCTAAAAACTCGTGTGTTTTAAGAAATCGTGTAAACCTTCTAGAAGCTGTGATTTTAAAAATCGGTGGAAGTAAGCTTTTCTTATTTCCGGACGCATGCGCAAACTATAGAAAGTCGTTATGACGTAGAATGTGCATACTTTGTTGATTCCATTTATGAAATAAAACACATTTTCTAAAAACTCGTGTTTTTTAAGAAATCGTGTAAACTTTCTAGAAGCTGTGATTTTAAAAAACGGTGGAAGTAAGCTTTTCTTATTTCCGAACGAATGCGCAAACTATAGAAAATCGTTATGACGTAGAATGTGCATACTTTGTTGATTCCATTTATGATATAAAACACAGTTTCTAAAAGCTCGTGTTTTTTAACAAATCATGTAAACCTTCTACAAGCTGTGATTTTAAAAAACAGGGGAAGTAAGCTTTTCTTATTTCCAGACGCATGCGCAAACTATAGAAAGTCGTTATGACGTAGAATGTGCATACTTTGTTGATTCCATTTATGAAATAAAACACATTTTCTAAAAACTCGTGTTTTTTACGAAATCATGTAAACCTTCTAGAAGCTGTGATTTTAAAAAACGGTGGAAGCAAGCTTTTCTTATTTCCGGAGGAATGCGCAAACTATAGAAAGTTGTTATGACTTACAATGTGCATACTTTTTTGATTCCATTTATGAAATAAAACACATTTTCTAAAAACTCGTGTTTTTTAAGAAATCATGTAAACCTTCTAGAATCCATGATTTTAAAAAATGGGGGAAGTAAGCTTTTCTTATTTCCGGACGCATGCGCAAACTATAGAAAGTCGTTATGACGTAGAATGTGCATACTTTGTTGATTCCATTTATGAAATAAAACACATTTTCTAAAAACTCGTGTTTTTTACGAAATCATGTAAACCTTCTAGAAGCTGTGATTTTAAAAAACGGGGGAAGTAATCTTTTCTTATTTCCGAACGCATGCGCAAACTATAGAAAGTCGTTATGACATGGAATGTGCATACTTTGTAGATTCCATTTATGAAATAAAACACATTTTCTAAAAACTCGTGTTTTTTACGAAATCATGTAAACCGTCTAGAAGCTTTGATTTTAAAAAAAGGTGGAAGCAAGCTTTTCTTATTTCCGGACGAATGCACAAACTATAGAAAGTCGTTATGAAGTAGCATGTGCATACTTTGTTGATTCTATTTATGAAATAAAATACATTTTCTAAAAACTCGTGTTTTTTAAGAAATAATGTAAACCTTCTAGAAGCTGTGATTTTAAAAAACGGGGGAAGTAAGCTTTTCTTATTTCCAAACGCATGCGCAAACTATAGAAAGTCGTTATGACATAGAATGTGCATACTTTGTTGATTCCATTTATGAAATAAAACACATTTTCTAAAAACTCGTGTTTTTTAAGAAATCGTGTAAACCTTCTAGAAGCTGTGATTTTAAAAAACGGTGGAAGTAAGCTTTTCTTATTACCAAACGCATGCGCAAACTATAGAAAGTCGTTATGAAGTAGCATGTGCATACTTTGTTGATTCTATTTATGAAATAAAACACATTTTCTAAAAACTCGTGTTTTTTACGAAATCATGTAAACCTTCTAGAAGCTTTGATTTTAAAAAAAGGTGGCAGCAAGCTTTTCTTATTTCCGGACGAATCCACAAACTATAGAAAGTCGTTATGAAGTAGCATGTGCATACTTTGTTGATTCTATTTATGAAATCAAATACATTTTCTAAAAACTCGTGTTTTTTAAGAAATCATGTAAACCTTCTAGAAGCTGTGATTTTAAAAAACGGGGGAAGTAAGCTTTTCTTATTTCAAAACGCATGCGCAAACTATAGAAAGTCGTTATGACGTAGAATGTGCATACTTTGTTGATTCCATTTATGAAATAAAACATATTTTCTAAAAACTCATGTTTTTTAAGAAATCGTGTAAACCTTCTAGAAGCTGTGATTTTAAAAAACTGGGGAAGTAAGCTTTTCTTATTTCCGGGCGCATGCGCAAACTATATAAAGTTGTTATGACGTAGAATGTGCATACTTTGTAGATTCCATTTATGAAATAAAACACTTTTTCTAAAAACTCGTGTTTTTTACGAAATCATGTAAACCTTCTAGAAGCTGTGATTTTAAAAAACGGTGGAAGTAAGCTTTTCTTATTTCCGGACGAATGCGCAAACAATAGAAAGTCGTTATGACGTAGAATGTGCATACTTTGTTGATTCCATTTATGAAATAAAACACATTTTCTAAAAGCTCGTGTTTTTTAAGAAATCATGTAAACCTTCTAGAAGCTGTGATTTTAAAAAACGTTGGAAGAAAGCTTTTCTTCTTTCCAAACGCATGCGCAAACTATAGAAAGTCGCTATGACATAGAATGTGCATACTTTGTTGATTCCATTTATGAAATAAAACACATTTTCTAAAAACTCATGTCTTTTAAGAAATCATGTAAACCTTCTAGAAGCTGTGATTTTAAAAAAAGGGGGAAGTAAGCTTTTCTTATTTCCAAACGCATGCGCAAACTATAGAAAGTCGTTATGAAGTAGAATGTGCATACTTTGTTGATTCCATTTATGAAATAAAACACATTTTCTAAAAACTCGTGTTTTTTGAGAAATCATGTAAACCTTCTAGAAGCTGTGATTTTAAAAAATGGGGGAAGTAAGCTTTTATTATTTCCAAACGCATGCGCAAACTATAGAAAGTCGTTATGACGTAGAATGTGCATACTTTGTTGATTCCATTTATGAAATAAAACACATTTTCTAAAAACTCATGTTTTTTGAGAAATCATGTAAACCTTCTAGAAGCTGTGATTTTAAAAAACGGGGGAAGTAAGCTTTTCTTATTTCCGAACGAATGCGCAAACTGTAGAAAGTCGTTATGACGTAGAATGTGCATACTTTGTTGATTCCATTTATTAAATAAAACACATTTTCTAAAAACTCGTGTTTTTTAACAAATCATGTAAACCTTCTAGAAGTTGTGATTTTAAAAAACGGGGGAAGTAAGCCTTTCTTATTTCCAAACGCATGCGCAAACGATAGAAAGTCGTTATGACGTAGAATGTGCATACTTTGTTGATTCTATTTATGAAATAAAACACATTTTCTAAAAACTCGTGTTTTTTAACAAATCACGTAAACCTTCTAGAAGCTGTGATTTTAAAAAACGGGGGAAGTAAGCCTTTCTTATTTCCAAACGCATGCGCAAACTATAGAAAGTCGTTATGACGTAGAATGTGCATACTTTGTTGATTCCATTTATGAAATAAAACACATTTTCTAAAAACTCGTGTTTTTTGAGAAATCATGTAAACCTTCTAGAAGCTGTGATTTTAAAAAACGGGGGAAGTAAGCTTTTCTTATTTCCGGACGAATGCGCAAACTGTAGAAAGTCGTTATGACGTAGAATGTGCATACTTTGTTGATTCCATTTATGAAATAAAACACATTTTCTAAAAACTCGTGTTTTTTAAGAAGTCATGTAAACGTTGTAGAAGCTGTGATTTTAAAAAATGGAGGAAGTAAGATTTTCTTATTTCCGGACACATGTGCAAACTATAGAAAGTCGTTATGACATACAATGTGCATACTTTGTTGATTCCATTTATAAAATAAAACACATTTTCTAAAAACTAGTGTTTTTTAAGAAATCATGTAAACCTTCTAGAAGCTGTGATTTTAAAAAATGAAGCTTTTTTTTATTTCCAAATGCATGCGCAAACTATAGAAAGTCGGTATGACGTAGAATGTGCATACTTTGTTGATTCCATTTATGAAATAAAACACATTTTTAAAAACTCATGTTTTTTAAGAAATCATGTAAACCTTCTAGAAGCTGTGATTTTAAAAAACGGGGGAAGTAAGCTTTTCTTATTTCCAAACGCATGCACAAACTATAGAAAGTCGTTATGACGTAGAATGTGCATACTTTGTTGATTCCATTTATGAAATAAAACACATTTTCTAAAAACTCGTGTTTTTTAAGAAGTCATGTAAGCCTTCTCGAAGCTGTGATTTTAAAAAATGGGGGAAGTAAGCTTTTCTTATTTCCAAACGCATGCGCAAACTATAGAAAGTCGTTATGAGGTAAAATGTGCATACTTTGTTGATTCCATTTATGAAATAAAACACATTTTCTAAAAACTCGTGTTTTTTCATAAATCATGTAAGCCTTCTAGAAGCTGTGATTTTAAAAAACGGGGGAAGTAAGCTTTTCTTATTTCCGGACGCATGCGCAAACTATAGAAAGTCGTTATGACATAGGATGTGCATACTTTGTTGATTCCATTTATGAAATAAAACACATTTTCTAAAAACTCGTGTTTTTTAAGAAATCGTGTAAACCTTCTAGAAGCTGTGATTTTAAAAAACGGTGGAAGTAAGCTTTTATTATTACCAAATGCATGCGCAAACTATAGAAAGTCATTATGAAGTAGCATGTGCATACTTTGTTGATTCTATTTATGAAATAAAACATATTTTCTAAAAACTGGTGTTTTTTAAGAAATCATGTAAACCTTCTAGAAGCTGTGATTTTAAAAAATGGGGGAAGTAAGCTTTTCTTATTTCCAAACGCATGCGCAAACTATAGAAAGTCGTTATGACGTAGAATGTGCATACTTTGTTGATTCCATTTATGAAATAAAACACATTTTCTAAAAACTCATGTTTTTTTAGAAATCATGTAAACCTTCTAGAAGCTGTGATTTTAAAAAACGGTGGAAGTAAGCTTTTCTTATTTCCGGGCGCATGCGCAAACTATAGAAAGTCGTTATGACGTAGAATGTGCATACTTTGTTGATTCCATTTATGAAATAAAACACATTTTCTAAAAAGTCATGTTTTTTGAGAAATCATGTAAACCTTCTAGAAGCTGTGATTTTAAAAAACAGGAGAAGTAAGCTTTTCTTATTTCCGGACGCATGCGCAAACTATATAAAGTCATTATGACGTAGAATGTACACACTTTGTAGATTCCATTCATGAAATAAAACACATTTTCTAAAAACTCGTGTTTTTTACGAAATCATGTAAACCTTCTAGAAGCTGTGATTTTAAAAAACGGGGGAAGTAAGCTTTTCTTATTTCCGGACGCATGCGCAAACTATAGAAAGTCGTTATGACTTAGAATGTGCATACTTTGTTGATTCCATTTATGAAATAAAACACATTTTCTAAAAACTCGTGTTTTTTGAGAAATCATGTAAACCTTCTAGAAGCTGTGATTTTAAAAAACGGGGGAAGTAAGCTTTTCTTATTTCCGGACGAATGCGCAAACTATAGAAAGTCGTTATGACTTAGAATGTGCATACTTTGTTGATTCCATTTATGAAATAAAACACATTTTCTAAAAACTCGTGTTTTTTGAGAAATCATGTAAACCTTCTAGAAGCTGTGATTTTAAAAAACGTGGGAAGTAAGCTTTTCTTATTTCCGGACGCATGCGCAAACTATAGAAAGTCGTTATGACGTAGAATGTGCATACTTTGTAGATGCCATTTATGAAATAAAACACATTTTCTAAAAACTTGTGTTTTTTACGAAATCATGTAAACCTTCTAGAAGCTGTGATTTTAAAAAACAGTGGAAGTAAGCTTTTCTTATTTCAAGACGCATGCGCAAACTATAGAAAGTCGTTATGACGTAGAATGTGCATACTTTGTTGATTCCATTTATGAAATAAAACACATTTTCTAAAAACTCGTGTTTTTTGAGAAATCATGTAAACCTTCTAGAAGCTGTGATTTTAAAAAACGGTGGAAGTAAGCTTTTCTTATTTCCGGGCGCATGCGCAAACTATAGAAAGTCGTTATGACGTAGAATGTGCATACTTTGTTGATTCCATTTATGAAATAAAACACATTTTCTAAAAACTCGTGTTTTTTAAGAAGTCATGTAAGCCTTCTCGAAGCTGTGATTTTAAAAAATGGGGGAAGTAAGCTTTTCTTATTTCCAAACGCATGCGCAAACTATAGAAAGTCGTTATGAGGTAAAATGTGCATACTTTGTTGATTCCATTTATGAAATAAAACACATTTTCTAAAAACTCGTGTTTTTTCATAAATCATGTAAGCCTTCTAGAAGCTGTGATTTTAAAAAACGGGGGAAGTAAGCTTTTCTTATTTCCGGACGCATGCGCAAACTATAGAAAGTCGTTATGACGTAGAATGTGCATACTTTGTAGATGCCATTTATGAAATAAAACACATTTTCTAAAAACTCGTGTTTTTTACGAAATCATGTAAACCTTCTAGAAGCTGTGATTTTAAAAAACGGGGGAAGTAAGCTTTTCTTATTTCCGGACGAATGCGCAAACTATAGAAAGTCGTTATGTCTTAGAATGTGCATACTTTGTTGATTCCATTTATGAAATAAAACACATTTTCTAAAAACTCGTGTTTTTTGAGAAATCATGTAAACCTTCTAGAAGCTGTGATTTTAAAAAACGGGGGAAGTAAGCTTTTCTTATTTCCGGACGAATGCGCAAACTATAGAAAGTCGTTATGACTTAGAATGTGCATACTTTGTTGATTCCATTTATGAAATAAAACACATTTTCTAAAAACTCGTGTTTTTTGAGAAATCATGTAAACCTTCTAGAAGCTGTGATTTTAAAAAACGTGGGAAGTAAGCTTTTCTTATTTCCGGACGCATGCGCAAACTATAGAAAGTCGTTATGACGTAGAATGTGCATACTTTGTAGATGCCATTTATGAAATAAAACACATTTTCTAAAAACTTGTGTTTTTTACGAAATCATGTAAACCTTCTAGAAGCTGTGATTTTAAAAAACAGTGGAAGTAAGCTTTTCTTATTTCAAGACGCATGCGCAAACTATAGAAAGTCGTTATGACGTAGAATGTGCATACTTTGTTGATTCCATTTATGAAATAAAACACATTTTCTAAAAACTCGTGTTTTTTGAGAAATCATGTAAACCTTCTAGATGCTGTGATTTTAAAAAACGGTGGAAGTAAGCTTTTCTTATTTCCGGGCGCATGCGCAAACTATAGAAAGTCGTTATGACGTAGAATGTGCATACTTTGTTGATTCCATTTATGAAATAAAACACATTTTCTAAAAACTCGTGTTTTTTAAGAAGTCATGTAAGCCTTCTCGAAGCTGTGATTTTAAAAAATGGGGGAAGTAAGCTTTTCTTATTTCCAAACGCATGCGCAAACTATAGAAAGTCGTTATGAGGTAAAATGTGCATACTTTGTTGATTCCATTTATGAAATAAAACACATTTTCTAAAAACTCGTGTTTTTTCATAAATCATGTAAGCCTTCTAGAAGCTGTGATTTTAAAAAACGGGGGAAGTAAGCTTTTCTTATTTCCGGACGCATGCGCAAACTATAGAAAGTCGTTATGACGTAGAATGTGCATACTTTGTAGATGCCATTTATGAAATAAAACACATTTTCTAAAAACTCGTGTTTTTTACGAAATCATGTAAACCTTCTAGAAGCTGTGATTTTAAAAAACGGGGGAAGTAAGCTTTTCTTATTTCCGGACGAATGCGCAAACTATAGAAAGTCGTTATGTCTTAGAATGTGCATACTTTGTTGATTCCATTTATGAAATAAAACACATTTTCTAAAAACTCGTGTTTTTTGAGAAATCATGTAAACCTTCTAGAAGCTGTGATTTTAAAAAACGGGGGAAGTAAGCTTTTCTTATTTCCGGACGAATGCGCAAACTATAGAAAGTCGTTATGACTTAGAATGTGCATACTTTGTTGATTCCATTTATGAAATAAAACACATTTTCTAAAAACTCGTGTTTTTTGAGAAATCATGTAAACCTTCTAGAAGCTGTGATTTTAAAAAACGTGGGAAGTAAGCTTTTCTTATTTCCGGACGCATGCGCAAACTATAGAAAGTCGTTATGACGTAGAATGTGCATACTTTGTAGATGCCATTTATGAAATAAAACACATTTTCTAAAAACTTGTGTTTTTTACGAAATCATGTAAACCTTCTAGAAGCTGTGATTTTAAAAAACAGTGGAAGTAAGCTTTTCTTATTTCAAGACGCATGCGCAAACTATAGAAAGTCGTTATGACGTAGAATGTGCATACTTTGTTGATTCCATTTATGAAATAAAACACATTTTCTAAAAACTCGTGTTTTTTGAGAAATCATGTAAACCTTCTAGAAGCTGTGATTTTAAAAAACGGTGGAAGTAAGCTTTTGTTATTTCCGGACGCATGCGCAAACTATAGAAAGTCGTTATGACGTAGAATGTGCATACTTTGTTGATTATATTTATGAAATAAAACACATTTTCTAAAAACTCGTGTTTTTTAACAAATCATGTAAACCTTCTAGAAGCTGTGATTTTAAAAAATGGGGGAAGTAAGCCTTTCTTATTTCCAAACTAATGCGCAAACTATAGAAAGTCGTTATGACGTAGAATGTGCATACTTTGTTGATTCCATTTATGAAATAAAACAAATTTTCTAAAAACTCGTGTTTTTTGAGAAATCATGTAAACCTTCTAGAAGCTGTGATTTTGAAAAACGGGGGAAGTAAGCCTTTCTTATTTCCAAACGCATGCGCAAACTATAGAAAGTCGTTATGACGTAGAATGTACATACTTTGTAGATTCCATTTATGAAATAAAACACATTTTCTAAAAACTCGTGTTTTTTACGAAATCATGTAAACCTTCTAGAAGCTGTGATTTTAAAAAACGGTGGAAGTAAGCTTTTATTATTTCCGGATGAATGCGCAAACTATAGAAAGTCGTTATGATGTAGAATGTGCATACTTTGTTGATTCCATTTATGAAATAAAACACATTTTCTAAAAACTCGTGTTTTTTAAGAAATCGTGTAAACCTTCTAGAAGCTGTGATTTTAAAAAACGGTGGAAGTAAGCTTTTCTTATTTCCGGATGAATGCGCACACTATAGAAAGTCGTTACGACGTAGAATTTGCATACTTTGTTGATTCCATTTATGAAATAAAACACAGTTTCCAAAAACTCGTGTTTTTTAACAAATCATGTAAACCTTCTAGAAGCCGTGATTTTAAAAAATGGGGGAAGTAAGCTTTTTTTATTTCCAAACGCATGCGCAAATTATAGAGAGTCGTTATGACGTAGAATGTGCATACTTTGTAGATGCCATTTATGAAATAAAACACATTTTCTAAAAACTCGTGTTTTTTACGAAATCATGTAATCCTTCTAGAAGCTGTGATTTTAAAAAACAGTGGAAGTAAGCTTTTCTTATTTCCGGACGCATGCGCAAACTATAGAAAGTCGTTATGACGTAGAATGTGCATACTTTGTTGATTCCATTTATGAAATAAAACAGATTTTCTAAAAACTCGTGTTTTTTGAGAAATCATGTAAACCTTCTAGAAGCTGTGATTTTAAAAAACGGTGGAAGTAAGCTTTTCTTAAACCTTCTAGAAGCTGTGATTTTAAAAAACGGTGGAAGTAAGCTTTTCTTATTTCCGTACGCATGCGCAAACTATAGAAAGTCATTATGTCGTAGAATGTGCATACTTTGTAGATTCCATTTATGAAATAAAACACATTTTCTAAAAACTCATGTTTTTTACGAAATCATGTAAACCTTCTAGAAGCTGTGATTTTAAAAAACAGTGGAAGTAAGCTTTTCTTATTTCCGGACGCATGCGCAAACTATAGAAACTCGTTATGACGTAGAATGTGCATACTTTGTTGATTCCATTTGTGAAATAAAACACATTTTCTAAAAACTCGTGTTTTTTAAGAAATCGTGTAAACCTTCTAGAAGCTATGATTTTAAAAAACGGTGGAAGTAAGCTTTTCTTATTTTTGGACGCATGCGCAAACTATAGAAAGTCGTTATGATGTAGAATGTGCATACTTTGTTGATTCCATTTATGAAATAAAACACATTTTCTAAAAACTCGTGTTTTTCACGAAATCATGTAAACCTTCTAGAAGCTGTGATTTTAAAAAACAGTGGAAGTAAGCTTTTCTTATTTCAGGATGCATGCGCAAACTATAGAAAGTCGTTATGACGTAGAATGTGCATACTTTGTAGATTACATTTATGAAATAAAACACATTTTCTAAAAACTCGTGTTTTTTACGAAATCATGTAAACCTTCTAGAAGCTGTGATATTAAAAAACAGTGGAAGTAAGCTTTTCTTATTTCCGGACGCATGCGCAAACTATAGAAAGTCGTTATGACGTAGAATGTGCATACTTTGTTGATTCCATTTATGAAATAAAACACATTTTCTAAAAACTCGTGTTTTTTACGAAATCATGTAAACCTTCTAGAAGCTGTGATTTTAAAAACCAGTGGAAGTAAGCTTTTCTTATTTCCGGATGCATGCGCAAACTATACAAAGTCGTTATGACTTAGAATGTGCATACTTTGTTGATTCCATTTATGAAATAAAACACATTTTCTAAAAACTCATTTTTTTAACGAAATCATGTAAACCTTCTAGAAGCTGTGATTTTAAAAAACGGTGGAAGTAAGCTTTTCTTATTTCCAAACGAATTCGCAAACTATAGAAAGTCGTAATGACGTAGAATGTGCATACTTTGTTGATTCCATTTATGAAATAAAACACATTTCCTAAAAACTCGTGTTTTTTAAGAAATCATGTAAACCTTCTAGAAGCTGTGATTTTAAAAAACGGGGGAAGTAAGCTTTCCTTATTTCAGGATGCATGCGCAAACTATAGAAAGTCGTTATGAAGTAGAATGTGCATACTTTGTTGATTCCATTTATGAAATAAAACACAATTTCTAAAAACTCGTGTTTTTTAAGAAATCATGTAAACCTTCTAGAAGCTGTGATTTTAAAAAACGGTGTAAGTAAGATTTTCTTATTTTCGAACGAATGCGCAAACTATAGAAATTCGTTATGAAGCAGAATGTGCATACTGTGTAGATTCCATTTATGAAATAAAACACATTTTCTAAAAACCCGTGTTTTTTACGAAATCATGTAAACCTTCTAGAAGCTTTGATTTTAAAAAACGGTGGAAGCAAGCTTTTCTTATTTCCGGACAAATGCGCAAACTATAGAAAGTCGTTATGACTTAGAATGTGCATACTTTGTTGATTCCATTTATGAAATAAAACACATTTTCTAAAAACTCGTGTTTTTTAAGAAATCATGTAAACCTTCTAGAAGCTGTGATTTTAAAAAACGGTGGAAGTAAGCTTTTCTTATTTCCGGACGCATGCGCAAACTATAGAAAGTCACTATGACATAGAATGTGCATACTTTGTTGATTCCATTTATGAAATGAAACACATTTTCTAAAAACTCCTGTTTTTTAAGAAATCATGTAAACCTTCTAGAAGCTGTGATTTTAAAAAACGGGGGAAGTAAGCTTTTCTTATTTCCAAACGCATGCGCAAACTATAGAAAGTCGTTATGACGTAGAAAGTGCATACTTTGTTGATTCCATTTATGAAATAATACACATTTTCTAAACACTCGTGTTTTTTAAGAAATCATGTAAACCTTCTAGAATCCGTGATTTTAAAAAATGGTGGAAGTAAGCTTTTCTTATTTCTGGACGCACGCGCAAACTATAGAAAGTCGTTATGACGTAGAATGTGTATACTTTGTTGATTCTATTTATGAAATAAAACACATTTTCTAAAAACTTGTGTTTTTTACGAAATCATGTAAACCTTCTAGAAGCTGTGATTTCAAAAAACGGTGGAAGTAAGCTTTTCTTATTTGCGGACAAATGCGCAAACTATAGAAAGTCATTATGACATAGAATGTGATACTTTCTTGATTCGATTTATGAAATAAAACACATTTTCTAAAAACTCGTGTTTTTTAAGAAATCGTGTAAACCTTCTAGAAGCTGTGATTTTAAAAAACGGTGGAAGTAAGCTTTTCTTATTTCCGGACGCATGCGCAAACTATAGAAAGTCGTTATGACATAGAATGTGCATACTTTGTTGATTCCATTTATGAAATAAAACACATTTTCTAAAAACTCGTGTTTTTTAAGAAATCATGTAAACCTTCTAGAATCTGTGATTTTAAAAAATGGTGGAAGTAAGCTTTTCTTATTTCCGGAGGCATGCGCAAACTATAGAAAGTTGTTATGATGTAGAATGTGCATACTTTGTTGATTCCATTGATGAAATAAAACACATTTTCTAAAAACTCGTGTTTTTTAAGAAGTCATGTAAACCTTCTAGAAGCTGTGATTTTAAAAAACGGGGAAAGTAAGCTTTTCTTATTTCCAAACACATGCGCAAACTATAGAAAGTCGTTATGACGTAGAGTTTGCATACTTTGTTAATTCCATTTATGAAATAATACAAATTTTCTAAAAACTCGTGTTTTTTAAGAAATCATGTAAACCTTCTAGAAGCTGTGATTTTAAAAAACTGGGGAAGTAAGCTTTTCTTATTTCCGGACGCATGCGCAAACTATATAAAGTTTTTATGATGTAGAATGTGCATACTTTGTAGATTCCATTTATGAAACAAAACACATTTTCTAAAAACTCGTGTTTTTTAACAAATCATGTAAACCTTCTAGAAGATGTAATTTTAAAAAACGGGGGAAGTAAGCTTTTATTATATCCAAACGCATGCGCAAACTATAGAAAGTCGTTATGACGTAGAATGTGCATACTTTGTTGATTCCATTTATGAAATAAAACAAATTTTCTAAAAACTCGTGTTTTTTAAGAAATCATGTAAACCTTCTAGAAGCTGTGATTTTAAAAAATGGGGGAAGTAAGCTTTTCTTATATCCGGACGCATGCGCAAACTGTTTAAAGTCGTTATGATGTAGAATGTGCATACTTTGTAGATTCCATTTATGAAATAAAACACATTTTCTAAAAACTCGTGTTTTTTACGAAATCATGTAAATCTTCTAGAATCTGTGATTTTAAAAAACGGTGGATGTAAGCTTTTCTTATTTTCGGACGAATGCGCAAACTATAGAAAGTCATTATGATGTAGAATGTGCATACTTTGTTGATTCCATTTATGAAGTAAAACACATTTTCTAAAAACTCGTGTTTTTTAAGAAATCGTGTAAACCTTCTAGAAGCTGTGATTTTAAAAAACGGTGGAAGCAAGCTTTTCTTATTTCCGGGCGCATGCGCAAACTATAGAAAGTCGTTATGACGTAGAATGTGCATACTTTGTTGATTCCATTTATGAAATAAAACACATTTTCTAAAAACTCGTGTTTTTTACGAAATCATGTAAACCTTCTAGAAGCTGTGATTTAAAAAAACGGTGGAAGTAATCTTTTCTTATTTCCGGACACATGCGCAAACTATAGAAAGTCGTTATGACGTAGAATGTGCATACTTTGTTGATTCTATTTATGAAATAAAAAACATTTTCTAAAAACTCATGTTTTTTAACAAATCATGTAAACCTTCTAGAAGCTGTGATTTTAAAAAACGGGGGAAGTAAGCCTTTCTTATTTCCAAACGCATGCGCAAACTATAGAAAGTCGTTATGACGTAGAATGTGCATACTTTGTTGATTCCATTTATGAAATAAAACACATTTTCTAAAAACTCGTGTTTTTTGAGAAATCATGTAAACCTTCTAGAAGCTGTGATTTTAAAAAACGGGGGAAGTAAGCTTTTCTTATTTCTGGACGAATGCGCAAACTATAGAAAGTCGTTGTGACATAGAATTTGCATACTTTGTTGATTCCATTTATGAAATAAAACACATTTTCTAAAAACTCGTGTTTTTTAAGAAATCGTGTCAACCTTCTAGAAGCTGTGATTTTAAAAAACGGGGGAAGTAAGCTTTTCTTATTTCCGGACACATGCGCAAACTATAGAAAGTCGTTGTGATGTAGAATTTGCATACTTTGTTGATTCCATTTATAAAATAAAATACAGTTTCCAAAAACTCGTGTTTTTTAAAAAATCATGTAAACCTTCTAGAAGCTGTGATTTTAAAAAACGGGGGAAGTAAGCTTTTTTTATTTCCAAACGCATGCGCAAATTATAGAGAGTCGTTATGACGTAGAATGTGCATACTTTGTAGATTCCATTTATGAAATAAAACACATTTTCTAAAAACTCGTGTTTTTTACGAAATCATGTAAACGTTCTAGAAGCTCTGATTTTAAAAAATGGGGGAAGTAAGATTTTCTTATTTCCAAACGCATGCGCAAACTATAGAAAGTCGTTATGAGGTAAAATGTGCATACTTTGTTGATTCCATTTATGAAATAAAACACATTTTCTAAAAACTCGTGTTTTTTCAGAAATCATGTAAGCCTTCTAGAAGCTGTGATTTTAAAAAACGGGGAAGTAAGCTTTTCTTATTTCCGGACGCATGCGCAAACTATAGAAAGTCGTTATGACATAGAATGTGCATACTTCGTTGATTCCATTTATGATATAAAACACATTTTCCAAAAACTCGTGTTTTTTAAGAAATCGTGTAAACCTTCTAGAAGCTGTGATTTTAAAAAACGGTGGAAGTAAGCTTTTCTTATTACCAAACGCATGCGCAAACTATAGAAAGTCGTTATGAAGTAGCATGTGCATACTTTGTTGATTCTATTTATGAAATAAAACACATTTTCTAAAAACTTGTGTTTTTTAAGAAATCATGTAAACCTTCTAGAAGCTCTGATTTTAAAAAATGGGGGAAGTAAGCTTTTCTTATTTCCAAACGCATGCGCAAACTATATAAATTCGTTATGACGTAGAATGTGCATACTTTGTTGATTCCATTTATGAAATAAAAAACCTTTTTCTAAAAACTCGTGTTTTTCTAGAAATCATGTAAACCTTCTAGAAGCTGTGATTTTAAAAAACGGTGGAATTAAGCTTTTCTTATTTCCGGACGCATGCACAAACTATAGAAAGTCGTTATGACATAGAATGTGCATACTTTGTTGATTCCATTTATGAAATAAAACACATTTTCTAAAAACTCGTGTTTTTTAACAAATCATGTAAACCTTCTAGAAGCTGTGATTTTAAAAAACGGGGGAAGTAAGCTTTTCTTATTTCCAAACGCATGCGCAAGCTATAGAAAGTCGTTATGACGTAGAATGTGCATACTTTGTTGATTCCATTTATGAAATGAAACACATTTTCTAAAAACTTGTGTTTTTTAAGAAATCATGTAAACCTTCTAGAATCCGTGATTTTAAAAAATGGGGGAAGTAAGCTTCTCTTATTTCCGGACGCATGCGCAAACTATACAAATTCGTTATGACGTAGAATGTGCATACTTTGTTGATTCCATTTATGAAATAAAAAACCTTTTTCTAAAAACTCGTGTTTTTTTAGAAATCATGTAAACCTTATAGAAGCTGTGATTTTAAAAAACGGTGGAAGTAAGCTTTTCTTATTTCCGGACGCATGCGAAAACTATAGAAAGTCGTTATGACGTAGAATGTGCATACTTTGTTGATTCCATTTATGAAATAAAACACATTTTCTAAAAACTCGTGTTCTTTAAGAACTCATGTAAACCTTCCAGAAGCTGTGATTTTAAAAAACGGGGGAAGTAAGCTTTTCTTATTTCCAAACGCATGCGCAAACTATAGAAAGTCGTTATGAGTTAAAATGTGCACACTATAGAAAGTCGTTATGACGCATGCGCAAACTATAGAAAGTCGTTATGACATAGAATGTGCATACTTTGTTGATTCCATTTATGAAATAAAACACATTTTCTAAAAACTCGTGTTTTTTAAGAAATCCTGTAAACCTTCTAGAAGCTGTGATTTTAAAAAACGGGGGAAGTAAGCCTTTCTTATTTCCGGACGCATGCGCAAACTATAGAAATTCGTTATGACGTAGAATGTGCATACTTTGTAGATTCCATTTATGAAATAAAACACATTTTCTAAAAACTCGTGTTTTTTACGAAATCATGTAAACCTTCTAGAAGCTGTGATTTTAAAAAACAGTGGAAGTAAGCTTTTCATATTTCCAGACGCATGCGCAAACTATAGAAAGTCGTTATGACATAGAATGTGCATACTTTGTAGATTCCATTTATGAAATAAAACACATTTTCTAAAAACTCATGTTTTTTACGAAATCATGTAAACCCTCTAGAAGCTGTGATTTTAAAAAATGGTGGAAGTAAGCTTTTTTTATTTCCGGACGCATGCGGAAACTATAGAAAGTCGTTATGACGTAGAATGTGCATACTTTGTTGATTCCATTTATGAAATAGAACACATTTCTAAAAACTCATGTTTTTTAACAAATCATCTAAACCTTCTAGAAGCTGTGATTTTAAAAAACGGGGGAAGTAAGCTTTTCTTATTTCCAAACGCATGTGCAAACTATAGAAATTCGTTATGACGTAGAATGTGCATACTTTGTTGATTCCATTTATGAAATAAAACACAGTTTCTAAAAACTCGTGTTTTTTAACAAATAATGTGAACCTTCTAGAAGCTGTGATTTTAAAAAACGGGGGAAGTAAGCTTTTCTTATTTCCGGACGCATGCGCAAACTATAGCAAGTCGTTATGACATAGAATGTGCATACTTTGTAGATTCCATTTATGAAATAAAACACATTTTCTAAAAACTCGTGTTTTTTACGAAATCATGTAAACCTTCTAGAAGTTGTGATTTTAAAAAACGGGGGAAGTAATCTTTTCTTATTTCCGAACGCATGCACAAACTATAGAAAGTCGTTATGACATGGAATGTGCATACTTTGTAGATTCCACTTATGAAATAAAACACATTTTCTAAAAACTCGTGTTTTTTACGAAATCATGTAAACCTTATAGAAGCTTTGATTTTAAAAAAAGGTGGAAGCAAGCTTTTCTTATTTCCGGACGAATGCACAAACTATAGAAAGTCGTTATGAAGTAGCATGTGCATACTTTGTTGATTCTATTTATGAAATAAAATACATTTTCTAAAAACTCGTGTTTTTTAAGAAATAATGTAAACCTTCTAGAAGCTGTGATTTTAAAAAACGGGGGAAGTAAGCTTTTCTTATTTCCAAACGCATGCACAAACTATAGAAAGTCGTTATGACGTAGAATGTGCATACTTTGGTGATTCCATTTTTGAAATAAAACATATTTTCTAAAAACTCGTGTTTTTTAAGAAATCGTGTAAACCTTCTAGAAGCTGTGATTTTAAAAAACTGGGGAAGTAAGCTTTTCTTATTTCCGGGCGCATGCGCAAACTATATAAAGTTGTTATGACGTAGAATGTGCATACTTTGTAGATTCCATTTATGAAATAAAACACATTTTCTAAAAACTCGTGTTCTTTACGAAATCGTGTAAACCTTCTAGAAGCTGTGATTTTAAAAAACGGTGGAAGTAAGCTTTTCTTATTTCCGGACGAATGCGCAAACTATAGAAAGTCGTTATGACGTAGAATGTGCATACTTTGTTGATTCCATTTATGAAATAAAACACATTTTCTAAAAGCTCGTGTTTTTTAAGAAATCATGTAAACCTTCTAGAAGCTGTGATTTTAAAAAACGGTGGAAGTAAGTTTTTCTTCTTTCCAAACGCATGCGCAAACTATAGAAAGTCGCTATGACATAGAATGTGCAGACTTTGTTGATTCCATTTATGAAATAAAACACATTTTCTAAAAACTCGTGTTTTTAAAGAAATCATGTAAACCTTCTAGAAGCTGTGATTTTAAAAAAAGGGGGAAGTAAGATTTTCTTATTTCCAAACGCATGCGCAAACTATTGAAAGTCGTTATGACGTGGAATGTGCATATTTTGTTGATTCCATTTATTTAATAAAACATATTTTCTAAAAACTCATGTTTTTTAAGAAATCATGCAAAACTCCTAGAATTTGTGATTTTAAAAAATGGGGAGGGGTTAGCTTTTCTTATTTCCGGACGCATGCACAAACTATAGAAAATCGTTATGACGTAGAATGTGCATAATTTGTTGATTCCATTTATGAAATAAAACACATTTTCTAAAAACTCGTGTTTTTTACGAAATCATGTAAACCTTCTAGAAGCTGTGATTTTAAAAAACGGTGGAAGCAAGCTTTTCTTATTTCCGGAGGAATGCGCAAACTATAGAAAGTTGTTATGACTTAGAATGTGCATACTTTGTTGATTCCATTTATGAAATAAAACACATTTTCTAAAAAGTCGTGTTTTTTAAGAAATCATGTAAACCTTCTAGAATCCATGATTTTAAAAAATGGGGGAAGTAAGCTTTTCTTATTTCCGGACGCATGCGCAAACTATAGAAAGTCGTTATGACGTAGAATGTGCATACTTTGTTGATTCTATTTATGAAATAAAACACATTTTCTAAAAACTCGTGTTTTTTAAGAAATCATGTAAACATTCTAGAAGCTGTGATTTTAAAAAACGGGGGAAGTAAGCTTTTCTTATTTCCAAACGCATGCGCAAACTATAGAAAGTCGTTATGACATAGAATGTGCATACTTTGTTGATTCCATTTATGAAATAAAACACATTTTCTAAAAACTCGTGTTTTTTAAGAAATCGTGTAAACCTTCTAGAAGCTGTGATTTTAAAAAACGGTCGAAGTAAGCTTTTCTTATTACCAAACGCATGCGCAAACTATAGAAAGTCGTTATGAAGTAGCATGTGCATACTTTGTTGATTCTATTTATGAAATAAAACACATTTTCTAAAAACTCGTGTTTTTTACGAAATCATGTAAATCTTCTAGAAGCTTTGATTTTAAAAGAAGGTGGAAGCAAGCTTTTCTTATTTCCGGACGAATCCACAAACGATAGAAAGTCGTTATGAAGTAGCATGTGCATACTTTGTTGATTCTATTTATGAAATAAAATACATTTTCTAAAAACTCGTGTTTTTTAAGAAATCATGTAAACCTTCTAGAAGCTGTGATTTTAAAAAACGGGGGAAGTAAGCTTTTCTTATTTCAAAACGCATGCGCAAACTATAGAAAGTCGTTATGACGTAGAATGTGCATACTTTGTTGATTCCATTTATGAAATAAAACATATTTTCTAAAAACTCGTGTTTTTTAAGAAATCGTGTAAACCTTCTAGAAGCTGTGATTTTAAAAAACTGGGGAAGTAAGCTTTTCTTATTTCCGGGCGCATGCGCAAACTATATAAAGTTGTTATGACGTAGAATGTGCATACTTTGTAGATTCCATTTATGAAATAAAACACTTTTTCTAAAAACTCGTGTTTTTTACGAAATCATGTAAACCTTCTAGAAGCTATGATTTTAAAAAACGGTGGAAGTAAGCTTTTCTTAATTCCGGACGATTGCGCAAACTATAGAAAGTCGTTATGACGTAGAATGTGCATACTTTGTTGATTCCATTTATGAAATAAAACACATTTTCTAAAAACTCGTGTTTTTTAAGAAATCATGTAAACCTTCTAGAAGCTGTGATTTTAAAAAATTGTGGAAGAAAGCTTTTCTTCTTTCCAAACGCATGCGCAAACTATAGAAAGTCGCTATGACATAGAATGTGCATACTTTGTTGATTCCATTTATGAAATAAAACACATTTTCTAAAAACTCGTGTCTTTTAAGAAATCATGTAAACCTTCTAGAAGCTGTGATTTTAAAAAAAGGGGGAAGTAAGCTTTTCTTATTTCCAAACGCATGCGCAAACTATTGAAAGTCGTTATGACGTGGAATGTGCATATTTTGTTGATTCCATTTATTTAATAAAAAACATTTTCTAAAACCTCATGTTTTTTAAGAAATCATGCAAAACTCCTAGAATCTGTGATTTTAAAAAACAGGGAGGGGTTAGCTTTTCTTATTTCCAGACGCATGCACAAACTATAGAAAATCGTTATGACGTAGAATGTGCATACTTTGTTGATTCCATTTATGAAATAAAACACATTTTCTAAAAACTCGTGTTTTTTACGAAATCATGTAAACCTTCTAGAAGCTGTCATTTTAAAAAACGGTGGAAGCAAGCTTTTCTTATTTCCGGATGAATGCGCAAACTATAGAAAGTTGTTATGACTTAGAATGTGCATACTTTTCTGATTCCATTTATGAAATAAAACACATTTTCTAAAAACTCGTGTTTTTTAAGAAATCATGTAAACCTTCTAGAATCCATGATTTTAAAAAATGGGGGAAGTAAGCTTTTCTTATTTCCGGACGCATGCGCAAACTATAGAAAGTCGTTATGACGTAGAATGTGCATACTTTGTTGATTCTATTTATGAAATAAAACACATTTTCTAAAAACTCGTGTTTTTTAAGAAATCATGTAAACCTTCTAGAAGCTGTGATTTTAAAAAGCGGGGGGAACGCATGCGCAAACTATAGAAAGTCGTTATGAGGTAAAATTTGCATAGTTTGTTGATTCTATTTATGAAATAAAACACATTTTCTAAAAACTCGTGTTTTTTCAGGAATCATGTAAGCCTTCTAGAAGCTGTGATTTTAAAAAATGGGGGAAGTAAGCTTTTCTTATTTCCGGACGCATGCGCAAACTATAGAAAGTCGTTATGACATAGAATGTGCATACTTTGTTGATTCCATTTATGAAATAAAACACATTTTCTAAAAACTCGTGTTTTTTAAGAAATCGTGTAAACCTACTAGAAGCTGTGATTTTAAAAAACGGTGGAAGTAAGCTTTTGTTATTACCAAACGCATGCGCAAACTATAGAAAGTCGTTATGACGTAGAATGTGCATACTTTGTTGATTCCATTTATGAAATAAAACACATTTTCTAAAAACTCGTGTTTTTTTAGAAATCATGTAAACCTTGTAGAAGCTGTGATTTTAAAAAACGGTGGAAGTAAGATTTTCTTATTTCCGGACGCATGCGCAAACTATAGAAAGTCGTTATGACATAGAATGTGCATACTTTGTTTATTCCATTTATGAAATAAAACACATTTTCCAAAAGCTCGTGTTTTTTAACAAATCATGTAAACCTTCTAGATGCTGTGATTTTAAAAAACGGGTGAAGTAAGCTTTTCTTATTTCCAAACGCATGCGCAAACTATAGAAAGTCGTTATGACGTAGAATGTGCATACTTTGTTGATTCCATTTATGAAATAAAACACATTTTCTAAAAACTCGTGTTTTTTGAGAAATCATGTAAACCTTCTAGAAGCTGTGATTTTAAAAAATGGGGGAAGTAAGCTTTTCTTATTTTCGGACGAATGCCCAAACTGTAGAAAGTCGTTATGACGTAGAATGTGCATACTTTGTTGATTCCATTTATGAAATAAAACACATTTTCTAAAAACTCCTGTTTTTTAAGAAGTCATTTAAACCTTCTAGAAGCTGTGATTTTAAAAAATGGAGGAAGTAAGCTTTTCTTATTTCCGGACACATGCGCAAACTATAGAAAGTCATTATGACATACAATGTGCATACTTTGTTGATTCCATTTATGAAATAAAACACATTTTCTAAAAACTCGTGTTTTTTAAGAAATCATGTAAACCTTCTAGAAGCTGTGATTTTAAAAAACGGGGGAAGTAAGCTTTTTTTTATTTCCAAACGCATGCGCAAACTATAGAAATTCGGTATGACGTAGAATGTGCATACCTTGTTGATTCCAATTATGAAATAAAACACATTTTCTAAAAACTCATGTTTTTTAAGAAATCATGTAAACCTTCTAGAAGCTGTGATTTTAAAAAACGGGGGAAGTAAGCTTTTCTTATTTCCAAACTCATGCACAAACTATAGAAAGTCGTTATGACGTAGAATGTGCATACTTTGTTGATTCCATTTATGAAATAAAACACATTTTCTAAAAACTCGTGTTTTTTAAGAAGTCATGTAAGCCTTCTAGAAGCTGTGATTTTAAAAAACGGGGGAAGTAAGCTTTTCTTATTTCCAAATGCATACGCAAACAATAGAAAGTCGTTATGAGGTAAAATGTGCATACTTTGTTGATTCCATTTATGAAATAAAACACATTTTCTAAAAACTCGTGTTTTTTCAGAAATCATGTAAGCCTTCTAGAAGCTGTGATTTTAAAAAATGGGGGAAGTAAGATTTTCTTATTTCCGGACGCATGCGCAAACTATAGAAAGTCGTTATGACATAGAATGTGCATACTTTGTTGATTCCATTTATGAAATAAAACACATTTTCTAAAAAACTCGTGTTTTTTAAGAAATCGTGTAAACCTTCTAGAAGCTGTGATTTTAAAAAACGGTGGAAGTAAGCTTTTATTATTACCAAACGCATGCGCAAACTATAGAAAGTCATTATGAAGTAGCATGTGCATACTTTGTTGATTCTATTTATGAAATAAAACACATTTTCTAAAAACTCGTATTTTTTAAGAAATCATGTAAACCTTCTAGAAGCTATGATTTTAAAAAATGGGGGAAGTAAGCTTTTCTTATTTCCGAACGCATGCCCAAACTATAGAAAGTCGTTATGACGTAGAATGTGCATACTTTGTTGATTCCATTTATGAAATAAAACACATTTTCTAAAAACTCGTGTTTTTTTAGAAATCATGTAAACCTTCTAGAAGCTGTGATTTTAAAAAACGGTGGAAGTAAACTTTTCTTATTTCCGGACGCATGCGCAAACTATAGAAGGTCGTTATGACGTAGAATGTGCATACTTTGTTGATTACATTTATGAAATAAAACACATTTTCTAAAAACTCGTGTTTTTTGAGAAATCATGTAAACCTTCTAGAAGCTGTGATTTTAAAAAATGGGGGAAGTAAGCTTTTATTATTTCCAAACGCATGCGCAAACTATAGAAAGTCGTTATGACGTAGAATGTGCATACTTTGTTGATTCCATTTATGAAATAAAACACATTTTCTAAAAACTCGTGTTTTTTGAGAAATCATGTAAACCTTCTAGAAGCTGTGATTTTATAAAACGGGGGAAGTAAGCTTTTCTTATTTCCGAACGAATGCGCAAACTGTAGAAAGTCGTTATGACGTAGAATGTGCATACTTTGTTGATTCCATTTATGAAATAAAATGCATTTTCTAAAAACTCGTGTTTTTTAAGAAATCATGTAAACCTTCTAGAAGCTGTGATTTTAAAAAACGGGGGAAGTAAGCTTTTCTTATTTCCAAACGCATACACAAACTATAGAAAGTCGTTATGACGTAGAATGTGCATACTTTGTTGATTTCATTTATGAAATAAAACACATTTTCTAAAAACTCGTGTTTTTTAAGAAATCATGTAAACCTTCTAAAAGCTGTGATTTAAAAAAACGGGGGAAGTAAGCTTTTCTTATTTCCGGACGAATGCGCAAACTGTAGAAAGTCGTTATGACGTAGAATGTGCATACTTTGTTGATTCCATTTATGAAATAAAACACATTTTCTAAAAACTCGTGTTTTTTAAGAAGTCATGTAAACCTTCTAGAAGCTGTGATTTTAAAAAATGGAGGAAGTAAGATATTCTTATTTGCGGACACATGTGCAAACTATAGAAAGTCGTTATGACATACAATGTGCATACTTTGTTGATTCCATTTATAAAATAAAACACATTTTCTAAAAACTCGTGTTTTTTAAGAAATCATGTAAACCTTCTAGAAGCTGTGATTTTAAAAAACGGGGGAAGTAAGCTTTTTTTTATTTCCAAACGCATGCGCAAACTATAGAAATTCGGTATGACGTAGAATGTGCATACTTTGTTGATTCCATTTATGAAATAAAACACATTTTCTAAAAACTCATGTTTTTTAAGAAATCATGTAAACCTTCTAGAAGCTGTGATTTGAAAAAACGGGGGAAGTAAGCTTTTCTTATTTCCAAACGCATGCACAAACTATAGAAAGTCGTTATGACGTAGAATGTGCATACTTTGTTGATTCCATTTATGAAATAAAACACATTTTCTAAAAACTCGTGTTTTTTAAGAAGTCATGTAAGCCTTCTAGAAGCTGTGATTATAAAAAACGGGGGAAGTAATCTTTTCTTATTTCCAAACGCATGCGCAAACTATAGAAAGTCGTTATGAGGTAAAATGTGCATACTTTGTTGATTCCATTTATGAAATAAAACACATTTTCTAAAAACTCGTGTTTTTTCAGAAATCATGTAAGCCTTCTAGAAGCTGTGATTTTAAAAAATGGGGGAAGTAAGCTTTTCTTATTTCCGGACGCATGTGCAAACTATAGAAATTCGTTATGACATAGAATGTGCATACTTTGTTGATTCCATTTATGAAATAAAACACATTTTCTAAAAAACTCGTGTTTTTTAAGAAATCGTGTAAACCTTCTAGAAGGTGTGATATTAAAAAACGGTGGAAGTAAGCTTTTATTATTACCAAACGCATGCGCAAACTATAGAAAGTCATTATGAAGTAGCATGTGCATACTTTGTTGATTCTATTTATGAAATAAAACACATTTTCTAAAAACTCGTGTTTTTTAAGAAATCATGTAAACCTTCTAGAAGCTGTGATTTTAAAAAATGGGGGAAGTAAGCTTTTCTTATTTCCGAACGCATGCACAAACTATAGAAAGTCGTTATGACGTAGAATGTGCATACTTTGTTGATTCCATTTATGAAATAAAACACATTTTCTAAAAACTCATGTTTTTTTAGAAATCATGTAAACCTTCTAGAAGCTGTGATTTTAAAAAACGGTGGAAGTAAGCTTTTCTTATTTCCGGACGCATGCGCAAACTATAGAAAGTCGTTATGACGTAGAATGTGCATACTTTGTTGATTCCATTTATGAAATAAAACACATTTTCTAAAAACTCGTGTTTTTTGAGAAATCACGTAAACCTTCTAGAAGCTGTGATTTTAAAAAATGTGGGAAGTAAGCTTTTATTATTTCCAAACGCATGCGCAAACTATAGAAAGTCGTTATGACGTAGAATGTGCATACTTTGTTGATTCCATTTATGAAATAAAACACATTTTCTAAAAACTCGTGTTTTTTGAGAAATCATGTAAACCTTCTAGAAGCTGTGATTTTAAAAAACGGGGGAAGTAAGCTTTTCTTATTTCCGAACGAATGCGCAAACTGTAGAAAGTCGTTATGACGTAGAATGTGCATACTTTGTTGATTCCATTTATGAAATAAAACACATTTTCTAAAAACTCGTGTTTTTTAACAAATCGTGTAAACCTTCTAGAAGTTGTGATTTTAAAAAACGGGGGAAGTAAGCCTTTCTTATTTCCAAACGCATGCGCAAACGATAGAAAGTCGTTATGACGTAGAATGTGCATACTTTGTTGATTCTATTTATGAAATAAAACACATTTTCTAAAAACTCGTGTTTTTTAACAAATCATGTAAACCTTCTAGAAGCTGTGATTTTAAAAAACGGGGGAAGTAAGCCTTTCTTATTTCCAAACGCATGCGCAAACTATAGAAAGTCGTTATGACGTAGAATGTGCATACTTTGTTGATTCCATTTATGAAATAAAACACATTTTCTAAAAACTCGTGTTTTTTGAGAAATCATGTAAACCTTCTAGAAGCTGTGATTTTAAAAAACGGGGGGAGTAAGCTTTTCTTATTTCCGGACGAATGCGCAAACTGTAGAAAGTCATTATGACGTAGAATGTGCATACTTTGTTGATTCCATTTATGAAATAAAACAAATTTTCTAAAAACTCGTGTTTTTTAAGAAGTCATGTAAACCTTGTAGAAGCTGTGATTTTAAAAAATGGAGGAAGTAAGATTTTCTTATTTCCGGACACATGTGCAAACTATAGAAAGTCGTTATGACATACAATGTGCATACTTTGTTGATTCCATTTATAAAATAAAACACATTTTCTAAAAACTCGTGTTTTTTACGAAATCATGTAAACCTTCTAGAAGCTGTGATTTTAAAAAATGGGGGAAGTAAGCTTTTTTTTATTTCCAAACGCATGCGCAAACTATAGAAAGTCGGTATGACGTAGAATGTGCATACTTTGTTGATTCCATTTATGAAATAAAACACATTTTCTAAAAACTCATGTTTTTTAAGAAATCATGTAAACCTTCTAGAAGCCGTGATTTTAAAAAACGGGGGAAGTAAGCTTTTCTTATTTCCAAACGCATGCACAAACTATAGAAAGTCGTTATGACGTAGAATGTGCATACTTTGTTGATTCCATTTATGAAATAAAACACATTTTCTAAAAACTCGTGTTTTTTAAGAAGTCATGTAAGCCTTCTAGAAGCTGTGATTTTAAAAAATGGGGGAAGTAAGCTTTTCTTATTTCCAAACGCATGCGCAAACTATAAAAAGTCGTTATGAGGTAAAATGTGCATACTTTGTTGATTCCATTTATGAAATAAAACACATTTTCTAAAAACTCGTGTTTTTTCAGAAATCATGTAAGCCTTCTAGAAGCTGTGATTTTAAAAAACGGGGGAAGTAAGCTTTTCTTATTTCCGGACGCATGCGCAAACTATAGAAAGTCGTTATGACATAGGATGTGCATACTTTGTTGATTCCATTTATGAAATAAAACACATTTTCTAAAAACTCGTGTTTTTTAAGAAATCGTGTAAACCTTCTAGAAGATGTGATTTTAAAAAACGGTGGAAGTAAGCTTTTATTATTACCAAACGCATGCGCAAACTATAGAAAGTCATTATGAAGTAGCATGTGCATACTTTGTTGATTCTATTTATGAAATAAAACATATTTTCTAAAAACTCGTGTTTTTTAAGAAATCATGTAAACCTTCTAGAAGCTGTGATTTTAAAAAATGGGGGAAGTAAGCTTTTCTTATTTCCAAACGCATGCGCAAACTATAGAAAGTCGTTTTGACGTAGAATGTGCATACTTTGTTGATTCCATTTATGAAATAAAACACATTTTCTAAAAACTCGTGTTTTTTAAGAAATCATGTAAACCTTCTAGAAGCTGTGATTTTAAAAAACGGTGGAAGTAAGCTTTTCTTATTTCCGGGCGCATGCGCAAACTATAGAAAGTCGTTATGACGTAGAATGTGCATACTTTGTTGATTCCATTTATGAAATAAAACACATTTTCTAAAAACTCGTGTTTTTTTAGAAATCATGTAAACCTTCTAGAAGCTGTGATTTTAAAAAACGGTGGAAGTAAGCTTTTCTTATTTCCGGACGCATCCGCAAACTATAGAAAGTCGTTATGACGTACAATGTGCATACTTTGTTGATTCCATTTATGAAATAAAACACATTTTCTAAAAACTCGTGTTTTTTGAGAAATCATGTAAACCTTCTAGAAGCTGTGATTTTAAAAAACGAGGGAAGTAAGCTTATCTTATTTCCGGACGAATGCGCAAACTATAGAAAGTCGTTGTGACGTAGAATTTGCATACTTTGTTGATTCCATTTATGAAATAAAACACATTTTCTAAAAACTCGTGTTTTTTAAGAAATTGTGTAAAGCTTCTAGAAGCTGTGATTTTAAAAAACGGTGGAAGTAAGCTTTTCTTATTTCCGGACGAATGCACAAACTATAGAAAGTCGTTGTGACGTAGAATTTGCATACTTTGTTGATTCCATTTATGAAATAAAACACAGTTTAAAAAAACTCGTGTTTTTTAACAAATCATGTGAACCTTCTAGAAGCTATGATTTTAAAAAACGGGGGAAGTAAGCTTTTTTTATTTCCAAACGCATGCGCAAATTATAGAGAGTCGTTATGACGTAGAATGTGCATACTTTGTAGATTCCATTTATGAAGTAAAACACATTTTCTAAAAACTCGTGTTTTTTACGAAATCATGTAAACCTTATAGAAGCTTTGATTTTAAAAAATGGTGGAAGCAAGCTTTTCTTATTTCCGGACGAATGCGCAAACTATAGAAAGTCGTTATGACTTATAATGTGCATACTTTGTTGATTCCATTTATGAAATAAAACACATTTTCTAAAAACTCGTGTTTTTTAAGAAATCATGTAAACCTTCTAGAAGCTGTGATTTTAAAAAACGGGGGAAGTAAGCTTTTCTTATTTCCGGACGCATGCGCAAACTATAGAAAGTCGTTATGACGTAGAATGTGCATACTTTGTAGATGCCATTCATGAAATAAAACACATTTTCTAAAAACTCGTGTTTTTTACGAAATCATGTAAACCTTCTAGAAGCTGTGATTTTAAAAAACAGTGGAAGTAAACTTTTCTTATTTCCGGACGCATGCGCAAACTATAGAAAGTCGTTATGACGTAGAATGTGCATACTTTGTTGATTCCATTTATGAAATAAAACAAATTTTCTAAGAACTCGTGTTTTTTGAGAAATCATGTAAACATTCTAGAAGCTGTGATTTTAAAAAATGGTGGAAGTAAGCTTTTCTTATTTCCGGACGCATGCGCAAACTATAGAAAGTCGTTATGATGTAGAATGTGCATACTTTGTAGATTCCATTTATGAAATAAAACACATTTTCTAAAAACTCATGTTTTTTACGAAATCATGTAAACCTTCTAGAAGCTGTGATTTTAAAAAACAGTGGAAATAAGCTTTTCTTATTTCCGGACGCATGTGCAAACTATAGAAAGTCGTTATGACGTAGAATGTGCATACTTTGTTGATTCCATTTATGAAATAAAACACATTTTCTAAAAACTCGTGTTTTTTAACAAATCATGTAAACCTTCTAGAAGCTGTGATTTTAAAAAACGGGGGAAGTAAGCCTTTCTTATTTCCAAACGCATGCGCAAACTATAGAAAGTCGATATGAGGTAGAATGTGCATACTTTGTTGATTCTATTTATGAAATAAAACACATTTTCTAAAAACTCGTGTTTTTTAACAAATCATGTAAACCTTCTAGAAGCTGTGATTTTAAAAAACGGGGGAAGTAAGCCTTTCTTATTTCCAAACGCATGCGCAAACTATAGAAAGTCGTTATGACGTAGAATGTGCATACTTTGTTGATTCTATTTATGAAATAAAAACACATTTTCTAAAAACTCGTGTTTTTTGAGAAATCATGTAAACCTTCTAGAAGCTGTGATTTTAAAAAACGGGGGAAGTAAGCCTTTCTTATTTCCAAACGCATGCGCAAACTATAGAAAGTCGTTATGACGTAGAATGTGCATACTTTATTGATTCCATTTATGAAATAAAACACATTTTCTAAAAACTCGTGTTTTTTGAGAAATCATGTAAACCTTCTAGAAGCTGTGATTTTAAAAAACGGGGGAAGTAAGCTTTTCTTATTTCCGGACGCATGCGCAAACTATAGAAGGTCGTTATGACGTAGAATGTGCATACTTTGTTGATTCCATTTATGAAATAAAACACATTTTTTAAAAACTCGTGTTTTTTAACAAATCATGTACACCTTCTAGAAGCTGTGATTTTAAAAAATGGGGGAAGTAAGCCTTTCTTATTTCCAAACGCATGCGCAAACTATAGAAAGTCGTTATGAGGTAGAATGTGCATACTTTGTTGATTCTATTTATGAAATAAAACACATTTTCTAAAAACTCGTGTTTTTTAACAAATCATGTAAACCTTCTAGAACCTGTGATTTTAAAAAACGGGGGAAGTAAGCCTTTCTTATTTCCAAACGCATTCGCAAACTATAGAAAGTCGTTATGACGTAGAATGTGCATACTTTGTTGATTCCATTTATGAAATAAAACACATTTTCTAAAAAGTCATGTTTTTTGAGAAATCATGTAAACCTTCTAGAAGCTGTGATTTTAAAAAACGGGGGAAGTAAGCTTTTCTTATTTCCGGACGCATGCGCAAAATATATAAAGTCATTATGATGTAGAATGTACATACTTTGTAGATTCCATTTATGAAATAAAACACATTTTCTAAAAACTCGTGTTTTTTACGAAATCATGTAAACCTTCTAGAAGCTGTGATTTTAAAAAACGGGGGAAGTAAGCTTTTCTTATTTCCGGACGCATGCACAAACTATAGAAAGTCGTTATGACGTAGAATGTGCATACTTTGTAGATGCCATTTATGAAATAAAACACATTTTCTAAAAACTCGTGTTTTTTACGAAATCATGTAAACCTTCTAGAAGCTGTGATTTTAAAAAATGGGGGAAGTAAGCTTTTCTTATTTCCGGACGAATGCGCAAACTATAGAAAGTCGTTATGTCCTAGAATGTGCATACTTTGTTGATTCCATTTATGAAATAAAACACATTTTCTAAAAACTCGTGTTTTTTGAGAAATCATGTAAACCTTCTAGAAGCTGTGATTTTAAAAAACGGGGGAAGTAAGCTTTTCTTATTTCCGGACGAATGCGCAAACTATAGAAAGTCGTTATGTCCTAGAATGTGCATACTTTGTTGATTCCATTTATGAAATAAAACACATTTTCTAAAAACTCGTGTTTTTTGAGAAATCATGTAAACCTTCTAGAAGCTGTGATTTTAAAAAACGGGGGAAGTAAGCTTTTCTTATTTCCGGACGAATGCGCAAACTATAGAAAGTCGTTATGACTTAGAATGTGCATACTTTGTTGATTCCATTTATGAAATAAAATACATTTTCTAAAAACTCGTGTTTTTTGAGAAATCATGTAAACCTTCTAGAAGCTGTGATTTTAAAAAACGTGGGAAGTAAGCTTTTCTTATTTCCGGACGCATGCGCAAACTATAGAAAGTCGTTATGACGTAGAATGTGCATACTTTGTAGATGCCATTTATGAAATAAAACACATTTTCTAAAAACTCGTGTTTTTTACGAAATCATGTAAACCTTCTAGACGCTGTGATTTTACAAAAACAGTGGAAGTAATCTTTTCTTATTTCAGGACGCATGCGCAAACTAAAGAAAGTCGTTATGACGTAGAATGTGCATACTTTGTTGATTCCATTTATGAAATAAAACACATTTTCTAAAAACTCGTGTTTTTTGAGAAATCATGTAAACCTTCTAGAAGCTGTGATTTTAAAAAACGGGGGAAGTAAGCTTTTCTTATTTCCGAACGAATGCGCAAACTGTAGAAAGTCGTTATGACGTAGAATGTGCATACTTTGTTGATTCCATTTATGAAATAAAACACATTTTCTAAAAACTCGTGTTTTTTAACAAATCATGTAAACCTTCTAGAAGTTGTGATTTTAAAAAACGGGGGAAGTAAGCCTTTCTTATTTCCAAACGCATGCGCAAACGATAGAAAGTCGTTATGACGTAGAATGTGCATACTTTGTTGATTCTATTTATGAAATAAAACACATTTTCTAAAAACTCGTGTTTTTTAAGAAATCATGTAAACCTTCTAGAAGCTGTGATTTTAAAAAATGGGGGAAGTAAGCTTTTTTTTATTTCCAAACGCATGCGCAAACTATAGAAAGTCGGTATGACGTAGAATGTGCATACTTTGTTGATTCCATTTATGAAATAAAACACATTTTCTAAAAACTCATGTTTTTTAAGAAATCATGTAAACCTTCTAGAAGCCGTGATTTTAAAAAACGGGGGAAGTAAGCTTTTCTTATTTCCAAACGCATGCACAAACTATAGAAAGTCGTTATGACGTAGAATGTGCATACTTTGTTGATTCCATTTATGAAATAAAACACATTTTCTAAAAACTCGTGTTTTTTAAGAAGTCATGTAAGCCTTCTAGAAGCTGTGATTTTAAAAAATGGGGGAAGTAAGCTTTTCTTATTTCCAAACGCATGCGCAAACTATAAAAAGTCGTTATGAGGTAAAATGTGCATACTTTGTTGATTCCATTTATGAAATAAAACACATTTTCTAAAAACTCGTGTTTTTTCAGAAATCATGTAAGCCTTCTAGAAGCTGTGATTTTAAAAAACGGGGGAAGTAAGCTTTTCTTATTTCCGGACGCATGCGCAAACTATAGAAAGTCGTTATGACATAGGATGTGCATACTTTGTTGATTCCATTTATGAAATAAAACACATTTTCTAAAAACTCGTGTTTTTTAAGAAATCGTGTAAACCTTCTAGAAGCTGTGATTTTAAAAAACGGTGGAAGTAAGCTTTTATTATTACCAAACGCATGCGCAAACTATAGAAAGTCATTATGAAGTAGCATGTGCATACTTTGTTGATTCTATTTATCAAATAAAACATATTTTCTAAAAACTCGTGTTTTTTAAGAAATCATGTAAACCTTCTAGAAGCTGTGATTTTAAAAAATGGGGGAAGTAAGCTTTTCTTATTTCCAAACGCATGCGCAAACTATAAAAAGTCGTTATGACGTAGAATGTGCATACTTTGTTGATTCCATTTATGAAATAAAACACATTTTCTAAAAACTCGTGTTTTTTTAGAAATCATGTAAACCTTCTAGAAGCTGTGATTTTAAAAAACGGTGGAAGTAAGCTTTTCTTATTTCCGGGCGCATGCGCAAACTATAGAAAGTCGTTATGACGTAGAATGTGCATACTTTGTTGATTCCATTTATGAAATAAAACACATTTTCTAAAAACTCGTGTTTTTTTAGAAATCATGTAAACCTTCTAGAAGCTGTGATTTTAAAAAACGGTGGAAGTAAGCTTTTCTTATTTCCGGACGCATGCGCAAACTATAGAAAGTCGTTATGACGTAGAATGTGCATACTTTGTTGATTCCATTTATGAAATAAAACATATTTTCTAAGAACTCGTGTTTTTTGAGAAATCATGTAAACCTTCTAGAAGCTGTGATTTTAAAAAATGGTGGAAGTAAGCTTTTCTTATTTCCGGACGCATGCGCAAACTATAGAAAGTCGTTATGATGTAGAATGTGCATACTTTGTAGATTCCATTTATGAAATAAAACACATTTTCTAAAAACTCATGTTTTTTACGAAATCATGTAAACCTTCTAGAAGCTGTGATTTTAAAAAACAGTGGAAGTAAGCTTTTCTTATTTCCGGACGCATGTGCAAACTATAGAAAGTCGTTATGACGTAGAATGTGCATACTTTGTTGATTCCATTTATGAAATAAAACACATTTTCTAAAAACTCGTGTTTTTTAACAAATCATGTAAACCTTCTAGAAGCTGTGATTTTAAAAAACGGGGGAAGTAAGCCTTTCTTATTTCCAAACGCATGCGCAAACTATAGAAAGTCGTTATGAGGTAGAATGTGCATACTTTGTTGATTCTATTTATGAAATAAAACACATTTTCTAAAAACTCGTGTTTTTTAACAAATCATGTAAACCTTCTAGAAGCTGTGATTTTAAAAAACGGGAGAAGTAAGCCTTTCTTATTTCCAAACGCATGCGCAAACTATAGAAAGTCGTTATGACATAGGATGTGCATACTTTGTTGATTCTATTTATGAAATAAAACACATTTTCTAAAAACTCGTGTTTTTTGAGAAATCATGTAAACCTTCTAGAAGCTGTGATTTTAAAAAACGGGGGAAGTAAGCTTTTCTTATTTCCGGACGCATGCGCAAACTATAGAAGGTCGTTATGACGTAGAATGTGCATACTTTGTTGATAATATTTATGAAATAAAACACATTTTCTAAAAACTCGTGTTTTTTAACAAATCATGTACACCTTCTAGAAGCTGTGATTTTAAAAAATGGGGGAAGTAAGCCTTTCTTATTTCCAAACGCATGCGCAAACTATAGAAAGTCGTTATGAGGTAGAATGTGCATACTTTGTTGATTCTATTTATGAAATAAAACACATTTTCTAAAAACTCGTGTTTTTTAACAAATCATGTAAACCTTCTAGAAGCTGTGATTTTAAAAAACGGGGGAAGTAAGCCTTTCTTATTTCCAAACGCATGCGCAAACTATAGAAAGTCGTTATGACGTAGAATGTGCATACTTTGTTGATTCCATTTATGAAATAAAACACATTTTCTAAAAAGTCATGTTTTTTGAGAAATCATGTAAACCTTCTAGAAGCTGTGATTTTAAAAAACGGGGGAAGTAAGCTTTTCTTATTTCCGGACGCATGCGCAAAATATATAATGTCATTATGACGTAGAATGTACATACTTTGTAGATTCCATTTATGAAATAAAACACATTTTCTAAAAACTCGTGTTTTTTACGAAATCATGTAAACCTTCTAGAAGCTGTGATTTTAAAAAACGGGGGAAGTAAGCTTTTCTTATTTCCGGACGCATGCGCAAACTATAGAAAGTCGTTATGACGTAGAATGTGCATACTTTGTAGATGCCATTTATGAAATAAAACACATTTTCTAAAAACTCGTGTTTTTTACGAAATCATGTAAACCTTCTAGAAGCTGTGATTTTAAAAAACGGGGGAAGTAAGCTTTTCTTATTTCCGGACGAATGCGCAAACTATAGAAAGTCGTTATGTCCTAGAATGTGCATACTTTGTTGATTCCATTTATGAAATAAAACACATTTTCTAAAAACTCGTGTTTTTTGAGAAATCATGTAAACCTTCTAGAAGCTGTGATTTTAAAAAACGGGGGAAGTAAGCTTTTCTTATTTCCGGACGAATGCGCAAACTATAGAAAGTCGTTATGACTTAGAATGTGCATACTTTGTTGATTCCATTTATGAAATAAAATACATTTTCTAAAAACTCGTGTTTTTTGAGAAATCATGTAAACCTTCTAGAAGCTGTGATTTTAAAAAACGTGGGAAGTAAGCTTTTCTTATTTCCGGACGCATGCGCAAACTATAGAAAGTCGTTATGACGTAGAATGTGCATACTTTGTAGATGCCATTTATGAAATAAAACACATTTTCTAAAAACTCGTGTTTTTTACGAAATCATGTAAACCTTCTAGAAGCTGTGATTTTAAAAAACAGTGGAAGTAAGCTTTTCTTATTTCAGGACGCATGCGCAAACTAAAGAAAGTCGTTATGACGTAGAATGTGCATACTTTGTTGATTCCATTTATGAAATAAAACACATTTTCTAAAAACTCGTGTTTTTTGAGAAATCATGTAAACCTTCTAGAAGCTGTGATTTTAAAAAACGGTGGAAGTAAGCTTTTCTTATTTCCAGACGCATGCGCAAACTATAGAAAGTCGTTATGACGTAGAATGTGCATACTTTGTTGATTCTATTTATGAAATAAAACACATTTTCTAAAAACTCGTGTTTTTTAACAAATCATGTAAACCTTCTAGAAGCTGTCATTTTAAAAAACGGGGGAAGTAAGCCTTTCTTATTTCCAAACTAATGCGCAAACTATAGAAAGTCGTTATGGCGTAGAATGTGCATACTTTGTTGATTCCATTTATGAAATAAAACACATTTTCTAAAAACTCGTGTTTTTTACGAAATCATGTAAACCTTCTAGAAGCTGTGATTTTAAAAAATGGGGGAAGTAAGCTTTTCTTATTTCCGGACGCATGCGCAAACTATAGAAAGTCGTTATGACGTAGAATGTGCATACTTTGTAGATGCCATTTATGAAATAAAACACATTTTCTAAAAACTCGTGTTTTTTACGAAATCATGTAAACCTTCTAGAAGCTGTGATTTTAAAAAACGGTGGAAGTAAGCTTTTATTATTTCCGGACGAATGCGCAAACTATAGAAAGTCGTTATGATGTAGAATGTGCATACTTTGTTGATTCCATTTATGAAATAAAACACATTTTCTAAAAACTCGTGTTTTTTAAGAAATCGTGTAAACCTTCTAGAAGCTGTGATTTAAAAAAACGGTGGAAGTAAGCTTTTCTTATTTCCGGATGAATGCGCACACTATAGAAAGTCGTTATGACGTAGAATTTGCATACTTTGTTGATTCCATTTATGAAATAAAACACAGTTTCCAAAAACTCGTGTTTTTTAACAAATCATGTAAACCTTCTAGAAGCCGTGATTTTAAAAAATGGGGGAAGTAAGCTTTTTTTATTTCCAAACGCATGCGCAAATTATAGAGAGTCGTTATGACGTAGAATGTGCATACTTTGTAGATTCCGTTTATGAAATAAAACACATTTTCTAAAAACTCGTGTTTTTTACGAAATCATGTAAACCTTATAGAAGCTTTGATTTTAAAAAATGGTGGAAGCAAGCTTTTCTTATTTCCGGAGGAATGCGCAAACTATAGAAAGTCGTTATGACTTAGAATGTGCATACTTTGTTGATTCCATTTATGAAATAAAACACATTTTCTAAAAACTCGTGTTTTTTAAGAAATCATGTAAACCTTCTAGAAGCTGTGATTTTAAAAAACGGGGGAAGTAAGCTTTTCTTATTTTCGGACGCATGCGCAAACTATAGAAACTCGTTATGACGTAGAATGTGCATACTTTGTAGATGCCATTTATGAAATAAAACACATTTTCTAAAAACTCGTGTTTTTTACGAAATCATGTAATCCTTCTAGAAGTTGTGATTTTAAAAAACAGTGGAAGTAAGCTTTTCTTATTTTCGGACGCATGCGCAAACTATAGAAAGTCGTTATGACGTAGAATGTGCATACTTTGTTGATTCCATTTATGAAATAAAACACATTTTCTAAAAACTCGTGTTTTTTGAGAAATCATGTAAACCTTCTAGAAGCTGTGATTTTAAAAAACGGTGGAAGTAAGCTTTTCTTATTTCCGGACGCATGCGCAAACTATAGAAATTCGTTATGACGTAGAATGTGCATACTTTGTAGATTCCATTTATGAAATAAAACACATTTTCTAAAAACTCATGTTTTTTACGAAATCATGTAAACCTTCTAGAAGCTGTGATTTTAAAAAACAGTGGAAGTAAGCTTTTCTTAGTTTCGGACGCATGCGCAAACTATAGAAAGTCGTTATGACGTAGAATGTGCATACTTTGTTGATTCCATTTATGAAATAAAACACATTTTCCAAAAACTCGTGTTTTTTAAGAAATCATGTAAACCTTCTAGAAGCTGTGATTTTAAAAAACGGGGGAAGTAATCTTTTCTTATTTCCAAACGCATGCGCAAACTATAGAAAGTCGTTATGACGTGGAATGTGCATACTTTATTGATTCCATTTATCAAATAAAACACATTTTCTAAAAACTCGTGTTTTTTAAGAAATCATGTAAACCTTCTAGAAGCTGTGATCTTAAAAAACGGGGGAAGTAAGCTTTTCGTATTTTAGGACGCATGCGCAAACTATAGAAAGTCGTTATGACGTAGAATGTGCATACTTTGTAGATTCCATTTTTGAAATAAAACACATTTTCTAAAAACTCGTGTTTTTTACGAAATCATGTAAACCTTCTAGAAGCTGTGATTTTAAAAACCAGTGGAAGTAAGCTTTTCTTATTTCCGGACGCATGCGCAAACTATACAAAGTCGTTATGACTTAGAATGTGCATACTTTGTTGATTCCATTTATGAAATAAAACACATTTTCTAAAAACTCGTTTTTTTAACGAAATCATGTAAACCTTCTAGAAGCTGTGATTTTAAAAAACGGTGGAAAGTAAGCTTTTCTTATTTCCAAACGAATGCGCAAACTATAGAAAGTCGTAATGACGTAGAATGTGCATACTTTGTTGATTCCATTTATGAAATAAAACACATTTCCTAAAAACTCGTGTTTTTTAAGAAATCATGTAAACCTTCTAGAAGTTGTGATTTTAAAAAACGGGGGAAGTAAGCTTTCCTTATTTCAGGATGCATGCGCAAACTATAGAAAGTCGTTATGAAGTAGAATGTGCATACTTTGTTGATTCCATTTATGAAATAAAACACAATTTCTAAAAACTCGTGTTTTTTAAGAAATCATGTAAACCTTCTAGAAGCTGTGATTTTAAAAAACGGTGTAAGTAATATTTTCTTATTTCCGGACGAATGCGCAAACTATAGAAAGTCGTTATGAAGCAGAATGTGCATACTTTGTAGATTCCATTTATGAAATAAAACACATTTTCTAAAAACCCGTGTTTTTTACGAAATCATGTAAACCTTCTAGAAGCTTTGATTTTAAAAAACGGTGGAAGCAAGCTTTTCTTTTTTCCGGACAAATGTGCAAACTATAGAAAGTCGTTATGACTTAGAATGTGCATACTTTGTTGATTCCATTTATGAAATAAAACACATTTTCTAAAAACTCGTGTTTTTTAAGAAATCATGTAAACCTTCTAGAAGCTGTGATTTTAAAAAACGGTGGAAGTAAGCCTTTCTTATTTCCGGACGCATGCGCAAACTATAGAAAGTCATTATGACGTAGAATGTGCATACTTTGTTGATTCCATTTATGAAATGAAACACATTTTCTAGAAACTCATGTTTTTTAAGAAATCATGTAAACCTTCTAAAAGCTGTGATTTTAAAAAACGGGGGAAGTAAGCGTTTCTTATTTCCAGACGCATGCGCAAACTATAGAAAGTCGTTATGACGTAGAAAGTGCATACTTTGTTGATTCCATTTATGAAATAATACACATTCTCTAAACACTCGTGTTTTTTAAGAAATCATGTAAACCTTCTAGAATCTGTGATTTTAAAAATTGGTGGAAGTAAGCTTTTCTTATTTCTGGACGCACGCGCAAACTATAGAAAGTCGTTATGACGTAGAATGTGTATACTTTGTTGATTCCATTTATGAAATAAAACACATTTTCTAAAAACTCGTGGTTTTTAAGAAATCATGTAAACCTTCTAGAATCTGTGATTTTAAAAAATGGTGGAAGTAAGCTTTTCTTATTTCTGAACGCATGCGCAAACTATAGAAAGTCATTATGACGTAGAATGTGCATACTTTGTTGATTCTATTTATGAAATAAAACACATTTTCTAAAAACTTGTGTTTTTTACGAAATCATGTAAACCTTCTAGAAGCTGTGATTTCAAAAAACGGTGGAAGTAAGCTTTTCTTATTTCCGGACGCATGTGCAAACTCTAGAAAGTCGTTATGACATAGAATGTGATACTTTCTTGATTCCATTTATGAAATAAAACACATTTTCTAAAAACTCGTGTTTTTTAAGAAATCGTGTAAACCTTCTAGAAGCTGTGATTTTAAAAAACGGGGGAAGTAAGCCTTTCTTATTTCCAAACGCATGCGCAAACTATAGAAAGTCGTTATGACGTAGAATGTGCATACTTTGTTGATTCTATTTATGAAATAAAAACACATTTTCTAAAAACTCGTGTTTTTTAGCAAATCATGTAAACCTTCTAGAAGCTGTGATTTTAAAAAACGGGGGAAGTAAGCCTTTCTTATTTCCAAACGCATGCGCAAACTATAGAAAGTCGTTATGACGTAGAATGTGCATACTTTGTTGATTCCATTTATGAAATAAAACACATTTTCTAAAAACTTGTGTTTTTTGAGAAATCATGTAAACCTTCTAGAAGCTGTGATTTTAAAAAACGGGGGAAGTAAGCTTTTCTTATTTCCGGACGCATGCGCAAACTATAGAAAGTCGTTATGACGTAGAATGTGCATACTTTGTTGATTCCATTTATGAAATAAAACACATTTTCTAAAAATTCGTGTTTTTTAACAAATCATGTAAACCTTCTAGAAGCTGTGATTTTAAAAAACGGGGGAAGTAAGCCTTTCTTATTTCCAAACGAATGCGCAAACTATAGAAAGTCGTTATGAGGTAGAATGTGTATACTTTGTTGATTCTATTTATGAAATAAAACACATTTTCTAAAAACTCGTGTTTTTTAACAAATCATGTAAACCTTCTAGAAGCTGTGATTTTAAAAAACGGGAGAAGTAAGCCTTTCTTATTTCCAAACGCATGCGCAAACTATAGAAAGTCGTTATGACGTAGAATGTGCATACTTTGTTGATTCCATTTATGAAATAAAACACATTTTCTAAAAAGTCATGTTTTTTGAGAAATCATGTAAACCTTCTAGAAGCTGTGATTTTAAAAAACAGGGGAAGTAAGCTTTTCTTATTTCCGGACGCATGCGCAAACTATATAAAGTCATTATGACGTAGAATGTACATACTTTGTGGATTCCATTTATGAAATAAAACACATTTTCTAAAAACTCGTGTTTTTTACGAAATCATGTAAACCTTCTAGAAGCTGTGATTTTAAAAAACGGGGGAAGTAAGCTTTTCTTATTTCCGGACGCTTGCGCAAACTATAGAAAGTCGTTATGACGTAGAATGTGCATACTTTGTAGATGCCATTTATGCAATAAAACACATTTTCTAAAAACTCGTTGTTTTTACGAAATCATGTAAACCTTCTAGAAGCTGTGATTTTAAAAAACAGGGGAAGTAAGCTTTTCTTATTTCCGGACGCATGCGCAAACTATATAAAGTCATTATGACGTAGAATGTACATACTTTGTGGATTCCATTTATGAAATAAAACACATTTTCTAAAAACTCGTGTTTTTTACGAAATCATGTAAACCTTCTAGAAGCTGTGATTTTAAAAAACGGGAGAAGTAAGCCTTTCTTATTTCCAAACGCATGCGCAAACTATAGAAAGTCGTTATGACGTAGAATGTGCATACTTTGTTGATTCCATTTATGAAATAAAACACATTTTCTAAAAAGTCATGTTTTTTGAGAAATCATGTAAACCTTCTAGAAGCTGTGATTTTAAAAAACAGGGGAAGTAAGCTTTTCTTATTTCCGGACACATGCGCAAACTATATAAAGTCATTATGACGTAGAATGTACATACTTTGTGGATTCCATTTATGAAATAAAACACATTTTCTAAAAACTCGTGTTTTTTACGAAATCATGTAAACCTTCTAGAAGCTGTGATTTTAAAAAACAGGGGAAGTAAGCTTTTCTTATTTCCGGACGCTTGCGCAAACTATAGAAATTCATTATGACGTAGAATGTGCATACTTTGTAGATTCCATTTATGAAATAAAACACATTTTCTAAAAACTCGTGTTTTTTACGAAATCATGTAAACCTTCTAGAAGCTGTGATTTAAAAAAACAGTGGAAGTAAACTTTTCTTATTTCAGGACGCATGCGCAAACTATAGAAAGTCGTTATGACGTAGAATGTGCATACTTTGTTGATTCCATTTATGAAATAAAACACATTTTCTAAAAACTCGTGTTTTTTGAGAAATCATGTAAACCTTCTAGAAGCTGTGATTTTAAAAAACGGTGGAAGTAAGCTTTTCTTATTTCCGGACGCATGCGCAAACTATAGAAATTCGTTATGACGTAGAATGTGCATACTTTGTTGATTCTATTTATGAAATAAAACACATTTTCTAAAAACTCGTGTTTTTTAACAAATCATGTAAACCTTCTAGAAGCTGTGATTTTAAAAAATGGGGGAAGTAAGCCTTTCTTATTTCCAAACTAATGCGCAAACTATAGAAAGTCGTTATGACGTAGAATGTGCATACTTTGTTGATTCCATTTATGAAATAAAACACATTTTCTAAAAACTCGTGTTTTTTGAGAAATCATGTAAACCTTCTAGAAGCTGTGATTTTGAAAAATGGGGGAAGTAAGCCTTTCTTATTTCCAAACTAATGCGCAAACTATAGAAAGTCGTTATGACGTAGAATGTGCATACTTTGTAGATTCCATTTATAAAATAAAACACATTTTCTAAAAACTCGTGTTTTTTACGAAATCATGTAAACCTTCTAGAAGCTGTGATTTTAAAAAACGGTGGAAGTAAGCTTTTATTATTTCCGAATGAATGCGCAAACTATAGAAAGTCGTTATGATGTAGAATGTGCATACTTTGTTGATTCCATTTATGAAATAAAACACATTTTCTAAAAACTCGTGTTTTTTAAGAAATCGTGTAAACCTTCGAGAAGCTGTGATTTTAAAAAACGGTGGAAGTAAGCTTTTCTTATTTCCGGATGAATGCGCACACTATAGAAAGTCGTTACGACGTAGAATTTGCATACTTTGTTGATTCCATTTATGAAATAAAACACAGTTTCCAAAAACTCGTGTTTTTTAACAAATCATGTAAACCTTCTAGAAGCCGTGATTTTAAAAAATGGGGGAAGTAAGCTTTTTTTATTTCCAAACGCATGCGCAAATTATAGAGAGTCGTTATGATGTAGAATGTGCATACTTTGTAGATGCCATTTATGAAATAAAACACATTTTCTAAAAACTCGTGTTTTTTACGAAATCATGTAATCCTTCTAGAAGCTGTGATTTTAAAAAACAGTGGAAGTAAGCTTTTCTTATTTCCGGACGCATGCGCAAACTATAGAAAGTCGTTATGACGTAGAATGTGCATACTTTGTTGATTCCATTTATGAAATAAAACACATTTTCTAAAAACTCGTGTTTTTTGAGAAATCATGTAAACCTTCTAGAAGCTGTGATTTTAAAAAACGGTGGAAGTAAGCTTTTCTTAAACCTTCTAGAAGCTGTGATTTTAAAAAACGGTGGAAGTAAGCTTTTCTTATTTCCGTACGCATGCGCAAACTATAGAAAGTCATTATGTCGTAGAATGTGCATACTTTGTAGATTCCATTTATGAAATAAAACACATTTTCTAAAAACTCATGTTTTTTACGAAATCATGTAAACCTTCTAGAAGCTGTGATTTTAAAAAACAGTGGAAGTAAGCTTTTCTTATTTCCGGACGCATGCGCAAACTATAGAAACTCGTTATGACGTAGAATGTGCATACTTTGTTGATTCCCTTTATGAAATAAAACACATTTTCTAAAAACTCGTGTTTTTTAAGAAATCATGTAAACCTTCTAGAAGCTGTGATTTTAAAAAACGGGGGAGGTAAGCTTTTCTTATTTCCGGACGAATGGCAAACTATAGAAAGTCGTTATGACATAGAATATGCATACTTTGTTGATTCCATTTGTGAAATAAAACACATTTTCTAAAAACTCGTGTTTTTTAAGAAATCGTGTAAACCTTCTAGAAGCTATGATTTTAAAAAATGGTGGAAGTAAGCTTTTCTTATTTTTGGACGCATGCGCAAACTATAGAAAGTCGTTATGACGTAGAATGTGCATACTTTGTTGATTCCATTTATGAAATAAAACACATTTTCTAAAAACTCGTGTTTTTTACGAAATCATGTAAACCTTCTAGAAGCTGTGATTTTAAAAAACAGTGGAAGTAAGCTTTTCTTATTTCAGGATGCATGCGCAAACTATAGAAAGTCGTTATGACGTAGAATGTGCATACTTTGTAGATTCCATTTATGAAATAAAACACATTTTCTAAAAACTCGTGTTTTTTACGAAATCATGTAAACCTTCTAGAAGCTGTGATTTTAAAAAACAGTGGAAGTAAGCTTTTCTTATTTCCGGACGCATGCGCAAACTATAGAAAGTCGTTATGATGTAGAATGTGCATACTTTGTTGATTCCATTTATGAAATAAAACACATTTTCTAAAAACTCGTGTTTTTTACGAAATCATGTAAACCTTCTAGAAGCTGTGATTTTAAAAACCAGTGGAAGTAAGCTTTTCTTATTTCCGGACGCATGCGCAAACTATAGAAAGTCGTTATGACTTAGAATGTGCATACTTTGTTGATTCCATTTATGAAATAAAACACATTTTCTAAAAACTCGTGTTTTTTACGAAATCATGTAAACCTTCTAGAAGCTGTGATTTAAAAAAACGGTGGAAGTAATCTTTTCTTATTTCCGGACACATGCGCAAACTATAGAAAGTCGTTATGACGTAGAATGTGCATACTTTGTTGATTCTATTTATGAAATAAATTTTTTTTTCTAAAAACTCATGTTTTTTAACAAATCATGTAAACCTTCTAGAAGCTGTGATTTTAAAAAACGGGGGAAGTAAGCCTTTCTTATTTCCAAACGCATGCGCAAACTATAGAAAGTCGTTATGACGTAGAATGTGCATACTTTGTTGATTCCATTTATGAAATAAAACACATTTTCTAAAAACTCGTGTTTTTTGAGAAATCATGTAAACCTTCTAGAAGCTGTGATTTTAAAAAACGGGGGAAGTAAGCTTTTCTTATTTCCGGACGAATGCGCAAACTATAGAAAGTCATTGTGACGTAGAATTTGCATACTTTGTTGATTCCATTTATGAAATAAAACACATTTTCTAAAAACTCGTGTTTTTTAAGAAATCGTGTCAACCTTCTAGAAGCTGTGATTTTAAAAAACGGGGGAAGTAAGCTTTTCTTATTTCCGGACACATGCGCAAACTATAGAAATTCGTTGTGACGTAGAATTTGCATACTTTGTTGGTTCCATTTATAAAATAAAATACCGTTTCCAAAAACTCGTGTTTTTTAAAAAATCATGTAAACCTTCTAGAAGCTGTGATTTTAAAAAACGGGGGAAGTAAGCTTTTCTTATTTCCGAACGCATGCGCAAACTATAGAAAGTCGTTATGAGGTAAAATGTGCATACTTTGTTGATTCCATTTATGAAATAAAACACATTTTCTAAAAACTCGTGTTTTTTCAGAAATCATGTAAGCCTTCTAGAAGTTGTGATTTTAAAAAACGGGGAAGTAAGCTTTTCTTATTTCCGGACGCATGCGCAAACTATAGAAAGTCGTTATGACATAGAATGTGCATACTTTGTTGATTCCATTTATGAAATAAAACACATTTTCTAAAAGCTCGTGTTTTTTAAGAAATCATGTAAACCTTCTAGAAGCTGTGATTTTAAAAAACGGTGGAAGTAAGCTTTTCTTCTTTCCAAACGCATGCGCAAACTATAGAAAGTCGCTATGACATAGAATGTGCAGACTTTCTTGATTCCATTTATGAAATAAAACACATTTTCTAAAAACTCGTGTTTTTTAAGAAATCATGTAAACCTTCTAGAAGATGTGATTTTAAAAAAAGGGGGAAGTAAGATTTTCTTATTTCCAAACGCATGCGCAAACTATTGAAAGTCGTTATGACGTGGAATGTGCATATTTTGTTGATTCCATTTATTTAATAAAACACATTTTCTAAAAACTCATGTTTTTTAAGAAATCATGCAAAACTCCTAGAATTTGTGATTTTAAAAAACGGGGAGGGGTTAGCTTTTCTTATTTCCGGACGCATGCACAAACTATAGAAAATCGTTATGACGTAGAATGTGCATAATTTGTTGATTCCATTTATGAAATAAAACACATTTTCTAAAAACTCGTGTTTTTTACGAAATCATGTAAACCTTCTAGAAGCTGTGATTTTAAAAAACGGTGGAAGCAAGCTTTTCTTATTTCCGGAGGAATGCGCAAACTATAGAAAGTTGTTATGACTTAGAATGTGCATACTTTGTTGATTCCATTTATGAAATAAAACACATTTTCTAAAAACTCGTGTTTTTTAAGAAATCATGTAAACCTTCTAGAATCCATGATTTTAAAAAATGGGGGGAAGTAAGCTTTTCTTATTTCAAAACGCATGCGCAAACTATAGAAAGTTGTTATGACGTAGAATGTGCATACTTTGTTGATTCCATTTATGAAATAAAACACATTTTCTAAAAACTCGTGTTTTTTAAGAAATCATGTAAACATTCTAGAAGCTGTGATTTTAAAAAACGGGGGAAGTAAGCTTTTCTTATTTCCAAACGCATGCGCAAACTATAGAAAGTCGTTATGACATAGAATGTGCATACTTTGTTGATTCCATTTATGAAATAAAACACATTTTCTAAAAACTCATAATTTTTAAGAAATCGTGTAAACCTTCTAGAAGCTGTGATTTTAAAAAACGGTGGAAGTAAGCTTTTCTTATTACCAAACGCATGCGCAAACTATAGAAAGTCGTTATGAGGTAGCATGTGCATACTTTGTTGATTCTATTTATGAAATAAAACACATTTTCTAAAAACTCGTGTTTTTTAAGAAATCATGTAAACCTTCTAGAAGCTGTGATTTTAAAAAACGGGGGAAGTAAGCTTTTCTTATTTCAAAACGCATGCGCAAACTATAGAAAGTCGTTATGACGTAGAATGTGCATACTTTGTTGATTCCATTTATGAAATAAAACATATTTTCTAAAAACTCGTGTTTTTTAAGAAATTGTGTAAACCTTCTAGATGCTGTGATTTTAAAAAACTGGGGAAGTAAGCTTTTCTTATTTCCGGGCGCATGCGCAAACTATATAAAGTTGTTATGACGTAGAATGTGCATACTTTGTAGATTCCATTTATGAAATAAAACACTTTTTCTAAAAACTCGTGTTTTTTACGAAATCATGTAAACCTTCTAGAAGCTGTGATTTTAAAAAACGGTGGAAGTAAGCTTTTCTTAATTCCGGACGATTGCGCAAACTATAGAAAGTCGTTATGACGTAGAATGTGCATACTTTGTTGATTCCATTTATGAAATAAAACACATTTTCTAAAAACTCGTGTTTTTTAAGAAATCATGTAAACCTTCTAGAAGCTGTGATTTTAAAAAACTGTGGAAGAAAGCTTTTCTTCTTTCCAAACGCATGCGCAAACTATAGAAAGTCGCTATGACATAGAATTCACATACTTTGTTGATTCCATTTATGAAATAAAACACATTTTCTAAAAACTCGTGCCTTTTAAGAAATCATGTAAACCTTCTAAAAGCTGTGATTTTAAAAAAAGGGGGAAGTAAGCTTTTCTTATTTCCAAACGCATGCGCAAACTATTGAAAGTCGTTATGACGTGGAATGTTCATATTTTGTTGATTCCATTTATTTAATAAAAAACATTTTCTAAAAACTCATGTTTTTTAAGAAATCATGCAAAACTCCTAGAATCTGTGATTTTAAAAAACGGGGAGGGGTTAGCTTTTCTTATTTCCAGACGCATGCACAAACTATAGAAAATCGTTATGACGTAGAATGTGCATACTTTGTTGATTCCATTTATGAAATAAAACACATTTTCTAAAAACTCGTGTTTTTTACGAAATCATGTAAACCTTCTAGAAGCTGTCATTTTAAAAAACGGTGGAAGCAAGCTTTTCTTATTTCCGGATGAATGCGAAAACTATAGAAAGTTGTTATGACTTAGAATGTGCATACTTTTCTGATTCCATTTATGAAATAAAACACATTTTCTAAAAACTCGTGTTTTTTAAGAAATCATGTAAACCTTCTAGAATCCATGATTTTAAAAAATGGGGGAAGTAAGCTTTTCTTATTTCCGGACGCATGCGCAAACTATAGAAAGTCGTTATGACGTAGAATGTGCATACTTTGTTGATTCTATTTATGAAATAAAACACATTTTCTAAAAACTCGTGTTTTTTAAGAAATCATGTAAACCTTCTAGAAGCTGTGATTTTAAAAAACGGGGGAACGCATGCGCAAACTATAGAAAGTCGTTATGAGGTAAAATGTGCATAGTTTGTTGATTCTATTTATGAAATAAAACACATTTTCTAAAAACTCGTGTTTTTTCAGAAATCATGTAAGCCTTCTAGAAGTTGTGATTTTAAAAAACGGGGGAAGTAAGCTTTTCTTATTTCCGGACGCATGCGCAAACTATAGAAAGTCGTTATGACATAGAATGTGCATACTTTGTTGATTCCATTTATGAAATAAAACACATTTTCTAAAAACTCGTGTTTTTTAAGAAATCGTGTAAACCTTCTAGAAGCTGTGATTTTAAAAAACGGTGGAAGTAAGCTTTTCTTATTACCAAACGCATGCGCAAACTATAGAAAGTCGTTATGACGTAGAATGTGCATACTTTGTTGATTCCATTTATGAAATAAAACACATTTTCTAAAAACTCGTGTTTTTTTAGAAATCATGTAAACCTTGTAGAAGCTGTGATTTTAAAAAACGGTGGAAGTAAGATTTTCTTATTTCCGGACGCATGCGCAAACTATAGAAAGTCGTTATGACATAGAATGTGCATACTTTGTTGATTCCATTTATGAAATAAAACACATTTTCTAAAAACTCGTGTTTTTTAAGAAATCATGTAAACCTTCTAGAATCTGTGATTTTAAAAAATGGTGGAAGTAAGCTTTTCTTATTTCCGCATGGCATGCGCAAACTATAGAAAGTTGTTATGATGTAGAATGTGCATACTTTGTTGATTCCATTGATGAAATAAAACGCGTTTTCTAAAAACTCGTGTTTTTTAAGAAGTCATGTAAACCTTCTAGAAGCTGTGATTTTAAAAAACGGGGAAAGTAAGCTTTTCTTATTTCCAAACACATGCGCAAACTATAGAAAGTCGTTATGACGTAGAGTTTGCATACTTTGTTAATTCCATTTATGAAATAATACACATTTTCTAAAAACTCGTGTTTTTTAAGAAATCATGTAAACCTTCTAGAAGCTGTGATTTTAAAAAACTGGGGAAGTAAGCTTTTCTTATTTCCGGACGCATGCGTAAACTATATAAAGTTTTTATGATGTAGAATGTGCATACTTTGTAGATTCCATTTATGAAACAAAACACATTTTCTAAAAACTCGTGTTTTTTACGAAATCATGTAAACCTTCTAGAAGCTGTGATTTTAAAAAACGGTGGAAGTAAGCTTTTCTTATTTCCGGATGCATGCGCAAACTATAGAAAGTCGTTATGACGTAGAATGTGCATACTTTGTAGATTCCATTTATGAAATAAAACACATTTTCTAAAAACTCGTGTTTTTCACGAAATCATGTAAACCTTCTAGAAGCTGTGATTTTAAAAAACAGTGGAAGTAAGCTTTTCTTATTTCCGGACGCATGCGCAAACTATAGAAATTCGTTATGACGTAGAATGTGCTTTGTTGATTCCATTTATGAAATAAAACACATTTTCTAAAAACTCGTGTTTTTTAACAAATCATGTAAACCTTCTAGAAGCTGTAATTTTAAAAAACGGGGGAAGTAAGCTTTTATTATATCCAAACGCATGCGCAAACTATAGAAAGTCGTTATGACGTAGAATGTGCATACTTTGTTGATTCCATTTATGAAATAAAACAAATTTTCTAAAAACTCGTGTTTTTTAAGAAATCATGTAAACCTTCTAGAAGCTGTGATTTTAAAAAATGGGGGAAGTTAGCTTTTCTTATTTCCGGACGCATGCGCAAACTGTTTAAAGTCGTTATGATGTAGAATGTGCATACTTTGTAGATTCCATTTATGAAATAAAACACATTTTCTAAAAACTCGTGTTTTTTACGAAATCATGTAAATCTTCTAGAATCTGTGATTTTAAAAAACGGTGGATGTAAGCTTTTCTTCTTTTCGGACGAATGCGCAAACTATAGAAAGTCATTATGATGTAGAATGTGCATACTTTGTTGATTCCATTTATGAAGTAAAACACATTTTCTAAAAACTCGTGTTTTTTTAGAAATCGTGTAAACCTTCTAGAAGCTGTGATTTTAAAAAACGGTGGAAGCAAGCTTTTCTTATTTCCGGGCGCATGCGCAAACTATAGAAAGTCGTTATGACGTAGAATGTGCATACTTTGTTGATTCCATTTATGAAATAAAACACATTTTCTAAAAACTCGTGTTTTTTACGAAATCATGTAAACCTTCTAGAAGCTGTGATTTAAAAAAACGGTGGAAGTAATCTTTTCTTATTTCCGGACACATGCGCAAACTATAGAAAGTCGTTATGACGTAGAATGTGCATACTTTGTTGATTCTATTTATGAAATAAATTTTTTTTTCTAAAAACTCATGTTTTTTAACAAATCATGTAAACCTTCTAGAAGCTGTGATTTTAAAAAACGGGGGAAGTAAGCCTTTCTTATTTCCAAACGCATGCGCAAACTATAGAAAGTCGTTATGACGTAGAATGTGCATACTTTCTTGATTCCATTTATGAAATAAAACACATTTTCTAAAAACTCGTGTTTTTTGAGAAATCATGTAAACCTTCTAGAAGCTGTGATTTTAAAAAACGGGGGAAGTAAGCTTTTCTTATTTCCGGACGAATGCGCAAACTATAGAAAGTCATTGTGACGTAGAATTTGCATACTTTGTTGATTCCATTTATGAAATAAAACACATTTTCTAAAAACTCGTGTTTTTTAAGAAATCGTGTCAACCTTCTAGAAGCTGTGATTTTAAAAAACGGGGGAAGTAAGCTTTTCTTATTTCCGGACACATGCGCAAACTATAGAAAGTCGTTGTGACGTAGAATTTGCATACTTTGTTGGTTCCATTTATAAAATAAAATACAGTTTCCAAAAACTCGTGTTTTTTAAAAAATCATGTAAACCTTCTAGAAGCTGTGATTTTAAAAAACGGGGGAAGTAAGCTTTTCTTATTTCCAAACGCATGCGCAAACTATAGAAAGTCGTTATGAGGTAAAATGTGCATACTTTGTTGATTCCATTTATGAAATAAAAAACATTTTCTAAAAACTCGTGTTTTTTCAGAAATCATGTAAGCCTTCTAGAAGTTGTGATTTTAAAAAATGGGGAAGTAAGCTTTTCTTATTTCCGGACGCATGCGCAAACTATAGAAAGTCGTTATGACATAGAATGTGCATACTTTGTTGATTCCATTTATGAAATAAAACACATTTTCTAAAAGCTCGTGTTTTTTAAGAAATCATGTAAACCTTCTAGAAGCTGTGATTTTAAAAAACGGTGGAAGTAAGCTTTTCTTCTTTCCAAACGCATGCGCAAACTATAGAAAGTCACTATGACATAGAATGTGCAGACTTTCTTGATTCCATTTATGAAATAAAACACATTTTCTAAAAACTCGTGTTTTTTAAGAAATCATGTAAACCTTCTAGAAGATGTGATTTTAAAAAAAGGGGGAAGTAAGATTTTCTTATTTCCAAACGCATGCGCAAACTATTGAAAGTCGTTATGACGTGGAATGTGCATATTTTGTTGATTCCATTTATTTAATAAAACACATTTTCTAAAAACTCATGTTTTTTAAGAAATCATGCAAAACTCCTAGAATTTGTGATTTTAAAAAACGGGGAGGGGTTAGCTTTTCTTATTTCAGGACGCATGCACAAACTATAGAAAATCGTTATGACGTAGAATGTGCATAATTTGTTGATTCCATTTATGAAATAAAACACATTTTCTAAAAACTCGTGTTTTTTACGAAATCATGTAAACCTTCTAGAAGCTGTGATTTTAAAAAACGGTGGAAGCAAGCTTTTCTTATTTCCGGAGGAATGCGCAAACTATAGAAAGTTGTTATGACTTAGAATGTGCATACTTTGTTGATTCCATTTATGAAATAAAACACATTTTCTAAAAACTCGTGTTTTTTAAGAAATCATGTAAACCTTCTAGAATCCATGATTTTAAAAAATGGGGGAAGTAAGCTTTTCTTATTTCAAAACGCATGCGCAAACTATAGAAAGTTGTTATGACGTAGAATGTGCATACTTTGTTGATTCCATTTATGAAATAAAACACATTTTCTAAAAACTCGTGTTTTTTAAGAAATCATGTAAACATTCTAGAAGCTGTGATTTTAAAAAACGGGGGAAGTAAGCTTTTCTTATTTCCAAACGCATGCGCAAACTATAGAAAGTCGTTATGACATAGAATGTGCATACTTTGTTGATTCCATTTATGAAATAAAACACATTTTCTAAAAACTCATAATTTTTAAGAAATCGTGTAAACCTTCTAGAAGCTGTGATTTTAAAAAACGGTGGAAGTAAGCTTTTCTTATTACCAAACGCATGCGCAAACTATAGAAAGTCGTTATGAGGTAGCATGTGCATACTTTGTTGATTCTATTTATGAAATAAAACACATTTTCTAAAAACTCGTGTTTTTTAAGAAATCATGTAAACCTTCTAGAAGCTGTGATTTTAAAAAACGGGGGAAGTAAGCTTTTCTTATTTCAAAACGCATGCGCAAACTATAGAAAGTCGTTATGACGTAGAATGTGCATACTTTGTTGATTCCATTTATGAAATAAAACATATTTTCTAAAAACTCGTGTTTTTTAAGAAATCGTGTAAACCTTCTAGATGCTGTGATTTTAAAAAACTGGGGAAGTAAGCTTTTCTTATTTCCGGGCGCATGCGCAAACTATATAAAGTTGTTATGACGTAGAATGTGCATACTTTGTAGATTCCATTTATGAAATAAAACACTTTTTCTAAAAACTCGTGTTTTTTACGAAATCATGTAAACCTTCTAGAAGCTGTGATTTTAAAAAACGGTGGAAGTAAGCTTTTCTTAATTCCGGACGATTGCGCAAACTATAGAAAGTCGTTATGACGTAGAATATGCATACTTTGTTGATTCCATTTATGAAATAAAACACATTTTCTAAAAACTCGTGTTTTTTAAGAAATCATGTAAACCTTCTAGAAGCTGTGATTTTAAAAAACTGTGGAAGAAAGCTTTTCTTCTTTCCAAACGCATGCGCAAACTATAGAAAGTCGCTATGACATAGAATTCACATACTTTGTTGATTCCATTTATGAAATAAAACACATTTTCTAAAAACTCGTGCCTTTTAAGAAATCATGTAAACCTTCTAAAAGCTGTGATTTTAAAAAAAGGGGGAAGTAAGCTTTTCTTATTTCCAAACGCATGCGCAAACTATTGAAAGTCGTTATGACGTGGAATGTTCATATTTTGTTGATTCCATTTATTTAATAAAAAACATTTTCTAAGAACTCATGTTTTTTAAGAAATCATGCAAAACTCCTAGAATCTGTGATTTTAAAAAACGGGGAGGGGTTAGCTTTTCTTATTTCCAGACGCATGCACAAACTATAGAAAATCGTTATGACGTAGAATGTGCATACTTTGTTGATTCCATTTATGAAATAAAACACATTTTCTAAAAACTCGTGTTTTTTACGAAATCATGTAAACCTTCTAGAAGCTGTCATTTTAAAAAACGGTGGAAGCAAGCTTTTCTTATTTCCGGATGAATGCGAAAACTATAGAAAGTTGTTATGACTTAGAATGTGCATACTTTTCTGATTCCATTTATGAAATAAAATGCATTTTCTAAAAACTCGTGTTTTTTAAGAAATCATGTAAACCTTCTAGAATCCATGATTTTAAAAAATGGGGGAAGTAAGCTTTTCTTATTTCCGGACGCATGCGCAAACTATAGAAAGTCGTTATGACGTAGAATGTGCATACTTTGTTGATTCTATTTATGAAATAAAACACATTTTCTAAAAACTCGTGTTTTTTAAGAAATCATGTAAACCTTCTAGAAGCTGTGATTTTAAAAAACGGGGGAACGCATGCGCAAACTATAGAAAGTCGTTATGAGGTAAAATGTGCATAGTTTGTTGATTCTATTTATGAAATAAAACACATTTTCTAAAAACTCGTGTTTTTTCAGAAATCATGTAAGCCTTCTAGAAGTTGTGATTTTAAAAAACGGGGGAAGTAAGCTTTTCTTATTTCCGGACGCATGCGCAAACTATAGAAAGTCGTTATGACATAGAATGTGCATACTTTGTTGATTCCATTTATGAAATAAAACACATTTTCTAAAAACTCGTGTTTTTTAAGAAATCGTGTAAACCTTCTAGAAGCTGTGATTTTAAAAAACGGTGGAAGTAAGCTTTTCTTATTACCAAACGCATGCGCAAACTATAGAAAGTCGTTATGACGTAGAATGTGCATACTTTGTTGATTCCATTTATGAAATAAAACACATTTTCTAAAAACTCGTGTTTTTTTAGAAATCATGTAAACCTTGTAGAAGCTGTGATTTTAAAAAACGGGGGAAGTAAGCTTTTCTTATTTCCAAACGCATGCGCAAACTATAGAAAGTCGTTATGACGTAGAATGTGCATACTTTGTTGATTCCATTTATGAAATAAAACACATTTTCTAAAAACTCGTGTTTTTTGAGAAATCATGTAAACCTTCTAGAAGCTGTGATTTTAAAAAATGGGGGAAGTAAGCTTTTCTTATTTTCGGACGAATGCCCAAACTGTAGAAAGTCGTTATGACGTAGAATGTGCATACTTTGTTGATTCCATTTATGAAATAAAACACATTTTCTAAAAACTCGTATTTTTTAAGAAGTCATGTAAACCTTCTAGAAGCTGTGATTTTAAAAAATGGAGGAAGTAAGCTTTTCTTATTTCCGGACACATGCGCAAACTATAGAAAGTCATTATGACATACAATGTGCATACTTTGTTGATTCCATTTATGAAATAAAACACATTTTCTAAAAACTCGTGTTTTTTAAGAAATCATGTAAACCTTCTAGAAGCTGTGATTTTAAAAAACGGGGGAAGTAAGCTTTTTTTTTATTTCCAAACGCATGCGCAAACTATAGAAATTCGGTATGACGTAGAATGTGCAGACCTTGTTGATTCCATTTATGAAATAAAACACATTTTCTAAAAACTCATGTTTTTTAAGAAATCATGTAAACCTTCTAGAAGCTGTGATTTTAAAAAACGGGGGAAGTAAGCTTTTCTTATTTCCAAACGCATGCACAAACTATAGAAAGTCGTTATGACGTAGAATGTGCATACTTTGTTGATTCCATTTATGAAATAAAACACATTTTCTAAAAACTCGTGTTTTTTAAGAAGTCATGTAAGCCTTCTAGAAGCTGTGATTTTAAAAAACGGGGGGAAGTAAGCTTTTCTTATTTCCAAACGCATGCGCAAACTATAGAAAGTCGTTATGAGGTAAAATGTGCATACTTTGTTGATTCCATTTATGAAATAAAACACATTTCTAAAAACTCGTGTTTTTTCAGAAATCATGTAAGCCTTCTAGAAGCTGTGATTTTAAAAAATGGGGGAAGTAAGCTTTTCTTATTTCCGGACGCATGCGCAAACTATAGAAAGTCGTTATGACATAGAATGTGCATACTTTGTTGATTCCATTTATGAAATAAAACACATTTTCTAAAAAACTTGTGTTTTTTAAGAAATCGTGTAAACCTTCTAGAAGCTGTGATTTTAAAAAACGGTGGAAGTAAGCTTTTATTATTACCAAACGCATGCGCAAACTATAGAAAGTCGTTATGAAGTAGCATGTGCATACTTTGTTGATTCTATTTATGAAATAAAACACATTTTCTAAAAACTCGTGTTTTTTAAGAAATCATGTAAACCTTCTAGAAGCTGTGATTTTAAAAAATGGGGGGAAGTAAGCTTTTCTTATTTCCGAACGCATGCGCAAACTATAGAAAGTCGTTATGACGTAGAATGTGCATACTTTGTTGATTCCATTTATGAAATAAAACACATTTTCTAAAAACTCGTGTTTTTTTAGAAATCATGTAAACCTTCTAGAAGCTGTGATTTTAAAAAACGGTGGAAGTAAGCTTTTCTTATTTCCGGACGCATGCGCAAACTATAGAAAGTCGTTATGACGTAGAATGTGCATACTTTGTTGATTCCATTTATGAAATAAAACACATTTTCTAAAAACTCGTGTTTTTTGAGAAATCATGTAAACCTTCTAGAAGCTGTGATTTTAAAAAATGGGGGAAGTAAGCTTTTATTATTTCCAAACGCATTCGCAAACTATAGAAAGTCGTTATGACGTAGAATGTGCATACTTTGTTGATTCCATTTATGAAATAAAACACATTTTCTAAAAACTCGTGTTTTTTGAGAAATCATGTAAACCTTCTAGAAGCTGTGATTTTAAAAAACGGGGGAAGTAAGGTTTTATTATTTCCGAACGAATGCGCAAACTGTAGAAAGTCGTTATGACGTAGAATGTGCATACTTTGTTGATTCCATTTATGAAATAAAACACATTTTCTAAAAACTCGTGTTTTTTAACAAATCATGTAAACCTTCTAGAAGTTGTGATTTTAAAAAACGGGGGAAGTAAGCCTTTCTTATTTCCAAACGCATGCGCAAACTATAGAAAGTCGTTATGACGTAGAATGTGCATACTTTGTTGATTCTATTTATGAAATAAAACACATTTTCTAAAAACTCGTGTTTTTTGACAAATCATGTAAACCTTCTAGAAGCTGTGATTTTAAAAAACGGGGGAAGTAAGCCTTTCTTATTTCCAAACGCATGCGCAAACTATAGAAAGTCGTTATGACGTAGAATGTGCATACTTTGTTGATTCCATTTATGAAATAAAACACATTTTCTAAAAACTCGTGTTTTTTGAGAAATCATGTAAACCTTCTAGAAGCTGTGATTTTAAAAAACGGGGGAAGTAAGCTTTTCTTATTTCCGGACGAATGCGCAAACTGTAGAAAGTCGTTATGACGTAGAATGTGCATACTTTGTTGATTCCATTTATGAAATAAAACACATTTTCTAAAAACTCGTGTTTTTTAAGAAGTCATGTAAACCTTCTAGAAGCTGTGATTTTAAAAAATGGAGGAAGTAAGATTTTCTTATTTCCGGACACATGTGCAAACTATAGAAAGTCGTTATGACATACAATGTGCATACTTTGTTGATTCCATTTATAAAATAAAACACATTTTCTAAAAACTCGTGTTTTTTAAGAAATCATGTAAACCTTCTAGAAGCTGTGATTTTAAAAAATGGGGGAAGTAAGCTTTTTTTTATTTCCAAACGCATGCGCAAACTATAGAAAGTCGGTATGACGTAGAATGTGCATACTTTGTTGATTCCATTTATGAAATAAAACACATTTTCTAAAAACTCATGTTTTTTAAGAAATCATGTAAACCTTCTAGAAGCTGTGATTTTAAAAAACGGGGGAAGTAAGCTTTTCTTATTTCCAAACTCATGCACAAACTATAGAAAGTCGTTATGACGTAGAATGTGCATACTTTGTTGATTCCATTTATGAAATAAAACACATTTTCTAAAAACTCGTGTTTTTTAAGAAGTCATGTAAGCCTTCTAGAAGCTGTGATTTTAAAAAACGGGGGAAGTAAGCTTTTCTTATTTCCAAACGCATGCGCAAACTATAGAAAGTCGTTATGAGGTAAAATGTGCATACTTTGTTGATTCCATTTATGAAATAAAACACATTTTCTAAAAACTCGTGTTTTTTCAGAAATCATGTAAGCCTTCTAGAAGCTGTGATTTTAAAAAACAGGGGAAGTAAGCTTTTCTTATTTCCGGACGCATGCGCAAACTATAGAAAGTCGTTATGACATAGGCTGTGCATACTTTGTTGATTCCATTTATGAAATAAAACACATTTTCTAAAAACTCGTGTTTTTTAAGAAATCGTGTAAACCTTCTAGAAGCTGTGATTTTAAAAAACGGTGGAAGTAAGCTTTTCTTATTTCCGGATGAATGCGCACACTATAGAAAGTCGTTATGACGTAGAATTTGCATACTTTGTTGATTCCTTTTATGAAATAAAACACAGTTTCCAAAAACTCGTGTTTTTTAACAAATCATGTAAACCTTCTAGTAGCCGTGATTTTAAAAAATGGGGGAAGTAAGCTTTTCTTCTTTCCAAACGCATGCGCAAATTATAGAAAGTCGTTATGACGTAGAATGTGCATACTTTGTTGATTCCATTTATGAAATAAAACACATTTTCTAAAAACTCGTGTTTTTTTAGAAATCATGTAAACCTTCTAGAAGCTGTGATTTTAAAAAACGGTGGAAGTAAGCTTTTCTTATTTCCGGACGCATGCGCAAACTATAGAAAGTCGTTATGACGTAGAATGTGCATACTTTGTTGATTCCATTTATGAAATAAAACACATTTTCTAAAAACTCGTGTTTTTTTAGAAATCATGTAAACCTTCTAGAAGCTGTGATTTTAAAAAACGGTGGAAGTAAGCTTTTCTTATTTCCGGACGCATGCGCAAACTATAGATAGTCATTATGACGTACAATGTGCATACTTTGTTGATTCCATTTATGAAATAAAACACATTTTCTAAAAACTCGTGTTTTTTGAGAAATCATGTAAACCTTCTAGAAGCTGTGATTTTAAAAAACTGGGGAAGTAAGCTTATCTTATTTCCGGACGAATGCGCAAACTATAGAAAGTCGTTGTGACGTAGAATTTGCATACTTTGTTGATTCCATTTATGAAATAAAACACATTTTCTAAAAACTCGTGTTTTTTAAGAAATCGTGTAAAGCTTCTAGAAGCTGTGATTTTAAAAAACGGTGGAAGTAAGCTTTTCTTATTTCCGGACGAATGCACAAACTATAGAAAGTCGTTGTGACTTAGAATGTGCATACTTTGTTGATTCCATTTATGAAATAAAACACATTTTCTAAAAACTCGTGTTTTTTAAGAAATCATGTAAACCTTCTAGAAGCTGTGATTTTAAAAAACGGGGGAAGTAAGCTTTTCTTATTTCCGGACGCATGCGCAAACTATAGAAAGTCGTTATGACGTAGAATGTGCATACTTTGTAGATGCCATTTATGAAATAAAACACATTTTCTAAAAACTCTTGTTTTTTACGAAATCATGTAAACCTTCTAGAAGCTGTGATTTTAAAAAACAGTGGAAGTAAACTTTTCTTATTTCCGGACGCATGCGCAAACTATAGAAAGTCGTTATGACGTAGAATGTGCATACTTTGTTGATTCCATTTATGAAATAAAACACATTTTCTAAGAACTCGTGTTTTTTGAGAAATCATGTAAACCTTCTAGAAGCTGTGATTTTAAAAAATGGTGGAAGTAAGCTTTTCTTATTTCCGGACGCAGGCGCAAACTATAGAAAGTCGTTATGATGTAGAATGTGCAAACTTTGTAGATTCCATTTATGAAATAAAACACATTTTCTAAAAACTCATGTTTTTTACGAAATCATGTAAACCTTCTAGAAGCTGTGATTTTAAAAAACAGTGGAAGTAAGCTTTTCTTATTTCCGGACGCATGTGCAAACTATAGAAACTCGCTATGACGTAGAATGTGCATACTTTGTTGATTCCATTTATGAAATAAAACACATTTTCTAAAAACTCGTGTTTTTTAACAAATCATGTAAACCTTCTAGAAGCTGTGATTTTAAAAAACGGGGGAAGTAAGCCTTTTTTATTTCCAAACGCATGCGCAAACTATAGAAAGTCGTTATGACGTAGAATGTGCATATTTTGTTGATTCTATTTATGAAATAAAAACACATTTTCTAAAAACTCGTGTTTTTTAACAAATCATGTAAACCTTCTAGAAGCTGTGATTTTAAAAAACGGGGGAAGTAAGCCTTTCTTATTTCCAAACGCATGCGCAAACTATAGAAACTCGTTATGACGTAGAATGTGCATACTTTGTTGATTCCATTTATGAAATAAAACACATTTTCTAAAAACTCGTGTTTTTTGAGAAATCATGTAAACCTTCTAGAAGCTGTGATTTTAAAAAACGGGGGAAGTAAGCTTTTCTTATTTCCGGACGCATGCGCAAACTATAGAAAGTCGTTATGACGTAGAATGTGCATACTTTGATGATTCCATTTATGAAATAAAACACATTTTCTAAAAACTCGTGTTTTTTAACAAATCATGTAAACTTTCTAGAAGCTGTGATTTTAAAAAACGGGGGAAGTATGCCTTTCTTATTTCCAAACGCATGCGCAAACTATAGAAAGTCGTTATGAGGTAGAATGTGCATACATTGTTGATTCTATTTATGAAATAAAACACATTTTCTAAAAACTCGTGTTTTTTAACAAATCATCTAAACCTTCTAGAAGCTGTGATTTTAAAAAACGGGGGAAGTAAGCCTTTCTTATTTCCAAACGCATGCGCAAACTATAGAAAGTCGTTATGACGTAGAATGTGCATACTTTGTTGATTCCATTTATGAAATAAAACACAATTTCTAAAAACTCATGTTTTTTAAGAAATCATGTAAACCTTCTAGAAGCTGTGATTTTAAAAAACGGTGTAAGTAATATTTTCTTATTTCCGGACGAATGCGCAAACTATAGAAAGTCGTTATGAAGAAGAATGTGCATGCTTTGTAGATTCCATTTATGAAATAAAACACATTTTCTAAAAACCCGTGTTTTTTACGAAATCATGTAAACCTTCTAGAAGCTTTGATTTTAAAAAACGGTGGAAGCAAGCTTTTCTTATTTCCGGACAAATGCGCAAACTATAGAAATTCGTTATGACTTAGAATGTGCATACTTTGTTGATTCCATTTATGAAATAAAACACATTTTCTAAAAACTCGTGTTTTTTAAGAAATCATGTAAACCTTCTAGAAGCTGTGATTTTAAAAAACGGTGGAAGTAAGCTTTTCTTATTTCCGGACGCATGCGCAAACTATACAAAGTCGTTATGACTTAGAATGTGCATACTTTGTTGATTCCATTTATGAAATAAAACACATTTTCTAAAAACTCGTTTTTTTAACGAAATCATGTAAACCTTCTAGAAGCTGTGATTTTAAAAAACGGGGGAAGTAAGCTTTTCGTATTTTAGGACGCATGCGCAAACTATAGAAAGTCGTTATGACGTAGAATGTGCATACTTTGTAGATTCCATTTTTGAAATAAAACACATTTTCTAAAAACTCGTGTTTTTTTACGAAATCATGTAAACCTTCTAGAAGCTGTGATTTTAAAAAACGGGGGAAGTAAGCTTTTCTTATTTCCGGACGCATGCGCAAAATATAGAAAGTCGTTATGACGTAGAATGTGCATACTTTGTAGATGCCATTTATGAAATAAAACACATTTTCTAAAAACTCGTGTTTTTTACGAAATCATGTAAACCTTCTAGAAGCTGTGATTTTAAAAAACGGGGGAAGTAAGCTTTTCTTATTTCCGGACGAATGAGCAAACTATAGAAAGTCGTTATGTCTTAGAATGTGCATACTTTGTTGATTCCATTTATGAAATAAAACACATTTTCTAAAAACTCGTGTTTTTTGAGAAATCATGTAAACCTTCTAGAAGCTGTGATTTTAAAAAACGGGGGAAGCAAGCTTTTCTTATTTCCGGATGAATGCGCAAACTATAGAAAGTCGTTATGACTTAGAATGTGCATACTTTGTTGATTCCATTTATGAAATAAAACATATTTTCTAAAAACTCGTGTTTTTTGAGAAATCATGTAAACCTTCTAGAAGCTGTGATTTTAAAAAACGTGGGAAGTAAGCCTTTCTTATTTCCAAACGCATGCGCAAACTAAAGAAAGTCGTTATGACGTAGAATGTGCATACTTTGTTGATTCCATTTATGAAATAAAACACATTTTCTAAAAACTCGTGTTTTTTTAGAAATCATGTAAACCTTCTAGAAGCTGTGATTTAAAAAAACGGTTGAAGTAAGCTTTTCTTATTTCCGGACGAATGCGCAAACTATAGAAAGTCGTTATGACGTAGAATGTGCATACTTTGTTGATTCTATTTATGAAATAAAACACATTTTCTAAAAACTCGTGTTTTTTAACAAATCATGTAAGCCTTCTAGAAGCTGTGATTTTAAAAAACGGGGGAAGTAAGCCTTTCTTATTTCCAAACTAATGCGCAAACTATAGAAAGTCGTTATGACGTAGAATGTGCATACTTTGTTGATTCCATTTATGAAATAAAACACATTTTCTAAAAACTCGTGTTTTTTAAGAAATCATGTAAACCTTCTAGAAGTTGTGATTTTAAAAAACGGCTGAAGTAATCTTTTCTTATTTCCAAACGCATGCGCAAACTATAGAAAGTCGTTATGATGTGGAATGTGCATACTTTGTAGATTCCATTTGTAAAATAAAACACATTTTCTAAAAACTCATGTTTTTTACGAAATCATGTAAACCTTCTAGAAGCTGTGATTTTAAAAACCAGTGGAAGTAAGCTTTTCTTATTTCCGGACGCATGCGCAAACTATACAAAGTCGTTATGACTTAGAATGTGCATACTTTGTTGATTCCATTTATGAAATAAAACACATTTTCTAAAAACTCGTTTTTTTAACGAAATCATGTAAACCTTCTAGAAGCTGTGATTTTAAAAAACGGTGGAAGTAAGCTTTTCTTATTTCCAATCGAATGCGCAAACTATAGAAAGTCGTAATGACGTAGAATGTGCATACTTTGTTGATTCCATTTATGAAATAAAACACATTTTCTAAAAACTCGTGTTTTTTAAGAAATCGTGTAAACCTTCTAGAAGCTGTGATTTTAAAAAACGGTGGAAGTAAGCTTTTCTTATTTCCGGATGAATGCGCACTATATAGAAAGTCGTTATGACGTAGAATTTGCATACTTTGTTGATTCCATTTATGAAATAAAACACAGTTTCCAAAAACTCGTGTTTTTTAACAAATCATGTAAACCTTCTAGAAGCCGTGATTTTAAAAAATGGGGGAAGTAAGCTTTTTTTATTTCCAAACGCATGCGCAAATTATAGAGAGTTATTATGACGTAGAATGTGCATACTTTGTAGATTCCATTTATGAAATAAAACACATTTTCTAAAAACTCGTGTTTTTTACGAAATCATGTAAACCTTATAGAAGCTTTGATTTTAAAAAATGGTGGAAGCAAGCTTTTCTTATTTCCGGAGGAATGCGCCAACTATAGAAAGTCGTTATGACTTAGAATGTGCATACTTTGTTGATTCCATTTATGAAATAAAACACATTTTCTAAAAACTCGTGTTTTTTAAGAAATCATGTAAACCTTCTAGAAGCTGTGATTTTAAAAAACGGGGGAAGTAAGCTTTTCTTATTTTCGGACGCATGCGCAAACTATAGAAAGTCGTTATGACGTAGAATGTGCATACTTTGTAGATGCCATTTATGAAATAAAACACATTTTCTAAAAACTCGTGTTTTTTACGAAATCATGTAATCCTTCTAGAAGCTGTGATTTTAAAAAACAGTGGAAGTAAGCTTTTCTTATTTTCGGACGCATGCGCAAACTATAGAAAGTCGTTATGACGTAGAATGTGCATACTTTGTTGATTCCATTTATGAAATAAAACACATTTTCTAAAAACTCGTGTTTTTTGAGAAATCATGTAAACCTTCTAGAAGCTGTGATTTTAAAAAACGGTGGAAGTAGGCTTTTCTTATTTCCGGACGCATGCGCAAACTATAGAAATTCGTTATGACGTAGAATGTGCATACTTTGTAGATTCCATTTATGAAATAAAACACATTTTCTAAAAACTCATGTTTTTTACGAAATCATGTAAACATTCTAGAAGCTGTGATTTTAAAAAACAGTGGAAGTAAGCTTTTCTTATTTTCGGACGCATGCGCAAACTATAGAAAGTCGTTATGACGTAGAATGTGCATACTTTGTTGATTCCATTTATGAAATAAAACACATTTTCTAAAAACTCGTGTTTTTTAAGAAATCATGTAAACCTTCTAGAAGTTGTGATTTTAAAAAACGGCTGAAGTAATCTTTTCTTATTTCCAAACGCATGCGCAAACTATAGAAAGTCGTTATGATGTGGAATGTGCATACTTTGTTGATTCCATTTATCAAATAAAACACATTTTCTAAAAAGTCGTGTTTTTTAAGAAATCATGTAAACCTTCTAGAAGCTGTGATTTTAAAAAACGGGGGAAGTAAGCTTTTCGTATTTTAGGACGCATGCGCAAACTATAGAAAGTCGTTATGACGTAGAATGTGCATACTTTGTAGATTCCATTTTTGAAATAAAACACATTTTCTAAAAACTCGTGTTTTTTACGAAATCATGTAAACCTTCTAGAAGCCGTGATTTTAAAAACCAGTGGAAGTAAGCTTTTCTTATTTCCGGACGCATGCGCAAACTATACAAAGTCGTTATGACTTAGAATGTGCATACTTTGTTGATTCCATTTATGAAATAAAACACATTTTCTACAAACTCGTTTTTTTAACGAAATCATGTAAACCTTCTAGAAGCTGTGATTTTAAAAAACGGTGGAAGTAAGCTTTTCTTATTTCCAAACGAATGCGCAAACTATAGAAAGTCGTAATGACATAGAATGTGCATACTTTGTTGATTCCATTTATGAAATAAAACACATTTCCTAAAAACTCGTGTTTTTTAAGAAATCATGTAAACCTTCTAGAAGCTGTGATTTTAAAAAACGGGGGAAGTAAGCTTTCCTTATTTCAGGATGCATGCGCAAACTATAGAAAGTCGTTATGAAGTAGAATGTGCATACTTTGTTGATTCCATTTATGAAATAAAACACAATTTTTAAAAACTCGTGTTTTTTAAGAAATCATGTAAACCTTCTAGAAGCTGTGATTTTAAAAAACGGTGTAAGTAATATTTTCTTATTTCCGGACGAATGCGCAAACTATAGAAAGTCGTTATGAAGCAGAATTTGCATGCTTTGTAGATTCCATTTATGAAATAAAACACATTTTCTAAAAACCCGTGTTTTTTACGAAATCATGTAAACCTTCTAGAAGCTTTGATTTTAAAAAACGGTGGAAGCAAGCTTTTCTTATTTCCGGACAAATGCGCAAACTATAGAAAGTCGTTATGACTTAGAATGTGCATACTTTGTTGATTCCATTTATGAAATAAAACACATTTTCTAAAAGCTCGTGGTTTTTAAGAAATCATGTAAACCTTTTAGAATCCGTGATTTTAAAAAATGGTGGAAGTAAGCTTTTCTTATTTCTGAACGCATGCGCAAACTATAGAAAGTCATTATGACGTAGAATGTGCATACTTTGTTGATTCTATTTATGAAATAAAACACATTTTCTAAAAGCTTGCGTTTTTTACGAAATCATGTAAACCTTCTAGAAGCTGTGATTTCAAAAAACGGTGGAAGTAAGCTTTTCTTATTTCCGGACGCATGTGCAAACTATAGAAAGTCGTTATGACCTAGAATGTGATACTTTCTTGATTCCATTTATGAAATAAAACACATTTTCTAAAAACTCGTGTTTTTTAAGAAATCATGTAAACCTTCTAGAAGCTGTGATTTTAAAAAACGGGGGAAGTAAGCTTTTCTTATTTCCGGCTGAATGCGCAAACTATAGAAATTCGTTATGACTTAGAATGTGCATACTTTGTTGATTCCATTTATGAAATAAAACACAGTTTCCAAAAACTCGTGTTTTTTAACAAATCATGTAAACCTTCTAGAAGCCGTGATTTTAAAAAATGGGGGAAGTAAGCTTTTCTTATTTCCGGACGCATGCGCAAACTATAGAAAGTCGTTATGACGTAGAATGTGCATACTTTGTAGATTCCATTTATGAAATAAAACACATTTTCTAAAAACTCGTGTTTTTTACGAAATCATGTAAACCTTCTAGAAGCTTTGATTTTAAAAAACAGTGGAAGTAAGCTTTTCTTATTTCCGGAGGAATGCGCAAACTATAGAAAGTCGTTATGACTTAGAATGTGCATACTTTGTTGATTCCATTTATGAAATAAAACACATTTTCTAAAAACTCGTGTTTTTTAAGAAATCATGTAAACCTTCTAGAAGCTGTGATTTTAAAAAACGGGGGAAGTAAGCTTTTCTTATTTTCGGACGCATGCGCAAACTATAGAAAGTCGTTATGACGTAGAATGTGCATACTTTGTAGATGCCATTTATGAAATAAAACACATTTTCTAAAAACTCGTGTTTTTTACGAAATCATGTAATCCTTCTAGAAGCTGTGATTTTAAAAAACAGTGGAAGTAAGCTTTTCTTATTTTCGGACGCATGCGCAAACTATAGAAAGTCGTTATGATGTAGAATGTGCATACTTTGTTGATTCCATTTATGAAATAAAACACATTTTCTAAAAACTCGTGTTTTTTGAGAAATCATGTAAACCTTCTAGAAGCTGTGATTTTAAAAAACGGTGGAAGTAAGCTTTTCTTATTTCCGGACGCATGCGCAAACTATAGAAATTCGTTATGACGTAGAATGTGCATACTTTGTAGATTCCATTTATGAAATAAAACACATTTTCTAAAAACTCATGTTTTTTACGAAATCATGTAAACATTCTAGAAGCTGTGATTTTAAAAAACGGTGGAAGTAAGCTTTTCTTATTTTCGGACGCATGCGCAAACTATAGAAAGTCGTTATGACGTAGAATGTGCATACTTTGTTGATTCCATTTATGAAATAAAACACATTTTCTAAAAACTCGTGTTTTTTAAGAAATCATGTAAACCTTCTAGAAGTTGTGATTTTAAAAAACGACTGAAGTAATCTTTTCTTATTTCCAAACGCATGCGCAAACTATAGAAAGTCGTTATGATGTGGAATGTGCATACTTTGTTGATTCCATTTATCAAATAAAACACATTTTCTAAAAACTCGTGTTTTTTAAGAAATCATGTAAACCTTCTAGAAGCTGTGATTTTAAAAAACGGGGGAAGTAAGCTTTTCGTATTTTAGGACGCATGCGCAAACTATAGAAAGTCGTTATGACGTAGAATGTGCATACTTTGTAGATTCCATTTTTGAAATAAAACACATTTTCTAAAAACTCATGTTTTTTACGAAATCATGTAAACCTTCTAGAAGCTGTGATTTTAAAAACCAGTGGAAGTAAGCTTTTCTTATTTCCGGACGCATGCGCAAACTATACAAAGTCGTTATGACTTAGAATGTGCATACTTTGTTGATTCCATTTATGAAATAAAACACATTTTCTAAAAACTCGTTTTTTTAACGAAATCATGTAAACCTTCTAGAAGCTGTGATTTTAAAAAACGGTGGAAGTAAGCTTTTCTTATTTCCAAACGAATGCGCAAACTATAGAAAGTCGTAATGACGTAGAATGTGCATACTTTGTTGATTCCATTTATGAAATAAAACACATTTCCTAAAAACTCGTGTTTTTTAAGAAATCATGTAAACCTTCTAGAAGCTGTGATTTTAAAAAACGGGGGAAGTAAGCTTTCCTTATTTCAGGATGCATGCGCAAACTATAGAAAGTCGTTATGAAGTAGAATGTGCATACTTTGTTGATTCCATTTATGAAATAAAACACAATTTCTAAAAACTCGTGTTTTTTAAGAAATCATGTAAACCTTCTAGAAGCTGTGATTTTAAAAAACGGTGTAAGTAATATTTTCTTATTTCCGGACGAATGCGCAAACTATAGAAAGTCGTTATGAAGCAGAATTTGCATGCTTTGTAGATTCCATTTATGAAATAAAACACATTTTCTAAAAACCCGTGTTTTTTACGAAATCATGTAAACCTTCTAGAAGCTTTGATTTTAAAAAACGGTGGAAGCAAGCTTTTCTTATTTCCGGACAAATGCGCAAACTATAGAAAGTCGTTATGACTTAGAATGTGCATACTTTGTTGATTCCATTTATGAAATAAAACACATTTTCTAAAAGCTCGTGGTTTTTAAGAAATCATGTAAACCTTTTAGAATCCGTGATTTTAAAAAATGGTGGAAGTAAGCTTTTCTTATTTCTGAACGCATGCGCAAACTATAGAAAGTCATTATGACGTAGAATGTGCATACTTTGTTGATTCTATTTATGAAATAAAACACATTTTCTAAAAGCTTGCGTTTTTTACGAAATCATGTAAACCTTCTAGAAGCTGTGATTTCAAAAAACGGTGGAAGTAAGCTTTTCTTATTTCCGGACGCATGTGCAAACTATAGAAAGTCGTTATGACATAGAATGTGATACTTTCTTGATTCCATTTATGAAATAAAACACATTTTCTAAAAACTCGTGTTTTTTAAGAAATCGTGTAAACCTTCTAGAAGCTGTGATTTTAAAAAACGGGGGAAGTAAGCCTTTCTTATTTCCAAACGCATGCGCAAACTATAGAAAGTCGTTATGACGTAGAATGTGCATACTTTGTAGATACCATTTATGAAATAAAACACATTTTCTAAAAACTCGGGTTTTTTACGAAATGATGTAAACCTTCTAGAAGCTGTGATTTTAAAAAACGGGGGAAGTAAGCTTTTATTATTTCCGGACGAATGCGCAAACTATAGAAAGTCGTTATGATGTAGAATGTGCATACTTTGTTGATTCCATTATGAAATAAAACACATTTTCTAAAAACTCATGTTTTTTAAGAAATCATGTAAACCTTCTAGAAGCTGTGATTTTAAAAAACGGGGGAAGTAAGCTTTTCTTATTTCCGGCTGAATGCGCAAACTATAGAAATTCGTTATGACTTAGAATGTGCATACTTTGTTGATTCCATTTATGAAATAAAACACAGTTTCCAAAAACTCGTGTTTTTTAACAAATCATGTAAACCTTCTAGAAGCCGTGATTTTAAAAAATGGGGGAAGTAAGCTTTTCTTATTTCCAAACGCATGCGCAAACTATAGAAAGTCGTTATGACGTAGAATGTGCATACTTTGTAGATTCCATTTATGAAATAAAACACATTTTCTAAAAACTCGTGTTTTTTACGAAATCATGTAAACCTTCTAGAAGCTTTGATTTTAAAAAATAGTGGAAGTAAGCTTTTCTTATTTCCGGAAGAATGCGCAAACTATAGAAAGTCGTTATGACCTAGAATGTGCATACTTTGTTGATTCCATTTATGAAATAAAACACATTTTCTAAAAACTCGTGTTTTTTAAGAAATCATGTAAACCTTCTAGAAGCTGTGATTTTAAAAAACGGGGGAAGTAAGCTTTTCTTATTTTCGGACGCATGCGCAAACTATAGAAAGTCGTTATGACGTAGAATGTGCATACTTTGTAGATGCCATTTATGAAATAAAACACATTTTCTAAAAACTCGTGTTTTTTACGAAATCATGTAATCCTTCTAGAAGCTGTGATTTTAAAAAACAGTGGAAGTAAGATTTTCTTATTTTCGGACGCATGCGCAAACTATAGAAAGTCGTTATGACGTAGAATGTGCATACTTTGTTGATTCCATTTATGAAATAAAACACATTTTCTAAAAACTCGTGTTTTTTGAGAAATCATGTAAACCTTCTAGAAGCTGTGATTTTAAAAAACGGTGGAAGTAAGCTTTTCTTATTTCCGGACGCATGCGCAAACTATAGAAATTCGTTATGACGTAGAATGTGCATACTTTGTAGATTCCATTTATGAAATAAAACACATTTTCTAAAAACTCATGTTTTTTACGAAATCATGTAAACATTCTAGAAGCTGTGATTTTAAAAAACGGTGGAAGTAAGCTTTTCTTATTTTCCGACGCATGCGCAAACTATAGAAAGTCGTTATGACGTAGAATGTGCATACTTTGTTGATTCCATTTATGAAATAAAACACATTTTCTAAAAACTCGTGTTTTTTAAGAAATCATGTAAACCTTCTAGAAGTTGTGATTTTAAAAAACGGCTGAAGTAATCTTTTCTTATTTCCAAACGCATGCGCAAACTATAGAAAGTCGTTATGATGTGGAATGTGCATACTTTGTTGATTCCATTTATCAAATAAAACACATTTTCTAAAAACTCGTGTTTTTTAAGAAATCATGTAAACCTTCTAGAAGCTGTGATTTTAAAAAACGGGGGAAGTAAGCTTTTCATATTTTAGGACGCATGCGCAAACTATAGAAAGTCGTTATGACGTAGAATGTGCATACTTTGTAGATTCCATTTTTGAAATAAAACACATTTTCTAAAAACTCGTGTTTTTTACGAAATCATGTAAACCTTCTAGAAGCTGTGATTTTAAAAACCAGTGGAAGTAAGCTTTTCTTATTTCCGGACGCATGCGCAAACTATACAAAGTCGTTATGACTTAGAATGTGCATACTTTGTTGATTCCATTTATGAAATAAAACACATTTTCTAAAAACTCGTTTTTTTAACGAAATCATGTAAACCTTCTAGAAGCTGTGATTTTAAAAAACGGTGGAAGTAAGCTTTTCTTATTTCCAAACGAATGCGCAAACTATAGAAAGTCGTAATGACGTAGAATGTGCATACTTTGTTGATTCCATTTATGAAATAAAACACATTTCCTAAAAACTCGTGTTTTTTAAGAAATCATGTAAACCTTCTAGAAGCTGTGATTTTAAAAAACGGGGGAAGTAAGCTTTCCTTATTTCAGGATGCATGCGCAAACTATAGAAAGTCGTTATGAAGTAGAATGTGCATACTTTGTTGATTCCATTTATGAAATAAAACACAATTTCTAAAAACTCGTGTTTTTTAAGAAATCATGTAAACCTTCTAGAAGCTGTGATTTTAAAAAACTGTGTAAGTAATATTTTCTTATTTCCGGACGAATGCGCAAACTATAGAAAGTCGTTATGAAGCAGAATTTGCATGCTTTGTAGATTCCATTTATGAAATAAAACACATTTTCTAAAAACCCGTGTTTTTTACGAAATCATGTAAACCTTCTAGAAGCTTTGATTTTAAAAAACGGTGGAAGCAAGCTTTTCTTATTTCCGGAAAAATGCGCAAACTATAGAAAGTCGTTATGACTTAGAATGTGCATACTTTGTTGATTCCATTTATTAAATAAAACACATTTTCTAAAAGCTCGTGGTTTTTAAGAAATCATGTAAACCTTTTAGAATCCGTGATTTTAAAAAATGGTGGAAGTAAGCTTTTCTTATTTCTGAACGCATGCGCAAACTATAGAAAGTCATTATGACGTAGAATGTGCATACTTTGTTGATTCTATTTATGAAATAAAACACATTTTCTAAAAGCTTGCGTTTTTTACGAAATCATGTAAACCTTCTAGAAGCTGTGATTTCAAAAAACGGTGGAAGTAAGCTTTTCTTATTTCCGGACGCATGTGCAAACTATAGAAAGTCATTATGACATAGAATGTGATACTTTCTTGATTCCATTTATGAAATAAAACACATTTTCTAAAAACTCGTGTTTTTTAAGAAATCGTGTAAACCTTCTAGAAGCTGTGATTTTAAAAAACGGGGGAAGTAAGCCTTTCTTATTTCCAAACGCATGCGCAAACTATAGAAAGTCGTTATGACGTAGAATGTGCATACTTTGTTGATTCTATTTATGAAATAAAAACACATTTTCTAAAAACTCGTGTTTTTTAACAAATCATGTAAACCTTCTAGAAGCTGTGATTTTAAAAAACGGGGGAAGTAAGCTTTTCTTATTTTCAAACGCATGCGCAAACTATAGAAATTCGTTATGACGTAGAATGTGCATACTTTGTTGATTCCATCTATGAAATAAAACACATTTTCTAAAAACTCGTGTTTTTTGAGAAATCATGTAAACCTTCTAGAAGCTGTGATTTTAAAAAACGGGGGAAGTAAGCTTTTCTTATTTCTGGACGCATGCGCAAACTATAGAAAGTCGTTATGACGTAGAATGTGCATACTTTGTTGATTCCATTTATGAAATAAAACACATTTTCTAAAAACTCGTGTTTTTTAACAAATCATGTAAACCTTCTAGAAGCTGTGATTTTAAAAAACGGGGGAAGTAAGCCTTTCTTATTTCCAAACGCATGCGAAAACTATAGAAAGTCGTTATGAGGTAGAATGTGCATACTTTGTTGATTCTATTTATGAAATAAAACACATTTTCTAAAAACTCGTGTTTTTTAACAAATCATGTAAACCTTCTAGAAGCTGTGATTTTAAAAAACGGGGGAAGTAAGCCTTTCTTATTTCCAAACGCATGCGCAAACTATAGAAAGTCGTTATGACGTAGAATGTGCATACTTTGTTGATTCCATTTATGAAATAAAACACATTTTCTAAAAAGTCATGTTTTTTGAGAAATCATGTAAACCTTCTAGAAGCTGTGATTTTAAAAAACGGGGGAAGTAATCTTTTCTTATTTCCGGACGCATGCGCAAACTATATTAATTCATTATGACGTAGAATATACATACTTTGTAGATTCCATTTATGAAATAAAACACATTTTCTAAAAACTCCTGTTTTTTACGAAATCATGTAAACCTTCTAGAAGCTGTGATTTTAAAAAACGGGGGAAGTAAGCTTTTCTTATTTCCGGATGCATGCGCAAACTATAGAAAGTCGTTATGACGTAGAATGTGCATACTTTGTAGATACCATTTATGAAATAAAACACATTTTCTAAAAACTCGTGTTTTTTACGAAATGATGTAAACCTTCTAGAAGCTGTGATTTTAAAAAACGGGGGAAGTAAGCTTTTCTTATTTCCGGACGAATGCGCAAACTATAGAATATCGTTATGTCTTAGAATGTGCATACTTTGTTGATTCCATTATGAAATAAAACACATTTTCTAAAAACTCATGTTTTTTGAGAAATCATGTAAACCTTCTAGAAGCTGTGATTTTAAAAAACGGGGGAAGTAAGCTTTTCTTATTTCCGGACGAATGCGCAAACTATAGAAATTCGTTATGACTTAGAATGTGCATACTTTGTTGATTCCATTTATGAAATAAAACACATTTTCTAAAAACTCGTGTTTTTTGAGAAATCATGTAAACCTTCTAGAAGCTGTGATTTTAAAAAACGTGGGAAGTAAGCTTTTCTTATTTCCGGACGCATGCACAAACTATAGAAAGTCGTTATGACGTAGAATGTGCATACTTTGTAGATGCCATTTATGAAATAAAACACATTTTCTAAAAACTCGTGTTTTTTACGAAATCATGTAAACCTTCTAGAAGCTGTGATTTTAAAAAATAGTGGAAGTAAGCTTTTCTTATTTCAGGACGCATGCGCAAACTATAGAAAGTCGTTTTGACGTAGAATGTGCATACTTTGTTGATTCCATTTATGAAATAAAACACATTTTCTAAAAACTCGTGTTTTTTGAGAAATCATGTAAACCTTCTAGAAGCTGTGATTTTAAAAAACGGTGGAAGTAAGCTTTTCTTATTTCCGGACGCATGCGCAAACTGTAGAAAGTCGTTATGACGTAGAATGTGCATACTTTGTTGATTCTATTTATGAAATAAAAAACATTTTCTAAAAACTCGTGTTTTTTAACAAATCATGTAAACCTTCTAGAAGCTGTGATATTAAAAAACGGGGGAAGTAAGCCTTTCTTATTTCCAAACTAATGCGCAAACTATAGAAAGTCGTTATGACGTAGAATGTGCATACTTTGTTGATTCCATTTATGAAATAAAACACATTTTCTAAAAACTCGTGTATTTTGAGAAATCATGTAAACCTTCTAGAAGCTGTGATTTTGAAAAAAGGGGGAAGTAAGCCTTTCTTATTTCCAAACGCATGCACAAACTATAGAAAGTCGTTATGACGTAGAATGTACATACTTTGTAGATTCCATTTATGAAATAAAACACATTTTCTAAAAACTCGTGTTTTTTACGAAATCATGTAAACCTTCTAGAAGCTGTGATTTTAAAAAACGGTGGAAGTAAGCTTTTATTATTTCCGGACGAATGCGCAAAATATAGAAAGTCGTTATGATGTAGAATGTGCATACTTTGTTGATTCCATTTATGAAATAAAACACATTTTCTAAAAACTCGTGTTTTTTAAGAAATCGTGTAAACCTTCTAGAAGCTGTGATTTTAAAAAACGGTGGAAGTAAGCTTTTCTTATTTCCGGATGAATGCACACACTATAGAAAGTCGTTATGACGTAGAATTTGCATACTTTGTTGATTCCATTTATGAAATAAAACACAGTTTCCCAAAACTCGTGTTTTTTAACAAATCATGTAAACCTTCTAGAAGCCGTGATTTTAAAAAATGGGGGAAGTAAGCTTTTTTTATTTCCAAACGCATGCGCAAATTATAGAGAGTCGTTATGACGTAGAATGTGCATACTTTGTAGATGCCATTTATGAAATAAAACACATTTTCTAAAAACTCGTGTTTTTTACGAAATCATGTAATCCTTCTAGAAGCTGTGATTTTAAAAAACAGTGGAAGTAAGCTTTTCTTATTTCCGGACGCATGCGCAAACTATAGAAAGTCGTTATGACGTAGAATGTGCATACTTTGTTGATTCCATTTATGAAATAAAACACATTTTCTAAAAACGCGTGTTTTTTGAGAAATCATGTAAACCTTCTAGAAGCTGTGATTTTAAAAAACGGGGGGAGTAAGCTTTTCTTATTTCCGGACGCATGCGCAAACTATAGAAAGTCGTTATGACGTAGAATGTGCATACTTTGTTGATTCCATTTATGAAATAAAACTCATTTTCTAAAAACTCGTGTTTTTTAACAAATCATGTAAACCTTCTAGAAGCTGTGATTTTAAAAAACGGGGGAAGTAAGCCTTTCTTATTTCCAAACGCATGCGCGAACTATAGAAAGTCGTTATGAGGTAGAATGTGCATACTTTGTTGATTCTATTTATGAAATAAAACACATTTTCTAAAAACTCGTGTTTTTTAGCAAATCATGTAAACCTTCTAGAAGCTGTGATTTTAAAAAACGGGGGAAGTAAGCCTTTCTTATTTCCAAACGCATGCGCAAACTATAGAAAGTTGTTATGACGTAGAATGTGCATACTTTGTTGATTCCATTTATGAAATAAAACACATTTTCTAAAAAGTCATGTTTTTTGAGAAATCATGTAAACCTTCTAGAAGCTGTGATTTTAAAAAACTGGGGAAGTAAGCTTTTCTTATTTCCGGACGCATGCGCAAACTATATAAAGTCATTATGATGTAGAATGTACATACTTTGTAGATTCCATTTATGAAATAAAACACATTTTCTAAAAACTCGTGTTTTTTACGAAATCATGTAAACCTTCTAGAAGCTGTGATTTTAAAAAGCGGGGGAAGTAAGCTTTTCTTATTTCCGGACGCATGAGCAAACTATAGAAAGTCGTTATGACGTAGAATGTGCATACTTTGTAGATGCCATTTATGAAATAAAACACATTTTTTAAAAACTCGTGTTTTTTACGAAATCATGTAAACCTTCTAGAAGCTGTGATTTTAAAAAACGGGGGAAGTAAGCTTTTCTTATTTCCGGACGAATGAGAAAACTATAGAAAGTCGTTATGTCTTAGAATGTGCATACTTTGTTGATTCCATTTATGAAATAAAACACATTTTCTAAAAACTCGTGTTTTTTGAGAAATCATGTAAACCTTCTAGAAGCTGTGATTTTAAAAAACGGGGTAAGTAAGCTTTTCTTATTTCCGGATGAGTGCGCAAACTATAGAAAGTCGTTATGACTTAGAATGTGCATACTTTGTTGATTCCATTTATGAAATAAAACACATTTTCTAAAAACTCGTGTTTTTTGAGAAATCATGTAAACCTTCTAGAAGCTGTGATTTTAAAAAACGTGGGAAGTAAGCTTTTCTTATTTCCGGACGCATGCGCAAACTATAGAAAGTCGTTATGACGTAGAATGTGCATACTTTGTAGATGCCATTTATGAAATAAAACACATTTTCTAAAAACTCGTGTTTTTTACGAAATCATGTAAACCTTCTAGAAGCTGTGATTTTAAAAAACAGTGGAAGTAAGCTTTTCTTATTTCAGGACGCATGCGCCAACTAAAGAAAGTCGTTATGACGTAGAATGTGCATACTTTGTTGATTCCATTTATGAAATAAAACACATTTTCTAAAAACTCGTGTTTTTTGAGAAATCATGTAAACCTTCTAGAAGCTGTGATTTTAAAAAACGGTGGAAGTAAGCTTTTCTTATTTCCGGACGCATGCGCAAACTATAGAAAGTCGTTATGACGTAGAATGTGCATACTTTGTTGATTCTATTTATGAAATAAAACACATTTTCTAAAAACTCGTGTTTTTTAACAAATCATGTAAACCTTCTAGAAGCTGTGATTTTAAAAAACGGGGGAAGTAAGCCTTTCTTATTTCCAAACTAATGCGCAAACTATAGAAAGTCGTTATGACGTAGAATGTGCATACTTTGTTGATTCCATTTATGAAATAAAACACATTTTCTAAAAACTCGTGTTTTTTGAGAAATCATGTAAACCTTCTAGAAGCTGTGATTTTGAAAAACGGGGGAATTAAGCCTTTCTTATTTCCAAACGCATGCGCAAACTATAGAAAGTCGTTATGACGTAGAATGTACATACTTTGTAGATTCCATTTATGAAATAAAACATATTTTCTAAAAACTCGTGTTTTTTACGAAATCATGTAAACCTTCTAGAAGCTGTCATTTTAAAAAACGGTGGAAGTAAGCTTTTATTATTTCCGGACGAATGCGCAAACTATAGAAAGTCGTTATGATGTAGAATGTGCATACTTTGTTGATTCCATTTATGAAATAAAACACATTTTCTAAAAACTCGTGTTTTTTAAGAAATCGTGTAAACCTCCTAGAAGCTGTGATTTTAAAAAACGGTGGAAGTAAGCTTTTCTTATTTCCGGACGAATGCGCACACTATAGAAAGTCGTTATGACGTAGAATTTGCAAACTTTGTTCATTCCATTTATGAAATAAAACACAGTTTCCAAAAACTCGTGTTTTTTAACAAATCATATAAACCTTCTAGAAGCCGTGATTTTAAAAAATGGGGGAAGTAAGCTTTTTTTATTTCCAAACGCATGCGCAAATTATAGAGAGTCGTTATGATGTAGAATGTGCATACTTTGTAGATTCCATTTATGAAATAAAACACATTTTCTAAAAACTCGTGTTTTTTACGAAATCATGTAAACCTTATAGAAGCTTTGATTTTAAAAAATGGTGGAAGCAAGCTTTTCTTATTTCCGGAGGAATGCGCAAACTATAGAAAGTCGTTATGACTTAGAATGTGCATACTTTGTTGATTCCATTTATGAAATAAAACACATTTTCTAAAAACTCGTGTTTTTTAAGAAATCATGTAAACCTTCTAGAAGCTGTGATTTTAAAAAACGGGGGAAGTAAGCTTTTCTTATTTTCGGACGCATGCGCAAACTATAGAAAGTCGTTATGACGTAGAATGTGCATACTTTGTAGATGCCATTTATGAAATAAAACACATTTTCTAAAAACTCGTGTTTTTTACGAAATCATGTAATCCTTCTAGAAGCTGTGATTTTAAAAAACAGTGGAAGTAAGCTTTTCTTATTTCCGGACGCATGCGCAAACTATAGAAAGTCGTTATGACGTAGAATGTGCATACTTTGTTGATTCCATTTATGAAATAAAACACATTTTCTAAAAACGCCTGTTTTTTGAGAAGTCATGTAAACCTTCTAGAAGCTGTGATTTTAAAAAACGGGGGAAGTAAGCTTTTCTTATTTCCGGACGCATGCGCAAACTATAGAAAGTCGTTATGACGTAGAATGTGCATACTTTGTTGATTCCATTTATGAAATAAAACACATTTTCTAAAAACTCGTGTTTTTTAACAAATCATGTAAACCTTCTAGAAGCTGTGATTTTAAAAAACGGGGGAAGTAAGCCTTTCTTATTTCCAAACGCATGCGCAAACTATAGAAAGTCGTTATGAGGTAGAATGTGGATACTTTGTTGATTCTATTTATGAAATAAAACACATTTTCTAAAAACTCGTGTTTTTTAACAAATCATGTAAACCTTCTAGAAGCTGTGATTTTAAACAACGGGGGAAGTAAGCCTTTCTTATTTCCAAACGCATGCGCAAACTATAGAAAGTCGTTATGACATAGAATGTGCATACTTTGTTGATTCCATTTATGAAATAAAACACATTTTCTAAAAAGTCATGTTTTTTGAGAAATCATGTAAACCTTCTAGAAGCTGTGATTTTAAAAAACGGGGGAAGTAAGCTTTTCTTATTTCCGGACGCATGCGCAAACTATATAAAGTCATTATGACGTAGAATGTACATACTTTGTAGATTCCATTTATGAAATAAAACACATTTTCTAAAAACTCGTGTTTTTTACGAAATCATGTAAACCTTCTAAAAGCTGTGATTTTAAAAAACGGGGGAAGTAAGCTTTTCTTATTTCCGGACGCATGCGCAAACTATAGAAAGTCGTTATGACGTAGAATGTGCATACTTTGTAGATGCCATTTATGAAATAAAACACATTTTCTAAAAACTCATGTTTTTTACGAAATCATGTAAACCTTCTAGAAGCTGTGATTTTAAAAAACGGGGGAAGTAAGCTTTTCTTATTTCCGGACGAATGAGCAAACTATAGAAAGTCGTTATGTCTTAGAATGTGCATACTTTGTTGATTCCATTTATGAAATAAAACAGATTTTCTAAAAACTCATGTTTTTTGAGAAATCATGTAAACCTTCTAGAAGCTGTGATTTTAAAAAACGGGGGAAGTAAGCTTTTCTTATTTCCGGATGAATGCGCAAACTATAGAAAGTCGTTATGACTTAGAATGTTCATACTTTGTTGATTCCATTTATGAAATAAAACACATTTTCTAAAAACTCGTGTTTTTTGAGAAATCATGTAAACCTTCTAGAAGCTGTGATTTTAAAAAACGTGGGAAGTAAGCTTTTCTTATTTCCGGACGCATGCGCAAACTATAGAAAGTCGTTATGACGTAGAATGTGCATACTTTGTAGATGCCATTTATGAAATAAAACACATTTTCTAAAAACTCGTGTTTTTTACGAAATCATGTAAACCTTATAGAAGCTTTGATTTTAAAAAATGGTGGAAGCAAGCTTTTCTTATTTCCGGAGGAATGCGCAAACTATAGAAAGTCGTTATGACTTAGAATGTGCATACTTTGTTGATTCCATTTATGAAATAAAACACATTTTCTAAAAACTCGTGTTTTTTAAGAAATCATGTAAACCTTCTAGAAGCTGTGATTTTAAAAAACGGGGGAAGTAAGCTTTTCTTATTTTCGGACGCATGCGCAAACTATAGAAAGTCGTTATGACGTAGAATGTGCATACTTTGTAGATGCCATTTATGAAATAAAACACATTTTCTAAAAACTCGTGTTTTTTACGAAATCATGTAATCCTTCTAGAAGCTGTGATTTTAAAAAACAGTGGAAGTAAGCTTTTCTTATTTCCGGACGCATGCGCAAACTATAGAAAGTCGTTATGACGTAGAATGTGCATACTTTGTTGATTCCATTTATGAAATAAAACACATTTTCTAAAAACGCGTGTTTTTTGAGAAATGATGTAAACCTTCTAGAAGCTGTGATTTTAAAAAACGGGGAAAGTAAGCTTTTCTTATTTCCGGACGCATGCGCAAACTATAGAAAGTCGTTATGACGTAGAATGTGCATACTTTGTTGATTCCATTTATGAAATAAAACACATTTTCTAAAAACTCGTGTTTTTTAACAAATCATGTAAACCTTCTAGAAGCTGTGATTTTAAAAAACGGGGGAAGTAAGCCTTTCTTATTTCCAAACGCATGCGCAAACTATAGAAAGTCGTTATGAGGTAGAATGTGCATACTTTGTTGATTCTATTTATGAAATAAAACACATTTTCTAAAAACTCGTGTTTTTTAACAAATCATGTAAACCTTCTAGAAGCTGTGATTTTAAAAAACGGGGGAAGTAAGCCTTTCTTATTTCCAAACGCATGCGCAAACTATAGAAAGTCGTTATGATGTAGAATGTGCATACTTTGTTGATTCCATTTATGAAATAAAACACATTTTCTAAAAAGTCATGTTTTTTGAGAAATCATGTAAACCTTCTAGAAGCTGTGATTTTAAAAAACGGGGGAAGTAAGCTTTTCTTATTTCCGGACGCATGCGCAAACTATATAAAGTCATTATGACGTAGAATGTACATACTTTGTAGATTCCATTTATGAAATAAAACACATTTTCTAAAAACTCGTGTTTTTTACGAAATCATGTAAACTTTCTAGAAGCTGTGATTTTAAAAAACGGGGGAAGTAAGCTTTTCTTATTTCCGGACGCATGCGCAAACTATAGAAAGTCGTTATGACGTAGAATGTGCATACTTTGTAGATGCCATTTATGAAATAAAACACATTTTCTAAAAACTCGTGTTTTTTACGAAATCATGTAAACCTTCTAGAAGCTGTGATTTTAAAAAACGGGGGAAGTAAGCTTTTCTTATTTCCGGACGAATGAGCAAACTATAGAAAGTCGTTATGTCTTAGAATGTGCATACTTTGTTGATTCCATTTATGAAATAAAACACATTTTCTAAAAACTCGTGTTTTTTGAGAAATCATGTAAACCTTCTAGAAGCTGTGATTTTAAAAAACGGGGGAAGTAAGCTTTTCTTATTTCCGGATGAATGCGCAAACTATAGAAAGTCGTTATGACTTAGAATGTGCATACTTTGTTGATTCCATTTATGAAATAAAACACATTTTCTAAAAACTCGTGTTTTTTGAGAAATCATGTAAACCTTCTAGAAGCTGTGATTTTAAAAAACGTGGGAAGTAAGCTTTTCTTATTTCCGTACGCATGCGCAAACTATAGAAAGTCGTTATGATGTAGAATGTGCATACTTTGTAGACGCCATTTATGAAATAAAACACATTTTCTAAAAACTCGTGTTTTTTACGAAATCATGTAAACCTTCTAGAAGCTGTGATTTTAAAAAACAGTGGAAGTAAGCTTTTCTTATTTCAGGACGCATGCGCAAACTAAAGAAAGTCGTTATGACGTAGAATGTGCATACTTTGTTGATTCCATTTATGAAATAAAACACATTTTCTAAAAACTCGTGTTTTTTGAGAAATCATGTAAACCTTCTAGAAGCTGTGATTTTAAAAAACGGTGGAAGTAAGCTTTTCTTATTTCCGGACGCATGCGCAAACTATAGAAAGTCGTTATGACGTAGAATGTGCATACTTTGTTGATTCTATTTATGAAATAAAACACATTTTCTAAAAACTCGTGTTTTTTAACAAATCATGTAAACCTTCTAGAAGCTGTGATTTTAAAAAACGGGGGAAGTAAGCCTTTCTTATTTCCAAACTAATGCGCAAACTATAGAAAGTCGTTATGACGTAGAATGTGCATACTTTGTTGATTCCATTTATGAAATAAAACACATTTTCTAAAAACTCGTGTTTTTTAGGAAATCATGTAAACCTTCTAGAAGCTGTGATTTTAAAAAACGGTGGAAGTAAGCTTTTATTATTTCCGGACGAATGCGCAAACTATAGAAAGTCGTTATAATGTAGAATGTGCATACTTTGTTGATTCCATTTATGAAATAAAACACATTTTCTAAAAACTCGTGTTTTTTAAGAAATCGTGTAAACCTCCTAGAAGCTGTGATTTTAAAAAACGGTGGAAGTAAGCTTTTCTTATTTCCGGATGAATGCGCACACTATAGAAAGTCGTTATGACGTAGAGTTTGCATACTTTGTTGATTCCATTTATGAAATAAAACACAGTTTCCAAAAACTCGTGTTTTTTAACAAATCATGTAAACCTTCTAGAAGCCGTGATTTTAAAAAATGGGGGAAGTAAGCTTTTTTCATTTCCAAACGCATGCGCAAATTATAGAGAGTCGTTATGACGTAGAATGTGCATACTTTGTAGATTCCAATTATGAAATAAAACACATTTTCTAAAAACTCGTGTTTTTTACGAAATCATGTAAACCTTATAGAAGCTTTGATTTTAAAAAATGGTGGAAGCAAGCTTTTCTTATTTCCGGAGGAATGCGCAAACTATAGAAAGTCGTTATGACTTAGAATGTGCATACTTTGTTGATTCCATTTATGAAATAAAACACATTTTCTAAAAACTCGTGTTTTTTAAGAAATCATGTAAACCTTCTAGAAGCTGTGATTTTAAAAAACGGGGGAAGTAAGCTTTTCTTATTTTCGGACGCATGCGCAAACTATAGAAAGTCGTTATGACGTAGAATGTGCATACTTTGTAGATTCCATTTATGAAATAAAACACATTTTCTAAAAACTCGTGTTTTTTACGAAATCATGTAATCCTTCTGGAAGCTGGGATTTTAAAAACAGTGGAAGTAAGCTTTTCTTATTTTCGGACGCATGCGCAAACTATAGAAAGTCGTTATGACGTAGAATGTGCATACTTTGTTCATTCCATTTATGAAATAAAACACATTTTCTAAAAACTCGTGTTTTTTGAGAAATCATGTAAACCTTCTAGAAGCTGTGATTTTAAAAAACGGTGGAAGTAAGCTTTTCTTATTTCCGGACGCATGCGCAAACTATAGAAATTCGTTATGACGTAGAATGTGCATACTTTGTAGATTCCATTTATTAAATAAAACACATTTTCTAAAAACTCATGTTTTTTACGAAATCATGTAAACCTTCTAGAAGCTGTGATTTTAAAAAACAGTGGAAGTAATCTTTTCTTATTTTCGGACGCATGCGCAAACTATAGAAAGTCGGTATGATGTAGAATGTGCATACTTTGTTGATTCCATCTATGAAATAAAACACATTTTCTAAAAACTCGTGTTTTTTAGGAAATCATGTAAACCTTCTAGAAGCTGTGATTTTAAAAAACGGGGGAAGTAATATTTTCTTATTTCCAAACGCATGCGCAAACTATAGAAAGTCGTTATGACGTGGAATGTGCATACTTTGTTGATTCCATTTATCAAATAAAACACATTTTCTAAAAACTCGTGTTTTTTAAGAAATCATGTAAACCTTCTAGAAGCTGTGATTTTAAAAAACGGGGGAAGTAAGCTTTTCGTATTTTAGGACGCATGCGCAAACCATAGAAAGTCGTTATGACGTAGAATGTGCATACTTTGTAGATTCCATTTTTGAAATAAAACACATTTTCTAAAAACTCGTGTTTTTTACGAAATCATGTAAACCTTCTAGAAGCTGTGATTTTAAAAACCAGTGGAAGTAAGCTTTTCTTATTTCCGGACGCATGCGCAAACTATACAAAGTCGTTATGACTTAGAATGTGCATACTTTGTTGATTCCATTTATGAAATAAAACACATTTTCTAAAAACTCGTTTTTTTAACGAAATCATGTAAACCTTCTAGAAGCTGTGATTTTAAAAAACGGTGGAAGTAAGCTTTTCTTATTTCCAAACGAATGCGCAAACTATAGAAAGTCGTAATGACGTAGAATGTGCATACTTTGTTGATTCCATTTATGAAATAAAACACATTTCCTAAAAACTCGTGTTTTTTAAGAAATCATGTAAACCTTCTAGAAGCTGTGATTTTAAAAAACGGGGGAAGTAAGCTTTCCTTATTTTAGGATGCATGCGCAAACTATAGAAAGTCGTTATGAAGTAGAATGTGCATAATTTGTTGATTCCATTTATGAAATAAAACAAAATTTCTAAAAACTCGTGTTTTTTAAGAAATCATGTAAACCTTCTAGAAGCTGTGATTTTAAAAAATGGTGTAAGTAATATTTTCTTATTTCCGGACGAATGCGCAAACTATAGAAAGTCGTTATGAAGCAGAATGTGCATACTTTGTAGATTCCATTTATGAAATAAAACACATTTTCTAAAAACCCATGTTTTTTACGAAATCATGTAAACCTTCTAGAAGCTTTGATTTTAAAAAACCGTGGAAGCAAGCTTTTCTTATTTCCGGACAAATGCGCAAACTATAGAAAGTCGTTATGACTTAGAATGTGCATACTTTGTTGATTCCATTTACGAAATAAAACACATTTTCTAAAAACTCGTGTTTTTTAAGAAATCATGTAAACCTTCTAGAAGCTGTGATTTAAAAAAACGGTTTAAGTAAGCTTTTCTTATTTCCGGACGCATGCGCAAACTATAGAAAGTCATTATAACGTAGAATGTGCATACTTTGTTGATTCATTTTATGAAATGAAACACATTTTCTAAAAACTCGTGTTTTTTAAGAAATCATGTAAACCTTCTAGAAGCTGTGATTTTAAAAAATGGAGGAAGTAAGCTTTTCTTATTTCCGGACGCATGCGCAAACTATATAAAGTCGTTATGACGTAGAATGTGCATACTTTGTAGATTCCATTTATGAAATAAAACACATTTTCTAAAAACTCGTGTTTTTTACGAAATCATGTAAACCTTCTAGAAGCTGTGATTTTAAAAAACAGTGGAAGTAAGATTTTCTTATTTCCGGACGCATGCGCAAACTATAGAAAGTCGTTATGACGTAGAATGTGCATACTTTGTTGATTCCATTTATGAAATAAAACACATTTTCTAAAAACTCATGTTTTTTGAGAAATCATGTAAACCTTCTAGAAGCTGTGATTTTAAAAAACGGTGGAAGTAAGCTTTTCTTATTTCCGGACGCATGCGCAAACTATAGAAAGTCGTTATGACGTAGAATGTGCATACTTTGTTGATTCTATTTATGAAATAAAACACATTTTCTAAAAACTCGTGTTTTTTAAGAAATCATGTAAACCTTCTAGAAGCTGTGATTTTAAAAAACGGGGGAAGTAAGCCTTTCTTATTTCCAAACGCATGCGCAAACTATAGAAATTCGTTATGACATAGAATGTGCATACTTTGTTGATTCCATTTATGAAATAAAACACATTTTCTAAAAACTCGTGTTTTTTGAGAAATCAAGTAAACCTTCTAGAAGCTGTGATTTTAAAAAACGAGGGAAGTAAGCTTTTCTTATTTCCAAACGCATGCGCAAACTATAGAAAGTCGTTATGACGTAGAATGTGCATACTTCGTTGATTCCGTTAATGAAAAAAAACACATTTTCTAAAAACTCGTGTTTTTTAAGAAATCATGTAAACCTTCTAGAAGCTGTGATTTTAAAAAACGGTGGAAGTAAGCTTTTCTTTTTTCCAAACGCATGCGCAAACTATAGCAAGTCGTTATGACGTAGAATGTGCATACTTTGTTGATTCCATTTATGAAATAAAACACATTTTCTAAAAACTCGTGTTTTTTAAGAAATCGTGTAAACCTTCTAGAAGCTGTGATTTTAAAAAATGGGGGAAGTAAAATTTTCGTATTTTCGGACGCATGCGCAAACTATAGAAAGTCGTTATGATGTAGAAGGTGCATACTTTGTAGATTCCATTTATGAAATAAAACACATTTTCTAAAAACTCGTGTTTTTTACGAAATCATGTAAACCTTCTAGAAGCTGTGATTTGAAAAAACAGTGGAAGTAAGATTTTTTTATTTCCGGACGCATGCGCAAACTATACAAAGTCGTTATGACGTAGAATGTGCATACTTTGTTGATTCTATTTATGAAATAAAACACATTTTCTAAAAACTCGTGTTTTTTAACAAATCATGTAAACCTTCTAGAAGCTGTGATTTTAAAAAACGGGTGAAGTAAGCCTTTCTTATTTCCAAACGCATGCGCAAACTATAGAAAGTCGTTATGACGTAGAATGTGCATACTTTGTTGATTCCATTTATGAAATAAAACACATTTTCTAAAAACGCATGTTTTTTCTGAAATCATGTAAACCTTCTAGAAGCTGTGATTTTAAAAAACGGGGGAAGTAAGCTTTTCTTATTTCCGGACGCATGCGCAAACTATATAAAGTCTTTATGACATAGAATGTACATACTTTGTAGATTCCATTTATGAAATAAAACACATTTTCTAAAAACTCGTGTTTTTTACGAAATCATGTAAACCTTCTAGAAGCTGTGATTTTAAAAAACGGTGGAAGTAAGATTTTCTTATTTCCGGACGAATGCGCAAACTATTGAAAGTCGTTATGATGTAGAATGTGCATACTTTGTTGATTCCATTTATGAAATAAAACACATTTTCTAAAAACTCGTGTTTTTTAAGAAATCGTGTAAACCTTCTAGAAGCTGTGATTTTAAAAAACGGTGGAAGTAAGCTTTTCTTATTTTCGGACGAATGCGCAAACTATAGAAAGTCGTTATGACGTAGAATTTGCATACTTTGTTGATTCCATTTATGAAATAAAACACAGTTTCCAAAAACTCGTGTTTTTTAACAAATCATGTAAACCTTCTAGAAGCTGTGATTTTAAAAAATGGGGGAAGTAAGCTTTTTTTATTTCCAAACGCATGCGCAAATTATAGAGAGTCGTTATGACGTAGAATGTGCATACTTTGTAGATTCCATTGATGAAATAAAACACATTTTCTAAAAACTCGTGTTTTTTACGAAATCATGTAAACCTTATAGAAGCTTTGATTTTAAAAAATTGTGGAAGCTTGCTTTTCTTATTTTCGGACGAATGTGCAAACTATAGAAAGTCGTTATGAAACAGAATGTGCATACTTTGTAGATTCCATTTATGAAATAAAACACATTTGCTAAAAACTCGTGTTTTTTACGAAATCATGTAAACCTTCTAGAAGCTTTGATTTTAAAAAACGGTGGAAGCAATCTTTTCTTATTTCCGGATGAATGCACAAACTATAGAAAGTCGTTATGACTTAGAATGTGCATACTTTGTTGATTCCATTTATGTAATAAAACACATTTTCTAAAAACTCGTGTTTTTTAAGAAATCATGTAAACCTTCTAGAAGCTGTGATTTTAAATAACGGTGGAAGTAAGCTTTTCTTATTTCCGGACGCATGCGCAAACTATAGAAAGTCATTATGACGTAGAATGTGCATACTTTGTTAATTCCGTTTATGAAATGAAACAAATTTTCTAAAATCTCGTGTTTTTTAAGAAATCATGTAAACCTTCTAGAAGCTGTGATTTTAAAAAACGGGGGAAGTAAGCTTTTCTTATTTCCTAACGCATGCGCAAACTATAGAAATTCGTTATGACGTAGAATGTGCATACTTTGTTGATTCCATTTATGAAATAAAATACATTTTCTAAAAACTCGTGTTTTTTAAGAAATCATGTAAACCTTCTAGAATCCGTGATTTTAAAAAATGGTGGAAGTAAGATTTTCTTATTTCTGGACGCATGCGCAAACTATAGAAAGTCGTTATGACGTAGAATGTGCATACTTTGTTGATTCCATTTATGAAATAAAACACATTTTCTAAAAACTCGTGTTTTTTAAGAAATCATGTAAACCTTCTAGAATCCGTGATTTTAAAAAATGGTGGAAGTAACCTTTTCTTATTTCTGGACGCATGCGCAAACTATAGAAAGTCATTATGACGTAGAATGTGCATACTTTGTTGATTGTATTTATGAAATAAAACACATTTTCTAAAAACTTGTGTTCTTTACGAAATCATGTAAACCTTCTAGAAGCTGTGATTTCAAAAAACGGTGGAAGTAAGCTTTTCTTATTTCCGGGAAAATACGCAAACTATAGAAAGTCGTTATGACATAGAATGTGCATACTTTGTTGATTCCATTTATGAAATAAAACACATTTTCTAAAAACTCGTGTTTTTTAAGAAATCATGTAAACCTTCTAGAAGCTGTGATTTTAAAAAACGGGAGAAGTAAGCTTTTCTTATTTCCAAACGCATGCGCAAACTATAGACAGTCGTTATGACGTAGAATGTGCATACTTTGTTGATTCCATTTATGAAATGAAACACATTTTCTAAAAACTCGTGTTTTTTAAGAAATCATGTAAACCTTCTAGAAGCTGTGATTTTAAAAAATGGAGGAAGTAAGCTTTTCTTATTTCCGGACGCATGCGCAAACTATATAAAGTCGTTATGACGTAGAATGTGCATACTTTGTAGATTCCATTTATGAAATAAAACACATTTTCTAAAAACTCGTGTTTTTTACGAAATCATGTAAACCTTCTAGAAGCTGTGATTTTAAAAAATGGTGGATGTAAGCTTTTCTTATTTTCGGACCAATGCGCAAACTATAGAAAGTTGTTATGATGTAGAATGTGCATACTTTGTTGATTCCATTTATGAAGTAAAACACATTTTCTAAAAACTCGTGTTTTTTAAGAAATCGTGTAAACCTACTAGAAGCTGTGATTTTAAAAAACGGTGGAAGTAAGCTTTTCTTATTTTCCGGTCGCATGCGCAAACTATAGAAAGTTGTTATGACGTAGAATGTGCATACTTTGTTGATTCCATTTATGAAATAAAACACAGTTTCTAAAAACTCGTGTTTTTTAAGAAATCATGTAAACCTTCTAGAAGCTGTGATTTTAAAAAACGGGGGAAGTAAGCTATTCTTATTTCCGAACGTATGCGCAAACTATAGAAAGTCGTTATGACGTAGAATGTGCATACTTTGTAGATTCCATTTATGAAATAAAACACATTTTCTAAAAACTCGTGTTTTTTACGAAATCATGTAAACCTTCCAGAAGCTTTGATTTTAAAAAACGGTGGAAGCAAGCTTTTCTTATTTCCGGACGAATGCGCAAACTATAGAAAGTCGTTATGACTTAGAATGTGCATACTTTGTTGATTCCATTTATGAAATAAAACACATTTTCTAAAAACTCGCGTTTTTTAAGAAACCATGTAAACCTTCTAGAAGCTGTGATTTTAAAAAATGGTGGAAGTAAGCTTTTCTTATTTCCAAAGGCATGCGAAAACTATAGAAAGTCGCTATGACGTAGAATGTGCATACTTTGTTGATTCCATTTATGAAATGAAACACATTTTCTAAAAACTCGTGTTTTTTAAGAAATCATGTAAACCTTCTAGAAGCTGTGATTTTAAAAAACGGGGGAAGTAAGCTTTTCTTATTTCCGGATGAATGCGCAAACTGTAGAAAGTCGTTATGACATAGAATGTGCATACTTTGTTGATTCCATTTATGAAATAAAACACATTTTCTAAAAACTCGTGTTTTTTAAGAAGTCGTGTAAACCTTCTAGAAGCTGTGATTTTAAAAAACGGAGGAAGTAAGCTTTTCTTATTTCTGGACATATGCGCAAACTATAGAAAGTCGTTATGATGTAGAATGTGCATACTTTGTTGATTCCAGTTATGAAATAAAACACATTTTTTTAAAACTCATGTTTTTTAAGAAATCATGTAAACCTTCTAGAAGCTGTGATTTTAAAAAACGGGGGAAGTAAGCTTTTCTTATTTCCAAACGCATGCGCAAACTATAGAAAGTCGTTATGACGTAGAATGTGCATACTTTGTTGATTCCGTTAATGAAATAAAACACATTTTCTAAAAACTCGTGTTTTTTAAGAAATCATGTAAACCTTCCAGAAGATGTGATTTTAAAAAACGGTGGAAGTAAGCTTTTCTTTTTTCCAAACGCATGCGCAAACTATAGCAAGTCGTTATGACGTAGAATGTGCATACTTTGTTGATTCCATTTATGAAATAAAACACATTTTCTAAAAACTCGTGTTTTTTAAGAATCGTGTAAACCTTCTAGAAGCTGTGATTTTAAAAAATGGGGGAAGTAAGATTTTCGTATTTTCGGACGCATGCGCAAACTATAGAAAGTCGTTATGACGTAGAAGGTGCATACTTTGTAGATTCCATTTATGAAATAAAACACATTTTCTAAAAACTCGTGTTTTTTACGAAATCATGTAAACCTTCTAGAAGCTGTGATTTTAAAAAACAGTGGAAGTAAGCTTTTCTTATTTCCGGACGCATGCGCAAACTATACAAAGTCGTTATGACTTTGCATACTTTGTTTCTTCCATTTATGAAATAAAACACATTTTCTAAAAACTCGTGTTTTTTACGAAATCATGTAAACCTTCTAGAAGCTGTGATTTAAAAAAACGGTGGAAATAAGCTTTTCTTATTTCCGGACGCATGCGCAAACTATAGAAAATCGTTATGACGTAGAATGTGCATACTTTGTTGATTCTATTTATGAAATAAAACACATTTTCTAAAAACTCGTGTTTTTTAACAAATCATGTAAACCTTCTAGAAGCTGTGATTTTAAAAAACGGGTGAAGTAAGCCTTTCTTATTTCCAAACGCATGCGCAAACTATAGAAAGTCGTTATGACGTAGAATGTGCATACTTTGTTGATTCCATTTACGAAATAAAACACATTTTCTAAAAACTCGTGTTTTTTGAGAAATCATGTAAACCTTCTAGAAGCTGTGATTTTAAAAAACGGGGGAAGTAAGCTTTTCTTATTTCCGGACGCATGCGCAAACTATATAAAGTCTTTATGACATAGAATGTACATACTTTGTAGATTCCATTTATGAAATAAAACACATTTTCTAAAAACTCGTGTTTTTTACGAAATCATGTAAACCTTCTAGAAGCTGTGATTTTAAAAAACGGTGGAAGTAAGATTTTCTTATTTCCGGACGAATGCGCAAACTATGGAAAGTCGTTATGATGTAGAATGTGCATACTTTGTTGATTCCATTTATGAAATAAAACACATTTTCTAAAAACTCGTGTTTTTTAAGAAATCGTGTAAACCTTCTAGAAGCTGTGATTTTAAAAAACGGTGGAAGTAAGCTTTTCTTATTTTCGGACGAATGCGCAAACTATAGAAAGTCGTTATGACGTAGAATTTGCATACTTTGTTGATTCCATTTATGAAATAAAACACAGTTTCCAAAAACTCGTGTTTTTTAACAAATCATGTAAACCTTCTAGAAGCTGTGATTTTAAAAAATGGGGGAAGTAAGCTTTTTTTATTTCCAAACGCATGCGCAAATTATAGAGAGTCGTTATGACGTAGAATGTGCATACTTTGTAGATTCCATTGATGAAATAAAACACATTTATTAAAAACTCGTGTTTTTTACGAAATCATGCAAACCTTATAGAAGCTTTGATTTTAAAAAATGGTGGAAGCAAGCTTTTCTTATTTTCGGACGAATGTGCAAACTATAGAAAGTCGTTATGAAGCAGAATGTGCATACTTTGTAGATTCCATTTATGAAATAAAACACATTTGCTAAAAACTCGTGTTTTTTACGAAATCATGTAAACCTTCTAGAAGCTTTGATTTTAAAAAACGGTGGAAGCAAGCTTTTCTTATTTCCGGACGAATGCGCAAACTATAGAAAGTCGTTATGACTTAGAATGTGCATACTTTGTTGATTCCATTTATGAAATAAAACACATTCTCTAAAAACTCGTGTTTTTTAAGAAATCATGTAAACCTTCTAGAAGCTGTGATTTTAAATAACGGTGGAAGTAATCTTTTCTTATTTCCGGACGCATGCGCAAACTATAGAAAGTCATTATGACGTAGAATGTGCATACTTTGTTGATTCCGTTTATGAAATGAAACAAATTTTCTAAAATCTCGTGTTTTTTAAGAAATCATGTAAACCTTCTAGAAGCTGTGATTTTAAAAAACGGGGGAAGTAAGCTTTTCTTATTTCCTAACGCATGCGCAAACTATAGAAAGTCGTTATGACGTAGAATGTGCATACTTTGTTGATTCCATTTATGAAATAAAATACATTTTCTAAAAACTCGTGTTTTTTAAGAAATCATGTAAACCTTCTAGAATCCGTGATTTTAAAAAATGGTGGAAGTAAGCTTTTCTTATTTCTGGACGCATGCGCAAACTATAGAAAGTCGTTATGACGTAGAATGTGCATACTTTATTGATTCCATTTATGAAATAAAACACATTTTCTAAAAACTCGTGTTTTTTAAGAAATCATGTAAACCTTCTAGAATCCGTGATTTTAAAAAATGGTGGAAGTAACCTTTTCTTATTTCTGGACGCATGCGCAAACTGTAGAAAGTCATTATGACGTAGAATGTGCATACTTTGTTGATTGTATTTATGAAATAAAACACATTTTCTAAAAACTCGTGTTTTTTACGAAATCATGTAAACCTTCTAGAAGCTGTGATTTCAAAAAACGGTGGAAGTAAGCTTTTCTTATTCCCGGGAAAATACGCAAACTATAGAAAATTCGTTATGACATAGAATGTGATACTTTCTTGATTCCATTTATGAAATAAAACACATTTTCTAAAAACTCGTGTTTTTTACGAAATCATGTAAACCTTCTAGAAGCTGTGATTTTAAAAAACGGGAGAAGTAAGCTTTTCTTATTTCCAAACGCATGCGCAAACTATAGACAGCCGTTATGACGTAGAATGTGCATACTTTGTTGATTCCATTTATGAAATGAAACACATTTTCTAAAAACTCGTGTTTTTTAACAAATCATGTAAACCTTCTAGAAGCTGTGATTTTAAAAAACGGGGGAAGTAAGCTTTTCTTATTTCCTAACGCATGCACAAACTATATAAAGTTGTTATGACGTAGAATGTGCATACTTTGTAGGTTCCATTTATGAAATAAAACACATTTTCTAAAAACTCGTGTTTTTTACGAAATCATGTAAACCTTCTAGAAGCTATGATTTTAAAAACGGTGGAAGTAAGCTTTTCTTATTTCCGGACGCATGCGCAAACTATAGAAAGTCATTATGACGTAGAATGTGCATACTTTGTAGATTCCATTTATGAAATAAAACACATTTTCTAAAAACTCGTGTTTTTCATGAAATCATGTAAAACTTCTAGAAGCTGTGATTTTAAAAAACAGTGGAAGTAAGCTTTTCTTATTTCCGGACGCATGCGCAAACTATAGAAATTCGTTATGACGTAGAATGTGCATACTTTGTTGATTCCATTTATGAAATAAAACACATTTTCTAAAAACTCGTGTTTTTTAATAAATCATGTAAACCTTCTAGAAGCTGTGATTTTAAAAAATGGGGGAAGTAAGCTTTTCTTATATCCAAACGCATGCGCAAACTATAGAAAGTCGTTATGACGTAGAATGTGCATACTTTGTTGATTCCATTTATGAAATAAAACAAATTTTCTAAAAACTCGTGTTTTTTAAGAAATCATGTAAACCTTCTAGAAGCTGTGATTTTAAAAAATGGAGGAAGTAAGCTTTTCTTATTTTCGGACGCGATGCGCAAACTATAGAAAGTCGTTATGACGTAGAATGTGCATACTTTATTGATTCCATTTATGAAATAAAAACACATTTTCTAAAAACTTGTGTTTTTTAAGAAATCATGTAAACCTTCTAGAAGTTGTGATTTTAAAAAGCGGGGGAAGTAAGCTTTTCTTATTTCCAAACGCATGCGCAAACTATAGAAAGTCGTTCTGACGTAGAATGTGCATACTTTGTAGATTACATTTATGAAATAAAACACATTTTCTAAAAACTTATGTTTTTTAAGAAGTCATGTAAACCTTCTAGAAGCTGTGATTTTAAAAAACGGTGGAAGTAAGCTTTTCTTATTTCCGGACGCATGCGTAAACTATAGAAAGTCGTTATGACGTAGACTGTGCATACTTTGTAGATTCCATTTATGAAATAAAACACATTTTCTAAAAACTCGTGTTTTTTTAGAAATCATGTAAACCTTCTAGAAGTTTTGATTTTAAAAAACGGGGGAAGTAAGCTTTTCTTATTTCCGGACGAATGCGCAAACTATAGAAAGTCGTTATGAAGTAGAATGTGCATACTTTGTTGATTCCATTTATAAAATAAAACACATTTTCTAAAAACTCTTGTTTTTTAAGAAATCATGTAAAACTTCTAGAAGCTGTGATTTTAAAAAACGGGCGAAGTAAGCTTTTCTTATTTCCAAACGCATGCGCAAACTATAGAAAATTCGTTATGACGTAGAATGTGCATACTTTGTTGATTCCATTTGTGAAATAAAACACATTTTCTAAAAACTCTTGTTTTTTAAGAAATCATGTAAACCTTCTAGAAGCTGTGATTTTAAAAAACGGGGGAAGTAAGCTTTTCTTATTTCCGGATGCATGTGCAAACTATAGAAAGTCGTTATGACGTAGAATGTGCATACTTTGTAGATTTCATTTATTAAATAAAACACATTTTCTAAAAACTCGTGATTTTTACAAAATCATGTAAACCTTCTAGAAGCTGTGATTTTAAAAAACGGTGGAAGTAAGCTTTTCTTATTTCCGGACGCATGCGCAAACTATAGAAAGTCGTTATGACGTAGAATGTGCATACTTTGCTGATTCCATTTATGAAATAAAACACATTTTCTAAAAACTCGTGTTTTTTAAGAAATCATGTAAACCTTCTAGAAGTTGTGATTTTAAAAAACGGTGGAAGTAAGCTTTTCTTATTTCCGGACGAATGCGCAAACTATAGAAAGTCGTTATGACGTAGAATGTGCATACTTTGTTGATTCCATTTATGAAATAAAACACATTTTCTAAAAACTCGTGTTTTTTAAGAAATCATGTAAACCTTCTAGAAGCTGTGATTTTAAAAAACGGGGGAAGTAAGCTTTTCTTATTTCCGGACGCATGCGCAAACTATAGAAATTTGTTATGACGTAGAATGTGCATACTTTGTAGATTCCATTTATGAAATAAAACACATTTTCTAAAAACTCGTGTTTTATAACAAATCATGTAAACTTTCTAGAAGCTGTGATTTTTAAAAACGGGGGAAGTAAGCTTTTCTTATTTCCAAACGCATGCGCAAACTATAGAAAGTCGTTATGACGTAGAATGTGCATACTTTGTTGATTCCATTTATGAAATAAAACACATTTTCTAAAAACTCGTGTTTTATAAGAAACCATGTAAACCTTCTACAAGCTGTGATTTTAAAAAATGGGGGAAGTAAGCTTTTCTTATTTCCGGACGCATGCGCAAACTATAGAAATTCGTTATGACGTAGAATGTGCATACTTTGTGGATTCCATTTCTGAAATAAAACACATTTTCTAAAAACTCGTGTTTTTTACGAAATCATGTAAACCTTCTAGAAGCTGTGATTTTAAAAAACGGTGGAAGTAAGCTTTTCTTATTTCCGGACGCATGCGTAAAGTATAGAAAGTCGTTATGACGTAGAATGTGCATACTTTGTAGATTCCATTTATGAAATAAAACACATTTTCTAAAAACTCGTGTTTTTTACGAAATCATGTAAACCTTCTCGAAGCTGTGATTTTAAAAAACAGGGGAAGTAAGCTTTTCTTATCTCCAAACGCATGCGCAAACTATAGAAAGTCGTTATGACGTAGAATGTGCATACTTTGTTGATTCCATTTATGAAATAAAACACATTTTCTAAAAACTCGTGTTTTTTAAGAAATCATGTACACCTTCTAGAAGCTGTGATTTTAAAAAACGGGGGAAGTAAGCTTTTCTTATTTCCAAACGCATGCGCAAACTATAGAAAGTCGTTCTGACGTAGAATGTGCATACTTTGTAGATTCCATTTATGAAATAAAACACATTTTCTAAAAACTCGTGCTTTTTACGAAATCATGTAAACCTTCTAGAAGCTGTGATTTTAAAAAACGGTGGAATTAAGCTTTTCTTATTTCCAGACGCATGCGGAAACTATAGAAATTCGTTATGACGTAGAATGTGCATACTTTGTAGATTCCATTTATGAAATAAAACACATTTTCTAAAAACTCATGTCTTTTACGAAATCATGTAAACCTTCTAGAAGCTGTGATTTTAAAAAACGGTGGAATTAAGCTTTTCTTATTTCCGGACGAATGCGCAAACTATAGAAAGTCCTTATGACGTAGAATGTGCATACTTTGTTGATTCCATTTATGAAAAGAAACACATTTTCTAAAAACTCATGTTTTTTAAGAAATCATGTAAACCTTCTAGAAGCTGTGATTTTTAAAAAACGGTGGAAGTAAGCTTTTCTTATTTCCGGACGCATGCGCAAGCTATAGAAAGTCGTTATGACATAGAATGTGCATACTTTGTTGATTGCATTTATGAAATAAAACACCTAATCTAAAAACTCTTGTTTTTTAAGAAATCATGTAAACCTTCTAGAAGTTGTGATTTTAAAAAATGGGGGAAGTAAGCTTTTCTTATTTCCGGACGCATGCGCAAACTATAGAAAGTCGTTATGACGTAGAATGTGCATACATTGTAGATTCCATTTATGAAATAAAACACATTTTCTAAAAACTCGTTTTTTTTACGAAATCATTTAAACCTTCTAGAAGCTGTGATTTTAAAAAACGGTGGAAGTAAGTTTTTCTTATTTCCGGACGAATGCGCAAACTATAGAAAGTCGTTATGACGTAGAATGTGCATACTTTGTTGATTCCATTTATGAAATAAAACACATTTTCTAAAAACTCGTGTTTTTTACGAAATCATGTAAACCTTCTAGAAGCTGTGATTTAAAAAACGGTGGAAGTAAGCTTTTCTTATTTCCGGACGAATGCGCAAACTATAGAAAGTCATTATGACGTAGAATGTGCATACTTTGTTGATTCCATTTATGAAATAAAACACATTTTCTAAAAACTTATGTTTTTTAAGAAATCATGTAAACCTTCTAGAAGCTGTGATTTTAAAAAACGGTGGAAGTAAGCTTTTCTTATTTCCGGACGCATGCGTAAACTATAGAAATTCGTTATGACGTAGAATGTGCATACTTTGTAGATTCCATTTATGAAATAAAACACATTTTCTAAAAACTCGTGTTTTTTTAGAAATCATGTAAGCCTTCTAGAAGTTTTGATTTTAAAAAACGGGGGAAGTAAGCTTTTCTTATTTCCGGACGAATGCGCAAACTATAGAAAGTCGTTATGAAGTAGAATGTGCATACTTTGTTGATTCCATTTATGAAATAAAACACATTTTCTAAAAACTCTTGTTTTTTAAGAAATCATGTAAAACTTCTAGAAGCTGTGATTTTAAAAAACGGGCGAAGTAAGCTTTTCTTATTTCCAAACGCATGCGCAAACTATAGAAAATTCGTTATGACGTAGAATGTGCATACTTTGTTGATTCCATTTGTGAAATAAAACACATTTTCTAAAAACTCTTGTTTTTTAAGAACTCATGTAAACCTTCTAGAAGCTGTGATTTTAAAAAACGGGGGAAGTAAGCTTTTCTTATTTCCGGATGCATGCGCAAACTATAGAAATTCGTTATGACGTAGAATGTGCATACTTTGTAGATTTCATTTATTAAATAAAACACATTTTCTAAAAACTCGTGTTTTTTACGAAATCATGTAAACCTTCTAGAAGCTGTGATTTTAAAAAATGGGGGAAGTAAGCTTTTCTTATTTCCGGACGCATGTGCAAACTATAGAAAGTCGTTATGACGTAGAATGTGCATACTTTCTTGATTCCATTTATGAAGTAAAACACATTTTATAAAAACTTTTGTTTTTTACGAAATCATGTAAACCTTCTAGAACCTGTGAATTTAAAAGACGCTGGAAGTAAGCTTTCCTTATTTCGGGATGCATGCGCAAACTATAGAAAGTCGTTATGACGTAGAATCTGCATACTTTGTAGATTCCATTTATGAAATAAAACACATTTTCTAAAAACTCGTGTTTTTTACGAAATCATGTAAACCTTCTAGAAGCTGTGATTTTAAAAAACAGTGGAGGTAAGCTTTTCTTATTTTTGGACGCATGTGCAAACAATAGAAAGTCGTTATGATGTAGAATGTGCATACTTTGTAGATTCCATTTATGAAATAAAACACATTTTCTAAAAACTCATGTTTTTTACGAAATCATGTAAACCTTCTAGAAGCTGTGATTTTAAAAAACGGTGGAAGTAAGCTTTTCTTATTTCCGGATGCATGCGCAAACTATAGAATGTCGTTATGACGTAGAATGTGCATACTTTGTAGATTCCATTTATGAAATAAAACACATTTTCTAAAAAATCGTCTTTTTTACGAAATCATGTAAACCTTCTAGAAGCTGTGATTTTAAAATACGGTGGAAGTAAGCTTTTCTTATTTCCGGACGCATGTGAAAACTATAGAAAGTCGTTATGACGTAGAATGTGCATACTTTGTTGATACTATTTATGAAATAAAACACATTTTCTAAAAACTCGTGGTTTTTAAGAAATCATGTAAACCTTCTAGAACCTGTGATTTTAAAAAACGGGGGAAGTAAGCTTTTCTTATTTCCAAACGCATGCGCAAACTATAGAAAGTCATTATGACGTAGAATGTGCATACTTTGTTGATTCCATTTATGAAATAAAACACATTTTCTAAAAACTCGTGTTTTTTACGAAATCATGTAAACCTTCTAGAAGCTGTGATTTAAAAAACGGTGGAAGTAAGCTTTTCTTATTTCCGGACGAATGCGCAAACTATAGAAAGTCATTATGACGTAGAATGTGCATACTTTGTTGATTCCATTTATGAAATAAAACACATTTTCTAAAAACTTATGTTTTTTAAGAAATCATGTAAACCTTCTAGAAGCTGTGATTTTAAAAAACAGTGGAAGTAAGCTTTTCTTATTTCCGGACGCATGCGTAAACTATAGAAAGTCGTTATGACGTAGAATGTGCATACTTTGTAGATTCCATTTATGAAATAAAACACATTTTCTAAAAACTCGTGTTTTTTTAGAAATCATGTAAACCTTCTAGAAGTTTTGATTTTAAAAAACGGGGGAAGTAAGCTTTTCTTATTTCCGGACGAATGCGCAAACTATAGAAAGTCGTTATGAAGTAGAATATGCATACTTTGTTGATTCCATTTATGAAATAAAACACATTTTCTAAAAACTCTTGTTTTTTAAGAAATCATGTAAAACTTCTAGAAGCTGTGATTTTAAAAAACGGGCGAAGTAAGCTTTTCTTATTTCCAAACGCATGCGCATACTATAGAAAATTCGTTATGACGTAGAATGTGCATACTTTGTTGATTCCATTTGTGAAATAAAACACATTTTCTAAAAACTCTTGTTTTTTAAGAAATCATGTAAACCTTCTAGAAGCTGTGATTTTAAAAAATGGGGGAAGTAAGCTTTTCTTATTTCCGGATGCATGCGCAAACTATAGAAAGTCGTTATGACATAGAATGTGCATACTTTGTAGATTCCATTTATGAAATAAAACACATTTTCTAAAAACTCATGTTTTTTACGAAATCATGTAAACCTTCTAGAAGCTGTGATTTTAAAAAACGGTGGAAGTAAGCTTTTCTTATTTCCGGATGCATGCGCAAACTATAGAATGTTGTTATGACGTAGAATGTGCATACTTTGTAGATTCCATTTATGAAATAAAACACATTTTCTAAAAACTCGTCTTTTTTACGAAATCATGTAAACCTTCTAGAAGCTGTGATTTTAAAATACGGTGGAAGTAAGCTTTTCTTATTTCCGGACGCATGTGAAAACTGTAGAAAGTCGTTATGACCTAGAATGTGCATACTTTGCTGATTCTATTTATGAAATAAAACACATTTTCTAAAAACTCGTGGTTTTTAAGAAATCATGTAAACTTTCTAGAACCTGTGATTTTAAAAAATGGGGGAAGTAAGCTTTTCTTATTTCCAAACGCATGCGCAAACTATAGAAAGTCGTTATGACGTAGAATGATTCCATTTATGAAATAAAACACATTTTCTAAAAACTCGTGTTTTTTACGAAATCATGTAAACCTTCGGGAAGCTGTGATTTTAAAAAACGGTGGAAGTAAGCTTTTCTTATTTCCGGACGCATGCGCAAACTATAGAAAGTCGTTATGACGTAGAATGTGCATACTTTGTAGATTCCATTGATGAAATAAAACACATTTTCTAAAAACTCGTGTTTTTTACGAAATCATGTAAACCTTCTAGAAGTTGTGATTTTAAAAAACAGTGGAAGTAAGCTTTTCTTATTTCCGGAAGCATGCGCAAACTATAGAATGTCGTTATGACGTAGAATGTCCATACTTTGTAGATTCCATTGATGAAATAAAACACATTTTCTAAAAACTCGTGTTTTTTACGAAATCATGTAAACCTTCTAGAAGCTGTGATTTTAAAAAACAGTGGAAGTAAGCTTTTGTTATTTCCGGACGCATGCGTAAACTATACAAAGTCGTTATGACATAGAATGTCCATACTTTGTCGATTCCATTTATGAAATAAAACACATTTTCTAAAAACTCGTGTTTTTTACGAAATCATGTAAACCTTCTAGAAGCTCTGATTTTAAAAAACGGTGGAAGTAAGCTTTTCTTATTTCCGGAAGCATGCGCAAACTATAGAAAGTCGTTATGTCATAGAATTTGCATACTTTGTAGATTGCATTTATGAAATAAAACACATTTTCTAAAACCTCGTGTTTTTTACGAAATCATGTAAACCTTCTAGAAGCTGTGATTTTTAATAAAACGGTGGAAGTAAGCTTTTCTTATTTCCGTATGCATGCGCAAACTATAGAAAGTCGTTATGACGTAGAATGTGCATACTTTGTTGATTCCATTTATGAAATAAAACACATTTTCTAAAAACTCGTGTTTTTTAAGAAATCATGTAAACCTTCTAGAAGCTGTGATTTTAAAAAACGGGGGAAGTAAGCTTTTCTTATTTCCAAATGCATGCGCAAACTATAGAAAGTCGTTATGACGTAGAATGTGCATACATTGTTGATTCCATTTATGAAATAAAACACATTTTCTAAAAACTCGTGTTTTTTACGAAATCATGTAAACCTTCTAGAACCTGTGATTTTAAAAAATGGTGGAAGTAAGCTTTTCTTATTTCCGAATGCATGCGCAAACTATAGAAAGTCATTATAACGTAGAATGTGCATACTTTGTAGATTCCATTTATGAAATAAAACACATTTTCTAAAAACTCTTGTTTTTTAAGAAATCATGTAAACCTTCTAGAAGCTGTGATTTTAAAAAATGGGGGAAGTAAGATTTTCTTATTTCCGGATGCATGCGCAAACTATAGAAAGTCGTTATGACGTAGAATGTGCATACTTTGTAGATTCCATTTATGAAATAAAAAACATTTTCTAAAAACTCGTGTTTTTTAACAAATCATGTAAACCTTCTAGAAGCCGTGATTTTAAAAAACGGGGGAAGTAAGCTTTTCTTATTTCCAAACGCATGAGAAAACTATAGAAAGTCGTTATTACGTAGAATGTGCATACTTTCTTGATTCCATTTATGAAATAAAACACATTTTCTAAAAACTCGTGTTTTTTAAGAAATCATGTAAACCTTCTAGAAGCTGTGATTTTAAAAAACGGGGGAAGTAAGCTTTTTTTATTTCCAAACGCATGCGCAAACTATAGAAAGTCGTTATGACGTAGAATGTGCATACTTTGTTGATTCCATTTATGAAATAAAACACATTTTCTAAAAACTCGTGTTTTATAAGAAACCATGTAAACCTTCTACAAGCTGTGATTTTAAAAAATGGGGGAAGTAAGCTTTTCTTATTTCCGGACGCATCCGCAAACTATAGAAATTCGTTATGACATAGAATGTGCATACTTTGTGGATTCCATTTCTGAAATAAAATACATTTTCTAAAAACTCGTGTTTTTTACGAAATCATGTAAACCTTCTAGAAGCTGTGATTTTAAAAAACGGTGGAAGTAAGCTTTTCTTATTTCCGGACGCATGCACAAACTATAGAAAGTCGTTATGACGTAGAATGTGCATACTTTGTAGATTCCATTTATGAAATAAAACACATTTTCTAAAAACTCGTGTTTTTTACGAAATCATGTAAACCTTCTCGAAGCTGTGATTTTAAAAAACAGGGAAGTAAGCTTTTCTTATTTCCAAACGCATGCGCAAACTATAGAAAGTCGTTATGACGTAGAATGTGCATACTTTGTTGATTCCATTTATGAAATAAAACACATTTTCTAAAAACTCATGTTTTTTAAGAAATCATGTAAACCTTCTAGAAGCTGTGATTTTAAAAAACGGGGGAAGTAAGCTTTTCTTATTTCCAAACGCATGCGCAAACTATAGAAAGTCGTTCTGACGTAGAATGTGCATACTTTGTAGATTCCATTTATGAAATAAAACACATTTTCTAAAAACTCGTGTTTTTTACGAAATCATGTAAACCTTCTAGAAGCTGTGATTTTAAAAAACGGTGGAATTAAGCTTTTCTTATTTCGAGATGCATGCGCAAACTATAGAAAGTCGTTATGCCATAGAATGTGCATACTTTATAGATTCCATTAATGAAATAAAACACATTTTCTAAAAACTCGTGTTTTTTACGAAATCATGTAAACCTTCTAAAAGCTGTGATTTTAAAAAACGGTGGAAGTAAGCTTTTCTTATTTCCGGACGAATCCGCAAACTATAGAAAGTCGTTATGATGTAGAATGTGCATACTTTGTTGATTCCATTTATGAAATAAAACACATTTTCTAAAAACTCGTGTTTTTTAAGAAATCATGTAAACCTTCTAGAAGCTGTGATTTTAAAAAACGGGGGGAGTAAGCTTTTTTTATTTCCAAACGCATGCGCAAACTATAAAAAGTCGTTATAACGTAGAATGTGCATACTTTGTTGATTCGATTTATGAAATAAAACACATTTTCTAAAAACTTGTGTTTTTTAAGAAATCATGTAAACCTTCAAGAAAACTGTGATTTTAAAAAACGGGGGAAGTAAGCTTTTCTTATTTCCAGACGCATGCACAAACTATAGAAAGTCCTTATGACGTAGAATGTGCATAGTTTGTTGATTCCATTTATGAAATAAAACACATTTTCTAAAAACTCGTGTTTTTTATGAAATCATGTAAACCTTCTAGAAGCTGTGATTTTAAAAAACGGGGGAAGTAAGCTTTTCTTATTTCCAGACGCATGTGCAAACTATAGAAAGTCGTTATGCCGTAGAATGTGCATACTTTGTAGATTCCATTAATGAAATAAAACACATTTTCTAAAAATTCGTGTTTTTTACGAAATCATGTAAACCTTCTAAAAGCTGTGATTTTAAAAAACGGTGGAAGTAAGCCTTTCTTATTTCCGGACGGATGCGCAAACTATAGAAAGTCGTTATGACGTAGAATGTGCATACTTTGTAGATTCCATTTATGAAATAAAACACATTTTCTAAAAACTCGTGTTTTTTACGAAATTATGTAAACCTTCTAGAAGCTGTGATTTTAAAAAACTGTGGAAGTAAGCTTTTCTTATTTCCGGACGCATGCGCAAAATATAGAATGTCATTATGACGTATAATGTGCAGACTTTGTAGATTCCATTTATGAAATAAAACACATTTTCTAAAAACTCGTGTTTTTTATGAAATCATGTAAACCTTCTAGAAGCTGTGATTTAAAAAAACGGTGGAAGTAAGCTTTTCTTATTTCCGGACGCATGCGCAAACTATATAAAGTCGTTATGACGTAGAATGTGCATACTTTGTTAATTCTATTTATGAAATAAAACACATTTTCTAAAAACTCGTGTTTTTTAAGAAATCATGTAAACCTTCTGGAAGCTGTGATTTTAAAAACCGGGGGAAGTAAGCTTCTCTTATTTCCAAACGCATGCGCAAACTATAGAAAGTCGTTATGACGTAGAATGTGCATACTTTGTTGATTCCATTTATCAAATAAAACAGATTTTCTAAAAACTCGTGTTTTTTACTAAATCATGTAAACCTTCTAAAAGCTGTGATTTTAAAAAACGGGGGAAGTAAGCTTTTCTTATTTCCGAACGCATGCGCAAAGTATAGAAAATCGTTATAACGTAGAATGTGCATACTTTGTTGATTCCATTTATGAAATAAAACACATTTTCTAAAAACTTGTGTCTTTTAAGAAATCATGTAAACCTTCTAGAAGTTGTGATTTTAAAAAACGAGGGAAATAAGCTTTTCTTATTTCCGGACGCATGCGCAAACTATAGAAAGTCATTATGACGTAGAATGTGCATACTTTGTAGATTCCATTTATGAAATAAAACACATTTTCTAAAAACTCGTGTTTTTTACGAAATTATGTAAACCTTCTAGAAGCTGTGATTTTAAAAAACGGTGGAGGTAAGCTTTTCTTATTTCCGGACGCATGCGCAAACTATAGAAAGTCATTATGACGTAGAATGCGCATACTTTGTTGATTCCATTTATGAAATAAAACACATTTTCTAAAAACTCGTGTTTTTTAAGAAATCATGTAAACCTTCTGGAAGTTGTGATTTTAAAAAACAGGGGAACTAAGCTTCTCTTATTTCCAAACGCATGCGCAAACTATAGAAAGTCGTTATGACGTAGAATGTGCATACTTTGTTGATTTCATTTATGAAATCAAACACATTTTCTAAAAACTCGTGTTTTTTACTAAATCATGTAAACCTTTTAGAAGCTGTGATTTTAAAAAACGGGGGAAGTAAGAGTTTCTTATTTCCGGACACATGCGCAAACTATAGAACGTCGTTATGACGTAGAATGTGCATACTTTGTAGATTCCATTTATGAAATAAAACACATTTTCTAAAAACTCATGTTTTTTACAAAATCATGTAAACCTTCTAGAAGCTGTGATTTTAAAAAATGGTGAAAGTAAGCTTTTGTTATTTCCGGACGAATGCACAAACTATAGAAATTCGTTATGATGTAGAATGTGCATACTTTGTTGATTCTATTTATGAAATAGAACACATTTTCTAAAAACTCGTGTTTTTTAGGAAATCATGTAAACCTTCTAGAAGCTGTGATTTTAAAAAACGGGGAAAGTAAGCTTTTCTTATTTCCGGACGCATGCGCAAAGTATAGAAAGTCGTTATGACGTAGAATGTGCATACTTTGTAAATTCCATTTATGAAATAAAACACATTTTCTAAAAACTCGTGTTTTTTACGAAATCATGAAAACCTTCTAGAAGCTGTGATTTTAAAAAACGGTGGAAGTAAGCTTTTCTTATTTCCGGACGAATGCGCAAACTATAGAAAGTCGTTATCACGTAGAATGTGCATACTTTATTGATGCCATTTATGAAATAAAACACATTTTCTAAAAACTCGTGTTTTTTAAGAAATCATGTAAACCTTCTAGAAGCTGTGATTTTAAAAAACGGGGGAAGTAAGCTTTTCTTATTTCCAAACGCATGCGCAAACTATAGAAAGTCATTATGACGTAGAATGTGCATACTTTGTTGATTCTATTTATGAAATAAAACACATTTTCTAAAAACTCGTGTTTTTTAAGAAATCATGTAAACCTTCTAGAAGCTGTGATTTTAAAAAACGGGGAAGTAAGCTTTTTTTATTTCCAAACGCATGAGCAAACTATAGAAAGTCGTTATGACGTAGAATGTGCATACTTTGTTGATTCCATTTATGAAATAAAACACATTTTCTAAAAACTCGTGTTTTTTAAGAAATCATGTAAACCTTCTAGAAGCTGTGATTTTAAAAAACGGGGGAAGTAAGCTTTTCTTATTTCCAGACGCATGCGCAAACTATAGAAAGTTGTTATGACGTAGAATGTGCATAGTTTGTTGATTCCATTTATGAAATAAAAGACATTTTCTAAAAACTCGTGTTTTTTATCCAATCATGTAAACCTTCTAGAAGCTGTGATTTTAAAAAACGGGGGAAGTAAGCTTTTCTTATTTCCAGACGCATGCGGAAACTATAGAAAGTCGTTATGCCATAGAATGTGCATACTTTGTATATTCCATTAATGAAATAAAACACATTTTCTAAAAACTCGTGTTTTTTACGAAATCATGTAAACCTTCTAAAAGTTGTGATTAAAAAAAACAGTGGAAGTAAGCTTTTCTTATTTCCGGACGGATGCGCAAACTATAGAAAGTCGTTATGACGTAGAATGTGCATAGTTTGTAGATTCCATTTATTAAATAAAACACATTTTCTAAAAACTCGTGTTTTTTACGAAATCATGTAAACCTTCTAGAATCTGTGATTTTAAAAAACGGGGGAAGTAAGCTTTTCTTATTTCCGGACGCATGCGCAAACTATAGAATGCCGTTATGACATAGAATGTGCATACTTTGTAGATTCCATTGATGAAATAAAACACATTTTCTAAAAACTCGTGTTTTTTACGAAATCATGTAAGGCTTCTAGATGCTGCGATTTTAAAAAACGGTGGAAGTAAGCTTTTCTTATTTCCGGACGCATGCGCAAACTATAGAAAGTCGTTATGACGTAGAATGTGCATACTTTGTTGATTCTATTTATGAAATAAAACACATTTTCTAAAAACTCATGTTTTTTATGAAATTATGTAAACCTTCTAGAAGCTGTGATTTTAAAAAACGGTGGAAGTAAGCTTTTCTTATTTCCGGACGCATGCGCAAACTATAGAATGTTGTTATGATGTAGAATGTGCATAGTTGTAGATTCCATTTATGAAATAAAACACATTTTCTAAAAACTCGTGTTTTTTACGAAATCATGTAAACCTTCTACAAGCTGTGATTTTAAAAAATGGTGGAAGTAAGCTTTTCTTATTTCCGGACGCATGCGCAAACTATAGAAAGTCGTTATGACGTAGAATGTGCATACTTTGTAGATTCCATTCATGAAATAAAACACATTTTCTAAAAACTCCTTTTTTTTACGAAATCATGTAAACCTTCTAGAAGCTGTGATTTTAAAAAACGGTGGAAGTAAGCTTTTCTTATTTCCGGACGCATGCGCAAACTATAGAAAGTCGTTATGACGTAGAATGTGCATACTTTGTTGATTCCATTTATGAAATAAAACACATTTTCTAAAAACTCATGTTTTTTAAGAAATCATGTAAACCTTCTAGAAGCTGTGATTTTAAAAAACGGGGGAAGTAAGCTTTTCTTATTTCCGGACGGATGCGCAAACTATAGAAAGTCGTTATGACGTATAATGTGCAAACTTTGTAGATTCCATTTATGAAATAAAACACATTTTCTAAAAACTCGTGTTTTTTACAAAATCATGTAAACCTTCTAGAAGCAGTGATTTTAAAAAACGGTGGAAGTAAGCTTTTCTTATTTACGGACGCATGCTCAAACTATAGAATATCGTTATGACGTAGAATGTGCATACTTTGTAGATTCCATTTATGAAATAAAACTCATTTTCTAAAAACTCGTGTTTTTTACGAAATCATGTAAACCTTCTAGATGCTGTGATTTTAAAAAATGGTGGAAGTAAGCTTTTCTTATTTCTGGACGCATGCGCAAACTATAGAAAGTCATTATGACGTAGAATGTGCATACTTTGTTGATTCTATTTATGAAATAAAACACATTTTCTAAAAACTCGTGTTTTTTAAGAAATCATGTAAACCTTCTAGAAGTTGTGATTTTAAAAAACGGGGGAAGTAAGCTTTTCTTATTTCCAAACGCATGCGCAAACTATAGAAAGTCGTTATGACGTAGAATGTGCATACTTTGTAGATTCCATTTATGAAATAAAACACATTTTCTAAAAACTCGTGTTTTTTAAGAAATCCTGTAAACCTTCTAGAAGCTGTGATTTTAAAAAACGGGGGAAGTAAGATTTTCTTATTTTCGGACGCATGCGCAAACTATAGAAAGTCGTTATGACGTAGAATGTGCATACTTTGTAGATTCCATTTATGAAATAAAACACATTTTCTAAAAACTCGTGTTTTTTGCGAAATCATGTAAACCTTCTAGAAGCTGGGATTTTAAAAAACGGTGGAAGTAAGCTTTTCTTATTTCCGGACGCATGCGCAAACTATAGAAAGTCGTTATGACGTAGAATTTGCATACTTTATAGATTCCATTTATGAAATAAAACACATTTTCTAAAAACTCGTGTTTTTTAAGAAATCATGTAAACCTTCTAGAAGCTGTGATTTTAAAAAACGAGGAAAGTAAGCTTTTCTTATTTCTAAACGCATGCGCAAACTATAGAAAGTCGTTATGACGTAGAATGTGCATACTTTGTTGATTCCATTTATGAAATAAAACACAATTTCTAAAAACTCGTGATTTTTAAGAAATCATGTAAATCTTCTAGAAGCTGTGATTTTAAAAAATGGGGGAAGTAAGCTTTTCTTATTTCCGAATGCATGCGCAAACTATAGAAAGTCGTTATGACGTAGAATGTGCATACTTTGTTGATTCCATTTATGAAATAAAACACATTTTCTAAAAACTCGTGATTTTTAAGAAATCATGTAAATCTTCTAGAAGCTGTGGTTTTAAAAAATGGTGGAAATAAGCTTTTCTTATTTCCGAATGCATGTGCAAACTATAGAAAGTCGTTATGACGTAGAATGTGCATACTTTGTTGATTCCATTTATAGAATAAAACACATTTTCTAAAAACTCGTGATTTTTAAGAAATCATGTAAATCTTCTAGAAGCTGTGGTTTTAAAAAATTGTGAAAGTAAGCTTTTCTTATTTCCGAATGCATGTGCAAACTATAGAAAGTCGTTATGACGTAGAATGTGCATACTTTGTTGATTCCATTTATGAAATAAAACACATTTTCTAAAAACTCGTGTTTTTTACGAAATCATGTAAACCTTCTAGAAGCTGTGATTTTAAAAAATGGTGGAAGTAAGCTTTTCTTATTTACGGACGCATGCTCAAACTATAGAATATCGTTATGATGTAGAATGTGCATACTTTGTAGATTCCATTTATAAAATAAAACTCATTTTCTAAAAACTCGTGTTTCTTACGAAATCATGTAAACCTTCTAGATGCTGTGATTTTAAAAAATGGTGGAAGTAAGCTTTTCTTATTTCCGGACGCATGCGCAAACTATAGAAAGTCGTTATGACGTAGAATGTGCATACTTTGTTGATTCCATTTATGAAATAAAACACATTTTCTAAAAACTCGTGTTTTTTAAGAAATCCTGTAAACCTTTTAGAAGCTGTGATTTTAAAAAACGGGGGAAGTAAGCTTTTCTTATTTTCGGACGCATGCGCAAACTATAGAAAGTCGTTATGACGTAGAATGTGCATACTTTGTTGATTCCATTTATGAAATAAAACACATTTTCTAAAAACTCGTGTTTTTAAAGAAATCATGTAAACCTTCTACAAGCTGTGATTTTAAAAAATGGGGGCAGTAAGCTTTTCTTATTTCCGGACGCATGCACAAACTATAGAATGTCGTTATGACGTAGAATGTGCATACTTTGTAGATTCCATTTATGAAATAAAACACATTTTCTAAAAACTCGTGTTTTTTACAAAATCATGTAAACCTTCTAGAAGCTATGATTTTAAAAAACGGTGGAAGTGAGCTTTTCTTATTTCCAGACGCATGCGCAAACTATAGAAAGTCGTTACGACGTAGAATGTGCATACTTTGTAGATTCCATTTATGAAATAAAACACATTTTCTAAAAACTCGTGTTTTTTAAGAAATCATGTAAACCTTCTAGAAGCTGTGATTTTAAAAAATGAGGAAAGTAAGCTTTTCTTATTTCTAAACGCATGCGCAAACTATAGAAAGTCGTTACGACGTAGAATGTGCATACTTTGTAGATTCCATTTATGAAATAAAACACATTTTCTAAAAACTCGTGTTTTTTAAGAAATCCTGTAAACCTTCTAGAAGCTGTGATTTTAAAAAACGGGGGAAGTAAGCTTTTCTTATTTTCGGACGCATGCGCAAACTATAGAAAGTCGTTATGACGTAGAATGTGCATACTTTGTTGATTCTATTTATGAAATAAAACACATTTTCTAAAAACTCATGTTTTTTATGAAATTATGTAAACCTTCTAGAAGCTGTGATTTTAAAAAACGGTGGAAGTAAGCTTTTCTTATTTCCGGACGCATGCGCAAACTATAGAATGTTGTTATGATGTAGAATGTGCATAGTTGTAGATTCCATTTATGAAATAAAACACATTTTCTAAAAACTCGTGTTTTTTACGAAATCATGTAAACCTTCTACAAGCTGTGATTTTAAAAAATGGTGGAAGTAAGCTTTTCTTATTTCCGGACGCATGCGCAAACTATAGAAAGTCGTTATGACGTAGAATGTGCATACTTTGTAGATTCCATTCATGAAATAAAACACATTTTCTAAAAACTCCTTTTTTTTACGAAATCATGTAAACCTTCTAGAAGCTGTGATTTTAAAAAACGGTGGAAGTAAGCTTTTCTTATTTCCGGACGCATGCGCAAACTATAGAAAGTCGTTATGACGTAGAATGTGCATACTTTGTTTATTCCATTTATGAAATAAAACACATTTTCTAAAAACTCCTGTTTTTTAACAAATCATGTAAACCTTCTAGAAGCTGTGATTTTAAAAAACGGGGGAAGTAAGCTTTTCTTATTTCCGGACGGATGCGCAAACTATAGAAAGTCGTTATGACGTATAATGTGCAAAATTTGTAGATTCCATTTATGAAATAAAACACATTTTCTAAAAACTCGTGTTTTTTACAAAATCATGTAAACCTTCTAGAAGCTGTGATTTTAAAAAACGGTGGAAGTAAGCTTTTCTTATTTACGGACGCATGCTCAAACTATAGAATATCGTTATGACGTAGAATGTGCATACTTTGTAGATTCCATTTATGAAATAAAACTCATTTTCTAAAAACTCGTGTTTTTTACGAAATCATGTAAACCTTCTAGATGCTGTGATTTTAAAAAACGGTGGAAGTAAGCTTTTCTTATTTCTGGACGCATGCGCAAACTATAGAAAGTCGTTATGACGTAGAATGTGCATACTTTGTTGATTCTATTTATGAAATAAAACACATTTTCTAAAAACTCGTGTTTTTTAAGAAATCATGTAAACCTTCTAGAAGTTGTGATTTTAAAAAACGGGGGAAGTAAGCTTTTCTTATTTCCAAACGCATGCGCAAACTATAGAAAGTCGTTATGACGTAGAATGTGCATACTTTGTAGATTCCATTTATGAAATAAAACACATTTTCTAAAAACTCGTGTTTTTTAAGAAATCCTGTAAACCTTCTAGAAGCTGTGATTTTAAAAAACGGGGGAAGTAAGATTTTCTTATTTTCGGACGCATGCGCAAACTATAGAAAGTCGTTATGACGTAGAATGTGCATACTTTGTAGATTCCATTTATGAAATAAAACACATTTTCTAAAAACTCGTGTTTTTTGCGAAATCATGTAAACCTTCTAGAAGCTGGGATTTTAAAAAACGGTGGAAGTAAGCTTTTCTTATTTCCGGACGCATGCGCAAACTATAGAAAGTCGTTATGACGTAGAATTTGCATACTTTATAGATTCCATTTATGAAATAAAACACATTTTCTAAAAACTCGTGTTTTTTAAGAAATCATGTAAACCTTCTAGAAGCTGTGATTTTAAAAAACGAGGAAAGTAAGCTTTTCTTATTTCTAAACGCATGCGCAAACTATAGAAAGTCGTTATGACGTAGAATGTGCATACTTTGTTGATTCCATTTATGAAATAAAACACAATTTCTAAAAACTCGTGATTTTTAAGAAATCATGTAAATCTTCTAGAAGCTGTGATTTTAAAAAATGGGGGAAGTAAGCTTTTCTTATTTCCGAATGCATGCGCAAACTATAGAAAGTCGTTATGACGTAGAATGTGCATACTTTGTTGATTCCATTTATGAAATAAAACACATTTTCTAAAAACTCGTGATTTTTAAGAAATCATGTAAATCTTCTAGAAGCTGTGGTTTTAAAAAATGGTGGAAATAAGCTTTTCTTATTTCCGAATGCATGTGCAAACTATAGAAAGTCGTTATGACGTAGAATGTGCATACTTTGTTGATTCCATTTATAGAATAAAACACATTTTCTAAAAACTCGTGATTTTTAAGAAATCATGTAAATCTTCTAGAAGCTGTGGTTTTAAAAAATTATGAAAGTAAGCTTTTCTTATTTCCGAATGCATGTGCAAACTATAGAAAGTCGTTATGACGTAGAATGTGCATACTTTGTTGATTCCATTTATGAAATAAAACACATTTTCTAAAAACTCGTGTTTTTTACGAAATCATGTAAACCTTCTAGAAGCTGTGATTTTAAAAAATGGTGGAAGTAAGCTTTTCTTATTTACGGACGCATGCTCAAACTATAGAATATCGTTATGATGTAGAATGTGCATACTTTGTAGATTCCATTTATAAAATAAAACTCATTTTCTAAAAACTCGTGTTTCTTACGAAATCATGTAAACCTTCTAGATGCTGTGATTTTAAAAAATGGTGGAAGTAAGCTTTTCTTATTTCCGGACGCATGCGCAAACTATAGAAAGTCGTTATGACGTAGAATGTGCATACTTTGTTGATTCCATTTATGAAATAAAACACATTTTCTAAAAACTCGTGTTTTTTAAGAAATCCTGTAAACCTTTTAGAAGCTGTGATTTTAAAAAACGGGGGAAGTAAGCTTTTCTTATTTTCGGACGCATGCGCAAACTATAGAAAGTCGTTATGACGTAGAATGTGCATACTTTGTTGATTCCATTTATGAAATAAAACACATTTTCTAAAAACTCGTGTTTTTAAAGAAATCATGTAAACCTTCTACAAGCTGTGATTTTAAAAAATGGGGGCAGTAAGCTTTTCTTATTTCCGGACGCATGCACAAACTATAGAATGTCGTTATGACGTAGAATGTGCATACTTTGTAGATTCCATTTATGAAATAAAACACATTTTCTAAAAACTCGTGTTTTTTACAAAATCATGTAAACCTTCTAGAAGCTATGATTTTAAAAAACGGTGGAAGTGAGCTTTTCTTATTTCCAGACGCATGCGCAAACTATAGAAAGTCGTTACGACGTAGAATGTGCATACTTTGTAGATTCCATTTATGAAATAAAACACATTTTCTAAAAACTCGTGTTTTTTAAGAAATCATGTAAACCTTCTAGAAGCTGTGATTTTAAAAAACGAGGAAAGTAAGCTTTTCTTATTTCTAAACGCATGCGCAAACTATAGAAAGTCGTTACGACGTAGAATGTGCATACTTTGTAGATTCCATTTATGAAATAAAACACATTTTCTAAAAACTCGTGTTTTTTAAGAAATCCTGTAAACCTTCTAGAAGCTGTGATTTTAAAAAACGGGGGAAGTAAGCTTTTCTTATTTTCGGACGCATGCGCAAACTATAGAAAGTCGTTATGACGTAGAATTTGCATACTTTGTAGATTCCATTTATGAAGTAAAACACATTTTCTAAAAACTCGTGTTTTTTGCGAAATCATGTAAACCTTCTAGAAGCTGCGATTTTAAAAAACGGTGGAAGTAAGCTTTTCTTATTTCCGGACGCATGCGCAAACTATAGAAAGTCGTTATGACGTAGAATGTGCATACTTTGTTGATTCCATTTATGAAATAAAACACAATTTCTAAAAACTCGTGTTTTTTAAGAAATCATGTAAACCTTCTAGAAGCTGTGATTTTAAAAAACGGGGGAAGTAAGATTTTCTTATTTACGGACGGATGCGCAAACTATAGAAAGTCCTTATGACGTAGAATGTGCATACTTTGTTGATTCCATTTATGAAATAAAACACATTTTCTAAAAACTCGTGTTTTTTAAGAAATCATGTAAACCTTCTACAAGCTGTGATTTTAAAAAACGGGGGAAGTAAGCTTTTCTTATTTCCGGACGCATGCGCAAACTATAAAATGTCGTTATGACGTAGAATGTGCATACTTTGTAGATTCCATTTATGAAATAAAACACATTTTCTAAAACCTCGTGTTTTTTACGAAATCATGTAAACCTTCTAGAAGCTGTTATTTTAAAAAACGGGGGAAGTAAGATTTTCTTATTTCCAGACGCATGCGCAAACTATAGAAAGTCGTTATGACGTAGAATGTGCATACTTTGTAGATTCCATTTATGAAATAAAACACATTTTCTAAAAACTTGTGTTTTTTACGATATCATGTAAACCTTCTAGAAGTTGTGATTTAAAAAAACGGGGGAAGTAAGCTTTTTTTTATTTCCGAACGATTGCGCAAACTATAGAAATTCGTTATGACGTAGAATGTGCATACTTTGTTGATTCCATTTATGAAATAAAACACATTTTCTAAAAACTCGTGTTTTTTAAGAAATCATGTAAACCTTCTAGAAGCTGTGATTTTAAAAAACGGTGGAAGTAAGCTTTTCTTATTTCCGGACGCATGCACAAACTATAGAAAGATGTTAGACGTAGAATGTGCATACTCTGTTGATTCCATTTATGAAATAAAACACATTTTCTAAAAACTCGTGTTTTTTTTGAAATCATGTAAACCTTCTAGAACCTGTGATTTTAAAAAACGGGGGAAGTAAGCTTTTCTTATTTCCAAACGCATGCACAAACTATAGGAAGTCGTTATGACGTAGAATGTGCATACTTTTTTGATTCCATTTATGAAATAAAACACATTTTCTAAAAACTCGTGTTTTTTAAGAAATCATGTAAACGTTGTAGAAGCTGTGATTTTAAAAAACGGGGGAAGTAAGCTTTTCTTATTTCCAAACGCATGCGCAAACTATAGAATGTCGTTATGACGTAGAATGTGCATACTTTGTTGATTCCATTTATGAAATAAAACACATTTTCTAAAACTCGTGTTTTTTAAGAAATCATGTAAACCTTTTAGAAGCTGTGATTTTAAAAAATGGTGGAAGTAAGCTTTTTTAATTCCAGACGAATGCGCAAAACTATAGAATGTCGTTATGACGTAGAATGTGCATACTTTGTTGATTCCATTTAGGAAATAAAACACATTTTCTAAAAACTCGTGTTTTTTAAGAAATCATGTAAACCTTCTAGAAGTTGTGATTTTAAAAAACAGGGGAAGTAAGCTTTTCTTATTTCCAAACGCATGCGCAAAATATAGAATGTCGTGATGACGTAGAATGTGCATACTTTGTTGATTCCATTTATGAAATAAAACACATTTTCTAAAAACTCGTGTTTTTTAAGAAATCGTGTAAACCTTCTAGAAGCTGTGATTTTAAAAAATGGGGGAAGTAAGCTTTTCTTATTTCCAAACGCATGTGCAAACTATAGAAAGTCGTTACGACGTAGAATGTGTATACTTTGTTGATTCCATTTATGAAATAAAACACATTTTCTAAAAACTCGTGTTTTTTAAGAAATTATGTAAACCTTCTAGAAGCTGTGATTTTAAAAAACGGGGGAAGTAAGCTTTTCTTATTTCAAAGCATGCGCAAACTATAGAAAGTCGTTATGAGGTAGAATGTGCATACTTTGTTGATTCCATTTATGAAATAAAACACATTTTCTAAAAACTCGTGTTTTTTACGAAATCATGTAAACCTTCTAGAAGTTGTGATTTTAAAAAACGGTGGAAGTAAGCTTTTCTTATTTCCGGACGCATGCGCAAACTATAGAATGTCGTTATGACGTAGAATGTGCATACTTTGTTGATTCCATTTATGAAATAAAACACATTTTCTAAAAACTCGTGTTTTTTACGAAATCATGTAAACCTTCTAGAAGCTGTGATTTTAAAAAACGGTGGAAGTAAGCTTTTCTTATTTCCGGAAGAATCCGCAAACTATAGAAAGTCGTTATGACGTAGAATGTGCATACTTTGTTGATTCCATTTATGAAATAAAACACATTTTCTAAAACTCGTGTTTTTTAAGAAATAATGTAAACCTTCTAGAAGCTGAGATTTTAAAAAACGGTGGAAGTAAGCTTTTCTTATTTCCAGACGAATGCGCAAAACTATAGAATGTCTTTATGACGTAGAATGTGCATAATTTGTTGATTCCATTTATGAAATAAAACACATTTTCTAAAAACTCGTGTTTTTTAAGAAATCATGTAAACCTTCTAGAAGCTGTGATTTAAAAAAACGGGGGAAGTAAGCTTCTCTTATTTCCAAACGCATGCGCAAACTATAGAAAGTCGTTATGACGTAGAATGTGCATACTTTGTTGATTCCATTTATGAAATAAAACACATTTTCTAAAAACTCGTGTTTTTTAAGAAATCATGTAAACCTTCTAGAAGCTGTGATTTTAAAAAACGGGGGAAGTAAGCTTTTCTTATTTCCAAATGCATGCGCAAACTATAGAAAGTCGTTATGACGTAGAATGTGCATACATTGTTGATTCCATTTATGAAATAAAACACATTTTCTAAAAACTCGTGTTTTTTACGAAATCATGTAAACCTTCTAGAACCTGTGATTTTAAAAAACGGTGGAAGTAAGCTTTTCTTATTTCCGAATGCATGCGCAAACTATAGAAACTCGTTATAACGTAGAATGTGCATACTTTGTAGATTCCATTTATGAAATAAAACACATTTTCTAAAAAAGTGTGTTTTTTACGAAATCATGTAAACCTTCTAGAAGCTGTGATTTTAAAAAATGGTGGAAGTAAGATTTTCTTATTTCCGGATGCATGCGCAAACTATAAAAAGTCGTTATGACGTAGAATGTGCATACTTTGTTGATTCCATTTATGAAATAAAACACATTTTCTAAAAACTCGTGTTTTTTAACAAATCATGTAAACCTTCTAGAAGCCGTGATTTTAAAAAACGGGGGAAGTAAGCTTTTCTTATTTCCAAACGCATGAGAAAACTATAGAAAGTCGTTATTACGTAGAATGTGCATACTTTCTTGATTCCATTTATGAAATAAAACACATTTTCTAAAAACTCGTGTTTTTTAAGAAATCATGTAAACCTTCTAGAAGCTGTGATTTTAAAAAACGGGGGAAGTAAGCTTTTTTTATTTCCAAACGCATGCGCAAACTATAGAAAGTCGTTATGACATAGAATGTGCATACTTTGTTGATTCCATTTATGAAATAAAACACATTTTCTAAAAACTCGTGTTTTATAAGAAACCATGTAAACCTTCTACAAGCTGTGATTTTAAAAAATGGGGGAAGTAAGCTTTTCTTATTTCCGGACACATGCGCAAACTATAGAAATTCGTTATGACATAGAATGTGCATACTTTGTGGATTCCATTTCTGAAATAAAATACATTTTCTAAAAACTCGTGTTTTTTACGAAATCATGTAAACCTTCTAGAAGCTGTGATTTTAAAAAACGGTGGAAGTAAACTTTTCTTATTTCCGGACGCATGCGCAAACTATAGAAAGTCATTATGACGTAGAATGTGCATACTTTGTAGATTCCATTTATGAAATAAAACACATTTTCTAAAAACTCGTGTTTTTTACGAAATCATGTAAACCTTCTCGAAGCTGTGATTTTAAAAAACAGGGAAGTAAGCTTTTCTTATTTCCAAACGCATGCGCAAACTATAGAAAGTCGTTATGACGTAGAATGTGCATACTTTGTTGATTCCATTTATGAAATAAAACACATTTTCTAAAAACTCATGTTTTTTAAGAAATCATGTAAACCTTCTAGAAGCTGTGATTTTAAAAAACGGGGGAAGTAAGCTTTTCTTATTTCCAAACGCATGCGCAAACTATAGAAAGTCGTTCTGACGTAGAATGTGCATACTTTGTAGATTCCATTTATTAAATAAAACACATTTTCTAAAAACTCGTGTTTTTTACGAAATCATGTAAACCTTCTAGAAGCTGTGATTTAAAAAACGGTGGAAGTAAGCTTTTCTTATTTCCGGACGAATGCGCAAACTATAGAAAGTCATTATGACATAGAATGTGCATACTTTGTTGATTCCATTTATGAAATAAAACACATTTTCTAAAAACTCATGTTTTTTAAGAAATCATGTAAACCTTCTAGAAGCTGTGATTTTAAAAAACGGTGGAACTAAGCTTTTCTTATTTCCGGACGCATGCGTAAACTATAGAAAGTCGTTATGACGTAGAATGTGCATACTTTGTAGATTCCATTTATGAAATAAAACACATTTTCTAAAAACTCATGTTTTTTTAGAAATCATGTAAACCTTCTTGAAGTTGTGATTTTAAAAAACGGGGGAAGTAAGCTTTTATTATTTCCGGATGCATGCGCAAACTATAGAAAGTCGTTATGACATAGAATGTGCGTACTTTGTAGATTTCATTTATTAAATAAAACACATTTTCTAAAAACTAGTGATTTTTACAAAATCATGTAAACCTTCTAGAAGCTGTGATTTTAAAAAACGGTGGAAGTAAGCTTTTCTTATTTCCGGACGCATGCGCAAACTATAGAAAGTTGTTATGACATAGAATGTGCATACTTTGCTGATTCCATTTATGAAATAAAACACATTTTCTAAAAACTCGTGTTTTTTAAGAAATCATGTAAACCTTCTAAAAGTTGTGATTTTAAAAAACGGTGGAAGTAAGCTTTTCTTATTTCCGGACGAATGTGGAAACTATAGAAAGTCGTTATGACATAGAATGTGCATACTTTGTTGATTCCATTTATGAAATAAAACACATTTTCTAAAAACTCGTGTTTTTTAAGAAATCATGTAAACCTTCTAGAAGCTGTGATTTTAAAAAACGGGGGAAGTAAGCTTTTCTTATTTCCGGACGCATGCGCAAGCTATAGAAATTTGTTATGACGTAGAATGTGCATACTTTGTAGATTCCATTTCTGAAATAAAACACATTTTCTAAAAACTCGTGTTTTTTACGAAATCATGTAAACCTTCTAGAACCTGTGATTTTAAAAAACCGTGGAAGTAAGCTTTTCTTATTTCCTGATGCATGCGCAAACTATAGAAAGTCGTTATAACGTAGAATGTGCATACTTTGTAGATTCCATTTATGAAATAAAACACATTTTCTAAAAAATCGTGTTTTTTACGAAATCATGTAAACCTTCTAGAAGATGTGATTTTAAAAAATGGTGGAAGTAAGATTTTCTTATTTCCGGACGCATGCGCAAACTATAGAAAGTCGTTATGACGTACAATGTGCATACTTTGTTGATTCCATTGATGAAATAAAACACATTTTCTAAAAACTCGTGTTTTTTAACGAATCATGTAAACCTTCTAGAAGCCGTGATTTTAAAAAACGGGGGAAGTAAGCTTTTCTTATTTCCAAACGCATGAGAAAACTATAGAAAGTCGTTATTACGTAGAATTTGCATACTTTGTTGATTCCATTTATGAAATAAAACACATTTTCTAAAAACTCGTGTTTTTTAAGAAATCATGTAAACCTTCTAGAAGCTGTGATTTTAAAAAACGGGGGAAGTAAGCTTTTCTTATTTCCAAACGCATGCGCAAACTATAGAAAGTCGTTATTACGTAGAATGTGCATACTTTGTTGATTCCATTTATGAAATAAAACACATTTTCTAAAAACTCGTGTTTTATAAGAAACCATGTAAACCTTCTACAAGCTGTGATTTTAAAAAAGGGGGAAGTAAGCTTTTCTTATTTCCGGACGCATGCGCAAACTATAGAAATTCGTTATGACGTAGAATGTGCATACTTTGTAGATTCCATTTATGAAATAAAACACATTTTCTAAAAACTGGTGTTTTTTTTGAAATCATGTAAACCTTCTAGAAGTTGTGATTTTAAAAAACAGTGGAAGTAAGCTTTTCTTATTTCCGGAAGCATGCGCAAACTATAGAATGTCGTTATGACGTAGAATGTCCATACTTTGTAGATTCCATTTCTGAAATAAAACACATTTTCTAAAAACTCGTGTTTTTTACGAAATCATGTAAACCTTCTAGAAGCTGTGATTTTAAAAAACGGTGGAAGTAAGCTTTTCTTATGTCCGGACGCATGCGCAAAGTATAGAAAGTCGTTATGATGTAGAATGTGCATACTTTGTAGATTCCATTTATGAAATAAAACACATTTTCTAAAAACTCGTGTTTTTTACGAAATCATGTAAACCTTCTCGAAGCTGTGATTTTAAAAAACAGGGGAAGTAAGCTTTTCTTATTTCCAAACGCATGCGCAAACTATAGAAAGTCGTTATGACGTAGAATGTGCATACTTTGTTGATTCCATTTATGAAATAAAACACATTTTCTAAAAACTCGTGTTTTTTAAGAAATCATGTAAACCTTCTAGAAGCTGTGATTTTAAAAAAAGGGGGAAGTAAGCTTTTCTTATTTCCAAACGCATGCGCAAACTATAGAAAGTCGTTCTGACGTAGAATGTGCATACTTTGTAGATTCCATTTATGAAATAAAACACATTTTCTAAAAACTCGTGTTTTTTACGAAATCATGTAAACCTTCTAGAAGCTGTGATTTTAAAAAACGGTGGAATTAAGCTTTTCTTATTTCCAGACGCATGCGCAAACTATAGAAAGTCGTTATGACGTAGAATGTGCATACTTTGTAGATTCCATTTATGAAATAAAACACATTTTCTAAAAACTCATGTCTTTTACGAAATCATGTAAACCTTCTAGAAGCTGTGATTTTAAAAAACGGTGGAAGTAAGCTTTTCTTATTTCCGGACGAATGCGCAAACTATAGAAAGTCCTTATGACGTAGAATGTGCATACTTTGTTGATTCCATTTATCAAAAGAAACACATTTTCTAAAAACTCATGTTTTTCAAGAAATCATGTAAACCTTCTAGAAGCTGTGATTTTTAAAAAACGGTGGAAGTAAGCTTATCTTATTTCCGGACGCATGCGCAAGCTATAGAAAGTCATTATGACATAGAATGTGCATACTTTGTTGATTGCATTTATGAAATAAAACACATTTTCTAAAAACTCTTGTTTTTTAAGAAATCATGTAAACCTTCTAGAAGTTGTGATTTTAAAAAATGGGGGAAGTAAGCTCTTCTTATTTCCAGACGCATGCGCAAACTATAGAAAGTCGTTATGACGTAGAATGTGCATACTTTGTAGATTCCATTTATGAAATAAAACACATTTTCTAAAAACTCCTGTTTTTTACGAAATCATGTAAACCTTCTAGAAGCTGTGATTTTAAAAAACGGGGGAAGTAAGCTTTTCTTATTTCCAAACGCATGAGAAAACTATAGAAAGTCGTTATTACGTAGAATGTGCATACTTTCTTGATTCCATTTATGAAATAAAACACATTTTCTAAAAACTCGTGTTTTTTAAGAAATCATGTAAACCTTCTAGAAGCTGTGATTTTAAAAAACGGGGGAAGTAAGCTTTTTTTATTTCCAAACGCATGCGCAAACTATAGAAAGTCGTTATGACGTAGAATGTGCATACTTTGTTGATTCCATTTATGAAATAAAACACATTTTCTAAAAACTCGTGTTTTATAAGAAACCATGTAAACCTTCTACAAGCTGTGATTTTAAAAAATGGGGGAAGTAAGCTTTTCTTATTTCCGGACGCATGCGCAAACTATAGAAATTCGTTATGACATAGAATGTGCATACTTTGTGGATTCCATTTCTGAAATAAAATACATTTTCTAAAAACTCGTGTTTTTTACGAAATCATGTAAACCTTCTAGAAGCTGTGATTTTAAAAAACGGTGGAAGTAAGCTTTTCTTATTTCCGGACGCATGCGCAAACTATAGAAAGTCGTTATGACGTAGAATGTGCATACTTTGTAGATTCCATTTATGAAATAAAACACATTTTCTAAAAACTCGTGTTTTTTACGAAATCATGTAAACCTTCTCGAAGCTGTGATTTTAAAAAACAGGGAAGTAAGCTTTTCTTATTTCCAAACGCATGCGCAAACTATAGAAAGTCGTAATGACGTAGAATGTGCATACTTTGTTGATTCCATTTATGAAATAAAACACATTTTCTAAAAACTCATGTTTTTTAAGAAATCATGTAAACCTTCTAGAAGCTGTGATTTTAAAAAACGGGGGAAGTAAGCTTTTCTTATTTCCAAACGCATGCGCAAACTATAGAAAGTCGTTCTGACGTAGAATGTGCATACTTTGTAGATTCCATTTATGAAATAAAACACATTTTCTAAAAACTCGTGTTTTTTACGAAATCATGTAAACCTTCTAGAAGCTGTGATTTAAAAAACGGTGGAAGTAAGCTTTTCTTATTTCCGGACGAATGCGCAAACTATAGAAAGTCATTATGACGTAGAATGTGCATACTTTGTTGATTCCATTTATGAAATAAAACACATTTTCTAAAAACTCATGTTTTTTAAGAAATCATGTAAACCTTCTAGAAGCTGTGATTTTAAAAAACGGTGGAACTAAGCTTTTCTTATTTCCGGACGCATGCGTAAACTATAGAAAGTCATTATGACGTAGAATGTGCATACTTTGTAGATTCCATTTATGAAATAAAACACATTTTCTAAAAACTCGTGTTTTTTTAGAAATCATGTAAACCTTCTTGAAGTTGTGATTTTAAAAAACGGGGGAAGTAAGCTTTTATTATTTCCGGATGCATGCGCAAACTATAGAAAGTCGTTATGACATAGAATGTGCGTACTTTGTAGATTTCATTTATTAAATAAAACACATTTTCTAAAAACTCGTGATTTTTACAAAATCATGTAAACCTTCTAGAAGCTGTGATTTTAAAAAACGGTGGAAGTAAGCTTTTCTTATTTCCGGACGCATGCGCAAACTATAGAAAGTCGTTATGACATAGAATGTGCATACTTTGCTGATTCCATTTATGAAATAAAACACATTTTCTAAAAACTCGTGTTTTTTAAGAAATCATGTAAACCTTCTAAAAGTTGTGATTTTAAAAAACGGTGGAAGTAAGCTTTTCTTATTTCCGGACGAATGTGGAAACTATAGAAAGTCGTTATGACGTAGAATGTGCATACTTTGTTGATTCCATTTATGAAATAAAACAGATTTTCTAAAAACTCGTGTTTTTTAAGAAATCATGTAAACCTTCTAGAAACTGTGATTTTAAAAAACGGGGGAAGTAAGCTTTTCTTATTTCCGGACGCATGCGCAAGCTATAGAAATTTGTTATGACGTAGAATGTGCATACTTTGTAAATTCCATTTCTGAAATAAAACACATTTTCTAAAAACTCGTGTTTTTTACGAAATCATGTAAACCTTCTAGAACCTGTGATTTTAAAAAACGGTGGAAGTAAGCTTTTCTTATTTCCTGATGCATGCGCAAACTATAGAAAGTCGTTATAACGTAGAATGTGCATACTTTGTAGATTCCATTTATGAAATAAAACACATTTTCTAAAAAATCGTGTTTTTTACGAAATCATGTAAACCTTCTAGAAGATGTGATTTTAAAAAATGGTGGAAGTAAGATTTTCTTATTTCCGGACGCATGCGCAAACTATAGAAAGTCGTTATGACGTACAATGTGCATACTTTGTTGATTCCATTGATGAAATAAAACACATTTTCTAAAAACTCGTGTTTTTTAACAAATCATGTAAACCTTCTAGAAGCCGTGATTTTAAAAAACGGGGGAAGTAAGCTTTTCTTATTTCCAAACGCATGAGAAAACTATAGAAAGTCGTTATTACGTAGAATGTGCATACTTTGTTGATTCCATTTATGAAATAAAACACATTTTCTAAAAACTCGTGTTTTTTAAGAAATCATGTAAACCTTCTAGAAGCTGTGATTTTAAAAAACGGGGGAAGTAAGCTTTTCTTATTTCCAAACGCATGCGCAAACTATAGAAAGTCGTTATGACGTAGAATGTGCATACTTTGTTGATTCCATTTATGAAATAAAACACATTTTCTAAAAACTCGTGTTTTATAAGAAACCATGTAAACCTTCTACAAGCTGTGATTTTAAAAAAGGGGGAAGTAAGCTTTTCTTATTTCCGGACGCATGCGCAAACTATAGAAATTCGTTATGACGTAGAATGTGCATACTTTGTAGATTCCATTTATGAAATAAAACACATTTTCTAAAAACTCGTGTTTTTTATGAAATCATGTAAACCTTCTAGAAGTTGTGATTTTAAAAAACAGTGGAAGTAAGCTTTTCTTATTTCCGGAAGCATGCGCAAACTATAGAATGTCGTTATGACGTAGAATGTCCATACTTTGTAGATTCCATTTCTGAAATAAAACACATTTTCTAAAAACTCGTGTTTTTTAAGAAATCATGTAAACCTTCTAGAAGCTGTGATTTTAAAAAACGGGGGAAGTAAGCTTTTCTTATTTCCAAACGCATGCGCAAACTATAGAAAGTCGTTATGACGTAGAATGTGCATACTTTGTTGATTCCATTTATGAAATAAAACACATTTTCTAAAAACTCGTGTTTTATAAGAAACCATGTAAACCTTCTACAAGCTGTGATTTTAAAAAACGGTGGAAGTAAGCTTTTCTTATGTCCGGACGCATGCGCAAAGTATAGAAAGTCGTTATGATGTAGAATGTGCATACTTTGTAGATTCCATTTATGAAATAAAACACATTTTCTAAAAACTCGTGTTTTTTACGAAATCATGTAAACCTTCTCGAAGCTGTGATTTTAAAAAACAGGGGAAGTAAGCTTTTCTTATTTCCAAACGCATGCGCAAACTATAGAAAGTCGTTATGACGTAGAATGTGCATACTTTGTTGATTCCATTTATGAAATAAAACACATTTTCTAAAAACTCGTGTTTTTTAAGAAATCATGTAAACCTTCTAGAAGCTGTGATTTTAAAAAACGGGGGAAGTAAGCTTTTCTTATTTCCAAACGCATGCGCAAACTATAGAAAGTCGTTCTGACGCAGAATGTGCATACTTTGTAGATTCCATTTATGAAATAAAACACATTTTCTAAAAACTCGTGTTTTTTACGAAATCATGTAAACCTTCTAGAAGCTGTGATTTTAAAAAACGGTGGAATTAAGCTTTTCTTATTTCCAGACGCATGCGCAAACTATAGAAAGTCGTTATGACGTAGAATGTGCATACTTTGTAGATTCCATTTATGAAATAAAACACATTTTCTAAAAACTCATGTCTTTTACGAAATCATGTAAACCTTCTAGAAGCTGCGATTTTAAAAAAAAGTGGAAGTAAGCTTTTCTTATTTCCGGACGCATGCGCAAACTATAGAAAGTCGTTATGACGTAGAATGTGCATACTTTGTTGATTCCATTTATGAAATAAAACACAATTTCTAAAAACTCGTGTTTTTTAAGAAATCATGTAAACCTTCTAGAAGCTGAGATTTTAAAAAACGGGGGAAGTAAGATTTTCTTATTTACGGACGGATGCGCAAACTATAGAAAGTCCTTATGACGTAGAATGTGCATACTTTGTTGATTGCATTTATGAAATAAAACACATTTTCTAAAAACTCTTGTTTTTTAAGAAATCATGTAAACCTTCTAGAAGTTGTGATTTTAAAAAATGGGGGAAGTAAGCTCTTCTTATTTCCAGACGCATGCGCAAACTATAGAAAGTCGTTATGACGTAGAATGTGCATACTTTGTAGATTCCATTTATGAAATAAAACACATTTTCTAAAAACTCCTGTTTTTTACGAAATCATGTAAACCTTCTAGAAGCTGTGATTTTAAAAAACGGTGGAAGTAAGCTTTTCTTATTTCCGGAAGCATGCGCAAACTATAGAATGTCGTTCTGACGTAGAATGTGCATACTTTGTAGATTCCATTGATGAAATAAAACACATTTTCTAAAAACTCGTGTTTTTTACGAAATCATGTAAACCTTCTAGAAGCTGTGATTTTAAAAAACAGTGGAAGTAAGCTTTTGTTATTTCCGGACGCATGCGCAAACTATACAAAGTTGTTATGACCTAGAATGTGCATACTTTGTTGATTCCATTTATGAAATAAAACACATTTTCTAAAAACTCGTGTTTTTTACGAAATCATGTAAACCTTCTAGAAGCTCTGATTTTAAAATACGGTGGAAGTAAGCTTTTCTTATTTCCGGAAGCATGCGCAAACTATAGAAAGTCGTTATGACGTAGAATGTGCATACTTTGTAGATTCCATTTATAAAATAAAACACATTTTCTAAAAACTCGTGTTTTTTACGAAATCATGTAAACCTTCTAGAAGTTGTGATTTTAAAAAACGGTGGAAGTAAGCGTTTCTTATTTCCGGACGCATGCGCAAACTATAGAAAGTCATTATGACGTGGAATGTGCATAATTTGTTGATTTCATTTATGAAATAAAACACATTTTGTAAAAACTCGTTTTTTTTACGAAATCATGTAAACCTTCTAGAAGCTGTGATTTTAAAAAACGGGGGAAGTAAGCGTTTCTTATTTTCGGACCCATGCGCAAACTATAGAAAGTCATTATGACGTAGAATGTGCATACTTTGTAGATTCCATTTATGAAATAAAACACATTTTCTAAAAACTCGTGTTTTTTACGAAATCATGTAAACCTTCTAGAAGCTGTGATTCTAAAAAACGATGGAAGTAAGCTTTTCTTATTTCCGGACGCATGCGCAAAATATAGAATGTCGTTATGACGTAGAATGTGCATACTTTGTAGATTCCATTTATTAAATAAAACACATTTTCTAAAAACTCGTGGTTTTTACGAAATCATGTAAACCTTCTAGAAGCTGTGATTTTAAAAAACGGGGGAAGTAAGCTTTTTTCATTTCCGGACGCATGCGCAAACTATAGAAAGTCGTTATGACGTAGAATGTGCATACTTTGTAAATTCCATTTATGAAATAAAACACATTTTCTAAAAACTCGTGTTTTTTAAGAAATAATGTAAACCTTCTAGAAGCTGTGATTTTAAAAAACGGTGGAATTAAGCTTTTCTTATTTCGAGATGCATGCGCAAACTATAGAAAGTCGTTATGCCATAGAATGTGCATACTTTATAGATTCCATTAATGAAATAAAACACATTTTCTAAAAACTCGTGTTTTTTACGAAATCATGTAAACCTTCTAAAAGCTGTGATTTTAAAAAACGGTGGAAGTAAGCTTTTCTTATTTCCGGACGAATCCGCAAACTATAGAAAGTCGTTATGATGTAGAATGTGCATACTTTGTTGATTCCATTTATGAAATAAAACACATTTTCTAAAAACTCGTGTTTTTTAAGAAATCATGTAAACCTTCTAGAAGCTGTGATTTTAAAAAACGGGGGAAGTAAGCTTTTCTTATTTCCAAACGCATGCACAAACTATAGAAAGTCGTTATGATGTAGAATGTGCATACTTTGTTGATTCCATTTATGAAATAAAACACATTTTCTAAAAACTCGTGTTTTTTAAGAAATCATGTAAACCTTCTAGAAGCTGTGATTTTAAAAAACGGGGGGAGTAAGCTTTTCTTATTTCCAAACGCATGCGCAAACTATAAAAAGTCGTTATAACGTAGAATGTGCATACTTTTTTGATTCCATTTATGAAATAAAACACATTTTCTAAAAACTTGTGTTTTTTAAGAAATCATGTAAACCTTCAAGAAAACTGTGATTTTAAAAAACGGGGGAAGTAAGCTTTTCTTATTTCCAGACGCATGCACAAACTATAGAAAGTCCTTATGACGTAGAATGTGCATAGTTTGTTGATTCCATTTATGAAATAAAACACATTTTCTAAAAACTCGTGTTTTTTATGAAATCATGTAAACCTTCTAGAAGCTGTGATTTTAAAAAACGGGGGAAGTAAGCTTTTCTTATTTCCAGACGCATGTGCAAACTATAGAAAGTCGTTATGCCGTAGAATGTGCATACTTTGTAGATTCCATTAATGAAATAAAACACATTTTCTAAAAATTCGTGTTTTTTACGAAATCATGTAAACCTTCTAAAAGCTGTGATTTTAAAAAACGGTGGAAGTAAGCCTTTCTTATTTCCGGACGGATGCGCAAACTATAGAAAGTCGTTATGACGTAGAATGTGCATACTTTGTAGATTCCATTTATGAAATAAAACACATTTTCTAAAAACTCGTGTTTTTTACGAAATCATGTAAACCTTCTAGAAGCTGTGATTTTAAAAAACTGTGGAAGTAAGCTTTTCTTATTTCCGGACGCATGCGCAAAATATAGAATGTCATTATGACGTATAATGTGCAGACTTTGTAGATTCCATTTATGAAATAAAACACATTTTCTAAAAACTCGTGTTTTTTATGAAATCATGTAAACCTTCTAGAAGCTGTGATTTTAAAAAACGGTGGAAGTAAGCTTTTCTTATTTCCGGACGCATGCGCAAACTATATAAAGTCGTTATGACGTAGAATGTGCATACTTTGTTAATTATATTTATGAAATAAAACACATTTTCTAAAAACTCGTGTTTTTTAAGAAATCATGTAAACCTTCTGGAAGCTGTGATTTTAAAAAACGGGGGAAGTAAGCTTCTCTTATTTCCAAACGCATGCACAAACTATAGAAAGTCGTTATGACGTAGAATGTGCATACTTTGTTGATTCCATTTATCAAATAAAACAGATTTTCTAAAAACTCGTGTTTTTTACTAAATCATGTAAACCTTCTAAAAGCTGTGATTTTAAAAAACGGGGGAAGTAAGCTTTTCTTATTTCCGAACGCATGCGCAAAGTATAGAAAATCGTTATAACGTAGAATGTGCATACTTTGTTGATTCCATTTATGAAATAAAACACATTTTCTAAAAACTTGTGTCTTTTAAGAAATCATGTAAACCTTCTAGAAGTTGTGATTTTAAAAAACGAGGGAAATAAGCTTTTCTTATTTCCGGACGCATGCGCAAACTATAGAAAGTCATTATGACGTAGAATGTGCATACTTTGTAGATTCCATTTATGAAATAAAACACATTTTCTAAAAACTCGTGTTTTTTACGAAATTATGTAAACCTTCTAGAAGCTGTGATTTTAAAAAACGGTGGAGGTAAGCTTTTCTTATTTCCGGACGCATGCGCAAACTATAGAAAGTCATTATGACGTAGAATGCGCATACTTTGTTCATTCCATTTATGAAATAAAACACATTTTCTAAAAACTCGTGTTTTTTAAGAAATCATGTAAACCTTCTGGAAGTTGTGATTTTAAAAAACAGGGGAACTAAGCTTCTCTTATTTCCAAACGCATGCGCAAACTATAGAAAGTCGTTATGACGTAGAATGTGCATACTTTGTTGATTTCATTTATGAAATCAAACACATTTTCTAAAAACTCGTGTTTTTTACTAAATCATGTAAACCTTTTAGAAGCTGTGATTTTAAAAAACGGGGGAAGTAAGAGTTTCTTATTTCCGGACACATGCGCAAACTATAGAACGTCGTTATGACGCAGAATGTGCATACTTTGTAGATTCCATTTATGAAATAAAACACATTTTCTAAAAACTCATGTTTTTTACAAAATCATGTAAACCTTCTAGAAGCTGTGATTTTAAAAAATGGTGAAAGTAAGCTTTTGTTATTTCCGGACGAATGCACAAACTATAGAAATTCGTTATGATGTAGAATGTGCATACTTTGTTGATTCTATTTATGAAATAGAACACATTTTCTAAAAACTCGTGTTTTTTAGGAAATCATGTAAACCTTCTAGAAGCTGTGATTTTAAAAAACGGGGAAAGTAAGCTTTTCTTATTTCCGGACGCATGCGCAAAGTATAGAAAGTCGTTATGACGTAGAATGTGCATACTTTGTAAATTCCATTTATGAAATAAAACACATTTTCTAAAAACTCGTGTTTTTTACGAAATCATGAAAACCTTCTAGAAGCTGTGATTTTAAAAAACGGTGGAAGTAAGCTTTTCTTATTTCCGGACGAATGCGCAAACTATAGAAAGTCGTTATCACGTAGAATGTGCATACTTTATTGATGCCATTTATGAAATAAAACACATTTTCTAAAAACTCGTGTTTTTTAAGAAATCATGTAAACCTTCTAGAAGCTGTGATTTTAAAAAACGGGGGAAGTAAGCTTTTCTTATTTCCAGACGCATGCGCAAACTATAGAAAGTTGTTATGACGTAGAATGTGCATAGTTTGTTGATTCCATTTATGAAATAAAAGACATTTTCTAAAAACTCGTGTTTTTTATCCAATCATGTAAACCTTCTAGAAGCCGTGATTTTAAAAAACGGGGGAAGTAAGCTTTTCTTATTTCCAGACGCATGCAGAAACTATAGAAAGTCGTTATGCCATAGAATGTGCATACTTTGTATATTCCATTAATGAAATAAAACACATTTTCTAAAAACTCGTGTTTTTTAAGAAATCCTGTAAACCTTCTAGAAGCTGTGATTTTAAAAAACGGGGGAAGTAAGATTTTCTTATTTTCGGACGCATGCGCAAACTATAGAAAGTCGTTATGACGTAGAATGTGCATACTTTGTAGATTCCATTTATGAAATAAAACACATTTTCTAAAAACTCGTGTTTTTTAAGAAATCCTGTAAACCTTCTAGAAGCTGTGATTTTAAAAAACGGGGGAAGTAAGATTTTCTTATTTTCGGACGCATGCGCAAACTATAGAAAGTCGTTATGACGTAGAATGTGCATACTTTGTAGATTCCATTTATGAAATAAAACACATTTTCTAAAAACTCGTGTTTTTTGTGAAATCATGTAAACCTTCTAGAAGCTGGGATTTTAAAAAACGGTGGAAGTAAGCTTTTCTTATTTCCGGACGCATGCGCAAACTATAGAAAGTCGTTATGACGTAGAATTTGCATACTTTATAGATTCCATTTATGAAATAAAACACATTTTCTAAAAACTCGTGTTTTTTAAGAAATCATGTAAACCTTCTAGAAGCTGTGATTTTAAAAAACGAGGAAAGTAAGCTTTTCTTATTTCTAAACGCATGCGCAAACTATAGAAAGTCGTTATGACGTAGAATGTGCATACTTTGTTGATTCTATTTATGAAATAAAACACATTTTCAAAAAACTCGTGTTTTTTAAGAAATCATGTAAACCTTCTAGAAGCTGTGATTTTAAAAAACGGGGAAGTAAGCTTTTTTTATTTCCAAACGCATGAGCAAACTATAGAAAGTCGTTATGACGTAGAATGTGCATACTTTGTTGATTCCATTTATGAAATAAAACACATTTTCTAAAAACTCGTGTTTTTTAAGAAATCATGTAAACCTTCTAGAAGCTGTGATTTTAAAAAACGGGGGAAGTAAGCTTTTCTTATTTCCAGACGCATGCGCAAACTATAGAAAGTTGTTATGACGTAGAATGTGCATAGTTTGTTGATTCCATTTATGAAATAAAAGACATTTTCTAAAAACTCGTGTTTTTTATCCAATCATGTAAACCTTCTAGAAGCCGTGATTTTAAAAAACGGGGGAAGTAAGCTTTTCTTATTTCCAGACGCATGCGGAAACTATAGAAAGTCGTTATGCCATAGAATGTGCATACTTTGTATATTCCATTAATGAAATAAAACACATTTTCTAAAAGCTCGTGTTTTTTACGAAATCATGTAAACCTTCTAAAAGTTGTGATTAAAAAAAACAGTGGAAGTAAGCTTTTCTTATTTCCGGACGGATGCGCAAACTATAGAAAGTCGTTATGACGTAGAATGTGCATAGTTTGTAGATTCCATTTATTAAATAAAACACATTTTCTAAAAACTCGTGTTTTTTACGAAATCATGTAAACCTTCTAGAATCTGTGATTTTAAAAAACGGGGGAAGTAAGCTTTTCTTATTTCCGGACGCATGCGCAAACTATAGAATGCCGTTATGACATAGAATGTGCATACTTTGTAGATTCCATTGATGAAATAAAACACATTTTCTAAAAACTCGTGTTTTTTACGAAATCATGTAAGGCTTCTAGATGCTGCGATTTTAAAAAACGGTGGAAGTAAGCTTTTCTTATTTCCGGACGCATGCGCAAACTATAGAAATTCGTTATGACGTAGAATGTGCATACTTTGTTGATTCTATTTATGAAATAAAACACATTTTCTAAAAACTCATGTTTTTTATGAAATTATGTAAACCTCCTAGAAGCTGTGATTTTAAAAAACGGTGGAAGTAAGCTTTTCTTATTTCCGGACGCATGCGCAAACTATAGAATGTTGTTATGATGTAGAATGTGCATAGTTGTAGATTCCATTTATGAAATAAAACACATTTTCTAAAAACTCGTGTTTTTTACGAAATCATGTAAACCTTCTACAAGCTGTGATTTTAAAAAATGGTGGAAGTAAGCTTTTCTTATTTCCGGACGCATGCGCAAACTATAGAAAGTCGTTATGACGTAGAATGTGCATACTTTGTAGATTCCATTCATGAAATAAAACACATTTTCTAAAAACTCCTTTTTTTTACGAAATCATGTAAACCTTCTAGAGGCTGTGATTTTAAAAAACGGTGGAAGTAAGCTTTTCTTATTTCCGGACGCATGCGCAAACTATAGAAAGTCGTTATGACGTAGAATGTGCATACTTTGTTGATTCCATTTATGAAATAAAACACATTTTCTAAAAACTCGTGTTTTTTAACAAATCATGTAAACCTTCTAGAAGCTGTGATTTTAAAAAACGGGGGAAGTAAGCTTTTCTTATTTCTGGACGGATGCGCAAACTATAGAAAGTCGTTATGACGTATAATGTGCAAACTTTGTAGATTCCATTTATGAAATAAAACACATTTTCTAAAACCTCGTGTTTTTTACAAAATCATGTAAACCTTCTAGAAGCTGTGATTTTAAAAAACGGTGGAAGTAAGCTTTTCTTATTTACGGACGCATGCTCAAACTATAGAATATCGTTATGACGTAGAATGTGCATACTTTGTAGATTCCATTTATGAAATAAAACTCATTTTCTAAAAACTCGTGTTTTTTACGAAATCATGTAAACCTTCTAGATGCTGTGATTTTAAAAAATGGTGGAAGTAAGCTTTTCTTATTTCTGGACGCATGCGCAAACTATAGAAAGTCGTTATGACGTAGAATGTGCATACTTTGTTGATTCTATTTATGAAATAAAACACATTTTCTAAAAACTCGTGTTTTTTAAGAAATCATGTAAACCTTCTAGAAGTTGTGATTTTAAAAAACGGGGGAAGTAAGCTTTTCTTATTTCCAAACGCATGCGCAAACTATAGAAAGTCGTTATGACGTAGAATGTGCATACTTTGTAGATTCCATTTATGAAATAAAACACATTTTCTAAAAACTCGTGTTTTTTAAGAAATCCTGTAAACCTTCTAGAAGCTGTGATTTTAAAAAACGGGGGAAGTAAGATTTTCTTATTTTCGGACGCATGCGCAAACTATAGAAAGTCGTTATGACGTAGAATGTGCATACTTTGTAGATTCCATTTATGAAATAAAACACATTTTCTAAAAACTCGTGTTTTTTGCGAAATCATGTAAACCTTCTAGAAGCTGGGATTTTAAAAAACGGTGGAAGTAAGCTTTTCTTATTTCCGGACGCATGCGCAAACTATAGAAAGTCGTTATGACGTAGAATTTGCATACTTTATAGATTCCATTTATGAAATAAAACACATTTTCTAAAAACTCGTGTTTTTTAAGAAATCATGTAAACCTTCTAGAAGCTGTGATTTTAAAAAACGAGGAAAGTAAGCTTTTCTTATTTCTAAACGCATGCGCAAACTATAGAAAGTCGTTATGACGTAGAATGTGCATACTTTGTTGATTCCATTTATGAAATAAAACACAATTTCTAAAAACTCGTGATTTTTAAGAAATCATGTAAATCTTCTAGAAGCTGTGATTTTAAAAAATGGGGGAAGTAAGCTTTTCTTATTTCCGAATGCATGCGCAAACTATAGAAAGTCGTTATGACGTAGAATGTGCATACTTTGTTGATTCCATTTATGAAATAAAACACATTTTCTAAAAACTCGTGATTTTTAAGAAATCATGTAAATCTTCTAGAAGCTGTGGTTTTAAAAAATGGTGGAAATAAGCTTTTCTTATTTCCGAATGCATGTGCAAACTATAGAAAGTCGTTATGACGTAGAATGTGCATACTTTGTTGATTCCATTTATAGAATAAAACACATTTTCTAAAAACTCGTGATTTTCAAGAAATCATGTAAATCTTCTAGAAGCTGTGGTTTTAAAAAATTGTGAAAGTAAGCTTTTCTTATTTCCGAATGCATGTGCAAACTATAGAAAGTCGTTATGACGTAGAATGTGCATACTTTGTTGATTCCATTTATGAAATAAAACACATTTTCTAAAAACTCGTGTTTTTTACGAAATCATGTAAACCTTCTAGAAGCTGTGATTTTAAAAAATGGTGGAAGTAAGCTTTTCTTATTTACGGACGCATGCTCAAACTATAGAATATCGTTATGATGTAGAATGTGCATACTTTGTAGATTCCATTTATAAAATAAAACTCATTTTCTAAAAACTCGTGTTTCTTACGAAATCATGTAAACCTTCTAGATGCTGTGATTTTAAAAAATGGTGGAAGTAAGCTTTTCTTATTTCCGGACGCATGCGCAAACTATAGAAAGTCGTTATGACGTAGAATGTGCATACTTTGTTGATTCCATTTATGAAATAAAACACATTTTCTAAAAACTCGTGTTTTTTAAGAAATCCTGTAAACCTTTTAGAAGCTGTGATTTTAAAAAACGGGGGAAGTAAGCTTTTCTTATTTTCGGACGCATGCGCAAACTATAGAAAGTCGTTATGACGTAGAATGTGCATACTTTGTTGATTCCATTTATGAAATAAAACACATTTTCTAAAAACTCGTGTTTTTTAAGAAATCATGTAAACCTTCTACAAGCTGTGATTTTAAAAAATGGGGGCAGTAAGCTTTTCTTATTTCCGGACGCATGCGCAAACTATAGAATGTCGTTATGACGTAGAATGTGCATACTTTGTAGATTCCATTTATGAAATAAAACACATTTTCTAAAAACTCGTGTTTTTTACGAAATCATGTAAACCTTCTAGAAGCTATGATTTTAAAAAACGGTGGAAGTGAGCTTTTCTTATTTCCAGACGCATGCGCAAACTATAGAAAGTCGTTACGACGTAGAATGTGCATACTTTGTAGATTCCATTTATGAAATAAAACACATTTTCTAAAAACTCGTGTTTTTTAAGAAATCATGTAAAACTTCTAGAAGCTGTGATTTTAAAAAACGAGGAAAGTAAGCTTTTCTTATTTCTAAACGCATGCGCAAACTATAGAAAGTCGTTACGACGTAGAATGTGCATACTTTGTAGATTCCATTTATGAAATAAAACACATTTTCTAAAAACTCGTGTTTTTTAAGAAATCCTGTAAACCTTCTAGAAGCTGTGATTTTAAAAAACGGGGGAAGTAAGCTTTTCTTATTTTCGGACGCATGCGCAAACTATAGAAAGTCGTTATGACGTAGAATTTGCATACTTTGTAGATTCCATTTATGAAGTAAAACACATTTTCTAAAAACTCGTGTTTTTTGCGAAATCATGTAAACCTTCTAGAAGCTGCGATTTTAAAAAACGGTGGAAGTAAGCTTTTCTTATTTCCGGACGCATGCGCAAACTATAGAAAGTCGTTATGACGTAGAATGTGCATACTTTGTTGATTCCATTTATGAAATAAAACACAATTTCTAAAAACTCGTGTTTTTTAAGAAATCATGTAAACCTTCTAGAAGCTGTGATTTTAAAAAACGGGGGAAGTAAGATTTTCTTATTTACGGACGGATGCGCAAACTATAGAAAGTCCTTATGACGTACAATGTGCATACTTTGTTGATTCCATTTATGAAATAAAACACATTTTCTAAAAACTCGTGTTTTTTAAGAAATCATGTAAACCTTCTACAAGCTGTGATTTTAAAAAATGGGGGAAGTAAGCTTTTCTTATTTCCGGACGCATGCGCAAAATATAGAATGTCGTTATGACGTAGAATGTGCATACTTTGTAGATTCCATTTATGAAATAAAACACATTTTCTAAAAACTCGTGTTTTTTACGAAATCATGTAAACCTTCTAGAAGCTGTGATTTTAAAAAATGGGGGAAGTGAGCTTTTCTTATTTCCAGACGCATGCGCAAACTATAGAAAGTCGTTATGACGTAGAATGTGCATACTTTGTAGATTCCATTCATGAAATAAAACACATTTTCTAAAAACTCGTGTTTTTTACGAAATCATGTAAACCTTCTAGAAGCTGTGATTTTAAAAAACGGTGGAAGTAAGCTTTTCTTATTTTCGGACGCATGCGCAAACTATAGAAAGTCTTTATGACGTAGAATGTGCATACTTTGTTTATTATATTTATGAAATAAAACACATTTTCTAAAAACTCGTGTTTTTTACGAAATCATGTAAACCTTCTAGAAGCTGTGATTTTAAAAATCGGGGGAAGTAAGCTTTTCTTATTTCCAAACGCATGCGCAAACTATAGAAAGTCGTTATGACGTAGAATGTGCATACTTTGTTGATTCCATTTATGAAATAAAACACATTTTCTAAAAACTCGTGTTTTTTAAGAAATCATGTAAACCTTCTAGAAGCTGTGATTTTAAAAAACGGGGGAAGTAAGCTTTTCTTATTTCCAAATGCATGCGCAAACTATAGAAAGTCGTTATGACGTAGAATGTGCATACTTTGTTGATTATATTTATGAAATAAAACACATTTTCTAAAAACTCGTGTTTTTTACGAAATCATGTAAACCTTCTAGAAGCTGTGATTTTAAAAATCGGGGGAAGTAAGCTTTTCTTATTTCCAAACGCATGCGCAAACTATAGAAAGTCATTATGACGTAGAATGTGCATACTTTGTTGATTCCATTTATGAAATAAAACACATTTTCTAAAATCTCGTGTTTTTTAAGAAATCATGTAAACCTTCTAGAAGCTGTGATTTTAAAAAACGGGGGAAGTAAGCTTTTCTTATTTCCGGACGCATGCGCAAACTATAGAAAGTCGTTATGACGTAGAATGTGCATACTTTATAGATTCCATTTATGAAATAAAACACATTTTCTAAAAACTCGTGTTTTTTAAGAAATCATGTAAACCTTCTAGAAGCTGTGATTTTAAAAAACGAGGAAAGTAAGCTTTTCTTATTTCTAAACGCATGCGCAAACTATAGAAAGTCGTTATGACGTAGAATGTGCATACTTTGTTCATTCCATTTATGAAATAAAACACAATTTCTAAAAACTCGTGTTTGTTAAGAAATCATGTAAACCTTCTAGAAGCTGTGATTTTAAAAAACGGGGGAAGTAAGCTTTTCTTATTTTCGGACGCATGCGCAAACTATAGAAAGTCGTTATGACATAGAATTTGCATACTTTGTAGATTCCATTTATGAAGTAAAACACATTTTCTAAAAACTCGTGTTTTTTGCGAAATCATGTAAACCTTCTAGAAGCTGCGATTTTAAAAAACGGTGGAAGTAAGCTTTTCTTATTTCCGGACGCATGCGCAAACTATAGAAAGTCGTTATGACGTAGAATGTGCATACTTTATAGATTCCATTTATGAAATAAAACACATTTTCTAAAAACTCGTGTTTTTTAAGAAATCATGTAAACCTTGTAGAAGCTGTGATTTTAAAAAACGAGGAAAGTAAGCTTTTCTTATTTCTAAACGCATGCGCAAACTATAGAAAGTCGTTATGACGTAGAATGTGCATACTTTGTTGATTCCATTTATGAAATAAAACACAATTTCTAAAAACTCGTGTTTTTTAAGAAATCATGTAAACCTTCTAGAAGCTGTGATTTTAAAAAACGGGGAAGTAAGATTTTCGTATTTACGGACGGATGCGCAAACTATAGAAAGTCCTTATGACGTAGAATGTGCATACTTTGTTGATTCCATTTATGAAATAAAACACATTTTCTAAAAACTCGTGTTTTTTAAGAAATCATGTAAACCTTCTACAAGCTGTGATTTTAAAAAATGGGGGAAGTAAGCTTTTCTTATTTCCGGACGCATGCGCAAACTATAGAATGTCGTTATGACGTAGAATGTGCATAGTTTGTAGATTCCATTTATGAAATAAAACACATTTTCTAAAAACTCGTGTTTTTTACGAAATCATGTAAACCTTCTAGAAGCTGTGATTTTAAAAAACGGTGGAAGTGAGCTTTTCTTATTTCCAGACGCATGCGCAAACTATAGAAAGTTGTTATGATGTAGAATGTGCATACTTTGTAGATTCCATTGATGAATTAAAACACATTTTCTAAAAACTCGTGTTTTTTACGAAATCATGTAAACCTTCTAGAAGCTGTGATTTTAAAAAACGGTGGAAGTAAGCTTTTCTTATTTCCGGATGCATGCGCAAACAATAGAAAGTCGTTATGACGTAGAATGTGCATACTTTGTAGATTCCATTCATGAAATAAAACACATTTTCTAAAAACTCGTGTTTTTTACGAAATCATGTAAACCTTCTAGAAGCTGTGATTTTAAAAAACGGTGGAAGTAAGCTTTTCTTATTTCCGGACGCATGCGCAAACTATAGAAAGTCTTTATGACGTAGAATGTGCATACTTTGTTTATTATATTTATGAAATAAAACACATTTTCTAAAAACTCATGTTTTTTACGAAATCATGTAAACCTTCTAGAAGCTGTGATTTTAAAAATCGGGGGAAGTAAGCTTTTCTTATTTCCAAACGCATGCGCAAACTATAGAAAGTCGTTATGACGTAGAATGTGCATACTTTGTTGATTCCATTTATGAAATAAAACACATTTTCTAAAAACTCGTGTTTTTTAAGAAATCATGCAAACCTTCTAGAAGCTGTGATTTTAAAAAACGGGGGAAGTAAGCTTTTCTTATTTCCAAACGCATGCGCAAACTATAGAAAGTCGTTATGACGTAGAATGTGCATACTTTGTTGATTATATTTATGAAATAAAACACATTTTCTAAAAACTCGTGTTTTTTACGAAATCATGTAAACCTTCTAGAAGCTGTGATTTTAAAAATCGGGGGAAGTAAGCTTTTCTTATTTTCAAACGCATGCGCAAACTATAGAAAGTCATTATGACGTAGAATGTGCATACTTTGTTGATTCCATTTATGAAATAAAACACATTTTCTAAAATCTCGTGTTTTTTAAGAAATCATGTAAACCTTCTAGAAGCTGTGATTTTAAAAAACGGGGGAAGTAAGCTTTTCTTATTTCCAAACGCATGCGCAAACTATAGAAAGTCGTTATGACGTAGAATGTGCATACTTTGTTGATTCCATTTATGAAATAAAACACATTTTCTAAAAACTCGTGTTTTTTGCGAAATCATGTAAACCTTCTAGAAGCTGTGATTTTAAAAAACGGGGGAAGTAAGCTTTTCTTATTTCCGGACGCATGCGCAAACTATAGAAAGTCGTTATGACGTAGAATGTGCATACTTTGTTGATTCCATTTATGAAATAAAACACATTTTCTAAAAACTCGTGTTTTTTAAGAAATCATGTAAACGTTTTAGAAGCTGTTATTTTAAAAAACGGGGGAAGTAAGATTTTCTTATTTCCGGACGCATGCGCAAACTATAGAAAGTCGTTATGACGTAGAATGTGCATACTTTGTAGATTCCATTTATGAAATAAAACACATTTTCTAAAAACTTGTGTTTTTTACGATATCATGTAAACCTTCTAGAAGTTGTGATTTAAAAAAACGGGGGAAGTAAGCTTTTTTTATTTCCGAACGATTGCGCAAACTATAGAAATTCGTTATGACGTAGAATGTGCATACTTTGTTGATTCCATTTATGAAATAAAACACATTTTCTAAAAACTCGTGTTTTTTAAGAAATCATGTAAACCTTCTAGAAGCTGTGATTTTAAAAAACGGTGGAAGTAAGCTTTTATTATTTCCGGACGCATGCGCAAACTATAGAAAGATGTTAGACGTAGAATGTGCATACTCTGTTGATTCCATTTATGAAATAAAACACATTTTCTAAAAACTCGTGTTTTTTAAGAAATCATGTAAACCTTCTAGAAGGTGTGATTTTAAAAAACGGGGGAAGTAAGCTTTTCTTATTTCCAAACGCATGCACAAACTATAGGAAGTCGTTATGACGTAGAATGTGCATACTTTGTTGATTCCATTTATGAAATAAAACACATTTTCTAAAAACTCGTGTTTTTTAAGAAATCATGTAAACGTTGTAGAAGCTGTTATTTTAAAAAACGGGGGAAGTAAGATTTTCTTATTTCCGGACGCATGCGCAAACTATAGAAAGTCGTTATGACGTAGAATGTGCATACTTTGTAGATTCCATTTATGAAATAAAACACATTTTCTAAAAACTTGTGTTTTTTACGATATCATGTAAACCTTCTAGAAGTTGTGATTTAAAAAAACGGGGGAAGTAAGCTTTTCTTAATTCCGAACGATTGCGCAAACTATAGAAATTCGTTATGACGTAGAATGTGCATACTTTGTTGATTCCATTTATGAAATAAAACACATTTTCTAAAAACTCGTGTTTTTTAAGAAATCATGTAAACCTTCTAGAAGCTGTGATTTTAAAAAACGGTGGAAGTAAGCTTTTCTTATTTCCGGACGCATGCGCAAACTATAGAAAGATGTTAGACGTAGAATGTGCATACTCTGTTGATTCCATTTATGAAATAAAACACATTTTCTAAAAACTCGTGTTTTTTAAGAAATCATGTAAACCTTCTAGAAGGTGTGATTTTAAAAAACGGGGGAAGTAAGCTTTTCTTATTTCCAAACGCATGCACAAACTATAGGAAGTCGTTATGACGTAGAATGTGCATACTTTGTTGATTCCATTTATGAAATAAAACACATTTTCTAAAAACTCATGTTTTTTAAGAAATCATGTAAACGTTGTAGAAGCTGTTATTTTAAAAAACGGGGGAAGTAAGATTTTCTTATTTCCGGACGCATGCGCAAACTATAGAAAGTCGTTATGACGTAGAATGTGCATACTTTGTAGATTCCATTTATGAAATAAAACACATTTTCTAAAAACTTGTGTTTTTTACGATATCATGTAAACCTTCTAGAAGTTGTGATTTAAAAAAACGGGGGAAGTAAGCTTTTCTTATTTCCGAACGATTGCGCAAACTATAGAAATTCGTTATGACGTAGAATGTGCATACTTTGTTGATTCCATTTATGAAATAAAACACATTTTCTAAAAACTCGTGTTTTTTAAGAAATCATGTAAACCTTCTAGAAGCTGTGATTTTAAAAAACGGTGGAAGTAAGCTTTTCTTATTTCCGGACGCATGCGCAAACTATAGAAAGATGTTAGACGTAGAATGTGCATACTCTGTTGATTCCATTTATGAAATAAAACACATTTTCTAAAAACTCGTGTTTTTTAAGAAATCATGTAAACCTTCTAGAAGGTGTGATTTTAAAAAACGGGGGAAGTAAGCTTTTCTTATTTCCAAACGCATGCACAAACTATAGGAAGTTGTTATGACGTAGAATGTGCATACTTTGTTGATTCCATTTATGAAATAAAACACATTTTCTAAAAACTCGTGTTTTTTAAGAAATCATGTAAACGTTGTAGAAGCTGTTATTTTAAAAAACGGGGGAAGTAAGATTTTCTTATTTCCGGACGCATGCGCAAACTATAGAAAGTCGTTATGACGTAGAATGTGCATACTTTGTAGATTCCATTTATGAAATAAAACACATTTTCTAAAAACTTGTGTTTTTTACGATATCATGTAAACCTTCTAGAAGTTGTGATTTAAAAAAACGGGGGAAGTAAGCTTTTCTTATTTCCGAACGATTGCGCAAACTATAGAAATTCGTTATGACGTAGAATGTGCATACTTTGTTGATTCCATTTATGAAATAAAACACATTTTCTAAAAACTTTTGTTTTTTAAGAAATCATGTAAACCTTCTAGAAGCTGTGATTTTAAAAAACGGTGGAAGTAAGCTTTTCTTATTTCCGGACGCATGCGCAAACAATGGAAAGTCATTATGACGTAGAATGTGCAAACTTTGTTGATTCCATTTATGAAATAAAACACATTTTCTAAAAACTCGTGTTTTTTACGAAATAATGTAAACCTTCTAGAAGCTGTGATCTTAAAAAACGGTGGAAGTAAGCTTTTCTTATTTCCGGACGCATGCGCAAATTATAGAAAGTCTTTATGACGTAGAATGTGCATACTTTGTTGATTGTATTTATGAAATAAAACACATTTTCTAAAAACTCGTGTTTTTTACGAAATCATGTAAACCTTCTAGAAGCTGTGATTTTAAAAATCGGGGGAAGTAAGCTTTTCTTATTTCCAAACGCATGCGCAAACTATAGAAAGTCATTATGACGTAGAATGTGCATACTTTGTTGATTCCATTTATGAAATAAAACACATTTTCTAAAATCTCGTGTTTTTTAAGAAATCATGTAAACCTTCTAGAAGCTGTGATTTTAAAAAACGGGGGAAGTAAGCTTTTCTTATTTCCAAACGCATGCGCAAACTATAGAAAGTCGTTATGACGTAGAATGTGCATACTCTGTTGATTCCATTTATGAAATAAAACACATTTTCTAAAAACTCGTGTTTTTTAAGAAATCATGTAAACCTTCTAGAAGCTGTGATTTTAAAAAACGGGGGAAGTAAGCTTTTCTTATTTCCGGACGCATGCGCAAACTATAGAAAGTCGTTATGACGTAGAATGTGCATACTTTGTTGATTCCATTTATGAAATAAAACACATTTTCTAAAAACTCGTGTTTTTTAAGAAATCATGTAAACGTTTTAGAAGCAGTTATTTTAAAAAACGGGGGAAGTAAGATTTTCTTATTTCCGGACGCATGCGCAAACTATAGAAAGTCGTTATGACGTAGAATGTGCACACTTTGTAGATTCCATTTATGAAATAAAACACATTTTCTAAAAACTTGTGTTTTTTACGATATCATGTAAACCTTCTAGAAGTTGTGATTTAAAAAAACAGGGGAAGTAAGCTTTTTTTATTTCCGAACGATTGCGCAAACTATAGAAATTCGTTATGACGTAGAATGTGCATACTTTGTTGATTCCATTTTTGAAATAAAACACATTTTCTAAAAACTCGTGTTTTTTGAGAAATCATGTAAACCTTCTAGAAGCTGTGATTTTAAAAAACGGTGGAAGTAAGCTTTTCTTATTTCCGGACGCATGCGCAAACTATAGAAAGATGTTAGACGTAGAATGTGCATACTCTGTTGATTCCATTTATGAAATAAAACACATTTTCTAAAAACTCGTGTTTTTTAAGAAATCATGTAAACCTTCTAGAAGGTGTGATTTTAAAAAACGGGGGAAGTAAGCTTTTCTTATTTCCAAACGCATGCACAAACTATAGGAAGTTGTTATGACGTAGAATGTGCATACTTTGTTGATTCCATTTATGAAATAAAACACATTTTCTAAAAACTCGTGTTTTTTAAGAAATCATGTAAACGTTGTAGAAGCTGTTATTTTAAAAAACGGGGGAAGTAAGATTTTCTTATTTCCGGACGCATGCGCAAACTATAGAAAGTCGTTATGACGTAGAATGTGCATACTTTGTTGATTCCATTTATGAAATAAAACACATTTTCTAAAAACTCGTGTTTTTTAAGAAATCATGTAAACGTTGTAGAAGTTGTTATTTTAAAAAACGGGGGAAGTAAGATTTTCTTATTTCCGGACGCATGCGCAAACTATAGAAAGATGTTAGACGTAGAATGTGCATACTCTGTTGATTCCATTTATGAAATAAAACACATTTTCTAAAAACTCGTGTTTTTTAAGAAATCATGTAAACCTTCTAGAAGGTGTGATTTTAAAAAACGGGGGAAGTAAGCTTTTCTTATTTCCAAACGCATGCACAAACTATAGGAAGTCGTTATGACGTAGAATGTGCATACTTTGTTGATTCCATTTATGAAATAAAACACATTTTCTAAAAACTCGTGTTTTTTAAGAAATCATGTAAACGTTGTAGAAGTTGTTATTTTAAAAAACGGGGGAAGTAAGATTTTCTTATTTCCGGACGCATGCGCAAACTATAGAAAGTCGTTATGACGTAGAATGTCCATACTTTGTAGATTCCATTTATGAAATAAAACACATTTTCTAAAAACTTGTGTTTTTTACGATATCATGTAAACCTTCTAGAAGTTGTGATTTAAAAAAACGGGGGAAGTAAGCTTTTCTTATTTCCGAACGATTGCGCAAACTATAGAAATTCGTTATGACGTAGAATGTGCATACTTTGTTGATTCCATTTATGAAATAAAACACATTTTCTAAAAACTCGTGTTTTTTAAGAAATCATGTAAACCTTCTAGAAGCTGTGATTTTAAAAAACGGTGGAAGTAAGCTTTTCTTATTTCCGGACGCATGCGCAAACTATAGAAAGATGTTAGACGTAGAATGTGCATACTCTTTTGATTCCATTTATAAAATAAAACACATTTTCTAAAAACTCGTGTTTTTTAAGAAATCATGTAAACCTTCTAGAAGGTGTGATTTTAAAAAACGGGGGAAGTAAGCTTTTCTTATTTCCAAACGCATGCACAAACTATAGGAAGTCGTTATGACGTAGAATGTGCATACTTTGTTGATTCCATTTATGAAATAAAACACATTTTCTAAAAACTCGTGTTTTTTAAGAAATCATGTAAACGTTGTAGAAGCTGTTATTTTAAAAAACGGGGGAAGTAAGATTTTCTTATTTCCGGACGCATGCGCAAACTATAGAAAGTCGTTATGACGTAGAATGTGCATACTTTGTAGATTCCATTTATGAAATAAAACACATTTTCTAAAAACTTGTGTTTTTTACGATATCATGTAAACCTTCTAGAAGTTGTGATTTAAAAAAACGGGGGAAGTAAGCTTTTCTTATTTCCGAACGATTGCGCAAACTATAGAAATTCGTTATGACGTAGAATGTGCATACTTTGTTGATTCCATTTATGAAATAAAACACATTTTCTAAAAACTTTTGTTTTTTAAGAAATCATGTAAACCTTCTAGAAGCTGTGATTTTAAAAAACGGTGGAAGTAAGCTTTTCTTATTTCCGGACGCATGCGCAAACAATGGAAAGTCGTTATGACGTAGAATGTGCATACTTTGTTGATTCCATTTATGAAATAAAACACATTTTCTAAAAACTCGTGTTTTTTACGAAATAATGTAAACCTTCTAGAAGCTGTGATCTTAAAAAACGGTGGAAGTAAGCTTTTCTTATTTCCGGACGCATGCGCAAATTATAGAAAGTCTTTATGACGTAGAATGTGCATACTTTGTTGATTATATTTATGAAATAAAACACATTTTCTAAAAACTCGTGTTTTTTACGAAATCATGTAAACCTTCTAGAAGCTGTGATTTTAAAAATCGGGGGAAGTAAGCTTTTCTTATTTCCAAACGCATGCGCAAACTATAGAAAGTCATTATGACGTAGAATGTGCATACTTTGTTGATTCCATTTATGAAATAAAACACATTTTCTAAAATCTCGTGTTTTTTAAGAAATCATGTAAACCTTCTAGAAGCTGTGATTTTAAAAAACGGGGGAAGTAAGCTTTTCTTATTTCCAAACGCATGCGCAAACTATAGAAAGTCGTTATGACGTAGAATGTGCATACTCTGTTGATTCCATTTATGAAATAAAACACATTTTCTAAAAACTCGTGTTTTTTAAGAAATCATGTAAACCTTCTAGAAACTGTGATTTTAAAAAACGGGGGAAGTAAGCTTTTCTTATTTCCGGACGCATGCGTAAACTATAGAAAGTCGTTATGACGTAGAATGTGCATACTTTGTTGATTCCATTTATGAAATAAAACACATTTTCTAAAAACTCGTGTTTTTTAAGAAATCATGTAAACGTTTTAGAAGCTGTTATTTTAAAAAACGGGGGAAGTAAGATTTTCTTATTTCCGGACGCATGCGCAAACTATAGAAAGTCGTTATGACGTAGAATGTGCATACTTTGTGAATTCCATTTATGAAATAAAACACATTTTCTAAAAACTTGTGTTTTTTACGATATCATGTAAACCTTCTAGAAGTTGTGATTTTAAAAAACAGTGGAAGTAAGCTTTTCTTATTTCCGGAAGCATGCGCAAACTATAGAATGTCGTTATGACGTAGAATGTGCATACTTTGTTGATTCCATTTATGAAATAAAACACATTTTCTAAAAACTCGTGTTTTTTAAGAAATCATGTAAACCTTCTAGAAGCTGTGATTTTAAAAAACGGTGGAAGTAAGCTTTTCTTATTTCCGGACGCATGCGCAAACTATAGAAAGATGTTAGACGTAGAATGTGCATACTCTGTTGATTCCATTTATGAAATAAAACACATTTTCTAAAAACTCGTGTTTTTTAAGAAATCATGTAAACCTTCTAGAAGGTGTGATTTTAAAAAACGGGGGAAGTAAGCTTTTCTTATTTCCAAACGCATGCAAAAACTATAGGAAGTCGTTATGACGTAGAATGTGCATACTTTGTTGATTCCATTTATGAAATAAAACACATTTTCTAAAAACTCATGTTTTTTAAGAAATCATGTAAACGTTGTAGAAGCTGTTATTTTAAAAAACGGGGGAAGTAAGATTTTCTTATTTCCGGACGCATGCGCAAACTATAGAAAGTCGTTATGACGTAGAATGTGCATACTTTGTAGATTCCATTTATGAAATAAAACACATTTTCTAAAAACTTGTGTTTTTTACGATATCATGTAAACCTTCTAGAAGTTGTGATTTAAAAAAACGGGGGAAGTAAGCTTTTCTTATTTCCGAACGATTGCGCAAACTATAGAAATTCGTTATGACGTAGAATGTGCATACTTTGTTGATTCCATTTATGAAATAAAACACATTTTCTTAAAACTCGTGCTTTTTAAGAAATCATGTAAACCTTCTAGAAGCTGTGATTTTAAAAAACGGTGGAAGTAAGCTTTTCTTATTTCCGGACGCATGCACAAACAATGGAAAGTCGTTATGACGTAGAATGTGCATACTTTGTTGATTCCATTTATGAAATAAAACACATTTTCTAAAAACTCGTGTTATTTACGAAATCATGTAAACCTTCTAGAAGCTGTGATTTTAAAAAACGGTGGAAGTAAGGTTTTCTTATTTCCGGACGCATGCGCAAACTATAGAAAGTCTTTATGACGTAGAATGTGCATACTTTGTTGATTATATTTATGAAATAAAACACATTTTCTAAAAACTCGTGTTTTTTGCGAAATCATGTAAACCTTCTAGAAGCTGTGATTTTAAAAATCGGGGGAAGTAAGCTTTTCTTATTTCCAAACGCATGCGCAAACTATAGAAAGTCGTTATGACGTAGAATGTGCATACTTTCTTGATTCCATTTATGAAATAAAACACATTTTCTAAAAACTTGTATTTTTTAAGAAATCATGTAAACCTTCTAGAAGCTGTGATTTTAAAAAACGGGGGAAGTAAGCTTTTCTTATTTCCAAACGCATGCGCAAACTATAGAAAGTCGTTATGACGTAGAATGTGCATACTTTGTTGATTATATTTATGAAATAAAACACATTTTCTAAAAACTCGTGTTTTTTACGAAATCATGTAAACCTTCTAGAAGATGTGATTTTAAAAATCGGGGGAAGTAAGCTTTTCTTATTTCCAAACGCATGCGCAAACTATAGAAAGACGTTATGACGTAGAATGTGCATACTTTGTTGATTCCATTTATGAAATAAAACATATTTTCTAAAAACTCGTGTTTTTTACGAAATCATGTAAACCTTCTAGAAGATGTGATTTTAAAAATCGGGGGAAGTAAGCTTTTCTTATTTCCAAACGCATGCGCAAACTATAGAAAGTCGTTATGACGTAGAATGTGCATACTTTGTTGATTCCATTTATGAAATAAAACAAATTTTCTAAAAACTCGTGTTTTTTAAGAAATCATGTAAACCTTCTAGAAGCTGTGATTTTAAAAAACGGGGGAAGTAAGCTTTTCTTATTTCCGGACGCATGCGCAAACTATAGAAAGTCGTTATGACGTAGAATGTGCATACTTTGTTGATTCCATTTATGAAATAAAACACATTTTCTAAAAACTCGTGTTTTTTACAAAATCATGTAAACCTTCTAGAAGCTGTGACTTTAGAAAACGGTGGAAGTAAGCTTTTCTTATTTCCAGATGTATGCGCAAACTATAGAAAGACGTTATGACGTAGAATGTGTATACTTTGTTGATTCCATTTATGAAATAAAACACATTTTCTAAAAACTCGTGTTTTTTAAGAAATCATGTAAACCTTCTAGAAGATGTGATTTTGAAAAACGGGGAAAGTAAGCTTTTCTTATTTCCAAACGCATACGCAAACTATAGAAAGTCGTTATGACGTAGAATGTGCATAGTTTGTAGATTCCATTTATGAAATAAAACACATTTTCTAAAAACTCGTGTTTTTTACGAAATCATGTAAACCTTCTAGAAGCTGTGATTTTAAAAAACGGTGGAATTAAGCTTTTCTTATTTCCGGACGCATGCGCAAACTATAGAAAGTCGTTATGACATAGAATGTGCATACTTTGTAGATTCCATTTATGAAATAAAACACATTTTCTAAAAACTCGTGTTTTTTGCGAAATCATGTAAACCTTTTAGAAGCTGTGATTTTAAAAAACGGTGGAAGTAAGCTTTTGTTATTTCCGGACGCATGCGCAAACTATAGAAAGTCGTTATGATGTAGAATGTGCATACTTTGTAGATTCCATTTATGAAATAAAACACATTTTCTAAAAACTCGTGTTTTTTACGAAATCATGTAAACCTTCTAGAAGCTGTGATTTTAAAAAACAGTGGAAGTAAGCTTTTCTTATTTCCGGACGCATGCGCAAACTATAAAAAGTCGTTATGACGTAGAATGTGCATACTTTGTTGATTCCATTTATGAAATAAAACACATTTTCTAAAAACTCGTCTTTTTTAAGAAATCATGTAAACCTTCTAGAAGCTGTGATTTTAAAAAACGGGGGAAGTAAGCTTTTCTTATTTCCAAACGCATGCGCAAACTATAGAAAGTCGTTATGACGTAGAATGTGCATACTTTGTTGATTTCATTTATGAAATAAAACACATTTTCTAAAAACTCGTGTTTTTTACAAAATCATGTAAACCTTCTAGAAGCTGTGATTTTAAAAAACAGTGGAAGTAAGCTTTTCTTATTTCCAGACGCATGCGCAAACTATAGAAAGTCGTTATGACGTAGAATGTGCATACTTTGTTGATTCCACTTATGAAATAAAACACATTTTCTAAAAACTCGTGTTTTTTACAAAATCATGTAAACCCTCTAGAAGCTGTGATTTTAAAAAACGGTGGAAGTAAGCTTTTCTTATTTCCGGAAGCATGCGCAAACTATAGAAAGATGTTATGACGTAAAATGTGCATACTTTGTTGATTCCATTTATGAAATAAAACACATTTTCTAAAAACTCGTGTTTTTTAAGAAATCATGTAAACCTTCTAGAAGCTGTGATTTTAAAAAAACGGGGGAAGTAAGCTTTTCTTATTTCCAAACGCATGCGCAAACTATAGAAAGTTGTTATGACGTAGAATGTGCATACTTTGTTGATTCCATTTATGAAATAAAACACATTTTCTAAAAACTTGTGTTTTTTACGATATCATGTAAACCTTCTAGAAGTTGTGATTTAAAAAAACGGGGGAAGTAAGCTTTTCTTATTTCTGAACGATTGCGCAAACTATAGAAATTCGTTATGACGTAGAATGTGCTTACTTTGTTGATTCCATTTATGAAATAAAACAAATTTTCTAAAAACTCGTGTTTTTTAAGAAATCATGTAAACCTTCTAGAAGGTGTGATTTTAAAAAACGGGGGAAGTAAGCTTTTCTTATTTCCGGACGCATGCGCAAACTATAGAAAGTCGTTATGACGTAGAATGTGCATAGATTGTAGATTCCATTTATGAAATAAAACACATTTTCTAAAAACTCGTGTTTTTTACGAAATCATGTAAACCTTCTAGAAGCTGTGATTTTAAAAAATGGTGGAAGTAAGCTTTTCTTATTTCCGGACGAATGCGCAAACTATAGAAACTTGTTATGATGTAGAATGTGCATACTTTGTTGATTCCACTTATGAAATAAAACACATTTTCTAAAAACTCGTGTTTTTTACGAAATCATGTAAACCCTCTAGAAGCTGTGATTTTAAAAAACGGTGGAAGTAAGCTTTTCTTATTTCCGGAAGCATGCGCAAACTATAGAAAGATGTTATGACGTAAAATGTGCATACTTTGTTGATTCCATTTATGAAATAAAACACATTTTCTAAAAACTCGTGTTTTTTAAGAAATCATGTAAACCTTCTAGAAGCTGTGATTTTAAAAAACAGGGGAAGTAAGCTTTTCTTATTTCCAAACGCATGCACAAACTATAGGAAGTCGTTATGACGTAGAATGTGCATACTTTGTTGATTCCATTTATGAAATAAAACACATTTTCTAAAAACTCGTGTTTTTTAATAAATCATGTAAACCTTGTAGAAGTTGTTATTTTAAAAAACGGGGGAAGTAAGCTTCTCTTTTTTCCAGACGCATGCGCAAACTATAGAAAGTCATTATGATGTAGAATGTGCATACTTTGTAGATTCCATTTATAAAATAAAACACATTTTCTAAAAACTCATGTTTTTTACGAAATCATGTAAATCTTCTAGAAGCTGTTATTTTGAAAAACGGTGGAAGTGAGCTTTTCTTATTTCCGGACGCATGCGCAAACTATAGAAAGTTGTTATGACGTAGAATGTGCATACTTTGTAGATTCCATTGATGAATTAAAACACATTTTCTAAAAACTCGTGTTTTTTACGAAATCATGTAAACCTTCTAGAAGCTGTGATTTTAAGAAACGGTGGAAGTAAGCTTTTCTTATTTCCGGACGCATGCGCAAACAATAGAAAGTCGTTATGACGTAGAATGTGCATACTTTGTAGATTCCATTTATGAAATAAAACACATTTTCTAAAAACTCGTGTTTTTTACGAAATCATGTAAACCTTCTAGAAGCTGTGATTTTAAAAAACGGTGGAAGTAAGCTTTTCTTATTTCTCGACGCATGCGCAAACTATAGAAAGTATTTATGACGTAGAATGTGCATACTTTGTTGATTCTATTTATGAAATAAAACACATTTTCTAAAAACTCGTGTTTTTTACGAAATCATGTAAACCTTCTAGAAGCTGTGATTTTAAAAATCGGGGGAAGTAAGCTTTTCTTATTTCCAAACACATGCGCAAACTATAGAAAGTCGTTATGACGTAGAATGTGCATACTTTGTTGATTCCATTTATGAAATAAAACACATTTTCTAAAAACTCATATTTTTTAAGAAATCATGTAAACCTTTTAGAAGCTGTGATTTTAAAAAACAGGGGAAGTAAGCTTTTCTTATTTCCAAACGCATGCGCAAAGTATAGAAAGTCGTTATGACGTAGAATGTGCATACTTTGTTGATTATATTTATGAAATAAAACACATTTTCTAAAAACTCGTGTTTTTTACGAAATCATGTAAACCTTTTAGAAGCTGTGATTTTAAAAATCGGGGGAAGTAAGCTTTTCTTATTTCCAAACGCATGCGCAAACTATAGAAAGTCGTTATGACGTAGAATGTGCATACTTTGTTGATTCCATTTATGAAATAAAACACATTTTCTAAAAACTCGTGTTTTTTAAGAAATCATCTAAACCTTCTAGAAGCTGTGATTTTAAAAAACGGGGGAAGTAAGCTTTTCTTATTTCCAAACTCATGCGCAAACTATAGAAAGTCGTTATGACGTAGAATGTGCATACTTTGTTGATTCCATTTATGAAATAAAACACATTTTCTAAAAACTCGTGTTTTTTAAGAAATCATGTAAACCTTCTAGAAGCTGTGATTTTAAAAAACGGGGGAAGTAAGCTTTTCTTATTTCCGGACGCATGCGCAAACTATAGAAAGTCGTTATGACATAGAATGTGCATACTTTGTAGATTCCATTTATGAAATAAAACACATTTTCTAAAAACTCGTGTTTTTTACGAAATCATGTAAACCTTCTAGACGCTGTGATTTTAAAAATCGGTGGAAGTAAGCTTTTCTTATTTCCGGACGCATGCGCAAACTATAGGAAGTCTTTAGGACGTAGAATGTGCATACTTTGTTGATTATATTTATGAAATAAAACACATTTTCTAAAAACTCGTGTTTTTTAAGAAATCATGTAAACCTTCTAGAAGCTGTGATTTTAAAAAACGTGGGAAGTAATCTTTTCTTATTTCCAAATGCATGCGCAAACTATAGAAAGTCGTTATGACGTAGAATGTGCATACTTTGTTGATTCTATTTATGAAATAAAACACATTTTCTAAAAACTCGTGTTTTTTAAGAAATCATGTAAACCTTCTAGAAGCTGTGATTTTAAAAAACGGGGGAAGTAAGCTTTTCTTATTTCCAAACGCATGCGCAAACTATAGAAATTCGTTATGACGTAGAATGTGCATACTTTGTTGATTCCATTTATGAAATAAAACACATTTTCTAAAAACTCGTGTTTTTCACGAAATCATGTAAACCTTCTAAAAGCTGTGATTTTAAAAAACGGTGGAAGTAAGCTTTTCTTATTTCCGGACGAATGCGCAAACTATAGAAAGTCGTTATGACGTAGAATGTGCATACTTTGTTTATTCCATTTATGAAATAGAACACATTTTCTAAAAACTCGTGTTTTTTAATAAATAATGTAAACCTTCTAGAAGCTGTGATTTTAAAAAACGGTGGAAGTAAGCTTTTCTTCTTTCTGGACGCATGCGCAAACAATAGAAACGTGTTATGACGTAGAATGTGCATACTTTGTAGATTCCATTTATGAAATAAAACATATTTTCTAAAAACTCGTGTTTTTTACGAAATCATGTAAACCTTCTAGAAGCTGTGATTTTAAAAAACGGGGGAAGTAAGCTTTTCTTACTTCCAAACGGATGCGCAAACTATAGAAAGTCGTTATGACGTAGAATGTGCATACTTTGTTGATTCCATTTATGAAATAAAACACATTTTCTAAAAACTCGTGTTTTTTACGAAATGATGTAAACCTTCTAGAAGCTGTGATTTCAAAAAATGGGGGAAGTAAGCTTTTCTTATTTCCGGACGAATGCGCAAACTATAGAAAGTCGTTATGACATAGAATGTGCATACTTTGTTGATTCCATTTACGAAATAATACACATTTTCTAAAAACTCGTGTTTTTTAGCAAATCATGTAAACCTTCTAGAAGCTGTGATTTTAAAAAACGGGGGAAGTAAGGTTTTCTTATTTCCAGAATCGTGCGCAAACTATAGAAAATCGTTATGACGTAGAATGTGCATACTTTGTTGATTCCAATTATGAAATAAAACACATTTTCTGAAAACTCGTGTTTTTTACGAAATCATGTAAACCTTCTAGAAGCTGTGATTTTAAAAAATGGTGGAAGTAAGCTTTTCTTATTTCCGGGCGAATGCGCAAACTATAGAAAGTCGTTATGACGTAGAATGTGCATACTTTGTTGATTCCATTTATGAAATAAAACACATTTTCTAAAAACCGGTGTTTTTTACGAAATCATGTAAACCTTCTAGAAGCTGTGATTTCAAAAAACGGGGGAAGTAAGCTTTTCTTATTTCCGGACGAATGCGCAAACTATAGAAAGTCGTTATGACGTAGAATGTGCATAATTTGTTGATTCCATTTATGAAATAAAACACATTTTCTAAAAACTCGTGTTTTTTAAGAAATCATGTAAACCTTCTAGAAGCTGTGATTTTAAAAAACGGTGGAAGTAAGCTTTTATTATTTCTGGACGCATGCGCAAACAATAGAAAGTCGTTATGACGTAGAATTTGCATACTTTGTAGATTCCATTTATGAAATAAAACACATTTTCTAAAAACTCGTGTTTTTTATGAAATCATGTAAACCTTCTAGAAGCTGTGATTTTAAAAATCGGTGGAAGTAAGCTTTTCTTATTTTCGGACGCATGTGCAAACTATATAATGTCATTATGACGTATAATGTCCATACTTTGTTGATTCCATTTATGAAATAAATCACATTTTCTAAAAACTCGTGTTTTTTACGAAATCATGTATACCTTCTAGAAGCTGTGATTTTAAAAAACGGTCGAAGTAAGCTTTTCTTATTTCCGGAGGCATGTGCAAACTTTAGAAAGTCGTTATGACGTAGAATGTGCATACTTTGTTGATTCTATTTATGAAATAAAACACATTTTCTAAAAACTCGTGTTTTTTAAGAAATGATGTAAACCTTCTAGAAGCTGTGATTTTAAAAAACGGGGGAAGTAAGCTTTTCTTATTTCCAAACACATGCGCAAACTATAGAAAGTCGTTATGACGTAGAATGTGCATACTTTGTTCATTCCATTTATGAAATAAAACACATTTTCTAAAAACTCGTGTCTTTTATGAAATCATGTAAACCTTTTAGAAGCTGTGATTTTAAAAAACGGGGGAAGTAAGCTTTTCTTATTTCCAAACGCATGCGCAAACTATAGAAAGTCGTTATGACGTAGAATTTGCATACTTTGTTGATTCCATTTATGAAATAAAACATATTTTCTAAAAACTCATGTTTTTTACGAAATCATGTAAACCTTCTAGAAACTGTGATTTTAAAAAACGGTGGAAGTAAGCTTTTCTTATTTCTGGACGCATGCGCAAAATATAGAATGTCGTTATGATGTATAATGTCCATACTTTGTTGATTCCATTGATGAAATAAATCACATTTTCTAAAAACTCGTGTTTTTTACGAAATCATGTAAACCTTCTAGAAGCTGTGATTTTAAAAAACTGTGGAAGTAAGCTTTTCTTATTTCCGGACGCATGCGCAAACTATAGAAAGTCGTTATGATGTAGAATGTGCATACTTTGTTGATTCCATTTATGAAATAAAACACATTTTATAAAAACTCGTGTTTTTTAAGAAATCATGTAAACCTTCTAGAAGCTGTGATTTCAAAAGACGGGGGAAGTAAGCTTTTCTTACTTCCAAACGGATGCGCAAACTATAGAAAGTCGTTATGACGTAGAATGTGCATACTTTGTTGATTCCATTTATGAAATAAAACACATTTTCTAAAATTCATGTTTTTTACGAAATCATGTAAACCTTCTAGAAGCTTTGATTTTAAAAAATGGTGGAAGTAAGCTTTTCTTATTTCCGGATGCATGCGCAAACATTAGAAAGTCGTTACGATGTAGAATGTGCATACTTTGTTGATTCCATTTATGAAATAAAACACATTTTCTAAAAACTCGTGTTTTTTAAGAAATCATGTAAACCTTCCAGAAGCTATGATTTTAAAAAACGGGGGAAGTAAGATTTTCTTATTTCCGGACGCATGCGCAAACTATAGAAAGTCGTTATGATGTAGAATGTGCATACTTTGTAGATTCGATTTATGAAATAAAACACATTTTCTAAAAACTCATGTTTTTTACGAAATCATGTAAACCTTCTAGAAGCTGTGATTTTAAAAAACGATGGAATTAAGCTTTTCTTATCTCTGGACGCATGTGCAAACTATAGAAAGTCGTTATGACGTAGAATGTGCATACTTTGTTGATTCCATTTATGAAACAAAACACATTTTCTAAAAACTCATGTTTTTTAAGAAATCATGTAAACCTTCTAGAAGTTGTGATTTTAAAAAATGGGGAAGTAAGCTTCTCTTATTTCCAAACGCATGCGCAAACTATAAAAATTCGTTATGACGTAGAATGTGCATACTTTGTTGATTCCATTTATGAAATAAAACACATTTTCTAAAAACTCGTGTTTTTTAAGAAATCATGTAAACCTTCTAGAAGCTATGATTTTAAAAAATGGTGGAAGTAAGCTTTTCTTATTTCTGGACACATGCGCAAACTATAGAAAGTCGTTATGACGTAGAATGTTCATACTTTGTTGATTTCATTTATGAAATAAAACAAATTTTCTAAAAACTCGTGTTTTATAAGAAATCATGTAAACCTTCTAGAAGCTGTGATTTTAAAAAACGGGGGAAGTAAGCTTTTCTTATTTCCGGACGCATGCGCAAACAATAGAAAGTCGTTATGATGTAGAATGTGCATAATTGTAGATTCCATTTATGAAATAAAACACATTTTCTTAAAACTCGTGTTTTTTACGAAATCATGTAAACCTTCTAGAAGCTTTGATTTTAAAAAATGGCGGAAGTAAGCTTTTCTTATTTCCGGACGCATGCGCAAACATTAGAAAGTCGTTATGACGTAGAATGTACATACTTTGATGATTCCATTTATGAAATAAAACACATTTTCTAAAAACCCGTGTTTTTAAAGAAATCATGTAAACCTTCTAGAAGCTGTGATTTTAAAAAACGGGGGAAGTAAGCTTTTCTTATTTCCAAACGCATGCGCAAACTATAGAAAGTCGTTACGACGTAGAATGTGCATACTTTGTTGATTCCATTTATGAAATAAAACACATTTTCTAAAAACTCGTGTTTTTTAAGAAATCATGTAAACCTTCTAGAAGCAGTGATTTTAAAAAACGGGGGAAGTAAGATTTTCTTATTTCCGGACGCATGCGCAAACTATAGAAAGATGTTATGACGTAAAATGTGCATACTTCGTAGATTCCATTTATGAAATAAAACACATTTTCTAAAAACTCGTGTTTTTTACGAAATCATGTAAACCTTCTAGAAGCTGTGATTTTAAAAAACGGTGGAATTAAGCTTTTCTTATCTCTGGACGCATGCGCAAACTATAGAAAGTCGTTATGACGTAGAATGTGCATACTTTGTAGATTCCATTTATGAAATAAAACACATTTTCTAAAAACTCGTGTTTTTTAATAAATCATGTAAACCTTGTAGAAGTTGTTATTTTAAAAAACGGGGGAAGTAAGCTTCTCTTTTTTCCAGACGCATGCGCAAACTATAGAAAGTCATTATGATGTAGAATGTGCATACTTTTTAGATTCCATTTATAAAATAAAACACATTTTCTAAAAACTCATGTTTTTTACGAAATCATGTAAATCTTCTAGAAGCTGTTATTTTGAAAAACTGTGGAAGTGAGCTTTTCTTATTTCCGGACGCATGCGCAAACTATAGAAAGTTGTTATGACGTAGAATGTGCATACTTTGTAGATTCCATTTATGAATTAAAACACATTTTCTAAAAACTCGTGTTTTTTACGAAATCATGTAAACCTTCTAGAAGCTGTGATTTTAAAAAACGGTGGAAGTAAGCTTTTCTTATTTCCGGACGCATGCGCAAACAATAGAAAGTCGTTATGACGTAGAATGTGCATACTTTGTAGATTCCATCTATGAAATAAAACACATTTTCTAAAAACTCGTGTTTTTTACGAAATCATGTAAACCTTCTAGAAGCTGTGATTTTAAAAAACGGTGGAAGTAAGCTTTTCTTATTTCTCGACGCATGCGCAAACTATAGAAAGTCTTTATGACGTAGAATGTGCATACTTTGTTGATTCTATTTATGAAATAAAACACATTTTCTAAAAACTCGTGTTTTTTACGAAATCATGTAAACCTTCTAGAAGCTGTGATTTTAAAAATCGGGGGAAGTAAGCTTTTCTTATTTCCAAACACATGCGCAAACTATAGAAAGTCGTTATGACGTAGAATGTGCATACTTTGTTGATTCCATTTATGAAATAAAACACATTTTCTAAAAACTCGTATTTTTTAAGAAATCATGTAAACCTTCTAGAAGCTGTGATTTTAAAAAACAGGGGAAGTAAGCTTTTCTTATTTCCAAACGCATGCGCAAAGTATAGAAAGTCGTTATGACGTAGAATGTGCATACTTTGTTGATTATATTTATGAAATAAAACACATTTTCTAAAAACTCGTGTTTTTTACGAGATCATGTAAACCTTCTAGAAGCTGTGATTTTAAAAATCGGGGGAAGTAAGCTTTTCTTATTTCCAAATGCATGCGCAAACTATAGAAAGTCGTTGTGACGTAGAATGTGCATACTTTGTTGATTCCATTTATGAAATAAAACACATTTTCTAAAAACTCGTGTTTTTTAAGAAATCATGTAAACCTTCTAGAAGCTGTGATTTTAAAAAACGGGGGAAGTAAGCTTTTCTTATTTCCAAACTCATGCGCAAACTATAGAAAGTCGTTATGACGTAGAATGTGCATACTTTGTTGATTCCATTTATGAAATAAAACACATTTTCTAAAAACTCGTGTTTTTTAAGAAATCATGTAAACCTTCTAGAAGCTGTGATTTTAAAAAACGGGGGAAGTAAGCTTTTCTTATTTCCGGACGCATGCGCAAACTATAGAAAGTCGTTATGACATAGAATGTGCATACTTTGTAGATTCCATTTATGAAATAAAACACATTTTCTAAAAACTCGTGTTTTTTACGAAATCATGTAAACCTTCTAGACGCTGTGATTTTAAAAATCGGAGGAAGTAAGCTTTTCTTATTTCCGGACGCATGCGCAAACTATAGAAAGTCTTTATGACGTAGAATGTGCATACTTTGTTGATTATATTTATGAAATAAAACACATTTTCTAAAAACTCGTGTTTTTTAAGAAATCATGTAAACCTTCTAGAAGCTGTGATTTTAAAAAACGCGGGAAGTAATCTTTTCTTATTTCCAAATGCATGCGCAAACTATAGAAAGTCGTTATGACGTAGAATGTGCATACTTTGTTGATTCTATTTATGAAATAAAACACATTTTCTAAAAACTCGTGTTTTTTAAGAAATCATGTAAACCTTCTAGAAGCTGTGATTTTAAAAAACGGGGGAAGTAAGCTTTTCTTATTTCCAAACGCATGCGCAAACTATAGAAATTCGTTATGACGTAGAATGTGCATACTTTGTTGATTCCATTTATGAAATAAAACACATTTTCTAAAAACTCGTGTTTTTCACGAAATCATGTAAACCTTCTAAAAGCTGTGATTTTAAAAAACGGTGGAAGTAAGCTTTTCTTATTTCCGGACGAATGCGCAAACTATAGAAAGTCGTTATGACGTAGAATGTGCATACTTTGTTTATTCCATTTATGAAATAGAACACATTTTCTAAAAACTCGTGTTTTTTAATAAATAATGTAAACCTTCTAGAAGCTGTGATTTTTAAAAAACGCGGGAAGTAATCTTTTCTTATTTCCAAATGCATGCGCAAACTATAGAAAGTCGTTATGACGTAGAATGTGCATACTTTGTTGATTCTATTTATGAAATAAAACACATTTTCTAAAAACTCGTGTTTTTTAAGAAATCATGTAAACCTTCTAGAAGCTGTGATTTTAAAAAACGAGGGAAGTAAGCTTTTCTTATTTCCAAACGCGTGCGCAAACTTTAGAAAGTCGTTATGACGTAGAATGTGCAAACTTTGTTGATTCCAATTATGAAATAAAACACATTTTCTGAAAACTCATGTTTTTTACGAAATCATGTAAACCTTCTAGAAGCTGTGATTTTAAAAAATGGTGGAAGTAAGCTTTTCTTATTTCCGGACGAATGCGCAAACTATAAAAAGTCGTTATGATGTAGAATGTGCATACTTTGTTGATTCCATTTATGAAATAAAACACATTTTCTAAAAACTCGTGTTTTTTACGAAATCATGTAAACCTTCTAGAAGCTGTGATTTTAAAAACCGGGTAAAGTAAGGTTTTATTATTTCCGGACGAATGTGCAAACTATAGAAAGTTGTTATGACATATAATGTGCATACTTTGTTGATTCCATTTATGAAATAGAACACATTTTCTAAAAACTCGTGTTTTTTAATAAATAATGTAAACCTTCTAGAAGCTGTGATTTTAAAAAACAGTTGAAGTAAGCTTTTCTTATTTCTGGACGCATGCGCAAACAATAGAAAGGTGTTATGACATAGAATGTGCATACTTTCTAGATTCCGTTTATGAAATAAAACATATTTTCTAAAAAGTCATGTTTTTTACGAAATCATGTAAACCTTCTAGAAGCTATGATTTTAAAAAACAGGAGAAGTAAGCTTTTCTTATTTCCAAACGCATGCGCAAACTATAGAAAGTCGTTATGACGTAGAATGTGCATACTTTGTTGATTCCATTTATGAAATAAAACACATTTTCTAAAAACTCGTGTTTTTTAAGAAATCATGTAAACCTTCTAGAAGCTGTGATTTTAAAAAACGGGGGAAGTAAGCTTTTCTTATTTCCAAACGCATGCGCAAACTATAGAAAGTCGTTATGACGTAGAATGTGCATACTTTGTTGATTTTATTTATGAAATAAAACACATTTTCTAAAAACTCGTGTTTTTTACGAAATCGTGTAAACCTTCTAGAAGCCGTGATTTTAAAAAACGGTGGAAGTAAGCTTTTCTTATTTCCGGACGCATGCGCAAACTATAGAAAGTCGTTATGATGTAGAATGTGCCTACTTTGTTGATTCCATTTATGAAATAAAACACATTTTGTAAAAACTCGTGTTTTTTAAGAAATCATGTAAACCTTCTAGAAGCTGTGATTTTAAAAAATGGGGGAAGTAAGCTTTTCTTACTTCCAAACGGATGCGCAAACTATAGAAAGTCTTTATGACGTAGAATGTGCATACTTTGTTGATTCCATTTATGAAATAAAACACATTTTCTAAAAACTCGTGTTTTTCACGAAATCATGTAAACCTTCTAGAAGCTGTGATTTTAAAAAACGGTGGAAGTAAGCTTTTCTTATTTCCGGACGAATGCGCAAACTATAGAAAGTCGTTATGATGTAGAATGTGCATACTTTGTTGATTCCATTAATGAAATAAAACACATTTTCTAAAAACTCGTGTTTTTTAACACATCATGTAAACCTTGTAGAAGCTGTGATTTTAAAAAACGGGGGAATTAAGCTTTTCTTATTCCCAAACGCTTGCGCAAACTATAGGAAGTCGTTATGACGTAGAATATGCATACTTTGTTGATTCCATTTATGAAATAAAACACATTTTCTAAAAACTCGTGTTTTTTAAGAAATCATGTAAACCTTCTAGAAGCTGTGATTTTAAAAAACGGGGGAAGTAAGCTTTTCTTATTTCCAAACGCGTGCGCAAACTTTAGAAAGTCGTTATGACGTAGAATGTGCACACTTTGTTGATTCCAATTATGAAATAAAACACATTTTCTGAAAACTCGTGTTTTTTACGAAATCATGTAAACCTTATAGAAGCTGTGATTTTAAAAAATGGTGGAAGTAAGCTTTTCTTATTTCCGGACGAATGCGCAAACTATAGAAAGTCGTTATGACGTAGAATGTGTATACTTTGTTGATTCCATTTATGAAATAAAACACATTTTCTAAAAACTCGTGTTTTTTACGAAATCATGTAAACCTTCTAGAAGCTGTGATTTTAAAAACCGGGTAAAGTAAGCTTTTCTTATTTCCGGACGAATGCGCAAACTATAGAAAGTCGTTATGACATATAGTGTGCATACTTTGTTGATTCCATTTATGAAATAGAACACATTTTCTAAAACCTCGTGTTTTTTAATAAATAATGTAAACCTTCTAGAAGCTGTGATTTTAAAAAACGGTGGAAGTAAGCTTTTCTTATTTCTGGACGCATGCGCAAACAATAGAAAGGTGTTATGACGTAGAATGTGCATACTGTGTAGATTCCATTTATGAAATAAAACATATTTTCTAAAAACTCGTGTTTTTTACGAAATCATGTAAACCTTCTAGAAGCTGTGATTTTAAAAAACGGGGGAAGTAAGCTTTTCTTATTTCCAAACGCATGCGCAAACTATAGAAAGTCGTTATGACGTAGAATGTGCATACTTTGTTGATTCCATTTATGAAATAAAACACATTTTCTAAAAACTCGTGTTTTTTAAGAAATCATGTAAACCTTCTAGAAGCTGTGATTTTAAAAAACGGGGGAAGTAAGCTTTTCTTATTTCCAAACGGATGCGCAAACTATAGAAAGTCGTTATGACATAGAATGTGCATACTTTGTTGATTCCATTTATGAAATAAAACACATTTTCTAAAAACTCGTGTTTTTTACGAAATCATGTAAACCTTCTAGAAGCTGTGATTTTAAAAAACGGTGGAAGTAAGCTTTTCTTATTTCCGGACGCATGCGCAAACTATAGAAAGTCGTTATGATGTAGAATGTGCCTACTTTGTTGATTCCATTTATGAAATAAAACACATTTTGTAAAAACTCGTGTTTTTTAAGAAATCATGTAAACCTTGTAGAAGCTTTGATTTTAAAAAACGGGGCAAGTAAGCTTTTCTTACTTCCAAATGGATGCGCAAACTATAGAAAGTCGTTATGACGTAGAATGTGCATACTTTGTTGATTCCATTTATGAAATAAAACACATTTTCTAAAAACTCGTGTTTTTTGAGAAATCATGTAAACCTTCTAGAAGCTGTGATTTCAAAAAATTGGGGAAGTAAGCTTTTCTTATTTCCGGACGAATGCGCAAACTATAGAAAGTCGTTATGACGTAGAATGTGCATACTTTGTTGATTCCATTTACGAAATAAAACACATTTTCTAAAAACTCGTGTTTTTTAAGAAATCATGTAAACCTTCTAGAACTGTGATTTTAAAAAACGGTGGAAGTAAGCTATTCTTATTTCTGGACGCATGCGCAAACAATAGAAAGTCGTTATGACGTAGAATGTGCATACTTTGTAGATTCCATTTATGAAATAAAACACATTTTCTAAAAACTCATGTTTTTTAAGAAATCATGTAAACCTTCTAGAAGCTGTGATTTTAAAAAACGGGGGAAGTAAGCTTTTCTTATTTCCAAACGCATGCGCAAACTATAGAAAGTCGTTATGACGTAGAATGTGCATACTTTGTTCATTCCATTTATGAAATAAAACACATTTTCTAAATACTCGTGTTTTTTACGAAATCATCTAAACCTTCTAGAAGCTGTGATTTTAAAAAACGGAGGAAGTAAGCTTTTCTTATTTCCGGACAAATGCGCAAACTATAAAGAGTCGTTATGACGTAGAATGTGCATACTTTGTTGATTCCATTTATGAAATAAAACACATTTTCTAAAAACTCCTTTTTTTTATGAAATCATGTAAACCTTCTAGAAGCTGTGATTTTAAAAAACGGGGGAAGTAAGCTTTTCTTATTTCCAAGCGCATTCGCAAACTATAGAAATTCGTTATGACGTAGAATGTGCATACTTTGTTGATTCCATTTATGAAATAAAACAAATTTTCTAAAAACTCGTGTTTTTACGAAATGATGTAAACCTTCTAGAAGCTGTGATTTTAAAAAACGGTGGAAGTAAGCTTTTCTTATTTCCGGACGCATGCGCAAACTATAGAAAGTCGTTATGATGTAGAATGTGCATACTTTGTAGATTCCATTTATGAAATAAAACACATTTTCTAAAAACTTGTGTTTTTTACGAAATCATGTAAACCTTCTAGAAGCTGTGATTTTAAAAAACGGTGGAAGTAAGCTTTTCTTATTTCCGGACGCATGTGCAAACTATAGAAAGTCGTTATGATGTAGAATGTGCATACTTTGTTGATTCCATTTATGAAATAAAACACATTTTATAAAAACTCGTGTTTTTTAAGAAATCATGTAAACCTTCTAGAAGCTGTGATTTTAAAAAACGGGGGAAGTAAGCTTTTCTTACTTCCAAACGGATGCGCAAACTATAGAAAGTCGTTATGACGTAGAATGTGCATACTTTGTTGATTCCATTTATGAAATAAAACACATTTTCTAAAAACTCGTTTTTTTTACGAAATGATGTAAACCTTCTAGAAGCTGTGATTTCAAAAAATGGGGGAAGTAAGCTTTTCTTATTTCCGGACGAATGCGCAAACTATAGAAAGTCGTTATGACGTAGAATGTGCATACTTTGTTGATTCCATTTACGAAATAAAACACATTTTCTAAAAACTCGTGTTTTTTAGCAAATCATGTAAACCTTCTAGAAGCTGTGATTTTAAAAAACGGGGGAAGTAAGGTTTTCTTATTTCCAGAATCGTGCGCAAACTATAGAAAATCGTTATAACGTAGAATGTGCATACTTTGTTGATTCCAATTATGAAATAAAACACATTTTCTGAAAACTCGTGTTTTTTACGAAATCATGTAAACCTTCTAGAAGCTGTGATTTTAAAAAATGGTGGAAGTAAGCTTTTCTTATTTCCGGGCGAATGCGCAAACTATAGAAAGTCGTTATGACGTAGAATGTGCATACTTTGTTGATTCCATTTATGAAATAAAACACATTTTCTAAAAACCGGTGTTTTTTACGAAATCATGTAAACCTTCTAGAAGCTGTGATTTCAAAAAACGGGGGAAGTAAGCTTTTCTTATTTCCGGACGAATGCGCAAACTATAGAAAGTCGTTATGACGTAGAATGTGCATAATTTGTTGATTCCATTTATGAAATAAAACACATTTTCTAAAAACTCGTGTTTTTTAAGAAATCATGTAAACCTTCTAGAAGCTGTGATTTTAAAAAACGGTGGAAGTAAGCTTTTCTTATTTCTGGACGCATGCGCAAACAATAGAAAGTCGTTATGACGTAGAATTTGCATACTTTGTAGATTCCATTTATGAAATAAAACACATTTTCTAAAAACTCGTGTTTTTTATGAAATCATGTAAACCTTCTAGAAGCTGTGATTTTAAAAATCGGTGGAAGTAAGCTTTTCTTATTTTCGGACGCATGTGCAAACTATATAATGTCATTATGACGTATAATGTCCATACTTTGTTGATTCCATTTATGAAATAAATCACATTTTCTAAAAACTCGTGTTTTTTACGAAATCATGTATACCTTCTAGAAGCTGTGATTTTAAAAAACGGTCGAAGTAAGCTTTTCTTATTTCCGGAGGCATGTGCAAACTTTACAAAGTCGTTATGACGTAGAATGTGCATACTTTGTTGATTCTATTTATGAAATAAAACACATTTTCTAAAAACTCGTGTTTTTTAAGAAATCATGTAAACCTTCTAGAAGCTGTGATTTTAAAAAACGGGGGAAGTAAGCTTTTCTTATTTCCAAACACATGCGCAAACTATAGAAAGTCATTATGACGTAGAATGTGCATACTTTTTTCATTCCATTTATGAAATAAAACACATTTTCTAAAAACTCGTGTCTTTTATGAAATCATGTAAACCTTTTAGAAGCTGTGATTTTAAAAAACGAGGGAAGTAAGCTTTTCTTATTTCCAAACGCATGCGCAAACTATAGAAAGTCGTTATGACGTAGAATTTGCATACTTTGTTGATTCCATTTATGAAATAAAACATATTTTCTAAAAACTCATGTTTTTTACGAAATCATGTAAACCTTCTAGAAACTGTGATTTTAAAAAACGGTGGAAGTAAGCTTTTCTTATTTCTGGATGCATGCGCAAACTATAGAATGTCGTTATGATGTATAATGTCCATACTTTGTTGATTCCATTGATGAAATAAATCACATTTTCTAAAAACTCGTGTTTTTTACGAAATCATGTAAAACTTCTAGAAGCTGTGATTTTAAAAAACGGTGGAAGTAAGCTTTTCTTATTTCCGGACGCATGCGCAAACTATAGAAAGTCGTTATGATGTAGAATGTGCATACTTTGTTGATTCCATTTATGAAATAAAACACATTTTATAAAAACTCGTGTTTTTTAAGAAATCATGTAAACCTTCTAGAAGCTGTGATTTTAAAAGACGGGGGAAGTAAGCTTTTCTTACTTCCAAACGGATGCGCAAACTATAGAAAGTCGTTATGACGTAGAATGTGCATACTTTGTTGATTCCATTTATGAAATAAAACACATTTTCTAAAATTCGTGTTTTTTACGAAATCATGTAAACCTTCTTGAAGCTTTGATTTTAAAAAATGGTGGAAGTAAGCTTTTCTTATTTCCGGACGCATGCGCAAACATTAGAAAGTCGTTACGACGTAGAATGTGCATACTTTGTTGATTCCATTTATGAAATAAAACACATTTTCTAAAAACTCGTGTTTTTTAAGAAATCATGTAAACCTTCTAGAAGCTATGATTTTAAAAAACGGGGGAAGTAAGATTTTCTTATTTCCGGACGCATGCGCAAACAATAGAAAGTCGTTATGATGTAGAATGTGCATACTTTGTAGATTCGATTTATGAAATAAAACACATTTTCTAAAAACTCATGTTTTTTACGAAATCATGTAAACCTTCTAGAAGCTGTGATTTTAAAAAACGATGGAATTAAGCTTTTCTTATCTCTTGACGCATGTGCAAACTATAGAAAGTCGTTATGACGTAGAATGTGCATACTTTGTTGATTCCATTTATGAAACAAAACACATTTTCTAAAAACTCGTGTTTTTTAAGAAATCATGTAAACCTTCTAGAAGCTGTGATTTTAAAAAATGGGGGAAGTAAGCTTTTCTTACTTCCAAACGGATGCGCAAACTATAGAAAGTCTTTATGACGTAGAATGTGCATACTTTGTTGATTCCATTTATGAAATAAAACACATTTTCTAAAAACTCGTGTTTTTCACGAAATCATGTAAACCTTCTAGAAGCTGTGATTTTAAAAAACGGTCGAAGTAAGCTTTTCTTATTTCCGGACACATGCGCAATCTATAGAAAATCGTTATGACATAGAATGTGCATACTTTGTAGATTCCATTTATGAAATAATTTTTTTTTTCTAAAAACTCGTGTTTTTTACGGAATCATGTAAACCTTCTAGAAGCTGTGATTTTAAAAAACGGGGGAAGTAAGCTCTTCTTATTTCCAAACGCATGCGCAAACTATAGAAAGTGGTTAAGACGTAGAATGTGCATATTTTGTTGATTCCATTTTTTTAATAAAACACATTTTCTAAAAACTCGTGTTTTTTAAGAAATCATGCAAAACTTCTAGAATCTGTGATTTTAAAAAACTAGGGAGGTAAGCTTTTGTTATTTCCGGACGCATGCGCAAACTATAGAAAGTCGTTATGACGTAGAATGTGCATACTTTGTTGATTCCATTTATGAAATAAAACACATTTTCTAAAAACTCTTGTTTTTTAAGAAGTCATGTAAACCTTCTAGAAGCTGTGATTTTAAAAAATGGTGCAAGTAAGCTTTTCTTATTTCCGGACGCATGCGCAAACTATAGAAAGTCGTTATGACGTAGAATGTGCATACTTTGTTGATTCCATTTAGGAAATAAAACACATTTTCTAAAAACTCGTGTTTTTTAAGAAATCATGTAAACCTTCCAGAAGCTGTGATTTTAAAAAATGGGGGAAGTAAGCTTTTCTCATTTCCAGACACATGCGCAAACTATAGAAAGTCGTTGTGACGTAGAATGTGCATACTTTGTAGATTCCATTTATGAAATAAAACACATTTTCTAAAGACTCGTGTTTTTTAAGAAATCATGTAAACCTTCTAGTAGCTGTGACTTTAAAAAATGGGGGAAGTAAGCTTTTCTTATTTCCAAACGCATGCTCAAACTATAGAAAGTCGTTATGACGTAGAATGCACATACTTTGTTGATTCTATTTTTGAAATAAAACACATTTTCTAAAAACTCGTGTTTTTTAATAAATCATGTAAACCTTCTAGAAGCTGTGATTTTAAAAAGCGGTGGAAGTAAGCTTTTCTTATTTCCGGACGCATGCGCAAACTATAGAAATTCGTTATGATGTAGAATGTGCATACTTTGTTGATTCCATTTATGCAATAAAACACATTTTCTAAAAACTCGTGTTTTTTTCCAAATAATGTAAACCTTCTAGAAGATGTGATTTTAAAAAACGGTGGAAGTAAGCTTTTCTTGTTTCCAAATGCTTGCGTAAACTATAGAAAGTCGTTATGACGTAGAATGTGCATACTTTGTTGATTCCATTTATGAAATAAAACACATTTTCTAAAAACTCGTGTTTTTTAAGAAATCATGTAAACCTTCTAGAAGCTGTGATTTTAAAAAACGGGGGAAGTAAGCTTGTCTTATTTCCGGACGCATGCGCAAACTATAGAAAGTCGTTATGACGTAGAATGTGCATACTTTGTAGATTCCATTTATCAAATAAAACATATTTTTTAAAAACTCGTGTTTTTTAAGAAATCATGTAAACCTTCTAGAAGCTGTGATTTTAAAAAACGGTGGAGGTAAGCTTTTCTTATTTACGGACGCATGCGCAAACTATAGAAAGTCGTTATGACGTAGAATCTGCATACTTTGTTGATTCCATTTATGAAATAAAACACATTTTCTAAAAACTCGTGTTTTTTACGAAATCATGTAAACCTTCTAGAAGCTATGATTTTAAAAAACGGTGGAAGTAAGCTTATCTTATTTCCGGACGCGTGCGCAAACTATAGAAAGTCGTTATGACGTAGAATGTGAATACTTTGTAGATTCCATTTATGAAATAAAACACATTTTCTAAAAACACGTGTTTTTTACGAAATCATATAAACCTTCTAGAAGCTGTGATTTTAAAAAATGGTGGAAGTAAGCTTTTCTTATTTCCAAATGCATGCGCAAACTATAGAAAGTCGTTATGACGTAGAATGTGCATACTTTGTTGATTCTATTTATGAAATAAAACACATTTTCTAAAAACTCGTGTTTTTTAAGAAATCATGTAAACCTTCTAGAAGCTGTGATTTTAAAAAACTGGGGAAGTAAGCTTTTCTTATTTCCAAACGCATGCGCAAACTATAGAAATTCGTTATGACGTAGAATGTGCATACTTTGTTGATTCCATTTATGAAATAAAACACATTTTCTAAAAACTCGTGTTTTTCACGAAATCATGTAAACCTTCTAAAAGCTGTGATTTTAAAAAACGGTGGAAGTAAGCTTTTCTTATTTCCGGACGAATGCGCAAACTATAGAAAGTCGTTATGACGTAGAATGTGCATACTTTGTTTATTCCATTTATGAAATAGAACACATTTTCTAAAAACTCGTGTTTTTTAATAAATAATGTAAACCTTCTAGAAGCTGTGATTTTAAAAAACGGTGGAAGTAAGCTTTTCTTATTTCTGGACACATGCGCAAACTATAGAAAGTCGTTATGACGTAGAATGCGCATACTTTGTTGATTCCATTTATGAAATAAAACAAATTTTCTAAAAACTCGTGTTTTTTAAGAAATCATGTAAACCTTCTAGAAGCTGTGATTTTAAAAAATGGGGGAAGTAAGGTTTTCTTATTTCCGGACGCATGCGCAAACTATAGAAATTCGTTATGACGTAGAATGTGCATACTTTGTTGATTCCATTTATGAAATAAAACACATTTTCTAAAAACTCGTGTTTTTTAAGAAATCATGTAAACATTCTAGAAGCTGTGATTTTAAAAAACGGGGGAAGTAATCTTTTCTTATTTCCGGACGCATGCGCAAACTATAGAAAGTCGTTATGATGTAGAATGTGCATACTTTGTTGATTCCATTTATGAAATAAAATACATTTTCTTAAAACTCGTGTTTTTTAAGAAATCATGTAAACCTTCTAGAAGCTGTGAGTTTAAAAAAAGGGAGAAGTAAGCTTTTCTTATTTCCGGACGCATGCACAAACTATAGCAAGTCGTTATGACATAGAATGTGCATACTTTGTAGATTCCATTTATGAAATAAAACACATTTTCTAAAAACTCGTGTTTTTTACGAAATCATGTAAACCTTCTAGAAGCTGTGATTTTAGAAAACGGTAGAAGTAAGCTTTTCTTGTTTCCAAACGCATGCGTAAACTATAGAAAGTCGTTATGACGTAGAATGTGCATACTTTGTTGATTTGATTTATGAAATAAAACACATTTTCTAAAAACTCGTGTTTTTTAACAAATCATGTAAACTTTCTAGAAGCTGTCATTTTAAAAAACGGGGGAAGTAAGCTTTTCTTATTTGCAAACGCATGTGCAAACTATAGAAAGTCGTTATGACGTAGAACGTGTATACTTTGTTGATTCTGTTGATGAAATAAAAGACATTTTCTAAAAACTCGTGTTTTTTTAGAAATCATGTAAACCTTCTAGAAGCTGTGATTTTAAAAAACGGGGGAAGTATTATTTTCTTATTTCCGGACGCATGCGCAAACTATATAAATTCGTTATGACGTAGAATGTGGATACTTAGTAGATTCCATTTATGAAATAAAACACATTTTCTAAAAACTCGTGTTTTTTATGAAATCATGTAAACCTTCTAGAAGCTGTGATTTTAGAAAATGGTAGAAGTAAGCTTTTTTTATTTCCGGACGAATGCGCAAACTATAGAAAGTCGTTATGACGTAGAATGTGCATACTTTGTTGATAACATTTATGAAATAAAACACATTTTCTAAAAACTCGTGTTTTTTAAGAAATCATGTAAACCTTCTAGAAGCTGTGATTTTAAAAAACGGTCGAAGTAAGCTTTTCTTATTTCCGGACACATGCGCAATCTATAGAAAATCGTTATGACATAGAATGTGCATACTTTGTAGATTCCATTTATGAAATAAATTTTTTTTTCTAAAAACTCGTGTTTTTTACGGAATCATGTAAACCTTCTAGAAGCTGTGATTTTAAAAAACGGGGGAAGTAAGCTCTTCTTATTTCCAAACGCATGCGCAAAATATAGAAAGTGGTTAAGACGTAGAATGTGCATATTTTGTTGATTCCATTTTTTTAATAAAACACATTTTCTAAAAACTCGTGTTTTTTAAGAAATCATGCAAAACTTCTAGAATCTGTGATTTTAAAAAACTAGGGAGGTAAGCTTTTGTTATTTCCGGACGCATGCGCAAACTATAGAAAGTCGTTATTACGTAGAATGTGCATACTTTGTTGATTCCATTTATGAAATAAAACACATTTTCTAAAAACTCTTGTTTTTTAAGAAGTCATGTAAACCTTCTAGAAGCTGTGATTTTAAAAAATGGTGCAAGTAAGCTTTTCTTATTTCCGGACGCATGCGCAAACTATAGAAAGTCGTTATGACGTAGAATGTGCATACTTTGTTGATTCCATTTAGGAAATAAAACACATTTTCTAAAAACTCGTGTTTTTTAAGAAATCATGTAAACCTTCCAGAAGCTGTGATTTTAAAAAATGGGGGAAGTAAGCTTTTCTCATTTCCAGACACATGCGCAAACTATAGAAAGTCGTTGTGACGTAGAATGTGCATACTTTGTAGATTCCATTTATGAAATAAAACACATTTTCTAAAGACTCGTGTTTTTTAAGAAATCATGTAAACCTTCTAGTAGCTGTGACTTTAAAAAATGGGGGAAGTAAGCTTTTCTTATTTCCAAACGCATGCTCAAACTATAGAAAGTCGTTATGACGTAGAATGCACATACTTTGTTGATTCTATTTTTGAAATAAAACACATTTTCTAAAAACTCGTGTTTTTTAATAAATCATGTAAACCTTCTAGAAGCTGTGATTTTAAAAAACGGGGGAAGTAAGCTTTTCTTATTTCCGGACGCATGCGCAAACTATAGAAAGTCATTATGACGTAGAATGTGGATACTTTATTGATTCCATTTATGAAATAAAACACACTTTCTAAAAACGCGTGTTTTTTAGGAAATCATGTAAACCTTCTAGAAGCTGTGATTTTAAAAAACAGGGGAAGTAAGCTTTTCTTATTTCCGGACACATGCGGAAACTATAGAAATTCGTTATGACGTAGAATGTGCATACTTTGTAGATTCCATTGATGAAATAAAACACATTTTCTGAAAACTCGTGTTTTTTACGAAATCATGTAAACCTACTAGAAGCTGTGATTTTAAAATACGGTGGAACTAAGCTTTTCTTATTTCTGGACGCATGCGCAAACTATAGAAATTCGTTATGACATAGAATGTGTATACTTTGTTGATTCCATTTATGAAATAAAACACATTTTCTAAAAACTCGTGTTTTTTAAGAAATCATGTAAACCTTCTAGAAGCTGTGATTTTAAAAAACGGGGGAAGTAAGCTTTTCTTATTTCCAAATGCATGCTCAAACTAAAGAAAGTCGTTATGACGCAGAATGTGCATACTTTGTTGATTCTATTTTTGAAATAAAACACATTTTCTAAAAACTCGTGTTTTTTACGAAATCATGTAAACATTCTAGAAGCTGTGATTTTAAAAAACGGTAGAAGTAAGCTTTTCTTATTTCGAGACGCATGCGCAAACTATAGAAAGTCGTTATGACATAGAATGTGCATACTTTGTTGATTCCATTTACGAAATAAAACACATTTTGTAAAAACTCGTGTTTTTTACGAAATCATGTAAATCTTCTAGAAGCTGTGATTTTAAAAAACGGGGGAAGTAAGCCTTTCTTATTTCCGGACGCATGCGCAAACTATAGAAAGTCGTTATGACCTAGAACGTGCATACTTTGTAGATTCCATTTATGAAATAAAACATATTTTCTAAAAACTCGTGTTTTTTACGAAATCATGTAAACCTTCTAGAAGCTGTGATTTTAAAAAACGGTGGAAGTAAGCTTTTCTTATTTACAGACGAATGCGAAAACTATAGAAAGTCATTATGACGTAGAATGTGCATACTTTGTTGATTCCATTTATGAAATAAAACACATTTTCTAAAAACTAGTGTTTTTTAAGAAATCATGTAAACCTTCTAGAAGCTGTGATTTTAAAGAATGGTGGAAGTAAGCTTTTCTTATTTCCGGACGCATACGCAAACTATAGAAAGTCGTTGTGACGTAGAATGTGAATACTTTGTTGATTCCATTTATGAAATAAAACACATTTTCTAAAAACTCGTGTTTTTTACGAAATCATGTACACCTTCTAGAAGCTGTGATTTTAAAAAACGGTGGAAGTAAGCTTTTCTTATTTCCGGACGCATGCACAAACTATAGAAAGTCGTTATGACGTACAATGTGCATACTTTGTAGATTCCATTTAAGAAATAAAACACATTTTCTAAAAACTCGTGTTTTTTACGAAATCATGTAAACCCTCTAGAAGCTGTGATTTTAAAAAACGGTGGAAGTAAGCTTTTCTTATTTTCGGACGCATGCGCAAACTATAGAAAGTCGTTATGACCTAGAATGTGCATACTTTGTTGATTCCTTTTCTGAAATAAAACGAATTTTCTAAAAACTCGTGTTTTTTAAGAAATCATGTAAACCTTCTAGAAGCTGTGATTTTAAAAAACAGTGGAAGTAAGCTTTTCTTATTTCCGGACGCATGCGCAAACTATAGAAATTCGTTATGACGTAGAATGTGCATACTTTGTTGATTCCATTTATGAAATAAAACACATTTTCTAAAAACTCATGTTTTTTAACAAATCATGTAAACCTTCTAGAAGCTGTGATTTTAAAAAACGGGGGAATTTAGCTTTTCTTATTTCCGGCCGCATGCGCAAACTATAGAAATTCGTTATGACGTAGAATTTGCATACTTTGTTGATTCCATTTATGAAATAAAACACATTTTCTAAAAACTCATGTTTTTTAACAAGTCATGTAAACCTTCTAGAAGCTGTGATTTTAAAAAATGGGACAAGTAAGCTTTTCTTATTTCCAAACGCATGCGCAAACTATAGAAAGTCGTTATAACGTAAAACGTGTATACTTTGTTGATTCTGTTGATGAAATAAAAGACATTTTCTAAAAACTCGTGTTTTTTCAGAAATCATGTAAACCTTCTAGAAGCTGTGATTTTAAAAAACGGGGGAAGTAATATTTTCTTATTTCCGGACGCATGCGCAAACTATATAAAGTCGTTATGACGTAGAATGTGCATACTTTGTAGATTCCATTTATGAAATAAAACACATTTTCTAAAAACTCGTGTTTCTTACGAAATCATGTAAACCTTCTAGAAGCTGTGATTTTAGAAAACGGTAGAAGTAAGCTTTTTTTATTTCCGGACGAATGCGCAAACTGTAGAAAGTCGTTATGATGTAGAATGTGCATACTTTGTTGATTCCATTTATGAAATAAAACACATTTTCTAAAAACTCATGTTTTTTAACAAGTCATGTAAACCTTCTAGAAGCTGTGATTTTAAAAAACGGGACAAGTAAGCTTTTCTTATTTCCAAACGCATGCGCAAACTATAGAAATTCGTTATAACGTAGAACGTGTATACTTTGTTGATTCTGTTGATGAAATAAAAGACATTTTCTAAAAACTCGTGTTTTTTTCAGAAATCATGTAAACCTTCGAGAAGCTGTGATTTTAAAAAACGGGGGAAGTAAGCTTTTCTTATTTCCGGACGCATGCGCAAACTATATAAAGTCGTTATGACGTAGAATGTGCATACTTTGTACATTCCATTTATGAAATAAAACACATTTTCTAAAAACTCGTGTTTTTTACGAAATCATGTAAACCTTCTAGAAGCTGTGATTTTAGAAAACGGTAGAAGTAAGCTTTTTTTATTTCCGGACGAATGCACAAACTGTAGAAAGTCGTTATGACGTAGAATGTGCATACTTTGTTGATTCCATTTATGAAATAAAACACATTTTCTTAAAACTCGTGTTTTTTACGAAATCATGTACACCTTCTAGAAGCTGTGATTTTAAAAAACGGTGGAAGTAAGCTTTTCTTATTTCCAGACGCATGCACAAACTATAGAAAGTCGCTATGACGTAGAATGTGCATACTTTGTAGATTCCATTTAAGAAATAAAACACATTTTCTAAAAACTCGTGTTTTTTACGAAATCATGTAAACCTTCTAGAAGCTGTGATTTTAAAAAACGGTGGAAGTAAGCTTTTCTTATTTCCGGACGCATGCGCAAACTATAGAAAGTCGTTATGACGTAGAATGTGCATACTTCGTTGATTCCTTTTATGAAATAAAACACATTTTCTAAAAACTCGTGTTTTTTAAGAAATCATGTAAACCTTCTAGAAGCTGTGATTTTAAAAAACGGGGGAAGTAAGCTTTTCTTATTTCCGGACGCATGCGCAAACTATAGAAAGTCGTTGTGACGTAGAATGTGCATACTTTATAGATTCCATTTATGAAATAAAACACATTTTCTAAAAACTCGTGTTTTTTACGAAATTATGTAAACCTTCTATAAGCTGTGATTTTAAAGAACGGTGGAAATAATCTTTTCTTATTTCCGGACGCATGGGCAAACTATAGAAAGTCGTTATGACGTAGAATGTGCATACTTTGTTGATTCCATTTATGAAATAAAACACATTTTCTAACTCGTGTTTTTTAAGAAATCTTGTAAACCTTCTAGAAGCTGTGATTTTAAAAAAAGGTGGAAGTAATCTTTTCTTATTTCCGGATGCATGCGCAAACTATAGAAAGTCGTTATGACGTAGAAAGTGCATACTTTTTTTATTCCATTTATGAAATAAAACACATTTTCTAAAAACTCGTGTTTTTTAAGAAATCATGTAAACCTTCTAGAAGCTGTGATTTTAAAAAACGGGGGAAGTAAGCTTTTCTTATTTCCAAACGCATGCTCAAACTATAGAAAGTCGTTATGACGTAGAATGTACATACTTTGTTGATTCCATTTTTGAAATAAAACACATTTTCTAAAGACTCTTGTTTTTTAACAAATCATGTAAACCTTCTAGAAGCTGTGATTTCAAAAAACGGGGGAAGTAAGCTTTTCTTATTTCCGGACGCATGCGCAAACTATAGAAAGTCGTTACGACATAGAATGTGCATACTTTGTAGATTCCATTTATCTAATAAAACACATTTTCTAAAAACTCGTGTTTTTTAATAAATCATGTAAACCTTCTAGAAGTTGTGATTTTAAAAAACGGGGGAAGTAAGCTTCTCTTATTTCCGGACGAATGCGCAAACTATAGAAAGTCGTTATGACGTAGAATGTGCATACTTTTTTTATTCCATTTATGAAATAAAACACATTTTCTAAAAACTCGTGTTTTTTAAGAAATCATGTAAACCTTCTAGAAGCTGTGATTTTAAAAAACGGGGAAGTAAGCTTTTCTTATTTCCGGACACATGCGCAAACTATAGAAAGTCGTTATGACATAGAATGTGCATACTTTGTAGATTCCATTTATGAAATAAAACACATTTTCTAAAAACTCGTGTTTTTTAATAAATCATGTAAACCTTCTAGAAGCTGTGATTCTAAAAAATGGGGGAAGTAAGCTTTTCTTATTTCCGGACGCATGCGCAAACTATAGAAAGTCGTTATGACATAGAATCTGCATACTTTGTAGATTCCATTTATGAAATAAAACACACTTTCTAAAAACTCGTGTTTTTTACGAAATTATGTAAACCTTCTAGAAGCTGTGATTTTAAAAAATGGTGGAAGTAATCTTTTCTTATTTCCGGATGCATGCGCAAACTATAGAAACTCGTTATGACGTAGAATGTGCATACTTTGTAGATTCCATTTATGAAATAAAACACATTTTCTAAAAAGTCGTGTTTTTTATGAAATCATGTAAACCTTCTAGAAGCTGTGATTTTAAAAAATGGTGGAAGTAAGCTTTTCTTATTTCCAGACGCATGCGCAAACTATAGAAAGTCGTTATGACGTAGAATGTGCACACTTTGTTGATTCCATTGATGAAATAAAACAAATTTTCTAAAAACTCGTGTTTTTTAAGAAATCATGTAAACCTTCTAGAAGCTGTTATTTTAAAAAACGGGGGAAGTAACCTTTTCTTATTTCCGGACGCATGCGCAAACTATAGAAAGTCGTTATGACGTAGAATGTGGATACTTTTTAGATTCCATTTATGAAATAAAACACATTTTCTAAAAACTCGTGTTTTTTACGAAATCATGTAAACCTTCTAGACGTTGTGATTTTAAAAAACGGTGGAAGGAAGCTTTTCTTATTTCCGGACGCATGCGCAAACTATAGAAAGTTGTTATGACGTAGAATGTGCATATTTTATTGATTCCATTTATGAAATAAAACACATTTTCTAAAAACTCATGTTTTTTAAGAAATCATGTAAACCTTCTAGAAGCTGTGATTTTAAAAAACGGTGGAAGTAAGCTTTTCTTATTTCCGGACGCATGCGCAAACTATAGAAAGTCGTTATGACGTAGAATGTGCATACTTTGTAGATTCCATTTATGAAATAAAACACATTTTCTAAAAACTCGTGTTTTTTACGAAATCATGTAAACCTTCTAGAAGCTGTGATTTTAAAAAACGATGGAAGTAAGCTTTTCTTATTTCCGGACGCATCCGCAAACTATAGAAAGTTGTTATGATGTAGAATGTGCATACTTTGATGATTCTATTTATGAAATAAAACACATTTTCTAAAAACTCGTGTTTTTTAAGAAATCATGTAAACCTTCTAGAAGCCGTGATTTTAAAAAACGGGGAAAGTAAGCTTTTCTTATTTCCAAACGCATGCGCAAACTATAGAAGGTCGTTATGATGTAGAATGTGCATACTTTGTTGATTCCATTTATGAAATAAAACACATTTTCTAAAAACTCATGTTTTTTACGAAATCATGTAAACCTTCTAGAAGCTGTGATTTTAAAAAACGGGGGAAGTAAGCTTTTCTTATTTCCAGACGGATGCGCAAACTATAGAAAGTCGTTATGACGTAGAATGTGCATACTTTGTTGATTCCATTTATTTAATAAAACACATTTTCTAAAAACTCGTGTTTTTTAAGAAATCATGCAAAACTTCTAGAATCTGTGATTTGAAAAAACTGGGGAGGTAAGCTTTTCTTATTTCCGGACGCATGCGCAAACTATAGAAAGTCGTTATGACGTAGAATGTGCATACTTTGTTGATTCCATTTATGAAATAAAACACATTTTCTAAAAACTCGTGTTTTTTAAGAAGTCATGTAAACCTTCTAGAAGCTGTGATTTTAAAAAATGGTGCAAGTAAGCTTTTCTTATTTCCGGACGCATGCGCAAACTATAGAAAGTCGTTATGACGTAGAATGTGCACACTTTGTTGATTCCATTTAGGAAATAAAACACATTTTTTAAAAACTCGTGTTTTTTAAGAAATCATGTAAACCTTCTAGAAGCTGTGATTTTAAAAAACGGGGGAAGTAAGCTTTTCTTATTTCCAGATGCATGCGCAAACTATAGAAAGTCGTTGTTATGTATAATGTGCATACTTTGTAGATTCCATTTATGAAATAAAACACATTTTCTAAAGACTCGTGTTTTTTAAGAAATCATGTAAACCTTCTAGTAGTTGTGATTTTAAAAAACGGGGGAAGTAAGATTTTCCTATTTCCAAACGCATGCTCAAACTATAGAAAGTCGTTATGACGTAGAATGTACATACTTTGTTGATTCCATTTTTTAAATAAAACACATTTTCTAAAAACTCATGTTTTTTAATAAATCATGTAAACCTTCTAGAAGCTGTGATTTTAAAAAACGGGGGAAGTAAGCTTTTCTTATTTCCGGACGCATGCGCAAACTATAGAAAGTCGTTATGACATAGAATGTGCATACTTTGTAGATTCCATTTATGAAATAAAACACATTTTCTAGAAACTCGTGTTTTTTACGAAATCATGTAAACCTTATAGAAGCTGTGATTTTAAAAAACGGTGGAAGTAAGCTTTTCTTATTTCAGGACGCATGCACAAACTATAGAAAGTCATTATGACGTAGAATGTGCATACTTTGTAGATTCCATTTATGAAATAAAACACATTTTCTAAAAACTCGTTTTTTTTACGAAATCATGTAAACCTTCTAGAAGCTGTGATTTTAAAAAACGGTGGAAGTAAGCTTTTCTTATTTTCGGATGCATGCGCAAACTATAGAAAGTCGTTATGACGTAGAATTTGCATACTTTGTTGATTCCATTTATGAAATAAAACACATTTTCTAAAAACTCGTGTTTTTTACGAAATCATGTAAACCTTCTAGAAGCTGTTATTTTAAAAAATGGTGGATGTAAGCTTTTTGTTAAAATTTAATATGCTAAGACAGAAAATAGCAGCATTACATTCCATTTCACAATAATAGCATATACAGGATCACTGAAGAAACAACAAGCATAGCATAAACACAAGAGACACAGATTTATCCTGGGAAACCCTCATGGGGTAGAAAACCCAATAAAGCTTCCTCAATATAGATGACCAGCAATATACAAAGATGCAAACCCTGGGCATAGGCTCGTTCTTCCCCATAGCAGACCTCTCCTCCACAAGTGCGCCATTCTAAAGTGTGTGTGTGTCAAATGAGGAACATACCTCCTCTATTTATACACTACACTGACATGTATTTTACACAAGTACATGTAGACTCGTATTTAACCATTAGGTTAAATACCCTATTATAACTGACTGGGCCGACCCCCACATGGTGGGTCTAATAACCCTAGTTACCACAATCAATTCGGAGGAATAAACATCTCCGGATTCATAGTATAATCACATCGGAGGTATGGAACATCTCTGGAATAAATAATGTACAAATATAATATTCTTAGAAGTTACAATATTCAACACTCCCCCTTAACGAGAAGGATATTATAACAACATTCGCAGGAGCAACGAGTCATACATCATACATGATACATCTATAAATCATTGGAAGCTTTCTCAACATCATCAGTAACTCAACCAGTTACTGGAACATCTTCAATAATGGAACATCAACATCTTCAGTACTGAGTCTTTATCTTCTGCAGTACTCAAACAGCTACAGCAACATCAATATCTGAATCCTCACGATCATCAGCATCGTCATCACACGATCATCAGCATCGTCATCATACGAATATCAGCATCGTCATCATACGATCGACAGCATCATCATCACACAATCATCAGCATCGTCATCACACGATCAACATCGTCATCATACGATCAACAACATCATCATCACACGATCATCAGCATCGTTCATCAGCATCGTCATCACACGATCATATTACAGGATGATCAATCCTACTCTCTTTAGGACATAGGTCCATGGATGATACAATCCAGATCAAGTTCCAGGATGATCAATCCTTATCTCTTTAAGACAAGTCTCATGTCTAGGGACGGTCTAATCCCAACCACAGTTCCAGTCCTTTTTCATACTGGATGTGACCTAGATCAGATCTAGGATTTACCGCCATAGAGCCAGTCCTCTTTCATACTAGATGTGTCACGTCTACAGAGCCAGCCCTGTTTCATGCTGGATGTATCACATCTACAGAGCCAGCCATGTTTCATGCTGGATGTATCACATCTACAAAGCCAGCCTTGTTTCATGCTGGATGTATCACATCTACAGAGCCAACCGTGTTTCATGCTGGATGTATCACATCTACAGAGCCAGCCCTGTTTCATGCTAGATGTATCACATCTACAGAGCCAACCCTGTTTCATGCTGGATGTATCACAACTACAGAGCCATCCCTGTTTCATGCTGGATGTATCACATCTACAGAGCCAGCCCTCTTTCATGCTGGATGTATCACAACTACAAAGCCAGCCCTGTTTCATGCTGGATGTATCACAACTACAGAGCAAGCCCTGTTTCATGCTGGATGTATCACAACTACAGAGCCAGCCCTGTTTCATGCTGGATGTATCACAACTACAGAGCCAGCCCTGTTTCATGCTGGATGTATCACAACTACAGAGCCAGCCCTGTTTCATGCTGGATGTATCACAACTACAGAGCCAACCCTGTTTCATGCTGGATGTATCACAACTACAGAGCCAGCCCTGTTTCATGCTGGATGTATCACAACTACAGAGCCAACCCTGTTTCATGCTGGATGTATCACAACTACAGAGCCAACCCAGTTTCATGCTGGATGTATCACAACTACAGAGCCAACCCTGTTTCATGTTGGATGTATCACAACTACAGAGCCAGCCCTGTTTCATGCTGGATGTATCACAACTACAGAGCCAACCCTGTTTCATGCTGGATGTAACCTAGAGCAATTCTAGGATTTGTCACGTACATTTTGAACCAAGGTCCAGGGACGATCAAGTCCTATCGTGTACCTTTTGAACCGAAGTCCAGGGACGATCCAGTCCTATCGTTCAGTTATCGGAGACCTCATGTCTATGGCTCTTCTTTAGGACTGAAGTCCGGGAATGATCCAATCCCCTCACATGTTCACTAAGAACTTCATTTTCGAAGACATACGTCTACGGCTCTTCTTTCAGACTGAAGTCCAGGAATGATCCAATCCCTTCACATGTTCACCAAGAACTTCATTTTCGAAGACATACGTCTACGGCTCTTCTTTCGAACTGAAGTCCAGGAATGATCCAATCCCTTCACATGTTCACTAAGAACTTCATTTTCGAAGACATACGTCTACGGCTCTTCTTTCGGACTGAAGTCCAGGAGTGATCCAATCCCTTCACATGTTCACCAAGAACTTCATTTTCGAAGACATACGTCTACGGCTCTTCTTTCGGACTGAAGTCCAGGAATGATCCAATCCCTTCACATGTTCACCAAAAACTTCATTTTCGAAGACATACGTCTACGGCTCTTCTTTCGGACTGAAGTCCAGGAATGATCCAATCCCTTCACATGTTGTATACCAAAAACATGTATCCTCATCACCAAAACATGTATCACCAAAACATGTATCATCAAAACATGTATAATCATCATCAAAACATGTATCATCAAAACATGTATAATCATCATCAAAACATGTATCATCAAAACATGTATCATCATCATCAAAACATGTATCATCATCATCAAAACATGTATAATCATCATCAAATCATGTATCATCAAAACGTGTATCCTCATCATCAAAACATGTATCCTCAACATCAAAACATGCATAACATCTATCATCAAAAGCATGTATACATCTATCATCAAAAGCATGTATATCTAACATCAAAAGCATGTATACATCTATCATCAAAAGCATGCATATCTAACGTCAAAAGAAAAAATATAAGATTCCTAAATCTAAATAATTCTAAGTAACTAGGTGCAGTAAAAAGGTAACCTCATCATTGATGAGACAAACTTGTTTATCAGATACTATCCTACTCCCCCTTTCGAGGAGGGTCCTTCTGGACTATACCAAGCTTGTCTCGGAACTATTCAAACTTTACTCGAGACAGAGGTTTAGTCAAGATATCAGCAATCTGATCCTCAATGCTTATATACTCTAGCTTGATAGCTCCTCTCTGCACCATATCTCGTCTATAGAAGTATCGGATCTCTATGTGTTTTTGACTTATCGTGGAATACAAGATTTTCTATCTTGATGCAGTTTTGAATGTCACACATAATCATAGTGGAATTCATTTCTAAGTCAAACACTCCATATAAAAGCTTCTGAAGCCACACTGCTTCACAGCTGGCAAAGCAGACAGCTATATATATATTCTGCTTCAGCAGTACTGAGAGCCACACTAGATTGTTCCTTGCTGAACCATGAGATCATGGCAGATTCAGGACTATAACATCCACTTGATGTACTCTTTCTGTCTGAGACACTTCCTGCCCAATCGGAATCTGAGTAACCATGTAAACGGAGTTCATGACCTCCAAGATAATATAGACCAAAAATCTAAAGTACCTTTTAGGTACCTCACTACATGCTTTGTAGCTATTAAGTGAACCTTTCTAGGTTCTACTAGATACTGACTTAGGGTATTTACAACAAAGCATATATCTAGCCTAGTATTTGTTAAATACATCAATGACCCGATGATTTGTCTATATAGGGTTAGGTCAACTAAATACGATGAGTCATTAACTAATAACTTCAAGTTGGAGTCCATGGGAGTGGCCATGGCTTTATTCTCCAACATATCAAATCTTTTTAGAAACTTCACAGCATACTTACCTTGATTTAAAAGATTCCTTTTTGGATCTTGCCATACTTCTAGGCCTAAGAAGTAGTGCATTAATCCGAGATCTTTCATTTTCATTTCTGCAGCCATTTTCATGACATGTTTCTCATTCCTTGTCAGAAAGAGATCATCTTCATACAATAATGGTATGATAGGTTCATCATCCACAACCTTAAGGTAAAGGTTAGGAACAACTTTGCTTCTGGTAAATCCCGAGCTTTGTCATGAAGCTATCAATTGTCCATTATTCACACTTTGCATTGAGTGATCTTATGCATATCTATATGTGCCATCTCTCGTCAAATGGGTCTACTAATATGAGCCTCAAAATCATTCGAACTCTGTGGTGAGTTCCTTCTTGCATCCATGTCATATGTGTATAGAAGCCATATTCAACCTTGTAGCAAAGGTTGAGATCCACATCACCCATGATGATCATTAAGCTCATCAATTGGCTACCGATCCTGGGTACCCATACAGAACCTGATTCACACTTCTTCTTTAATTACCTCATTAAGAGAATGGTCTTATCTAGTCCCTTGGAGCAAAACATCTCATCATGATTCTCTTCCTACAAATCAAAATTAAGTACATGATTAGTAATACTTCATAATCATCAAATCTTATTGACATGATAACCTATTATGCATACAGATATCATTTACATAGTTATGCAACTATTTTTGTTGATGTATATGTAACTTCGGAATGTATTTCACATATATGTATATTGTATTCCTATAGAGATGGTATTATTCCTCTATAAGGAAGTGTCGTCATTTATATTATAAGTGTCGTAACTTATACTTGATGGGTTATTAGACCACCTTGTTGGGGTCGACCCTGTATAAGTCATGTGGGTCGAAGGGTTATTAGACCACCCTATTGGGGGTCGGCCATGTGGGTCTAAGGGTTATTAGACCACCCTATTGGGGGTCGGCCCAGTCAGCATTATGTTATGTGGTTAAGTTCGAGCCTACATGAGTTAGGTAAAAAGGCAAGTCAAGTCAAGTATAAATAGAGTGCGGGAGGCACTCTATTTACTCACTCACTTCTCACACATGCACTCAAGGAGGAGTGGTGCACTTATGGAGGAGGAGGATCTGCTGCTAGGTTATGGCTATCTCTCTTGGTTGGTTGTATCATTGCTCTATCTATCTCTGAGGAAGTTATTGGGGTTTTTCACCTTTATGGTTTTCCCCAAGTAAATCTTTGTGTCTCTTGTGTGATTGCATTATTGTCTCCATGATTGATATGCTGTAGATATGCTGTACATGTTGTTCTCTCAGTTAAGATCCTAGATCATATTGAAGTAAATTCAGAAAATCTAACATGGTATCAGAGCTAGCCTGAAAGAAGGCATGATATGGCATGTATGACACTTGTTGCACTTACGATGCTAGGGCTTGATATAGAAAAAACCAGTCATCGTAGAACTTTCGCTATAAATCCGTTTTGGCGAAGTTTTCGGATCTGAAATTGTTACAGGACGAAGCTAAGATCTCCAGGTATCTTGTGTCCAAAGGATAACCTCTAATTCGTTGTACTTTGTGATTTATGATCTGTACAATATAGGGTTTCTGCCTCTTCCAGATCTGAGTCAAAATCAGGTGACCTTGGGAAAAAGGTCATATCTTGGGCTAGGAAGCTCCAAATGGCATTTCGTAAAAAGAGACAGGTAGTACACAGTCTGTACTATCTCAAAAAACGTTTTCAGAGGCCGAAGTTGAACCAGTGACACGTGGCATGCCGTACAAGTTCGCTCTCCTGTATTATCCCATAAACAAGTCACGTTGCGACATTTGGCATAACTCTCTCTCAGAGAGTCCAATTGAGGTCAGAACTATCAGGATGGAAAGGTAACACGCCGGGATATCTCAGGAAACTTTTTCAGAGGCCGAAGTTAAAACATTGACACGTGGCACGCCGTACAAGTTCGCTCTCCTGTTTTATCCAAAAACAGGTCACGTTGCGACATTTGGCATAACTCTCTCTCAGAGAATCCAATTGAGGTCAGACCTGTAAGGATGGAAAGATAACAGATCAGGCTATCTCAGGAAATGTTTTCAGACCCTGTGGATCAAAAATTTCGGAGTTACACCAGAAACAATCAGGTACATATTTCTGTCAAAACAGAATTATTTTTTGGTACCTTCATTCATGGCTTCCGGAATTTAGGGCTTTGGATAAAGTTGAAATTTTTGTAATCGGAGACCACGGCTGGATGCTACTCATCAAAATAGAAATTTAGAGACCAAGATCAAAATTTTTGGTTGGGAAGAAGGCCGGGCTTGATTAGACCCTAGTTCGGGACTTTGATCAGAAAAGTGGAAAATTAGGGCTTCTGTAAAAATGGGAATTTTTGAAATCTGTGACCATGGCTGGAAGCTCCTCAGAAAAATAGAAGCTTAGAGCTTTGGATCAAACATTTTAATTGGGAAGAAGAGTGGGCTTCATCAAACCCCATTTCAGGGTCACGTCCAGTGAATCCAGAAGTTTCAAAAGCAAAATTGAGGAGTGAAACTTTGCAGTTTTCAAATTCTGAATATACCAGTTTGATCAGCTCATCAAGGCGCATATTTCTATCCTTTCGGAAGTTTGAAATTCAAAGTTTGAATTTTTGGGGTTTCTCTGACAAACCCATATCCAGCTCTAGGTCCAGTTCTTGCAAATCAAGTGGATTGGGTTAATCCTAGAAGAAGATGGATTGGTCACCTGCATAAGTGAAGAAGTTCCTGTTTCAGAAGGAGATGAGGCTAAGGCCTTACATAAGAAGATTTCAAGCGATCTCGACAGGTATGAATCATCGAGGTATGTTTTGAGATTTGTTCATGATTAAGTTTATGGTATGTTTGTCTTCATGTTATTACGGTTAGTACAATCTTGATTTTAGATTTGTCGTATCACCTTAACAAAATTATGAATGCATGATAGAAGATATTCATTGGTTAGGGTGTTGACACTTATGATTGTACTAATGCATTATGGTGTTGTATGAGGTTTATGTTGTCTACTAACATGAAAGGTACACCAATAAAGACAAATCATGTTCTGGTCCAAGAACATATGATCATGATGACATGAGGATAAAGACTCATCCATTGTCATGGATCTCACAGAAGATCCATTTACAAGGTATGTATAACTTGGTTTTATAATGGCTAACCTATGAGATATATAGGTTACTAGCACAAGTCATTGAAGAAGATCAAGAAGACATCATGTGAGTATGTTAGACATAACTAACTAGCATACTAATCCAGGTATGTTTTTCCTATATCAAGATAGAATCCTAACTTGTGTTAGGATCTTATACTGTTGTGTTGTTTGATAATGATTATTCATGAAGTCATAGGTTTGAATAATCATGATTGTATGCATATTATGTTTCTTACCATAATTGATGATATGACTAACCAGAAGAATCATGATGGTATAGGTTTGAATAATCACAGGTTTTATGCATTTTATATCTCTTATCTTGATTGATGATTCAACTAACCTGAAGAGTCATAGGCTTGAGTAATTACAGGTTTAGACATGTTATGTTTCTTATGATTTGACTAACCATAAGAATCCTTGAATGCTAATGCTTATTATTTCTGTTTGAAATGATCATGACTATACATGCTTGAGATTATTGTGTTTTAATAGTATACTAATGAATGTATGATTTTATATGAGATCACAAGGATAACACATTCATGATACTAATAAGCATGCATAGGGACCAAGGATGAATATGAGTTCAAGAACAGGTAATTCAGGAAGCAAAGATCAAGAGGGAGCACACTCTAGTTGTTCCTGCAAGAAAGCAAAGGAGCACACTTCAGTAGTTTCTGCAAGGATGCAGATATTCAGAGGGAGTTGATCATCTCTCTACATTTCACAACAGAAAGGTGTAGAAGAAGCTACCTCAGATTAGGACTCCAGCAGCTCCTGCAAGGAAGCAAAGACTCAGAGGGAGTCCACCCAACGAACAAAGAAAGATAAGTATTTTAATCATCATTTCTTGCATATTTGTTTGTTTAAATAAAATTGTTCAATAATGTATATACTGATGTTCCTAGAATTAGGTTGTGTATTATGCATATTAGAATAATTGCATTGATGAACAGTATACTCCTAATATGCATGGGTAAGTGGCCTATGGCACTGTACAACATTCCATTGCTACTTATCTAGAATGAAACCTCTTTGCTGACATGTTGGGAGTTGTGCACACTCTTAACAATGTTCTGGTAGAGATTGGAAGGCATCTAGAAAGTTACGGAATATGGATAAATGTTGTATTGAAGCATTAGCTAAGATAATTGCATGACTGTATGGCATATTTCTTTATGTGTAAGAATTTGTTCTGAAAACTATGAGATGTTTTCTAATCATGCAATTTAACTTGTTGTGTAGGAATGATCGTATGCCATCTCCTACAAAAGAAGAACTACAACATTTTGTTCCAGCAACAAAGATATCTATTGAAGATATTGAAGATATTAAAGTTCCCAGGATCTGGGATGAAGAAATGAAATGCCTTGATCCGTCGATCATGAAGAATGATATTTGGGATGTAATCCCAAGACATGAAGGGAAGTTTGCTATGACTTCCAAATGGAACTATCAAATCAAGCATGTTGCAGATGACAACATTAAGAAATATAAAAGTGATGAAATAGAAGATGCACCAGATGGATTTCAAGACAGCATGGTGTAGTCATATATGTGTGCAGAACTTGGTATGGTAGGATAGACAGCTTTCTATCCAGTTTGGGCGTTACCAAGAGTAAAGAAGATTCCAACCTTTTCTACAAGGTTGAAGAAGGCAATCCAGTGATACTACTTTTATATACAGATAACCTGTTTGTTACAGGTAAAGATAGATTGATTGCCGACACGCAGCGGAAGCTTTCTTCCAAGTTCGAGATGAAGAACTTGGGGATGATGCACTATTTGTTTTTGGCATGGAGGTGTGACAGAGTGCATATGGAATCTTCCTTGGACAAGGGAAGTATGTAGTAGAGATCCTGAAGAGGTTCGGGATGATGGACTGCAAGGATATGGCCACACCTATGGCATCGAATCTGAAGCTTCTATATGATGCTTCTTCTGAGCCGGTTGACGTCTCTTTGTATCGTCAGATGATTGGGTCCTTGATGTACCGGACGAACACGAGACCAGACATTTGCTTTGCTGTGAACACATTGAGCCAGTTCCTGACGGATCCGAGGAGTGTTCACCTGGTTGCTGTAAAGCATGTTCTGAGGTACCTGAAGGGTACAGTGGATTATGGGCTCAAGTATGAAGCAAATCAAAAGTTTAACCTTAAGGGTTATGTTGATTCAGATTGGGCTAGCAGTGCTGCAGATAGGAAGAGCACATCTGGGTGCTGCTTCAGTATGGGATCAGGTGTGATCTCTTGGTTTAGCAGGAAGCAGTCCTGCGTAGCACTGAGTACAGCTGAGGCAGAATATGTTTCAGCCTGCTCAGCTAGTTGCGAGGTAGTATGGCAACGGAAGCTACTGTCTGAGTTATTTGATCTCCCGTTGGAGGCTACTGGTATCTTTTGTGATAACCAGAGTTGTGTGAAGCTGTCCGAGAACCCAGTGTTTCATGACAGGTCGAAACACATAGAGATCAAATATCACTATATCAGGGATATGGTGCAGAGAGGAGCTGTGAAGCTCCTGTATGTTGCGACGGACGAGCAGATTGCAGATGTGCTGATGAAGCCACTAGCCAGAGTGAAGTTCGAGTACTTCAGAGAGAGGCTTGGCGTTCTTCAGATCAAGGACACTTCGAGGAAGAAGTGATGGACACATTTGCTGAAGCCATTCCAAGCATGTTGGAAGGAGGATCCTTCACATGGCTGTGGATGTAAGCGCTGGATGATGAGCATCAGGATGATGTTCTGGTTTGTGCTTGATATGATTAGTTGGATCATTTTTATGTATGTATGTACGCATCATGTTAGATGCTGGATATGATCAGTTGGATCATTTTTATGTATGTATGTACGCATCATGTTGGATGCTGGATATGATCAGTTGGATCATTTATGTATGTATGCATCATGTTGGATGCTGGATATGATCAGTTGGATCATGTGTACGTATTTTGTATATGCATCATGTTGGATGCTTGGACCATGTATTTGTATTTGTATCAGGTGGATACATTGATGATCAGGAGGATCATGTATGATGATATGTATCAGGTAGATACTTGGTATGCATCAGGTAGATGCATTGATGATCAGGAGGATCATGTATGATGATATGTATCAGGTAGATACTTGGTATGCATCAGGTAGATGCATTGATGATCAGGAGGATCATGTATGATGATATGTATCATGTATTTGTATCAGGTGGATACATTGATGATCAGGAGGATCATGTATGATGATATGTATCAGGTAGATACTTGGTATGCATCAGGTAGATGCATTGATGATCAGGATGATCATATATGACGAGCTTCAGGATGTTGCTCCAGATGACATGCAGCAGGATGTTGCAGTGATGATCAGGATGATCATATATGACGAGCTTCAGGATGTTGCTCCAGATGACATGCAGCAGGACGTTGCAGTGATGATGATCAAGATGATCATGGATACATCAGGATGATGTATGGTGAGTATCAGGTTGATACTCTGTGGCCGTGGATCAGGTTGTGAAGATGAGCATGTAATCCGGTGCCCTGGGAGATTTGCAGATGGTCTTTCGAGGTTTTGCCTATGGCATGTAATTCGGTGCCCTGGGACATCTGGCAAATGCTCTTTCGAGGTTTTGCTCTAGGAGGACATGTAATTCGGTGCCCTGGGAGATCTGCAGATAGTCTTTCGAGGTTTTGCCTATGGCATGTAATTCGTTGCCCTGGGATATCTGGCAGATGCTCTTGCGAGGTTTTGTCCTATGGCATGTAATTCGTTTCCCTGGGAGATCCGATAGGTTGGGCTGTGTGCCCGTAATCAGTCCTGGGATGCTCTTACGAGGTTTTGCCATGACCACATGTAATTCATTGCCCTGGGAGATCCTATAGGTAGAGCTGTGTGCTCGTAACAGCCTGGGATGCTCTTGCGAGGTTTTGTGGTGAGGTCACATGTAATTCGTTGCCCTGGGAGATCCTATAGGTAGAGCTGTGTGCTCGTAACAGCCTGGGATGCTCTTGCGAGGTTTTGTGACGCACGTAAAAGTCCTGAGGATTCCACAGTATGGCCAGTGATGATGAAGACCTGCAGGTGGTGGGCCTACATCCAGTATGAAAAAGGACTGGCTCTGTAGAACTTCCTATGACGAGTAGATTCAGAGATTGATTGAGATAGCAGCAGCAGTGACGATGATGATCACTTGATGACGATTATCTAGTGACGATGATCCAGAGAAGATGACTTGTGCTAGAAGAACTGTGCTGAGAAATACCTTCCTAGTTAAGAGGGAGTGTTGATGTATATGTAACTTCGGAATGTATTTCACATATATGTATATTGTATTCCTATAGAGATGGTATTATTCCTCTATAAGGAAGTGTCGTCATTTATATTATAAGTGTCGTAACTTATACTTGATGGGTTATTAGACCACCTTGTTGGGGTCGAACCTGTATAAGTCATGTGGGTCGAAGGGTTATTAGACCACCCTATTGGGGGTCGTCCATGTGGGTCTAAGGGTTATTAGACCACCCTATTCGGGGTCGGCCCAGTCAGCATTATGTTATGTGGTTAAGTTCGATCCTACATGAGTTAGGTAAAAAGGCAAGTCAAGTCAAGTATAAATAGAGTGCGGGAGGCACTCTATTTACTCACTCACTTCTCACACATGCACTCAAGGAGGAGTGGCGCACTTATGGAGGAGGAGGATCTGCTGCTAGGTTATAGCTATCTCTCTTGGTTGGTTGTATCATTGCTCTATCTATCTCTGAGGAAGTTATTGGGGTTTTTCACCTTTATGGTTTTCCCCAAGTAAATCTTTGTGTCTCTTGTGTGATTGCATTATTGTCTCCATGATTGATATGCTGTAGATATGCTGTACATGTTGTTCTCTCAGTTAAGATCCTAGATCATATTGAAGTAAATTCAGAAAATCTAACAATTTTGACCAATACTTTGGCACAACACTTTCCCATATCTTGTATGCATACATTAGCTATCTAGATGCCTTCCATCTTTACCAGAACATACTATCGAGAGTGTGCACAGCTCTCAGCATGTCAGCAAAGAGGTTTCATTCTAGACAAGCAACAATGGAATGTTTGTCCAACTTACCAATCATATGCATATTAGTAGTATACTGTTCAATGCTTTATGAATGTTTACACTCAGCATGATATATTCTAGGAATACAAATATGCATACAAGCAAAACAAATCAAATACTTATCTTTTATGTTTGTGTGGTTGCCTCCCGCTTGATCTTCTGTATGTCTTCTGAACTTCTATTCATTCTGTACCACTGTGCATGCTCAAGTGTACACTAGTGTCATCCTCATGATCTCATACACAAACATACATTCATTAGTATATTCTCAATATTATCAAAACATTCTAATTCTAAATAATCTTGAATATGTACAGTCATGATCATTAGTATTCAGGGTTTCAAGGAAGTCTTCTTTTACTCATGCATATTCTTGTTTGATCTAGTTAGTTAAATCATCAACCAAGATAAGAGACATAATATGCATAAACCCTTGATTACTAACCAATCATACCAAGTATACTTACACAAGGTAAGATTCTAACATGACATAGGAAAACATACTTGAATTAGTATACCTGCTTAGTTATGTACAACATACCTAAACAATCTTTTCAATGATTTAGAGATCCTGAGCTAGAGCCTGCATGTCTCGTAGGTTAAACATAATATAACAAAGTCATACATACCTCGTGAGTCTTTGTCTTCATGTTGTCATGGTCATGGAACTTGATTTGTCTTTTGTAATGTACCTGTGTCTTGTTAGCAGACGACATCAACCTCACACAACACCATAATGCATAAGTACAATCATATAGCCCTAATCAATGAATGTCTTTGATCATTCACATGCATTGATATTGTTACTAGGGTGATAAGACAATTAATAACATTAATCAAGATTGTACTAATAAATAACATGAAGACAAACACATTATGAACTTAATCAAGAATCATATTTCAAGGCATACCTGAACCTCCTTCAGTCATACCTGTCGAGACTTTTTGTAGTCTTCTTATGCAAGGCCTTAGCCTCAACTCCCCCTGAAACTTGATCTGGAGCTTGATTAGGGTTTGCTAGAGAAACCCTAAAATTTCAATCTTTGACTTTCACACTTCTGAATGGATGAAAGAATATGTCTTGTTGAGCTGATCAAACTGGCATACTTCAATTTTGGAATCTCCAAAAATTTGACCCCTCAAAATTGCCTTTGAAACTTCTGGATCTTCTGGACAAAACCCCGAACTAGGGTTTGATCAAGCCCGGTCTTCTACCCAACCAAAAAATTCGATATTGGTCTCTAAATTTCGATTTTCCTGAGTAGCATTCAGCCGTGGACTCCGATTCCAAAAATTCTAACTTTCTCCGAAACCCTAAATTCCGGAAGCCATGAATAAAGGTGCTCCAAAAATAATTCTGTTTTGACAGAAATATGAACCTGATTGTTTCTGCTATAACTCTGAAATTTTTGCTCCACAGGGTCTGAAACCCTTTTTCTGCAGTAGCCTGACCTGTCATCTTTCCATCTTGACAGGTCTGACCTCAATTGGTTTTTCTGAGAGAGAGTTATGCCAAGTGTCGCAACGTGACCTGTTTATGGGATAAAACAGGAGAGCGAACTTGTACGGCATGCCACGTGTCACTGTTTGAACTTAGGCCTCTGAAAAAGTTTCCTGAGATAGCTCGGCCTGTTACCATTCCATCCTGACAGGTCTGACCTCAATTGGACTCTCTGAGAGAGAGTTATGCCAAGTGTCGCAAAGTGACCTGTTTATGGGATAAAACAGGAGAGCGCACTTGTACGGCGTTCCACGTGTCACTGGTTCACCTTCGGCCTCTGAAAACGTTTCCTGAGATAGTACAGTCTGTGTAATACATGTCACGTTTTACGAAATCTCATTTGGAGCTTCCTAGCCCAAGTTATGACCTTTTTTCCAAGGTCACCTGATTTTGACTGAGATCTGGAAGAGGCAGAAACCCTAACTTGTACTGATCATAACTTACAAAGTACAACGAATATGAGGATGCCCTTTGGAAACAAGGTACCTGGGGATGTTATATTCGACTTGTAAACTTTTCAGACCCTGAACCATCTCCGAAATGGAGTTATAGCGAAAGTGCCACGATGACTGGTTGTTTCTATGTAAAATAACCTTCAAATTGTCGTAAGTAAAGCAAGTGTCGTAAGTGCCATACCTTGTCTTCCTTCAGGTTAGCTCTGATCCCATGTTAAAATTTAATATGCTAAGACATAAAATAGCATCATTACATTCCATTTCATAATAATAGCATATACAGGATCACTGAAGAAACAACAAGCATAGCATAAACACAAGAGACACAGATTTATCCTGGGAAACCCTCATGGGGTAGAAAACCCAGTAAAGCTTCCTCAATATAGATGACCAGCAATATACAAAGATGCAAACCCTGAGCATAGGCTCCTTCTTCTCCATAGCAGACCTCTCCTCCACAAGTGTGCCATTCTAAAGTGTGTGTGTGTCAAATGAGGAACATACCTCCTCTATTTATACACTACACTGACATGTATTTTACACAAGTACATGTAGGCTCGTATTTAACCATTAGGTTAAATACCCTATTATAACTGACTGGGCCGACCCCCACATGGTGGGTCTAATAACCCTAGTTACCACAATCAATTCGGAGGAATAAACATCTCCAGATTCATAGTATAATCCCATCGGAGGTATGGAACATCTCCGGAATAAATAATGTACAAATATAATATTCTTAGAAGTTACAATATTCAACACTTTTCTTATTTCCAGACGCATGCGCAAACTATAGAAAGTCGTTATGACGTAGAATGTGCATAGTTTGTTGATTCCATTTATGAAATAAAACACATTTTCTAAAACCTCATCTTTTTTAACAAATCATGTAAACCTTCTAGAAGCTATGATTTTAAAAAACGGGGGAAGTAAGCTTTTCTTATTTCCAAACGCATGCGCAAACTATAGAAAGTCGTTATGACGTAGAATGTGTATACTTTGTTGAATCCATTTATGAAATAAAACACATTTTCTAAAAACTCGTGTTTTTTAAGAAATCATGTAAACCTTCTAGAAGCTGTGATTTTAAAAAACGGGGGAAGTAAGCTTTTCTTATTTCCGGATGCATGCGCAAACTATATAAAGTCGTTATGACGTAGAATGTGCATGCTTTGTAGATTCCATTGATGAAATAAAACACATTTTCTAAAAACTCGTGTTTTTTACGAAATCATGTAAACCTTCTAGAAGCTGTGATTTTAAAAAACGGTGGAAGTAAGCTTTTCTTATTTCCGGACGAATGCGCAAACTATAGAAAGTCATTATGACGTAGAATGTGCATACTTTGATGATTCCATTTATGAAATAAGACACATTTTCTAAAAACTCATGTTTTTTAAGAAATCATGTAAACCTTCTAGAAGCTGTGATTTTAAAAAACAGTGGAATTAAGCTTTTCTTATTTCCGGACGCATGCGCAAACTATAGAAAGTCGTTATGACATAGAATGTGCATACTTTGTAGATTCCATTTATGAAATAAAACACATTTTCTAAAAACTCGTGTTTTTTACGAAATCATGTAAACCATCTAGAAGCTGTGATTTTAAAAAACGGTGGAAGTAAGCTTTTCTTATTTCCGGACGCATCCGCAAACTATAGAAAGTCGTTATGATGTAGAATGTGCATACTTTGTTGATTCTATTTATGACATAAAACACATTTTCTAAAAACTCGTGTTTTTTAAGAAATCATGTAAACCTTCTAGAAGTTGTGATTTTAAAAAACGGGGGAAGTAAGCTTTTCTTCTTTCCAAACGCATGCGCAAACTATAGAAGTTCGTTATGATGTAGAATGTGTATACTTTGTTGATTCCATTTATGAAATAAAACACATTTTCTAAAAACTCGTGTTTTTTACGAAATCATGTAAACCTTCTAGAAGCTGTGATTTTAAAAAACGGGGGAAGTAAGCTTTTCTTATTTCCAGACGCATGCGCAAACTATAGAAAGTCGTTATGACGTAGAATGTGCATACTTTGTTGATTCCATTTATTTAATAAAGCACATTTTCTAAAAACTCGTGTTTTTTTAAGAAATCATGCAAAACTTCTAGAATCTGTGATTTGAAAAAACTGGGGAGGTAAGCTTTTCTTATTTCCGGACGCATGCGCAAACTATAGAAAGTCGTTATGACGTAGAATGTGCATACTTTGTTGATTCCATTTATGAAATAAAACACATTTTCTAAAAACTCGTGTTTTTTAAGAAGTCATGTAAACCTTCTAGAAGCTGTGATTTAAAAAAATGGTGCAAGTAAGCTTTTCTTATTTCCGGACGCATGCGCAAACTATAGAAAGTCGTTATGACGTAGAATGTGCATACTTTGTTGATTCCATTTAGGAAATAAAACACATTTTCTAAAAACTCGTGTTTTTTAAGAAATCATGTAAACCTTCTAGAAGCTGTGATTTTAAAAAACGGGGGAAGTAAGCTTTTCTTATTTCCAGACGCATGCGCAAACTATAGAAAGTCATTGTGACGTAGAATGTGCATACTTTGTAGATTCCATTTATGAAATAAAACACATTTTCTAAAAACTCGCGTTGTTTACGAAATTATGTAAACCTTCTAGAAGCTGTGATTTTAAAAAACGGTGGAAGTAATCTTTTCTTATTTCTGGACGCATGCGCACACTATAGAAAGTCGTTATGACGTATAATGTGCATACTTTGTTGATTCCATTTATGAAATAAAACACATTTTCTAAAAACTCGTGTTTTTTAAGAAATAATGTAAACCTACTAGAAGCTGTGATTTTAAAAAACGGTGGAAGTAAGCTTTTCTTATTTCCGGACGCATGCGCAAACTATCGAAAGTCGTTATGACGTAGAATGTGCATACTTTGTTGATTCCATTTATGAAATAAAACACATTTTCTAAAAACTCGTGTTTTTTAAGAAATCATGTAAACCTTTTAGAAGATGTGATTTTAAAAAACGGGGGAAGTAAGCTTTTCTTATTTCCCGACACATGCGCAAACTATAGAAATTCGTTGTGACGTAGAATCTGCATACTTTGTTGATTCCATTTATGAAATAAAACACATTTTCTAAAAACTCGTGTTTTTTAAGAAATCATGTAAAACTTCTAGAAGCTGTGATTTTGAAAAACGGGGGAAGTAAGCTTTTCTTATTTCCGGACGAATGCGCAAACTATATAAAGTCGTTGTGACGTAGAATGTACATACTTTGTTGATTCCATTTATGAAATAAAACACATTTTCTATAAACTCATGTTTTTTAAGAAATCATGTAAACCTTCTAGAAGTTGTGATTTTAAAAAATGGGGGAAGTAAGCTTTTCTTATTTCCGGACACATGCGCAAACTATAGAAAGTCGTTATGACGTAGAATGTGCATACTTTGTAGATTCCATTTATGAAATAAAACACATTTTCTGAAAACTCGTGTTTTTTACGAAATCATGTAAACCTTCTAGAAGCTGTGATTTTAAAATACGGTGGAACTAAGCTTTTCTTATTTCTGGACGCATGCGCAAACTATAGAAAGTCGTTATGACGTAGAATGTGCATACTTTGTTGATTCCATTTAGGAAATAAAACACATTTTCTAAAAACTCGTGTTTTTTAAGAAATCATGTAAACCATTTAGAAGATGTGATTTTAAAAAACGGGGGAAGTAAGCTTTTCTTATTTCCAGACGCATGCGCAAACTATAGAAAGTCGTTGTGACGTAGAATGTGCATACTTTGTAGATTCCATTTATGAAATAAAACACATTTTCTAAAAACTCGCGTTGTTTACGAAATTATGTAAACCTTCTAGAAGCTGTGATTTTAAAAAACAGTGGAAGTAATCTTTTCTTATTTCCGTACGCATGCGCAAACTATAGAAAGTCGTTATGACGTAGAATGTGCATACTTTGTTGATTACATTTATGAAATAAAACACATTTTCTAAAAACTCGTGTTTTTTAAGAAATCATGTAAAGCTTCTAGAAGCTGTGATTTTAAAAAACGGTGGAAGTAAGCTTTTCTTATTTCCAGACGCATGCGCAAACTATAGAAAGGCGTTGTGACGTAGAATGTGCATACTTTGTTGATTCCATTTATGAAATAAAACACATTTTCTAAAAACTCGTGTTTTTTAAGAAATCATGTAAACCTTCTAGAAGCTGTGATTTTGAAAAATGGGGGAAGTAAGCTTTTCTTATTTCCAGACGAATGCGCAAACTATATAAAGTCGTTGTGACGTAGAATGTGCATACTTTGTTGATTCCATTTATGAAATAAAACACATTTTCTAAAAACTCATGTTTTTTAAGAAATCATGTAAACCTTCTAGAAGTTGTGATTTTAAAAAACGGGGGAAGTAAGCTTTTCTTATTTCCGGACACATGCGCAAACTATAGAGAGTCGTTATGACGTAGAATGTGCATACTTTGTAGATTCTATTTATGAAATAAAACACATTTTCTGAAAACTCGTGTTTTTTACGAAATCATGTAAACCTTCTAGAAGTTGTGATTTTAAAATACGGTGGAACTAAGCTTTTCTTATTTCTGGACGCATGCGCAAACTATAGAAAGTCGTTATGACGTAGAATGTGCATACTTTGTTGATTCCATTTAGGAAATAAAACAAATTTTCTAAAAACTCGTGTTTTTTAAGAAATCATGTAAACCTTTTAGAAGCTGTGATTTTAAAAAATGGGGGACGTAAGCTTTTCTTATTTCCAGACGCATGCGCAAACTATAGAAAGTCGTTGTGACGTAGAATGTGCATACTTTGTAGATTCCATTTATGAAATAAAACACATTTTCTAAAAACTCGCGTTGTTTACGAAATTATGTAAACCTTCTAGAAGCTGTGATTTTAAAAAACGGTGGAAGTAATCTTTTCTTATTTTCGGACGCATGCGCAAACTATAGAAAGTCGTTATGACGTAGAATGTGCATACTTTGTTGATTCCATTTATGAAATAAAACACATTTTCTAAAAACTCGTGTTTTTTAAGAAATCATGTAAACCTTCTAGAAGCTGTGATTTTAAAAAACGGTGGAAGTAAGCTTTAATTATTTCCGGACGCATGCGCAAACTATAGAAAGTCGTTGTGACGTAGAATGTGCATACTTTGTTGATTCCATTTATGAAATAAAACACATTTTCTAAAAACTCGTGTTTTTTAAGAAATTATGTAAACCTTCTAGAAGCTGTGATTTTGAAAAACGGGGGAAGTAAGATTTTCGTATTTCCGGATGAATGCGCAAACTATAGAAAGTCGTTGTGACGTAGAATGTGCATACTTTGATGATTCCATTTATGAAATAAAACACATTTTCTAAAAACTCATGTTTTTTAAGAAATCATGTAAACCTTCTAGAAGCTGTGATTTTAAAAAATGGGGGAAGTAAGCTTTTCTTATTTCCGGACACATGCGCAAACTATAGAAAGTCGTTGTGACGTAGAATGTGCATACTTTGTAGATTCCATTTATGAAATAAAACACATTTTCTAAAAACTCGTGTTTTTTACGAAATTATGTAAACCTTCTAGAAGCTCTGATTTTAAAAAACGGAGGAAGTAATCTTTTCTTATTTCCAGACGCATGCGCAAACTATAGAAAGTCGTTATGACGTAAAATGTGCATACTTTGTTGATTCCATTTATGAAATAAAACACATTTTCTAAAAACTCGTGTTTTTTTAGAAATCATGTAAACCTTCTAGAAGCTGTGATTTTAAAAAACGGTGGAAGTAAGCTTTTCTTATTTCCGGACGCATGCGCAAACTATAGAAAGTCGTGATGATGTACAATGTGCATACTTTTTTGATTCCATTTATGAAATAAAACAGGTTTTCTAAAAACTTTTTTTTTTTAAGAAATCATGTAAACCTTCTAGAAGCTGTGATTTTAAAAAACGGGGGAAGTAAGCTTTTCTTATTGTCAAACGCATGCTCAAACTATAAAAGTCGTTATGACGTAGAATGTACATACTTTGTTGATTCCATTTTTGAAATAAAACACATTTTCTAAAAACTCGTGTTTTTTAATAAATCATGTAAACCTTCTACAAGCTGTGATTTTAAATAACGGGGGAAGTAAGCTTTTCTAATTTCTGGACGCATGCACAAACTATAGAAAGTCATTATGACATAGAATGTGCATACTTCGTAGATTCCATTTATGAAATAAAACACATTTTGTAGAAACTCGTGTTTTTTACGAAATCATGTAAACCTTCTACAAGCTGTGATTTTAAAATACGGTGGAACTAAGCTTTTCTTATTTCTGGATGCATGCGCAAACTATAGAAAGTCGTTATGACGTAGAATGTGCATACTTTGTTGATTCCATTTAGGAAATAAAACACATTTTCTAAAAACTCGTGTTTTTTAAGAAATCATGTAAACCTTTTAGAAGCTGTGATTTTAAAAAACGGGGGAAGTTAGCTTTTCTTATTTCCAAACGCATGCGCAAACTATGGAAAGTCGTTATGACGTAGAATGTGCATACTTTGTTGATTCCATTGATGAAATAAAACACATTTTCTAAAAACTCGTGTTTTTTAAGAAATCATGGAAACCTCCTAGAAGCTGTGATTTTTAAAAACGGGGGAAGTAAGTTTTTCCTATTTCCGAACGCATGCGAAAACTATAGAAAGTCGTTATGACGTAGAATGTGCATACATTGTAAATTACATTTATGAAATAAAACACATTTTCTAAAAACTCGTGTTTTTTACGAAATCATGTAAACCTTCTAGACGCTGTGATTTCAAAAAACGGTGGAAGTAAGCTTTTCTTATTTCCGGACGCATGCGCAAACTATAGAAAGTCGTTATGACATAGAATGTGCATACTTTGTAGATACCATTTATGGAATAAAACACATTTTCTAAAAACTAGTGGTTTTTACGAAATCATGTAAACCTTCTAGAAGTTGTGATTTTAAAAAACGGTGGAAGTAATCTTTTCTTATTTCCGGACGAATGCGCAAACTATAGAAATTCGTTATGACATAGAATGTGCATACTTTGTTGATTCCATTTATGAAATAAAACACATTTTCTAAAAACTCATGTTTTTTAAGAAATCATGTAAACCTTCTAGAAGCTGTGATTTAAAAAAACGGTGGAAGTAAGCTTTTTTTATTTCCGGACGCATGCGCAAACTATAGAAAGTCATTATGACGTAGAATGTGCATACTTTGTAGATTCCAGTTATGAAATAAAACACATTTTCTAAAAACTCGTGTTTTTTACGAAATCATGTAAACCTTCTAGAAGCTGTGATTTTAAAAAACGGTGGAAGTAAGCTTTTCTTATTTCCGGACGCATGCGCAAACCATAGAAAGTCGTTATGACGTAGAATGTGCATACTTTGTTGATTCCATTTATGAAATAAAACACATTTTCTAAAAACTCGTGTTTTTTAAGAAATCATGTAAACCTTCTAGAAGCTGTGATTTTAAATAACGGGAGAAGTAATCTTTTCTTATTTCCAAACGCATGCGCAAACTATAGAAAGTCGTTATGACGTAGAATATGCATACTTTGTTGATTCCATTGACGAAATAAAACACATTCTCTAAAAAATCATGTTTTTTAAGAAATCATGTAAACCTTCTAGAAGCTGTGATTTTAAAAAATGGTGGAAGTAAGCTTTTCTTATTTCCGGACGCATGCGCAAACTATAGAAAGTCGTTATGACGTAGAATGTGCATACGTTTTTGATTCCATTTATGAAATAAAACACATTTTCTAAAAACTCGTGTTTTTTAAGAAACCATGTAAACCTTCTAGAAGCTGTGATTTTACAAAACAGGGGAAGTAAGCTTTTCTTATTTCCAAACGCATGCGCAAACTATAGAAAGTCGTTATGACGTAGGATGTGCATACTTTGTTGATTCCATTTATGAAATAAAATACATTTTCTAAAAACTCGTGTTTTTAAAAAAATCATGTAAACCTTCTAGAAGCTGTGAATTTAAAAAACGGGGGAAGTAAGCTTTTCTTATTTCCGGACGCATGCGCAAACTATAGAAAGTCGTTATGACGTAGAATGTGCATACTTTGTAGATTCCATTTATGAAATAAAACACATTTTCTAAAAACTCGTGTTTTTTACGAAATCATGTAAACCTTCTAGAAGCTGTGATTCAAAAAAACGGGAGAAGTAAGCTTTTCTTATTTCCGGCCGCATGCGCAAACTATAGAAAGTCGTTATGACATAGAATGTCCATACTTTGTAGATTCCATTTATGAAATAAAACACATTTTCTAAAAACTCGTGTTTTTTACGAAATCATGTAAACCTTATAGAAGCTGTGATTTAAAAAAACGGGGGAAGTAAGCTTTTCTTATTTCCGGACGCATGCACAAACTATAGAAAGTCGTTATGACGTAGAATGTGCTTACTTTGTTGATTCCATTGATGAAATAAAACACATTTTCTAAATACTCGTGTTTTTTAAGAAATCATGTAAACCTTCTAGAAGCTGTGATTTTAAAAAATGGTGGAAGTAAGCTTTTCTTATTTTCGGACGCATGCGCAAACTATAGAACGTCGTTATGACGTAGAGTGTGCATACTTTTTTTATTCCATTTATGAAATAAAGCACATTTTCTAAAAACTCGTGTTTTTTAAGAAACCATGTAAACCTTCTAGAAGCTGTGATTTTACAAAACAGGGGAAGTAAGCTTTTCATATTTCCAAACGCATGCGCAAACTATAGAAAGTCGTTATGACGTAGAATGTGCATACATTGTTGATTCCATTTATGAAATAAAACACATTTTCTAAAAGCTCGTGTTTTTTAAGAAATCATGTAAACCTTCTAGAAGCTGTGAATTTAAAAAACGGGGGAAGTAAGCTTTTCTTATATCCGGACGCATGCGCAAACTATAGAAATTCGTTATGACGTAGAATGTGCATACTTTGTAGATTCCATTTATGAAATAAAACACATTTTCTAAAAACTCTTGTTTTTTACGAAATCATGTAAACCTTCTAGAAGTTGTGATTAAAAAAAACGTTGGAAGTAAGCTTTCCTTATTTCCGTACGCATGCGCAAACTATAGAAAGTCATTATGACGTAGAATGTGCATACTTTGTAGATTCCATTTATGAAATAAAACACATTTTCTAAAAACTCGTGTTTTTTACGAAATCATTTAAACCTTCTGGAAGCTGTGATTTTAAAAAACTGTGGAAGTAAGCTTTTCTTATTTCCGGACGCATGCGCAAACTATAGAAAGTCGTTATGACATAGAATGTGCATACTTTTTTGATTCCATTTATGAAATAAAACACATTTTCTAAAAACTTATGTTTTTTAAGAAACCATGTAAACCTTCTAGAAGCTGTGATTTAAAAAAACGGGAGAAGTAAGCTTTTCTTATTTCCAAACGCATGCGCAAACTATAGAAAGTCGTTATGACGTAGAATCTGCATACTTTGTTGATTCCATTTATGAAATAAAACACATTCTCTAAAAACTCATGTTTTTTAAGAAATCATGTAAACCTTCTAGAAGTTGTGATTTTAAAAAACGGGGGAAGTAAGCTTTTCTTATTTCCAGCCACTTTCGCGAACTATAGAAAGTCGTTATGACGTAGAATGTGCATACTTTGTAGATTCCATTTATGAAATAAAACATATTTTCTTAAAACTCGTGTTTTTTACGAAATCATGTAAACCTTCTAGAAGCTGTGATTTTAAAAAATGGTGGAAGTAAGCTTTTATTATTTCCAAAAACATGCGCAAACTATAGAAAGTCATTATGACGTAGAATGTGCATACATTGTTGATTCCATTTATGAAATAAAACACATTTTCTAAAAACTCATGTTTTTTAAGAAATCATGTAAACCTTCTAGAAGTTGTGAATTTAAAAAACGGGGGAAGTAAGCTTTTCTTATTTCCGGACGGATGTGCAAACTATAGAAATTTGTTATGACGTAGAATGTGCATACTTTGTAGATTCCATTGATGAAATAAAACACATTTTCTAAAAACTCGTGTTTTTTACGAAATCATGTAAACCTTCTAGAAACTGTGATTTTAAAAAACGGTGGAAGTAAGCTTTTCTTATTTCCGGACGAATGCGCAAACTATAGAAAGTCGTTCTGACGTAGAATGTGCATACTTTGTTGATTCCATTTATGAAATAAAACACATTTTCTAAAAACTCGTGTTTTTTAAGAAACCATGTAAACCTTCTAGAAGCTGTGATTTTAAAAAACGGGGGAAGTAAGCTTTTCTTATTTCCAAACACATTCGCAAACTATAGAAATTCGTTATGACGTAGAATGTGTATACTTTGTTGCTTCCATTTATGAAATAAAACACATTTTCTAAAAACTCGTGTTTTTTAAGAAATCTTCTAAACCTTCTAGAAGCTGTGATTTTAAAAAACGGGGGAAGTAAGCTTTTCTTATTTCCGGACGCATGCGAAAACTATAGAAAGTCGTTATGACGTAGAATGTGCATACTTTGTAGATTCCATTTATGAAATAAAACACATTTTCTAAAAACTCGTGTTTTTTATGAAATCATGTAAACCTTCTAGGAGGTGTGATTTTAAAAAACGGGGGAAGTAAGCTTTTCTTATTTCCGGACGCATGCGCAAACTATAGAAAGTCGTTATGATGTAGAATGTGCATACTTTGTAGATTCCATTTATGAAATAAAACACATTTTCTAAAAACTCGTGTTTTTTACGAAATCATGTAAACCTTCTAGAAGTTGTGATTTTAAAAAACGGCGGAAGTAAGTTTTTCTTATTTCCGGACGCATGCGCAAACTATAGAAAGTCGTTATGACGTAGAATGTGCATACTTTGTAGATTCCATTTATGAAATAAAAAACATTTTCTAAAAACTCGTGTTTTTTACGAAATCATGTAAGCCTTCTAGAAGTTGTGATTTTAAAAAATGGTGGAAGTGAGCTTTTCTTATTTCCGGACGCATGCGCCAACTATAGAAAGTCGTTATGACGTAGAATATGCATACTTTGTTGATTCCAGTTATGAAATAAAAAACATTTTCTAAAAAGTCATGTTTTTTACGAAATCATGTAAACCTTCTAGAAGCTATGATTTTAAAAAACGGTGGAAGTAAGCTTTTCTTATTTCGAGACGCATGAGCAAACTATAGAAAGTCGTTATTACATAGAATGTGCATACTTTGTTGATTCCATTTATGAAATCAAACACATTTGCTAAAAACTCGTGTTATTTAAGAAATCATGTAAACCTTTTAGAAGTTGTGATTTTAAAAAACGGGGGAAGTAAGCTTTTCTTATTTCCAAACGCATGCGCAAACTATAGAAAGTCATTATGTCGTAGAATGTGCATACTTTGTTGATTCCATTTATGAAATAAAACACATTTTCTAAAAACTCGTGTTTTTTAACAAATCATGTAAACCTTCTAGAAGCTGTGATTTTAAAAAACGGGGGAAGTAAGCTTTTCTTATTTCCAGACGCATGCGCAAACTATAGAAAGTCGTTATGTCATAGAATGTGCATACTTTGTTGATTCCATTGATGAAATAAAACACATTCTCTAAAAACTCATGTTTTTTAAGAAATCATGTAAACCTTCTAGAAGCTGTGATTTTAAAAAATGGGGGAAGTAAGCTTTTCTTATTTCTGGCCGCATGCGCAAACTATAGAAAGTCGTTATGAGATAGACTGTGCATACTTTGTAGATTCCATTTATGAAATAAAAAACATTTTCTAAAAACTCGTGTTTTTTACGAAATCATGTAAACCTTCTAGAAGATGTGATTTTGAAAAACTGGGGAAGTAAGCTTTTCTTATTTCCGGACGTATGCGCAAACTATAGAAAGTCGTTTTGACGTAGAATGTGCATACTTTGTAGATTCCATTTATGAAATAAAACACATTTTCTAAAAACTCGTGTTTTTTAAGAAACCATGTAAACCTTCTAGAAGCTGTGATTTTAAAATACGGGAGAAGTAAGCTTTTCTTATTTCCAAACGCATGCGCAAACTATAGAAAGTCGTTATGACGTAGAATGTGCATACTTTGTAGATTCCATTTATGAAATAAAACACATTTTCTAAAAACTCGTGTTTTTTACGAAATCATGTAAACCTTCTAGAAGCTGTGATTTAAAAAAACAGTGGAAGTAAGCTTTTCTTATTTCCGTACGCATGCGCAAACTGTAGAAAGTCATTATGACGCAGAATGTGCATACTTTGTAGATTCCATTTATGAAATAAAACACATTTTCTAAAAACTCGTGTTTTTTACGAAATCATGTAAACCTTCTGGAAGCTGTGATTTTAAAAAACGGTGGAAGTAATCTTTTCTTCTTTCTGAACGCATGCGCAAACTATAGAAAGTCGTTATGACGTAGAATGTGCATACTTTTTTGATTCCATTTATGAAATAAAACACATTTTCTAAAAACTTGTGTTTTTTAAGAAATCATGTAAACCTTCTAGAAGCTGTGATTTTAAAAAACGGGAGAAGTAAGCTTTTCTTATTTCCAAACGCATGCGCAAACTATAGAAAGTCGTTATGACGTAGAATATGCATACTTTGTTGATTCCATTGACGAAATAAAACACATTCTCTAAAAAATCATGTTTTTTAAGAAATCATGTAAACCTTCTAGAAGCTGTGATTTTAAAAAATGGTGGAAGTAAGCTTTTCTTATTTCCGGACGCATGCGCAAACTATAGAAAGTCGTTATGACGTAGAATGTGCATACGTTTTTGATTCCATTTATGAAATAAAACACATTTTCTAAAAACTCGTGTTTTTTAAGAAACCATGTAAACCTTCTAGAAGCTGTGATTTTACAAAACAGGGGAAGTAAGCTTTTCTTATTTCCAAACGCATGCGCAAACTATAGAAAGTCGTTATGACGTAGGATGTGCATACTTTGTTGATTCCATTTATGAAATAAAATACATTTTCTAAAAACTCGTGTTTTTAAAAAAATCATGTAAACCTTCTAGAAGCTGTGAATTTAAAAAATGGGGGAAGTAAGCTTTTCTTATTTCCGGACGCATGCGCAAACTATAGAAAGTCGTTATGACGTAGAATGTGCATACTTTGTAGATTCCATTTATGAAATAAAACACATTTTCTAAAAACTCGTGTTTTTTACGAAATCATGTAAACCTTCTAGAAGCTGTGATTCAAAAAAACGGGAGAAGTAAGCTTTTCTTATTTCCGGCCGCATGCGCAAACTATAGAAAGTCGTTATGACGTAGAATGTCCATACTTTGTAGATTCCATTTATGAAATAAAACACATTTTCTAAAAACTCGTGTTTTTTACGAAATCATGTAAACCTTATAGAAGCTGTGATTTAAAAAAACGGGGGAAGTAAGCTTTTCTTATTTCCGGACGCATGCACAAACTATAGAAAGTCGTTATGACGTAGAATGTGCATACTTTGTTGATTCCATTGATGAAATAAAACACATTTTCTAAATACTCGTGTTTTTTAAGAAATCATGTAAACCTTCTAGAAGCTGTGATTTTAAAAAATGGTGGAAGTAAGCTTTTCTTATTTTCGGACGCATGCGCAAACTATAGAACGTCGTTTTGACGTAGAGTGTGCATACTTTTTTTATTCCATTTATGAAATAAAGCACATTTTCTAAAAACTCGTGTTTTTTAAGAAACCATGTAAACCTTCTAGAAGCTGTGATTTTACAAAACAGGGGAAGTAAGCTTTTCATATTTCCAAACGCATGCGCAAACTATAGAAAGTCGTTATGACGTAGAATGTGCATACATTGTTGATTCCATTTATGAAATAAAACACATTTTCTAAAAGCTCGTGTTTTTTAAGAAATCATGTAAACCTTCTAGAAGCTGTGAATTTAAAAAACGGGGGAAGTAAGCTTTTCTTATATCCGGACGCATGCGCAAACTATAGAAATTCGTTATGACGTAGAATGTGCATACTTTGTAGATTCCATTTATGAAATAAAACACATTTTCTAAAAACTCTTGTTTTTTACGAAATCATGTAAACCTTCTAGAAGCTGTGATTAAAAAAAACGTTGGAAGTAAGCTTTCCTTATTTCCGTACGCATGCGCAAACTATAGAAAGTCATTATGACGTAGAATGTGCATACTTTGTAGATTCCATTTATGAAATAAAACACATTTTCTAAAAACTCGTGTTTTTTACGAAATCATGTAAACCTTCTGGAAGCTGTGATTTTAAAAAACTGTGGAAGTAAGCTTTTCTTATTTCCGGACGCATGCGCAAACTATAGAAAGTCGTTATGACATAGAATGTGCATACTTTTTTGATTCCATTTATGAAATAAAACACATTTTCTAAAAACTTATGTTTTTTAAGAAACCATGTAAACCTTCTAGAAGCTGTGATTTTAAAAAACGGGAGAAGTAAGCTTTTCTTATTTCCAAACGCATGCGCAAACTATAGAAAGTCGTTATGACGTAGAATCTGCATACTTTGTTGATTCCATTTATGAAATAAAACACATTCTCTAAAAACTCATGTTTTTTAAGCAATCATGTAAACCTTCTAGAAGTTGTGATTTTAAAAAACGGGGGAAGTAAGCTTTTCTTATTTCCAGCCACTTTCGCGAACTATAGAAAGTCGTTATGATGTAGAATGTGCATACTTTGTAGATTCCATTTATGAAATAAAACATATTTTCTTAAAACTCGTGTTTTTTACGAAATCATGTAAACCTTCTAGAAGCTGTGATTTTAAAAAATGGTGGAAGTAAGCTTTTATTATTTCCAAAAACATGCGCAAACTATAGAAAGTCATTATGACGTAGAATGTGCATACATTGTTGATTCCATTTATGAAATAAAACACATTTTCTAAAAACTCATGTTTTTTAAGAAATCATGTAAACCTTCTAGAAGTTGTGAATTTAAAAAACGGGGGAAGTAAGCTTTTCTTATTTCCGGACGGATGTGCAAACTATAGAAATTTGTTATGACGTAGAATGTGCATACTTTGTAGATTCCATTTATGAAATAAAACACATTTTCTAAAAACTCGTGTTTTTTACGAAATCATGTAAACCTTCTAGAAACTGTGATTTTAAAAAACGGTGGAAGTAAGCTTTTCTTATTTCCGGACGAATGCGCAAACTATAGAAAGTCGTTCTGACGTAGAATGTGCATACTTTGTTGATTCCATTTATGAAATAAAACACATTTTCTAAAAACTCGTGTTTTTTAAGAAACCATGTAAACCTTCTAGAAGCTGTGATTTTAAAAAACGGGGGAAGTAAGCTTTTCTTATTTCCAAACACATTCGCAAACTATAGAAATTCGTTATGACGTAGAATGTGTATACTTTGTTGCTTCCATTTATGAAATAAAACACATTTTCTAAAAACTCGTGTTTTTTAAGAAATCTTCTAAACCTTCTAGAAGCTGTGATTTTAAAAAACGGGGGAAGTAAGCTTTTCTTATTTCCGGACGCATGCGAAAACTATAGAAAGTCGTTATGACGTAGAATGTGCATACTTTGTAGATTCCATTTATGAAATAAAACACATTTTCTAAAAACTCGTGTTTTTTATGAAATCATGTAAACCTTCTAGGAGGTGTGATTTTAAAAAACAGGGGAAGTAAGCTTTTCTTATTTCCGGACGCATGCGCAAACTATAGAAAGTCGTTATGATGTAGAATGTGCATACTTTGTAGATTCCATTTATGAAATAAAACACATTTTCTAAAAACTCGTGTTTTTTACGAAATCATGTAAACCTTCTAGAAGTTGTGATTTTAAAAAACGGCGGAAGTAAGTTTTTCTTATTTCCGGACGCATGCGCAAACTATAGAAAGTCGTTATGACGTAGAATGTGCATACTTTGTAGATTCCATTTATGAAATAAAAAACATTTTCTAAAAACTCGTGTTTTTTACGAAATCATGTAAGCCTTCTAGAAGTTGTGATTTTAAAAAATGGTGGAAGTGAGCTTTTCTTATTTCCGGACGCATGCGCCAACTATAGAAAGTCGTTATGACGTAGAATATGCATACTTTGTTGATTCCAGTTATGAAATAAAAAACATTTTCTAAAAACTCATGTTTTTTACGAAATCATGTAAACCTTCTAGAAGCTATGATTTTAAAAAACGGTGGAAGTAAGCTTTTCTTATTTCCAGACGCATGAGCAAACTATAGAAAGTCGTTATTACATAGAATGTGCATACTTTGTTGATTCCATTTATGAAATCAAACACATTTGCTAAAAACTCGTGTTATTTAAGAAATCATGTAAACCTTTTAGAAGTTGTGATTTTAAAAAATGGGGGAAGTAAGCTTTTCTTATTTCCAAACGCATGCGCAAACTATAGAAAGTCATTATGTCGTAGAATGTGCATACTTTGTTGATTCCATTTATGAAATAAAACACATTTTCTAAAAACTCGTGTTTTTTAACAAATCATGTAAACCTTCTAGAAGCTGTGATTTTAAAAAACGGGGGAAGTAAGCTTTTCTTATTTCCAGACGCATGCGCAAACTATAGAAAGTCGTTATGTCATAGAATGTGCATACTTTGTTGATTCCATTGATGAAATAAAACACATTCTCTAAAAACTCATGTTTTTTAAGAAATCATGTAAACCTTCTAGAAGCTGTGATTTTAAAAAATGGGGGAAGTAAGCTTTTCTTATTTCTGGCCGCATGCGCAAACTATAGAAAGTCGTTATGAGATAGAATGTGCATACTTTGTAGATTCCATTTATGAAATAAAACACATTTTCTAAAAACTCGTGTTTTTTACGAAATCATGTAAACCTTCTAGAAGATGTGATTTTGAAAAACTGGGGAAGTAAGCTTTTCTTATTTCCGGACGTATGCGCAAACTATAGAGAGTCGTTTTGACGTAGAATGTGCATACTTTGTAGATTCCATTTATGAAATAAAACACATTTTCTAAAAACTCGTGTTTTTTAAGAAACCATGTAAACCTTCTAGAAGCTGTGATTTTAAAATACGGGAGAAGTAAGCTTTTCTTATTTCCAAACGCATGCGCAAACTATAGAAAGTCGTTATGACGTAGAATGTGCATACTTTGTAGATTCCATTTATGAAATAAAACACATTTTCTAAAAACTCGTGTTTTTTACGAAATCATGTAAACCTTCTAGAAGCTGTGATTTAAAAAAACAGTGGAAGTAAGCTTTTCTTATTTCCGTACGCATGCGCAAACTGTAGAAAGTCATTATGACGCAGAATGTGCATACTTTGTAGATTCCATTTATGAAATAAAACACATTTTCTAAAAACTCGTGTTTTTTACGAAATCATGTAAACCTTCTGGAAGCTGTGATTTTAAAAAACGGTGGAAGTAATCTTTTCTTCTTTCTGAACGCATGCGCAAACTATAGAAAGTCGTTATGACGTAGAATGTGCATACTTTTTTGATTCCATTTATGAAATAAAACACATTTTCTAAAAACTTGTGTTTTTTAAGAAATCATGTAAACCTTCTAGAAGCTGTGATTTTAAAAAACGGGAGAAGTAACCTTTTCTTATTTCCAAACGCATGCGCAAACTATAGAAAGTCGTTATGACGTAGAATCTACATACTTTGTTGATTCCATTGATGAAATAAAACACATTCTCTAAAAACTCATGTTTTTTAAGAAATCATGTAAACCTTCTAGAAGTTGTGATTTTTAAAAACGGGGGAAGTAAGCTTTTCTTATTTCCGGCCGCATGCGCGAACTATAGAAAGTCGTTATGACGTAGAATGTGCATACTTTATAGATTCCATTTATGAAATAAAACATATTTTCTAAAAACTCGTGTTTTTTACGAAATCATGTGAACCTTCTAGAAGCTGTGATTTTAAAAAATGGTGGAAGTAAGCTTTTCTTATTTCCGGACGCATGCGCAAACTATAGAAATTCGTTATGACGTAGAATGTGCATACTTTGTAGATTCCATTTATGAAATAAAACACATTTTCTAAAATCTCGTGTTTTTTATGAAATCATGTAAACCTTCTAGAAGCTGTGAATTTAAAAAACGGGGGAACTAAGCTTTTCTTATTTTTGGACGGATGTGCAAACTATAGAAATTCGTTATGACGTAGAATGTGCATACTTTGTAGATTCCATTTATGAAATAAAACACATTTTCTAAAAACTCGTGTTTTATACGAACTCATGTAAACCTTCTAGAAGCTGTGATTTTAAAAAACGGTGGAAGTAAGCTTTTCTTATTTCGGGACGAATGCGCAAACTATAGAAAGTTGTTATGACGTAGAATGTGCATACTTTGTTGATTCCATTTATGAAATAAAACACATTTTCTAAAAACTCGTGTTTTTTAAGAAACCATGTAAACCTTCTAGAAGCTGTGATTTTAAAAAACGGGGGAAGTAAGCTTTTCTTATTTCCGGACGAATGCGCAAACTATAGAAAGTTGTTATGACATAGAATGTGCATACTTTGTAGATTCCATTTATGAAATAAAACACATTTTCTAAAAACTCGTGTTTTTTATGAAATCATGTAAACCTTCTGGAAGCTGTGATTTAAAAAAATGGGGGAAGTAAGCTTTTCTTATTTCCGGACGCATGCGCAAACTATAGAAAGTCATTATGACGTAGAATGTGCATACTTTGTAGATTCCATTTATGAAATAAAACACATTTTCTAAAATGTCGTGTTTTTTACGAAATCATGTAAAACTTCTAGAAGCTGTGATTTAAAAAAACAGTGGAACTAAGCTTTTCTTATTTCCGGACGGATGTGCAAACTATAGAAATTCGTTATGACGTAGAATGTGCATACTTTGTAGATTCCATTTATGAAATAAAACACATTTTCTAAAAACTCGTGTTTTATACGAACTCATGTAAACCTTCTAGAAGCTGTGATTTTAAAAAACGGTGGAAGTAAGCTTTTCTTATTTCGGGACGAATGCGCAAACTATAGAAAGTTGTTATGACATAGAATGTGCATACTTCGTTGATTCCATTTATGAAATAAAGCACATTTTCTAAAAACTGGTGTTTTTTAAGAAATCATGTAAACCTTCTAGAAGCTATGATTTTAAAAAACGGGGGTAGTAAGCTTTTCTTATTTCCGGACGCATATGCAAACTATAGAAAGTCGTTATGACGTAGAATGTGCATACTTTGTTGATTCCATTTATGAAATAAAACACATTTTCTAAAAACTTGTGTTTTTTAAGAAATCATGTAAACCTTCTAGAAGCTATGTTTTCAAAAAATGGTGGAAGTAAGCTTTTCTTATTTCCGGACGCATGCGCAAACTATAGAAAGTCATTATGACGTAGAATGTGCATACTTTGTTGATTCCATTTATGAAATAAAACACATTTTCTAAATACTCGTGTTTTTTAACAAATCATGTAAACCTTCTAGAAGCTGTGATTTAAAAAAATGGGGGAAGTAAGCTTTTCTTATTTCCAAACGCATGCGCAAACTATAGAAAGTCGTTATGACGTAGAATGTGCATACTTTGTAGATTCCATTTATGAAATAAAACACATTTTCTAAAAACTCGTGTTTTTTATGAAATCATGTAAACCTTCTAGAAGCTGTGATTTTAAAAAACGGTGGAAGTAAGCTGTTATTATTTCCGGACGCATGCGCAAACTATAGAAAGTCGTTATGACGTAGAATGTGCATACTTTGTTGATTCCATTTATGAAATAAAGCACATTTTCTAAAAACTCGTGTTTTTTAAGAAATCATGTAAACCTTCTAGACTCTATGATTTTAAAAAAGGGGGGAAGTAAGCTTTTCTTATTTCCGGAGGCATGCGCAAACTATAGAAAGTCGTTATGACGTAGAATGTGCATACTTTGTAGATTCCATTTACGAAATAAAACACATTTTCTAAAAACTCGTGTTTTTTACGAAATCATGTAAACCTTCTAGAAGTTGTGATTTTAAAACATGGTGGAAGTAAGCTTTTCTTATTTCCGGACGCATGCGCAAACTATAGAAAGTCGTTACGACATAGAATGTGCATACTTTGTTGATTCCATTTATGAAATAAAACACATTTTCTAAAAACTGGTGTTTTTTAAGAAATCATGTAAACCTTCTAGAAGCTATGATTTTAAAAAACGGGGGAAGTAAGGTTTTCTTATTTCCAGACACATGTGCAAACTATAGAAAGTCGTTATGATGTAGAATGTGCATACTTTGTTGATTCCATTTATGAAATAAAACACATTTTCTAATAAGTCGTGTTTTTTACAAAATCATGTAAACTTCTAGAAGCTGTGATTATAAAAAACGGTGGAAGTAAGCTTTTCTTATTTCCGGACGCATGCGCAAACTATAGAAAGTCGTTATGACGTAGAATGTGCATACTTTGTTGATTCCATTTATGAAATAAAACACATTTTCTAAAAACTCGAGTTTTTTAACAAATCATGCAAACCTTCTAGACGCTGTGATTTTAAAAAACGGGGGAAGTAAGCTTTTCTTATTTCCAAATGCATGCGCAAACTATAGAAAGTCGTTATGACATAGAATGTGCATACTTTGTTGATTCCATTTATGAAATAAAACACATTTTCTAAAAACTGGTGTTTTTTAAGAAATCATGTAAACCTTCTAGAAGCTATGATTTTAAAAAACGGGGGAAGTAAGCTTTTCTTATTTCCGGACACATGTGAAAACTATAGAAAGTCGTTATGACGTAGAATGTGCATACTTTATTGATTCCATTTATGAAATAAAACACATTCTAAAAACTCATGTTTTTTAAGAAATCATGTAAACCTTCTAGAAGCTGTGATTTTGAAAAACGTTGGAAGTAAGCTTTTCTTATTTCCGGACGCATGCGCAAACTATAGAAAGTCATTATGACGTAAAATGTGCATACTTTGTTGATTCCATTTATGAAATAAAACACAATTTCTACAAACTCGTGTTTTTTACGAAATCATTTAAACCTTCTAGAAGCTGTGATTTCAAAAAACGGTGGAAGTAAGCTTTTCTTACTTCCGGACGCATGCGCAAACTATAGAAAGTCGTTATGACGTAGAATGTTCATACTTTGTTGATTCCATTTATGAAATAAAACACATTTTCTAAATACTCGTGTTTTTTAACAAATCATGTAAACCTTCTAGAAGCTATAATTTTAAAAAACGTGGGAAGTAAGCTTTTGTTATTACCAAACGCATGCGCAAACTATAGAAAGTCGTTATGCGTAGAATGTGCATACTTTGTTGTTTCCATTTATGAAATAAAACACATTTTCTAAAAACTTGTGTTTTTTAAGAAATCATGTAAACCTTCTAGAAGCTGTGATTTTAAAAAACGGTGGAAGTAAGCTTTTCTTATTTCCGGACGAATGCGCAAACTATAGAAAGTCGTTATGACGTACAATGTGCATACTTTGTTGATTCCATTAATGAAATAAAACACGTTTTGTAAAAACTCGTGTTTTTTAAGAAATCATGTAAACCTTCTAGAAGCTGTGATTTTAAAAAACGGGGGAAGTAAGCTTTTCTTATTTCCAAACGCATGCGCAAACTATAGAAAGTCGTTATGACGTAGAATGTGCATACTTTGTAGATTCCATATATGAAATAAAACACATTTTCTAAAAACTCGTGTTTTTTATGAAATCATGTAAACCTTCTAGAAGCCGTGATTTTAAGAAACGGTGGAAGTAAGCTTTTCTTATTTCCGGATGCATGCGCAAACTATAGAAAGTCGTTATGACGTAGAATGTGCATACTTTGTTGATTCCATTTATGAAATAAAACACATTTTCTAAAAACTCGTGTTTTTTAAGAAATCATGTAAACCTTCTACAAGCTGTGATTTTAAAAAACGGGCGAAGTAAGCTTTTCTTATTTCCAAATGCATGCGCAAACTATAGAAAGTCGTTACGACATAGAATGTGCATACTTTGTTGATTCCATTTTTGAAATAAAACACATTTTCTAAAAAGTCATGTTTTTTAAGAAATCGTGTAAACCTTCTAAAAGCTGTGATTTTAAAAAACGGGGGAAGTAAGGTTTTCTTATTTCTGGACGCATGCGCAAACTATAGAAAATCTTCATGACGAACAATGTACATACTTTGTAGATTCCATTTTTGAAATAAAACACATTTTCTAAAAACTCGTGTTTTTTAAGAAATCATGTAAACCTTCTAGAAGCCGTGATTTTAAAAAACGGGGGAAGTAAGCTTTTCTTATTTCCGGACGCATGCGCAAACTATAGAAAGTCGTTATGACGTAGAATGTGCATACTTTGTAGATTCCATTTATGAAATAAAACACATTTTCTAAAAACTCGTGTTTTTTACGAAATCATGTAAACCTTCTAGAAGCTGTGACATTAAAAAACGGTGGAAGTATGCTTTCCCTATTTTCGGACGCATGCGCAAACTATAGAAAGTCATTATGACGTAGAATGTGCATACTTTGTAGATTCCATTTATGAAATAAAACACATTTTCTGAAAATTCGTGTTTTTTACGAAATCATGTAAACCTTCTAAAAGCTGTGATTTTAAAAAACGGTGGAAGTAAGCTTTTCTAATTTCCGGACGCATGCGCAAACTATAGAAAGTCGTTATGACGTAGAATGTGCATACTTTGTTGATTCCATTTATGAAATAAAACACATTTTCGAAAAACTCGTGTTTTTTAAGAAATCATGTAAACCTTCTAGAAGCTGTGATTTTAAAAAACGGTGGAAGTAAGCTTTTCTTATTTCCGGACGAATGCGCAAACTATAGAAAGTCGTTATGACGTAGAATGTGCATACTTTGTTGATTCCATTTATGAAATAAAACACATTTTCTAATAAATCGTGTTTTTTACGAAATCATGTAAACTTCTAGAAGCTGTGATTTTAAAAAACGGTGGAAGTAAGCTTTTCTTATTTCCGGACGCATGCGCAAACTATAGAAAGTCGTTATGACGTAGAATGTGCATACTTTGTTGATTCCATTTATGAAATAAAACACATTTTCTAAAAACTCGTGTTTTTTAACAAATCATGTAAACCTTCTAGAAGCTGTGATTTTAAAAAACGTGGGAAGTAAGCTTTTCTTATTTCCAAATGCATGCACAAACTATAGAAATTCATTATGACATAGAATGTGCATACTTCGTTGATTCCATTTATGAAATAAAACACATTTTCTAAAAACTGGTGTTTTTTAAGAAATCATGTAAACCTTCTAGAAGCTATGATTTTAAAAAACGGGGGTAGTAAGCTTTTCTTATTTCCGGACGCATGTGCAGACTATAGAAAGTCGTTATGACGTAGAATGTGCATACTTTGTTGATTCCATTTATGAAATAAAACACATTTTCTAAAAACTTGTGTTTTTTAAGAAATCATGTAAACCTTCTAGAAGCTGTGTTTTCAAAAAACGGTGGAAGTAAGCTTTTCTTATTTCCGGATGCATGCGCAAACTATAAAAAGTCGTTGTGACGTAGAATGTGCATACTTTGTTGATTCCATTTATGAAATAAAACACATTTTCTAAATAGTCGTGTTTTTTAACAAATCATGTAAACCTTCTAGAACCTGTAATTTTAAAAAACGGGGGAAGTAAGCTTTTCTTATTTCCAAACGCATGCGCAAAGTATAGAAAGTCGTTATGACGTAGAATGTGCATACTTTGTTGATTCCATTTATGAAATAAAACACATTTTCTAAAAACTCGTGTTTTTTAAGAAATCATGTAAACCTTCTTGAAGCTGTGATTTTAAAAAACGGTGGAAGTAAGCTTTTCTTATTTCCGGACAAATGCGCAAACTATAGAAAGTCGTTATGACGTAGAATGTGCATACTTTGTAGATTCCATTTATGAAATAAAACACATTTTCTAAAAACTCGTGTTTTTTACGAAATCATGTAAACCTTCTAGAAGCTGTGATTTATAAAAACGGTGGAAGTAAGCTTTTCTTATTTCCAGACAGATGCGCAAACTATAGAAAGTCATTATGACGTAGAATGTGCATACTTTGTAGATTCCATTTATGAAATAAAACACATTTTCTAAAAACTCGTGTTTTTTACGAAATCATGTAAACCTTCTAGAAGCTGTGATTTTAAAAAACGGTGGAAGTAAGCTTTTCTTATTTCCGGATGAATGCGCAAACTATAGAAAGTCGTTATGACGTAGAATGTGCATACTTTGTTGATTCCTTTTATGAAATGAAACACATTTTCTAAAAACTCGTGTTTTCTAAGAAATCATGTAAACCTTCTAGAAGCTGTAATTTTAAAAAACTGTGGAAGTAAGCTTTTCTTATTTCCGGACGAATGCGCAAACTATAGAAAGTCGTTATGACGTAGAATGTGCATACTTTGCTGATTTCATTTATGAAATAAAACTCATTTTCTAAAAACTCGTGTTTTTTAAGAAATCATGTAAACCTTCTAGAAGCTGTGATTTTGAAAAACGTTGGAAGTAAGCTTTTCTTATTTACGGACGCATGCGCAAACTATAGAAAGTCATTATGACGTAGAATGTGCATACTTTGTTGATTCCATTTATGAAATAAAACACATTTTCTACAAACTCGTGTTTTTTAAGAAATCATGTAACCCTTCTAGAAGCTGTGATTTTAAAATATGGTGGAAGTAAGCTTTTCTTATTTCCGGACGCATGCGCAAACTATAGAAAGTCGTTATGACGTAGAATGTGCATACTTTGTTGATTCCATTTATGAAATAAAACACATTTTCTAAAAACTCGTGTTTTTTAAGAAACCATGTAAACCTTCTAGAAGCTGTGATTTTAAAAAACAGGGGAAGTAAGCTTTTCTTATTTCCAAACGCATGCGCAAACTATAGAAAGTCGTTATGACGTAGAATGTGCATACTTTGTAGATTCCATTTATGAAATAAAACACATTTTCTAAAAACTCGTTTTTTTTACGAAATCATGTAAACGTTATAGAAGCTGTGATTTTAAAAAACGGGGGAAGTAAGCTTTTCTTATTTCCGGACGCATGCCAAAACTATAGAAAGTCGTTATGACATAGAATGTGCATACTTTGTTGATTTCATTTATGAAATAAAACACATTTTCTAAATACTCGTGTTTTTTAACAAATCATGTAAACCTTCTAGAAGCTGTGATTTTAAAAAACGGGGGAAGTAAGCTTTTCTTATTTCCAGACACATGCGCAAACTATAGAAAGTCGTTATGACGTAGAATGTGCATACTTTGTAGATTCCATCTATGAAATAAAACACATTTTCTAAAAACTCGTGTTTTTTACGAAATCATGTAAACCTTCTAGAAGCTGTGATTTTAAAAAACGGTGGAAGTAAGCTTTTCTTATTTCCGGACGCATGCGCAAACTATAGAAAGTCGATATGACGTAGAATGTGCATACTTTGTTGATTCCAATTATGAAATAAAACACATTTTCTAAAAACTCGTGTTTTTTAAGAAATCATGTAAACCTTCTAGAAGCTGTGATTTTAAAAAACGGGCGAAGTAAGCTTTTCTTATTTCCAAATGCATGCGCAAACTATAGAAAGTCGTTATGACATAGAATGTGCATACTTTGTTGATTCCATTTATGAAATAAAACACATTTTCTAAAAAGTCATATTTTTTAAGAAATCGTGTAAACCTTCTAGAAGCTGTGATTTTAAAAAACGGGGGAAGTAAGCTTTTCTTATTTCTGGACGCATGCGCAAACTATAGAAAGTCTTCATGACGTAGAATGTGCATACTTTGTAGATTCCATTTTCAAATAAAACACATTTTCTAAAAACTCGTGTTTTTTACGAAATCATGTAAATATTCTAGAAGCAGTGATTTTAAAAAACGGTGGAAGTAAGCTTTTCTTATTTCCGGACGCATGCGCAAACTATAGAAAGTCCTTATGACGTAGAATGTCCATACTTTGTAGGTTCCATTTATGAAATAAAACACATTTTCTAAAAACTCGTGTTTTTTACGAAATCATGTAAACCTTCTAGAAGCTGTTATTTTAAAAAACGGGGGAAGTAAGATTTTCTTATTTCCAAATGCATGCGCAAACTATAGAAAGTCGTTATGACATAGAATGTGCATACTTTGTTGATTCCATTTATGAAATAAAACACATTTTCTAAAAACTGGTGCTTTTTAAGAAATCATGTAAACCTTCTAGAAGCTATGATTTTAAAAAACGGGGGAATTAAGCTTTTCTTATTTCCGGACGCATGCGCAAACTATAGAAAGTCGTTATGACGTAGAATGTGCATACTTTGTAGATTCCATTTATGAAATAAAACACATTTTCTAAAAACTCGTGTTTTGTAAGAAATCATGTAAACCTTCTAGAAGCCGTGATTTTAAAAAACGGGGCAAGTAAGCTTTTCTTATTTCCAAACGCATGCGCAAACTATAGAAAGTCGTTATGACGTAGAATGTGCATACTTTGTTGATTCCATTTATGAAATAAAACACATTTTCTAAAAAATCGTGTTTTTTAGGACATTATGTAAACCTTCTAGAAGCTGTGATTTTAAAAAATGGTGGAAGTAAGCTTTTCTTATTTCCGGACGCATGCGCAAACTATAAAAATTCGTTATGACGTAGAATGTGCATACTTTGTAGATTCCATTTATGAAATAAAACACATTTTCTAAAAACTCGTGTTTTTTACGAAATCATGTAAACCTTCTAGAAGCTGTGATTTTAAAAAATGGTGGAAGTAAGCTTTTCTTATTTCCGGATGCATGCGCAAACTATAGAAAGTCGTTATGACGTAGAATGTGCATACTTTGTAGATTCCATTTAGGAAATAAAACACATTTTCTAAAAACTCGTGTTTTTTACGAAATCATGTAAACCTTCGAGAAGCTGTGGTTTTAAAAAACGGTGGAAGTAAGCTTTTCTTATTTCCGGACGAATGCGTAAACTATAGAAAGTCGTTATGACGTAGAATGTGCATACTTTGTTGATTCCATTTATGAAATAAAACACATTTTCTAAAAACTCATGTTTTTTAAGAAATCACGTAAACCTTCTAGAAGCTGTGATTTTAAAAAATGGTGGAAGTAAGCTTTTCTTATTTCCGGATGAATGCGCAAACTATAGAAAGTTGTTATGACGTAGAATGTGCATACTTTGTTGATTCCATTTATGAAATAAAACACATTTTCTGAAAACTCATGTTTTATAAGAAATCATGTAAACCTTCTAGAATCCGTGATTTTAAAAAACAGGGGATGTAAGCTTTTCTTATTTCCGGACGAATGCACAAACTATAGAAAGTTGTTATGATGTAGAATGTGCATACTTTGTTGATTCCATTTATGAAATAAAACACATTTTCTAAAAACTCGTGTTTTTTAAGAAATCATGTAAACCTTCTAGAAGCTGTGATTTCAAAAAACGGTGGGAGTAAGCTTTTCTTATTTCCGGACGCATGCGCAAACTATAGAAAGTCGTTATGACGTAGAATGTGCATACTTTGTTGATTCCATTTATGGAATAAAACACATTTTCTAAAAACTTGTGCTTTTTAACAAATCATGTAAACCTTCTAGAAGCTGTGATTTTAAAAAACGGGGGAAGTAAGCATTTCTTATTGCCAAACGCATGCACAAACTATAGAAAGTCGTTATGACGTAGAATGTGCATACTTTGTTGATTCCATTTATGAAATAAAACACATTTTCTAGAAACTCGTGTTTTTTAAGAAATCATGTAAACCTTCTAGAAGCTGTGATTTTAAAAAACGGGGGAAGTAAGCTTTTCTTATTTCCGGACACATGCGCAAACTCTAGAAAGTCGTTATGACGTTGAATGTGCATACTTTGTTGATTCCATTTATGAAATAAAACACATTTTCTAAAAACTCGTGTTTTTTAAGAAATCATGTAAACCTTCTAGAAGCTGTGATTTTAAAAAACGGGGGAAGTAAGCTTTTCTTATTTCCAAACGCATGCGCAAACTATAGAAAGTCGTTATGACGTAGAATGTGCATACTTTGTTGATTCCATTTATGAAATAATTTTTTTTCTTCTAAAAACTCATGTTTTATAAGAAATCATGTAAACCTTCTAGAATCCGTGATTTTAAAAAACAGGGTATGTAAGCTTTTCTTATTTCCGGACGAATGCACAAATTATAGAAAGTTGTTATGACGTAGAATGTGCATACTTTGTTGATTCCATTTATGAAATAAAACACATTTTCTAAAAACTCGTGTTTTTTAAGAAATCATGTAAACCTTCTAGAAGCTGTGATTTAAAAAAACGGTGGAAGTAAGCTTTTCTTATTTCCGGACGCATGCGCAAACTATAGGAAGTCGTTATGACGTAGAATGTGCATACTTTGTTGATTCCATTTATGGAATAAAACACATTTTCTAAAAACTTGTGTTTTTTAACAAATCATGTAAACCTTCTAGAAGCTGTGATTTTAAAAAACGGGTGAAGTAAGCATTTCTTATTGCCAAACGCATGCGCAAACTATAGAAAGTCGTTATGACATAGAATGTGCATACTTTGTTGATTCCATTTATGAAATAAAACACATTTTCTAAAAACTCATGTTTTTTAAGAAATCATGTAAACCTTCTAGAAGCTGTGATTTTAAAAAATGGGGGAAGTAAGCTTTTGTTATTTCCGGACGCATGCGTAAACTATAGAAAGTCGTTATGACGTAGAATGTGCATACTTTGTAGATTCCATTTATGAAATAATGCACATTTTCTAAAAACTCATGTTTTTTACGAAATAATGTAAACCTTCTAGAAGCTGTGATTTTAAAAAACAGTGGAAGTAAGCTTTTCTTATTTCCGGATGAATGCACAAACTATAGAAAGTCGTTATGACGTAGAATGTGCATACTTTGTTGATTCCATTTATGAAATACAACACATTTTCTAAAAAGTCGTGTTTTTTAAGAAATCATGTAAACCTTCTAGAAGCTGTGATTTTAAAACACGAGGGAAGTAAGCTTTTCTCATTTCCAAACGCATGCACAAACTATAGAAAGTCGTTATGACGTAGAATGTGCATACTTTGTTGATTCCATTTATGAAATAAAACAAATTTTCTAAAAACTCATGTTTTTTTCGAAATCATGTAAACCTTCTAGAAGCTGTGATTTTAAAAGAGGGTGGAAAAAAGCTTTTCTTATTTCCGGACGCATGCGCAAACTATAGAAAGTCGTTATGATGTAGAATGTGCATACTTTGTAGATTCCATTTATGAAATAAAACACATTTTCTAAAAACTCGTGTTTTTTACGAAATCATGTAAACCTTCTAGAAGCTGTGATTTTAAAAAAAGGTGGAAGTAAGCTTTTCTTATTTCCGGATGGATGCGCAAACTATAGAAAGTCGTTATGATGTAGAATGTGCATACTTTGTAGATTCCATTGATGAAATAAAAGACATTTTCTAAAAACTCATGTTTTTTACGAAATCATGTAAACCTTTTAGAAGTTGTGATTTTAAAAAACGGTGGAAGTAAGCTTTTCTTTTTTCCAGATGAATGCGCAAACTATAGAAAGTCGTTATGACGTAGAATGTGCATACTTTGTTGATTCCATTTATGAAATAAAACACATTTTCTAAAAACTCGTGTTTTATAAGAAATCATGTAAACCTTCTAGAAGCTGTGATTTTAAAAAACGGTGGAAGTAAGCTTTTCTTATTTCCGGACAAATGCGCAAACTATAGAATGTCGTTATGACGTAGAATGTGCATACTTTGTTGATTCCATTTATGAAATAAAACACATTTTCTAAAAACTCGTGTTTTTTACGAAATCATGTAAACCTTCTGGAAGCTGTGATTTTAAAAAACGGTGGAAGTAAGCTTTTCTTATTTCCGGACGCATGCGCAAACTATAGAAATTCGTTATGACGTAGAATGTGCATACTTTGTAGATTTCATTGATGAAATAAAACACATTTTAAAAAAACTCCTGTCTTTTATGAAATCATGTAAACCTTCTAGAAGCTGTGATTTCAAAACACGGTGGAAGTAAGCTTTTCTTATTTACGGACGCATGCACAAACTATAGAAAGTCGTTATGACGCAGAATGTGCATACTTTGTAGATTTCATTGATGAAATAAAACACATTTTCTAAAAACTCGTGTTTTTTAAGAAATCATGTAAATCTTCTAGAAGCTGTGATTTTAAAAAACGGGGGAAGTAAGCTTTTCTTATTTCCGGACACATGCGCAAACTATAGAAAGTCGTTATGACGTAGAATGTGCATACTTTGTAGATTCCATTTATGAAATGAAACACATTTTCTAAAAACTCGTATTTTTTACGATATCATGTAAACCTTCTAGAAGCTGTGATTTTAAAAAATGGTGGAAGTAAGCTTTTCTTATTTCCGTACGCATGCGCAAACTATAGAAAGTCGTTATGACGTAGAATGTGCATACTTTGTAGATTCCATTTATGAAATAAAACACATTTTCTAAAAACTCGTGTTTTTTAAGAAATCATGTAAACTTTCTAGAAGCTGTGATTTTAAAAAACGGGGGAAGTACGCTTTTCTTATTTCCGGACGCATGCACAAATTATAGAAAGTTGTTATGGCGTAGAATGTGCATACTTTGTAGATTCCATTTATGAAATAAAACACATTTTCTAAAAACTCGTGTTTTTTACGAAATCATGTAAACCTTCTAGAAGCTGTGATTTTAAAAAACGGTGGAAGTAAGCTTTTCTTATTTCCGGACTCATGCGCAAACTATAGAAATTCGTTATGACGTAGAATGTGCATACTTTGTAGATTCCATTTATGAAATAAAACACATTTTCCAAAAACCTCGTGTTTTTTACGAAATCATGTAAACCTTCTAGAAGCTGTGATTTCAAAAAACGGTGGAAGTAAGCTTTTCTTATTTCAAGACGCATGCGCAAACTATAGAAAGTCGTTATGCCGTAGAATGTGCATACTTTGTAGATTTCATTCATGAAATAAAACTCATTTTCTAAAAACTCATGTTTTTTATGAAATCATGTAAACCTTCTAGAAGCTGTGATTTTAAAAAACGGTGGAAGTTAGCTTTTCTTATTTCCGGATGCATGCGCAAACTATAGAAAGTCGTTATGACATAGAATGTGAATACTTTGTTGATTCCATTTATGAAATAAGACACATTTCCTAAAAAGTCGTGTTTTTTAAGAAATCATGTAAACCTTCTAGAGGCTGTGATTTTAAAAAACGGGGGAAGTAAGCTTTTATTATTTTCGGACGCATGCGGAAACTATAGAAAGTCGTTATGACGTAGAATGTGCATACTTTGTTGATTCCATTTATGAAATACAACACTTTTTCTAAAAACTCGTGTGTTTTAAGAAATCATGTAAACCTTCTAGAAGCTGTGATTTTAAAAAACGGGGGAAGTAAGCTTTTCTTATTTCTGGACGCATGCGCAAACTATAGAAAGTCCTTATGATGTAGAATGTGCATACTTTGTTGATTCCATTTATGAAATAAAACACATTTTCTAAAAACTCGTGTTTTTTAACAAATCATGTAAACCTTCTGGAAGCTGTGATTTTAAAAAACAGGGGAAGTAAGCATTTCTTATTTCAAAATGCATGCGCAAACTATAGAAAGTCGTTATGACGTAGAATGTGCATACTTTGTTGATTCCATTTATGAAATAAAACACATTTTTCTAAAAACTCGTCTTTTTTAAGAAATCATGTAAACCTTCTGGAAGCTGTGATTTTAAAAAACGGGGGAAGTAAGCTTTTGTTATTTCCGGACGCATGCGCAAACTATAGAAAGTCGTTATGACGTAGAATGTGCTTTGTAGATTCCATTTATGAAATAATGCACATTTTCTAAAAACTCGTGTTTTTTACTAAATAATGTAAACCTTCTAGAAGCTGTGATTTTAAAAAACGGTGGAAGTAAGCTTTTCTTATTTCCGGACGAATGCACAAACTATAGAAAGTCATTATGACGTAGAATGTGCATACTTTGTTGCTTCCATTTATGAAATAAAACACATTTTCTAAAAACTCGTGTTTTTAAAAAATCATGTAAACCTTCTAGAAGCTGTGATTTTAAAAAATGGTGGAAGTAAGCTTTTCTTATTTCCGGACGCATGCGCAAACTATAGAAAGTTGTTATGACGTAGAATGTGCATACTTTGTTGATTCCATTTATGAAATAAAACACATTTTCTAAAAACTCATGTTTTTTAAGAAATCATGTAAACCTTCTAGATGCTGTGATCTTAAAAAACGGGGGAAGTAAGCTTTTCTTATTTCCGGACGAATGCGCAAACTATAGAAAGTCGTTATCACGTTTAATGTGCATACTTTGTTGATTCCATTTATGAAATAAAACACATTTTCTAAAAACTCGTGTTTTTTAAGAAATCATGTAAACCTTCTAGAAGTTGTGATTTTAAAAAACGGTGGAAGTAAGCTTTTCTTATTTCCGGACGCATGCACAAACTATAGAAAGTCGTTATGACGTAGAATGTGCATACTTTGTAGATTCCATTTATGAAATAAAACACATTTTCTAAAAACTCATGTTTTTTACGAATTCATGTAAACCTTCTAGAAGCTGTGATTTTAAAAAACGGTGGAAGTAAGCTTTTCTTATTTCCGGACGCATGCACAAACTATAGAAAGTCGTTATGACGTAGAATGTGCATACTTTGGTGATTCCATTTATGAAATAAAACACATTTTCTAAAAACTCGTGTTTTTTACGAAATCATGTAAACCTTCTAAAAGCTGTGATTTCAAAAAACGGTGGAAGTAAGCTTTTATTATTTCTGAATGCATGCCCAACTATACAAAGTCATTATGACGTAGAATGTGCATAATTTGTAGATTCCATTTATGAAATAAAACACATTTACTAAAAACTCATATTTTTTACGAAACCATGTAAACCTTCTAGATGCTGTGATTTTAAAAAACGGTGGAAGTAAGCTTTTCTTATTTCCGGACGAATGCGCAAACTATAGGAAGTCATTAGGACGTAGAATGTGCATACTTTGTTGATTTCATTTATGAAATAGAACACATTTTCTAAAAACTCGTGTTTTTAACAAATCATGTAAACCTTCTAGAAGCTGTGATTTTACAAATGGTGGAAGTAAGCTTTTCTTGTTTCTGGACGCATGCGCAAACTATAGAAAGTCGTTATGATGTAGAATGTGCATACTTTGTTGATTCTATTTATGAAATAAAACACATTTTCTAAAAACTCGTGTTTTCTAAGAAATCATGTAAACCTTCTAGAAGCTGTGATTTTCAAAAACGGAGGAAGTAAGCTTTTCTTTTTTCCGGATGAATGCGCAAACTATAGAAAGTCGTTATGACGTAGAATGTGCATACTTTGTTGATTCCATTTATGAAATAAAACACATTTTCTAAAAACTCGTGTTTTTTAAGAAATCATGTAAACCTTCTAGAAGTTGTGATTTTAAAAAACGGGGGAAGTAAGCTTTTCTTATTTCCGGACAAATGCGCAAACAATAGAAAGTCGTTATGACATAGAATGTTCATACTTTGTTGATTCCATTTATCAAATAAAACACATTTTCTAAAAACTCGTGTTTTTTAAGAAATCATGTAAACCTTCTAGAAGCTGTGATTTTAAAAAACGGGGGAAGTAAGCTTTTCTTATTTCCAAACGCATGCGCAAACTATAGAAAGTCGTTATGACGTAGAATGTGCATAGTTTGTTGATTCCATTTATAAAATAAAACAAATTTTCTAAAAACTCGTGTTTTTTAAGAAATCATGTAAACCTTCTAGAAGCTATGATTTTAAAAAACGTGGGAAGTAAGCTTTTCTTATTTCCATACGCATGCTCAAACTATTGAAAGTCGTTATGATGTAGAATGTGCATACTTTGTAGATTCCATTTATGAAACAAAACACATTTTCTAAAAACTCATGTTTTTTACGAAATCATGTAAACCTTCTAGAAGCTATGATTTTAAAAAAGGGTGGAAGTAAGCTTTTCTTATTTCCGGCCGAATGCGCAAACTATAGAAAGTCGTTATGACGTAGAATGTGTATACTTTGTTGATTCCATCTATGAAATAAAACACGTTTTCTAAAAACTCGTGTTATTTACGAAATCATGTAAACCTTCTAGAAGCTGTGATTTTAAAAAACGGTGGAAGTAAGATTTTCTTATTTCCGGACGCATGCGCAAACTATAGAAATTCGTTATGACGTAGAATGTACATACTTTTTAGATTCCATTTATTTAATAAAACACATTTTCTAAAAACTCGTGTTTTTTACGAAATCATGTAAACCTTCTAGAAGCTGTGATTTTAAAAAACAGGGAAAGTAAGCTTTTCTTATTTTCGGACGAATGCACAAACTATAGAAAGTTGTTATGATGTAGAATGTGCATACTTTGTTGATTCCATTTATGAAATAAAACACATTTTCTAAAAACTCGTGTTTTTTAAGAAATCATGTAAACCTTCTAGAAGCTGTGATTTTATAAAATGGGGGAAGTAAGCTTTTCTTATTTCCAAACGCATGCGCAAACTATAGAAAGTCGTTATGACGTAGAATGTGCATACTTTGTTGATTCCATTTATGAAATAAAACACATTTTCTAAAAACTCGTGTTTTTTACGAAATCATGTTAACCTTCTAGAAGCTGTTATTTTAAAAAAAGGGGGAAGTAAGCTTTTCTTATTTTCAAACGCATGCGCAAACTATAGAAAGTCGTTATGACAAAGAATGTGCGTACTTTGTTTATTCCATTTATGAAATAAAACACATTTTCTAAAAACTCGTGTTTTTTACGAAATCATGTAAACCTTCTAGAAGCTGTGATTTTAAAAAATGGTGGAAGTAAGCTTTTCTTATTTCCGGACGCATGCGCAAATTGTAGAAAGTCGTTATGACATAGAATGTGCATACTTTGTAGATTCTATTTATGAAATAAAACACATTTTCTAAAAACTAGTGTTTTTTATGAAATCATGTAAACTTTCGAAAATCCGTGATTTTAAAAAACGGGGGAGGTAAGATTTTCTTATTTCTGGAAAAATGCGCAAACTATAGAAATTCGTTATGACGTAGAATCTGTATACTTTGTTGATTCCATTTATGAAATAAAACACATTTTCTAAAAACTCGTGTTTTTTAAAAAATCATGTAAACCTTCTAGAAGCTGTGATTTTAAAAAATGGTGAAGTAAGCTTTTCTTATTTCCGGATGAATGCGCAAACTATAGAAATTCGTTATGACGTAGAATGTGCATACTTTGTTCATTCCATTTATGAAATATAACACATTTTCTAGAAACTCGTGTTTTTTACGAAATCATGTAAACCTTCTAGAAGCTGTGATTTTAAAAAACGGGGGAAGTAAGCTTTTCTTATTTCCGGACGCATGCGCAAACTATAGAAAGTCGTTATGACGTAGAATGTGCATACTTTGTTGATTCCATTTATGAAATAAAACACATTTTCTTAAAACTCGTGTTTTTTAAGAAATCATGTAAACCTTCTAGAATCTGTGATTTTAAAAAACGTGGGAAGTAAGCTTTTCTTAATTCCAAACGCATGCGCAATCTATAGAAAGTCGTTATGACATAGAATGTGCATACTTTGTAGATTCCATTTATGAAATAAAACACATTTTCTAAAAAGTCATGTTTTTTACGAAATCATGTAAACCTTCTAGAAGCTGTGATTTTAAAAAACGGTGGAAGTAAGCTTTTCTTTTTTCCAAACGAATACGCAAACTATAGAAATTCGTTATGACGTAGAATGTGTATACTTTGTTGATTCCATTTATGAAATAAAACACGTTTTCTAAAAACTCATGTTTTTTACAAAATCATGTAAACCTTCTAGAATCTGTGATTTTAAAAAACGGGGGAAGTAAGCTTTTCTTATTTCCAAACGCATGCGCAAACTATAGAAAGTCGTTATGACGTAGAATGTGCATACTTTGTAGATTCCATTTATGAAATAAAACACATTTTCTAAAAACTCGTGTTTTTTAAGAAATCGTGTAAACCTTCTAGAAGCTGTGATTTTAAAAAACGGTGGAAGTAAGCTTTTCTTATTTCCGGACGAATGCGCAAACTATAGAAAGTCGTTATGACATAGAATGTGCATACTTTATTGATTCCATTTATGAAATAAAACACATTTTGTAAAAACTCGTGTTTTTTAAGAAATCATGTAAACCTTCTAGAAGCTGTGATTTTAAAAAATGGGGGAAGTAAGCTTTTGTTATTTCCAAATACATGCGCAAACTATAAAAAGTCGTTATAAAGTAGAATGTGCATACTTTGTTGATTCCATTTATGAAATAAAACACATTTTCTAAAAACTCATGTTTTTTAAGAAATCATGTAAACCTTCTAGAAGCTGTGATTTTAAAAAACGGTGGAAGTAAGCTTTTCTTATTTCCGGACGCATGCGCAAACTATAGAAATTAGTTATGACGTAGAATGTGCATACTTTGTTGATTCCATTTATGAAATAAAACACATTTTCTAAAATCTCGTGTTTTTTAAGAAATCATGTAAACCTTCTAGAAGCTGTGATTGTAAAAAACGGGGAAGTAAGCTTTTCTTATTTCCAAATGCATGCGCAAACTATAGAAAGTCGTTACAAAGTAGAATGTGCATACTTTGTAGATTCGATTTATGAAGTAAAACACATTTTCTAAAAACACGTGTTTTTTACGAAATCATCTAAACCTTCTAGAAGCTGTGATTTTAAAAAACGGTGGAAGTAAGCTTTTCTTATTTCCGGACGCATGCGCAAATTATAGAAAGTCGTTATGACGTATAATGTGCATACTTTGTTGATTCCATTTATGAAATAAAACACATTTTCTAGAAACTCGTGTTTTTTACGAAATCATGTAAACCTTCTAGAAGCTGTGATTTTAAAAAACGGGGGAAGTAAGCTTTTCTTATTTCCGGACGCATGCGCAAACTATAGAAAGTCGTTATGACGTAGAATGTGCATACTTTGTTGATTCCATTTATGAAATAAAACACATTTTCTAGAAACGCATGTTTTTTAAGAAATCATGTAAACCTTCTAGAAGTTGTGATTTTTAAAAACGGTGGAAGTAAGCTTTTGTTATTTCCAGACGCATGTGCAAACTATAGAGAGTCATTATGACGTAGAATGTGCTTACTTTGTTGCTTCCATTTATGAAATAAAACACATTTTCTAAATACTCGTGTTTTTTAAGAAACCATGTAAACCTTCTAGAAGCTGTGATTTAGAAAAACGGGGGAAGTAAGCTTTTCTTATTTCCGGACGCATTCGCAAACTATAGAAAGTCGTTATGACGTAGAATGTGCATACTTTTTTGATTCCATTTATGAAATAAAACACATTTTCTAAAAACTCGTGTTCTTTACGAAATCATGTAAACCTTCTAGAAGCTGTGATTTTAAAAAACGGGGGAAGTAAGCTTTTCTTATTTCCGAACGCATGCGCAAACTATAGAAAGTCGTTATGACGTAGAATGTGCATACTTTGTAGATTCCATTTATGAAATAAAACACATTTTCTAAAAACTCGTGTTTTTTACGAAATCATGTAAACCTTCTAGAAGCTGTGATTTTAAAAAATTGTGGAAGTAAGCTTTTCTTATTTCCGGACGCATGCGCAAACTATGGAAAGTCGTTATGGCATAGAATGTGCATAATTTTTAGATTCCATTTATGAAATAAAACACATTTTCTAAAAACTCGTGTTTTTTAAGAAATCATGTAAACCTTCTAGAAGTTGTGATTTTAAAAAACGGTGGAAGTAATCTTTTCTTATTTCCGGACGCATGCGCAAACTATAGAAAGCCGTTATGACGTAGAATGTGCATACTTGTTGATTCCATTTATGAAATACAACACATTTTCTAAAAACTCGTGTTTTTTAAGAAATCATGTAAACCTTCTAGAAGCTGTGATTTTAAAAAACGGGGGAAGTAAGCTTTTCTTATTTCCAAACGCATGCGCAAACTATAGAAAGTCGTTATGACGTAGAATGTGCATACTTTGTTGATTCCATTTATGAAATAAAACACATTTTCTAAAAACTCGTGTTTTTTAAGAAATCATGTAAACCTTCCAGAAGCTGTGATTTTAAAAAAAGGGGGAAGTAAGCTTTTCTTATTTCCAAACGTATGCGCAAACTGTAGAAAGTCGTTATGACGTAGAATGTGCATACTTTGTTGATTGCATTTATGAAATAAAACACATTTCCTAAAAACTCGTGTTTTTTAAGAAATCATGTAAACCTTGTAGAAGCTGTGATTTTAAAAAACGGGGGAAGTAAGCTTTTCTTATTTCCAAACGCATGCGCAAACTATAGAAAGTCGTTATGACGTAGAATGTGCATACTTTGTTGATTCCATTTATGAAATAAAACACATTTTCTAAAAACTCGTGTTTTTTAAGAAATCATGTAAACCTTCTAGAATCTGTGATTTTAAAAAACGGGGGAAGTAAGCTTTTCTTATTTCCAAACGCATGCGCAAACTATAGAAAGTCGTTATGACGTAGAATGTGTATACTTTGTTGATTCCATTGATGAAATAAAACACACTTTCTAAAAACTCATGTTTTTTAAGAAATCATGTAAACCTTCTAGAAGCGGTGATTTTAAAAAACGGGGGAAGTAAGCTTTTCTTATTTCCAAACGCATTCGCAAACTATAGAAACTCGTTATGACGTAGAATGTGCATACTTTGTTGATTCCATTTATGAAATAAAAGACGTTTTCTAAAAACTCATGTTTTTTACAAAATCATGTAAACCTTCTAGAAGCCGTGATTTTAAAAAACGGTGGAAGTAAGCTTTTCTTACTTCCGGACGCATGCGCAAACTATAGAAAGGCGTTATGACGTAGAATGTGCATACTTTGTTGATTCCATTATTGAAATAAAACACATTTCCTAAAAACTCGTGTTTTTTAAGAAATCATGTAAACCTTCTAGGAGCTGTGATTTTAAAAAACGTTGGAAGTAAGCTTTTCTTATTTCCGGACGAATGTGCAAACTATAGAAAGTAGTTATGACGTAGAATATTTATACTTTTCTGATTCCATTTATGAAATAATACACATTGCTAAAAACTCGTGTTTTTTAAGAAATCATGTAAACCTTCTAGAAGCTGTGATTTTAAAAAACGGTGGAAGTAAGCTTTTCTTATTTCTAGACGCATGCGCAAACTATAGAAAGTCGTTATGGCGTAGAATGTGCATACTTTGTAGATTCAATTTATGAAATAAAACACATTTTCTAAAAAGTCGTGTTTTTTAAGAAATCATGTAAAACTTCTAGAAGCTGTGATTTTAAAAAACGGTGGAAGTAAGCTTTTCTTATTTCCGGACGCATGCGCAAACTATAGAAAGTCGTTATGACGTAGAATGTGCATACTTTGTTGATTCCATTTATGAAATACAACACATTTTCTAAAAACTCATGTTTTTTAAGAAATCATGTAAACCTTCTAGAAGCTGTGATTTTAAAAAACGGGGGAAGTAAGCTTTTCTTATTTCCAAATGCATGCGCAAACTATAGAAAGTCGTTATGACGTAGAATGTGCATACTTTGTAGATTCCATTTATGAAATAAAACACATTTTCTAAAAACTCTTGTTTTTTAAGAAATCATGTAAACCTTCTAGAAGCTGTGATTTTAAAAAAAGGGGGAAGTAAGCTTTTCTTATTTCCAAACGCATGCGCAAACTATAGAAAGTCGTTATGACGTAGAATGTGCATACTTTGTTGATTCCATTGATGAAATAAAACACACTTTCTAAAAACTCATGTTTTTTAAGAAATCATGTAAACCTTCTAGAAGCAGTGATTTTAAAAAACGGGGGAATTAAGCTTTTCTTATTTCCAAACGCATTCGCAAACTATAGAAACTCGTTATGACGTAGAATGTGCATACTTTGTTGATTCCATTTATGAAATAAAACACGTTTTCTAAAAACTCATGTTTTTTACAAAATCATGTAAACCTTCTAGAATCTGTGATTTTAAAAAACGGGGGAAGTAAGCTTTTCTTATTTCCAAACGCATGCGGAAATTATAGAAAGTCGTTATGACATAGAATGTGCATACTTTGTAGATTCCATTTATGAAATAAAACACATTTTCTAAAAAGTCATGTTTTTTACGAAATCATGTAAACCTTCTAGAAGCTGTGATTTTAAAAAACGGTGGAAGTAAGCTTTTCTTTTTTCCAAACGAATGCGCAAACTATAGAAATTCGTTATGACGTAGAATGTGTATACTTTGTTGATTCCATTTATGAAATACAACACATTTTCTAAAAAGTCGTGTTTTTTAAGAAATCATGTAAACCTTCTAGAACCTGTGATTTTAAAAAACGGTGGAAGTAAGCTTTTCTTATTTCCGGACGCATGTGCAAACTATAGAAAGTCGTTATGATGTAGAATGTGCATACTTTGTTGATTCCATTTATGAAATAAAACACATTTTCTAAAAACTCATGTTTTTCAAGAAATCATGTAAACCTTCTAGAAGCGGTGATTTTAGAAAACGGGGGAAGTAAGCTTTTCTTATTTCCGGACGAATGCGTAAACTATAGAAAGTTGTTATGACGTAGAATATTTATACTTTGTTGATTCCATTTATGAAATAAAACACATTTTCTAAAAACTCGTGTTTTTTAAGAAATCATGTAAACCTTCTAGAAGCTGTGTTTTTAAAAAACGGTGGAAGTAAGCTTTTCTTATTTCCAAACGCATGCGCAAACTATAGAAAGTCGTTATGACGTACAATGTGCATACTTTGTTGATTCCATATATGAAATAAAACACATTTCCTAAAAACTCGTTTTTTTATAAGAAATCATGTAAACCTTCTAGAAGCTGTGATTTTAAAAAACGGGCGAAGTAAGCTTTTCTTATTTCCAAATGCATGCGCAAACTATAGAAAGTCGTTATGACGTAGAATGGGCATACTTTGAAGATTCCATTTATGAAATAAAACACATTTTCTAAAAACTCGTGTTTTTTAAGAAATCATGTAAACCTTCTAGAAGCTGTGATTTTAAAAAACAGGGGAAGTAAGCTTTTCTTATTTCCAAACGCATGCGCAAACTATAGAAAGTCGTTATCACGTAGAATGTGCATACTTTGTTGATGCCATTTATGAAATAAAACACATTTTCTAAAAACTCGTGTTTTTTAAGAAATCATGTAAACCTTCTAGAAGTTGTGATTTTAAAAAACGGGGGAAGTAAGCTTTTCTTATTTCCGGACGCATGCGCAAACTATAGAAATTAGTTATGACGTAGAATGTGCATACTTTGTTGATTCCATTTATGAAATAAAACACATTTTCTAAAAACTCGTGCTTTTTAAGAAATCATGTAAACCTTCTAGAAGCTGTGATTTTAAAAAATGGGGGAAGTAAGCTTTTCTTATTTGCAAATGCATGCGCAAACTATAGAAAGTCGTTACAACGTAGAATGTGCATACTTTGTAGATTCCGTTTATGAAGTAAAACACATTTTCTAAAAACACGTGTTTTTTACGAAATCATCTAAACCTTCTAGAAGCTGTGATTTTAAAAAACGGTGGAAGTAAGCTTTTCTTATTTCTGGACGCATGCGCAAACTATAGAAAGTCATTATGATGTAGAATGTGCATACTTTGTAGATTCCATTTATGAAATAAAACACATTTTCTAAAAACTCATGTTTTTTAAGAAATCATGTAAACCTTCTAGACGCTGTGATTTTAAAAAACGGTGGAAGTAAGCTTTTCTTATTTCCAAACGCATGCGCAAACTATATAAAGTCGTTATGACGTAGAATGTGCATACTTTGTTGATTCCATTTATGAAATAAAACACATTTTCTAAAAACTCGTGTTTTTCAAGAAATCATGTAAACAATCTAGAAGCTGTGATTTTAAACACGGGGGAAGTCAGCTTTTCTTATTTCCAAACGCATGCGCAAACTATAGAAAGTGGTTATGACGTAGAATGTGCATACTTTGTTCATTCCATTTATGAAATAAAACACATTTTCTAAAAACTCGTGTTTTTTAAGAAATCATTTAAACCTTCTAGAAGCTGTGATTTTAAAAATCGGGGGAAATAAGCTTTTCTTATTTCCGGACGCATGCGCAAACTATAGAAAGTCGTTATGACGTAGAATGTGCATACTTTGTTGATTCCATTTATGAAATAAAACACATTTTCTAAAAACCCATGTTTTTTAAGAAATCATGTAAACCTTCTAGAAGCTGTGATTTTAAAAAATGGTGGAAGTAAGCTTTTGTTATTTCCGGACGCATGCACAAACTATAGAAAGTCGTTATGACGTAGAATGTGCATACTTTGTAGATTCCATTTATGAAATAATGCACATTTTCTAAAAACTCGTGTTTTTTAAGAAATCATGTAAACCTTCTAGAAGCTGTGATTTTAAAAAACGGTGGAAGTAAGCTTTTCTTATTTCCGGTCGAATGCACAAACTATATAAAGTCGTTATGACGTAGAATGTGCATACTTTGTTGCTTCCATTTATGAAATAAAACACATTTTTAAAAACTCGTGTTTTTTAAGAAACCATGTAAACCTTCTAGAAGCTGTGATTTTAGAAAACAGGGGAAGTAAGGTTTTCTTATTTCCGGACGCATGCGCAAACTATAGAAAGTCGTTATGACGTAGAATGTGCATACTTTGTTGATTCCATTTATGAAACAAAACACATTTTCTAAAAACTCGTGTTCTTTACGAAATCATGTAAACCTTCTAGAAGCTGTGATTTTAAAAAACGGGGGAAGTAAGCTTTTCTTATTTCCAAATGCATGCGCAAACTATAGAAAGTCGTTATGACGTAGAATGTGCATACTTTGTTGATTCCATTTATGAAATAAAACACATTTTCTGAAAACTCGTGTTTTTTACGAAATCATGTAAACCTTCTAGAAGCTGTGATTTTAAAAAATGGTGGAAGTAAGCTTTTCTTATTTCCGGACGCATGCGCAAACTATAGAAAGTCATTATGGCGTAGAATGTGCATACTTTGTAGATTCAATTTATGAAATAAAACACATTTTCTAAAAACTCGTGTTTTTTAAGAAATCATGTAAACCTTCTAGAAGCTGTGATTTTAAAAAACGGTGGAAGTAAGCTTTTCTTATTTTTCGGACGAATGCGCAAACTATAGAAAGTCGTGATGACGTAGAATGTGTATACTTTGTTGATTCCATTTATGAAATAAAACACATTTTCTAAAAACTCGTGTTTTTTAAGAAATCATGTAAACCTTCTAGAAGCTGTGATTTTAAAAAACGGTGGAAGTAAGCTTTTCTTATTTCCGGACACATGCGCAAACTATAGAAAGTCGTTATGACATAGAATTTCCATACTTTGTTGATTCCATTTATGAAATAAAACACATTTTGTAAAAACTCATGTTTTTTAAGAAATCATGTAAACCTTCTAGAAGCTGTGATTTTAAAAAACGGGGGAAGTAAGCTTTTGTTATTTCCAAATACATGCGCAAACTATAAAAAGTCGTTATAAAGTAGAATGTGCATACTTTGTTGATTCCATTTATGAAATAAAACACATTTTCTAAAAACTCGTGTTTTTTAAGAAATCATGTAAACCTTCTAGAAGCTGTGATTTTAAAAAACGGGGAAGTAAGCTTTTCTTATTTCCGGACGCATGCGCAAACTATAGAAAGTCGTTATGGCGTAGAATGTGCATACTTTGTTGATTGCATTTATGAAGTAAAACACATTTTCTAAAAACTCGTGTTTTTTAAGAAATCATGTAAACCTTCTAGAAGCTGTGATTTTAAAAAACGGGGGAAGTAAGCTTTTCTTATTTCCGGACGCATGCGCAAATTATAGAAATTAGTTATGACGTAGAATGTGCATACTTTGTTGATTCCATTTATGAAATAAAACACATTTTCTAAAATCTCGTGTTTTTTAAGAAATCATGTAAACCTTCTAGAAGCTGTGATTTTAAAAAACGGTGGAAGTAAGCTTTTCTTATTTCCGGACGCATGCTCAAACTATAGAAAGTCGTTATGACATAGAATGTGCATACTTTGTTGATTCCATTTACGAAATAAAACACATTTTGTAAAAACTCGTGTTTTTTAAGAAATCATGTAAACCTTCTAGAAGCTGTGATTTTAAAAAACGGGGGAAGTAAGATTTTGTTATTTCCAAATACATGCGCAAACTATAAAAATTCGTTATAAAGTAGAATGTGCAAACTTTGTTGATTCCATTTATGAAATAAAACACATTTTCTAAAAACTCATGTTTTTTATGAAATCATGTAAACCTTCTAGAAGCTGTGATTTTAAAAAACGGTGGAAGTAAGCTTTTCTTATTTCCGGACGCATGCGCAAACTATAGAAATTAGTTATGACATAGAATGTGCATACTTTGTTGATTCCATTTATGAAATAAAACACATTTTCTAGAAACGCATGTTTTTTAAGAAATCATGTAAACCTTCTAGAAACTGTGATTTTTAAAAACGGTGGAAGTAAGCTTTTGTTATTTCCGGACGCATGCGCAAACTATAGAAAGTCGTTATGATGTAGAATGTGCTTACTTTGTTGCTTCCATTTATGAAATAAAACACATTTTCTAAATACTCGTGTTTTTTAAGAAACCATGTAAACCTTCTAGAAGCTGTGATTTAGAAAAACGGGGGAAGTAAGCTTTTCTTATTTCCGGACGCATGCGCAAACTATAGAAAGTCGTTATGACGTAGAATGTGCATACTTTTTTGATTCCATTTATGAAATAAAACACATTTTCTAAAAACTCGTGTTCTTTACGAAATCATGTAAACCTTCTAGAAGCTGTGATTTTAAAAAACATGGGAAGTAAGCTTTTCTTATTTCCAAACGCATGCGCAAACTATAGAAAGTCATTATGACGTAGAATGTGCATACTTTGTAGATTCCATTTATGAAATAAAACACATTTTCTAAAAACTCGTGTTTTTTACGAAATCATGTAAACCTTCTAGAAGCTGTGATTTTAAAAAATTGTTGAAGTAAGCTTTTCTTATTTCCGGACGCATGCGCAAACTATGGAAAGTCGTTATGGCATAGAATGTGCATACTTTTTAGATTCCATTTATGAAATAAAACACATTTTCTAAATACTCGTGTTTTTTAAAAAATCATGTAAACCTTCTAGAAGCTGTGATTTTAAAAAATGGTGGAAGTAATCTTTTCTTATTTCCGGACGAATGCGCAAACTATAGAAAGTCGTTATAACGCAGAATGTGGATACTTTGTTGATTCCATTTATGAAATAAAACACGTTTTCTAAAAACTCGTGTTTTTTAAGAAATCATGTAAACCTTCTAGAAGCTGTGATTTTAAAAAACAGTGGAAGTAAGCTTTTCTTATTTCCGGACGCATGCGCAAACTATAGAAAGCCGTTATGACGTAGAATGTGCATACTTTGTTGATTCCATTTATGAAATACAACACATTTTCTAAAAACTCGTGTTTTTTAAGAAATCATGTCAACCTTCTAGAAGCTGTGATTTTAAAAAACGGGGGAAGTAAGCTTTTCTTATTTCCAAACGCATGCGCAAACTATAGAAAGTCGTTATGACGTAGAATGTGCATACTTTGTTTATTCCATTGATGAAATAAAACACATTTTCTAAAAACTCGTGTTTTTTAAGAAATCATGTAAACCTTCTAGAATCTGTGATTTTAAAAAACGGGGGAAGTAAGCTTTTCTTATTTCCAAACGTATGCGCAAACTATAGAAAGTCGTTATGACGTAGAATGTGCATACTTTGTTGATTGCATTTATGAAATAAAACACATTTCCTAAAAACTCGTGTTTTTTAAGAAATCATGTAAACCTTGTAGAAGCTCTGATTTTAAAAAACTGGGGAAGTAAGCTTTTCTTATTTCCAAACGCATGCGCAAACTATAGAAAGTCGTTATGACGTAGAATGTGCATACTTTGTTTATTCCATTTATGAAATAAAACACATTTTCTAAAAACTCGTGTTTTTTAAGAAATCATGTAAACCTTCTAGAATCTGTGATTTTAAAAAACGGGGGAAGTAAGCTTTTCTTATTTCCAAACGCATGCGCAAACTATAGAAAGTCGTTATGACATAGAATGTGCATACTTTGTAGATTCCATTTATGAAATAAAACACATTTTCTAAAAAGTCGTGCTTTTTACGAAATCATGTAAACCTTCTAGAAGCTGTGATTTTAAAAAACGGTGGAAGTAAGCTTTCCTTTTTTCCAAACGACTACGCAAACTGTAGAAATTCGTTATGACGTAGAATGTGTATACTTTGTTGATTCCATTTATGAAATAAAAGACATTTTCTAAAAACTCGTGTTTTTTAAGAAATCATGTAAACCTTCTAGAAGCTGTGATTTTAAAAAACGGTGGAAGTAAGCTTTTCTTATTTCCAGACGCATGTGCAAACTATACAAAGTCATGATGATGTAGAATGTGCATACTTTGTTGATTCCATTTATGAAATAAAACACATTTTCTAAAAACTCATGTTTTTTAAGAAATCATGTAAACCTTCTAGAAGCGGTGATTTTAAAAAACGGGGGAAGTAAGGTTTTCTTATTTCCGGACGAATGCGTAAACTATAGAAAGTTGTTATGACGTAGAATATTTATACTTTGTTGATTCCATTTATGAAATAAAACACATTTTCTAAAAACTCGTGTTTTTTAAGAAATCATGTAAACCTTCTAGAAGCTGTGATTTTAAAAAACGGGCGAAGTAAGCTTTTCTTATTTCCAAATGCATGCGCAAACTATAGAAAGTCGTTATGACAAAGAATGGGCATACTTTGTAGATTCCATTTATGAAATAAAACACATTTTCTAAAAACTCGTGTTTTTTAAGAAATCATGTAAACCTTCTAGAAGCTGTGATTTTAAAAAACAGGGGAAGTAAGCTCTTCTTATTTCCAAACGCATGCGCAAACGATAGAAAGTCGTTATCATGTAGAATGTGCATACTTTGTTGATTCCATTTATGAAATAAAACACATTTTCTAAAAACTCGTGTTTTTTACGAAATCATCTAAACCTTCTAGAAGCTGTCATTTTAAAAAACGGTGGAAGTAAGCTTTTCTTATTTCCAAACGAATGCGCAAACTATAGAAAGTCATTATGACGTAGAATGTGTATAGTTTGTTGATTCCATTTATGAAATAAAACACGTTTTCTAAAAACTCGTGTTTTTTAAGAAATCATGTAAACCTTCCAGAAGCTGTGATTTTAAAAAACGGTGGAAGTAAGCTTTTCTTATTTCCGGACGCATGCGCAAACTATAGAAAGTCGTTATGACATAGAATGTGCATACTTTGTTGATTCCATTTATGAAATAATACACATTTTCTAAAAACTCATGTTTTTTAAGAAATCATGTAAACCTTCTAGAAGCTGTGATTTTAAAAAACGGGGGAAGTAAGCTTTTCTTATTTCCAAATGCATGCGCAAACTATAGAAAGTTGTTATGATGTAGAATGTGCATACTTTGTTGATTCCATTTATGAAATAAAACACATTTTCTAAAAACTCTTGCTTTTTAAGAAATCATGTAAACCTTCTAGAAGCTGTGATTTTAAAAAAAGGGGGAAGTAAGCTTTTCTTATTTCCAAACGCATGCGCAAACTATAGAAAGTCGTTATCACGTAGAATGTGCATACTTTGTTGATTCCATTGATGAAATAAAACACACTTTCTAAAAACTCGTGTTTTTTAAGAAATCATGTAAACCGTCTAGAAGCGGTGATTTTAAAAAACGGGGGAAGTAAGCTTTTCTTATTTCCAAACGCATTCGCAAACTATAGAAACTCGTTATGACGTAGAATGTGCATACTTTGTTGATTCCATTTATGAAATAAAACACGTTTTCTAAAAACTCATGTTTTTTACAAAATCATGTAAACCTTCTAGAAGCTGTGATTTTAAAAAACGGTGGAAGTAAGCTTTTCTTATTTCCGAACGCATGCGCAAACTTTAGAAAGGCGTTATGACGTAGAATGTGCATACTTTGTTGATTCCATTATTGAAATAAAACACATTTTCTAAAAACTCGTGTTTTTTAAGTAATCATGTAAACCTTCTAGAAGCTGTGATTTTAAAAAACGTTGGAAGTAAGCTTTTCTTATTTCCGGACGAATGCGCAAACTATAGAAAGTCGTTATGACGTAGAATATTTATACTTTTCTGATTCCATTTATGAAATAAAACACATTGCTAAAAACTCGTGTTTTTTAAGAAATCATGTAAACCTTCTAGAAGCTGTGATTTTAAAAAACAGTGGAAGTAAGCTTTTGTTATTTCCAAACGCATGCGCAAACTATAGAAAGTCGTTATGATGTAGAATGTGCATACTTTGTTGATTCCATTTATGAAATAAAATATATTTTCTAAAAACTCGTGTTTTTTAAGAAATCATGTAAACCTTCTAGAAGCTGTGATTTTAAACACGGGGGAAGTCAGCTTTTCTTATTTCCAAACGCATGCGCAAACTATAGAAAGTCGTTATGACGTAGAATGTGCATACTTTGTTGATTCCATTTATGAAATAAAACACATTTTCTAAAAACTCTTGTTTTTTAAGAAATCATTTAAACCTTCTAGAAGCTGTGATTTTAAAAAACGTGGGAAATAAGCTTTTCTTATTTCCGGACGCATGCGAAAACTGTAGAAAGTCGTTATGACGTAGAATGTGCATACTTTGTTGATTCCATTTATGAAATAATACACATTTTCTGAAAACTCGTGTTTTTTACGAAATCATGTAAACCTTCTAGAAGCTGGATTTTAAAAAATGGCGGAAGTAAGCTTTTCTTATTTCCGCACGCATGCGCAAACTATAGAAAGTCGTTATGGCGTAGAATGTGCATACTTTGTAGATTCAATTTATGAAATAAAACACATTTTCTAAAAAGTCGTGTTTTTTAAGAAATCATGTAAACCTTCTAGAAGCTGTGATTTTAAAAAACGGTGGAAGTAAGCTTTTCTTATTTCCGGACGCATGCGCAAACTACAAAAAGTCGTTATGGCGTAGAATGTGCATACTTTGTAGATTCAATTTATGAAATAAAACACATTTTCTAAAAAGTTGTGTTTTTTAAGAAATCATGTAAACCTTCTAGAAGCTGTGATTTTAAAAAAAGGGGGAAGTAAGCTTTTCTTATTTCCAAACGCATGCGCAAACTATAGAAAGTCGTTATGACGTAGAATGTGCATACTTTGTTGATTCCATTTATGAAATAAAACACATTTTCTAAAAACTCGTGTTTTTTAAGAAATCATGTAAACCTTCTAGAAGCTGTGATTTTAAAAAACGGGGGAAGTAAGCTTTTCTTATTTCCAAACGCATGCGCAAACTATAGAAAGTCGTTATGACGTTGAATGTGCATACTTTGTTGATTCCATTTATGAAATAAAACACATTTTCTAAAAACTCGTGTTTTTTAAGAAATCATGTAAACCGTCTAGAAGCTGTGATTTTAAAAAAAGGGGGAAGTAAGCTTTTCTTATTTCCAAACGCATGCGCAAACTATAGAAAGTCGTTATCACGTAGAATGTGCATACTTTGTTGATTCCATTGATGAAATAAAACACACTTTCTAAAAACTCGTGTTTTTTAAGAAATCATGTAAACCTTCTAGAAGCGGTGATTTGAAAAAACGGGGGAAGTAAGCTTTTCTTATTTCCAAACGCATTCGCAAACTATAGAAAGTCGTTATGACGTAGAATCTGCATACTTTGTTGATTCCATTTATGAAATAAAACACGTTTTCTAAAAACTCATGTTTTTTACAAAATCATGTAAACCTTCTAGAAGCTGTGATTTTAAAAAACGGTGGAAGTAAGCTTTTCTTATTTCCGGACGCATGCGGAAACTATAGAAAGGCGTTATGACGTAGAATGTGCATACTTTGTTGATTCCATTTATGAAATAAAACACATTTTCTAAAAACTCGTGTTTTTTAAGAAATCATGTAAACCTTCTAGAAGCTGTGATTTTAAAAAACGGGGAAGTAAGCTTTTCTTATTTCCGGACGCATGCGCAAAATATAGAAAGTCATTATGACGTAGAATGTGCATACTTTGTAGATTCCATTTATGAAATAAAACACATTTTCTAAAAACTCGTGTTTTTTACGAAATCATTGAAACCTTCTAGACGCTGGGATTTTAAAAAACGGTGGAAGTAAGCTTTTCTTATTTCCAAACGCATGCGCAAACTACAGAAAGTCGCTATGATGTAAAATGTGCATACTTTGTTGATTCCATTTATGAAATAAAACACATTTTCTAAAAACTCATGTTTTTCAAGAAATCATGTAAACCTTCTAGAAGCTGTGATTTTAAAAAATGGTGGAAGTAAGCTTTTCTTATTTCCAAACGAATGCGCAAACTATAGAAAGTCGTTATGATGTAGAATGTGTATACTTTGTTGATTCCATTTATGTAATAAAACACATTTTTTAAAAGCACGTGTTTTTTACGAAATCATGTAAACCTTCTAGAAGCTGTGATTTTAAAAAATGGTTGAAGTAAGCTTTTCTTATTTCCGGACGCATGCGCAAACTATAGAAAGTCGTTATGACGTAGAATGTGCATACTTTGTTGATTCCATTTATGAAATAAAACACATTTTCTAGAAACTCGTGTTTTTTACGAAATCATGTAAGCCTTCAAGAAGCTGTGATTTTAAAAAATGGGGGAAATAAGCTTTTCTTATTTCTGGACGCATGCGAAAACTATAGAAAGTCGTTATGACGTAGAATGTGCATACTTTGTTGATTCCATTTATGAAATAAAACACATTTTCTAAAAACTCATGTTTTTCAAGAAATCATTTAAACCTTCTAGAAGTTGTGATTTTAAAAAATGGTGGAAGTAAGCTTTTGTTATTTCCGGACGCATGCACAAACTATAGAAATTCGTTATGACGTAGAATGTGCATACTTTGTAGATTCCATTTATGAAATAAAACACATTTTCTAAAAACTCGTGTTTTTTACGAAATCATGTAAACCTTCTAGAAGCCGTGATTTTAAAAAACGGGGGAAGTAAGCTTTTCTTAATTCCAAACGCATGCGCAAACTATAGAAAGTCGTTATGATGTAGAATGTGCATACTTTGTTGATTCCATTGATGAAATAAAACACATTTTCTAAAAACTCATGTTTTTTAAGAAATCATGTAAACCTTCTAGAAGCTGTGATTTAAAAAAACGCTGGAAGTAAGCTTTTCTTATTTCTGGACGCATGCGCAAACTATACAAAGTCGTTATGACGTAGAATGTGCATACTTTGTTGATTCCATTTATGAAATAAAACACATTTTCTAAAAACTCGTGTCTTTTAAGAAATCATGTAAACCTTCTAGAAGCTGTGATTTTAAAAAACGGGGGAAGTAAGCTTTTTTTTATTTCTGGACGCATGCGCAAACTATAGAAAGTCGTTATGACGTAGAATGTGCATACTTTGTTGATTCCATTTATGAAATAAAGCACATTTTCTAAAAACTCATGTTTTTTAAGAAATCATGTAAACCCTTTAGAAGCTGTGATTTTAAAAAACGTTGAAAGTAAGCTTTTCTTATTTTCGGACGCATGCGCAAACTATAGAAAGTCGTAATGACGTAGAATGTGCATACTTTGTAGATTCCATTTATGAAATAAAACACATTTTCTAAAAACTCGTGTTTTTTATGAAATCATGTAAACCTTCTAGAAGCTGTGATTTTAAAAACGGGGGAAGTAAGCTTTTCTTATTTCCGGACGCATGCGCAAACTATAGAAAGTCGTTATGACGTAGAATGTGCATACTTTGTTGATTCCATTTATGAAATAAAGCACATTTTCTAAAAACTCATGTTTTTTAAGAAATCATGTAAACCTTCTAGAAGCTGTGATTTTAAAAAATGGGGGAAGTAAGCTTTTCTTATTTCCGGATGCATGCAAAAACTATGGAAAGTCGTTATGACGTAGAATGTGTATACTTTGTAGATTCCATTGATGAAATAAAACACATTTTCTAAAAACTTGTGTTTTTTATGAAATAATGTAAACCTTCTAGAAGCTGTGATTTTAAAAAACGGTGGAAGTAAGCATTTCTTATTTCCGGACGCATTCGCAAACTACAGAAAGTCGTTATGACGTAGAATGGTCATACTTTGTTGATTCCATTTATGAAATAAAACACATTTTCTAAAAACTCGTGTTTTTTAGGAAATCATGTAAACCTTCTAGAAGCTGTGATTTTAAAAAACGGGGGAAGTAAGCTTTTCTTATTTCCGGAGTTATGCGCAAACTATAGAAAGTCGTTATGACGTAGAATGTGCATACTTTGTTGATTCCATTTATGAAACAAAACACATTTTCTAAAAACTCATGTTTTTTAAAAAATCATGTAAACCTTCTAGAAGCTGTCACTTTAAAAAACGGGGGAAGTAAGCTTTTCTTATTTCCAAACGCATGCGCAAACTATAGAAAGTCGTTATGACGTAGAGTGTGCATACTTTGTAGATTCCATTTATGAAATAAAACACATTTTCTAAAAACTCATGTTTTTTACAAAATCATGTAAACCTTCTAGAAGCTGTGATTTTAAAAAACGGTGGAAGTAAGCTTTTCTTATTTCCGGACTCATGCGCAAACTATAGAAAGTCGTTATGACGTAGAATGTGCATACTTTGTAGATTCCATTTATGAAATAAAACACATTTTCTAAAAACTTGTGTTTTTTACGAAATCATGTAAACCTTCTAGAAGCTGTGATTTTAAAAAATGGTGGAAGTAAGCTTTTCTTATTTCCGGACGAATGAGCAAACTATAGAAAGTCGTTTTGAAGTAGAATGTGCATACTTTGTTGATTCCATTGATGAAATAAAACACATTTTCTAAAAACTTGTGTTTTTTAAGAAATCATGTAAACCTTTTAGAAGCTGTGATTTTAAAAAACGTTGGAAGTAAGCTTTTCTTATTTCCGGACGCATGCGCAAACTATAGAAAGTCGTTATGACGTAAAATGTGCATACTTTGTTGATTCCATTTATGAAATAAAACACATTTTCTAAAAACTCATGTTTTTTAACAAATCATGTAAACCTTCTAGAAGCTGTGATTTTAAAAAACGATGGAAGTAAGCTTTTCTTCTTTCCGGAGGCATGCGCAAACTATAGAAAGTCGTTATGACGTAGAATGTGCATACTTTGTTGATTCCATTTATGAAATAAAGCACATTTTCTAAAAACTCTTGTTTTTTGCGAAATCATGTAAACCTTCTAGAAGCTGTGGTTTTAAAAAACGGGGGAAGTAAGCTTTTCTTATTTCTGGACGCATGCGCAAACTATAGAAATTCGTTATGACGTAGAATGTGCATATTTGTAGATTCCATTTATGAAATAAAACACATTTTCTAGAAACTTGTGTTTTTTACGAAATCATGTAAAACTTCTAAAGGCTGTGATTTTAAAAAACGGTGGAAGTAAGCTTTTCTTCTTTCCGGACGAATGTGCAAACTATAGAAAGTCGTTATGACGTAGAATATGCATACTTTGTAGATTCCATTTATGAAATAAAACACATTTTCTAAAAACTCGTGTTTTTTACGAAATCATGTAAACCTTCTAGAAGCTGTGATTTTAAAAAACGTTGGAAGTAAGCTTTTCTTATTTCCGGATGCATGCGCAAACTATAGAAAGTCGTTATGACGTAGAATGTGCATACTTTGTTGATTCCATTTTTTAAATAAAACACATTTTCTAAAAACTCGTGTTTTCTAAGAAATCATGTAAACCGTCTAGAAGCTGTGATTTTAAAAAACGGGGGAAGTAAGCTGTTGTTATTTCCAAACGCATGCACAAACTATACAAAGTCGTTATGACGTAGAATGTGCATAATTTTTTGATACCATTTATGAAATAAAACACATTTTCTAAAAAGTCGTGTTTTTTAAGAAATCATGTAAACCTTCTAGAAGCTGTGATTTTAAAAAACGGGGGAAGTAAGCTTTTCTTATTTCCGGACGCATGCGCAAACTATAGAAAGTCGTTATGATGTAGAATGTGCATACTTTGTTGATTCCATTTAGGAAATAAAACACATTTTCTAAAAACTCGTGTTTTTTAAGAAATCATGTAAACCTTCTAGAAGGTGTGATTTTAAAAAACGGGGGAAGTAAGCTTTTCTTATTTCTGGACGCATGCGCAAACTATAGAAAGTCGTTATGACGTAGAATGTGCATTCTTTGTTGATTCCATTTATGAAATAAAACACATTTTCTAAAAACTCATGTTTTTTAAGAAATCATATAAACCTTCTAGAAGCTGTGATTTTAAAAAACGGTGGAAGTAAGCTTTTCTTATTTCCGGACGCATGCGCAAACTATAGAAAGTCGTTATGACGTAGAATGTGCATACTTGGTTGAGTCCATTTATGAAATAAAACACATTTTCTAAAAACTCGTGTTTTTTATGAAATCATGTAAACCTTCTAGAAGCTGTGATTTTAAAAAACGGGGGAAGTAAGCTTTTCTTATTTCCAAACGCATGCGCAAACTATAGAAAGTCGTTATGATGTAGAATGTGCATACTTTGTAAATTCCATTTATGAAATAAAACACATTTTCTAAAAACTCGTGTTTTTTACGAAATCATGTAAACCTTCTAGAAGTGTGATTTTAAAAAACGGTGGAAGTAAGCTTTTCTTATTTCCGGACGAATGCACAAACTATAGAAAGTCGTTATGACGTAGAATGTGCATACTTTAATGATTCCATTGATGAAATAAAACACATTTTCTAAAAACTCATGTTTTTTAAGAAATCATGTAAACCTTCTAGAAGCTGTGATTTTAAAAAACGCTGGAAGTAAGCTTTTCTTATTTCCGGACGCATGCGCAAACTATACAAAGTCGTTATGACGTAGAATGTGCATACTTTGTTGATTCCATTTATGAAATAAAACACATTTTCTAAAAACTCGTGTTTTTTAAGAAATCATGTAAACCTTCTAGAAGCTGTGATTTTAAAAAACGGTGGAAGTAAGCTTTTCTTATTTTCGATCGAATTCGCAAACTGTAGAAAGTCTTTATGACGTAGAATGTGCATACTTTGTTGATTCCATTTATGAAATAAAACACATTTTTTAAAAACTCGTGTTTTTTACGAAATCATGTAAACCTTCTAGAAGCTGTGATTTTAAAAAACGGCAGAAGTAAGCTTTTCTTATTTCCGAACGCATGCACAAACTATAGAAAGTCGTTATGACGTAGAATGTGCATACTTTGTTGATTCAATTTAGGAAATAAAACACATTTTCTAAAAACTCGTATTTTTTAAGAAATCATGTAAACCTTCTAGAAGGTGTGATTTTAAAAAACGGGGGAAGTAAGCTTTTCTTATTTCCGGAAGCATGCGCAAACTATAGAAAGTCGTTATGACGTAGAATGTGCATACTTTGTTGATTCCATTTATGAAATAAAACACATTTTCTAAAAACTCCTGTTTTTTAAGAAATGATGTAAACCTTCTAGAAGCTGTGATTTTAAAAAACGGGGGAAGTAAGCTTTTCTTATTTCCGGACAGATGCACAAACTATAGAAAGTCGTTATGACGTAGAATGTGCATACTTTGTAGATTCTGTCTATGAAATAAAGCACATTTTCTAAAAACTCGTGTTTTTTACGAAATCATGTAAACCTTCTAGAAGCTATGATTTTAAAAAACGGTGGAAGTAAGCTTTTCTTATTTCCGGATGCATGCGCAAACTATAGAAAGTCGTTATGACGTAGAATGTGCATACTTTGTTGATTCCATTTATGAAATAAAACAAATTTTCTAAAAACTCGTGTTTTTAAGAAATCATGTAAACCTTCTAGAAGCTGTGATTTTAAATAACGGGGGAAGTAAGCTTTTCTTATTTCCGGACACATTCGCAAACAATAGAAAGTCGTTATGATGTAGAATGTGCATAATTTGTTGTTTCCATTTATGAAATAAAACACATTTTCTAAAAACTCGTGTTTTTTAAGAAATCATGTAAACCTTCTAGAAGCCGTGATTTTAAAAAACGGGGGAAGTAAGCTTTTCTTATTTCCAAACGCATGCTCAAACAATAGAAAGTCCTTATGACGTAGAATGTGCATACTTTGTTGATTCCATTTATGAAATAAAACACATTTTCTAAAAACTCGTGTTTGTTAAGAAATCATGTAAACCTTCTAGAAGCTGTAATTTTAAAAAACGGTGGAACTAAGCTTCTCTTATTTCCGGTCGAATGCACAAACTTTAGAAAGTCGTTATGACGTAGAATGTGCATACTTTGTAGATTCCATTTATGAAATAAAACACATTTTCTAAAAACTCGTGTTTTTTACGAAATAAACTAAACCTTCTAGAAGCTGTGATTTTAAAAAACGGTGGAAGTAAGCTTTTCTTATTCCCGGACGCATGCGTAAACTATAGAAATTCTTTATGACGTAGAATGTGCATACTTTGTAGTTTCCATTTATGAAATAAAACACATTCTCTAAAAACTCGTGTTTTTTACGAAATCATGTAAACATTCTAGAAACTGTGATTTTAAAAAACGGAGGAAGTAAGCTTTTCTTATTTCCGGACGAATGCGCAAACTATAGAAAGTCGTTATGACGTAGAATTTGCATACTTTGTAGATTCCATTTATGAAATAAAACACATTTTCAAAAAACTCGTGTTTTTTACGAAATAATGTAAACCTTCTAGCGGCTGTGATTTTAAAAAACGGGGGAAGTAAGCTTTTCTTATTTCCAAACGCATGCGCCAACTATAGAAAGTCGTTATGACGTAGAATGTGCATACTTTGTTGATTCAATTTATGAAATAAAACGCATTTTCTAAAAACTCGTGTTTTTTAAGAAATCATGTAAAGCTTCTATAATCTGTGATTTTAAACAATGGGGGAGGTAAGCTTTTCTTATTTCCGGACGCATGCGCAAAATATGGAAAGTCGTTTTGACATAGAATGTGCATACTTTGTAGATTCCATTGATGAAATAAAACACATTTTCTAAAAACTCGTGTTTTTTATGAAATCATGTAAAACTTCTAGAAGCTGTGATTTTAAAATACTGTGGAAGGAAGATTTTCTTATTTCCGTACGAATGCGCAAACTGTAGAAAGTCGTTATGACGTAGAATGTGCATACATTGTTGATTCCATTTATGAAATAAAACACATTTTCTAAAAACTCGTGTTTTTTACGAAATCATGTAAAGCTTCTAGAAGCTGTGATTTTAAAAAAAGGTGGAAGTAAGCTTTTCTTATTTCTGGATGAATGTGCAAACTGTAGAAATTCGTTATGACGTAGAATGTGCATACTTTTTTGATTCCACTTATGAAATAAAACACATTTTCTAAAAACACGTGTTTTCTAAGAAATCATGTAAACCTTCTAGAAGCCGTGATTTTAAAAAATGGTGGAAGTAAGCTTTTCTTATTTCAGGACGCATGCGCAAACTATAGAAAGTCGTTATGACGTAGAATGTGCATACTTTGTTGATTCCATTTATGAAATAAAACACATTTTTTAAAAACTCATGTTTTTTAAGAAATCATGTAAACCTTCTAGAAGGTGTGATTTTAAAAAACGGGGGAAGTAAGCTTTTCTTATTTCCCGACGCATGTGCAAACTATAGAAAGTCGTTATTTCGTACAATGTGCATACTTTTTAGATTACATTTATGAAATAAAACACATTTTCTAAAAACTCGTGTCTTTTACGAAAGCATGTAAACCTTCTAGAAACTGTGATTTTAAAAAACGGTGGAAGTAAGCTTTTCTTATTTCCAAACGCATGCACAAACTATAGAAAGTCGTTATGACGTAGAATGTGCATACTTTGTTGATTCCATTAATGAAATAAAATACATTTTCTAAAAACTCGTGTTTTTTAAGAAATCATGTAAACCTTCTATAATCTGTGATTTTAAAAAACGGGGGAGGTAAGCTTTTCTTATTTCAGGACGCATGCGCAAACTATAGAAAGTCGTTATGACGTAGAATGTGCATACTTTGTTGATTCCATTTATGAAATAAAACACATTTTTTAAAAACTCGTGTTTTTTAAGAAATCATGTAAACCTTCTAGAAGGTGTGATTTTAAAAAACGGGGGAAGTAAGCTTTTCTTATTTCCCGACGCATGTGCAAACTATAGAAAGTCGTTATTTCGTACAATGTGCATACTTTTTAAATTACATTTATGAAATAAAACACATTTTCTAAAAACTCGTGTCTTTTACGAAAGCATGTAAACCTTCTAGAAACTGTGATTTTAAAAAACGGTGGAAGTAAGCTTTTCTTATTTCCAAACGCATGCACAAACTATAGAAAGTCGTTATGACGTAGAATGTGCATACTTTGTTGATTCCATTTATGAAATAAAATACATTTTCTAAAAACTCGTGTTTTTTAAGAAATCATGTAAACCTTCTATAATCTGTGATTTTAAAAAATGGGGGAGGTAAGCTTTTCTTATTTCCGGTTGCATGCGCAAAATATAGAAAGTCATTATGACATAGAATGTGCATACTTTGTAGATTCCATTTATCAAATAAAACACATTTTCTAAAAACTCGTGTATTTTACGAAATCATGTAAACCTGCTAGAATCTGTGATTTTAGAAAACGTTGGAAGTAAGCTTTTCTTATTTCCGGACGAATGCGCAAACTTTAGAAAGTCGTTATGACGTAGAATGTGCATACTTTGTTGATTCCACTTATGGAATAAAACACATTTTCTAAAAACTCGTGTATTTTACGAAATCATGTAAACCTTCTAGAAGCTGTGATTTTAAAAAATGGTGGAAGTAAGCTTTTCTTATTTCCTGACGAATCCGCAAACTATAGAAAGTCTTGATGACGTAGAATGTGCATACTTTGTAGATTCCATTTATGAAATAAAACACATTTTCTAAAAACTCGTGTTTTTTACAAAATCATGTAAACCTTCTAGAAGCTGTGATTTTAAAAAACGGTGGAAGTAAGCTTTTCTTATTTCCGGATGCATGCGCAAACTATAGAAAGTCGTTCTAACGTAGAATGTGCATACTTTGTTGATTCCATTTATGAAATAAAACACATTTTCTAAAAACTCGTGTTTTTTAAGAAATCATGTAAACCTTCTAGAAGCTGTGATTTTAAAAAACGGGGGAAGTAAGCTTTTCTTATTTCCGGACGCATGTGAAAACTATAGAAAGTCGTTATGACGTAGAATGTGCATGCTTTATAGATTCCATTTATGAAATAAAACACATTTTCTAAAAACTCGTGTTTTTTACGAAACCATGTAAACCTTCTAGAAGCTGTGATTTTAAAAAATGGTGGAAGTAAGCTTTTCTTATTTCCGGACGAATCCACAAACTATAGAAAGTCGTTATGACGTAGAATGTGGCTATTTTGTAGATTCCATTTATGAAATAAAACACATTTTCTAAAAACTCGTGTTTTTTAGGAAACCATGTAAACCTTCTAGAAGCTGTGATTTTAAAAAATGGTGGAAGTAAGCTTTTCTTATTTCCGGACGAATGCGCAAACTATAGAAAGTCGTTATGACGTAGAATGTGCATACTTTGTAGATTCGATTTATGAAATAAAACACATTTTCTAAAAACTCGAGTTTTTTACGAAATCATGTAATCCTTCTAGAAGCTGTGATTTTAAAAAAGGGGGGAAGTAAGCTTTTCTTATTTCCGGATGCATGCACAAACTATAGAAAGTCGTTATGACGTAGAATGTGCATACTTTGTAGATCCGATTTATGAAATAAAACACATTTTCTAAGAACTCTTGTTTTGTACGAAATCATGTAAACCTTCTAGAAGCTGTGATTTTAAAAAACGGTGGAAGTAAGCTTTTCTTATTTCCGGATGCATGCGCAAACTATAGAAAGTCGTTATGACGTAGAATGTGCATACTTTGTTGATACCATTTATGAAATAAAACATATTTTCTAAAAACTCGTGTTTTTTAAAAAATCATGTAAACCTTCTAGAAGCTCTGATTTTAAAAAATGGGGGAAGTAAGCTTTTCTTATTTCCGGACGCATGCGAAAACTATAGAAAGTCATTATGACGTAGAATGTGCATGCTTTTTAGATTCCATTTATGAAATAAAACACATTTTCTAAAAACTCGTGTTTTTTAAGAAATCATGTAAACCTTCTAGAAGCTGTGATTTTAAAAAACTGGGGAAGTAAGCTTTTCAGATCTCCGGACGCCTGCGAAAACTATAGAAAGTCATTATGACGTCGAATGTGCATACTTTTTAGATTCCATTTATGAAATAAAACACATTTTCTAAAAACTCGTGTTTTTTACGAAATCATGTAAACCTTCTAGAAGCTATGATTTTAAAAAACGGTGGAAGTAAGCTTTTCTTATTTCCGGACGCATGCGCAAACTATAGCAAGTCGTTATGACGTAGAATGTGCATACTTTGTTGATTCCATTTATGAAATAAAACACATTTTCTAAAAACTCGTATTTTTTAAGAAATCATGTAAACCTTCTAGAAGCTGTGATTTTAAAAAACGGGGGAAGTAAGCTTTTCTTATTTCCGGACGCATGTGAAAACTATAGAAAGTCGTTATGACGTAGAATTTGCATACTTTTTAGATTCCATTTATGAAATAAAACACATTTTCTAAAAACTCGTGTTTTTTACGAAATCATGTAAACCTTCTAGAAGCTGTGATTTTAAAAAATGGTGGAAGTAAGCTTTTCTTATTTCCGGACGAATGCGCAAACTATAGAAAGTCGTTATGACGTAGAATGTGCATACTTTGTTGATTCCATTTATGAAATAAAACACATTTTCTAAAAACTTGTGTTTTTTAAGAAATCATGTAAACATTCTAGAAGCTGTGATTTTAAAAAACGGTGGAAGTAAGCTTTTCTTATTTCCGGACGCATGCGCAAACTTTAGAAAGTCGTTATGACGTAGAATGTGCATACTTTGTTGATTCCATTTATGAAATAAAACACATTTTCTAAAAACTCGTGTTTTTTAAGAAATCATGTAAACCTTCTAGAAGCTGTGATTTTAAAAAACGGGGGAAGTAAGCTTTTCTTATTTCCGGACGCATGTGAAAACTATAGAAAGTCGTTATGACGTAGAATGTGCATGCTTTATAGATTCCATTTATGAAATAAAACACATTTTCTAAAAACTCGTGTTTTTTACGAAACCATGTAAACCTTCTAGAAGCTGTGATTTTAAAAAATGGTGGAAGTAAGCTTTTCTTATTTCCGGACGAATCCACAAACTATAGAAAGTCGTTATGACGTAGAATGTGGCTATTTTGTAGATTCCATTTATGAAATAAAACACATTTTCTAAAAACTCGTGTTTTTTAGGAAACCATGTAAACCTTCTAGAAGCTGTGATTTTAAAAAACGGGGGAAGTAAGCTTTTCTTATTCCCGGACGCATGCGCAAACTATAGAAAGTCGTTATGACGTAGAATGTGCATGCTTTTTAGATTCCATTTATGAAATAAAACACATTTTCTAAAAACTCGTGTTTTTTAAGAAATCATGTAAACCTTCTAGAAGCTGTGATTTTAAAAAACTGGGGAAGTAAGCTTTTCAGATCTCCGGACGCCTGCGAAAACTATAGAAAGTCGTTATGACGTCGAATGTGCATACTTTTTAGATTCCATTTATGAAATAAAACACATTTTCTAAAAACTCGTGTTTTTTATGAAATCATGTAAACCTTCTAGAAGCTATGATTTTAAAAAACGGTGGAAGTAAGCTTTTCTTATTTCCGGACGCATGCGCAAACTATAGAAAGTCGTTATGACGTAGAATGTGCATACTTTGTTGATTCCATTTATGAAATAAAACACATTTTCTAAAAACTCGTATTTTTTAAGAAATCATGTAAACCTTCTAGAAGCTGTGATTTTAAAAAACGGGGGAAGTAAGCTTTTCTTATTTCCGGACGCATGTGAAAACTATAGAAAGTCGTTATGACGTAGAATTTGCATACTTTTTAGATTCCATTTATGAAATAAAACACATTTTCTAAAAACTCGTGTTTTTTTACGAAATCATGTAAACCTTCTAGAAGCTGTGATTTTAAAAAATGGTGGAAGTAAGCTTTTCTTATTTCCGGACGAATGCGCAAACTATAGAAAGTCGTTATGACGTAGAATGTGCATACTTTGTTGATTCCATTTATGAAATAAAACACATTTTCTAAAAACTTGTGTTTTTTAAGAAATCATGTAAACCTTCTAGAAGCTGTGATTTTAAAAAACGGTGGAAGTAAGCTTTTCTTATTTCCGGACGCATGCGCAAACTTTAGAAAGTCGTTATGACGTAGAATGTGCATACTTTGTAGATTCCATTTATGAAATAAAACACATTTTCTAAAAACTTGTGTTTTTTACGAAATCATGTAAACCTTCTAGAAGCTGTGATTTTAAAAAACGGTGGAAGTAAGCTTTTCTTATTTCCGGACGCATGCGAAAACTATAGAAAGTCGTTATGACGTAGAATGTGCATGCTTTTTAGATTCCATTTATGAAATAAAACACATTTTCTAAAAACTCGTGTTTTTTAAGAAATCATGTAAACCTTCTAGAAGCTGTGATTTTAAAAAACTGGGGAAGTAAGCTTTTCAGATCTCCGGACGCCTGCGAAAACTATAGAAAGTCGTTATGACGTCGAATGTGCATACTTTTTAGATTCCATTTATGAAATAAAACACATTTTCTAAAAACTCGTGTTTTTTACGAAATCATGTAAACCTTCTAGAAGCTATGATTTTAAAAAACGGTGGAAGTAAGCTTTTCTTATTTCCGGACGCATGCGCAAACTATAGAAAGTCGTTATGACGTAGAATGTGCATACTTTGTTGATTCCATTTATGAAATAAAACACATTTTCTAAAAACTCGTATTTTTTAAGAAATCATGTAAACCTTCTAGAAGCTGTGATTTTAAAAAACGGGGGAAGTAAGCTTTTCTTATTTCCGGACGCATGTGAAAACTATAGAAAGTCGTTATGACGTAGAATTTGCATACTTTTTAGATTCCATTTATGAAATAAAACACATTTTCTAAAAACTCGTGTTTTTTACGAAATCATGTAAACCTTCTAGAAGCTGTGATTTTAAAAAATGGTGGAAGTAAGCTTTTCTTATTTCCGGACGAATGCGCAAACTATAGAAAGTCGTTATGACGTAGAATGTGCATACTTTGTTGATTCCATTTATGAAATAAAACACATTTTCTAAAAACTTGTGTTTTTTAAGAAATCATGTAAACCTTCTAGAAGCTGTGATTTTAAAAAACGGTGGAAGTAAGCTTTTCTTATTTCCGGACGCATGCGCAAACTATAGAAAGTCGTTATGACGTAGAATGTGCATACTTTGTTGATTCCATTTATGAAATAAAACACATTTTCTAAAAACTCATGTTTTTCAAGAAATCATTTAAACCTTCTAGAAGTTGTGATTTTAAAAAATGGTGGAAGTAAGCTTTTGTTATTTCCGGACGCATGCACAAACTATAGAAATTCGTTATGACGTAGAATGTGCATACTTTGTAGATTCCATTTATGAAATAAAACACATTTTCTAAAAACTCGTGTTTTTTACGAAATCATGTAAACCTTCTAGAAGCCGTGATTTTAAAAAACGGGGGAAGTAAGCTTTTCTTAATTCCAAACGCATGCGCAAACTATAGAAAGTCGTTATGATGTAGAATGTGCATACTTTGTTGATTCCATTGATGAAATAAAACACATTTTCTAAAAACTCATGTTTTTTAAGAAATCATGTAAACCTTCTAGAAGCTGTGATTTAAAAAAACGCTGGAAGTAAGCTTTTCTTATTTCTGGACGCATGCGCAAACTATACAAAGTCGTTATGACGTAGAATGTGCATACTTTGTTGATTCCATTTATGAAATAAAACACATTTTCTAAAAACTCGTGTTTTTTAAGAAATCATGTAAACCTTCTAGAAGCTGTGATTTTAAAAAACGGGGGAAGTAAGCTTTTTTTTATTTCTGGACGCATGCGCAAACTATAGAAAGTCGTTATGACGTAGAATGTGCATACTTTGTTGATTCCATTTATGAAATAAAGCACATTTTCTAAAAACTCATGTTTTTTAAGAAATCATGTAAACCCTTTAGAAGCTGTGATTTTAAAAAACGTTGAAAGTAAGCTTTTCTTATTTTCGGACGCATGCGCAAACTATAGAAAGTCGTAATGACGTAGAATGTGCATACTTTGTAGATTCCATTTATGAAATAAAACACATTTTCTAAAAACTCGTGTTTTTTATGAAATCATGTAAACCTTCTAGAAGCTGTGATTTTAAAAACGGGGGAAGTAAGCTTTTCTTATTTCCGGACGCATGCGCAAACTATAGAAAGTCGTTATGACGTAGAATGTGCATACTTTGTTGATTCCATTTATGAAATAAAGCACATTTTCTAAAAACTCATGTTTTTTAAGAAATCATGTAAACCTTCTAGAAGCTGTGATTTTAAAAAATGGGGGAAGTAAGCTTTTCTTATTTCCGGATGCATGCAAAAACTATGGAAAGTCGTTATGACGTAGAATGTGTATACTTTGTAGATTCCATTGATGAAATAAAACACATTTTCTAAAAACTTGTGTTTTTTATGAAATAATGTAAACCTTCTAGAAGCTGTGATTTTAAAAAACGGTGGAAGTAAGCATTTCTTATTTCCGGACGCATTCGCAAACTACAGAAAGTCGTTATGACGTAGAATGGTCATACTTTGTTGATTCCATTTATGAAATAAAACACATTTTCTAAAAACTCGTGTTTTTTAGGAAATCATGTAAACCTTCTAGAAGCTGTGATTTTAAAAAACGGGGGAAGTAAGCTTTTCTTATTTCCGGAGTTATGCGCAAACTATAGAAAGTCGTTATGACGTAGAATGTGCATACTTTGTTGATTCCATTTATGAAACAAAACACATTTTCTAAAAACTCATGTTTTTTAAAAAATCATGTAAACCTTCTAGAAGCTGTCACTTTAAAAAACGGGGGAAGTAAGCTTTTCTTATTTCCAAACGCATGCGCAAACTATAGAAAGTCGTTATGACGTAGAGTGTGCATACTTTGTAGATTCCATTTATGAAATAAAACACATTTTCTAGAAACTCATGTTTTTTACAAAATCATGTAAACCTTCTAGAAGCTGTGATTTTAAAAAACGGTGGAAGTAAGCTTTTCTTATTTCCGGACTCATGCGCAAACTATAGAAAGTCGTTATGACGTAGAATGTGCATACTTTGTAGATTCCATTTATGAAATAAAACACATTTTCTAAAAACTGTTGTTTTTTACGAAATCATGTAAACCTTCTAGAAGCTGTGATTTTAAAAAATGGTGGAAGTAAGCTTTTCTTATTTCCGGACGAATGAGCAAACTATAGAAAGTCGTTTTGAAGTAGAATGTGCATACTTTGTTGATTCCATTGATGAAATAAAACACATTTTCTAAAAACTTGTGTTTTTTAAGAAATCATGTAAACCTTTTAGAAGCTGTGATTTTAAAAAACGTTGGAAGTAAGCTTTTCTTATTTCCGGACGCATGCGCAAACTATAGAAAGTCGTTATGACGTAAAATGTGCATACTTTGTTGATTCCATTTATGAAATAAAACACATTTTCTAAAAACTCATGTTTTTTAACAAATCATGTAAACCTTCTAGAAGCTGTGATTTTAAAAAACGATGGAAGTAAGCTTTTCTTCTTTCCGGAGGCATGCGCAAACTATAGAAAGTCGTTATGACGTAGAATGTGCATACTTTGTTGATTCCATTTATGAAATAAAGCACATTTTCTAAAAACTCTTGTTTTTTGCGAAATCATGTAAACCTTCTAGAAGCTGTGGTTTTAAAAAACGGGGGAAGTAAGCTTTTCTTATTTCTGGACGCATGCGCAAACTATAGAAATTCGTTTTGACGTAGAATGTGCATATTTGTAGATTCCATTTATGAAATAAAACACATTTTCTAGAAACTTGTGTTTTTTACGAAATCATGTAAAACTTCTAAAGGCTGTGATTTTAAAAAACGGTGGAAGTAAGCTTTTCTTCTTTCCGGACGAATGTGCAAACTATAGAAAGTCGTTATGACGTAGAATATGCATACTTTGTAGATTCCATTTATGAAATAAAACACATTTTCTAAAAACTCGTGTTTTTTACGAAATCATGTAAACCTTCTAGAAGCTGTGATTTTAAAAAACGTTGGAAGTAAGCTTTTCTTATTTCCGGATGCATGCGCAAACTATAGAAAGTCGTTATGACGTAGAATGTGCATACTTTGTTGATTCCATTTTTTAAATAAAACACATTTTCTAAAAACTCGTGTTTTCTAAGAAATCATGTAAACCGTCTAGAAGCTGTGATTTTAAAAAACGGGGGAAGTAAGCTGTTGTTATTTCCAAACGCATGCACAAACTATACAAAGTCGTTATGACGTAGAATGTGCATAATTTTTTGATACCATTTATGAAATAAAACACATTTTCTAAAAAGTCGTGTTTTTTAAGAAATCATGTAAACCTTCTAGAAGCTGTGATTTTAAAAAACGGGGGAAGTAAGCTTTTCTTATTTCCGGACGCATGCGCAAACTATAGAAAGTCGTTATGATGTAGAATGTGCATACTTTGTTGATTCCATTTAGGAAATAAAACACATTTTCTAAAAACTCGTGTTTTTTAAGAAATCATGTAAACCTTCTAGAAGGTGTGATTTTAAAAAACGGGGGAAGTAAGCTTTTCTTATTTCTGGACGCATGCGCAAACTATAGAAAGTCGTTATGACGTAGAATGTGCATTCTTTGTTGATTCCATTTATGAAATAAAACACATTTTCTAAAAACTCATGTTTTTTAAGAAATCATATAAACCTTCTAGAAGCTGTGATTTTAAAAAACGGTGGAAGTAAGCTTTTCTTATTTCCGGACGCATGCGCAAACTATAGAAAGTCGTTATGACGTAGAATGTGCATACTTGGTTGAGTCCATTTATGAAATAAAACACATTTTCTAAAAACTCGTGTTTTTTATGAAATCATGTAAACCTTCTAGAAGCTGTGATTTTAAAAAACGGGGGAAGTAAGCTTTTCTTATTTCCAAACGCATGCGCAAACTATAGAAAGTCGTTATGATGTAGAATGTGCATACTTTGTAAATTCCATTTATGAAATAAAACACATTTTCTAAAAACTCGTGTTTTTTACGAAATCATGTAAACCTTCTAGAAGTGTGATTTTAAAAAACGGTGGAAGTAAGCTTTTCTTATTTCCGGACGAATGCACAAACTATAGAAAGTCGTTATGACGTAGAATGTGCATACTTTAATGATTCCATTGATGAAATAAAACACATTTTCTAAAAACTCATGTTTTTTAAGAAATCATGTAAACCTTCTAGAAGCTGTGATTTTAAAAAATGCTGGAAGTAAGCTTTTCTTATTTCCGGACGCATGCGCAAACTATACAAAGTCGTTATGACGTAGAATGTGCATACTTTGTTGATTCCATTTATGAAATAAAACACATTTTCTAAAAACTCGTGTTTTTTAAGAAATCATGTAAACCTTCTAGAAGCTGTGATTTTAAAAAACGGTGGAAGTAAGCTTTTCTTATTTTCGATCGAATTCGCAAACTGTAGAAAGTCTTTATGACGTAGAATGTGCATACTTTGTTGATTCCATTTATGAAATAAAACACATTTTTTAAAAACTCGTGTTTTTTACGAAATCATGTAAACCTTCTAGAAGCTGTGATTTTAAAAAACGGCAGAAGTAAGCTTTTCTTATTTCCGAACGCATGCACAAACTATAGAAAGTCGTTATGACGTAGAATGTGCATACTTTGTTGATTCAATTTAGGAAATAAAACACATTTTCTAAAAACTCGTATTTTTTAAGAAATCATGTAAACCTTCTAGAAGGTGTGATTTTAAAAAACGGGGGAAGTAAGCTTTTCTTATTTCCGGAAGCATGCTCAAACTATAGAAAGTCGTTATGACGTAGAATGTGCATACTTTGTTGATTCCATTTATGAAATAAAACACATTTTCTAAAAACTCCTGTTTTCTAAGAAATGATGTAAACCTTCTAGAAGCTGTGATTTTAAAAAACGGGGGAAGTAAGCTTTTCTTATTTCCGGACAGATGCACAAACTATAGAAAGTCGTTATGACGTAGAATGTGCATACTTTGTAGATTCTGTCTATGAAATAAAGCACATTTTCTAAAAACTCGTGTTTTTTACGAAATCATGTAAACCTTCTAGAAGCTATGATTTTAAAAAACGGTGGAAGTAAGCTTTTCTTATTTCCGGATGCATGCGCAAACTATAGAAAGTCGTTATGACGTAGAATGTGCATACTTTGTTGATTCCATTTATGAAATAAAACAAATTTTCTAAAAACTCGTGTTTTTAAGAAATCATGTAAACCTTCTAGAAGCTGTGATTTTAAATAACGGGGGAAGTAAGCTTTTCTTATTTCCGGACACATTCGCAAACAATAGAAAGTCGTTATGATGTAGAATGTGCATAATTTGTTGTTTCCATTTATGAAATAAAACACATTTTCTAAAAACTCGTGTTTTTTAAGAAATCATGTAAACCTTCTAGAAGCCGTGATTTTAAAAAACGGGGGAAGTAAGCTTTTCTTATTTCCAAACGCATGCTCAAACAATAGAAAGTCCTTATGACGTAGAATGTGCATACTTTGTTGATTCCATTTATGAAATAAAACACATTTTCTAAAAACTCGTGTTTGTTAAGAAATCATGTAAACCTTCTAGAAGCTGTAATTTTAAAAAACGGTGGAACTAAGCTTCTCTTATTTCCGGTCGAATGCACAAACTTTAGAAAGTCGTTATGACGTAGAATGTGCATACTTTGTAGATTCCATTTATGAAATAAAACACATTTTCTAAAAACTCGTGTTTTTTACGAAATAAACTAAACCTTCTAGAAGCTGTGATTTTAAAAAACGGTGGAAGTAAGCTTTTCTTATTCCCGGACGCATGCGTAAACTATAGAAATTCTTTATGACGTAGAATGTGCATACTTTGTAGTTTCCATTTATGAAATAAAACACATTCTCTAAAAACTCGTGTTTTTTACGAAATCATGTAAACATTCTAGAAACTGTGATTTTAAAAAACGGAGGAAGTAAGCTTTTCTTATTTCCGGACGAATGCGCAAACTATAGAAAGTCGTTATGACGTAGAATTTGCATACTTTGTAGATTCCATTTATGAAATAAAACACATTTTCAAAAAACTCGTGTTTTTTACGAAATAATGTAAACCTTCTAGCGGCTGTGATTTTAAAAAACGGGGGAAGTAAGCTTTTCTTATTTCCAAACGCATGCGCCAACTATAGAAAGTCGTTATGACGTAGAATGTGCATACTTTGTTGATTCAATTTATGAAATAAAACGCATTTTCTAAAAACTCGTGTTTTTTAAGAAATCATGTAAAGCTTCTATAATCTGTGATTTTAAACAATGGGGGAGGTAAGCTTTTCTTATTTCCGGACGCATGCGCAAAATATGGAAAGTCGTTTTGACATAGAATGTGCATACTTTGTAGATTCCATTGATGAAATAAAACACATTTTCTAAAAACTCGTGTTTTTTATGAAATCATGTAAAACTTCTAGAAGCTGTGATTTTAAAATACTGTGGAAGGAAGATTTTCTTATTTCCGTACGAATGCGCAAACTGTAGAAAGTCGTTATGACGTAGAATGTGCATACATTGTTGATTCCATTTATGAAATAAAACACATTTTCTAAAAACTCGTGTTTTTTACGAAATCATGTAAAGCTTCTAGAAGCTGTGATTTTAAAAAAAGGTGGAAGTAAGCTTTTCTTATTTCTGGATGAATGTGCAAACTGTAGAAATTCGTTATGACGTAGAATGTGCATACTTTTTTGATTCCACTTATGAAATAAAACACATTTTCTAAAAACACGTGTTTTCTAAGAAATCATGTAAACCTTCTAGAAGCCGTGATTTTAAAAAATGGTGGAAGTAAGCTTTTCTTATTTCAGGACGCATGCGCAAACTATAGAAAGTCGTTATGACGTAGAATGTGCATACTTTGTTGATTCCATTTATGAAATAAAACACATTTTTTAAAAACTCATGTTTTTTAAGAAATCATGTAAACCTTCTAGAAGGTGTGATTTTAAAAAACGGGGGAAGTAAGCTTTTCTTATTTCCCGACGCATGTGCAAACTATAGAAAGTCGTTATTTCGTACAATGTGCATACTTTTTAGATTACATTTATGAAATAAAACACATTTTCTAAAAACTCGTGTCTTTTACGAAAGCATGTAAACCTTCTAGAAACTGTGATTTTAAAAAACGGTGGAAGTAAGCTTTTCTTATTTCCAAACGCATGCACAAACTATAGAAAGTCGTTATGACGTAGAATGTGCATACTTTGTTGATTCCATTAATGAAATAAAATACATTTTCTAAAAACTCGTGTTTTTTAAGAAATCATGTAAACCTTCTATAATCTGTGATTTTAAAAAACGGGGGAGGTAAGCTTTTCTTATTTCAGGACGCATGCGCAAACTATAGAAAGTCGTTATGACGTAGAATGTGCATACTTTGTTGATTCCATTTATGAAATAAAACACATTTTTTAAAAACTCGTGTTTTTTAAGAAATCATGTAAACCTTCTAGAAGGTGTGATTTTAAAAAACGGGGGAAGTAAGCTTTTCTTATTTCCCGACGCATGTGCAAACTATAGAAAGTCGTTATTTCGTACAATGTGCATACTTTTTAAATTACATTTATGAAATAAAACACATTTTCTAAAAACTCGTGTCTTTTACGAAAGCATGTAAACCTTCTAGAAACTGTGATTTTAAAAAACGGTGGAAGTAAGCTTTTCTTATTTCCAAACGCATGCACAAACTATAGAAAGTCGTTATGACGTAGAATGTGCATACTTTGTTGATTCCATTTATGAAATAAAATACATTTTCTAAAAACTCGTGTTTTTTAAGAAATCATGTAAACCTTCTATAATCTGTGATTTTAAAAAACGGGGGAGGTAAGCTTTTCTTATTTCCGGATGCATGCGCAAAATATAGAAAGTCATTATGACATAGAATGTGCATACTTTGTAGATTCCATTTATCAAATAAAACACATTTTCTAAAAACTCGTGTATTTTACGAAATCATGTAAACCTGCTAGAATCTGTGATTTTAGAAAACGTTGGAAGTAAGCTTTTCTTATTTCCGGACGAATGCGCAAACTTTAGAAAGTCGTTATGACGTAGAATGTGCATACTTTGTTGATTCCACTTATGGAATAAAACACATTTTCTAAAAACTCGTGTATTTTACGAAATCATGTAAACCTTCTAGAAGCTGTGATTTTAAAAAATGGTGGAAGTAAGCTTTTCTTATTTCCTGACGAATCCGCAAACTATAGAAAGTCTTGATGACGTAGAATGTGCATACTTTGTAGATTCCATTTATGAAATAAAACACATTTTCTAAAAACTCGTGTTTTTTACAAAATCATGTAAACCTTCTAGAAGCTGTGATTTTAAAAAACGGTGGAAGTAAGCTTTTCTTATTTCCGGATGCATGCGCAAACTATAGAAAGTCGTTCTAACGTAGAATGTGCATACTTTGTTGATTCCATTTATGAAATAAAACACATTTTCTAAAAACTCGTGTTTTTTAAGAAATCATGTAAACCTTCTAGAAGCTGTGATTTTAAAAAACGGGGGAAGTAAGCTTTTCTTATTTCCGGACGCATGTGAAAACTATAGAAAGTCGTTATGACGTAGAATGTGCATGCTTTATAGATTCCATTTATGAAATAAAACACATTTTCTAAAAACTCGTGTTTTTTACGAAACCATGTAAACCTTCTAGAAGCTGTGATTTTAAAAAATGGTGGAAGTAAGCTTTTCTTATTTCCGGACGAATCCACAAACTATAGAAAGTCGTTATGACGTAGAATGTGGCTATTTTGTAGATTCCATTTATGAAATAAAACACATTTTCTAAAAACTCGTGTTTTTTAGGAAACCATGTAAACCTTCTAGAAGCTGTGATTTTAAAAAATGGTGGAAGTAAGCTTTTCTTATTTCCGGACGAATGCGCAAACTATAGAAAGTCGTTATGACGTAGAATGTGCATACTTTGTAGATTCGATTTATGAAATAAAACACATTTTCTAAAAACTCGAGTTTTTTACGAAATCATGTAATCCTTCTAGAAGCTGTGATTTTAAAAAAGGGGGGAAGTAAGCTTTTCTTATTTCCGGATGCATGCACAAACTATAGAAAGTCGTTATGACGTAGAATGTGCATACTTTGTAGATCCGATTTATGAAATAAAACACATTTTCTAAGAACTCTTGTTTTTTACGAAATCATGTAAACCTTCTAGAAGCTGTGATTTTAAAAAACGGTGGAAGTAAGCTTTTCTTATTTCCGGATGCATGCGCAAACTATAGAAAGTCGTTATGACGTAGAATGTGCATACTTTGTTGATACCATTTATGAAATAAAACATATTTTCTAAAAACTCGTGTTTTTTAAAAAATCATGTAAACCTTCTAGAAGCTCTGATTTTAAAAAATGGGGGAAGTAAGCTTTTCTTATTTCCGGACGCATGCGAAAACTATAGAAAGTCATTATGACGTAGAATGTGCATGCTTTTTAGATTCCATTTATGAAATAAAACACATTTTCTAAAAACTCGTGTTTTTTAAGAAATCATGTAAACCTTCTAGAAGCTGTGATTTTAAAAAACTGGGGAAGTAAGCTTTTCAGATCTCCGGACGCCTGCGAAAACTATAGAAAGTCGTTATGACGTCGAATGTGCATACTTTTTAGATTCCATTTATGAAATAAAACACATTTTCTAAAAACTCGTGTTTTTTACGAAATCATGTAAACCTTCTAGAAGCTATGATTTTAAAAAACGGTGGAAGTAAGCTTTTCTTATTTCCGGACGCATGCGCAAACTATAGAAAGTCGTTATGACGTAGAATGTGCATACTTTGTTGATTCCATTTATGAAATAAAACACATTTTCTAAAAACTCGTATTTTTTAAGAAATCATGTAAACCTTCTAGAAGCTGTGATTTTAAAAAACGGGGGAAGTAAGCTTTTCTTATTTCCGGACGCATGTGAAAACTATAGAAAGTCGTTATGACGTAGAATTTGCATACTTTTTAGATTCCATTTATGAAATAAAACACATTTTCTAAAAACTCGTGTTTTTTACGAAATCATGTAAACCTTCTAGAAGCTGTGATTTTAAAAAATGGTGGAAGTAAGCTTTTCTTATTTCCGGACGAATGCGCAAACTATAGAAAGTCGTTATGACGTAGAATGTGCATACTTTGTTGATTCCATTTATGAAATAAAACACATTTTCTAAAAACTTGTGTTTTTTAAGAAATCATGTAAACCTTCTAGAAGCTGTGATTTTAAAAAACGGTGGAAGTAAGCTTTTCTTATTTCCGGACGCATGCGCAAACTTTAGAAAGTCGTTATGACGTAGAATGTGCATACTTTGTAGATTCCATTTATGAAATAAAACACATTTTCTAAAAACTCGTGTTTTTTAAGAAATCATGTAAACCTTCTAGAAGCTGTGATTTTAAAAAACGGGGGAAGTAAGCTTTTTTTATTTCCGGACGCATGTGAAAACTATAGAAAGTCGTTATGACGTAGAATGTGCATGCTTTATAGATTCCATTTATGAAATAAAACACATTTTCTAAAAACTCGTGTTTTTTACGAAACCATGTAAACCTTCTAGAAGCTGTGATTTTAAAAAATGGTGGAAGTAAGCTTTTCTTATTTCCGGACGAATCCACAAACTATAGAAAGTCGTTATGACGTAGAATGTGGCTATTTTGTAGATTCCATTTATGAAATAAAACACATTTTCTAAAAACTCGTGTTTTTTAGGAAACCATGTAAACCTTCTAGAAGCTGTGATTTTAAAAAACGGGGGAAGTAAGCTTTTCTTATTCCCGGACGCATGCGCAAACTATAGAAAGTCGTTATGACGTAGAATGTGCATGTTTTTTAGATTCCATTTATGAAATAAAACACATTTTCTAAAAACTCGTGTTTTTTAAGAAATCATGTAAACCTTCTAGAAGCTGTGATTTTAAAAAACTGGGGAAGTAAGCTTTTCAGATCTCCGGACGCCTGCGAAAACTATAGAAAGTCGTTATGACGTCGAATGTGCATACTTTTTAGATTCCATTTATGAAATAAAACACATTTTCTAAAAACTCGTGTTTTTTACGAAATCATGTAAACCTTCTAGAAGCTATGATTTTAAAAAACGGTGGAAGTAAGCTTTTCTTATTTCCGGACGCATGCGCAAACTATAGAAAGTCGTTATGACGTAGAATGTGCATACTTTGTTGATTCCATTTATGAAATAAAACACATTTTCTAAAAACTCGTATTTTTTAAGAAATCATGTAAACCTTCTAGAAGCTGTGATTTTAAAAAACGGGGGAAGTAAGCTTTTCTTATTTCCGGACGCATGTGAAAACTATAGAAAGTCGTTATGACGTAGAATTTGCATACTTTTTAGATTCCATTTATGAAATAAAACACATTTTCTAAAAACTCGTGTTTTTTACGAAATCATGTAAACCTTCTAGAAGCTGTGATTTTAAAAAATGGTGGAAGTAAGCTTTTCTTATTTCCGGACGAATGCGCAAACTATAGAAAGTCGTTATGACGTAGAATGTGCATACTTTGTTGATTCCATTTATGAAATAAAACACATTTTCTAAAAACTTGTGTTTTTTAAGAAATCATGTAAACCTTCTAGAAGCTGTGATTTTAAAAAACGGTGGAAGTAAGCTTTTCTTATTTCCGGACGCATGCGCAAACTTTAGAAAGTCGTTATGACGTAGAATGTGCATACTTTGTAGATTCCATTTATGAAATAAAACACATTTTCTAAAAACTTGTGTTTTTTACGAAATCATGTAAACCTTCTAGAAGCTGTGATTTTAAAAAACGGTGGAAGTAAGCTTTTCTTATTTCCGGACGCATGCGAAAACTATAGAAAGTCGTTATGACGTAGAATGTGCATGCTTTTTAGATTCCATTTATGAAATAAAACACATTTTCTAAAAACTCGTGTTTTTTAAGAAATCATGTAAACCTTCTAGAAGCTGTGATTTTAAAAAACTGGGGAAGTAAGCTTTTCATATCTCCGGACGCCTGCGAAAACTATAGAAAGTCGTTATGACGTCGAATGTGCATACTTTTTAGATTCCATTTATGAAATAAAACACATTTTCTAAAAACTCGTGTTTTTTACGAAATCATGTAAACCTTCTAGAAGCTATGATTTTAAAAAACGGTGGAAGTAAGCTTTTCTTATTTCCGGACGCATGCGCAAACTATAGAAAGTCGTTATGACGTAGAATGTGCATACTTTGTTGATTCCATTTATGAAATAAAACACATTTTCTAAAAACTCGTATTTTTTAAGAAATCATGTAAACCTTCTAGAAGCTGTGATTTTAAAAAACGGGGGAAGTAAGCTTTTCTTATTTCCGGACGCATGTGAAAACTATAGAAAGTCGTTATGACGTAGAATTTGCATACTTTTTAGATTCCATTTATGAAATAAAACACATTTTCTAAAAACTCGTGTTTTTTACGAAATCATGTAAACCTTCTAGAAGCTGTGATTTTAAAAAATGGTGGAAATAAGCTTTTCTTATTTCCGGACGAATGCGCAAACTATAGAAAGTCGTTATGACGTAGAATGTGCATACTTTGTTGATTCCATTTATGAAATAAAACACATTTTCTAAAAACTTGTGTTTTTTAAGAAATCATGTAAACCTTCTAGAAGCTGTGATTTTAAAAAACGGTGGAAGTAAGCTTTTCTTATTTCCGGATGCATGCGCAAACTTTAGAAAGTCGTTATGACGTAGAATGTGCATACTTTGTAGATTCCATTTATGAAATAAAACACATTTTCTAAAAACTTGTGTTTTTTACGAAATCATGTAAACCTTCTAGAAGCTGTGATTTTAAAAAACGGTGGAAGTAAGCTTTTCTTATTTCCGGACGCATGCGCAAACTATAGAAAGTCGTTATGACGTAGAATGTGCATACTTTGTAGATTCCATTTATGAAAGAAAACACATTTTCTAAAAACTCATGTTTTTTAAGAAATCATGTAAACCTTCTAGAAGCTGTGATTTTAAAAAACGGGGGAAGTAAGCTTTTCTTATTTCCAAACGCATGCGCAAACTGTAGAAAGTTGTTATGACGTAGAATGTGCATACTTTTTTTAATCCATTTATGAAATAAAACACGTTTTCTAAAAACTCGTGTTTTTTAAGAAATCATGTAAACCTTCTAGAAGCTGCGATTTTAAAAAACGAGGCAAGTAATCTTTTCTTATTTCCAAACGCATGCGGGAACTATAGAAAGTCGTTATGACGTAGAATGTGCATACATTGTTGATTCCATTTATGAAATAAAACACATTTTCTAAAATCTCGTGCTTTTTAAGAAACCATGTAAACCTTCTAGAAGCTGTGATTTTAAAAAATGGGGGAAGTAAGATTTTCTTATTTCCAAACGCATGCGCAAACTATAGAAGGTCGTAATGACGTAGAATGTGCATACTTTGTAGATTCCATTTATGAAATAAAACACATTTTCTAAAAACCCGTGTTTTTTACGAAATCATGTAAACCTTCTAGAAGCTGTGATTTTAAAAAACGGGGGAAGTAAGCTTTTCTTATTTCCAAATGCATGCGCAAACTATAGAAAGTCGTTATGACGTTGAATGTGCATACTTTGTTGATTCCATTTATGAAATAAAACACGTTTTCTAAAAACACGTGTTTTTTAAGAAATCATGTAAACCTTCTAGAAGCTGTGATTTTAAAAAACTGGGGAAGTAAGCTTTTCTTATTTTCGGATGCATGCGAAAACTATAGAAAGTCGTTATGACGTAGAATGTGCATGTTTTTTAGATTCCATTTATGAAATAAAACACATTTTCTAAAAACTCGTGTTTTTTACGACATCATGTAAACCTTCTAGAAGCTGTGATTTTAAAAAACGGTGGAAGTAAGCTTTTCTTATTTCCGGACGCATGCGCAAACTTTAGAAAGTCGTTATGACGTAGAATGTGCATACTTTGTAGATTCCATTTATGAAATAAAACACATTTTCTAAAAACTTGTGTTTTTTACGAAATCATGTAAACCTTCTAGAAGCTGTGATTTTAAAAAACGGTGGAAGTAAGCTTTTCTTATTTCCGGACGCATGTGCAAACTATAGAAAGTCGTTATGACGTAGAATGTGCATACTTTGTAGATTCCATTTATGAAACAAAACACATTTTCTAAAAACTCGTGTTTTTTAAGAAATCATGTAAACCTTCTAGAAGCTGTGATTTTAAAAAATGGGGGAAGTAAGCTTTTCTTATTTCCAAACGCATGCGCAAACTGTAGAAAGTTGTTATGACGTAGAATGTGCATACTTTTTTTAATCCATTGATGAAATAAAACACGTTTTCTAAAAACTTGTGTTTTTTAAGAAATCATGTAAACCTTCTAGAAGCTGCGATTTTAAAAAACGAGGCAAGTAATCTTTTCTTATTTCCAAACGCATGCGCGAACTATAGAAAGTCGTTATGACGTAGAATGTGCATACTTTGTAGATTCCATTTATGAAATAAAACACATTTTCAAAAAACTCGTGTTTTTTTAGAAATCATGTAAACCTTCCAGAAGCTGTGATTTTAAAAAATGGTGGAAGTAAACTTTTCTTATTTCCGGACGCATGCGCAAACTATTGAAAGTCGTTATGACGTAGAATGTGCATACATTGTTGATTCCATTTATGAAATAAAACACATTTTCTAAAAATTCATGTTTTTTAAGAAACCATGTAAACCTTCTAGAAGCTGTGATTTTAAAAAATGGGGGAAGTAAGATTTTCTTATTTCCAAACGCATGCGCAAACTATAGAAGGTCGTAATGACGTAGAATGTGCATACTTTGTAGATTCCATTTATGAAATAAAACACATTTTCTAAAAACCCGTGTTTTTTACGAAATCATGTAAACCTTCTAGAAGCTGTGATTTTAAAAAACGGGGGAAGTAAGCTTTTCTTATTTCCAAATGCATGCGCAAACTATAGAAAGTCGTTATGACGTTGAATGTGCATACTTTGTTAATTCCATTTATGAAATAAAACACGTTTTCTAAAAACTCGTGTTTTTTAAGAAATCATGTAAACCTTCTAGAAGCTGTGATTTTAAAAAAACTGGGGAAGTAAGCTTTTCTTATTTCCGGACGCATGCGAAAACTATAGAAAGTCGTTATGACGTAGAATGTGCATGTTTTTTAGATTCCATTTATGAAATAAAACACATTTTCTAAAAACTCGTGTTTTTTACGACATCATGTAAACCTTCTAGAAGCTGTGATTTTAAAAAATGGTGGAAGTAAGCTTTTCTTATTTCCGGACGAATGCGAAACTATAGAAAGTCGTTATGAGGTAGAATGTGCATACTTTGTAGATTCCATTTATGAAATAAAACACATTTTCTAAAAACTCGTGTTTTTTTCGAAATCATGTAAACCTTCTAGAAGCTGTGATTTTAAAAAAGGGTGGAAGTAAGCTTTTCTTATTTCCGGACGAATGCGCAAACTATAGAAAGTCGTTATGAGGTAGAATGTGCATACTTTGTGGATTCCATTTATGAAATAAAACACATTTTCTAAAAATTCGTGCTTTTTAAGAAATCATGTAAACCTTCTAGAAGCTGTGATTTTAAAAAACGATGGAAGTATGCTTTTCTTATTTCAAGATGAATGCGCAAACTATAGCATGTCGTTATGACGTAGAATGTGCATACTATGTTGATTCCATTTATGTAATAAAACACATTTTCTAAAAACTCGTGTTTTTTTAGAAATCATGTAAACCTTCTAGAAGCTGTGATTTTAAAAAACGGTGGAAGTAAGCTTTTCTTATTTCCGGACGCATGCGCAAACTATAGAAAGTCGTTATGACGTAGAATGTGCATGCTTTGTAGATTCCATTTATGAAATAAAACACATTTTCTAAAAACTCGTGTTTTTTACGAAATAATGTAAACCTTCTAGAAGCTGCGATTTTAAAAAACGGTGGAAGTAAGCTTTTCTTATTTCCGGACGCATGGGCAAACTAAAGAAAGTCGTTATGACGTAGAATGTGCATACTTTGTCGATTCCATTTATGAAATAAAACACATTTTCTAAAAACTCGTGTTTTTTAAGAAACCATGTAAACCTTCTAGAAGCTGTGATTTTAAAAAATGGGGGAAGTAAGCTTTTCTTATTTCGAAACGCATGCGCAAACTATAGAAAGTCGTTATGACATAGAATGTGCATACTTTGTTGATTCCGTTTATGACATAAAACAAATTTTCTAAAAACTCGTGTTTTTTACGAAATCATGTAAACCTTCTAGAAGCTGTGATTTTAGAAAACGGGGGAAGTAAGCTTTTCTTATTTCCGGACGCATGCGCAAACTATAGAAAGTCGTTATGACGTAGATTGTGCATGCTTTGTAGATTCCATATATGAAATAAAACACATTTTCTAAAAACTCCTGTTTTTTACGAAATAATGTAAACCTTCTAGAAGCTGTGATTTTAAAAAATGGTGGAAGTAAGCTTTTCTTATTTCCGGACGCATGGGCAAACTATAGAAAGTCGTTATGATGTAGAATGTGCATACTTTGTCGATTCCATTTATGAAATAAAACACATTTTATAGAAGCTCGTGTTTTTTAAGAAACCATGTAAACCGTCTAGAAGCTGTGATTTTAAAAAATGGGGGAAGTAAGATTTTCTTATTTCCAAACGCATGCGCAAACTATAGAAAGTCATTATGACGTAGAATGTGCATACTTTGTTGATTCCATTTATGAAATAAAACACATTTTCTAAAAACTCGTGTTTTTTACGAAATCATGTAAACCTTCTAGAAGCTGTGATTTTAAAAAACGGGGGAAGTAAGTTTTTCTCATTTCCGGACGCATGCACAAACTATAGAAAGTCGTTATGACATAGAATGTGCATAATTTGTAGATTCCATTTATGAAATAAAACACATTTTCTAAAAACTCGTGTTTTTTACGAAATCATGTAAACCTTCTAGAAGCTATGATATTAAAAAATGGTGGAAGTAAGCTTTTCTTATTTCCGGATGCATTCGCAAACTATAGAAAGTCGTTATGACGTAGAATGTGCATACTTTTTTTATTCCATTTATGAAATAAAACATATTTTCTAAAAATTCGTGCTTTGTAAGAAATCATGTAAACCTTGTAGAAGCTGTGATTTTAAAAAACGGTGGAAGTAAGCTTTTCTTATTTCCGGACGAATGCGCAAACTATAGCATGTCGTTATGACGTATAATGTGCATACTTTGTTGATTCTATTTATGAAATAAAACACATTTTCTAAAAACTCGTGGTTTTTTAGAAATCATGTAAACCTTCTAGAAGCTGTGATTTTAAAAAATGGTGGAAGTAAGCTTTTCTTATTTCTGGACTCATGCGCAACCTATAGAAAGTCGTTATGACGTAGAATGTGCATACATTTCTGATTCCATTTATGAAATAAAACACATTTTCTAAAAACTCATCTTTTTTAAGAAACCATGTAAACCTTCTAGAAGCTGTGATTTTAAAAAATGGGGCAAGTAAGGTTTTCTTATTTCCAAACGCATGCGCAAACTATAGAAAGTCATTATGACGTAGAATGTGCATACTTTGTTGATTCCATTTATGAAATAAAACACATTTTCTAAAAACTCGTGTTTTTTAAGAAATCATGTAAACCTTCTAGAAGCTGTGATTTTATAAAAGGGGGGAAGTAAGCTTTTCTTATTTCCGGACGCATGCGAAAACTATATAAAGTCGTTATGACGGAGAATGTGCATGCTTTGTAGATTCCATTTATGAAATAAAACACATTTTCTAAAAACTCGCGTTTTTTACGAAATAATGTAAACCTTCTAGAAGCTGTGATTTTAAAAAACGGTGGAAGTAAGCTTTTCTTATTTCCGGACGCATGGGCAAACTAAAGAAAGTCGTTATGACGTAGAATGTGCATACTTTGTCGATTCCATTTATGAAATAAAACACATTTTCTAAAAACTCGTGTTTTTTAAGAAACCATGTAAACCTTCTAGAAGCTGTGATTTTAAAAAATGAGGGAAGTAAGCTTTTCTTATTTCCGGACGCATGCGAAAACTATAGAAAGTGCTTATGACGTAGAATGTGCATACTTTGTAGATTCAATTTATGAAATAAAACACATTTTCTAAAAACTCGTGTTTTTTACGAAATCATGTAAACCTTCTAGCAACCGTGATTTTAGAAAACGGTGGAAGTAAGCTTTTCTTATTTCCGGACGCATGCGCAAACTATAGAAAGTCGTTATGATGTATAATGTGCATACTTTGTTGATTCCATGTACGAAATAAAACACATTTTCTAAAAACGCGTGTTTTTTAAGAAATCATGTAAACCTTCTAGAAGCTGTGATTTTAGAAAACGGGGGAAGTAAGCTTTTCTTATTTCCAAACGCATGCGCAAACTATAGAAAGTCGTTATGACGTAGAATGTGCATACTTTGTTGATTCCATTTATGAAATAAAACACATTTTCTAAAAACTCGTGTTTTTTAAGAATTCATGTAAACCTTCTAGAAGCTGTGATTTTAAAAAACGGGGGAAGTAAGCTTTTCTTATTTCCGGATGCATGCGCAAACTATAGAAAGACGTTATGACGTTGAATGTGCATACTTTGTAGATTACATTTATGAAATAAAACACATTTTCTAAAAACTCATGTTTTTTACGAAATCATGTAAACCTTCTAGAAGCTGTGATTTTAAAAAACGGGGGAAGTAATCTTTTCTTATTTCCGGACGAATGTGCAAACTATAGAAAGTCGTTATGACGTAGAATGTGCATACTTTTTTGATTCCATTTATGAAATAAAACACATTTTCGAAAAACTCGTGTTTTTTAAGAAATCATGTAAACCTTCTAGAAGCTGTGATTTTGAAAAACGGTGGAAGTAAGCTTTTCTTATTTCCGGACGCATTCGCAAACTATAGAAAGTCGTTATGACGTAGAATATGCATACTTTGTCTACAGCATCTGGATCATCTCGATCTATAGCATCTGGATCATCACGATCTACAACATCTAGATTATCTCGATCTACAGCATCTGGATCATCTCGATCTATAACATCTGGATCATCTCGATCTACAGCATCCGGATCATCTCATCTACAGCATCTGGATCATCTCGATCTACAGCATCTGGATCATCTCGATCTACACCATCTGGATCATCTCGATCTACAGCATCTGGATCATCACGATCTACAGCATCTGGATCATCACGATCTACAGCATCTGGATCATCTCGATCTACAACATCTGGATCATCTCGATCTACAGCATAAGTATCCTCAACCATACAAGTACATTAATCAATACATGTATCATCAAAAGTATGTATTCTCACCAATACATCTATCATCAAAACATGTATTCTTACTAATACATATATCATCAAAAGCATGTATTCTCACTAATACATCTATCATCAAAAGCATGTATTCTCACTAATACATCTATCATCAAAAGCATGTATTCTCACTAATACATCTATCAATACAAGTATCCACACTGATACAAGTATACACAACATCAGCATACCTTGCAACACACATGATCCAATTACGGGATGGTCAATCCCTCTCACTTTAGGACATAGGTCCAAGGATGATACAATCCTGATCCACTTATGGGATGATCAATCCCTCTCAATTTAAGACATCTCTCATGTCTATGGATGATGCAATCCCGAATCAACTTACAGGATGATTAGTCCTTATCACTTTAAGACACCTTACCATGTCTAGGGACGATGCAATCCCAATCTACTTACAGGATGATTAGTCCTTATCACTTTAAGACACCTCACCATGTCTAGGGATGATGCAATCCCAATCTACTTACTGGATGATTAGTCCTTATCACTTTAAGACACCTCACCATGTCTAGGGACGATGCAATCCCAATCTACTTACAGGATGATTAGTCCTTATCACTTTAAGACACCTCACCATGTCTAGGGACGATGCAATCCCAATCTACCTACAGGATGATTAGTCCTTATCACTTTAAGACACTTCACCATGTCTAGGGACGATGCAATCCCAATCTACTTACAGGAGGATTAGTCCTTATCACTTTAAGACACCTCACCATGTCTAGGGACGATGCAATCCCAATCTACTTACAGGATGATTAGTCCTTATCACTTTAAGACAAGTCTCATGTCTAGGGACGATGCAATCCCATCACGTACATTTTGAACCCAGTTCATGGACGATGCAGTCCTCACGTACATTTTGAACCCAGTTCATGGACGATGCAGTCCTCACGTACATTTTGAACCCAGTTCATGGACGATGCAGTCCTCATGTACATTTTGAACCCAGTTCATGGACGATGCAGTCCTCACGTACATTTTGAACCCAGTTCATGGACGATGCAGTCCTCACGTACATTTTGAACCCAGTTCATGGACGATGCAATCCTCACGTACATTTTGAACCCAGTTCATGGACGATGTAGTCCTCAAGTACATTTTGAACCCAGTTCATGGACGATGCAGTCCTCACGTACATTTTGAACCCAGTTCATGGACGATGCAGTCCTCACGTACATTTTGAACTAGTGGTTCCGGGATGATGCAATCCCCATCACTATATTCTCGAAGACCATACGTCTACAGATCAATTCAGGGACCAAGGTCTGGGGATGATACAATCCCCACTTCTCGGAGACCTTACGTCTACGGCTCTCTTTAGGACTGAAAGTCCAGGGATGATCCAATCCCCTCAACTGTCCACTAAGGACTTCATTCTCGGAGACCTCACGTCTACGGCTCTCTTTAGGACTGAAAGTCCAGGGATGATCCAATCCCTTCAACTGTCCACTAAGGACTTCATTCTCGGAGACCTCACGTCTACGGCTCTCTTTAGGACTGAAAGTCCAGGGATGATCCAATCCCCTTAACTGTCCACTAAGGACTTCATTCTCGGAGACCTTACGTCTACGGCTCTCTTTAGGACTGAAAGTCCAGGGATGATCCAATCCCCTCAACTGTCCACTAAGGACTTCATTCTCGGAGACCTCACGTCTACGGCTCTCTTTAGGACTGAAAGTCCAGGGATGATCCAATCCCTTTTCTTTCTCGGAGACACCTGTCTACGGCTCACTTTAGAACAAGTGTTCAAGGATGATACAATCCCCACATGTATTCTCATCAATATACTATCGATCCTGGGAACCCATACAGAACCTGATTCACACTTCTTCTTTAATTGCACCATTAAGAGAATGGTCTTATCTAGCCACTTGGAGAAAACATCTCATCATGATTCTCTTCCTCTTTCTAAGAGAATCTTCTAGCCACAAGCCTTCTATATTTTGTTTGATTTGTAAATCTTCTTGTTGAACATCCATCACTTGTTCGGTGTTCATTATTCTTCATGATCTTTCCTACAAAACAAAATTAAGTACATGATTAGTAATCCTTCATAATCATGAAATCATGATAACCTATTATGCATACAGATATCATTTACATAGTTATGCAACTATCTTGACCAATACTTTGGCACAACACTTTCCCATATCCTGTATGCATACAGTGGCTATCTAGATGCCTTCCATCTCTACCAGAACATACTATAGAGAGTGTGCACAGCTCTCAGCATGTCAGCAAAGAGGTTTCATTCTAGACAAGCAACAATGGAATGTTTGTCCAACTTACCAATCATATGCATATTAGTAGTATAATGTTCAATGCTCTATGAATGTTTGCACTCAGCATGATATGTTCTAGGAATACAAATATGCATACAAGAAATATCATTTACTATTTCAAATAACAACTCAAATACTTATCTTTTATGTTTGTGTGGTTGCCTCCCGCTTGATCTTCTATATGTCCTTTGAACTTCTATTCATTCTGTACCACTGTGCATGCTCAAGTGTGCACTAGTTTCATCCTCATGATCTCATACACAAACATTCATTCATTAGTATATTCTCAAAACATTCTAATTCTAAATAATCTTGAATATGTATAGTCATGATCATTAGTATTCAGGGTTTCAAGTAAGTCTTCTTTTACTCATGCATATTCTTGTTTGATCATAGTACTCTTCTGGTTAATTAAATCATGCATAAACCCTTGATTACTAACTTTATGAATAAGCATAACCAATCATATCAAGTATACTTATATAAGGGATCCTAACACAAGGTAAGATTCATGGGAAACATACCTGGATTAGTATACCTACTTGGTTATGTACAACATACCTAAACAATCTCTTCAATGATTTAGAGATCCTGAGCTAGAACCTGCATGTCTCATAGGTTAAGCATAATATAACAAAGTCATACATACCTCGTAAGTAGAACAAAGATTATGGATGAGTCTTTGTCTTCATGTTTTTCATGGTCATGGAGCCTGATTTGTCTTTTGTGATGTACCTGTATCTTGTTAGCAGACAACATCAACCTCACACAACATTATAATGCATTAGTACAATCATAAGTGTCAACACCCTAACCAATGAATATCTTCTATCATGCATTCATAATTTTGTTAAGGTGATACAACAAATCTAAAATCAAGATTGTACTAACCGTAATAACATGAAGACAAACATACCATAAACTTAATCATGAACAAATCTCAAAACATACCTCGATGAGTCATACCTGTCGAGATCGCTTGTAATCTCCTTATGTAAAGCCTTAGCCTCATCTCCCTCTGAAACAGGAACTCCTTCACTTATGCAGGTGACCAATCCATCTTCTTCTAGGATTAACCCTATCCACTTGATTTGCAAGAACTGGACCTGGAGCTGGATATGGGTTTGTCAGAGAAACCCCAAAAATTCAAACTTTGAATTTCAAACTTCTGAAAGGATAGAAATATGCGCCTTGATGAGCTGATCAAACTGATATATTCAGAATTTGAAAACTGCAAAGTTTCACTCCTCAATTTTGCCTTTGAAACTTTCGGATTCACTGGACGTGACCCTGAACTGGGGTTTGATGAATCCCACTCTTCTGCCCAATCAAAATGTTTGATCCAAAGCTCTAAGCTTCTATTTTTCTGAGGAGCTTCCAGCCATGGTCACAGATTTCAAAAATTCTCATTTTTACAGAAGCCCTAATTTTCCACTTTTCTGATCAAAGTCCCGAACTAGGGTTTGATCAAGCCCGGCCTTCTGCCCAACCAAAAAAATCTGATCTTGGTCTCTAAATTTCTATTTTGATGAGTAGCATTCAGCCGTGGTCTCCGTTTACAAAAATTCCAACTTTCTTCAAAGCCCTAAATTCCGGAAGCCATGAATGAAGGTACTCAAAAATAATTATGTTTTGACAGAAATATGTACCTGATTGTTTCTGGTGTAACTCCAAACTTTTCAATCCACAGGGTCTGAAAAAGTTTTCTGAGATAGCCTGACCTGATATCTTTCCATCCTGACAGGTCTGACCTCAATTGGATTCTCTGAGAGAGAGTTATGTCAAATGTCGCAACGTGACCTGTTTTGGGATAAAACCAAAGAGCGAACTTGTACTGCGTGCCACGTGTCACTGTTTGAACTTCGGCCTCTGAAAAACTTTCCTGATCTATCTCGGCCTGTTAGCTTTCCATCCTGATAGTTCTGAACTCAATTGGAATCTCTGAGAGAGAATTATGCCAAGTGTTGCAACATGACCTGTTTATGGGATAATACATGAGGGCGAACTTGTACGGAGTTCCACGTGTCACGGGTTCAACTTCGGCCTCTGAAAAAGGTTTCTGAGATAGTACAGACTGTGTACTACCTGTCACTTTTTACGAAATTTCATTTGGAGCTTCCTACCCCAAGATATGACCTTTTTCCCAAGGTCACCTGATTTTGACTCAGATCTGGAAGAGGCAGAAACCCTATATTGTACAGATCATAAATCACAAAGTACAACGAATTAGAGGTTGTCCTTTGGACACGAGGTACCTGGAGATTTAATATTCGTCCTGTAACAATTTCAGATCCGAAAACTTTGCCAAAACGGATTTATAGCGAAAGTGCTACGATGACTGGTTTTTGCTATGTAAAACCCTAACCTTCAAATTGTCGTAAGTAAAGCAAGTGTCGTTAGTGCCATACCTTGTCTTCCTTCAGGTTAGCTCTGATACCATGTTAAGATTTAATATGCTAAGATAGAAAATAGCAGCATTACATTCCATTTCACAATAATAGCATATACAGGATCACTGAAGAAACAACAAGCACAACATAAACACAAGAGACAGAGATTTATCCCGGGAAACCCTCATGGGGTAGAAAACCCAGCAAAGCTTCCTCAATATAGATGACCAGCAATATACAAAGATGAAACCCTGAGACATGATATCCTCCTCCACAATAGCAGACCTATCCTCCACAAGTGCGCTATCCTCAAGTGAGTGAATGTGTATAATGAGGAACACACCTCCTCTATTTATACACTACTCTGATATGTATTTTACACAAGTACATGTAGGCTCGTATTTAACCATTAGGTTAAATACCCCATTATAACTGACTGGGCCGACCCCTCTAGGGTGGTCTAATAACCCTTTGACCCACATAACACATACAGGGCCGACCCCCACTAGGGAAGTCTAATAACCCAAGTTACCACATTCCGACGGAGGAATAAACATCTCCGGATATACAATAAGATCTTCACGGAGGAATGAATCATCTCCGGAATAATAAAGTACAAATATAATATTATTTGAAGTTACAATATCTCAACACCAAACGCATGCGCAAACTATAGAAAGTCGTTATGACGAAGTGCATACTTTGTAGATTCCATTTATGAAATAAAACACATTTTCTAAAAACTCGTGTTTTTTACGAAATCATGCAAACCTTCTAGAAGTTGTGATTATAAAAAACGATGGAAGTAAGCTTTTCTTATTACCGGAAGAATGCGCAAACTATAGAAAGTCGTTATGACGTACAATGTGCATACTTTGTTGATTCCATTTATGAAATAAAACAAATTTTCTAAAAACTCGTGTTTTTTAGGAAATCATGTAAACCTTCTAGAAGCTGTGATTTTAAAAAACGGTGGAAGTAAGCTTTTCTTATTTCCGGACGCAGGTGCAAACTATAGAAAGTCGTTATGACATAGAATGTGCATACTTTGTTGATTCCATTTATGAAATAAAACACATTTTCTAAAAACTTGTGTTTTTAAAGAAATCATGTAAACCTTCTAGAAGCTGTCATTTTAAAAAACGGGGGAAGTAAGCTTTTCTTATTTCCCGATGCATGCGCAAACTATAGAAAGTCGTTATGACGTAGAATGTGCATACTTTGTTGATTACATTTATGAAATAAAACACATTTTCTAAAAACTCGTGTTTTTTACGAAATCAGGTAAACCTTCTACAAGCTGTGATTTTAAAACCGGTGGAAGTAAGCTTTTTTTATTTCCGGATTCATGCGCAAACTATAGAAAGTCGTTATGACATAGAATGTGCATACTTTGTAGATTACATTTATGAAATAAAACACATTTTCTAAAAACTCGTGTTTTTTACGAAATCATGTAAACCTTCTAGAAGCTGTGATTTTAAAAAACGGTGAAAGTAAGCTTTTCTTATTTCCGGACGCATGCGCAAGCTATAGAAAGTCGTTATGACGTAGAATGTGCATACTTTGTTGATTCCATTTATGAAATAAAACACATTTTCTAAAAACTCGTGTTTTTTAAGAAATCATGTAGACTTTCTAGAAGCTGTGATTTTAAAAAACGGGGGAAGTAATCTTTTCTTATATCCGGACGAATGTGCAAACTATAGAAAGTCGTTATGACGTAGAATGTGCATACTTTGTTGATTCCATTTATGAAATAAAACACATTTTCTAAAAACTCGTGTTTTTTACGAAATCATGTAAACCTTCTAGAAGCTGTGATTTTAAAAAACGGTGGAAGTAAGCTTTTCTTATTTCCGGACGCACGCACAAACTATAAAAAGTCGTTATGACGTAGAATGTGCATACTTTGTAGATTCCATTTATGAAATAAAACACATTTTCTAAAAACTCGTGTTTTTTACGAAATGATGTAAACCTTCTAGAAGCTGTGATTTTAAAAAACGGTGGAAGTAAGCTTTTCTTATTTCCTAACGCACGCGCAAACTATAGAAAGTCGTTATGACGTAGAATGTGCATACTTTGTTGATTCCATTTATGAAATAAAACACATTTTCTAAAAAATCGTGTTTTTTACGAAATCATGTAAACCTCCTAGAAGCTGTGATTCTAAAAAATGGTGGAAGTAAGCTTTTCTTATTTCCAAACGCATGCGCAAATTATAGAAAGTCCTTATGACATAGAATGTGCATACTTTGTTGATAACATTTATGAAATAAAACACATTTTCTAAAAACTCGAGTTTTTTACGAAATCATGTAAACCTTCTAGAAGCTGTGATTTTAAAAAATGGGGGAAGTAAGCTTTTCTTATTTCCGGACGCATGCGCAAACTATAGAAAGTCGTTATGACGTAGAATGTGCATACATTGTTGATTCCATTTATGAAATAAAACACATTTTATAAAAACTCGTGTTTTTTAAGAAACCATGTAAACCTTCTAGAAGCTGTGATTTTAAAAAACGGGGGAAGCAAGCTTTTCTTATTTCCAAACACATGCGCAAACTATAGAAAGTCGTTACGACGTAGAATGTGCATACTTTGTTGATTCCATTTATGAAATAAAACACATTTTCTAAAAACTCGTGTTTTTTACGAATTCATGTAAACCTTCTAGAAGCTGTGATTTTGAAAAACGGGGGAAGTAAGCTTTTCTTATTTCCGGACGCATGCGCAAACTATAGAAAGTCGTTATGACGTAGAATATGCATACTTTGTAGATTACATTTATGAAATAAAACACATTTTCTAAAAACTCGTGATTTTACGAAATCATGTAAACCTTCTAGAAGCTGTGATTTAAAAACCGGTGGAAGTAAGCTATTTTTATTTCCGGATGCATGCGCAAACTATAGAAAGTCGTTTTGACGTAGAATGTGCATACTTTGTAGATTACTTTTATGAAATAAAACACATTTTCTAAAAACTCATTTTTTTTATGAAATCATGTAAACCTTCTAGAAGCTGTGATTTTAAAAAACGGTGAAAGTAAGCTTTTCTTATTTCCGGACGCATGCGCAAACTATAGATAGTCGTTATGACGTAGAATGTGAATACTTTGTAGATTGGATTTATGAAATAAAACACATTTTCTAAAAACTCGTGTTTTTTACGAAATCATGTAAACCTTCTAGAAGCTGTGATTTTAAAACCGGTGGAAGTAAGCTATTTTTATTTCCGGACGCATGCACAAGCTATAGAAAGTCGTTATGAGGTAGAATGTGCATACTTTTTATATTCCATTTATGAAATAAAACACATTTTCTAAAAACTCGCGTTTTTTACGAAATCATGTAAACCTTCTAGAAGCTGTGATTTTAAAAAACGGTGAAAGTAAGCTTTTCTTATTTCCAGACGCATGTGCAAACTATAGAAAGTCGTTATGACATAAAAGGTGCATACTTTCTAGATTCCATTTATGAAATAAAACACATTTTCTAAAAACTCATGTTTTTTACGAAATCATGTAAACCTTCTAAAAGCTGTGATTTAAAAAAACGCTGGAAGTAAGCTTTTCTTATTTCCGGACGAATGCACAAACTATAGAAAGTCGTTATGACGTAGGATGTGCATACTTTGTCGATTCCATTTATGAAATAAAACACATTTTCTAAAAACTCGTGTTTTTTACGAATTCATGTAAACCTTCTAGAAGCTGTGATTTTGAAAAACGGGGGAAGTAAGCTTTTCTTATTTCCGGACGCATGCACAAACTATAGAAATTTGTTATGACATAGAATGTGCATACTTTGTTGTTTCCATTTATGAAATAAAACACATTTTCTAAAAACTCGTGTTTTTTAAGAAATCATGTAAACCTTCTAGAAGCTGTGATTTTAAAAAACGGTGGAAGTAAGCTTTTCTTATTTCGGGACGAATGCGCAAACTATAGAAAGTCGTTATGACGTAGAATGTGCATACTTTGTTGATTCCATTTATGAAATAAAACACATTTTCTAAAAACTCATGTTTTTTAGGAAATCATCTAAACCTTCTAGAAGCTGTGATTTTAAAAAACGGTGGAAGTAAGCTTTTGTTATTTCCGGACGCATGTGCAAACTATAGAAAGTCGTTATGACGTAGAATGTGCATACTTTGTTGATTCCATTTATGAAATAAAACACATTTTCTAAAAACTCGTGTTTTTTACGAAATCATGTAAATCTTCTAGAAGCTGTGATTTTAAAAAACAGGGGAAGTAAGCTTTTCTTATTTACGGACGCATGCCCAAACTATAGAAAGTTGTTGTGACGTAGAATGTGCATACTTTGTAGATTCCATTTATGAAATAAAACACATTTTCTAAGAACTCATGTTTTTTACGAAATCATGTAAACCTTCTAGAATCTGTGATTTTAAAAAACAGTTGAAGTAAGCTTTTCTTATTTCCGGACGAATGCACAAACTATAGAAAGTCGTTATGACGTAGAATGTGCATACTTTGTAGATTCCATTTATGAAATAAAACACATTTTCTAAAAACTCGTGTTTTTTATGAAATCATGTAAACCTTCTACAAGCTGTGATTTTAAAAAACGGTGGAAGTAAGCTTTTCTAATTTCCGAACGAATGCGCAAACTATAGAAAGTCGTTATGATGTTGAATGTGCATACTTTGTTGATTCCATTTATGAAATAAAACACATTTTTTAAAAACTTGTGTTTTTTACGAAATCATGTAAACCTTCTAGAAGCTGTGATTATAAAAAACGGTGGAAGTAAGCTTTTGTTATTTCCGGACACATGCGCAAACTATAGAAAGTCGTTATGACGAAGAATGTGCATACATTGTTGACTACATTTATGAAACAAAACACATTTTCTAAAAACTCGTGTCTTTTAAGAAACCATGTAAACCTTCTAGAAGCTGTGATTTTAAAAAATGGTGGAAGTAAGCTTTTCTTATTTCCGGACGCATGCGCAAACTATAGAAAGTCATTATGACGTACAATGTGCATACTTTGTTCTTTCCATTTATGAAATAAAACACATTTTCTAAAAACTCGTGTTTTTTAAGAAATCATGTAAACCTTCTAGAAGCTGTGATTTTAAAAAATGGCGGAAGTAAGCTTTTCTCATTTCCAAACGCATGCGCAAACTATAGAAAGTCATTATGAATTAGAATGTGCATACTTTGTAGATTCCATTTATAAAATAAAACATATTTTCTAAAAACTCGTGTTGTTTACGAAATCATGTAAACCTTCTAGAAGCTGTGATTTTAAAAAACGGTGGAAGTAAGGTTTTCTTATTTCCGGACGAATGCGCAAACTATAGAAAGTCGTTATGACGTAGAATGTGCATACTTTGTTGATTCCATTTATGAAATAAAACACATTTTCTAAAAACTCGTGTTTTTTACGAAATCATGTAAACCTTCTAGAAGCTGTGATTTTCAAAAACGGTGGAACTAAGCTTTTCTTATTTCCGGACGAATGCGCAAACTATAGAAAGTCGTTATGACGTAGAATGTGCATACTTTGTAGATTTCATTTATGAAATAAAAGACATTTTCTAAAAACTCGTGTTTTTTATGAAATCATGTAAACCTTCTAGAAGCTGTGATTTTAAAATACGGTGGAAGTAAGCTTTTCTTATTTCCAGACGAATGCGCAAACTATAGAAAGTTGCTATGACGTAGAATGTTCATACTTTGTTGATTCCATTTATGAAATAAAACACATTTTCTAAAAACTCATGTTTTTTAGGAAATCATGTAAACCTTCTAGAAGCTGTGATTTTAAAAAACGGTGGAAGTAAGCTTTTCTTATTTCCGGACGCATGCGCAAACTATAGAAAGTCGTTATGACGCAGAATGTGCATACTTTGTTGATTCCATTTATGAAATAAAACACCTTTTCTAAAAACTCGTGGTTTTTTAAGAAAGCATGTAAACCTTCTAGAAGCTATGATTATAAAAAACGGGGGAAGTAAGCTTTTCTTATTTCCAAACGCATGCGCAAACTAGAGAAAGTCGTTATGACGTAGAATGTGCAAAGTTTGTTGATTCCATTTATGAAATAAAACACATTTTCTAAAAACTCGTGTTTTTTAAGAAATCATGTAAACCTTCTAGAAGCTGTGATTTTAAAAAATGGGGGAAGTAAGCTTTTCTTATTTCCGGACGCATGCGCAAACTATAGAAAGTCGTTATGAGGTAGAATGTGCATACTTTGTAGATTTCATTTATGAAATAAAACACATTTTCTAAAAACTCGTGTTTTTTACGAAATCATGTAAACCTTCTAAAAGCTGTGATTTTAAAAAACGGTGGAAGTAAGCTTTTCTTATTTCCGGACGCATGCGCAAACTATAGAAAGTCGTTATGACGTAGAATATGCATACTTTGTCGATTCCATTTATGAAATAAAACACATTTTCTAATAACTCGTGTTTTTTAAGAAATCATGTAAACCTTCTAGAAGGTGTGATTTTAAAAAATGGGGCAAGTAAGCTTTTCTTATTTCCAAAGGCATGCGCAAACTATAGAAAGTAGTTATGACGTAGAATGTGCATACTTTGTTGATTCCATTTATGAAATAAAACACATTTTCTAAAAACTCGTGTTTTTTACGAAATCATGTAAACCTTCTAGAAGCTGTGATTTTAAAAAACGGAGGAAGTAAGCTTTTCTTATTTTCGGACGCACGCGCAAACTATAGAAAGTCGTTATGACGTAGAATGTGCATACTTTGTTGATTCCATTTATGAAATAAAACACATTTTCTAAAAACTCGTGTTTTTTACGAAATCATGTAAACCTCCTAGAAGCTGTGATTCTAAAAAATAGTGGAAGTAAGCTTTTGTTATTTCCAAACGCATGCGCAAATTATAGAAAGTCGTTATGACATAGAATGTGCATACTTTGTTAATAACATTTTTGAAATAAAACACATTTTCTAAAAACTCGTGTTTTTTACGAAATCATGTAAACCTTCTAGAAGCTGTGATTTTAAAAAACGGTGGAATTAAGCTTTTCTTATTTCCGGACGCACGCACAAACTATAGAAAGTCGTTATGACGTATAATGTGCATACTTTTTTGATTCCATTTATGAAATAAAACACATTTTCTAAAAACTCGTGTTTTTTACGAAATCATGTATACCTCCTAGAAGCTGTGATTCTAAAAAATGGTGGAAGTAAACTTTTCTTATTTCCAAACGCATGCGCAAATTATAGAAATTCCTTATGACATAGAATGTGCATACTTTGTTGACAACATTTATGAAATAAAACACATTTTCTAACAACTCGTGTTTTTTACGAAATCATGTAAACCTTCTAGAAACTGTGATTTTAAAAAACGGTGGAAGTAAGCTTTTCTTATTTCTGGACGCATGCGCAAACTATAGAAAGTCGTTATGACATAGAATGTGCATACTTTGTTGATTCCATTTATGAAATAAAACACATTTTCTAAAAACTCGTGTTTTTTACGAATTCATGTAAACCTTCTAGAAGTTGTGATTTTAAAAAATGGGGGAAGTAAGCTTTTCTTATTTCCGGATGCATGCGCAAACTATAGAAAGTCGTTATGACGTAGAATGTGCATACTTTGTAGATTACATTTATGAAATAAAACACATTTTCTAAAAAGTCATGTTTTTTACGAAACCATGTAAACCTTCTAGAAGCCGTGGTTTTAAAACCTGTGGAAGTAAGCTATTTTTATTTCCGGATGCATGCGCAAACTATAGAAAGTCGTTATGACGTAGAATGTGCATACTTTGTAGATTACATTTATGAAATAAAACACATTTTCTAAAAACTCGTGTTTTTTATGAAATCATGTAAACCTTCTAGAAGCTGTGATTTTAAAAAACGGTGAAAGTAAGCTTTTCTTATTTCCGGACGCATGCGCAAACTATAGAAAGTCGTTATGACGTAGAATGTGCATACTTTGTAGATTACATTTATGAAATAAAACACATTTTCTAAAAACTTGTGTTTTTTACGAAATCATGTAAACCTTCTAGAAGCTGTGATTTTAAAACCGGTGGAAGTAAGCTATTTTTATTTCCTGACGCATGCACAAGCTATAGAAAGTCGTTATGAGGTAGAATGTGCATACTTTTCATATTCGATTTATGAAATAAAACACATTTTCTAAAAACTCGTGTTTTTTACGAAATCATGTAAACCTTCTAGAAGCTGTGATTTTAAAAAACGGTGAAAGTAAGCTTTTCTTATTTCCAGACGCATGCGCAAACTATAGAAATTCGTTATGACGTAAAAGGTGCATACTTTCTAGATTCCATTTATGAAATAAAACACATTTTCTAAAAACTCGTGTTTTTTACGAAATCATGTAAACCTTCTAAAAGCTGTGATTTTAAAAAACGGTGGAAGTAAGCTTTTCTTATTTCCGGACGCATGCGCAAACTATAGAAAGTCGTTATGACGTAGAATGTGCATACTTTTTCGATTCCATTTAGGAAATAAAACACATTTTCTAAAAACTCGTGTTTTTTAAGAAATCATGTAAACCTTCTAGAAGCTGTGATTTTGAAAAATGGGGGAAGTAAGCTTTTCTTATTTCCAAAGGCATGCGCAAACTATAGAAATTCGTTATGACGTAGAATGTGCATACTTTGTTGATTCCATTTATGAAATAAAACACATTTTCTAAAAACTCGTGTTTTTTACGAAATCATGTAGACCTCCTAGCTGTGATTCTAAAAAATGGTGGAAGTAAGCTTTTCTTATTTCCAAACGCATGCGCAAACTATAGAAATTCGTTATGACAAAGTGCATACTTTTTAGATTCCATTTATGAAAGAAAACACATTTTCTAAAAACTCGTGTTTTTTACGAAATCATGTAAACCTTCTAGAAGCTGTGATTTTAAAAAATGGGGGAAGTAAGCTTTTCTCATTTCCAAACGCATGCACAAACTATAGAAAGTCATTATGACGTAGAATGTGCATACTTTGTAGATTCCATTTATGAAATAAAACACATTTTCTAAAAACTCATGTTTTTTACGAAACCATGTAAACCTTCTAGACGCTGTGATTTTAAAAAACGGTGGAAGTAAGCTTTTCTTATTTCCGGACGAATGCGCAAACTATAGAAAGTCGTTATGACGTAGAATGTGCATACTTTGTTGATTCCATTTATGAAATAAAACACATTTTCTAAAAACTCATGTTTTTTACGAAATCATGTAAACCTTCTAGAAGCTGTGATTTTAAAAAACGGTGGAACTAACCTTTTCTTATTTCCGGACGAATGCGCAAACTATAGAAAGTCGTTATGACGTAGAATGTGCATACTTTGTAGATTTCATTTATGAAATAAAAGACATTTTCTAAAAACTCGTGTTTTTTATGAAATCATGTAAACCTTCTAGAAGCTGTTATTTTAAAATACGGTGGAAGTAAGCTTTTTTATTTCCAGACGAATGCGCAAACTATAGAAAGTGGTTATGACGTAGAATGTTCATACTTTGTTGATTCCATTTATGAAATAAAACACATTTTCTAAGAACTCATGTTTTTTAGGAAATCATGTAAACCTTCTAGAAGCTGTGATTTTAAAAAACGGTGGAAGTAAGCTTTTCTTATTTCCGGACACATGCGCAAACTATAGAAAGTCGTTATGACTTAGAATGTGCATACTTTGTTGATTCCATTTATGAAATAAAACACCTTTTCTAAAAACTCGTGGTTTTGTAAGAAAGCACGTAAACCTTCTAGAAGCTATGATTTTAAAAAACAGGGGAAGTAAGCTTTTGTTATTTCCAAACGCATGCGCAAACTATAGAAAGTCGTTATGACGTAGAATGTGCATACTTTGTTGATTCCATTTATGAAATAAAACACATTTTCTAAAAACTCATGTTTTTTAAGAAATCATGTAAACCTTATAGAAGCTGTGATTTTAAAAAACGGGGGAAGTAAGCTTTTCTTATTTCCGGAGGCATGCGAAAACTATAGAAAGTCGTTATGAGGTAGAATGTGCATACTTTGTAGATTTCATTTATGAAATAAAACACATTTTCTAAAAACTCGTGTTTTTTATGAAATCATGTAAACCTTCTAGAAGCTGTGATTTTTAAAAACGGTGAAAGTAAGCTTTTCTTATTTCCGGACGCATGCGCGAACTATAGAAAGTCGTTATGACATAGAATGTGCAAACTTTGTAGATTCCATTTATGAAATAAAACACATTTTCTAAAAACTCGTGTTTTTTACGAAATCATGTAAACCTTCTAAAAGCTGTGATTTTAAAAAACGGTGGAAGTAAGCTTTTCTTATTTCCGGACGCATGCACAAACTATAGAAAGTCGTTATGACGTAGAATGTGCATACTTTGTCGATTCCATTGATGAAATAAAACACATTTTCTAAAAACTCGTGTTTTTTAAGAAATCATCTAAACCTTCTAGAAGCTGTGATTTTAAAAATTGGGGGAAGTAAGCTTTTCTTATTTCCAAAGGCATGCGCAAACTATAGAAAGTAGTTATGACGTAGAATGTGCATACTTTGTTGATTACATTTATGAAATAAAACACATTTTCTAAAAACTCGTGTTTTTTAAGAATTCATGTAAACCTTCTAGAAGCTGTGATTTTAAAAAACGGGGGAAGTAAGCTTTTCTTATTTCCGGACGCATGCGCAAACTATAGAAAGTCGTTATGATGTAGAATGTGCATACTTTGTTAATTCCATTTATGAAATAAAACACATTTTCTAAAAACTCGTGTTTTTTAAGAAATCATGTAAACTTTCTAGAAGCTGTGATTTTAAAAAACGGGGGAAGTAATCTTTTCTTATTTCCGGACGAATGTGCAAACTATAGAAAGTCGTTATGACATAGAATGTGCATACTTTGTTGTTTCCATTTATGAAATAAAACACATTTTCTAAAAACTCGTGTTTTTTAAGAAATCATGTAAACCTTCTAGAAGCTGTGATTTTAAAAAACAGGGGAAGTAAGCTTTTCTTATTTCCAAACGCATGCGCAAACTATAGAAAGTCGTTATGACGTAGAATGTGCATACTTTGTTGATTCCATTGATGAAATAAAACAAATTTTCTAAAAACTCGTGTTTTTTAAGAAATCATGTAAACCTTCTAGAAGTTGTGATTTTAAAAAATGGGGGAAGTAAGCTTTTCTTATTTCCAAACGCATGCGCAAACTATAGAAAGTCGTTATGACGAAGTGCATACTTTGTAGATTCCATTTATGAAATAAAACACATTTTCTAAAAACTCGTGTTTTTTACGAAATCATGTAAACATTCTAGAAGCTGTGATTTTAAAAAACGGTGGAAGTAAGCTTTTCTTATTTCTGGACGCATGCGCAAACTATAGAAAGTCGTTATGACGTAGAATGTGCATACTTTGTTGATTCCATTTATGAAATAAAACACATTTTCTAAAAACTCGTGTTTTTTACGAATTCATGTAAACCTTCTAGAAGTTGTGATTTTAAAAAAAGGGGGAAGTAATCTTTTCTTATTTCCGGACGCATGCGCAAACTATAGAAATTCGTTATGACGTAGAATGTGCATACTTTGTAGATTACATTTATGAAATAAAACACATTTTCTAAAAAGTCGTGTTTTTTACGAAATCATGTAAACCTTCTAGAAGCCGTGATTTTTAAACCTGTGGAAGTAAGCTATTTTTATTTCCGGATGCATGCGCAAACTATAGAAAGTCGTTATTACGTAGAATGTGCATACTTTGTAGATTACATTTATGAAATAAAACACATTTTCTAAAAACTCGTGTTTTTTATGAAATCATGTAAACCTTCTAGAAGCTGTGATTTTAAAAAACGGTGAAAGTAAGCTTTTCTTATTTCCGGACGCATGTGCAAACTATAGAAAGTCGTTATGACGTAGAATGTGCATACTTTGTAGATTACATTTATGAAATAAAACACATTTTCTAAAAACTCATGTTTTTTACGAAATCATGTAAACCTTCTAGAAGCTGTGATTTTAAAACCGGTGGAAGTAAGCTATTTTTATTTCCGGACGCATGCACAAGCTATAGAAAGTCGTTATGAGGTAGAATGTGCATACTTTTTATATTCCATTTATGAAATAAAACACATTTTCTAAAAACTCGTGTTTTTTACGAAATCATGTAAACCTTCTAGAAGCTGTGATTTTAAAAAACGGTGAAAGTAATCTTTTCTTATTTCCAGACGCATGCGCAAAGAATAGAAATTCGTTATGAAGTAAAAGGTGCATACTTTCTAGATTCCATTTATGAAACAAAACACATTTTCTAAAAACTCGTGTTTTTTACGAAATCATGTAAACCTTCTAAAAGCTGTGATTTTAAAAAACGGTGGAAGTAAGCTTTTCTTATTTCCGGACGCATGCGCAATCTATAGAAAGTCGTTATGACGTAGAATGTGCATACTTTTTCGATTCCATTTATGAAATAAAACACATTTTCTAAAAACTCGTGTTTTTTAAGAAATCATGTAAACCTTCTAGAAGCTGTGATTTTGAAAAATGGGGGAAGTAAGCTTTTCTTATTTCCAAAGGCATGCGCAAACTATAGAAATTCGTTATGACGTAGAATGTGCATACTTTGTTGATTCCATTTATGAAATAAAACAGATTTTCTAAAAACTCGTGTTTTTTACGAAATCATGTATACCTCCTAGAAGCTGTGATTCTAAAAAATGGTGGAAGTAAGCTTTTCTTATTTCCAAACGCATGCGCAAACTATAGAAATTCGTTATGATGAAGTGCATACTTTGTAGATTCCATTTATAAAATAAAACACATTTTCTAAAAACTCGTGTTTTTTACGAAATCATGTAAACCTTCTAGAAGCTGTGATTTTAAAAAACGGTGGAATTATGCTTTTCTTATTACCGGACTAATGCGCAAACTATAGAAAGTTGTTATGACGTAGAATGTGCATACTTTGTTGATTCCATTAATGAAATAAAACAAATTTTCTAAAAATTCGTGTTTTTTAGGAAATCATGTAAACCTTCTAGAAGCTGTGATTTTAAAAAACGGTGGAAGTAAGCTTTTCTTATTTCCGAACGCATGCGCAAACTATAGAAAGTCGTTATGACATAGAATGTGCATACTTTGTTGATTCCATTTATGTAATAAAACACATTTTCTAAAAACTCGTGTTTTTTAAGAAATCATGTAAACCTTCTAGAAGCTGTGATTTTAAAAAACGGGGGAAGTAAGCTTTTCTTATTTCCGGATGCATGCGCAAACTATAGAAAGTCGTTATGACGTAGAATGTGCATACTTTGTTGATTGCATTTATGAAATAAAACACATTTTCCAAAAACTCGTGTTTTTTAAGAAATCATGTAAACCTTCTAGAAGCTGTGATTTTAAAAAACGGTGGAAGTAAGCTTTTGTTATTTCCAGACGCATGCACAAACTATAGAAAGCCGTTATGACATAGAATGTGCATACTTTTTTGTTTCCATTTATGAAATAAAACACATTTTCTAAAAACTCGTGTTTTTTAAGAAATCATGTAAACCTTATAGAAGGTGTGATTTTAAAAAATGGTGGAAGTAAACTTTTCTTATTTCGGGACGAATGCGCAAACTATAGAAAGTCGTTATGACGTAGAATGTGCATACTTTGTTGATTCCATTTATGAAATAAAACACATTTTCTAAAAACTCGTGTTTTTTAGGAAATCATGTAAACCTTCTAGAAGCTGTGATTTTAAAAAACGGTGGATGTAAGCTTTTGTTATTTCAGGACGCATGTGCAAACTATAGAAAGTCGTTATGACGTAGAATGTGCATACTTTGTTGATTCCATTTATGAAATAAAACACATTTTCTAAAAACTCGTGTTTTTTACGAAATCATGTAGACCTCCTAGCTGTGATTCTAAAAAATGGTGGAAGTAAGCTTTTCTTATTTCCAAACGCATGCGCAAACTATAGAAATTCGTTATGACAAAGTGCATACTTTTTAGATTCCATTTATGAAAGAAAACACATTTTCTAAAAACTCGTGTTTTTTACGAAATCATGTAAACCTTCTAGAAGCTGTGATTTTAAAAAATGGGGGAAGTAAGCTTTTCTCATTTCCAAACGCATGCACAAACTATAGAAAGTCATTATGACGTAGAATGTGCATACTTTGTAGATTCCATTTATGAAATAAAACACATTTTCTAAAAACTCATGTTTTTTACGAAACCATGTAAACCTTCTAGACGCTGTGATTTTAAAAAACGGTGGAAGTAAGCTTTTCTTATTTCTGGACGAATGCGCAAACTATAGAAAGTCGTTATGACGTAGAATGTGCATACTTTGTTGATTCCATTTATGAAATAAAACACATTTTCTAAAAACTCATGTTTTTTACGAAATCATGTAAACCTTCTAGAAGCTGTGATTTTAAAAAACGGTGGAACTAACCTTTTCTTATTTCCGGACGAATGCGCAAACTATAGAAAGTCGTTATGACGTAGAATGTGCATACTTTGTAGATTTCATTTATGAAATAAAAGACATTTTCTAAAAACTCGTGTTTTTTATGAAATCATGTAAACCTTCTAGAAGCTGTTATTTTAAAATACGGTGGAAGTAAGCTTTTTTATTTCCAGACGAATGCGCAAACTATAGAAAGTGGTTATGACGTAGAATGTTCATACTTTGTTGATTCCATTTATGAAATAAAACACATTTTCTAAGAACTCATGTTTTTTAGGAAATCATGTAAACCTTCTAGAAGCTGTGATTTTAAAAAACGGTGGAAGTAAGCTTTTCTTATTTCCGGACACATGCGCAAACTATAGAAAGTCGTTATGACTTAGAATGTGCATACTTTGTTGATTCCATTTATGAAATAAAACACCTTTTCTAAAAACTCGTGGTTTTGTAAGAAAGCACGTAAACCTTCTAGAAGCTATGATTTTAAAAAACAGGGGAAGTAAGCTTTTGTTATTTCCAAACGCATGCGCAAACTATAGAAAGTCGTTATGACGTAGAATGTGCATACTTTGTTGATTCCATTTATGAAATAAAACACATTTTCTAAAAACTCATGTTTTTTAAGAAATCATGTAAACCTTATAGAAGCTGTGATTTTAAAAAACGGGGGAAGTAAGCTTTTCTTATTTCCGGAGGCATGCGAAAACTATAGAAAGTCGTTATGAGGTAGAATGTGCATACTTTGTAGATTTCATTTATGAAATAAAACACATTTTCTAAAAACTCGTGTTTTTTATGAAATCATGTAAACCTTCTAGAAGCTGTGATTTTTAAAAACGGTGAAAGTAAGCTTTTCTTATTTCCGGACGCATGCGCGAACTATAGAAAGTCGTTATGACATAGAATGTGCAAACTTTGTAGATTCCATTTATGAAATAAAACACATTTTCTAAAAACTCGTGTTTTTTACGAAATCATGTAAACCTTCTAAAAGCTGTGATTTTAAAAAACGGTGGAAGTAAGCTTTTCTTATTTCCGGACGCATGCACAAACTATAGAAAGTCGTTATGACGTAGAATGTGCATACTTTGTCGATTCCATTGATGAAATAAAACACATTTTCTAAAAACTCGTGTTTTTTAAGAAATCATCTAAACCTTCTAGAAGCTGTGATTTTAAAAATTGGGGGAAGTAAGCTTTTCTTATTTCCAAAGGCATGCGCAAACTATAGAAAGTAGTTATGACGTAGAATGTGCATACTTTGTTGATTACATTTATGAAATAAAACACATTTTCTAAAAACTCGTGTTTTTTAAGAATTCATGTAAACCTTCTAGAAGCTGTGATTTTAAAAAACGGGGGAAGTAAGCTTTTCTTATTTCCGGACGCATGCGCAAACTATAGAAAGTCGTTATGATGTAGAATGTGCATACTTTGTTAATTCCATTTATGAAATAAAACACATTTTCTAAAAACTCGTGTTTTTTAAGAAATCATGTAAACTTTCTAGAAGCTGTGATTTTAAAAAACGGGGGAAGTAATCTTTTCTTATTTCCGGACGAATGTGCAAACTATAGAAAGTCGTTATGACATAGAATGTGCATACTTTGTTGTTTCCATTTATGAAATAAAACACATTTTCTAAAAACTCGTGTTTTTTAAGAAATCATGTAAACCTTCTAGAAGCTGTGATTTTAAAAAACAGGGGAAGTAAGCTTTTCTTATTTCCAAACGCATGCGCAAACTATAGAAAGTCGTTATGACGTAGAATGTGCATACTTTGTTGATTCCATTGATGAAATAAAACAAATTTTCTAAAAACTCGTGTTTTTTAAGAAATCATGTAAACCTTCTAGAAGTTGTGATTTTAAAAAATGGGGGAAGTAAGCTTTTCTTATTTCCATACGCATGCGCAAACTATAGAAAGTCGTTATGACGAAGTGCATACTTTGTAGATTCCATTTATGAAATAAAACACATTTTCTAAAAACTCGTGTTTTTTACGAAATCATGTAAACATTCTAGAAGCTGTGATTTTAAAAAACGGTGGAAGTAAGCTTTTCTTACTTCTGGACGCATGCGCAAACTATAGAAAGTCGTTATGACGTAGAATGTGCATACTTTGTTGATTCCATTTATGAAATAAAACACATTTTCTAAAAACTCGTGTTTTTTACGAATTCATGTAAACCTTCTAGAAGTTGTGATTTTAAAAAAAGGGGGAAGTAATCTTTTCTTATTTCCGGACGCATGCGCAAACTATAGAAATTCGTTATGACGTAGAATGTGCATACTTTGTAGATTACATTTATGAAATAAAACACATTTTCTAAAAAGTCGTGTTTTTTACGAAATCATGTAAACCTTCTAGAAGCCGTGATTTTTAAACCTGTGGAAGTAAGCTATTTTTATTTCCGGATGCATGCGCAAACTATAGAAAGTCGTTATTACGTAGAATGTGCATACTTTGTAGATTACATTTATGAAATAAAACACATTTTCTAAAAACTCGTGTTTTTTATGAAATCATGTAAACCTTCTAGAAGCTGTGATTTTAAAAAACGGTGAAAGTAAGCTTTTCTTATTTCCGGACGCATGTGCAAACTATAGAAAGTCGTTATGACGTAGAATGTGCATACTTTGTAGATTACATTTATGAAATAAAACACATTTTCTAAAAACTCATGTTTTTTACGAAATCATGTAAACCTTCTAGAAGCTGTGATTTTAAAACCGGTGGAAGTAAGCTATTTTTATTTCCGGACGCATGCACAAGCTATAGAAAGTCGTTATGAGGTAGAATGTGCATACTTTTTATATTCCATTTATGAAATAAAACACATTTTCTAAAAACTCGTGTTTTTTACGAAATCATGTAAACCTTCTAGAAGCTGTGATTTTAAAAAACGGTGAAAGTAATCTTTTCTTATTTCCAGACGCATGCGCAAAGAATAGAAATTCGTTATGAAGTAAAAGGTGCATACTTTCTAGATTCCATTTATGAAACAAAACACATTTTCTAAAAACTCGTGTTTTTTACGAAATCATGTAAACCTTCTAAAAGCTGTGATTTTAAAAAACGGTGGAAGTAAGCTTTTCTTATTTCCGGACGCATGCGCAATCTATAGAAAGTCGTTATGACGTAGAATGTGCATACTTTTTCGATTCCATTTATGAAATAAAACACATTTTCTAAAAACTCGTGTTTTTTAAGAAATCATGTAAACCTTCTAGAAGCTGTGATTTTGAAAAATGGGGGAAGTAAGCTTTTCTTATTTCCAAAGGCATGCGCAAACTATAGAAATTCGTTATGACGTAGAATGTGCATACTTTGTTGATTCCATTTATGAAATAAAACAGATTTTCTAAAAACTCGTGTTTTTTACGAAATCATGTATACCTCCTAGAAGCTGTGATTCTAAAAAATGGTGGAAGTAAGCTTTTCTTATTTCCAAACGCATGCGCAAACTATAGAAATTCGTTATGATGAAGTGCATACTTTGTAGATTCCATTTATAAAATAAAACACATTTTCTAAAAACTCGTGTTTTTTACGAAATCATGTAAACCTTCTAGAAGCTGTGATTTTAAAAAACGGTGGAATTATGCTTTTCTTATTACCGGACTAATGCGCAAACTATAGAAAGTTGTTATGACGTAGAATGTGCATACTTTGTTGATTCCATTAATGAAATAAAACAAATTTTCTAAAAATTCGTGTTTTTTAGGAAATCATGTAAACCTTCTAGAAGCTGTGATTTTAAAAAACGGTGGAAGTAAGCTTTTCTTATTTCCGAACGCATGCGCAAACTATAGAAAGTCGTTATGACATAGAATGTGCATACTTTGTTGATTCCATTTATGTAATAAAACACATTTTCTAAAAACTCGTGTTTTTTAAGAAATCATGTAAACCTTCTAGAAGCTGTGATTTTAAAAAACGGGGGAAGTAAGCTTTTCTTATTTCCGGATGCATGCGCAAACTATAGAAAGTCGTTATGACGTAGAATGTGCATACTTTGTTGATTGCATTTATGAAATAAAACACATTTTCCAAAAACTCGTGTTTTTTAAGAAATCATGTAAACCTTCTAGAAGCTGTGATTTTAAAAAACGGTGGAAGTAAGCTTTTGTTATTTCCAGACGCATGCACAAACTATAGAAAGCCGTTATGACATAGAATGTGCATACTTTTTTGTTTCCATTTATGAAATAAAACACATTTTCTAAAAACTCGTGTTTTTTAAGAAATCATGTAAACCTTATAGAAGGTGTGATTTTAAAAAATGGTGGAAGTAAACTTTTCTTATTTCGGGACGAATGCGCAAACTATAGAAAGTCGTTATGACGTAGAATGTGCATACTTTGTTGATTCCATTTATGAAATAAAACACATTTTCTAAAAACTCGTGTTTTTTAGGAAATCATGTAAACCTTCTAGAAGCTGTGATTTTAAAAAACGGTGGATGTAAGCTTTTGTTATTTCAGGACGCATGTGCAAACTATAGAAAGTCGTTATGACGTAGAATGTGCATACTTTGTTGATTCCATTTATGAAATAAAACACATTTTCTAAAAACTCGTGTTTTTTACGAAATCATGTAAATCTTCTAGAAGCTGTGATTTTAAAAAACAGGGGAAGTAAGCTTTTCTTATTTACAGACGCATGCCCAAACTATAGAAAGTTGTTGTGACGTAGAATGTGCATACTTTGTAGATTCCATTTATGAAATAAAACACATTTTCTAAAAACTCATGTTTTTTACGAAATCATGTAAACCTTCTAGAAGCTGTGATTTTAAAAAACGGTGGAAGTAAGCTTTTCTTATTTCCGGACGAATGTGCAAACTATAGAAAGTCATTATAACGTAGAATGTGCATACTTTGTAGATTCCATTTATGAAATAAAACACATTTTCTAAAAACTCGTGTTTTTTATGAAATCATGTAAACCTTCAACAAGCTGTGCTTTTAAAAAACGGTGGAAGTAAGCTTTTCTAATTTCCGGATGAATGCGCAAACTATAGAAAGTCATTATGATGTAGAATGTGCATCGTTTTTTGATTCCATTTATGTAATAAAATACATTTTCTAAAAAATCGTGTTTTTTACGAAATCATGTAAACCTTCTAGAAGCTGTGATTATAAAAATCGGTGGAAGTAAGCTTTTGTTATTTCCGGACACATGCGCAAACTATAGAAAGTCGTTATGACGTAGAATGTGCATACTTTGTTGATAACATTTATGAAATAAAACACATTTTCTAAAAACTCGTGTTTTTTACGAAATCATGTAAACCTTCTAGAAGCTGTGATTTTAAAAAATGGTTGAAGTAAGCTTTTCTTATTTCTGGTCGCATGCGCAAAATATAGAAAGTCGTTATGACGTAGAATGTGCATACATTGTTGATTCCATTTATGAAATAAAACACATTTTCTAAAAACTCGTGTTTTTTAAGAAACCGTGTAAACCTTCTAGAAACTGTGATTTTAAAAAACGGGAGAAGTAAGCTTTTCTTATTTCCAGATGCATGCGCAAACTATAGAAAGTCGTTATGACGTAGAATGTGCATACTTTGTTGATTCCATCTATGAAATAAAACACATTTTCTAAAAACTCGTGTTTTTTAAGAATTCATGTAAACCTTCTAGAAGCTGTGATTTTAAAACCGGTGGAAGTAAGCTTTTTTTATTTCTGGATGCATGCGCAAACTATAGAAAGTCATTATGACGTAGAATGTGCATACTTTGTAGATTACATTTATGAAATAAAACACATTTTGTAAAAACTCGTGTTTTTTAGGGAATCATGTAAACCTTCTAGAAGCTGTGATTTTAAAAAACGGTGAAAGTAAGCTTTTCTTATTTCCGGACGCATGCGCAAACTATAGAAAGTCGTTATGATGTAGAATGTGCATACTTTGTTAATTCCATTTATGAAATAAAACACATTTTCTAAAAACTCGTGTTTTTTAAGAAATCAGGTAAACTTTCTAGAAGCTGTGATTTTAAAAAACGGGGGAAGTAATCTTTTCTTATTTCCGGACGAATGTGCAAACTATAGAAAGTCGTTATGACGTAGAATGTGCATACTTTGTTGATTCCATTTATGAAATAAAACAAATTTTCTAAAAAGTCGTGTTTTTTATGAAATCATGTAAACCTTCTAGAAGTTGTGATTTTAAAAAATGGGGGAAGTAAGCTTTTCTTATTTCCAAACGCATGCGCAAACTATAGAAAGTCGTTATGATGAAGTGCATACTTTGTAGATTCCAATTATGAAATAAAACACATTTTCTAAAAACTCGTGTTTTTTACGAAATCATGTAAACCTTCTAGAAGCTGTGATTTTAAAAAACAGGGGAAGTAAGCTTTTCTTATTTCCAAACACATGCGCAAACTATAGAAAGTCGTTATGACGTAGAATGTGCATACTTTGTTGATTCCACTTATGAAATAAAACAAATTTTCTAAAAAGTCGTGTTTTTTATGAAATCATGTAAACCTTCTAGAAGTTGTGATTTTAAAAAATGGGGGAAGTAAGCTTTTCTTATTTCCAAACGCATGCGCAAACTATAGAAAGTTGTTATGATGAAGTGCATACTTTGTAGATTCCAATTATGAAATAAAACACATTTTCTAAAAACTCGTGTTTTTTACGAAATCATGTAAACCTTCTAGAAGCAGTGATTTTAAAAAACGGTGGAAGTAAGCTTTTCTTATTTCTGGATGCATGCGCAAACTATAGAAAGTCGTTATGACGTAGAATTTGCATACATTGTTGATTCCATTTATGAAATAAAACACATTTTCTAAAAACTTGTGTTTTTTAACAAACCATGTAAACCTTCTAGAAGCTGTGATTTTAAAAAACGGGGGAAGTAAGCTTTTCTTATTTCCAACCACATGCGCAAATTATAGAAAGTCGTTATCACATAGAATGTGCATACTTTGTTGATTCCATTTATGAAATAAAACACATTTTCTAAAAACTCGTGTTTTTTACGAATTCATGTAAACCTTCTAGAAGCTGTGATTTTAAAAAACGGGGGAAGTAAGCTTTTCTTATTTCCGGACGCATGCGCAAACTATAGAAAGTCGTTATGACGTAGAATGTGCATACTTTGTAGATTACATTTATGAAATAAAACACATTTTCTAAAAACTCGTGTTTTTTACGAAATCGTGTAAACCTTCTAGAAGCTGTGATTTTAAAACCGGTGGAAGTAAGCTATTTTTATTTCCGGATGCATGCGCAAACTATAGAAAGTCGTTATGACGTAGAATGTGCATACTTTGTAGATTGCATTTATGAAATAAACCACATTTTCTAAAAACTCGTGTTTTTTATGAAATCATGTCAACCTTCTAGAAGCTGTGATTTTAAAAAAAGGTGAAAGTAAGCTTTTCTTATTTCCGGACGCATGCGCAAACTATAGAAAGTCGTTATGACGTAGAATGTGCATACTTTGTAGATTTCATTTATGAAATAAAACACATTTTCTAAAAACTCGTGTTTTTTACGAAATCATGTAAACCTTCTAGAAGCTGTGATTTTAGAACCGGTGGAAGTAAGCTATTTTTATTTCCGGACGCATGCACAAGCTATAGAAAGTCGTTATGAGGTAGAATGTGCATACTTTTTATATTCCATTTATGAAATAAAACACATTTTCTAAAAACTCGTGTTTTTTACGAAATCATGTAAACCTTCTAGAAGCTGTGATTTTAAAAAACTGTGAAAGTAAGCTTTTCTTATTTCCAGACGCATGCACAAACTATAGAAAGTCGTTATGACGTAAAAGGTGCATACTTTATAGATTCCATTTATGAAATAAAACACATTTTCTAAAAACTCGTGTTTTTTACGAAATCATGTAAACCTTCTAAAAGCTGAGATTTTAAAAAACGGTGGAAGTAAGCTTTTCTTATTTCCGGACGCATGCGCAAACTATAGAAAGTCGTTATGACGTAGAATGTGCATACTTTTTTGATTCCATTTATGAAATAAAACAAATTTTCTAAAAACTCGTGTTATTTAGGAAATCATGTAAACCTTCTAGAAGCTGTGATTTTAAAAAACGGTGGAAGTAAGCATTTCTTATTTCCGGACGCATGCGCAAACTATAGAAATTCGTTATGAAATAGAATGTGCATACTTTGTTGATTCCATTTATGAAATAAAACACATTTTCTAAAAACTCGTGTTTTTTATGAAATCATGTAAACCTTCTAGAAGCTGTGATTTTAAAAAACGGTGAAAGTAAGCTTTTCTTATTTCCAGACGCATGCGCAAACTATAGAAAGTCGTTATGACGTAAAAGGTGCATACTTTCTAGATTCCATTTATAAAATAAAACACATTTTCTAAAAACTCGTGTTTTTTACGAAATCATGTAAACCTTCTAAAAGCTGTGATTTTAAAAAACGGTGGAAGTAAGCTTTTCTTATTTCCAGACGCATGCGCAAACTATAGAAAGTCGTTATAACGTAGAATATGCATACTTTGTCGATTCCATTTATGAAATAAAACACATTTTATAAAAACTCGTGTTTTTTAAGAAATCATGCAAACCTTCTAGAAGCTGTGATTTTGAAAAATGGGGGAACTAAGCTTTTCTTATTTCCAAAGGCATGCGCAAAATATAGAAAGTCGTTATGACGTAGAATGTGCATACTTTGTTGATTCCATTTATGAAATAAAACAAATTTTCTAAAAACTCGTGTTTTTTAAGAAATCATGTAAACCTTCTAGATGTTGTGATTTTAAAAAATGGTGGAAGTAAGCTTTTCTTATTTCCAAACGCATGCACAAACTATAGAAAGTCGTTATGACTAAGTGCATACTTTGTAGATTCCATTTATGAAATAAAACACATTTTCTAAAATCTCGTGTTTTTTACGAAATCATGTAAACCTTCTAGAAGCTGTGATTTTAAAAAACGGTGGAAGTAAGCTTTTCTTATTACCGGACGAATGCGCAAACTATAGAAAGTCGTTATGACGTTGAATGTGCATACTTTGTTGATTCCATTTATGAAATAAAACAAATTTTCTAAAAACTCGTGCTTTTTAGGAAATCATGTAAACCTTCTAGAAGCTGTGATTTTAAAAAACGGTGGAAGTAAGCTTTTCTTATTTCCGGACGCATGCTCAAACTATAGAAAGTCGTTATGACATAGAATGTGCATACTTTGTTGATTCAATTTATGAAATAAAACACATTTTCTAAAAACTCGTGTCTTTTAAGAAATCATGTAAACCTTCTAGAAGCTGTGATTTTAAAAAACGGGGGAAGTAAGCTTTTCTTATTTCCGGATGCATGCGCAAACTATAGAAAGTCGTTATGACGTAGAATGTGCATACTTTGTTGATTACATTTATGAACTAAAACACATTTTCTAAAAACTCGTGTTTTTTACGAAATCGGGTAAACCATCTAGAAGCTGTGATTTTAAAACCGGTGGAAGTAAGCTTTTTTGATTTCTGGATTCATGCGCAAACTATAGAAAGTCGTTATGACGTAGAATGTGCATACTTTGTAGATTACATTTATGAAATAAAACACATTTTCTAAAAACTCGTGTTTTTTACGAAATCATGTAAACCTTCTAGAAGCTGTGATTTTAAAAAACGGTGAAAGTAAGCTTTTCTTATTTCCGGACGCATGCGCAAACTATAGAAAGTCATTATGACGTAGAATGTGCATACTTTGTTGATTCCATTTATGAAATAAAACACATTTTCTAAAAACTCTTGTTTTTTACGAAATCATGTAAACCTTCTGGAAGCTGTGATTTTAAAAAACGGGGGAAGTAAGCTTTTCTTATTTCCAAACGCATGCGGAAACTATAGAAAGTCGTTATGACGTAGAATGTGCAAACTTTGTTGATTCCATTTATGAAATAAAACACATTTTCTAAAAACTCGTGTTTTTTAAGAAATCATGTAAACCTTCTAGAAGCTGAGATTTGAGAAAACATGGGAAATAAGATTTTCGTATTTCCAAACGCATGCGCAAACTATAGAAAGTCGTTATGACGTAGAATGTGCATACTTTGTAGATTCCATTGATGAAATAAAACACATTTTCTAAAAAGTCATGTTTTTTACGAAATCATGTAAACCTTCTAGAAGCTGTGATTTTAAAAAACGGTGGAAGTAAGCTTTGCTTATTTCCGGACGCATGCGCAAACTATAGAAACTTAGTCGTTATGACATAGAATGTGCATACTTTGTAGATTCCATTCATGAAATAAAAGACATTTTCTAAAAATTCGTGTTTTTTACGAAATCATGTAAATCTTCTAGAAGCTATGATTTTAAAAAACGTTGGAAGTCAGCTTTTCTTATTTCCGGACGCATGCGCAAACTATAGAAAGTCGTTATGACATAGAATGTGCATACCTTGTCGATTCCATTTATGAAATAAAACATATTTTCTAAAAACTCGTGTCTTTTAATATATCATGTAAACCTTCTAGAAGCTGTGATTTTAAAAAACGGGGGAAGTAAGCTTTTCTTATTTCCAAACGCATGCGCAAACTATAGAAGTTAGTTATGAAATAGAATGTGCATACTTTGTTGATTCCATTTATGAAATAAAACACATTTTCTAAAAACTCGTGTTTTTTAAGAAATCATGTAAACCTTCTAGAAGCTGTGATTTTAAAAAACTACGGAAGGAAGCTTTTCTTATTTCTGGACGCATGCACAAAATATAGAAAGTCATTATGATGTAGAATGTGCATACTTTGTAGATTCCATTTATGAAATAAAACACATTTTCTAAAAACTCGTGTTTTTTACGAAATCATGTAAACCTTCTAGAAGCTGTGATTTTAAAAAATGGTGGAAGTAAGCTTTTCTTATTTCCGGACGCATACGCAAAATTATAGAAATTTGTTATGACGTAGATTGTGCATACTTTGTTGATTCCATTTATGAAATAAAACAAATTTTCTAAAAAGTCGTGTTTTTTAAGAAATCATGTAAACCTTCTAGAAGCTGTGATTTTAAAAAACGGGGGAAGTAAGCTTTTCTTTTTTCCGGACGCATGCGCAAATTATAGAATGTCGTTATGACGTAGAATGTGCATACTTTGTAGATTCCATTTATGAAATAAAACACATTTTCTAAAAACTCGTGTTTTTTACGAACTCATGTAAACCTTCTAGAAGCTGTGATTTTAAAACACGGTGGAAGTAAGCTTTTCTTATTTCCGGACGAATGCGCAAACTATAGAAAGTCGTTATGCCATAGAATGTGCATACTTTGTTGATTCCATTTATGAAACAAAACACATTTTCTAAAAACTCGTGTTTTTTAAGTTATCATGTAAACCTTCTACAAGCAGTGATTTTAAAAAACTGGGGAAGTAAGCTTTTCTTATTTCCAAACGCATGCGCAAAATATAGAAAGTCGTTATGACGTAGAATGTGCATACTTTGTTGATTCCATTTATGAAATAAAACACATTTTTTAAAAACTCGTGTTTTTTAAGAAATCATGTAAACCTTCTAGAAGCTGTGATTTTAAAAAACGGGGGAAGTAAGCTTTTCTTATTTCCGGACGCATGCGCAAACTATAGAAAGTCGTTATGACGTAGAATGTGCATACTTTGTTGATTCCATTTATGAAATAAAACACATTTTCTAAAAACTCGTGTTTTTTACGAAATCATGTAAACCTTCTAGAAGCTATGATTTCAAAAAACGGTGGAAGTAAGCTTTTCTTATTTACGGACGCATGCGTAAACTATAGAAATTCGTTATGACGTAGAATGTGCATACTTTGTTGATTCCATTTATGAAATAAAACACATTTTCTAAAAACTCGTGTTTTTTACGAAATCATTTAAACCTTCTAGAAGCTGTGATTTTAAAAAATGGTGGAAGTAAGCTTTTCTTATTTCCGGACGCATGCGCAAACTATAGAAAGTCGTTATGACGTAGAATGTGCATACTTTGTAGATTCCATTTATGAAATAGAACACATTTTCTAAAAACTCGTGTTTTTTACGAAATCATGTAAACCTTCTAGAAGCTGTGATTTTAAAAAACGGTGGAAGTAAGCTTTTCTTATTTCCAAACGCATGCGCAAACTATAGAAAGTCGTTATGACGTAGAATGTGTATATTTTGTTGATTCCATTTATGAAATAAAACATATTTTATAAAAACTCTTGTTTTTTAAGAAATCATGTAAACCTTGTAGAAGCTGTGATTTTAAAAAACGGGGGAAGTAAGCTTTTCTTATTTCCAAACGCATGCGCAAACTATAGAAAGTCGTTATGACGTAGAATGTGCATACTTTGTTGATTCCATTTATGAAATAAAACACATTTTCTAAAAACTCGTGTATTTTACGAAATCATGTAAACCTTCTAGAAGCTGTGATTTTAAAAAACGGTGGAAGTAAGCTTTTCTTATTTCCGGACGAATGCGCCAACTATTGAAAGTCGTTATGATGTAGAATTTGCATACTTTGTTGATTCCATTTATGAAATAAAACACATTTTCTAAAAACTCGTGTTTTTAAAGAAATCATGTAAACCCTCTAGAAGCTGTGATTTAAAAAAACGGTGGAAGTAATCTTTTCTTATTTCCGGATGCATCTGAAAACTATAGAAAGTCGTTATGACGTAGAATGTGCATACTTTGTAGATTCCATTTGTGAAATAAATCACATTTTCTAAAAACTCGTGTTTTTTACGTAATAATGTAAACCTTCTAGAAGCTGTGATTTTAAAAAAGGGTGGAAGTAAGCTTTTCTTATTTCCGGACGCATGCGCAAACTATAGAAAGTCATTATGACGTAGAATGTGCATACTTTGTTGATTCCATTTATGAAATAAAACACATTTTCTAAAAACTCGTGTTTTTTAAGAAATCATGTAAACCTTCTAGAAGATGTGATTTTAAAAAACGGGGGAAGTAAGCTTTTCTTATTTGCAAACGCATGCGCAAACTATAGAAAGTCGTTATGAAGTAGAATGTGCATACTTTGTTGATTCCATTTATGAAATAAAACACATTTTCTAAAAACTCGTGTTTTTTAAGAAATTATGTAAACCTTCTAGAAGCTATGATTTTAAAAAACGGGGGAAGTAAGCTTTTCTTATTTCCGAACGCATGCGCAAACTATAGAAAGTCGTTATGATGTAGAATGTGCATACTTTGTAGATTCCATTTATGAAATAAAACACATTTTCTAAAAACTCGTGTTTTTTACGAAATCATGTAAACCTTCTAGAAGCTGTGATTTTAAAAAACGGTGCAAGTAAGCTTTTCTTATTTACGGACGCATGTGCAAACTATAGAAATTCGTTATGACGTAGAATGTGCATACTTTGTTGATTCCATTTATGAAATAAAACACATTTTATAAAAACTCGTGTTTTTTAAGTTATCATGTAAACCTTCTAGAAGCTGTGATTTTAAAAAACGGGGGAAGTAAGCTTTTCTTATTTCCAAACGCATGCGCAAACTATAGAAAGTCGTTATGACGTAGAATGCGCATACTTTGTTGATTCCATTTATGAAATAAAACACATTTTCTAAAAACTCGTGTTTTTTAAGAAATCATGTAAACCTTCTAGAAGCTGTGATTTTAAAAAACGGGGGTAGTAAGCTTTTCTTATTTCCGGACGCATGCGCAAACTATAGAAATTCGTTATGACGTAGAATGTGCATACTTTGTAGATTCCATTTTTCAAATAAAACACATTTTCTAAAAACTCGTGTTTTTTACGAAATCATGTAAACCTTCTAGAAGCTGTGATTTTAAAAAACGGTGGAAGTAAGCTTTTCTTATTTACGGATGCATGCGCAAACTATAGAAATTCGTTATGACGTAGAATGTGCATACTTTGTTGATTCCATTTATGAAATAAAACACATTTTCTAAAAACTCGTGTTTTTTACGAAATCATGTAAACCTTCTAGAAGCTGTGATTTTAAAAAACGGTGGAAGTAAGCTTTTCTTATTTCCGGACGAATGCACAAACTATACAAAGTCGTTATGATGTAGAATGTGTTAAGTTTAAACCAAATAGACAAGCAAGATCACTGAAAGAAACACAATCACAAGATAGACACACAATATACCCTGGGAAACCCTCATGGGGTAGAAAACCCAGCAAAGCTTTCCTCAATAAGATGATCAACCAAAATACAAGATGTGCTCCTTCCTTCTTTGTCTCCTTAGCAGATCTCCCAGACAAGTGCGCACTCTTCCACAAGTGAGTGAATGATCTAATGAGGAGTTCACCTCTCTTATTTATACTGACTCCTAGTTGACTAAAAGACCTAATGGGGCCGACCTCTCCTGGAGAAGTCTAATAACCCCAAAAATATAACCACAGGGCCGACCCCCACATGGTGGGTCTAATAACCCTAGTTAATACAAACTCTTGGAGGAATAAACATCTCCGGATACATAATAGGGTTACGTCGGAGGGATGAAACATCTCTGGAATAATAAAGTACAAATATAATATTCTTTGAAGTTACAATATTCAACACTCCCCCTTAACGAGAAGGATATTATAACAACATTTGCAGGAGCAAGGAGTCACTATACATGATACATCTATAAATCATCGGAAGCTTTCTTCAATTTGTCTTCATCAGTAACTCAAACAGTTACTGGTACATCAATGTCAACATCAACATCAACATCACGATCTTCAGCATCGTCTTCACATGATCAGCAGCATCGTCATCACACGATCAGCAGCATCGTCATCACACGATCAGCAGCATCGTCATCACACTATCAGCAACATCGTCATCACACGATCACATGATCAGCAGCATCGTCATGACACGATCAGCAGCATCGTCATCTCACGATCAGCAGCATCGTCATCACACGATCAGCAGCATCGTCATCACATGATCAGCAGCATCGTCATCACACGATCAGCAGCATCGTCATCTCACGATCAGCAGCATCGTCATCTCACGATCAGCAGCACAAGTATTCATGCCAATACAAGTAACCATATCAACAATACGAGTATCCTATCGATACAAGTAGCCACATCATCAATACAAGTATCCATACCGATACAAGTAATCACATCATCAATACAAGTATCCTACCGATACAAGTAACCACATCATCAATACAAGTATCCATACCGATACAAGTAATCACATCATCAATACAAGTATCCTACCGATACAAGTAACCACATCATCAATACAAGTATCCTACCGATACAAGTAACCACATCATCAATACAAGTATCCTACCGATACAAGTAACCACATCATCAATACAAGTATCCTACCAATACAAGTAACCACATCATCAATACAAGTATCCTACCGATACAAGTAACCACATCATCAATAAAATCACTTTCTCGGAGACCATTCATCTACGGATCAATTCAGGGACCGAAATCCAGGGATGATACAATCCCCACTTCTCGGAGACCACACGTCTATGGATCAATTCAGGGACCAAAGTCCGGGGATGATACAATCCCCATCACGTACATTTTGAACTAGTGGTTCCGGGATGATGCAATCCCCATCACTTTATTCTCGAAGACCATACGTCTACGGATCAATTCAGGGACCAAGGTCCGGGGATGATACAATCCCCATCACGTACATTTTGAACTAGTGGTTCCGGGATGATGCAATCCCCATCACTTTATTCTCGAAGACCATACGTCTACGGATCAATTCAGGGACCAAGGTCCGGGGATGATACAATCCCCATAACTGTCCACTAAGGACTTCATTCTCGGAGACCTCTCGTCTACAGCTCTCTTTAGGACTGAAAGTCTAGGGATGATCCAATCCCCTCAACTGTCCACTAAGGACTTCATTCTCAGAGACCTCACGTCTACGACTCTCTTTAGGACTGAAAGTCCAGGGATGATCCAATCCCCTCAACTGTCCACTAAGGACTTCATTCTCGGAGACCTCACGTCTACGGCTCTCTTTAGGACTGAAAGTCCAGGGATGATCCAATCCCCTCAACTTTCCACTAAGGACTTCATTCTCGGAGACCTCACGTCTACGGCTCTCTTTAGGACTGAAAGTCCAGGGATGATCCAATCCCCTCAACTGTCCACTAAGGACTTCATTCTCGGAGACCTCACGTCTACGGCTCTCTTTAGGACTGAAAGTCCAGGGATGATCCAATCCCCTCAACTGTCCACTAACGACTTCATTCTCGGAGACCTCACATCTACGGCTCTCTTTAGGACTGAAAGTCCAGGGATGATCCAATCCCCTCTATTCTCATCTATACAAGTACAAATATCCAAGAGCACGTATCACATGTAGCATGTATTCTCACTAATTCATCTAATCATCAAAACATGTATACATCACAACTAGCATGTATTCTTACTAATACATCTAACATCAAAACATGTATACATCACACCAAAACATGTATACATCTAGCATGTATTCTCACTAATACATCTAATATCAAAACATTTATCCATAAAAATAAAAGATGTATAAGAGTTCTAAATCTAAATAATTGTAAGTAGTTAAGTGCAACAAAACAAAATTGTTATCAAATACTATACTACTCCCCCTTTCGAGGAGGGTCCTTCTGGACTATACCAAGCATGTCTCGGAAGTGTTCAAACTTTACTCGAGACAAAGGTTTAGTCAGGATATCGGCAATATGATCCTCAGTGCTTATGTACTCGAGCTTGATGGCTCCTTTCTGCACCTTGTCTCGTATATAGAAGTAACGGATCTCAATGTGTTTTGACTTATCATGGAACACAGGATTTTCAGTCATCTTAATGCAGCTTTGATTATCACACATAATCACAGTGGGATCCATTTCTAAGTCAAAAATTCCAGAGTTTCCGAAGCCACACTGCTTCACAGCTGGCAGAGCAAGCAGCTATATATTCTGCTTCAGCAGTACTGAGGGCCACACTAGATTGTTTCTTGCTGAACCAGGAGATCATGGCAGATCCAAGGCCATAACATCCGCCTGAAGTACTTTTTCTGTCTGAGACACTACCTGCCCAATCAGAATCTGAGAAACCATGTAACTTGAGTTCATTACCTCCAAGATAGTATAGGCCAAAATCCACTGTACCTTTTAGGTACCTCATTATATGCTTTGCAGCTATAAGGTAAACCTTTCTAGGTTCTACTAGATACTGACTTAGGGTATTTACAGCAAAGCATATATCCGGCCTAGTATTTGTCAAATACATCAATGATCCAATGATTTGTCTATATAGGGTTATGTCCACTAGTTCTGATGAATCATTAACTAATAGTTTCAGGTTGGAGTCCATAGGAGTGGCCATGGCTTTACACTCCAACATATCAAATCTTTTGAGAATCTCCACAGTATACTTACCTTGATTTAGAAAGATTCCTTTTGGCTCTTGCCACACTTCTAGGCCTAAGAAGTAGTGCATTAATCCGAGATCTTTCATTTCGAATTCTGAAGAAAGATTCTTCTTGCTTTCAATGATTTGATTCTCATTTCCGGTTAGAAATAGATCATCTACATATAACAGCAATATAACAGGTTCATCATCCATCACTTTAAGATAAAGATTGGGGTCAGCTTTACTTTTGGTAAAGCCCATGCTTGTAAAGAAACTGTCAATCCTTCCGTACCAAGCCCTAGGAGCTTGCTTCAATCCATATAATGCCTTTTTTCAGTTTGCATACATGGGTCCTTCCGTCTTTGACCTCAAAACCTTGAGGTTGTTCTATGTATACTTCTTCTTCAATTACACCATTCAGAAAAGCTGTCTTAACATCCATTTGATGTAATTTCCATTTCATCATGGATGCAAGTGCCATGATAGTTCTAATTGAAGTATACCTAGCAACAGGTGCAAATGTTTCTTCATAGTCAATTCCTTCCTTTTGAGAGAATCCTCTGGCTACAAACCTTGCCTTGTATTTTTCAATGCTACCATCTACAGCATGTTTTATCTTGAAAATCCATTTGGAAGAAACTACACTTTTATCTCTTGGTTTGGGGACTATATCCCAAACATCATTTTTCATTATCGACTGATATTCTTCTGTCATTGCTTCTACCCATTCTTTCTTTTGAGCTGCTTCTTCATAGCTAGTAGGTAGTTGATCCACAAGATCACACATCAAGGCCATATAGTTGGACACTAGCTTTGGTTTCTTTCTTTCTCTAATGGAGCCTTCAGGAGCACCATATTTTTCAGCCCCTTGGATAATATCTCTAGCCCATGCTGGCCTTCTTTTCTTTGATAAATCTGAGATAGGAGGTTCTTGTGGTTCCAACATGTCATGATCCTTTGGGGGAATGTATTCAGGGATGTGAACAGCCTCTGAGTTTCTAGAAGAAGAATCTTCTTCATAGATTTCTTCGAGTTGGCATTTTCTTGATTTCTTGAGAGCTGCTTCTTCATCAAAAGTTACATCTCTACTTATTTCTATATGATGAAAGCCCAGCATGTAGATCCTGAAAGCTTTGGATGATTCACAGTAACCAACAAATATTCCTTTCTTACCAGAAGGATCCAACTTGGTTCTCTTTTCCTTTCGAATGTGGATGTACACAGGACACCCAAATATTTTAAGATGGCTTACCTCGGTCTTCTTTCCAGAAAACACTTCTTCTGGAGTTTTGAAATCAAGAGCACTATGAGATAATCTGTTTTGAACATATACTGTTGTTCTGGCTACTTCAGCCCATAGATACATGGGAAGATCCTGGTCATGTATCATAGTCTTCACAGCTTCCATTATTGTTCTATTTTTCCTTTCTGCAACCCCATTTTGTTGGGAATTGTAGGGAGTGGTTAGTTCTCTCTTGATTCCAGCTTTTTTACAGAATTCTTCAAACTCTTTTGAAGTATATTCTCCACCATTGCCTGTTCTGAGAATCTTGATTTTCTTTTCTGAGAGATTTTCTATTAGAGCCTTGAACTCTTTGAACTTTCCAAAAACTTCATTCTTACCCTTTAGAAAGTATATCCAAGTTTTCCTTGAATGATCATCAATGAATGAAAGATAGTATTCAAATCCACTTAGAGAGGTGGTGGGCATTGGACCACATACATTTGAGTGTATTAACTCCAAGATACCCTTAGTCTTTGTTTCACTCTTTGGAAAGGGGTTCTTGACATTCTTCCCTTTCTTACATCCTTTACATGAGCCATCATGATCAACCTTCAAATCTGGTAGTCCTATGACCACCTTGCTTACATAGGGTAAGGCTTTGTAGTTAATGTGAGCTAGTCTTCTATGCCATAGCTCACTGGGGCTAGAGGTTTCATGAACAAGAGCAGCTTCCGGATGACCCTTGAGTTTATATAAACCTCCTTCCTCTTCACCAATAACAATTGCATCCTTAATAGATTTGCCTTTGGACCACATTAACACTTGTCCATCAATGAATGCAACTCTATAGCCTTTCTTGTCTAAAGCTGAGATTGAAAGCAAATTATTCTTCAATCTTGGAACATATAAAACTTCCTTCATCTTCATGGGAGTTCCAGAATCGAGTTTGTAGTTTGCTTCACCAATTCCCTTAATGGGATATTGATAGTCATCTCCTAGAGATACCTTTTGGGGAGAAGTCTTTTCTTCAAGATTTGAGAGAGTCCTTTTCTGTCCTGTCATGTGCTTTGAAGCACCACTGTCAATAAGCCATGTACCTTCTCCAGGGGTTATAGATCCAGAGAGTGCAGAGAAGAGAACATATTCTTCTGCATCTTCTTCTGTATTTCTTCTTGACCTTCTTTTGAAGAAGGTCCTTTCTTCTTCTTCCTCTTCATCTCTAGGCCTTTTATTGTGAGACCTTTCTTCCTCTACTTCTTCTTCTTCACTATCATCTTCTGCAAGATGTGCTTGGTGTCTTTTGTAGTAAGTACCCTTTTTCTTCTGTAGAGGGCAATGTCTAGCAATGTGTCCTATTTTGTGACAAGAATAGCACTGGAAAGAAGAGTAATCTCTTCTTTGAGTAGTTCCTCTTTTCTTTTGAGATCTGTGTGGAGGATGGGACTCCTTGTGACTACCCCTTTTAGTGTAGGATTGATTCCTTCTTCTTTTGGTGTGGGTGGCCAAGAGTTGGTCATCCTCTTTGAGCAAGGCTTCTCGATTTGCAACCCTAGCCTCCTCTTGTACACAATCCTCCCAAACTACATCAAACTTCATACTTTCTTTTCTGGCACACATAGTTTGAATGAATGACTCCCAAGGTCTAGTGAGACCATTTAGAGCTGTCATCACAAGTTCATCTTCATCAAGAGTATCACCAATGGCATCTAGTTGCTCCTTGATTAGAGAGACTCTTGAGAAGTAGTCTTGAATGGATTCTCCTTTGTGCATCTTGGTACTCTTCAACTGAGTCCTTAGATTCATCTTCCTATTGATGTTCTTTCCTTCATACATTCTTCCTAGGGCATCATACATTTCCTTTGGAGTCTTCTTGGAGGCCACTTGGGGAATCAAGTGGTCTTTAATAGAATCAGCTATGATTCTCTTTTCCCTAATCAAATCCTTCCTGTGTTTTTCTTTGGCTTCATCTTCTTCTGGTTCTGCAACTTCCTCCTTGATATAATGAGCAAGATCATTCTCCTCAACAATGAGACCAATTCTGTATTTCCATGCCCAGAAATTTTCTAGACCTTCTAGCTTGTCTTCAAGCTTAGTGTTTGGAGCCATCTTCTCTTGGGGGAGTCCAAGAGACAGAGTAGACTTACTTAAAAAGTTACTTTTCACTTTTCCGGAATCTGGAACAGAATTTTATCGCACTTTTGGTAGAATTAGGGTTTGACTTTACCGAAGTTCTACCAACCAAAAAGTTCGATCTATAGCTCAAAAGAATGCTCTTGAAAAGGGCTATCCAGCCATGTAATCAGAATTTAAAAATTCCAACTTTTTTCTGAAACCAAAATCTGACGTATCGCACTTTTGGTAGAATTAGGGTTTGGATTTACCAGAGTTCTACCCAACCAAAAAGTTCGATCTATAGCTCAAAAGAAAGGTATTGAAAAGAGATATCCATCCATGTAACCAAAAAACAATAATATAAACTTTGGGTTGAAACCCTAACTTCACCGGAGAGAGAGAGAGAGGTATTCTTACCTTGTGAAAGATGTCCTATTCAGTCTAGCTCTGATACCATGTTAAGTTTAAACCAAATAGACAAGCAAGATCACCGAAAGAAACACAATCACAAGATAGACACACAATATACTCTGGGAAACCCTCATGGGGTAGAAAACCCAGCAAAGCTTTCCTCAATAAGATGATCAACCAAAATACAAGATGTGATCCTTCCTTCTTTGTCTCCTTAGCAGATCTCCCAGACAAGTGCGCACTCTTCCACAAGTGAGTGAATGATCTAATGAGGAGTTCACCTCTCTTATTTATACTGACTCCTAACTGACTAAAAGACCTAATGCGGCCGACCTCTCTAGGAGAAGTCTAATAACCCCAAAAATATAACCACAGGGCCGACCCCCACATGGTGGGTCTAATAACCCTAGTTAATACAAACTCTCGGAGGAATAAACATCTCTGGATACATAATAGGGTTACCTCGGAGTGATGAAACATCTCCGGAATAATAAAGTACAAATATAATATTCTTTGAAGTTACAATATTCAACAGAATGTGCATACTTTGTTGATTCCATTTATGAAATAAAACACATTTTCTAAAAACTCGTGTTTTTTAAGAAATCATGTAAACCCTCTAGAAGCTGTGATTTAAAAAAACGGTGGAAGTAAGATTTTCTTATTTCCGGACGCATGCGCAAACTATAGAAAGTCGTTATGACGTAGAATGTGCATACTTTGTTGATTCCATTTATGAAATAAAACACATTTTCTAAAAACTCGTGTTTTTTAATAAATCATGTAAAGCTTCTAGAAGCTGTGATTTTAAAAAACGGGGGAAGCAAGCTTTTCTTATTTCGAAACGCATGCGCAAACTATAGAAAGTCGTTATGACGTAGAATGTGCATATTTTGTTGATTGCATTTATGAAATAAAACACATTTTTTAAAAACTCGTGTTTTTTAAGAAATCATGTAAACCTTCTAGAAGCTGTGATTTTAAAAAACGGGGGAAGTAAGCTTTTCTTAATTCCGGACACATGCGCAAACTATAGAAAGTCGTTATGACATAGAATGTGCATACTTTGTAGATTACATTTATGAAATAAAACACATTTTTTAAAAACTCGTGTTTTTTAAGAAATCATGTAAACATTCTAGAAGCTGTGATTTTAAAAAACGGAGGAAGTAAGATTTTCTTATTTCCGGACAGATGCGCAAACTATAGAAAGTCGTTAGGACGTAGAATGTGCATTCTTTGTTGATTCCATTTATGAAATAAAACACATTTTCTAAAAACTCGTGTTTTTTAATAACTCATGTAAACCTTCTAGAAGCTGTGATTTTAAAAAACGGGGGAAGTAAGCTTTTCTTATTTCCAAACGCATGCGCAAACTATAGAAAGTCGTTATGACGTAGAATGTGCATACTCTGTTGATTCCATTTATGAAATAAAACACATTTTCTAAAAACTCGTGTTTTTTAATAAATCATGTAAACCTTCTAGAAGCTGTGATTTTAAAAAACGGGGGAAGTAAGCTTTTCTTATTTCCAAATGCATGCGCAAACTATAGAAATTCGTTATGACGTAGAATGTGCATATTTTGTTGATTTCATTTATGAAATAAAACACATTTTCTAAAAACTCGTGTTTTCTAAGAAATCATGTAAACCTTCTAGAAGCTGTGATTTTAAAAAACGGGGGAAGTAATCTTTTCTTATTTCCGGACGCATGCGCAAACTATAGAAAGTCGTTATGACGTAGAATGTGCATACTTTGTAGATTCCATTTATCAAATAAAACACATTTTCTAAAAAGTCGTGTTTTTTACGAAATCATGTAAACCTTCTAGAAGCTGTGATTTTAAAAAACGGTGGAAGTAAGCTTTTGTTATTTATGGACGCATGCGCAAACTATAGAAAGTCGTTATGACGTAGAATGTGCATACTTTGTAGATTCCATTTATGAAATAAAACACATTTTCTAAAAACTCGTGTTTTTTAATAAATCATGTAAACCTTCTAGAAGCTGTGATTTTAAAAAACGGTGGAAGTAAGCTTTTCTTATTTCCAGACGCATGCGCAAACTATAGAAAGTCGTTATGACGTAGAATGTGCATATTTTGTAGATTCCATTTATGAAATAAAACACATTTTCTAAAATCTCATGTTTTTTAAGAAATCATGTAAACCTTCTAGAAGCTGTGATTTTAAAAAACGGAGGAAGTAAGATTTTCTTATTTCCAAACGCATGCGCAAACTATAGAAAGTCGTTATGACGTAGAATGTGCATATTTTTTTGATTCCATTTATGAAATAAAACACATCTTCTAAAAACTCTCTTTTTTTAAGAAATCATGTAAACCTTCTAGAAGCTGTGATTTTAAAAAATGGGGGAAGTAAGCTTTTCTTATTTCCAAACGCATGCGCAAAATATAGAAAATCGTTATGACGTAGAATGTGCATACTTTGTTGATTCCATTTATGAAATAAAAAACATTTTCTAAAAACTCGTGTTTTTTACGAAATCATGTAAACCTTCTAGAAGCTGTGATTTTAAAAAACGGTGAAAGTAAGCTTTTCTTATTTCCGGACGAATGCGCCAACTATAGAAACTCGTTATGATGTAGAATGTGCATACTTTGTTGATTCCATTTATGAAATAAAACACATTTTCTAAAAACTCGTGTTTTTTAAGAAATCATGTAAACCCTCTAGAAGCTGTGATTTAAAAAAACAGTGGAAGTAAGCTTTTCTTATTTCCGGACGCATGCGCAAACTATAGAAAGTCGTTATGACGTAGAATGTGCATACTTTGTATATTCCATTTGTGAAATAAAACACATTTTTTAAAAACTCGTGTGTTTTACATAATCATGTAAACCTTCTAGAAGCTGTGATTTTAAAAAAGGGTGGAAGTAAGCTTTTCTTATTTCCGGACGCATGCGCAAACTATAGAAAGTCGTTATGACAAAGAATATGCATACTTTGTTGATTCCATTTATGAAATAAAACACTTTTTCTAAAAACTCGTGTTTTTTAAGAAATCATGTAAACCTTCTAGAAGCTGTGATTTTAAAAAACGGGGGAAGTAAGATTTTCTTATTTACGGACGCATGCACAAACTATAGAAAGTCGTTATGACGTAGAATGTGCATACTTTGTTGATTCCATTTATGAAATAAAACACATTTTCTAAAGACTCGTGTTTTTTAAGAAATCATGTAAACCTTCTAGAAGCTGTGATTTTAAAAAACGGGGGAAGTAAGATTTTCTTATTTCCGGTCGCATGCGCAAACTATAGAAAGTCGTTATGACGTAGAACGTGCATACTTTGTAGATTCCATTTATGAAATAAAACACATTTTCTAAAAACTCATGTTTTTTTCGAAATCATGTAAACCTTCTAGAAGCTGTGATTTTAAAAAACGGTGGAAGTAAGCTTTTCTTATTTACGGACGCATGCACAAACTATAGAAAGTCGTTATGACGTAGAATGTGCATACTTTGTTGATTCCATTTATGAAATAAAACACATTTTCTAAAAACTCGTGTTTTTTAAGTTATCATGTAAACCTTCTAGAAGCTGTGATTTTAAAAAACGGGGGAAGTAAGCTTTTCTTATTTCCAAACGCATGCGCAAACTATAGAAAGTCGTTATGACGTAGAATGTGCATACTTTGTTGATTCCATTTATGAAATAAAACACATTTTCTAAAAACTCGTGTTTTTTAAGAAATCATGTAAACCTTCTAGAAGCTGTGATTTTAAAAAACGGGGGAAGTAAGCTTTTCTTATTTCCGGACGCATCCGCAAACTATAGAAAGCCGTTATGATGTAGAATGTGCATACTTTGTAGATTCCATTTATGAAATAAAACACATTTTCTAAAAACTCGTGTTTTTTACGAAATCATGTAAACCTTCTAGAAGCTGTGATTTTAAAAAACGGTGGAAGTAAGCTTTTCTTATTTACGGACGCATACGCAAACTATAGAAAGTCGTTATGATGTAGAATGTGCATACTTTGTAGATTCGATTTATGAAATAAAACACATTTTCTAAAAACTCATGTTTTTTACGAAATCATGTAAACCTTCTAGAAGCTGTGATTTTAAAAAACGGCGGAAGTAAGCTTTTCTTATTTCCGGACGCATGCGTAAACTATAGAAAGTCGTTATGACGTAGAATGTGCATACTTTGTAGATTCCATTTATCAAATAAAACACATTTTCTAAAAACTCATGTTTTCTACGAAATCATGTAAACCTTCTAGAAGCTGTGATTTATAAAACGATGGAAGTAAGCTTTTCTTATTTCTATACGAATGCGCAAACTATAGAAAGTCGTTATGACGTAGAATGTGCATACTTTGTTGAATCCATTTATGAAATAAAACACATTTTCTAAAAACTCGTGTTTTTTAAGAAATCATGTAAACCTTCTAGAAGTTGTGATTTTAAAAAACGGTGGAAGTAAGCTTTTCTTATTTCCGGACGCATGGGAAAAGATATGAACGGTCGTTATGATGTAAAATGTGCATACTTTGTTGATTCCATTTATGAAATAAAACACATTTTCTAAAAACTCGTGGTTTTTAAGAAATAATGTAAACCTTCTAGAAGCTATGAATTTAAAAAATGGGGGAAGTAAGCTTTTCTTATTTCCAAACGCATGCACAAACTATAGAAAGTCGTTATGAAGTAGAATGTGCATACTTTGTTGATTCCATTTATGAAATAAAACACATTTTCTAAAAACTCGTGTTTTTTAAGAAATCATGTAAACCTTCTAGAAGCTGTGATTTAAAAAAACGGTGGAAGTAAGCTATTCTTATTTCCGGACGCATGCGCAAACTATAGAAAGTCGTTATGACGTAGAATGTGCATACTTTGTTGATTCCATTTATGAAAGAAAACACATCTTCTAAAAACTCGTGTTTTTTACGAAATCATATAAACCTTTTAGAAGCTGTGATTTTAAAAAACGGTGGAAGTAAGCTATTCTTATTTCCGGACGCATGCGCAAACTATAGAAAGTCGTTATGACGTAGAATGTGCATACTTTGTTGATTCCATTTATGAAAGAAAACACATCTTCTAAAAACTCGTGTTTTTTATGAAATCATGTAAACCTTCTAGAAGCTGTGATTTTAAAAACGGGGGAAGTAAGCTTTTCTTATTTCCGGAAGAATGCGCAAACTATAGAAAGTCGTTATGACGTAGAATGTGCATATTTTGTTGATTCCATTTATGAAATAAAACACATTTTCTAAAAACTCGTGTTTTTTAAGAAATCATGTAAACCTTATAGAAGCTGTGGTTTTAAAAAAAGGGGGAAGTAAGCTTTTCTTATTTCCAGACGCATGCGCAAACTATAGAAAGTCGTAATGACGTAGAATGTGCATACGTTGTAGATTCCATTTATGAAATAAAACATATTTTCTAAAAGTTCATGTTTTTTAACAAATCATGTAAACCTTCTAGAAGCTGTGATTTTAAAAAACGGGGGAAGTAAGCTTTTCTTATTTCCAAATGCATGCGCAAACTATAGAAAGTCGTTATGACATAGAATGTGCATACTTTGTTGATTCCATTTATGAAATAAAACACATTTTCTAAAAACTCGTGTTTTTTAAGAAATCATGTAAACCTTCTAGAAGCTGTGATTTTAAGAAACGGGGGATGTAAGCTTTTCATATTTCCGGACGCATGTGCAAACTATAGAAAGTCGTTATGACGTAGAATGTGCATACTTTGTAGATTCCATTTATGAAATAAAAGACATTTTCTAAAAACTCATGCTTTTTACGAAATCATGTAAACCTTATAGAAGCTGTGATTTTAAAAAACGGTGGAAGTAAGCTTTTCTTATTTCCGGACGCATGCGCAAACTATAGAAAGTCCTTATGACGTAGAATGTCCATACTTTGTAGGTTCCATTTATGAAATAAAACACATTTTCTAAATACTCGTGTTTTTTACGAAATCATGTAAACCTTATAGAAGCTGTGATTTTAAGAAACGGTGGAAGAAGCTTTTCTTATTTCCGGACGCATGCGCAAACTATAGAAAGTCGTTATGACGTAGAATGTGCCTACTTTGTTGTTTCTATTTATGAAATAAAACACATTTTCTAAAAACTCATGTTTTTTAAGAAATCATGTAAACCTTCTAGAAGCTGTGATTTTAAAAAATGGTGGAAGTAAGCTTTTCTTATTTCCGGACACATGCGCAAACTATACAAAGTCGTTATGACATAGAATGTGCATAATTTGTTTATTCCATTAATGAAATAAAGCACATTTTCTAAAAACTCATGTTTTTTAAGGAATCATGTAAACCTTCTAGGAGCTGTGATTTTAAAAAACTGTGGACGTAAGCTTTTCTTATTTCCGGGCGCATGCACAAACTATAGAAAGTCGTTATGACCTAGAATGTGCATACTTTGTAGATTCCATTTATGCAATAAAAGACATTTTCTAAAAACTCGTGTTTTTTACGAAATCATGAAAACCTTCTAGAAGCTTTGATTCTAAAAAACGGTGGAAGTAAGCTTTTCTTATTTCCAGATGCATGCGCAAACTATAGAAAGTCGTTATGACGTAGAATGTGCATACTTTGTAGATTCCATTTATCAAATAAAACACATTTTCTAAAAACTCGTGTTTTTTACGAAATCATGTAAACCTTCCAGAAGCTGTGATTTAGAAAACGGTGGAAGTAAGCTTTTCTTATTTCTGTACGAATGCGCAAACTATAGAAAGTCGTTATGACGTAGAATGTGCATACTTTGTAGATTCCATTAATGAAATAAAACACATTTTCTAAAAACTGATGTTTTTTACGAAATCATGTAAACCTTCTAGAAGCTGTGATTTTAAAAAACGGTGGAAGTAAGCTTTTCTTATTTCCGGACGAAAGCGCAAACTATAGAAAGTCGTTATGATGTAGAATGTGCATACTTTGTTGATTCCATTTATGAAATAAAACACATTTTCTAAAAACTCGTTCTTTTTAAGAAATCGTGTAAACCTTCTAGAAGCTGTTGTTTTAAAAAACGGTGGAAGTAAGCTTTTCTTATTTCCGGACGCATGCGCAAACTATAGAAAGTCGTTATGACGTAGAATGTGCATACTTTGTTGATTCCATTTATGAAATAAAACACAGTTTCTAAAAACTCGTGTTTTTTAAGAAATCATGTAAACCTTCTAGAAGCTGTGATTTTAAAAAACGGGGGAAGTAAGCTTTTCTAATTTCTAAACGCATGCGCAAACTATAGAACGTCGTTATGACTTAGAATGTGCATACTTTGTAGATTCCATTTTGAAATAAAACACATTTTCTAAAAACTCGTGTTTTTTACGAAATTATGTAAACCTTCTTGAAGCTGTGATTTTAAAAAACGGTGGAAGTAAGCTTTTCTTATTTCCTGGCGAATGCGCAAACTATAGAAAGTCGTTATGACGTAGAATGTGCATACTTTGTTGATTCCATTTATGAAATAAAACACATTTTCTAAAAACTCATTTTTTTTAAGAAATCATTTAAACCTTCTTGAAGCTGTGATTTTAAAAAACGGTGGAAGTAAGCTTTTCTTATTTCCGGACGCATGCGCAAACTATAGAAAGTCGTTATGATGTAGAATGTGCATACTTTTTAGATTCCATTTATGAAATAAAACACATTTTCTAAAAACTCGTGTTTTTTAATAAATCATGTAAACCTTCTAGAAGCTGTGATTTTAAAAAACGGGGGAAGTAAGAATTTCTTATTTCCAAACGCATGCGCAAACTATAGAAAGTCGTTATGACGTAGAATGTGCATATTTTTTTGATTCCATTTATGAAATAAAACACATCTTCTAAAAACTCTTGTTTTTTAAGAAATCATGTAAACCTTCTACAAGCTGTGATTTTAAAAAACAGGGGAAGTAAGCTTTTCTTATTTCCAAACGCATGCACAAACTATAGAAAGTCGTTATGACGTAGAATGTGCATACTTTGTTGATTCCATTTGTGAAATAAAACACATTTTCTAAAAACTCGTGGTTTTTAAGAAATAATGTAAACCTTCTAAAACCTATGAATTTAAAAAATGGGGGAAGTAAGCTTTTCTTATTTCCAAACGCATGCACAAACTATAGAAAGTCGTTATGACGTAGAATGTGCATACTTTGTTGATTCCATTTATGAAATAAAACACATTTTCTAAAAACTCGTGTTTTTTAAGAAATCATGTAAACCTTCTAGAAGCTGTGATTTAAAAAAACGGTGGAAGTAAGCTATTCTTATTTCCGGACGCATGCGCAAACTATAGAAAGTCGTTATGACGTAGAATGTGCATACTTTGTTGATTCCATTTATGAAAGAAAACACATCTTCTAAAAACTCGTTTTTTTTACGAAATCATGTAAACCTTTTAGAAGCTGTGATTTTAAAAAACGGTGGAAGTAAGCTTTTCTTATTTCGGGAAGAATGCGCAAACTATAGAAAGTCGTTATGACGTAGAATGTGCATATTTTGTTGATTCCATTTATGAAATAAAACACATTTTCTAAAAACTCGTCTTTTTTAAGAAATCATGTAAACCTTATAGAAGCTGTGGTTTTAAAAAACGGGGGAAGTAAGCTTTTCTTATTTCCGGACGCATGCGCAAACTATAGAAAGTCGTTATGACGTAGAATGTGCATACTTTGTAGATTCCATTTATGAAATAAAACACATTTTCTAAAAGTTCATGTTTTTTAACAAATCATGTAAACCTTCTAGGAGCTGTGATTTTAAAAAACAGGGGAAGTAAGCTTTTCTTATTTCCGGACACATGCGCAAACTATAGAAAGTCGTTATGACGTAGAATGTTCATACTTTGTACATTCCATTTATGAAATAAAACACATTTTCTAAAAACTCGTGTTTTTTACGAAATCATGTAAACCTTCTAGAAGCTGTGATTTTAAAAAACGGTGGACGTAAGCTTTTCTTATTTCCGGGCGCATGCACAAACTATAGAAAGTCGTTATGACCTAGAATGTGCATACTTTGTAGATTCCATTTATGCAATAAAAGACATTTTCTAAAAACTCGTGTTTTTTACGAAATCATGTAAACCTTCTAGAAGCTGTGATTTTAAAAAACGGTGGAAGTAAGCTTTTCTTATTTCCGGATGCATGCGCAAACTATAGAAAGTCGTTATGACGTAGAATGTGCATACTTTGTAGATTCCATTTATCAAATAAAACACATTTTCTAAAAACTCGTGTTTTTTACGAAATGTAAACCTTCCAGAAGCTGTGATTTAGAAAACGGTGGAAGTAAGCTTTTCTTATTTCCGTACGAATGCGCAAACTATAGAAAGTCGTTATGACGTAGAATGTGCATACTTTGTTGATTCCATTTATGAAATAAAACACATTTTCTAAAAACTCGTATTTTTTAAGAAATCATGTAAACCTTCTAGAAGCTGTGATTTTAAAAAATGGTGGAAGTAAGCTTTTCTTATTTCCGGACACATGCGCAAACTATAGAAAGTCGTTATGACATAGAATGTGCATACTTTGTTGATTCCATTATTGAAATAAAGCACATTTTCTAAAAACTCGTGTTTTTTACGAAATCATGTAAACCTTCTAGAAGCTGTGATTTTAAAAAACGGTGGAAGTAAGCTTTTCTTATTTCCGGAAGAATGCGCAAACTATAGACGGTCATTATGACGTAGAATGGGCATAATTTGTTGATTCCATTTATGAAATAAAACACATTTTCTAAAAACTCGTGTTTTTCAAGAAATCATGTAAACCTTCTAGAAGCTTTGGTTTTAAAAACGGGGGAAGTAAGCTTCTCTTATTTCCGGACGCATGCACAAACTATAGAAAGTCGTTAAGACGTAGAATGTGCATACTTTGTAGATTCCATTTATGAAATAAAACACATTTTCTAAAAACTGATGTTTTTTACGAAATCATGTAAACCTTCTAGAAGCTGTGATTTTAAAAAACGGTGGAAGTAAGCTTTTCTTATTTCCGGACGCATGCGCAAACTATAGAAAGTCGTCATGACATAGAATGTGCATACTTTGTTGATTCCATTTATTAAATAAAACACATTTTCTAAAAACTCGTGTTTTTTAACAAATCATGTAAACCTTCTAGAAGCTGTGATTTTAAAAAACGGGGGAAGTAAGCTTTTCTTATTTACAAACGCATGCGCAAACTATAGAAATTCGTTATGGCGTAGAATGCGCATACTTTGTTGATTCCATTTATGAAATAAAGCACTTTTTTGAAAAACTCGTGTTTTTTAAGAAATCATGTAAACCTTCTAGAAGCTGTGATTTTAAAAAACGGGGGAAGTAAGCTTTTCTTATTTCCGGACGCATGCGCAAACTATAGAAAGTCGTTATGACGTAGAATGTGCATACTTTGTTGATTCCATTTATTAAATAAAACACATTTTCTAAAAACTCGTGCTTTTTAACAAATCATGTAAACCTTCTAGAAGCTGTGATGTTAAAAAACGGGGGAAGTAAGCTTTTCTTATTTCCAAACGCATGCGCAAACTATAGAAAGTCGTTATGACGTAGAATGTGAATACTTTGTTGATTCCATTTATGAAATAAAACACATTTTTTAAAAACTCGTGTGTTTTAAGAAATCTTGTAAACCTTCTAGAAGCTGTGATTTTAAAAAACGGGGGAAGTAAGCTTTTCTTATTTCCAGACGCATACGCAAACTATAGAAAGTTGTTATGACGTAGAATGTGCATACTTTGTAGATTCCATTTAGGAAATAAAACACATTTTCTAAAAACTCGTGTTTTTTTACGAAATCATGTAAACCTTCTAGAAGCTGTGATTTTAAAAAACGGTGGAAGTAAGCTTTTCTTATTTCCTTACGCATGCGCAAACTATAGAAATTCGTTATGACGTAGAATTTGCATACTTTGTAGATTCCATTTATGAAATAAAACACATTTTCTAAAACTCGTGTTTTTCACGAAATCACGTAAACCTTCTAGAAGCTGTGATTTTAAAAAACGATCGAAGTAAGCTTTTCTTATTTCCGGATGGATGCGCAAACTATAGAAAGTCGTTATGACGTAGAATGTACATACTTTGTTGATTCCATTTATGAACTAAAACAGAATTTCTAAAAACTCGTGTTTTTTAATAAATCATGTAAACCTTCTAGAAGCTGTGATTTTAAAAAACGGGGGAAGTAAGCGTTTCTTATTTCCGGACGCATGCGTAAACTATAGAAAGTCATTATGACATAGAATGTGCATACTTTGTAGATTCCATTTATGAAATAAAACACATTTTCTAAAAACTCCTGTTTTTTACGAAATCATGTAAACCTTCTAGAAGCTGTGATTTTAAAAAACGGTGGAAGTAAGCTTTTCTTATTTATGGACGCATGTGCAAACTATAGAAAGTCGTTATGACGTAGAATGTGCATACTTTGTAGATTCCATTAATGAAATAAAACACATATTCTAAAAACTCGTGTTTTTTACGAAATCATTTAAACCTTCTAGAAGCTGTTATTTTAAAAAACAGTGGAAGTAAGATTTTCTTATTTCCGGACACATGAGCAAATTATAGAAATTCGTTATGACGTAGAATGTGCATACTTTGATGATTCCATTTATGAAATAAAACACATTTTCTAAAAACTCGTGTTTTTTAAGAAATCATGTAAACCTTCTAGAAGCTGTGATTTTAAAAAACGGGGGAAGTAAGCTTTTCTTATTTCCAAACGTTTGCGCAAACTATAGAAAGTCATTATGACGTAGAATATGCATACATTGTTGATTCCATTTATGAAATAAAACACATTTTCTAAAAACTCGTGTTTTTTACGAAATCATGTAAACCTTCTAGAAGCTGTGATTTAAAAAAACGGTGTAAGTGAGCTTTTTTTATTTCCGGACGCATGTGCAAACTATGGAAAGTTGTTATGACGTAGAATGTGCATACTTTGTTGATTCCATTTATGAAATAAAACACAGTTTCTAAAAACTCATGTTTTTTAAGAAATCATGTAAACCTTCTAGAAGTTGTGATTTTAAAAAACGGGGGAAGTAAACTTTTCTTATTTCCAAACGCATGCGCAAACTATAGAAAGTCGTTATGACGTAGAATGTGCATACTTTGTAGATTCCATTTATGAAATAAAACACATTTTCTAAAAAATCATGTTTTTTACGAAATCATGTAAACCTTCTAGAAGCTGTGATTTTAAAAAACGGTGGAAGTAAGCGTTTCTTATTTCTGGACGCATGCGCAAACTATAGAAAGTCGCTATGACATAGAATGTGCATACTTTGTTGATTCCATTTACGAAATAAAACACATTTTCTAAAAACTATTGTTTTTTAAGAAATCATGTAAACCTTCTAGAAGCTGTAGTTTTAAAAAACGGTGGAAGTAAGCTTTTCTTATTTCCGGACACATGCGCAAACTATAGAAAGTCGTTATGACGTAGCATGTGCATACTTTGTTGATTCCATTTATGAAATAAAACACATTTTCTAAAAACTCATGTTTTTTAAGAAATCATGTAAACCTTCTAGAAGCTGTGATTTTAAAAAATGTGGGAAGTAAGATTTTCTTATTTCCAAACGCTTGCGCAAACTATAGAAAGTCGTTATGACGTAGAATGTGCATACTTTGTTGATTCCATTTATGAAATAAAGCACATTTTCTAAAAACTCGTGTTTTTTACGAAATCATGTAAACCTTGTAGAAGCTGTGATTTTAATAAACGGTGGAAGTAAGCTTTTCTTTTTTCTGGACGCATGCGCAAACTATAGAAAGTCCTTATGAAGTAGAATGTGCATACTTTGTATATTCCATTTATGAAATAAAACACATTTTCTAAAAACTCGTGTTTTTTACGAAATCATGTAAACCTTCTAGAAGCTGTGATTTTAAAAAAAGGTGGAAGTGAGCTTTTCTTATTTCTGGACGCATGCGCAAACTATAGAAAGTCATTATGACGTAGAATGTGCATACTTTGTAGATTCCATTTATGAAATAAAACACATTTTCTAAAAACTCGTGTTTTTTACGAAATCATGTAAACCTTCTAGAAGCTGTGATTTTAAAAAACGGTGGAAGTAAGCTTTTCTTATTTCCGGACGCATGCGCAAACTATAGAAATTCGTTATGACGTAGAATGTGCATACTTTGTTGATTCCATTTATTAAATAAAACACATTTTCTAAAAACTCGTGTTTTTTAACAAATCATGTAAACCTTCTAGAAGCTGTGATTTTAAAAAACGGGGGAAGTAAGCTTTTCTTATTTCCGGACGCATGCGCAAACTATAGAAATTCGTTACGACGTAGAATGTGCATACTTTGTAGATTCCATTTATGAAATAAAACACATTTTCTAAAAACTCGTGTTTTTTACCAAATCATGTAAACCTTTTAGAAGCTGTGATCTTAAAAAACGGTGGAAGTAAGCTTTTCTTATTTCCGGACGCTTGCGCAAACTATAGAAAGTCGTTATGACGTAGAATGTGCATACTTTGTAGATTCCATTTATGAAATAAAACACATTTTCTAAAAACTCGTGTTTTTTAAGAAATCATGTAAACCTTCTAGAAGCTATGATTTTAAAAAACGAGAGAAGTAAGCTTTTCTTATTTCCAAACGCATGCGCAAAATATAGCAAGTCGTTATGACATAGAATGTGCATACTTTGTTGATTCCATTTATGAAATAAAACACATTTTCTAAAAACTCGTCTTTTTTAAGAAATCATGTAAACCTTCTAGAAGCTGTGATTTTAAAAAACGGTGGAGGTAAGCTTTTCTTATTTCCGGACGCATGCGCAAACTATAGAAAGTCATTATGACGTAGAATGTGCATACTTTGTAGATTCCATTTATGAAATAAAACACATTTTTAAAACTCGTGTTTTTTATGAAATCATGTAAACCTTCTAGAAGCTGTGATTTAGAAAACGGTAGAAGTAAGCTTTTCTTATTTCCGTACGAATGCGCAAACTATAGAAAGTCATTATGACGTAGAATGTGCATACTTTGTTGATTCCATTTATGAAATAAAACACATTTTCTAAAAACTCGTATTTTTTAAGAAATCATGTAAACCTTCTAGACGCTGTGATTTTAAAAAATGGTGGAAGTAAGCTTTTCTTATTTCCGGACACATGCGTAAACTATAGAAAGTCGTTATGACATAGAATGTGCATACTTTGTTGATTCCATTAATGAAATAAAGCACATTTTCTAAAAACTCGTGTTTTTTACGAAATCATGTAAACCTTCTAGAAGCTGTGATTTTAAAAAACGGTGGAAGTAAGATTTTCTTATTTCCGTAAGAATGCGCAAACTATAGACGGTCATTATGATGTAGAATGGGCATACTTTGTTGATTCCATTTATGAAATAAAACACATTTTCTAAAAACTCGTCTTTTTCAAGAAATCATGTAAACCTTCTAGAAGCTGTGGTTTTAAAAAACGGGGGAAGTAAGCTTTTCTTATTTCCGGACGCATGCACAAACTATAGAAATTCGTTAAGATGTAGAATGTGAATACTTTGTAGATTCCATTTATGAAATAAAACACATTTTCTAAAAACTGATGTTTTTTACGAAATCATGTAAACCTTCTAGAAGCGGTGATTTTAAAAAACGGTGGAAGTAAGATTTTCTTATTTCCGCACGCATGCGCAAACTATAGAAAGTCGTCATGACATAGAATGTGCATACTTTGTTGATTCCATTTATTAAATAAAACACATTTTCTAAAAACTCGTGTTTTTTAACAAATCATGTAAACCTTCTAGAAGCTGTGATTTTAAAAAACGGGGGAAGTAAGCTTTTCTTATTTACAAACGCATGCGAAAACTATAGAAAGTCGTTATGATGTAGAATGCGCATACTTTGTTGATTCCATTTATGAAATGAAGCACATATTTTAAAAACTCGTGTTTTTTAAGAAATCATGTAAACCTTCTAGAAGCTGTGATTTTAAAAAACGGGGGAAGTAAGCTTTTCTTATTTCCGGACGCATGCGCAAACTATAGAAAGTCGTTATGACGTATTATGTGCATACTTTGTAGATTCCATTTAGGAAATAAAACACATTTTCTAAAAACTCGTGTTTTTTTACGAAATCATGTAAACCTTCTAGAAGCTGTGATTTTAAAAAACGGTGGAAGTAAGCTTTTCTTATTTCCGGACGAAAGCGCAAACTATAGAAAGTTGTTATGACGTAGAATGTGCATACTTTGTTGATTCCATTTATGAAATAAAACACATTTTCTAAAAACTCGTGCTTTTTAAGAAATCGTGTAAACCTTCTAGAAGCCGTGATTTTAAAAAACGGTGGAAGTAAGCTTTTCTTATTTCCGGACGCATGCGCAAACTATAGAAAGTCGTTATGACATAGAATGTGCATACTTTGTTGATTCCATTTATGAAATAAAACACAGTTTCTAAAAACTCATGTTTTTTAAGAAATCATGTAAACCTTCTAGAAGCTGTGATTTTAAAAAACGGGGGAAGTAAGCTTTTCTAATTTCCAAACGCATGCGCAAACTATAGAACGTCGTTATGACGTAGAACGTGCATACTTTGTAGATTCCATTTTTGAAATAAAACACATTTTCTAAAAACTCGTGTTTTTTACGAAATTATGTAAACCTTCTAGAAGCTGTGATTTTAAAAAATGGTGGAAGAAAGCTTTTCTTATTTCTGGACAAATGCGCAAACTATAGAAAGTCGTTATGACGTAGAATGTGCATACTTTGTTGATTCCATTTATGAAATAAAACACATTTTCTAAAAACTCATTTTTTTTAAGAAATCATGTAAACCTTCTGGAAGCTGTGATTTTAAAAAACTGTGGAAGTAAGCTTTTCTTATTTCCGGACGCATGCACAAACTATAGAAAGTCGTTATGACGTAGAATGTGCATACTTTGTAGATTCCATTTATGAAATAAAACACATTTTCTAAAAACTCGTGTTTTTTAATAAATCATGTAAACCTTCTAGAAGCTGTGATTTTAAAAAACGGTGGAAGTAAGCTTTTCTTATTTCCGGACCCATGCGCAAAGTATAGAAAGTCGTTATGACGTAGAATGTGCATACTTTGTAGATTCCATTTATGAAATAAAACACATTTTCTAAAATCTCATGTTTTTTAAGAAATCATGTAAACCTTCTAGAAACTGTGATTTTAAAAAACGGTGGAAGTAAGATTTTCTTATTTCCAAACGCATGCGCAAACTATAGAAAGTCGTTATGACGTAGAATGTGCATATTTTTTTGATTCCATTTATGATATAAAACAAATATTCTAAAAACTCTTGTTTTTTAAGAAATCATGTAAACCTTGTAGAAGCTGTGATTTTAGAAAACGGGGGAAGTAAGCTTTTCTTATTTCCAAACGCATGCGCAAAATATAGAAAATCGTTATGACGTAGAATCTGCATCCTTTTTTGATTCCATTTATGAAATAAAACACATTTTTTAAAAACTCGTGTGTTTTACGTAATCATGTAAACCTTCTAGAAGCTGTGATTTTAAAAAAGGGTGGAAGTAAGCTTTTCTTATTTCCGGACGCATGCGCAAACTATAGAAAGTCGTTATGACAAAGAATGTGCATACTTTGTTGATTCCATTTATGAAATAAAACACTTTTTCTAAAAACTCATGTTTTTTAAGAAATCATGTAAACCTTCTAGAAGATGTGATTTTTTAAAACGGGGGAAGTAAGCTTTTCTTATTTCCAAACGCATGCGCAAACTATAGAAAGTCATTATGACGTAGAATGTGCATAATTTGTTGATTCCATTTATGAAATAAAACACATTTTCTAAAGACTCGTGTTTTTTAAGAAATCATGTAAACCTTCTAGAAGCTGTGATTTTAAAAAACGGGGGAAGTAAGTTTTTCTTATTTCCAGTCGCATGCGCAAACTATAGAAAGTCATTATGACGTAGAATGTGCATACTTTGTAGATTCCATTTATGAAATAAAACACATTTTCTAAAAACTCGTGTTTTTTACGAAATCATCTAAACCTTCTAGAAGCTGTGATTTTAAAAAACGGTGGAAGTAAGCTTTTCTTATTTACGGACGCATGCACAAACTATAGAAACTCGTTATGACGTAGAATTTGCATACTTTGTTGATTCCATTTATGAAATAAAACACAATTTCTAAAATCTCGTGTTTTTTAAGTTGTCATGTAAACCTTCTAGAAGCTGTGATTTTAAAAAACGGGGGATGTAAGCTTTTCTTATTTCCGGTCGCATGCGCAAACTATAGAAAGTCGTTATGACGTAGAATGTGCATACTTTGTAGATTCCATTTATGAAATAAAACACATTTTCTAAAAACTCGTCTTTTTTAAGAAATCATGTAAACCTTCTAGAAGCTGTGATTTTAAAAAACGGGGGAAGTAAGATTTTCTTATTTCCGGACGCATGCGCAAACTATAGAAATTCGTTATGATGTAGAATGTGCATACTTTGTATATTCCATTTATGAAATAAAACATATTTTCTAAAAACTCGTGTTTTTTACGAAATCATGTAAACCTTCTAGAAGCTGTGATTTTAAAAAACGGTGGAAGTAAGCTTTTCTTATTTATGGACGCATGCGCAAACTATAGAAAGTCATTATGATGTAGAATGTGCATACTTTGTAGATTCCATTTATGAAATAAAACACATTTTCTAAAAACACATGTTTTTTACGAAATCATGTAAACCTTCTAGAAGCTGTGATTTTAAAAAACGGCGGAAGTAAGCTTTTCTTATTTCCAGACGCATGCGTAAACTATAGAAAGCCGTTATGACGTAGAATGTGCATACTTTGTAGATTCCATTTATCAAATAAAACACATTTTCTAAAAACTCATGTTTTCTACGAAATCATGTAAACCTTCTAGAAGCTGTGATTTATAAAACGATGGCTTTTCTTATTTCTGTACGAATGCGCAAACTATAGAAAGTCGTTATGACGTAGAATGTGCATACTTTGTTGAATCCATTTATGAAATAAAACACATTTTCTAAAAACTCGTGTTTTTTAAGAAATCATGTAAACCTTCTAGAACTTGTGATTTTAAGAAACGGTAGAAGTAAGCTTTTCTTATTTCCAGACGCATGGGAAAAGATATGAACGGTCGTTATGATATAAAATGTGCATACTTTGTTGATTCCATTTATGAAATAAAACACATTTTCTAAAAACTCGTGGTTTTTAAGAAATAATGTAAACCTTCTAGAAGCTATGAATTTAAAAAATGGGGGAAGTAAGCTTTTCTTATTTCCAAATTCATGCGCAAACTATAGAAAGTCGTTATGACATAGAATGTGCATACTTTGTTGATTCCATTTATGAAATAAAACACATTTTCTAAAAACTCGTGTTTTTTAAGAAATCATGTAAACCTTCTAGAACCTGTGATTTTAAGAAACGGGGGAAGTAAGCTTTTCATATTTCCGGACGCATGTGCAAACTATAGAAAGTTGTTATGACATAGAATGTGCATACTTTGTAGATTCCATTTATGAAATAAAAGACATTTTCTAAAAACTCGTGTTTTTTACGAAATCATGTAAACCTTCTAGAAGCTGTGATTTTAAAAAACGGTGGAAGTAAGCTTTTCTTATTTCTGGACGCATGCGCATACTATAGAAAGTCCTTATTACGTAGAATGTCCATACTTTGTAGGTTCCATTTTTGAAATAAAACACATTTTCTAAATAGTCGTGTTTTTTACGAAATCATGTAAACCTTATAGAAGCCGTGATTTTAAGAAACGGTGGAAGAAGCTTTTCTAATTTCCGGACGCATGCGCAAACTATAGAAAGTCGTTATGACGTAGAATGTGCCTACTTTATTGATTCTATTTATGAAATAAAACACATTTTCTAAAAACTCATGTTTTTTAAGAAATCATGTAAACCTTCTAGAAGCTGTGATTTTAAAAAATGGTGGAAGTAAGCTTTTCTTATTTCCGGACACATGCGCAAACTATAGAAAGTCGTTATGACATAGAATGTGCATACTTTGTTGAATCCATTAATGAAATAAAGCACATTTTCTAAAAACTCGTGTTTTTTACGAAATCATGTAAATCTTCTAGAAGCTGTGATTTTAAAAAACTGTGGAAGTAAGCTTTTGTTATTTCCGGAAGAATGCGCAAACTATAGACGGTCATTATGACGTAGAATGGGCATACTTTGTTGATTCCATTTATGAAATAAAACACATTTTCTAAAGACTCGTGTTTTTCAAGAAATCATGTAAACCTTCTAGAAGCTGTGGTTTTAAAAAACGGGGGAAGTAAGCTTTTCTTATTTCCGGACACATGCACAAACTATAGAAAGTCGTTAAGACGTAGAATGTGCATACTTTGTAGATTCCATTTAAGAAATAAAACACATTTTATAAAAACTGATGTTTTTTACGAAATCATGTAAACCTTCTAGAAGCTGTGATTTTAAAAAATGGTGGAAGTAAGATTTTCTTATTTCCGGACGCATGCGCAAACTATAGAAAGTCGTCATGAAATAGAATGTGCATACTTTGTTGATTCCATTTATTAAATAAAACACATTTTCTAAAAACTCGTGTTTTTTAACAAATCATGTAAACCTTCTAGAAGCTGTGATTTTAAAAAACGGGGGAAGTAAGCTGTTCTTATTTACAAACGCATGCGCAAACTATAGAAAGTCGTTATGATGTAGAATTCGCATACTTTGTTGATTCAATTTATGAAATAAAGCACATTTTTTAAAAACTCGTGTTTTTTAAGAAATCATGTAAACCTTCTAGAAGCTGTGATTTTAAAAAACGGGGGAAGTAAGCTTTTCTTATTTCCGGACGCATGCGCAAACTATAGAAAGCCGTTATGACGTATAATGTGCATACTTTGTAGATTCCATTTAGGAAATAAAACACATTTTCTAAAAACTCGTGTTTTTTACGAAATCATGTAAACCTTCTACAAGCTGTGATTTTAAAAAACGGTGGAAGTAAGCTTTTCTTATTTCCGGACGAATGCGCAAACTATAGAAAGTCGTTATGATGTAGAGTGTGCATAATTGTTGATTCCATTTATGAAATAAAACACATTTTCTAAAAACTCGCGTTTTTTAAGAAATCATGTAAACCTTCTAGAAGCTGTGATTTTAAAAAACGGGGGAAGTAAGCTTTTCTTATTTCCGAACGTATGTGCAAACTATAGAAAGTCGTTATGACGTAGAATGTGCATTCTTTGTTGATTCCATTTATGAAATAAAACACATTTTCAAAAACTCGTATTTTTTACGAAATCATGTAAACCTTCTAGAAGCTGTGATTTTAAAAAATGGGGGTAGTAAGCTTTTCTTATTTCCGGACGCATGCGCAAACTATAGAAAGTCGTTATGACGTAGAATGTGCATACTTTGTAGATTCCATTTATTAAATAAAACATATTTTCTAAAAACTCGTGTTTTTTAGGAAATCGTGTAAACCTTCTAGAATCCGTGATTTTAAAAAATGGTGGAAGTAAGCTTTTCTAATTCCGGACGCATGCGCAAACTATAGAAAGTCGTTATGACGTAGAATGTGCATACTTTGTTCATTCTATTTATGAAATAAACCACATTTTCTAAAAACTCGTGTTTTTTAAGAAATCATGTAAACCTTCTAGAAGCTGTGATTTTAAGAAACGGGGGAAGTAAGCTTTCCTTCTTTCCGGACGCATGCGCAAACTATATAAAGTCATTATGACGCAGAATGTGCATACTTTGTAGATTCCCTTTATGAAATAAAACACATTTTCTAAAAACTCGTGTTTTTTACGAAATCATGTAAACCTTCTAGAAGCTGTGATTTTAAAAAACGGTGGAAGTAAGCTATTCTTATTTCTAGACGAATGCGCAAAGTATAGAAATTCGTTATGACGTAGAATGTGCATACTTTGTTGATTCCATTTATGAAATAAAACACATTTTCTAAAAACTCGTGTTTTTTAAGAAATTGTGTAAACCTTCTAGAAGCTGTGATTTTAAAAAACAGTGGAAGTAAGCTTTTCTTATTTCCGGACGCATGGGCAAACTATAGAAAGTCGTTATGACGTAGAATGTGCATACTTTGTTGATTCCATTTATGAAATAAAACACATTTTCTAAAAACTGGTGTTTTTTAAGAAATCATGTAAACCTTCTAGAATCCGTGATTTTAAAAAATGGTGGAAGTAAGCTTTTCTTATTTCCAAACGCATGCGGAAACTATAGAACGTCGTTATGACGTAGAATGTACATACTTTGTTGATTCCATTTATGAAATAAAACACATTTTCTAAAAACTCGTGTTTTTTAAGGAGTCATGTAAAACTTCTAGAAGCTGTGATTTTAAAAAACGGGGAAGTAAGCTTTTCTTATTTTTGGACACATGTGCAAACAATAGAAAGTCGTTATGACGTACAATGTGCATACTTTGTAGATTCCATTTCTGAAATAAAACACATTTTCTAAAAACTCGTGTTTTTTACGAAATCATGTAAACCTTCTAGAAGCTGTGATTTTAAAAAACGGTGGAAGTAAGCTTTTCCTATTTCCAAACGCATGCGCAAACTATAGAAAGTCTTTATGACGTAGAATGTGCATACTTTGTAGATTCCATTTATGAAATAAAACACATTTTCTAAAAACTCGTGTTTCTTACGAAATCATGTAAACCTTCTAGAAGTTGTGATTTTGAAAAACGGTGGAAGTAAGCTTTTCATATTTCCGGACGCATGGGCAAACTATAGAAAGTCGTTATGACGTATGATGTGCATACTTTGTTGATTCCATTTATGAAATAAAACACATTTTCTAAAAACTCGTGTTTTTTAAGAAATCATGTAAACCTTCTAGAAGCTGTGATTTCAAAAAATGGGGGAAGTAATCTTTTCTTATTTCCGGACGCATGCGCAAACTATAGAAAGTCGTTATGACGTAGAATGTGCATACTTTGTTGATTCCATTTATGAAGTAAAACACATTTTCTAAAAACTCGTATTTTTTAAGAAATCATGTAAACCTTCTAGAAGCTGTGATTTTAAAAAACGGGGGAAGTAATCTTTTCTTATTTCCAAATGGATGCGCAAACTATAGAAAGTCGTTATGACGTAGAATGTGCATACTTTGTTGATTCCATTTATGAAATAAAACACATTTTCTAAAAACTCGTGTTTTTTAAGAAATCATGTAAACCTTCTAGAGGCTGTGATTTTAAAAAACGGGGGAAGTAAGCTTTTCTTATTTCCGGACGCATGCGCAAACTATAGAAAGTCATTATGACGTAGAATGTGCATACTTTGTTGATTCCATTTATGAAATAAAACACATTTTCTAAAAACTCGTGTTTTTTAAGAAATCGTGTAAACCTTCTAGAAGCTGTGATTTTAAAAAACAGTGGAAGTAAGCTTTTCTTATTTCCGGACGCATGGGCAAACTATAGAAAGTCGTTATGACGTAGAATGTGCATACTTTGTTGATTTCATTTATGAAATAAAACACATTTTCTAAACACTTGTGTTTTTTAAGAAATCATGTAAATCTTCTAGAAGCTTTGATTTTAAAAAACGGTGGAAGTAAGGTTTTCCTATTTCCGGACGAATGCACAAACTATAGAGAGTCGTTATGACTTAGAATGTGCATACTTTGTTGATTCCATTTATGAAATAAAACACATTTTCTAAAAACTCATGTTTTTTAAGAAATCATGTAAACCTTCTAGAATCCGTGATTTTAAAAAATGGTGGAAGTAAGCTTTTCTTATTTCCAGACGCATGCGCAAACTATAGAAAGTCGTTATGACGTAGAATGTGCATACTTTGTTGATTCCATTTATGAAATAAAACACATTTTCTAAAAACTCGTGTTTTTTAAGGAGTCATGTAAACCTTCTAGAAGCTGTGATTTTAAAAAACGGGGAAGTAAGCTTTTCTTATTTTTGGACACATGTGCAAACTATAGAAAGTCATTATGACGTACAATGTGCATACTTTGTAGATTCCATTTCTGAAATAAAACACATTTTCTAAAAACTCGTGTTTTTTACGAAATCATGTAAACCTTCTAGAAGCTGTGATTTTAAAAAACGGCGGAAGTAAGCTTTTCCTATTTCCCAACGCATGCGCAAACTATAGAAACTCTTTATGACGTAGAATGTAAATACTTTGTAGATTCCATTTATGAAATAAAACACATTTTCTAAAAACTCGTGTTTCTTACGAAATCATGTAAACCTTCTAGAAGCTGTGATTTTGAAAAACGGTGGAAGTAATCTTTTCTTATTTCCAAATGGATGCGCAAACTATAGAAAGTCGTTATGACGTAGAATGTGCATACTTTGTTGATTCCATTTATGAAATAAAACACATTTTCTAAAAACTCGTGTTTTTTTACGAAATCATGTAAACCTTCTAGAAGATGTGATTTTAAAAAACGGTGGAAGTAAGCTTTTCTTATTTCTGGACGCATGCGCAAACTATAGAAAGTCGTTAGGACGTAGAATCTGCATACTTTGTTGATTCCATTTATGAAATAAAACACATTTTCTGAAAACTCTTGTTTTTAAAGAAATCATGTAAACCTTCTAGAAGCTATGATTTTAAAAAACGGTGGAAGTAAGCTTTTCTTATTTCCAAACGCATGCGCAAACTATAGACAGTCGCTATGACATAGAATGTGCATACTTTGTTGATTCCATTTATGAAATAGAACACATTTTCTAAAAACTCGTGTTTTTTAAGAAATCATGTAAAGCTTCTAGAAGCTGTGATTTTAAAAAACGGGGGAAGTAAGCTTTTCTTATTTCCAAACGCATGCGCAAACTATAGAAAGTCGTTATGACGTAGAATGTGCAAACTTTGTAGATTCCATTTATGAAATAAAACACATTTTCTAAAAACTCATGTTTTTTAAGAAATCATGCAAACCTTCTAGAAGCTGTGATTTTAAAACACGGTGGAAGTAAGCTTTCTTATTTTCGGACAAATGCGCAAACTATAGAAAATCGTTATGACTTAGAATGTGCATACTTTGTTGATTCCATTTATGAAATAAAACACGTTTTCGAAAAACTCGTGTTTTTTAAGAAATCATGTAAACCTTCTAGAAGCTATGATTTTAAAAAACGGTGGAAGTAAGCTTTTCTTATTTCCGGACGCATGCGCAAACTATAGAAAGTTGTTATGAAGTAGAATGTGCATACTTTGTTGATTCCATTTATAAAATAAAACACATTTTCGAAAAACTCGTGTTTTTTAAGAAATCATGTAAACCTTCTAGAAGCTGTGATTTTAAAAAACGAGGGAAGTAAGCTTTTCTTATTTCCAAACTCATCCGAAAACTATAGAAAGTCGTTATTACGTATAATGTGCATACTTTGTTGATTCCATTTATGAAATAAAACACGTTTTCTAAAAAGTCATGTTTTTTAAGAAATCATGTAAACCTTCTAGAAGCCGTGATTTTAAAAAATGGTGGAAGTAAGCTTTTCTTATTTCCGGACGCATGCGCAAACTATAGAAAGTCGTTATGACGTAGAATGTGCATACTTTGTTTATTCTACTTATGAAATAAAACACAATTTCGAAAAATTCGTGTTTTTTAAGAAATCATGTAAACCTTCTAGAAGCTGTGGTTTTAAAAAACAGGGGAAGTAAGCTTTTCTTATTTCCAAACACATGCGCAAAATATAGAAAGTCGCTATGATATAGAATGTGCGTACTTTGTTGATTCCATTTATGAAATAAAACACATTTTCTAAAAACTCGTGTTTTTTAAGAAATCATGTAAACCTTCTAGAATCTGTGATTTTAAAAAACGGGGGAGGTAAGCTTTTCTTATTTCCGGACGCATGCACAAACTATAGATAATCGTTATGACGTAGAATGTGCATACTTTGTTGATTCCATTTATGAAATAAAACACGTTTTCTAAAAAGTCGTGTTTTTTAAGAAATCATGTAAACCTTCTAGAAGCCATGATTTTAAAAAATGGTGGAAGTAAGGTTTTCTTATTTCCGGACGCATGCGCAAACTATAGAAAGTCGTTATGACGTAGAATGTGCATACTTTGTTTATTCTATTTATGAAATAAAACACAATTTCTAAAAATTCGTGTTTTCTAAGAAATCATGTAAACCTTCTAGAAGCTGTGATTTTAAAAAATGGGGGAAGTAAGCTTTTCTTATTTCCAAATGCATGCGCAAACTCTAGAAAGTCGTTATGACGTAGAATGTGCATACTTTGTTGATTCCATTTATGAAATAAAACGCATTTTCTAAAAACTCGTGTTTTTTCAGAAATCATGTAAACCTTCTAGAAGCTGTGATTTTAAAAAACGGGGGAAGTAAGCTTTTCTTATTTCCGAACGCATGCGCAAACTATAGAAAGTCGCTATGACGTAGAATGTGCATACTTTGTTGATTCCATTTATGAAATAAAACATATTTTCTAAAAACTCATGTTTTTTAAGAAATCATGTAAACCTTCTAGAAGCTGTGATTTTAAACAACGGTGGAAGTAAGCTTTTCTTATTTCCAAACACATGCGCAAAATATAGAAAGTCGCTATGATATAGAATGTGCGTACTTTGTTGATTCCATTTATGAAATAAAACACATTTTCTAAAAACTCGTGTTTTTTAAGAAATCATGTAAACCTTCTAGAAGTTGTGATTTTAAAAAACGGGGGAAGTAAGCTTTTCTTATTTCGAAATGCATGCGCAAATTATAGAAAGTCGTTATGACGTAGAATGTGCATACTTTGTTCATTCCATTTATTTAGTAAAACACATTTTCTAAAAACTCGTGTTTTTTAAGAAATCATGCAAAACTTCTAGAATCTGTGATTTTAAAAAACGGGGGAGGTAAGCTTTTCTTATTTCCGGACGCATGCACAAACTATAGATAGTCATTATGATGTAGAATGTGCATACTTTGTTGATTCCATTTATGAAATAAAACACATTTTCTAAAAACTCGTGTTTTTTACGAAATCATGTAAACCTTCTAGAATCCGTGATTTAAAAAAATGGTGGAAGTAAGCTTTTCTAATTCTGGACGGATGCGCAAACTATAGAAAGTCGTTATGACGTAGAATGTGCATACTTTGTTGATTCTATTTATGAAATAAACCACATTTTCTAAAAACTCGTGTTTTTTAAGAAATCATGTAAACCTTCTAGAAGCTGTGATTTTAAGAAACGGGTGAAGTAAGCTTTTCTTCTTTCCGGACGCATGCGCAAACTATATAAGGTCATTATGACGCAGAATGTGCATACTTTTTAGATTCCCTTGATGAAATAAAACACATTTTCTAAAAACTCGTGTTTTTTACGAAATCATGTAAACCTTCTAGAAGCTGTGATTTTAAAAAACGTTGGAATTAAGCTATTCTTATTTCTGGACGAATGCGCAAAGTATAGAAAGTCGTTATGACGTAGAATGTGCATACTTTGTTGATTCCATTTATGAAATAAAACACATTTTCTAAAAACTCGTGTTTTTTAAGAAATCGTGTAAACCTTCTAGAAGCTGTGATTTAAAAAAACAGTGGAAGTAAGATTTTCTTATTTCCGGACGCATGGGCAAACTATAGAAAGTCGTTATGACGTAGAATGTGCATACTTTGTTGATTTCATTTATGAAATATAACACATTTTCTAAACACTCGTGTTTTTTAAGAAATCATGTAAACCTTCTAGAAGCTTTGATTTTAAAAAACGGTGGAAGTAAGCTTTTCTTATTTCCGGACGAATGCGCAAACTATAGAAAGTCGTTATGACTTAGAATGTGCATACGTTGTTGATTCCATTTATGAAATAAAACACATTTTCTAAAAACTCGTGTTTTTTAAGAAATCATGTAAACCTTCTAGAATCCGTGATTTTAAAAAATGGTGGAAGTAGGCTTTTCTTATTTCCAAACGCATGCGCAAACTATAGAAAGTCCTTATGACGTAGAATGTGCATACTTTGTAGATTCCATTTATGAAATAAAACACATTTTCTAAAAACTCGTGTTTCTTACGAAATCATGTAAACCTTCTAGAAGCTGTGATTTTGAAAAACGATGGAAGTAAGCTTTTCATATTTCCGGACGCATGGGCAAACTATAGAAAGTCGTTATGACGTATGATGTGCATACTTTGTTGATTCCATTTATGAAATAAAACACATTTTCTAAAAACTCGTGTTTTTTAAGAAATCATGTAAACCTTCTAGAAGCTGTGATTTTAAAAAATGGGGGAAGTAATCTTTTCTTATTTCCGGACGCATGCGCAAACTATAGAAAGTCGTTATGACGTAGAATGTGCATACTTTGTAGATTCCATTTATGAAATAAAAGACATTTTCTAAAAACTCGTGTTTTTTAAGAAATCATGTAAACCTTCTAGAAGCTGTGATTTTAAAAAATGGGGGAAGTAATCTTTTCTTATTTCCGGACGCATGCGCAAACTATAGAAAGTCGTTATGACGTAGAATGTGCATACTTTGTAGATTCCATTTATGAAATAAAACACATTTTCTAAAAATTCATGTTTTTTACGAAATCATGTAAACCTTCTAGAAGCCGTGATTTTAAAAAATGGTGGAAGTAAGCTTTTCTTATTTCCAAACGCATGTGCAAACTATAGAATGTCGTTATGACGTAGAATGTGCATACTTTATTGATTCCATTTATGAAATAAAACACATTTTCAAAAAACTCGTGTTTTTTACGAAATCATGTAAACCTTCTAGAAGCTGTGATTTTAAAAAACGGGGGTAGTAAGCTTTTCTTATTTCCGGACGCATGCGCAAACTATAGAAAGTCTTTATGACGTAGAATGTGCATACTTTGTAGATTCCATTTATGAAATAAAACACATTTTCAAAAAACTCATGTTTTTTACGAAATCATGTAAACCTTCTAGAAGCTGTGATTTTAAAAAACGGCGGAAGTAAGCTTTTCCTATTTCCAAACGCATGAGCAAACTATAGAAAGTCTTTATGACGTAGTATGTGCATACTTTGTAGATTCCATTTATGAAATAAAACACATTTTCTAAAAACTCGTGTTTCTTACGAAATCATGTAAACCTTCTAGAAGCTGTGATTTTGAAAAACGGTGGAAGTAAGCTTTTCATATTTCCGGACGCATGGGAAAACTGTAGAAAGTCGTTATGATGTATGATGTGCATACTTTGTTGATTCCATTTATGAAATAAAACACATTTTCTAAAAATTCGTGTTTTTTACGAAATCATGTAAACCTTCTAGAAGCCGTGATTTTAAAAAATGGTGGAAGTAAGCTTTTCTTATTTCCAAACGCATGTGCAAACTATAGAATGTCGTTATGACGTAGAATGTGCATACTTTATTGATTCCATTTATGAAATAAAACACATTTTCAAAAAACTCGTGTTTTTTACGAAATCATGTAAACCTTCTAGAAGCTGTGATTTTAAAAAACGGGGGTAGTAAGCTTTTCTTATTTCCGGACGCATGCGCAAACTATAGAAAGTCTTTATGACGTAGAATGTGCATACTTTGTAGATTCCATTTATGAAATAAAACACATTTTCAAAAAACTCATGTTTTTTACGAAATCATGTAAACCTTCTAGAAGCTGTGATTTTAAAAAACGGGGGTAGTAAGCTTTTCTTATTTCCGGACGCATGCGCAAACTATAGAAAGTCGTTATGACGTAGAATGTGCATACTTTGTTGATTCTATTTATGAAATAAAACACATTTTCTAAAAACTCGTGTTTTTTGCGAAATCATGTAAACCTTCTAGAAGCTGTGATTTTAAAAAACGGGGGAAGTAAGCGTTTCTTATTTCCGGACGCATGCGCAAACTATAGAAAGTCGTTATGACGTAGAATGTGCATACTTTGTAGATTCCATTTATGAAATAAAACACATTTTCTAAAAATTCGTGTTTTTTACGAAATCATGTAAACCTTCTAGAAGCCGTGATTTTAAAAAATGGTGGAAGTAAGCTTTTCTTATTTCCAAACGCATGCGCAAACTATAGAATGTCGTTATGACGTAGAATGTGCATACTTTATTGATTCCATTTATGAAATAAAACACATTTTCAAAAAACTCGTGTTTTTTACGAAATCATGTAAACCTTCTAGAAGCTGTGATTTTAAAAAATGGGGGTAGTAAGCTTTTCTTATTTCCGGACGCATGCGCAAACTATAGAAATTCGTTATGACGTAGAATGTGCATACTTTGTAGATTCCATTTATTAAATAAAACATATTTTCTAAAAACTCGTGTTTTTTAGGAAATCGTGTAAACCTTCTAGAATCCGTGATTTTAAAAAATGGTGGAAGTAAGCTTTTCTAATTCCGGACGCATGCGCAAACTATAGAAAGTCGTTATGACGTAGAATGTGCATACTTTGTTGATTCTATTTATGAAATAAACCACATTTTCTAAAAACTCGTGTTTTTTAAGAAACCATGTAAACCTTCTAGAAGCTGTGATTTTAAGAAACGGGGGAAGTAAGCTTTTCTTCTTTCCGGACGCATGCGCAAACTATATAAATTCATTATGACACAGAATGTGCATACTTTGTAGATTCCCTTTATGAAATAAAACACATTTTCTAAAAACTCGTGTTTTTTACGAAATCATGTAAACCTTCTAGAAGCTGTGATTTTAAAAAACGGTGGAAGTAAGCTATTCTTATTTCTGGACGAATGCGCAAAGTATCGAAAGTCGTTATGACGTAGAATGTGCATACTTTGTTGATTCCATTTATGAAATAAAACACATTTTCTAAAAACTCGTGTTTTTTAAGAAATCGTCCAAACCTTCTAGAAGCTGTGATTTTAAAAAACAGTGGAAGTAAGCTTTTCTTATTTCCGGACGAATGGGCAAACTATAGAAAGTCGTTATGACGTAGAATGTGCACACTTTGTTGATTTCATTTATGAAATAAAACACATTTTCTAAACACTCGTGTTTTTTAAGAAATCATGTAAACATTCTTGAAGCTTTGATTTTAAAAAACGGTGGAAGTAAGCTTTTCTTATTTCCGGACGAATGCGCAAACTATAGAAAGTCGTTATGACTTAGAATGTGTATACTTTGTTGATTCCATTTATGAAATAAAACACATTTTCTAAAAACTGGTGTTTTTTAAGAAATCATGTAAACCTTCTAGAATCCGTGATTTTAAAAAATGGTGGAAGTAAGCTTTTCTTATTTCCAGACGCATGCGCAAACTATAGAACGTCGTTATGACGTAGAATGTGCATACTTTGTTGATTCCATTTATGAAATAAAACACATTTTCTAAAAACTCGTGTTTTTTAAGGAGTCATGTAAACCTTCTAGAAGCTGTGATTTTAAAAAACGGGGAAGTAAGCTTTTCTTATTTTTGGACGCATGTGAAAACAATAGAAAGTCATTATGACGTACAATGTGCATACTTTGTAGATTCCATTTCTGAAATAAAACACATTTTCTAAAAACTCATGTTTTTTACGAAATCATGTAAACCTTCTAGAAGCTGTGATTTTAAAAGACGGCGGAAGTAAGCTTTTCCTATTTCCAAACGCATGCGCAAACTATAGAAAGTATTTATGACGTAGAATGTGCATACTTTGTAGATTCCATTTATGAAATAAAACACATTTTCTAAAAACTCGTGTTTCTTACGAAATCATGTAAACCTTCTAGAAGTTGTGATTTTGAAAAACGGTGGAAGTAAGCTTTTCATATTTCCGGACACATGGGCAAACTATAGAAAGTCGTTATGACGTATGATGTGCATACTTTGTTGATTCCATTTATGAAATAAAACACATTTTCTAAAAACTCGTGTTTTTTAAGAAATCATGTAAACCTTCTAGAAGCTGTGATTTCAAAAAATGGGGGAAGTAATCTTTTCTTATTTCCGGACGCATGCGCAAACTATAGAAAGTCGTTATGACGTAGAATGTGCATACTTTGTTGATTCCATTTATGAAGTAAAACACATTTTCTAAAAACTCGTATTTTTTAAGAAATCATGTAAACCTTCTAGAAGCTGTGATTTTAAAAAACGGGGGAAGTAATCTTTTCTTATTTCCAAATGGATGCGCAAACTATAGAAAGTCGTTATGACGTAGAATGTGCATACTTTTTTGATTCCATTTATGAAATAAAACACATTTTCTAAAAACTCGTGTTTTTTAAGAAATCATGTAAACCTTCTAGAAGCTTTGATTTTAAAAAACGGTGGAAGTAAGCTTTTCCTATTTCCGGACGAATGCACAAACTATAGAAAGTCGTTATGACTTAGAATGTGCATACTTTGTTGATTCCATTTATGAAATAAAACACATTTTCTAAAAACTCATGTTTTTTAAGAAATCATGTAAACCTTCTAGAATCCGTGATTTTAAAAAATGGTGGAAGTAAGCTTTTCTTATTTCCAGATGCATGCGCAAACTATAGAAAGTCGTTATGACGTAGAATGTGCATACTTTGTTGATTCCATTTATGAAATAAAACATATTTTCTAAAAACTCGTGTTTTTTAAGGAGTCATGTAAACCTTCTAGAAGCTGTGATTTTAAAAAACGGGGAAGTAAGCATTTCTTATTTTTGGACACATGTGCAAACTATAGAAAGTCATTATGACGTACAATGTGCATACTTTGTAGATTCCATTTCTTAAATAAAACACATTTTCTAAAAAGTCGTGTTTTTTACGAAATCATGTAAACCTTCTAGAAGCTGTGATTTTAAAAAACGGCGGAAGTAAGCTTTTCCTATTTCCAAACGCATGCGCAAACTATAGAGACTCTTTATGACGTAGAATGTAAATACTTTGTAGATTCCATTTATGAAATAAAACACATTTTCTAAAAATTCGTGTTTCTTACGAAATCATGTAAACCTTCTAGAAGCTATGATTTTGAAAAACGGTGGAAGTAAGCTTTAAATATTTCCGGACGCATGGGCAAACTATAGAAAGTCGTTATGACGTATGATGTGCATACTTTGTTGATTCCATTTATGAAATAAAACACATTTTCTAAAAACTCGTGTTTTTTAAGAAATCATGTAAACCTTCTAGAAGCTGTGATTTTAAAAAATGGGGGAAGTAATCTTTTCTTATTTCCGGACGCATGCGCAAACTATAGAAAGTCGTTATGACGTAGAATGTGCATACTTTGTTGATTCCATTTATGAAATAAAACACATTTTCTAAAAACTCGTATTTTTTAAGAAATCATGTAAACCTTCTAGAAGCTGTGATTTTAAAAAACGGGGGAAGTAATCTTTTCTTATTTCCAAATGGATGCGCAAACTATAGAAAGTCGTTATGATGTAGAATGTGCATACTTTGTTGATTCCATTTATGAAATAAAACACATTTTCTAAAAACTCGTGTTTTTTAAGAAATCATGTAAACCTTCTAGAGGCTGTGATTTTAAAAAACGGGGGAAGTAAGCTTTTCTTATTTCCGGACGCATGCGCAAACTATAGAAAGTCGTTATGACGTAGAATGTGCATACTTTGTTGATTCCATTGATGAAATAAAACACATTTTCTAAAAACTCGTGTTTTTTACGAAATCATGTAAACCTTCTAGAAGCTGTGATTTTAAAAAACTGTGGAAGTAAGCTTTTCTTATTTCCAAACGCATGCGCAAACTATAGAAAGTCGCTATGACATAGAATGTGCATACTTTATTGATTCCATTTACGAAATAAATCACATTTTCTAAAAACTCGTGTTTTTTAAGAAATCATGTAAACCTTCTAGAAGCTGTGATTTTAAAAGATTGGGGAAGTAAGCTTTTCTTATTTCCAAACGCATGCGCAAACTATTGAAAGTCGTTATGACGAAGTGCATACTTTGTAGATTCCATTTATGAAATAAAACACATTTTCTAAAAACTCGTGTTTTTTACGAAATCATGTAAACCTTCTAGAAGCTGTGATTTTAAAAAACGGTGGAAGTAAGCTTTTCTTATTTCCGAACGCATGCGCAAACTATAGAAAGTCGTTATGACTTAGAATGTGCATACTTCGTTGATTCCATTTATGAAATAAAACACATTTTCTGAAAACTCGTGTTTTTTAAGAAATCATGTAAACCTTTTGAAGCTGTGATTTTAAAAAACGGTGGAAGTAAGCTTTTCTTATTTCCGGACCTATGCGCAATCTATAGAAAGTAATTATGACGTAGAATGTGCATACTTTGTTGATTCCATTTATAAAATAAAACACATTTTCTAAAAACTCGTGTTTTTTAAGAAATCATGTAAACCTTCTAGAATCCGTGATTTTAAAAAATGGTGGAAGTAAGCTTTTCTTATTTCCGGACGAATGCGCAAACTATAGAAAGTCGTTATGACGTAGAATGTGCATACTTTCTTGATTCTATTTATGAAATAAAACACATTTTCTAGAAACTCGTGTTTTTTAAGAAATCATGTAAACCTTCTAGAAGCTGTGATTTTAAAAAACGGGGGAGGTAAGCTTTTCTTATTTCCAAACGCATGCGAAAACTATAGAAAGTCGTTATGGCGTAGAATGTGCATATTTTGTTGATTCCATTTATTAAATAAAACACATTTTATAAAAACTCGTGTTTTTTAAGAAATCATGTAATCCTTCTAGAAGCCGTGATTTTAAGAAACGGGGGAAGTAAGCTTTTCTTATTTCCGGACGCATGCGCAAATTATAGAAAGTCGTTATGACGTAGAATGTGCATACTTTGTTGATTCCATTTATGACATAAAACACATTTTCTAAAAACTCGTGTTTTTTAAGAAATCATGTAAACCTTCTAGAAGCTGTGATTTTAAAAAACAGTGGAAGTAAGCTTTTCTTATTTCCAAAGGCATGCGCAAAATATAGAAAGTCGCTATGACATAGAATGTGCATACTTTATTGATTCCATTTACGAAATAAATCACATTTTCTAAAAACTCATGTTTTTTAAGAAATCATGTAAACCTTCTAGAAGCTGTAATTTTAAAAAACGGTGGAAGTAATCTTTTCTTATTTCCGGACGCATGCGCAAACTATAGAAAGTCGTTATGACGTAGAATGTGCATACTTTGTTGATTCTATTTATGAAATAAAACACATTTTCTAAAAACTCGTGTTTTTTGCGAAATCATGTAAACCTTCTAGAAGCTGTGATTTTAAAAAACGGGGGAAGTAAGCGTTTCTTATTTCCGGACGCATGCGCAAACTATAGAAAGTCGTTATGACGTAGAATGTGCATACTTTGTAGATTCCATTTATGAAATAAAACACATTTTCTAGAAATTCGTGTTTTTTACGAAATCATGTAAACCTTCTAGAAGCCGTGATTTTAAAAAATGGTGGAAGTAAGCTTTTCTTATTTCCAAACGCATGCGCAAACTATAGAATTTCGTTATGACGTAGAATGTGCATACTTTATTGATTCCATTTATGAAATAAAACACATTTTCAAAAAACTCGTGTTTTTTACGAAATCATGTAAACCTTCTAGAAGCTGTGATTTTAAAAAACGGGGGTAGTAATCTTTTCTTATTTCCGGACGCATGCGCAAACTATAGAAAGTCGTTAGGACGTAGAATGTGCATACTTTGTTGATTCCATTTATGAAATAAAACACATTTTCTGAAAACTCGTGTTTTTAAAGAAATCATGTAAACCTTCTAGAAGCTATGATTTTAAAAAACGGTGGAAGTAAGCTTTTCTTATTTCCAAACGCATGCGCAAACTATAGAAAGTCGCTATGACATAGAATGTGCATACTTTGTTGATTCCATTTATGAAATAAAACACATTTTCTAAAAACTCGTGTTTTTTAATAAATCATGTAAAGCTTCTAGAAGCTGTGATTTTAAAAAACGGGGGAAGTAAGCTTTTCTTATTTCCAAACGCATGCGCAAACTATAGAAAGTCGTTATGACGTAGAATGTGCAAACTTTGTAGATTCCATTTATGAAATAAAACACATTTTCTAAAAACTCATGTTTTTTAAGAAATCATGCAAACCTTCTAGAAGCTGCGATTTTAAAACACGGTGGAAGTAAGCTTTCTTATTTTCGGACAAATGCGCAAACTATAGAAAATCGTTATGACTTAGAATGTGCATACTTTGTTGATTCCATTTATGAAATAAAACACATTTTCGAAAAACTTGTGTTTTTTAAGAAATCATGTAAACCTTCTAGAAGCTATGATTTTAAAAAACGGTGGAAGTAAGCTTTTCTTATTTCCGGACGCATGCGCAAACTATAGAAAGTTGTTATGAAGTAGAATGTGCATACTTTGTTGATTCCATTTATAAAATAAAACACATTTTCGAAAAACTCGTGTTTTTTAAGAAATCATGTAAACCTTCTAGAAGCTGTGATTTTAAAAAACGAGGGAAGTAAGCTTTTCTTATTTCCAAACTCATGCGAAAACTATAGAAAGTCGTTATTACGTAGAATGTGCATACTTTGTTGATTCCATTTATTAAATAAAACACGTTTTCTAAAAAGTCGTGTTTTTTAAGAAATCATGTAAACCTTCTAGAAGCCGTGATTTTAAAAAATGGTGGAAGTAAGCTTTTCTTATTTCCGGACGCATGCGGAAACTATAGAAAGTCGTTATGACGTAGAATGTGCATACTTTGTTTTTTCTATTTTTGAAATAAAACACAATTTCGAAAAATTCATGTTTTTTAAGAAATCATGTAAACATTCTAGAAGCTGTGGTTTTAAAAAACGGAGGAAGTAAGCTTTTCTTATTTCCAAACACATGCGCAAAATATAGAAAGTCGCTATGATATAGAATGTGCGTACTTTGTTGATTCCATTTATGAAATAAAACAGATTTTCTAAAAACTCGTGTTTTTTAAGAAATCATGTAAACCTTCTAGAATCTGTGATTTTAAAAAACGGGGGAGGTAAGCTTTTCTTATTTCCGGACGCATGCACAAACTATAGATAATCGTTATGACGTAGAATGTGCATACTTTGTTGATTCCATTTATGAAATAAAACACGTTTTCTAAAAAGTCGTGTTTTTTAAGAAATCATGTAAACCTTCTAGAAGCCGTGATTTTAAAAAATGGTGGAAGTAAGGTTTTCTTATTTCCGGACGCATGCGCAAACTATAGAAAGTCTTTATGACGTAGAATGTGCATACTTTGTTTATTCTATTTATGAAATAAAACACAATTTCTAAAAATTTGTGTTTTCTAAGAAATCATGTAAACCTTCTAGAAGTTGTGATTTTAAAAAACGGGGGAAGTAAGCTTTTCTTATTTCGAAATGCATGCGCAAACTATAGAAAGTCGTTATGACGTAGAATGTGCATACTTTGTTTATTCCATTTATTTAGTAAAACACATTTTCTAAAAACTCGTGTTTTTTAAGAAATCATGCAAAACTTCTAGAATCTGTGATTTTAAAAAACGGGGGAGGTAAGCTTTTCTTATTTCCGGACGCATGCACAAACTATAGATAATCATTATGATGTAGAATGTGCATACTTTGTTGATTCCATTTATGAAATAAAACACATTTTCTAAAAACTCGTGTTTTTTACGAAATCATGTAAATCTTCTAGAAGCTGTGATTTTAAAAAACGGTGGAAGTAAGCTTTTCTTATTTCCAAACGCATGCGCAAACTATAGAAAGTCGTTATGATTTAGAATGTGCACGCTTTGTTGATTCCATTTATGAAATAAAACACATTTTCTAAAAACTCGTGTTTTTTAAGAAATCATGTAAAACTTCTAGAAGCTGTGATTTTAAAAAACGGGGGAAGTAAGCTTTTCTTATTTCCAAACGCATGCGCAAACTATAGAAAGTCGTTATGACGTAGAATGTGCATACTTTGTTGATTCCATTTATTTAATAAAACACATTTTCTAAAAACTCGTGTTTTTTAAGAACTCATGCAAAACTTCTAGAATCTGTGATTTTAAAAAACGGGGGAGGTAAGCTTTTCTTATTTCCGGACGCATGCACAAACTATAGATAATCGTTGACATAGAATGTGCATACTTTGTTGATTCCATTTATGAAATAAAACACAGTTTCTTTTAAGAAATCATGTAAACCTTCTAGAAGCTGTCATTTTAAAAAACGGGGGAAGTAAGCTTTTCTTATTTCCAAACGCATGCACAAACTATAGAAAGTCGTTATGACATAGAATGTGCATACTTTGTAGATTCCATTTATGAAATAAAACACATTTTCTAAAAACTCGTGTTTTTTACGAAATCATGTAAACCTTCTAGAAGCTTTGATTTTAAAAAACGGTGGAAGTAATCTTTTCTTATTTCCGGACGCATGCGCAAACTATAGAAAGTCGTTATGACGTAGAATGTGCATACTTTGTAGATTCCATTTATGAAATAAAACACATTTTCTAAAATCTCATGTTTTTTAAGAAATCATGTAAACCTTCTAGAAGCTGTGATTTTAAAAAACGGTGGAAGTAAGATTTTCTTATTTCCAAACGCATGCGCAAACTATAGAAAGTCGTTATGACGTAGAATGTGCATATTTTGTTGATTCCATTTATGAAATAAAACACATCTTCTAAAAACTCTTGTTTTTTAAGAAATCATGTAAACCTTCTAGAAGCTGTGATTTTAAAAAACGGGGGAAGTAAGCTTTTCTTATTTCCAAACGCATGCGCAAAATATAGAAAATCGTTATGACGTAGAATGTGCATACTTTGTTGATTCCATTTATGAAATAAAACACATTTTCTAAAAACTCGTGTTTTTTACGAAATCATGTAAACCTTCTAGAAGCTGTGATTTTAAAAAACGGTGGAAGTAAGCTTTTCTTATTTCCGGACGAATGCGCCAACTATAGAAACTCGTTATGATGTAGAATGTGCATACTTTGTTGATTCCATTTATGAAATAAAACACATTTTCTAAAAACTCATGTTTTTTAAGAAATCATGTAAACCCTCTAGAAGCTGTGATTTAAAAAAACAGTGGAAGTAAGCTTTTCTTATTTCGGGACGCATGCGCAAACTATAGAAAGTCGTTATGACGTAGAATGTGCATACTTTGTATATTCCATTTGTGAAATAAAACACATTTTTTAAAAACTCGTGTGTTTTACGTAATCATGTAAACCTTCTAGAAGCTGTGATTTTAAAAAAGGGTGGAAGTAAGCTTTTCTTATTTCCGGACGCATGCGCAAACTATAGAAAGTCGTTATGACAAAGAATATGCATACTTTGTTGATTCCATTTATGAAATAAAACACATTTTCTAAAAACTCGTGTTTTTTAAGAAATCATGTAAACCTTCTAGAAGCTGTGATTTTAAAAAACGGTGGAAGTAAGCTTTTCTTATTTCCGGACGCATGTGCAAACTATAGAAAGTCGTTATGACGTAGAATGTGCATACTTTGTTGATTCCATTTATGAAATAAAACACATTTTCTAAAAACTCGTGTTTTTTACGAAATAATGTAAACCTTCTAGAAGATGTGATTTTAAAAAACGGTGGAAGTAAGCTTTTCTTATTTCCGGACGCATGCGCAAACTATAGAAAGTCGTTAGGACGTAGAATGTGCATACTTTGTTGATTCCATTTATGAAATAAAACACATTTTCTGAAAACTCGTGTTTTTAAAGAAATCATGTAAACCTTCTAGAAGCTATGATTTTAAAAAACGGTGGAAGTAAGCTTTTCTTATTTCCAAACGCATGCGCAAACTATAGAAAGTCGCTATGACATAGAATGTGCATACTTTGTTGATTCCATTTATGAAATCAAACACATTCTCTAAAAACTTGTGTTTTTTAATAAATCATGTAAAGCTTCTAGAAGCTGTGATTTTAAAAAACGGGGGAAGTAAGCTTTTCTTATTTCCAAACGCATGCGCAAACTATAGAAAGTCGTTATGACGTAGAATGTGCAAACTTTGTTGATTCCATTTATGAAATAAAACACATTTTCTAAAAACTCGTGTTTTTTAAGAAATCATGTAAACCTTCTAGAAGCTGTGATTTTAAAACACGGTGGAAGTAAGCTTTTCTTATTTCCGGACGCATGCGCAAACTATAGAAAATCGTTATGACTTAGAATGTGCATACTTTGTTGATTCCATTTATGAAATAAAACACATTTTCGAAAAACTCGTGTTTTTTAAGAAATCATGTAAACCTTCTAGAAGCTGTGATTTTAAAAAACGGTGGAAGTAAGCTTTTCTTATTTCCGGACGCATGCACAAACTATAGAAAGTCGTTATGATGTAGAATGTGCATACTTTGTTGATTCCATTTACGAAATAAAACACATTTTCTAAAAACTCATGTTTTTTACGAAATCATGTAAACCTTCTAGAAGTTGTGATTTTAAAAAACGGCGGAAGTAAGCTTTTCTTATTTCCGGACGCATGCGTAAACTATAGAAAGTCGTTATGACGTAGAATGTGCATACTTTGTAGATTCCATTTATCAAATAAAACACATTTTCTAAAAACTCATGTTTTCTACGAAATCATGTAAACCTTCTAGAAGCTGTGATTTATAAAACGATGGAAGTAAGCTTTTCTTATTTCTGTACGAATGCGCAAACTATAGAAAGTCGTTATGACGTAGAATGTGCATACTTTGTTGAATCCATTTATGAAATAAAACACAATTTCGAAAAATTCGTGTTTTTTAAGAAATCATGTAAACCTTCTAGAAGTTGTGATTTTAAAAAACGGTGGAAGTAAGCTTTTCTTATTTCCGGACGCATGGGAAAAGATATGAACGGTCGTTATGATGTAAAATGTGCATACTTTGTTGATTCCATTTATGAAATAAAACACATTTTCTAAAAACTCATTTTTTTTAAGAAATAATGTAAACCTTCCAGAAGCTATGAATTTAAAAAATGGGGGAAGTAAGCTTTTCTTAATTCCAAACGCATGCACAAACTATAGAAAGTCGTTATAAAGTAGAATGTGCATACTTTGTTGATTCCATTTATGAAATAAAACACATTTTCTAAAAACTCGTGTTTTTTCAGAAATCATGTAAACCTTCTAGAAGCTGTGATTTAAAAAAATGGTGGAAGTAAACTTTTCTTATTTCCGGACGCATGCGCAAACTATAGAAAGTCGTTATGACGTAGAATGTGCATACTTTGTTGATTCCATTTATGAAATAAAACACATCTTCTAAAAACTCGTGTTTTTTACGAAATCATGTAAACCTTTTAGAAGCTGTGATTTTAAAAAACGGTGGAAGTAAGCTTTTCTTATTTCCGGAAGAATGCGCAAACTATAGAAAGTCGTTATGACGTAGAATGTGCATATTTTGTTGATTCCATTTATGAAATAAAACACATTTTCTAAAAACTCGTGTTTTTTGAGAAATCATGTAAACCTTATAGAAGTTGTGGTTTTAAAAAACGGGGGAAGTAAGCTTTTCTTATTTCCGGACGCATGCGCAAACTATAGAAAGTCGTTATGACGTAGAATGTGCATACTTTGTAGATTCCATTTATGAAATAAAACACATTTTCTAAAAGTTCATGTTTTTTAACAAATAATGTAAACCTTCTAGACGCTGTGATTTTAAAAAACGGGGGAAGTAAGCTTTTCTTATTTCCAAATGTATGCGCAAACTATCGAAATTCGTTATGACATAGAATGCGCATACTTTGTTGATTCCATTTATGAAATAAAACACATTTTCTAAAAACACTTGTTTTTTCAGAAATCATGTAAACCTTCTAGAAGCTGTGATTTTAAGAAACGGGGGAGGTAAGCTTTTCATATTTCCGGACGCATGTGCAAACTATAGAAAGTCGTTATGACGTAGAATGTGCATACTTTGTAGATTCCATTTATGAAATAAAAGACATTTTCTAAATGTTCATGTTTTTTAACAAATCATGTAAACCTTCTAGAAGCTGTGATTTTAAAAAACGGGGGAAGTAAGCTTTTCTTATTTCCAAATGCATGCGCAAACTATAGAAAGTCGTTATGACATAGAATGTGCATACTTTGTTGATTCCATTTATGAAATAAAACACATTTTCTAAAAACTCGTGTTTTTTAAGAAATCATGTAAACCTTCTAGAAGCTGTGATTTTAAGAAACGGGGGAAGTAAGCTTTTCATATTTCCAGACGCATGTGCAAACTATAGAAAGTCGTTATGACGTAGAATGTGCATACTTTGTTGATTCCATTTATGAAATAAAACACATTTTCTAAAAACTCGTGTCTTTCAAGAAATCATGTAAACCTTCTAGAAGCTCTGATTTTAAAAAACGGTGGAAGTAAGCTTTTCTTATTTCCAAACGCATGCGCAAACTATAGAAAGTCGTTATGACGTAGAATGTGCATACTTTTTTGATTCCATTTATGAAATAAAACACATTTTCTAAAAACTCGTCTTTTTTAAGAAATCATGTAAACCTTCTAGAAGCTGTGATTTTAAAAATCGGGGGAAGTAAGCTTTTCTTATTTCCGGACGCATGCGCAAACTATAGAAAATCGTTATGACGTAGAATGTGCATACATTGTAGATTCCATTTATGAAATAAAACACATTTTCTAAAAACTCGTGTTTTTTACGAAATCATGTAAACCTTCTAGAAGTTGTGATTTTAAAAAATGGTGGAAGTAAGCTTTTCTTATTTCCGGACGCATGCGCAAACTTTAGAAAGTCGTTATGACGTAGAATGTGCATACTTTGTTGATTCCATTTATGAAATAAAACACATTTTCTGAAAACTCGTGTTTTTAAAGAAATCATGTAAACCTTCTAGAAGCTATGATTTTAAAAAACGGTGGAAGTAAGCTTTTCTTATTTCCAAACGCATGCGCAAACTATAGAAAGTCGCTATGACATAGAATGTGCATACTTTGTTGATTCCATTTATGAAATAAAACACATTTTCTAAAAACTCGTGTTTTTTAATAAATCATGTAAAGCTTCTAGAAGCTGTGATTTTAACAAACGGCGGAAGTAAGCTTTTCTTATTTCCAAACGCATGCGCAAACTATAGAAAGTCGTTATGACGTAGAATGTGCATACTTTGTTGATTCCATTTATGAAATAAAACACATTTTCTAAAAACTCGTGTTTTTTAAGAAATCATGTAAACCTTATAGAAGCTGTGGTTTTAAAAAACGGGGGAGGTAAGCTTTTCTTATTTCCGGACGCATGCGCAAACTATAGAAAGTCGTTATGACGTAGAATGTGCATACTTTGTAGATTCCATTTATGAAATAAAACACATTTTCTAAAAGTTCATGTTTTTTAACAAATCATGTAAACCTTCTAGAAGCTGTGATTTTAAAAAACGGGGGAAGTAAGCTTTTCTTATTTCCAAATGCATGCGCAAACTATAGAAAGTCGTTATGACATAGAATGTGCATACTTTGTTGATTCCATTTATGAAATAAAACACATTTTCTAAAAACTCGTGTTTTTTAAGAAATCATGTAAACCTTCTAGAAGCTGTGATTTTAAGAAACGGGGGAAGTAAGCTTTTCATATTTCCGGACGCATGTGCAAACTATAGAAAGTCGTTATGACGTAGAATGTGCATACTTTGTATATTCCATTTATGAAATAAAAGACATTTTCTAAAAACTCGTGTTTTTTACGAAATCATGTAAACCTTCTAGAAGCTGTGATTTTAAAAAACAGTGGAAGTAAGCTTTTCTTATTTCCGGACGCATGCGCAAACTATAGAAAGTCCTTATGACGTAGAATGTCCATACTTTGTAGGTTCCATTTATGAAATAAAACACATTTTCTAAATACTCGTGTTTTTTACGAAATCATGTAAACCTTATAGAAGCTGTGATTTTAAGAAACGGTGGAAGAAGCTTTTCTTATTTCCGGACGCATGCGCAAACTATAGAAAGTCGTTATGACGTAGAATGTGCCTACTTTGTTGATTCTATTTATGAAATAAAACACATTTTCTAAAAACTCATGTTTTTTAAGAAATCATGTAAACCTTCTAGAAGCTGTGATTTTAAAAAATGGTGGAAGTAAGCTTTTCTTATTTCCAGACACATGCGCAAACTATAGAAAGTCGTTATGACATAGAATGTGTATACTTTGTTGATTCCATTAATGAAATAAAGCACATTTTCCAAAAACTCATGTTTTTTAAGGAATCATGTAAACCTTCTAGGAGCTGTGATTTTAAAAAACAGGGGAAGTAAGCTTTTCTTATTTCCGGACGCATGATTTTAAAAAACAGGGGAAGAAAGTCGTTATGACCTTGAATGTTCATACTTTGTAAATTCCATGTATGAAATAAAACACATTTTCTAAAAGCTGTGATTTTAAAAAACGGTGGACGTAAGCTTTTCTTATTTCCGGGCGCATGCACAAACTATAGAAAGTCGTTATGACCTAGAATGTGCATACTTTGTAGATTCCATTTATGCAATAAAAGACATTTTCTAAAAACTCCTGTTTTTTACGAAATCATGTAAACCTTCTAGAAGCTGTGATTTTAAAAAACGGTGGAAGTAAGCTTTTCTTATTTCCGGATGCATGCGCAAACTATAGAAAGTCGTTATGACGTAGAATGTGCATACTTTGTAGATTCCATTTATCAAATAAAACACATTTTCTAAAAAATCGTGTTTTTTACGAAATCATGTAAACCTTCCAGAAACTGTGATTTTGAAAACGGTGGAAGTAAGCTTTTCTTATTTCCGTACGAATGCGCAAACTATAGAAAGTCGTTATGACGTAGAATGTGCATACTTTGTTGATTCCATTTATGAAATAAAACACATTTTCTAAAAACTCGTATTTTTTAAGAAATCATGTAAACCTTCTAGAAGCTGTGATTTTAAAAAATGGTGGAAGTAAGCTTTTCTTATTTCCGGACACATGCGCAAACTATAGAAAGTCGTTATGACATAGAATGTGCATACTTTGTTGATTCCATTAATGAAATAAAGCACATTTTCTGAAAACTCGTGTTTTTTACGAAATCATGTAAACCTTCTAGAAGCTGTGATTTTAAAAAACGGTGGAAGTAAGCTTTTCTTATTTCCGGAAGAATGCGCAAACTATAGACGGTCATTATGACGTAGAATGTGCATACTTTGTTGATTCCATTTATGAAATAAAACACATTTTTCTAAAAACTCGTGTTTTTCAAGAAATCATGTAAACCTTCTAGAAGCTGTGATTTTAAAAAATGGTGGAAGTAAGCTTTTCTTATTTCCGGACGCATGCGCAAACTATAGAAAGTCGTTATAACGTAGAATGTGCATACTTTGTTGATTCCATTTATGAAATAAATCACATTTTCTAAAAACTCGTGTTTTTTAAGAAATCATGTAAACCTTCTAGAAGCTGTGATTTTAGAAAACGGGGGTAGTAAGCTTTTCTTATTTCCAAACACATGCGCAGACTATAGAAAGTCGTTATGACGTAGAATGTGCATACTTTGTAGATTCCATTTATGAAATAAAACACATTTTCTAAAAACTCGTGTTTTTTACGAAATCATGTAAACCTTCTAGAAGCTGTGATTTTAAAAAACGGGGGTAGTAAGCTTTTCTTATTTCCGGACGCATGCGCAAACTATAGAAAGTCGTTATGACGTCGAATGTGCATACTTTGTTGATTCTATTTATGAAATAAAACACATTTTCTAAAAACTCGTGTTTTTTGCGAAATCATGTAAACCTTCTAGAAGCTGTGATTTTAAAAAACGGGGGAAGTTGAAGTGCCCCTAGACTACTATAGACATTGAGGGCACCTGTTGAGTGACTCGACTGATTGAAACATTATGTAATGCCCCTAGAATGACTGTGGACCTTAAGGGCACCTGTCGAGTGACCCGGCTGAACAACTTCGATATAATGGTCTCTTGAGCCTTGTTATGTCTTAAATGATTGAGGAAAACCTGAAGATGGGAATGACGAAAATAATTGATAAATGAATTAATGAATTGAATTATATGTGTGGACTGAGATAATTGATTGATCAGTTGTTGCTTAAATGGTTAGCCTTGATTGGTCAAGTCAAAGTATAGTAGGATAGCTACAACCTTAGCTTTGTGACTTGGGAGGACACAACTGAGATGCGTCATAGCTTTCCGCATTTATTCTGAACTTCAGGACGAAGTTCTAAATAAGTAGGGGTGTATGTAGTGCCCCTAGACTACTGTAGACATTGAGGGCACTTGCTTAGTGACCCGACTGTTTGAAACATTAATAAAATAATCCTTTGATTTTATTTTGAGTATATTTATGATTACGATTGATTGTAAATCAATAAAATAATGATTTATGTTTGTGAGAAATATGTGTAGCGACAGGTGAAACGGTTCACCGAAGGACACACAAAGGAATATGAAGGGTCGTAGAGTACGGATAAATCACACACAGGGGGAGCGACGACGATGTCGACTTCCGACAAGAATACCACGCATGAGCAGATAAGCACTGATCCGCTTGCTCAAGAGGAATGCGTGAGGGCGTACGAGGTAGGCCACGACGGAGCTGGTCACGTACGAGTTGAGGGGCGCGCAGTGAGAACGGACTCACTCCTCAACGCCATTAGTCCCTAGATAGCATGTAGACGGAGGATGGATGGTAACGATTCCTAAAATCCCTACAAGAGTTCCCGCAAGTCAAAACGGAAAGATGGTGGCAGAAGGGCCCGACGATGCGGTACCCTGTCGAGAAATGAAAGAATGGACGCAAGGACCCAACGATGCGGTACCATACCAAGGAATGGAAACCATGGATGACTGGACCCGACGGAGTGGTGCCATGTCAGAGAATTAAAGTTAAGGAACCAGGAGCCCAACGGCGCGGCACCATGATCCTAGTGAGTTTGATTGTTAAATTAAACTGCATAAAAACTTAGGAGAATAACTCTAGATTATTACTTAGCAAATGCATTAAAAAAAATAGTTTAGACATTTGCACATGAATAGTTGTTTTTGTTGAGCATTTAAAATAATAGAAATCATTATTTAGGAGCAAAATAGAATCCTAAGATTAGACACCTAGTCAACTAAAAGATAGGAGTTGATTAAAATATCTGGGGGACAAACTAGAGCAAACTTAGGGATGTAGGTGCACTTCCCAGAGAAACTGACACTTGGATGGGTGAGTGTTTTAATTAAATAATTAATTAAAAATATTTAATTATGCATGAAGCGACATGTGTCGCAAGAGATTTTCCTTTATAAGGAAGGCTTAGGGAATGGGTAAAGGACCCCATAATTTGGACGATTGTCGTAATTTTCGAATGCCTCAAAGACTTGCTGCTATCTAAGGTTTTGGCTTAGAAATCCTAGTGGGAAGGGAAGCCCAAGCGGAATTTCTGAAATACTTGTGTGAGCTCTACGACCCAAAGCTCGGGGGAGGCCATGCGACTGAAAGCATGAGCCTATGGTTGGGTGGCGAAGCTAACGGTTGCTTCGCCTATGGTTAAACGAGCTTTGCTGGAGGGATCCTACGGAAGATGCAGACAACAATGGACCAGCTGGATCGGGTTGACAGGTTAAGGTTTGCTTATTTTTGTTAAGTTATTCACTCTTTTATTTTATTTTTCCAATAACTATAATGGCTAATTTGTTTGTATGAAGTTATTAAAGTTTCAGGTTCAGTTCAAGGGGACCCTAAAGGAGGGGTTCTACATTTGGTATCAGATCCGGTCGAGCCTTGAGGGCACCGAACTCGTATTTTTATAGGGGTCTGCGGTAAATTTGAAGAAGACTTGGTGGAGACCGACGACAATGACTGAATCAAGTAATCAATGGTAGCTGGACCGACCATCGAAACAGGTCACATTTCTTATTTACTATTATATTCATATGATGAATGTAAAAAAAAAACGTATTCACTATTATTTAGGTTGAGAATGTTAATCCATTTGGAGCTAGAGATCTCTGTTGAACATCTAAAAATGAATTATTTTTTTTTCTGTGTCTAAATTTCTATTCAAGGGATTCCATTTTATGAATCTTGTTTGCTGAGAAAATAGAAGACCTCCGCCTGATTGATGCTTCAGATGATTCTTTCTGGGTATATCCTTTCACTAGTAGCATTCGTATAGTTATTATTGTTGGATCTCCATGCTGTGAAGACATAAGTTAAGTATAGCATGGAGTACATGTGGATTGAGTGCGAACTCTGTATGATGAAATTTTATTACAGTCGATCCATTTTATGTGGGATTATAGCCCTGTTAATTCATGTGTAACTATAGGAGTTCGTGTGAAAAAGTTAGTGTATATCATTATGATTTTAGCTCACTTGCGGGTGATTTAAGAAATACTCTGTGCGAATACTGTGGTTCGATTGCGAACTCTATAGAAAATCGTAAATCCTACTTTCTTTTATTTGTTTTAGTCATAGATCCCTGTGCAATTAAATTTTAGTCATAGATCGCGATCACTGCAATGGAAGACTCGCTGGGGGAGCATCTACTTTAAATCTCTGTGTAATTAATTGTTTTAACTGAGGAACCTCCATCTGCAAAATCCTGTGTGATCATTTCCCATTGGATATTCGCTATGCATTTATTTGTTTTTTTTAATGGTGAACCCTGCTCTTTGCATTAACGCTGTATAATCTGAGATTGAACCGATTTGAATTCTACTTGTGGACTATCCTGGTACCATCCACCCAAACCATATCCATAAGTGACGCGTATTCACTTGTGAGATCTAATTCTATTATCCATTTGAGACCCTTCTGCGAACTCACACTTAACCCAAGTTATCGATCTCTGTATTTTACCGAAACTAAAGCATCTTGTTCCATATTTAAATTGTAGATCTCTGAGTTATTAAATCAAAACATCAGCGTTTTCTTTCCACTTAAAGTTTCAAATTTATGATTATACCCAAAATTCTTCCCACTTCAAGTTTTGAATGTTTGTTCATGCCCAGACACCGGATTATAGATCTCTGTTATGCAAATTTTAAATTTCCATAATTGATTTTCGAAAGGTATCTTTCTGTCAAATTCAAATGGGTCGCTATATACATATCTGATCTCTGTCAAATTGAAATACATTTTTTATCTCTGTAAAATTCGAAATGAATTGCTTACATGTTGATCTCTCTCAAATTAAAACGGAATGCCCTATATTCGTGATCTCTGTCTAGAAGGGACTCTGCGCTGGTAGAGTTACCATTGCATTGTCCTTCTTACTGTGCATCGAATCTCTGTGGAATTCGTCTTATCATTTTTCAGACCACGGTATTGATTCTTCTGATATGCATCAAAACAACTTTATTGATCTTCTTACTATGAATCGAATCCCTGTGCAAATTTGTCTTATTATGTTCCATATCAGTGTATTGATTCCTCTTAGTATGCATCGAAACACAATATTAGTTCATCTTAGTATGCATGGGATCTCCGTACTGGATTAACTCCAGGTTTATTCCATTGGCGTTGTTACCTTAGTTAAAACCCGGATCTGCAAAAGAAAAACTCCTTCGTCCGTGTCTGATCCTGAGATCTTCTGAGTTTGACCTTACCTGCCGTAGATTGAACCATCAACCTTAATGTCCTGAACAGTTGTTTGCCCCAGTTTTTTGTCCCACTGTATGCATTCATACACTCATGAATGTTAGGTTCTTAAGTCTCTGATGACGCTAGTGATATCCCTGTAAGACTAGATCTTGTTCCCTTGACGGTTGATCATCTGTGCTTGGTATACTTTATTAATGTCGAATTAATCCCTGTCCGTCAAAATTAAAACCAATCTTTAGATTGATATGAATCCACACAATTGTGTATGTATTTAATGTTGCATCCACCTCTATCAATCAAGAATGGAGTAGATATGAGGATCGACTGGGTCTGCATAATTGTGTTTTAATTTAACGTTACTGTGATTTGTCTGTCGGGTTGACCCAAAGGTGTACTTATTTTGATTTAGATTCTCTCCTTGATTTGGTTAAGGAGTCACCTACCTTTTCCATGATTCTCGCTTGTAGTATGAGTTTGATAATGAGGAATGATATATCTTTGTTTGTTGTTATTTTAAATTCCATTCGAGGCAAACTGTAGTATTAGCCCGGTAATTTGGTAATTAATGACGAATCCAATTTCATGATGGCGAAATTGGTGAACTGAACGACAGCTAATTCTCGATTTGATTGTGTAAAGATCGGTTGACCAAATTTATTTGTATTTAAGTATTCCACGTAGAATGTTAGATCTCTTCCAAATAGGGATTCTTTTCTAGCCGATCCGATAAACTATCATTGTCAATAGTCACTAGCTGAGAGTGGATTGAATTAATAATACTTGCACCCCGGCGGTAGGGAATCCAGAGCAGGTAGGCTCCAACAGATTCACATTCACGTTCAGCTTTCGAGGATCAAGCTTCGTGTTTCATGTTTTGAGAAGCGCTGGTTCCAGTTCTAGTGAAGCAGGGAAGGATCTTCTGTCTATGGAAGGCAAGACGGGAAGATTCACGATTTACATTGTCGCTTCATCCCGTTGGCGTTCCAGATCTATAGTATGTTTGCATTTTGTTTATTTTAAAAATACCTGTGTTTTATTTCGAGATTATTCGACGTTCCCAGAATTTCAAAGGGGATTGCATGTTGATTATTTTAAAAATCTCTGTATCCCATTTCAATGGCGATTCCAGATTTAGTTTTATGACATTAAATTTTGAATCTAGATTTAGTTTTATGACATTAAATTTTGAATCTAGATTTAGTTTTATGACTTTAAATTTTGAACTTTAATCAGTGTAGATTCATCTTAAATTCGTATCTATCAAGCACCGAGAGGGATCCAATTTCTTGATGTATTTTTTTTTTTTTAAATTCAAATTCAAGAAATTTAATCTCTCTCCCCCATACTGAGCTATAGAGCACCTCGTTTCAGTTGGTGCAAAAATCTTATATGTCTCTATTTCGAATGATGATTCCAGATCTGTAGTATGTCCGTATTTGATCTTTAAAAATTACTGGGTATCTATTTCTGAATTGGGAAGGCGTTTCCAGATCTTCTTATCAGAATCCGATTGAGTATAGATTATTCAAACACTGTTGTATTACGCTTAGCGTTCTAGAATTGCTTTCGATTGGAGTTTAATTCATTTTAAATTCATTTGTAATCCAATGACATTTCCAGATCTCCTATCAGAAATCGAATGGGCATAAATTATTTCAACCTCTCTCGTTTTCCATTTAGTGATCCAGAATTGCTTTCGATTGGAGTTTAATTGTATTTTAAATTTAATCCCCAATCTATTTTGGCGTTTCCAAATCCATGATTGTTATTTTAAAGACTCTGTTTTGATTTCCTATATTTCAAATTCCTCATGCCAAAGTGCCCAGATCTAAATAAGATGATCACTTGTGCGATTCCAATCAAGATCACAGATGTAAGTTTTTAATTCCAAAGATGCCAAACGCCCAGGTCTAATGAGAGATGCCTGTGCATAACTCGGTATAAGAACTATTTCAATTTTCTATAATCCTATGCCTTTTCTGTCTGTGTTTATTCATCGAAACAACTCTGTATCTGAGGTTGAATTACTTAACTCTCAAATCTTCCCAACGCCCAGGTTAAAGGGAGGACACCATATGCGAATCCATTAATTGAAACCCTGATCTTTCAATTTATTCTCTGCATCAGGTCGAAGATTTAATTGTCTTATGGAATTATAATGTGAAATGGGAATAGATCCTTGAGTCTCAAACATCTCGGCGTTTCCAGAAAATTCGGTTCCATTAATTGAACTCTGAACTTTCAAATTATTCTTTGCATCATGTCGAAAATTTAACTGTCTTATGGCGTTTTCCCTTTGTTCATTTCTCCATAAAAATATGAATTGTAGGTTATGCTTCGATCTATTTGAGAGGCAGTTTCCCCTGTGTTGTCGCATCCTGAAAGTCCTGAGCTTATCTCATTCTTACCGATCTGCTAAGATCGATGCTTGAGATGCGGTTACTCCTGTGTTTTCTTTTATATAGTTATATAAAGAAATATTTCACTGCGTGTAAGGATTGGAAAGGATGGCTCCAGGAGCTGATTCCCAATTGGGTGTATGTAGTACCTTTGGGGCATAACAGTAGTTGCTTGAATGCTTATATATATCTTCTCTATCATGGATAATACGAGCAGTAAGTCAGCTAAGGGCGCAACCATGGTTTGGTTCGGATTATATTTTAAACTTGGAATTACTGAATATCCTTTACAACATTGTAATTCTTTTATTTTTATGTCGGTTGAGAAAGAATGGATTTCCACGCCAACAAGCGGCTCTATCCTCGTTACTGTGACTGCAAATGAACTTCTAGATTGTTTAATTGATATTTAGCGTATAGCTGGAAATAATGGAAATTGGATTGGCGTTATTTTAAATAAGTTTTAAATTCAAAATGCGATATATATATATATATATATGTCTTCACACTAGCAGCTGGCTTGATTATTTATTGATAAAATTTACATTTCAAATTTTCAAATCTCCCTATCCTTGGAATTAGTGCATAGTAGAAAGAGAACGAAATCTGATGCTTAGTTTATTATAACAAATGTTAAATTGAATGTTGTACAATTCATTAATGTAAATACATTCAAAATTCTAGATCTCTTTATAATAGATCTTGCTTGACAATAGATGAAAATGGGGGCATTACCCTTGGTGGGTTTTAATCAAACAAAATGATATATAAGTATTGACCATATGTTTTATTTATAATTTTGAATAATAAATATATACATATAGTCAATATGTAGAATTTCCTGACTATGAATTTTAAATTTTATTATTGGAAAATTCACACAAATATTATATTCAATCAGCAAAGAAAAGGAAGGTGTGTTTGGGCATTCATAAGTTGAAAGACCTTTTTATAAATGCACTATTCAATATATATATTCATTTCTTCATTAGAAAGAAGGGAGTTTTTATAACTTTATTAGTGGGATATTCATACATAAATATTACCTTCAATAAGCATAAGGAAGGAATGTATGTTGAATATTTCTATAAATGTACTATCGAATTATCTATGCTTGACTCCAATAGGAAAAAGTGGGTGTCCTTCAGAAATATGTTAGGGAAATAACATTGTTGTATCATGAACGAGATGAATATACATTTGCGAATTGAGAATGCTTTTGTTGTAAATGAAACTATATTGGAAATAGAGTAGAATTAGACACCTCGGGGTGGGTTTATATATCCTGTTTACTTAATGTAGAATCAAATGTTTTATTTCTTTAAGAATTTAGATATTGGAAAATTTACATATCCTAGTAAATTTATATGATTGTCCCCTTGAGGTAGTACAAGTTGAACAGGGTATCTACAAAGTAAATTATAAGGAGCGGAGTCATAAATGATCTTACACTAATAAAAGTATGCACTCACAATAGAATGGAAGGATGGTTGGATTAAGACCATGACAATAATTTCATGCATCAATCGGTATTGTTATAACAAATTGGTCAATATTATGTAAAATCCCTTGATGATGGAGTTACAGGTTAGTCAAATGGAAAAGTGACAAGTAAATGATATGCTTTGTATAGGAGTGGAATTACACTTATTATATAATGAATTGACTAGGTTGAGGCGTTATGTGGTGGTATTGAATTGGTTAAGATGGCATACTTTAAAGGTAATGATTATGAATGGATGGACTAGATCCATGTGATGGTTACAAGGAATATTATGTCAAATGGAGGAAAGCATTGAGCCTTTTTGCATGGGATGCCTACGGGGATATTTAAAATTTTGTACATAGCCATGATGATAGGACTAGCGAATGAATAAATCACATGAATTAAGGGTGAATCCAAATTAACAACTTTTAGCCAACTTAATGAAAATTGTTTGTACTTGTCAAGATTTCGACACAATGTCGAGAAGGTGAAACATATTCAAAATTGGAAAACAAAGATTTTGATATGAACATCACAATGAGATGAAGACAATGACATTAACTTTTACATCATGACGATACTTTTATGAAAATGAAAAACTACAAACTTGATATTACCATGATGGGGTAAATTGGGAAATTATAACTCGGAAGACCCATCGAAGGGGTCAAATAATGAATGTTTTTTTTGTAAAACAAAGTATGGAGAAAATAAACTTGATGAGTTGAATGCAATGATGCTAACAGTGTGAAAGGGTGAATCCTCATCATCAAGACAAATAGTGCTTGAGATGGAACTTGATGAGGTTAAGAAAACACATCTGGTGAAACTTGAGGAGACTCTTGAAGAAATTCTATGACAACATAAACGATAAAATTATGTAAGAACATGATGAGATCCACAATTTGGACATGAAGGTACTGATGAAAAGACTAGGAAATAAAATTTATTATGTTCGACTAAGTATCTATATTACGACACTTTCCTATCGAATGGAGAATCAATTTTATTAGCAATCATGGAATTGGAAGTAGTCTTTTTCCACATTTGGGGATTGGATTTTGGAACATTTGGTAGTCACTCCTGATTTGTTAAAACCATGATTATATCTTACCTATCTATATTTGACTGTATGTCGTATGATGTTTACCTTCTCGTCTTGAAGGGAGGATAACCAATTAGATGGGAATCCTTAGTTGGATTTGTATGCTGAATGATGATTTGATGAACTTTTGGGTGGCTATTGAAACAATGCAACTTGTTGAAAATTTGGACATCGTAGACCTTCATGAATGAATAAGAGATATAGGAACCCTGTTGGGATTGACAATTATGAAACGTATTATCGAATTGATATGAGACGAAGTTGCGAGTAAGTTCCTGAGGGTGTATTGTAACCATACTAGATGATATAGGAACTAATGACTTGAAACACTTGTGCTTATAACCTTGTTTGTTGGAGAAAAATAGAAGAGAATGGAAAAAAGATGAGAATATGAAATTAAAATTTAAGCCTAATGTCGAAAGTACGAGACCAAAATTTAACTTCGGGACGAAGTTCTAAATAAGTAGGGGTGTATGAAGTGCCCCTAGACTACTATAGACATTGAGGGAACCTGTTGAGTGACTCGACTGATTGAAACATTATGTAATGCCCCTAGAATGACTGTGGACCTTAAGGGCACCTGTCGAGTGACCCAGCTGAACAACTTCGATATAATGGTCTCTTGAGCCTTGTTATGTCTTAAATGATTGAGGAAAACCTGAAGATGGGAATGACGAAAATAATTGATAAATGAATTAATGAATTGAATTATATGTGTGGACTGAGATAATTGATTGATCAGTTGTTGCTTAAATGCTTAGCCTTGATTGGTCAAGTCAAAGTATAGTAGGACAGCTACAACTTTAGCTTTGTGACTTGGGAGGACACAACTGAGATGCGTCACAGCTTTCCGCATTTATTCTGAACTTCGGGATGAAGTTCTAAATAAGTAGGGGTGTATGTAGTGCCCCTAGACTACTGTAGACATTGAGGGCACTTGCTTAGTGACCCGACTGTTTGAAACATTAATAAAATAATCCTTTTATTTTATTTTGAGTATATTTATGATTACGATTGATTGTAAATCAATAAAATAATGATTTATGTTTGTGAGAAATATGTGTAGCGACAGGTGAAACGGTTCACCGAAGGAAACACAAAGGAATATGAAGGGTCGTAGAGTACGGGTAAATCACACACAGGGGGAGCGACGACGATGTCGACTTCCGACAAGAATACCACGCATGAGCAGATAAGCACTGATCCGCTTGCTCAAGAGGAATGCGTGAGGGCGTACGAGGTAGGCCACGACGGAGCTGGTCACGTACGAGTTGAGGGGCGTGCAGTGAGAACGGACTCACTCCTCAACGCCATTAGTCCCTAGATAGCATGTAGACGGAGGATGTATGGTAACGATTCCTAAAATCCCTACAAGAGTTCCCGCAAGTCAAAACGGAAAGATGGTGGCAGAAGGGCCCGACGATGCGGTACCCTGTCGAGAAATGAAAGAATGGACGCAAGGACCCAACGATGCGGTACCATGCCAAGGAATGGAAACCATGGATGACTAGACCCGACGGAGTGGTGCCATGTCAGAGAATTAAAGTTAAGGAACCAGGATCCCAACGGCGCGGCACTTGATCCTAGTGAGTTTGATTGTTAAATTAAACTGCATAAAAACTTAGGAGAATAACTCTAGATTATTACTTAGCAAATGCATTAAAAAAAATAGTTTAGACATTTGCACATGAATAGTTGTTTTTGTTGAGCATTTAAAATAATAGAAATCATTATTTAGGAGCAAAATAGAATCCTAAGATTAGACACCTAGTCAACTAAAAGATAGGAGTTGATTAAAATATCTGGGGGACAAACTAGAGCAAACTTAGGGATGTAGGTGCACTTCCCAGAGAAACTGACACTTGGACGGGTGAGTGTTTTAATTAAATAATTAATTAAAAATATTTAATTATGCATGAAGCGACATGTGTCGCAGGAGATTTTCCTTTATAAGGAAGGCTTAGGGAATGGGTAAAGGACCCCATAATTTGGACGATTGTCGTAATTTTCGAATGCCTCAAAGACTTGCTGCTATCTAAGGGTTTGGCTTAGAAATCCTGGTGGGAAGGGAAGCCCAAGCGGAATTTCTGAAATACTTGTGTGAGCTCTACGACCCAAAGCTCAGGGGAGGCCATGCGACTGAAAGCATGAGCCTATGGTTGGGTGGCGAAGCTAACGGTTGCTTCGCCTATGGTTAAACGAGCTTTGCTGGAGGGATCCTACGGAAGATGCAGACAACAATGGACCAGCTGGATCGGGTTGACAGGTTAAGGTTTGCTTATTTTTGTTAAGTTATTCACTCTTTTATTTTATTTTTCCAATAACTATAATGGCTAATTTGTTTGTATGAAGTTATTAAAGTTTCAGGTTCAGTTCAAGGGGACCCTAAAGGAGGGGTTCTACAGAAGTAAGCGTTTCTTATTTCCGGACGCATGCGCAAACTATAGAAAGTCGTTATGACGTAGAATGTGCATACTTTGTAGATTCCATTTATGAAATAAAAAACATTTTCTAAAAACTCGTGTTTTTTACGAAATCATGTAAACCTTCTAGAAGCCGTGATTTTAAAAAACGGTGGAAGTAAGCTTTTCTTATTTCCAAACGCATGCGCAAACTATAGAATGTCGTTATGACGTAGAATGTGCATACTTTATTGATTCCATTTATGAAATAAAACACATTTTCAAAAAACTCATGTTTTTTACGAAATCATGTAAATCTTCTAGAAGCTGTGATTTTAAAAAACGGGGGTAGTAAGCTTTTCTTATTTCCGGACGAATGCGCAAACTATAGAAAGTCGTTATGACGTAGAATGTGCATACTTTGTAGATTCCATTTATGAAATAAAACACATTTTCTAAAAACTCGTGTTTTTTACGAAATCATGTAAACCTTCTAGAAGCTGTGATTTTAAAAAACTGTGGAAGTAAGCTTTTCTTATTTCCGGACGAATGCGCAAACTATAGAAAGTCATTATGATGTAGAATGTGCATAATTGTTGATTCCATTTATGAAATAAAACACATTTTCTAAAAACTCGCGTTTTTTAAGAAATCATGTAAACCTTCTAGAAGCTGTGATTTTAAAAAACGGGGGAAGTAAGCTTTTCTTATTTCCAAACGCATGTGCAAACTATAGAAAGTCGTTATGACGTAGAATGTGCATACTTTGTTGATTCCATTTATGAAATAAAACACATTTTCTAAAAACTCGTGCTTTTTACGAAATCATGTAAACCTTCTAGAAGCTGTGATTTTAAAAAACGGGGTAAGTAAGCTTTTCTTATTTCCGGACGCATGCGCAAACTATAGAAAGTCGTTATGACGTAGAATGTGCATACTTTGTAGATTCTATTTATGAAATAAAACATATTTTCTAAAAACTCGTGTTTTTTAGGAAATCGTGTAAACCTTCTAGAATCCGTGATTTTAAAAAAATGGTGGAAGTAAGCTTTTCTAATTCCGGACGCATGCGCAAACTATAGAAAGTCGTTATGACGTAGAATGTGCATACTTTGTTGATTCTATTTATGAAATAAACCACATTTTCTAAAAACTCGTGTTTTTTAAGAAATCATGTAAACCTTCTAGAAGCTGTGATTTTAAGAAATGGGGGAAGTAAGCTTTTCTTCTTTCCGGACGCATGCGCAAACTATATAAAGTCATTATGACGCAGAATGTGCATACTTTGTAGATTCCCTTTATGAAATAAAACACATTTTCTAAAAACTCGTGTTTTTTACGAAATCATGTAAACCTTCTAGAAGCTGTGATTTTAAAAAACGGTGGAAGTAAGCTATTCTTATTTCTGGACGAATGCGCAAAGTATAGAAAGTCGTTATGACGTAGAATGTGCATACTTTGTTGATTCCATTTATGAAATAAAACACATTTTCTAAAAACTCGTGTTTTTTACGAAATCATGTAAACCTTCTGGAAGCTGTGATTTTAAAAAACGGGGTAAGTAAGCTTTTCTTATTTCCGGACGCATGCGCAAACTATAGAAAGTCATTATGACGTAGAATGTGCATACTTTGTAGATTCTATTTATGAAATAAAACATATTTTCTAAAAACTCGTGTTTTTTAGGAAATCGTGTAAACCTTCTAGAATCCGTGATTTTAAAAAATGGTGGAAGTAAGCTTTTCTAATTCCGGACGCATGCGCAAACTATAGAAAGTCGTTATGACGTAGAATGTGCATACTTTGTTGATTCTATTTATGAAATAAACCACATTTCCTAAAAACTCATGTTTTTTAAGAAATCATGTAAACCTTCTAGAAGCTGTGATTTTAAGAAAGGGGGGAAGTAAGCTTTTCTTCTTTCCGGACGCATGTGCAAACTATATAAAGTCATTATGACGCAGAATGTGCATACTTTGTAGATTCCCTTTATGAAATAAAACACATTTTCTAAAAACTCGTGTTTTTTACGAAATCATGTAAACCTTCTAGAAGCTGTGATTTTAAAAAACGGTGGAAGTAAGCTATTCTTATTTCTGGACGAATGCGCAAAGTATAGAAAGTCGTTATGACGTAGAATGTGCATACTTTGTTGATTCCATTTATGAAATAAAACACATTTTCTAAAAACTCGTGTTTTTTAAGAAATCGTGTAAACCTTCTAGAAGCTGTGATTTTAAAAAACAGTGGAAGTAAGCTTTTCTTATTTCTGGACGCATGGGCAAACTATAGAAAGTCGTTATCACGTAGAATGTGCATACTTTATTGATTCCATTTATGAAATAAAACATATTTTATAAAAACTCGTGTTTTTTACGAAATCATGTAAACCTTCTAGAAGCTGTGATTTTAAAAAACGGGGGTAGTAAGCTTTTCTTATTTCCGGACGCATGCGCAAACTATAGAAAGTCGTTATGACGTAGAATGTGCATACTTTGTAGATTCCATTTATTAAATAAAACACATTTTCTAAAAACTCGTGTTTTTTACGAAATCATGTAAACCTTCTAGAAGCTGTGATTTTAAAAAACGGTGGAAATAAGCTTTTCTTATTTCCGGACAAATGCGCAAACTATAGAAAGTTGTTATGATGTAGAATGTGCATAATTGTTGATCCCATTTATGAAATAAAACACATTTTCTAAAAACTCGCGTTTTTTAAGAAATCATGTAAACCTTCTAGAAGCTGTGATTTTAAAAAACGGTGGAAATAAGCTTTTCTTATTTCCGGACAAATGCGCAAACTATAGAAAGTTGTTATGATGTAGAATGTGCATAATTGTTGATCCCATTTATGAAATAAAACACATTTTCTAAAAACTCGCGTTTTTTAAGAAATCATGTAAACCTTCTAGAAGCTGTGATTTTAAAAAACGGGGGAAGTAAGCTTTTCTTATTTCCAAACGCATGTGCAAACTATAAAAAGTCGTTATGACGTAGAATGTGCATACTTTGTTGATTCCATTTATGAAATAAAACACATTTTCTAAAAACTTGTGTTTTTTACGAAATCATGTAAACCTTCTGGAAGCTGTGATTTTAAAAAACGGGGTAAGTAAGCTTTTCTTATTTCCGGACGCATGCGCAAACTATAGAAAGTCGTTATGACGTAGAATGTGCATACTTTGTAGATTCTATTTATGAAATAAAACATATTTTCTAAAAACTCGTGTTTTTTAGGAAATCGTGTAAACCTTCTAGAATCCGTGATTTTAAAAAATGGTGGAAGTAAGCTTTTCTAATTCCGGACGCATGCGCAAACTATAGAAAGTCGTTATGACGTAGAATGTGCATACTTTGTTGATTCTATTTATGAAATAAACCACATTTCCTAAAAACTCGTGTTTTTTAAGAAATCATGTAAACCTTCTAGAAGCTGTGATTTTAAGAAACGGGGGAAGTAAGCTTTTCTTCTTTCCGGACGCATGCGCAAACTATATAAAGTCTTTATGACGCAGAATGTGCATACTTTGTAGATTCCCTTTATGAAATAAAACACATTTTCTAAAAACTCGTGTTTTTAACGAAATCATGTAAACCTTCTAGAAGCTGTGATTTTAAAAAACGGTGGAAGTAAGCTATTCTTATTTCTGGACGAATGCGCAAAGTATAGAAAGTCGTTATGACGTAGAATGTGCATACTTTGTTGATTCCATTTATGAAATAAAACACATTTTCTAAAAACTCGTGTTTTTTAAGAAATCGTGTAAACCTTCTAGAAGCTGTGATTTTAAAAAACAGTGGCAGTAAGCTTTTCTTATTTCCGGACGCATGGGCAAACTATAGAAAGTCGTTATGACGTAGAATGTGCATACTTTGTTGATTTCATTTATCAAATAAAACACATTTTCTAAACACTCGTGTTTTTTAAGAAATCATGTAAACCTTCTAGAAGCTTTGATTTTAAAAAACGGTGGAAGTAAGCTTTTCTTATTTCCGGACGCATGCGCAAACTATAGAAAGTCGTTATGACTTAGAATGTGCATACTTTGTTGATTCCATTTATGAAATAAAACACATTTTCTAAAAACTCGTGTTTTTTAAGAAATCATGTAAACCTTCTAGAAGCTGTGATTTTAAAAAACGGTGGAAGTAAGCTTTTCTTATTTCCAGACGCATGCGCAAACTATAGAAAGTCGTTATGACGTAGAATGTGCATACTTCTTTGATTCCATTTATGAAATAAAACACATTTCTAAAAACTCATGTTTTTTAAGAAATCATGTAAACCTTCTAGAAGGTGTGATTTTAAAAAACGGGGGAAGTAAGCTTTTCTTATTTCCAAACGCATGCGCAAACCATAGAAAGTCGTTATGAAGTAGAATGTGTATACTTTGTTGATTCTATTTATGAAATAAAACACATTTTCTAAAAACTCGTGTTTTTTAAGAAATCATGTAAACCTTCTAGAATCCGTGATTTTAAAAAATGGTGGAAGTAAGCTTTTCTTATTTCCAGACGCATGCGCAAACTATAGAAAGTCGTTATGACGTAGAATGTGCATACTTTGTTGATTCCATTTATGAAATAAAACACATTTTCTAAAAACTCATGTTTTTTAAGGAGTCATGTAAACCTTCTAGAAGCTGTGATTTTAAAAAACGGGGAAGTAAGCTTTTCTTATTTTTGAACACATGTGCAAACTATAGAAATTCGTTATGACGTACAATGTGCATACTTTGTAGATTCCATTTCTGAAATAAAACACATTTTCTAAAAACTCGTGTTTTTTAGGAAATCATGTAAACCTTCTAGAAGCTGTGATTTTAAAAAACGGCGGAAGTAAGCTTTTCCTATTTCCAAACGCATGCGCAAAATATAGAAAGTCTTTATGACGTAGAATGTGCATACTTTGTAGATTCCATTTATGAAATAAAACACATTTTCTAAAAACTCGTGTTTCTTACGAAATCATGTAAACCTTCTAGAAGCTGTGATTTTGAAAAACGGTGGAAGTAAGCTTTTCATATTTCCGGACGCATGGGAAAACTATAGAAAGTCGTGATGACGTATGATGTGCATACTTTGTTGATTCCATTTATGAAATAAAACACATTTTCTAAAAACTCGTGTTTTTTAAGAAATCATGTAAACCTTCTAGAAGCTGTGATTTTAAAAAACAGTGGCAGTAAGCTTTTCTTATTTCCGGACGCATGGGCAAACTATAGAAAGTCGTTATGACGTAGAATGTGCATACTTTGTTGATTTCATTTATGAAATAAAACACATTTTCTAAACACTCGTGTTTTTTAAGAAATCATGTAAACCTTCTATAAGCTTTGATTTTAAAAAACGGTGGAAGTAAGCTTTTCTTATTTCCGGACGAATGCGCAAACTCTAGAAAGTCGTTATGAATTAGAATGTGCATACTTTGTTGATTCCATTTATGAAATAAAACACATTTTCTAAAAACTCGTGTTTTTTAAGAAATCATGTAAACCTTCTAGAAGCTCTGATTTTAAAAAACGGTGGAAGTAAGCTTTTCTTATTTCCAGACGCATGCGCAAACTATAGAAAGTCGTTATGACGTAGAATGTGCATACTTCTTTGATTCCATTTATGAAATAAAACACATTTTCTAAAAACTTATGTTTTTTAAGAAATCATCTAAACCTTCTAGAAGGTGTGATTTTAAAAAACGGGGGAAGTAAGCTTTTCTTATTTCCAAACGCATACGCAAACCATAGAAAGTCGTTATGAAGTAGAATGTGTATACTTTGTTGATTCTATTTATGAAATAAAACACATTTTCTAAAAACTCGTGTTTTTTAAGAAATCATGTAAATCTTCTAGAATCCGTGATTTTAAAAAATGGTGGAAGTAAGCTTTTCTTATTTCCAGACGCATGCGCAAACTATAGAAAGTCGTTATGACGTAGAAGCTGTGATTTTAAAAAACGGGGAAGTAAGCTTTTCTTATTTTTGAACACATGTGCAAACTATAGAAAGTCGTTATGACGTACAATGTGCATACTTTGTAGATTCCATTTCTGAAATAAAACACATTTTCTAAAAGCTCGTGTTTTTTACGAAATCATGTAAACCATCTAGAAGCTGTGATTTTAAAAAACGACGGAAGTAAGCTTTTCCTATTTCCAAACGCATGCGCAAACTATAGAAAGTCTTTATGACGTAGAATGTGCATACTTTGTAGATTCCATTTATGAAATAAAACACATTTTCTAAAAACTCGTGTTTCTTACGAAATCATGTAAACCTTCTAGAAGCTGTGATTTTGAAAAACGGTGGAAGTAAGCTTTTCATATTTCAGGACGCATGGGCAAACTATAGAAAGTCGTTATGACGTATGATGTGCATACTTTGTTGATTCCATTTATGAAATAAAACACATTTTCTAAAAAATCGTGTTTTTTAAGAAATCATGTAAACCTTCTAGAAGCTGTGATTTTAAAAAATGGGGGAAGTAATCTTTTCTTATTTCCGGACGCATGCGCAAACTATAGAAAGTCGTTATGACGTAGAATGTGCATACTTTGTTGATTCCATTTATGAAATAAAACACATTTTCTAAAAACTCGTATTTTTTAAGAAATCATGTAAACCTTCTAGAAGCTGTGATTTTAAAAAACGGGGGAAGTAATCTTTTCTTATTTCCAAATGGATGCGCAAACTATAGAAAGTCGTTATGACGTAGAATGTGCATACTTTGTTGATTCCATTTATGAAATAAAACACATTTTCTAAAAACTCGTGTTTTTTAAGAAATCATGTAAACCTTCTAGAGGCTGTGATTTTAAAAAACGGGGGAAGTAAGCTTTTCTTATTTCCGGACGCATGCGCAAACTATAGAAAGTTGTTATGACGTAGAATGTGCATACTTTGTTGATTCCATTTATGAAATAAAACACATTTTCTAAAAACTCGTGTTTTTTACGAAATCATGTAAACCTTCTAGAAGCTGTGATTTTAAAAAATGGTGGAAGTAAGCTTTTCTTACTTCCGGACAAATGCGCAAACAGTAGAAACTCATTATGACGTAGAATGTGCATACTTTGTAGATTCCATTTATGAAATAAAACACATTTTCTTAAAACTCGTGTTTTTTATGAAATCAAGTAAACCTTCTAGAAGCTGTGATTTTAAAAAACGGGGGAGGTAAGCTTTTCTTATTTCCGGACGCATGCACAAACTATAGATAATCGTTATGACGTAGAATGTGCATACTTTGTTGATTCCATTTATGAAATAAAACACATTTTCTAAAAACTCGTGTTTTTTACGAAATCATGTAAATCTTCTAGAAGCTGTGATTTTAAAAAACGGTGGAAGTAAGCTTTTCTTATTTCCAAACGCATACGCAAACTATAGAAAGTCGTTATGACTTAGAATGTGCATACTTTGTTGATTCCATTTATGAAATAAAACACATTTTCTAAAAACTCGTGTTTTTTAAGAAATCATGTAAACCTTCTAGAAGCTGTGATTTTAAAAGATGGGGGAAGTAAGCTTTTCTTATTTCTGGACGAAGGCGCAAAGTATATAAAGTCGTTATGACGTAGAATGTGCATACTTTGTAGATTCCATTTATGAAATAAAACACATTTTCTAAAAACTCGTGTTTTTTACGAAATCATGTAAACCTTCTAGAAGCTGTGATTTTAAAAAATGGTGGAAGTAAGCTTTTCTTATTTCCGAACGTATGCGCAAACTATAGAAAGTCGTTATGACGTAGAATGTGCATACTTTGCTGATTCCATTTATGAAATAAAACACATTTTCTAAAAACTCGTGTTTTTTAAGAAATCATGTAAACCTTCTAGAAGCTGTGATTTTAAAAAACGGTGGAAGTAAGCTTTTCTTATTTCCGGACCTACACGCAAACTATAGAAAGTAATTATGACGTAGAATGTGCATACTTTGTTGATTCCATTTATGAAATAAAACACATTTTCTAAAAACTCGTGTTTTTTAAGAAATCATGTAAACCTTCTAGAATCCGTGATTTTAAAAAATGGTGGAAGTAAGCTTTTCTTATTTACGGACGCATGCGCAAACTATAGAAAGTCGTTATGACGTAGAATGTGCATACTTTCTTGATTCTATTTATGAAATAAAACAAATTTTCTAAAAACTCGTGTTTTTTAAGAAATCATGTAAACCTTCTAGAAGCTGTGATTTTAAAAAACGGGGGAAGTAAGCTTTTCTTATTTCCGAACGCATGCGCAAACTATAGAAAGTCGTTATGGCGTAGAATGTGCATACTTTGTTGATTCCATTTATGAAATAAAAGACATTTTCTAAAAACTCGTGTTTTTTAAGAAATCATGTAATCCTTCTAGAAGCCGTGATTGTAAAAAACGGGGGAAGTAAGCTTTTCTTATTTCCGGACGCATGCGCAAAGTATAGAAAGTCGTTATGACGCAGAATGTGCATACTTTGTTGATTCCATTTATGAAATAAAACACATTTTCTAAAAACTCGTGTTTTTTAAGAAATCATGTAAACCTTCTAGAAGCTGTGATTTTAAAAAACGGGGGAAGTAAGCTTTTCTTATTTCCGGACGAATGCACAAACTATAGAAAGTCGTTATCAGGTAGAATGTGCATACTTTGTTGATTCCATTTATGAAATAAAACACATTTTCTAAAAACTCGTGTTTTTTAAGAAATCATGTAAACCTTCTAGAAGCTGTGATTTTAAAAAACGGGGGAAGTAAGCTTTTCTTATTTCCGGACGCATGCGCAAACTATAGAAAGTCGTTATGACGTAGAATGTGCATACTTTGTTGATTCCATTTATGAAATAAAACACATTTTCTAAAAACTCGTGTTTTTTAAGAAATCATGTAAACCTTCTAGAAGCTGTGATTTTAAAAAACGGTGGAAGTAAGCTTTTCTTATTTCCGGGCCTATGCGCAAACTATAGAAAGTAATTATGACGTAGAATGTGCATACTTTGTATATTCCATTTATGAAATAAAACACATTTTCTAAAAACTCGTGTTTTTTACGAAATCATGTAAACCTTCTAGAAGCTGTGATTTTAAAAAATGGTGGAAGTAAGCTTTTCTTATTTCCGGACCTATGCGCAAACTATAGAAAGTCATTATGACGTAGAATGTGCATACTTTGTAGATTCCATTTATGAAATAAAACACAGTTTCTAAAAACTCCTGTTTTTTACGAAATCATGTAAACCTTCTATAAGCTGTGATTTTAAAAAACAGGGGAAGTAAGCTTTTCTTATTTCCGAATGCATGCGAAAACTATAGAAAGTCGTTATGACGTAGAATGTGCATACTTTGTTGATTCCATTTATGAAATAAAACACATTTTCTACAAACTCGTGTTTTTTACGAAATCATGTAAACCTTCTAGAAGCTGTGATTTTAAAAAACGGTGGAAGTAAGCTTTTCTTATTTCCGAACGCATGCGCAAACTATAGATAGTTGTTATGACGTAAAATGTGCATACTTTGTTGATTCCATTTATGAACTAAAACACATTTTCTAAAAACTTGTGTTTTTTAAGAAATCTTGTAAACCTTCTAGAAGCTGTGATTTTAAAAAACGGTGGAAGTAAGCTTTTCTTATTTCCGGACGCATGCGCAAACTATAGAAAGTCGTTATGACGTAGAATGTGCATACTTTGTTGATTCCATTTATGAAATAAAACATATTTTCTAAAAACTCGTGTTTTTTAAGAAATCATGTAAACCTTCTAGAATCCGTGATTTTAAAAAATGGTGGAAGTAAGCATTTCTAATTCCGGACGCATGCCCAAACTATAGAAAGTCGTTATGACGTAGAATGTGCATACTTTGTTGATTCTATTTATGAAATAAACCACATTTTCTAAAAACTTGTGTTTTTTAAGAAATCATGTAAAGCTTCTAGAAGCTGTGATTTTAAGAAACGGGGGAAGTAAGCTTATCTTATTTCCGGACGAATGCGCAAACTATAGAAAGTCGTTATGATGTAGAATGTGCATACTTTGTTCATTCCATTTATGAAATAAAACACATTTACTAAAAACTTGTGTTTTTTAAGAAATCATGTAAACCTTCTAGAAGCTGTGATTTTAAAAAATGGGGGAAGTAATGTGCATACTTTGTTGATTCCATTTATGAAATAAAACACATTTTCTAAAAACTCGTGTTTTTTAAGAAATCATGTAAACCTTCTAGAAGCTGTGATTTTAACAAACGGGGGAAGTAAGCTTTTCTTATTTCTGGACGAATGCGCAAACTATAGAAAGTCGTTATGACGTACAATGTGCATACTTTGTAGATTCCATTTCTGAAATAAAACACATTTTCTAAAAACTCGAGTTTTTTACGAAATCATTTAAACCTTCTAGAAGCTTTGATTTTAAAAAACGGGGGAGGTAATCTTTTCTTATTTTCGGACGCATGTGCAAACTATATAAAGTCATTATGACGTACAATGTGCATACTTTGTAGATTCCATTTCTGAAATAAAACACATTTTCTAAAAACTCGAGTTTTTTACGAAATCATTTAAACCTTCTAGAAGCTGTGATTTTAAAAAACGGTGGAAGTAAGCTTTTCTTATTTGCAAACGCATGCGCAAACTATAGAAAGTCTTTATGACGTAGAATGTGCATACTTTGTAGATTCCATTTATGAAATAAAACACATTTTCTAAAAACTCGTGTTTTTTAAGAAATCATGTAAACCTTATAGAAGCTGTGATTTTGAAAAACGGTGCAAGTAAGCTTTTCTTATTTCCGGTCGCATGCACAAACTATAGATAATCGTTATCACGTAGAATGTGCATACTTTGTTGATTCCATTATGAAATAAAACACAGTTTCTTTTAAGAAGTCATGTAAACCTTCTAGAAAGTCGTTATGACGTAGAATGTGCATACTTTGTTGATTCCATTTATGAAATAAAACACATTTTCTAAAAACTCGTGTTTTTTAAGAAATCATGTAAACCTTCTAGAATCCGTGATTTTAAAAAATGGTGGAAGTAAGCTTTTCTTATTTCCGGACGAATGCGCAAACTGTAGAAAGTCGTTATGACATAGAATGTGCATACTTTGTTGATTCCATTTATGAAATAAAACACATTTTCTAAAAACTCGTGTTTTTTAAGAAGTCATGTAAACCTTCTAGAAGCTGTGATTTTAAAAGACGGAGGAGGTAAGCTTTTCTTATTTCCAGACGCATGTGCAAACTATAGAAAGTCGTTATGACGTAGAATGTGCATACTTTGTTGATTCCATTTATGAAATAAAACACATTTTCTAAAAACTCGTGTTTTTTAAGAAATCATGTAAACCTTCTAGAAGCTTTGATTTTAAAAAACTGTGGAAGTAAGCTTTTCTTATTTCCAAACGCATGCGCAAACTATAGAAAGTCGCTATGACATAGAATGTGCATACTTTGTTGATTCCATTTATGAAATAAAACACATTTTCTAAAAACTCGTGTTTTTTAATAAATCATGTAAAGCTTCTAGAAGCTGTGATTTTAAAAAACAGGGGAAGTAAGCTTTTCTTATTTCCAAACGCATGCGCAAACTATAGAAAGTCGTTATGACGTAGAATGTGCAAACTTTGTAGATTCCATTTATGAAATAAAACACATTTTCTAAAAACTCATGTATTTTAAGAAATCATGCAAACCTTCTAGAAGCTGTGATTTTAAAACACGGTGGAAGTAAGCTTTCTTATTTTCGGACAAATGCGCAAACTATAGAAAATCGTTATGACTTAGAATGTGCATACTTTGTTTATTCCATTTATGAAATAAAACACATTTTCGAAAAACTCGTGTTTTTTAAGAAATCATGTAAACCTTCTAGAAGTTGTGATTTTAAAAAACGGTGGAAGTAAGCTTTTCTTATTTCCGGACGCATGCGCAAACTATAGAAAGTTGTTATGAAGTAGAATGTGCATACATTGTTGATTACATTTATGAAATAAAACACATTTTCGAAAAACTCGTGTTTTTTAAGAAATCATGTAAACCTTCTAGAAGCTGTGATTTTAAAAAACGAGGGATGTAAGCTTTTCTTATTTCCGGACGCATGCGCAAACTATAGAAAATCGTTATGACGTAGAATGTGCATACTTTGTAGATTCCATTTATGAAATAAAACACATTTTATAAAAACTCGTGTTTTGTTACGAAATCATGTAAACCTTCTAGAAGCTGTGATTTTCAAAAACGGGGGAAGTAAGCTTTTCTTATTTCCGCACGAATGCGCAAACAGTAGAAAGTCGTTATGACATAGAATGTGGATACTTTTTTCATTCCATTTATGAAATAAAACACATTTTCTAAAAACTCGTGTTTTTTAAGAAGTCATGTAAACCTTCTAGAAGCTGTGATTTTAAAAAATGGTGGAAGTAAGCTTTTCTTATTTCCGGACGCATGTGCAAACTATAGAAAGTCGTTATGATGTAGAATGTGCATACTTTGTAGATTCCATTTCTTAAATAAAACACATTTTCTAAAAACTCGTGTTTTTTACGAAATCATGTAAACCTTCTAGAAGCTGTGATTTTAAAAAACAAAGGAAGTAAGCTTTTCTTATTTCCAAACGCATGCGCAAGCTATAGAAAGTCGTTATGACGTAGCATGTGCATACTTTGTAGATTTCATTTATGAAATAAAATATATTTTCTAAAAACTCGTGTTTTTTACGAAATCATGTAAACCTTCTAGAAGCTATGATTTTGAAAAACGGTCGAAGTAAGCTTTTCTTATTTCCGGACGCATGCGCAAACTATAGAAAGTCGTTATGACGTAGAATGTGCATACTTTGTTTATTCTATTTATGAAATAAAACACAATTTCTAAAAATTCGTGTTTTTTAAGAAATCATGTAAACCTTTTAGAAGCTGTGGTTTTAAAAAACGGGGGAAGTAAGCTTTTCTTATTTCCAAACACATGCGCAAAATATAGAAAGTCGCTATGATATAGAATGTGTGTACTTTGTTGATTCCATTTATGAAATAAAACACATTTTCTAAAAACTCGTGTTTTTTAAGAAATCATGTAAACCTTCTAGAATCTGTGATTTTAAAAAACGGGGGAGGTAAGCTTTTCTTATTTCCGGACGCATGCACAAACTATAGATAATCGTTATGACGTAGAATGTGCATACTTTGTTGATTCCATTTATGAAATAAAACACGTTTTCTAAAAAGTCGTGTTTTTTAAGAAATCATGTAAACCTTCTAGAAGCCGTGATTTTAAAAAATGGTGGAAGTAAGCTTTTCTTATTTCCGGACGCATGCGCAAACTATAGAAAGTCGTTATGACGTAGAATGTGCATACTTTGTTTATTCTATTTATGAAATAAAACATAATTTCTAAAAATTCGTGTTTTTTAAGAAATCATGTAAACCTTCTAGAAGGTGTGATTTTAAAAAATGGGGGAAGTAAGCTTTTGTTATTTCCAAATGCATGCGCAAACTCTAGAAAGTCGCTATGACGTAGAATGTGCATACTTTGTTGATTCCATTTATGAAATAAAACACATTTTCTAAAAAATCGTGTTTTTTCAGAAATCATGTAAATCTTCTAGAAGCTGTGATTTTAAAAAACGGGGGAAGTAAGCTTTTCTTATTTCCGAACGCATGCGCAAACTATAGAAAGTCGTTATGACGTAGAATGTGCATACTTTGTTGATTCCATTTATGAAATAAAACATATTTTCTAAAAACTCGTGTTTTTTAAGAAATCATGTAAACCTTCTAGAAGCTTTGATTTTAAAAAACGGTGGAAGTAAGCTTTTCTTATTTCCAAACACATGCGCAAAATATAGAAAGTCGCTATGATATAGAATGTGCGTACTTTGTTGATTCCATTAATGAAATAAAACACATTTTCTAAAAACTCGTGTTTTTTAAGAAATCATGTAAACGTTCTAGAAGCTGTGATTTTAAAAAATGGTGGAAGTAAGCTTTTCTTATTTCGAAATGCATGCGCAAACTATAGAAAGTCGTTATGACGTAGAATGTGCATACTTCGCTCATTCCATTTATTTAATAAAACACATTTTCTAAAAACTCGTGTTTTTTACGAAATCATGTAAACCTTCTAGAAGCTGTGATTTTAAAAAACGGTGGAAGTAAGCTTTTCTTATTTCCGGATGAATGCGCAAACTATAGAAAGTCATTATGATGTAGAATGTGCATACTTTGTTGATTCCATTTATGAAATAAAACACATTTTGTAAAAACTCGTGTTTTTTCAGAAATCATCTAAACCTTCTAGAAGCTGTGATTTTGAAAAACGGTGGAAGTAAGCTTTTCTTATTTCGGGACGCATGCGCAAACTATAGAAAGTCGTTATGTCGTAGAATGTGCATACTTTGTAGATTCCATTTATGAAATAAAACACATTTTCTAAAAACACGTGTTTTTTAACAAATCATGTAAACCTTCTAGAAGCTGTGATTTTAAAAAACGGGGGAAGTAAGCTTTTCTTATTTCCAGACGCATGCGCAAACTATAGAAAGTCGTTATGACGTAGAATGTGCATACTTTGTTGATTCCATTTATGAAATAAAACACATTTTGTAAAAACTGGTGTTTTTTCAGAAATCATGTAAACCTTCTAGAAGCTGTGATTTTAAAAAAAGGGGGAAGTAATCTTTTCTTATTTCCGGACGCATGCGCAAACTATAGAAAATCGTTATGACGTAGAATGTGCATACTTTGTAGATTCCATTTATGAAATAAAACACATTTTCTAAAAACTCGTGTTTTGTTACGAAATCATGTAAACCTTCTAGAAGCTGTGATTTTCAAAAACGGGGGAGGCAAGCTTTTCTTATTTCTGCACGAATGCGCAAACAGTAGAAAGTCGTTATGACGTAGAATGTGGATACTTTGTTGATTCCATTTATGAAATAAAACACATTTTCTAAAAACTCGTGTTTTTTAAGAAGTCATGTAAACCTTCTAGAAGCTGTGATTTTAAAAAACGGGGGAATTAAGCTTTTCTTATTTCCAGACGAATGCACAAACTATAGAAAGTTGTTATAAGGTAGAATGTGCATACTTTGTTGATTCCATTTATGAAATAAAACACATTTTCTAAAAACTCGTGTTTTTTAAGAAATCATGTAAACCTTCTAGAAGCTGTGATTTTAAAAAACGGGGGAAGTAAGCTTTTCTTATTTCCGGACGCATGCGCAAACTATAGAAAGTCGTTATGACGTAGAATGTGCATACTTTTTTGATTCCATTTATGAAATAAAACACATTTTCTAAAAACTCGTGTTTTTTAAGAAATCATGTAAACCTTCTAGAAGCTGTGATTTTAAAAAACAGTGGAAGTAAGCTTTTCTTATTTCCAAACGCATGCGCAAACTATAGAAAGTCGCTATGACATAGAATGTGCATACTTTATTGATTCCATTTACGAAATAAATCACATTTTCTAAAAACTCGTGTTTTTTAAGAAATCATGTAAACCTTCTAGAAGCTGTGATTTTAAAAAACGGGGGAAGTAAGCTTTTCTTATTTCCAGACGAATGCACAAACTATAGAAAGTTGTTATAAGGTAGAATGTGCATACTTTGTTGATTCCATTTATGAAATAAAACACATTTTCTAAAAACTCGTGTTTTTTAAGAAATCATGTAAACCTTCTAGAAGCTGTGATTTTAAAAAACGGGGGAAGTAAGCTTTTCTTATTTCCGGACGCATGCGCAAACTATAGAAAGTCGTTATGACGTAGAATGTGCATACTTTGTTGATTCCATTTATGAAATAAAACACATTTTCTAAAAACTCGTGTTTTTTAAGAAATCATGTAAACCTTCTAGAAGCTGTGATTTTAAAAAACGGTGGAAGTAAGCTTTTCTTATTTCCGGGCCTATGCGCAAACTATAGAAAGTAATTATGACGTAGAATGTGCATACTTTGTATATTCCATTTATGAAATAAAACACATTTTCTAAAAACTCGTGTTTTTTACGAAATCATGTAAACCTTCTAGAAGCTGTGATTTTAAAAAATGGGGGAAGTAAGCTTTTCTTATTTCCAAACGCATGCGCAAACTATAGAAAGTCGTTATGGCGTAGAATGTGCATACTTTGTTGATTCCATTTATGAAATAAAACACATTTTCTAAAAACTCGTGTTTTTTAAGAAATCATGTAATCCTTCTAGAAGCCGTGATTTTAAAAAACGGGGGAAGTAAGCTTTTCTTATTTCCGGACGCATGCGCAAAGTATAGAAAGTCGTTATGACGCAGAATGTGCATACTTTGTTGATTCCATTTATGAAATAAAACACATTTTCTAAAAACTCGTGTTTTTTAAGAAATCATGTAAACCTTCTAGAAGCTGTGATTTTAAAAAACAGTGGAAGTAAGCTTTTCTTATTTCCAAACGCATGCGCAAACTATAGAAAGTCGCTATGACATAGAATGTGCATACTTTATTGATTCCATTTACGAAATAAATCACATTTTCTAAAAACTCGTGTTTTTTAAGAAATCATGTAAACCTTCTAGAAGCTGTGATTTTAAAAAACGGGGGAAGTAAGCTTTTCTTATTTCCAGACGAATGCACAAACTATAGAAAGTTGTTATAAGGTAGAATGTGCATACTTTGTTGATTCCATTTATGAAATAAAACACATTTTCTAAAAACTCGTGTTTTTTAAGAAATCATGTAAACCTTCTAGAAGCTGTGATTTTAAAAAACGGGGGAAGTAAGCTTTTCTTATTTCCGGACGCATGCGCAAACTATATAAAGTCGTTATGACGTAGAATGTGCATACTTTGTTGATTCCATTTATGAAATAAAACACATTTTCTAAAAACTCATGTTTTTTAAGAAATCATGTAAACCTTCTAGAAGCTGTGATTTTAAAAAACGGTGGAAGTAAGCTTTTCTAATTTCCGGGCCTACTCGCAAACTATAGAAAGTAATTATGACGTAGAATGTGAATACTTTGTATATTCCATTTATGAAATAAAACACATTTTCTAAAAACTCGTGTTTTTTACGAAATCATGTAAACCTTCTAGAAGCTGTGATTTTAAAAAACGGTGGAAGTAAGCTTTTCTTATTTCCGGACCTATGCGCAAACTATAGAAAGTCATTATGACGTAGAATGTGCATACTTTGTAGATTCCATTTATGAAATAAAACACATTTTCTAAAAACTCCTGTTTTTTACGAAATCATGTAAACCTTCTATAAGCTGTGATTTTAAAAAACAGGGGAAGTAAGCTTTTCTTATTTCCGGACGCATGCGCAAAGTATAGAAAGTCGTTATGACGCAGAATGTGCATACTTTGTTGATTCCATTTATGAAATAAAACACATTTTCTAAAAACTCGTGTTTTTTAAGAAATCATGTAAACCTTCTAGAAGCTGTGATTTTAAAAAACAGTGGAAGTAAGCTTTTCTTATTTCCAAACGCATGCGCAAACTATAGAAAGTCGCTATGACATAGAATGTGCATACTTTATTGATTCCATTTACGAAATAAATCACATTTTCTAAAAACTCGTGTTTTTTAAGAAATCATGTAAACCTTCTAGAAGCTTTGATTTTAAAAAACGGGGGAAGTAAGCTTTTCTTATTTCCGGACGAATGCACAAACTATAGAAAGTTGTTATAAGGTAGAATGTGCATACTTTGTTGATTCCATTTATGAAATAAAACACATTTTCTAAAAACTCGTGTATTTTAAGAAATCATGTAAACCTTCTAGAAGCTGTAATTTTAAAAAACGGGGAAAGTAAGCTTTTCTTCTTTCCGGACGCATGCACAAACTATAGAAAGTCGTTATGACGTAGAATGTGCATACTTTGTTGATTCCATTTATGAAATAAAACACATTTTCTAAAAACTTGTGTTTTTTAAGAAATCATGTAAACCTTCTAGAAGCTGTGATTTTAAAAAACGGTGGAAGTAAGCTTTTCTAATTTCCGGGCCTATGCGGAAACTATAGAAAGTAATTATGACGTAGAAAGTGCATACTTTGTATATACCATTTATGAAATAAAACACATTTTCTAAAAACTCGTGTTTTTTACGAAATCATGTAAACCTTCTAGAAGCTGTGATTTTAAAAAACGGTGGAAGTAAGCTTTTCTTATTTCCGAACGCATGCGCAAACTATAGATAGTTGTTATGACGTAGAATTTGCATACTTTGTTGATTCCATTTATGAAATAAAACACATTTTCTACAAACTCGTGTTTTTTACGAAATCATGTAAACCTTCTAGAAGCTGTGATTTTAAAAAACGGTGGAAGTAAGCTTTTCTTATTTCCGAATGCATGCGCAAACTATAGAAAGTCGTTATGACGTAGAATTTGCATACTTTGTTGATTCCATTTATGAAATAAAACACATTTTCTACAAACTCGTGTTTTTTACGAAATCATGTAAACCTTCTAGAAGCTGTGATTTTAAAAAACGGTGGAAGTAAGCTTTTCTTATTTCCGAACGCATGCGCAAACTATAGATAGTTGTTATGACGTAAAATGTGCATACTTTGTTGATTCCATTTATGAACTAAAACACATTTTCTAAAAACTTGTGTTTTTTAAGAAATCTTGTAAACCTTCTAGAAGCTGTGATTTTAAAAAACGGTGGAAGTAAGCTTTTCTTATTTCCGGACGCATGCGCAAACTATAGAAAGTCGTTATGACGTAGAATGTGCATACTTTGTTGATTCCATTTATGAAATAAAACATATTTTCTAAAAACTCGTGTTTTTTAAGAAATCATGTAAACCTTCTAGAATCCGTGATTTTAAAAAATGGTGGAAGTAAGCATTTCTAATTCCGGACGCATGCCCAAACTATAGAAAGTCGTTATGACGTAGAATGTGCATACTTTGTTGATTCTATTTATGAAATAAACCACATTTTCTAAAAACTTGTGTTTTTTAAGAAATCATGTAAAGCTTCTAGAAGCTGTGATTTTAAGAAACGGGGGAAGTAAGCTTATCTTATTTCCGGACGAATGCGCTAACTATAGAAAGTCGTTATGATGTAGAATGTGCATACTTTGTTCATTCCATTTATGAAATAAAACACATTTACTAAAAACTTGTGTTTTTTAAGAAATCATGTAAACCTTCTAGAAGCTGTGATTTTAAAAAATGGGGGAAGTAATGTGTATACTTTGTTGATTCCATTTATGAAATAAAACACATTTTCTAAAAACTCGTGTTTTTTAAGAAATCATGTAAACCTTCTAGAAGCTGTGATTTTAACAAACGGGGGAAGTAAGCTTTTCTTATTTCTGGACGAATGCGCAAACTATAGAAAGTCGTTATGACGTACAATGTGCATACTTTGTAGATTCCATTTCTGAAATAAAACACATTTTCTAAAAACTCGAGTTTTTTACGAAATCATTTAAACCTTCTAGAAGCTTTGATTTTTAAAAACGGGGGAGGTAATCTTTTCTTATTTTCGGACGCATGTGCAAACTATATAAAGTCATTATGACGTACAATGTGCATACTTTGTAGATTCCATTTCTGAAATAAAACACATTTTCTAAAAACTTGAGTTTTTTACGAAATCATTTAAACCTTCTAGAAGCTGTGATTTTAAAAAACGGTGGAAGTAAGCTTTTCTTATTTGCAAACGCATGCGCAAACTATAGAAAGTCTTTATGACATAGAATGTGCATACTTTGTAGATTCCATTTATGAAATAAAACACATTTTCTAAAAACTCGTGTATTTTAAGAAATCATGTAAACCTTATAGAAGCTGTGATTTTGAAAAACGGTGCAAGTAAGCTTTTCTTATTTCCGGACGCATGCACAAGCTATAGATAATCGTTATCACGTAGAATGTGCATACTTTGTTGATTCCATTATGAAATAAAACACAGTTTCTTTTAAGAAGTCATGTAAACCTTCTAGAAAGTCGTTATGACGTAGAATGTGCATACTTTGTTGATTCCATTTATGAAATAAAACACATTTTCTAAAAACTCGTGTTTTTTAAGAAATCATGTAAACCTTCTAGAATCCGTGATTTTAAAAAATGGTGGAAGTAAGCTTTTCTTATTTCCGGACGAATGCGCAAACTGTAGAAAGTCGTTATGACATAGAATGTGCATACTTTGTTGATTCCATTTATGAAATAAAACACATTTTCTAAAAACTCGTGTTTTTTAAGAAGTCATGTAAACCTTCTAGAAGCTGTGATTTTAAAAGACGGAGGAGGTAAGCTTTTCTTATTTCCAGACGCATGTGCAAACTATAGAAAGTCGTTATGACGTAGAATGTGCATACTTTGTTGATTCCATTTATGAAATAAAACACATTTTCTAAAAACTCGTGTTTTTTAAGAAATCATGTAAACCTTCTAGAAGCTTTGATTTTAAAAAACGGTGGAAGTAAGCTTTTCTTATTTCCAAACGCATGCGCAAACTATAGAAAGTCGCTATGACATAGAATGTGCATACTTTGTTGATTCCATTTATGAAATAAAACACATTTTCTAAAAACTCGTGTTTTTTAATAAATCATGTAAAGCTTCTAGAAGCTGTGATTTTAAAAAACAGGGGAAGTAAGCTTTTCTTATTTCCAAACGCATGCGCAAACTATAGAAAGTCGTTATGACGTAGAATGTGCAAACTTTGTAGATTCCATTTATGAAATAAAACACATTTTCTAAAAACTCATGTATTTTAAGAAATCATGCAAACCTTCTAGAAGCTGTGATTTTAAAACACGGTGGAAGTAAGCTTTCTTATTTTCGGACAAATGCGCAAACTATAGAAAATCGTTATGACTTAGAATGTGCATACTTTGTTTATTCCATTTATGAAATAAAACACATTTTCGAAAAACTCGTGTTTTTTAAGAAATCATGTAAACCTTCTAGAAGTTGTGATTTTAAAAAACGGTGGAAGTAAGCTTTTCTTATTTCCGGACGCATGCGCAAACTATAGAAAGTTGTTATGAAGTAGAATGTGCATACATTGTTGATTACATTTATGAAATAAAACACATTTTCGAAAAACTCGTGTTTTTTAAGAAATCATGTAAACCTTCTAGAAGCTGTGATTTTAAAAAACGAGGGATGTAAGCTTTTCTTATTTCCGGACGCATGCGCAAACTATAGAAAATCGTTATGACGTAGAATGTGCATACTTTGTAGATTCCATTTATGAAATAAAACACATTTTATAAAAACTCGTGTTTTGTTACGAAATCATGTAAACCTTCTAGAAGCTGTGATTTTCAAAAACGGGGGAAGTAAGCTTTTCTTATTTCCGCACGAATGCGCAAACAGTAGAAAGTCGTTATGACGTAGAATGTGGATACTTTTTTCATTCCATTTATGAAATAAAACACATTTTCTAAAAACTCGTGTTTTTTAAGAAGTCATGTAAACCTTCTAGAAGCTGTGATTTTAAAAAATGGTGGAAGTAAGCTTTTCTTATTTCCGGACGCATGTGCAAACTATAGAAAGTCGTTATGATGTAGAATGTGCATACTTTGTAGATTCCATTTCTGAAATAAAACACATTTTCTAAAAACTCGTGTTTTTTACGAAATCATGTAAACCTTCTAGAAGCTGTGATTTTAAAAAACAAAGGAAGTAAGCTTTTCTTATTTCCAAACGCATGCGCAAGCTATAGAAAGTCGTTATGACGTAGCATGTGCATACTCTGTAGATTTCATTTATGAAATAAAATATATTTTCTAAAAACTCGTGTTTTTTACGAAATCATGTAAACCTTCTAGAAGCTATGATTTTGAAAAACGGTCGAAGTAAGCTTTTCTTATTTCCGGACGCATGCGCAAACTATAGAAAGTCGTTATGACGTAGAATGTGCATACTTTGTTTATTCTATTTATGAAATAAAACACAATTTCTAAAAATTCGTGTTTTTTAAGAAATCATGTAAACCTTTTAGAAGCTGTGGTTTTAAAAAACGGGGGAAGTAAGCTTTTCTTATTTCCAAACACATGCGCAAAATATAGAAAGTCGCTATGATATAGAATGTGTGTACTTTGTTGATTCCATTTATGAAATAAAACACATTTTCTAAAAACTCGTGTTTTTTAAGAAATCATGTAAACCTTCTAGAATCTGTGATTTTAAAAAACGGGGGAGGTAAGCTTTTCTTATTTCCGGACGCATGCAAAAACTATAGATAATCGTTATGACGTAGAATGTGCATACTTTGTTGATTCCATTTATGAAATAAAACACGTTTTCTAAAAAGTCGTGTTTTTTAAGAAATCATGTAAACCTTCTAGAAGCCGTGATTTTAAAAAATGGTGGAAGTAAGCTTTTCTTATTTCCGGACGCATGCGCAAACTATAGAAAGTCGTTATGACGTAGAATGTGCATACTTTGTTTATTCTATTTATGAAATAAAACATAATTTCTAAAAATTCGTGTTTTTTAAGAAATCATGTAAACCTTCTAGAAGCTGTGATTTTAAAAAATGGGGGAAGTAAGCTTTTCTTATTTCCAAATGCATGCGCAAACTCTAGAAAGTCGCTATGACGTAGAATGTGCATACTTTGTTGATTCCATTTATGAAATAAAACACATTTTCTAAAAAATCGTGTTTTTTCAGAAATCATGTAAACCTTCTAGAAGCTGTGATTTTAAAAAACGGGGGAAGTAAGCTTTTCTTATTTCCGAACGCATGCGCAAACTATAGAAAGTCGTTATGACGTAGAATGTGCATACTTTGTTGATTCCATTTATGAAATAAAACATATTTTCTAAAAACTCGTGTTTTTTAAGAAATCATGTAAACCTTCTAGAAGCTTTGATTTTAAAAAACGGTGGAAGTAAGCTTTTCTTATTTCCAAACACATGCGCAAAATATAGAAAGTCGCTATGATATAGAATGTGCGTACTTTGTTGATTCCATTTATGAAATAAAACACATTTTCTAAAAACTCGTGTTTTTTAAGAAATCATGTAAACGTTCTAGAAGCTGTGATTTTAAAAAATGGTGGAAGTAAGCTTTTCTTATTTCGAAATGCATGCGCAAACTATAGAAAGTCGTTATGACGTAGAATGTGCATACTTCGCTCATTCCATTTATTTAATAAAACACATTTTCTAAAAACTCGTGTTTTTTACGAAATCATGTAAACCTTCTAGAAGCTGTGATTTTAAAAAACGGTGGAAGTAAGCTTTTCTTATTTCCGGATGAATGCGCAAACTATAGAAAGTCATTATGATGTAGAATGTGCATACTTTGTTGATTCCATTTATGAAATAAAACACATTTTGTAAAAACTCGTGTTTTTTCAGAAATCATCTAAACCTTCTAGAAGCTGTGATTTTGAAAAACGGTGGAAGTAAGCTTTTCTTATTTCGGGACGCATGCGCAAACTATAGAAAGTCGTTATGTCGTAGAATGTGCATACTTTGTAGATTCCATTTATGAAATAAAACACATTTTCTAAAAACACGTGTTTTTTAACAAATCATGTAAACCTTCTAGAAGCTGTGATTTTAAAAAACGGGGGAAGTAAGCTTTTCTTATTTCCAGACGCATGCGCAAACTATAGAAAGTCGTTATGACGTAGAATGTGCATACTTTGTTGATTCCATTTATGAAATAAAACACATTTTGTAAAAACTGGTGTTTTTTCAGAAATCATGTAAACCTTCTAGAAGCTGTGATTTTAAAAAAAGGGGGAAGTAATCTTTTCTTATTTCCGGACGCATGCGCAAACTATAGAAAATCGTTATGACGTAGAATGTGCATACTTTGTAGATTCCATTTATGAAATAAAACACATTTTCTAAAAACTCGTGTTTTGTTACGAAATCATGTAAACCTTCTAGAAGCTGTGATTTTCAAAAACGGGGGAGGCGAGCTTTTCTTATTTCTGCACGAATGCGCAAACAGTAGAAAGTCGTTATGACGTAGAATGTGGATACTTTGTTGATTCCATTTATGAAATAAAACACATTTTCTAAAAACTCGTGTTTTTTAAGAAGTCATGTAAACCTTCTAGAAGCTGTGATTTTAAAAACTGGTGGAAGTAAGCTTTTCTTATTTCCGGATGCATGTGCAAACTATAGAAAGTCGTTATGGCGTAGAATGTGCATACTTTGTAGATTCCATTTATGAAATAAAACACATTTTCTAAAAACTCGTGTTTTTTAGGAAATCATGTAAACCTTCTAGAAGCTGTGATTTTAAAAAACGGGGGAAGTAAGCTTTTCTTATTTCCGGACGCATGCGCAAACTATAGAAAGTCGTTATGACGTAGAATGTGCATACTTTGTTGATTCCATTTATGAAATAAAACACATTTTCTAAAAACTCGTGTTTTTTAAGAAATCATGTAAACCTTCTAGAAGCTGTGATTTTAAAAAACGGTGGAAGTAAGCTTTTCTTATTTCCGGGCCTATGCGCAAACTATAGAAAGTAATTATGACGTAGAATGTGCACACTTTGTATATTCCATTTATGAAATAAAACACATTTTCTAAAAACTCGTGTTTTTTACGAAATCATGTAAACCTTCTAGAAGCTGTGATTTTAAAAAATGGGGGAAGTAAGCTTTTCTTATTTCCAAACGCATGCGCAAACTATAGAAAGTCGTTATGGCGTAGAATGTGCATACTTTGTTGATTCCATTTATGAAATAAAACACATTTTCTAAAAACTCGTGTTTTTTAAGAAATCATGTAATCCTTCTAGAAGCCGTGATTTTAAAAAACGGGGGAAGTAAGCTTTTCTTATTTCCGGACGCATGCGCAAAGTATAGAAAGTCGTTATGACGCAGAATGTGCATACTTTGTTGATTCCATTTATGAAATAAAACACATTTTCTAAAAACTCGTGTTTTTTAAGAAATCATGTAAACCTTCTAGAAGCTGTGATTTTAAAAAACAGTGGAAGTAAGCTTTTCTTATTTCCAAACGCATGCGCAAACTATAGAAAGTCGCTATGACATAGAATGTGCATACTTTATTGATTCCATTTACGAAATAAATCACATTTTCTAAAAACTCGTGTTTTTTAAGAAATCATGTAAACCTTCTAGAAGCTGTGATTTTAAAAAACGGGGGAAGTAAGCTTTTCTTATTTCCGGACGAATGCACAAACTATAGAAAGTTGTTATAAGGTAGAATGTGCATACTTTGTTGATTCCATTTATGAAATAAAACACATTTTCTAAAAACTCATGTTTTTTAAGAAATCATGTAAACCTTCTAGAAGCTGTGATTTTAAAAAACGGGCGAAGTAAGCTTTTCTTATTTCCGGACGCATGCGCAAACTATAGAAAGTCGTTATGACGTAGAATGTGCATACTTTGTTGATTCCATTTATGAAATAAAACACATTTTCTAAAAACTCATGTTTTTTAAGAAATCATGTAAACCTTCTAGAAGCTGTGATTTTAAAAAACGGTGGAAGTAAGCTTTTCTAATTTCCGGGCCTATGCGCAAACTATAGAAAGTAATTATGACGTAGAATGTGCATACTTTGTATATTCCATTTATGAAATAAAACACATTTTCTAAAAACTCGTGTTTTTTACGAAATCATGTAAACCTTCTAGAAGCTGTGATTTTAAAAAACGGTGGAAGTAAGCTTTTCTTATTTCCGGACCTATGCGCAAACTATAGAAAGTCATTATGACGTAGAATGTGCATACTTTGTAGATTCCATTTATGAAATAAAACACATTTTCTAAAAACTCCTGTTTTTTACGAAATCATGTAAACCTTCTATAAGCTGTGATTTTAAAAAACAGGGGAAGTAAGCTTTTCTTATTTCCGGACGCATGCGCAAAGTATAGAAAGTCGTTATGACGCAGAATGTGCATACTTTGTTGATTCCATTTATGAAATAAAACACATTTTCTAAAAACTCGTGTTTTTTAAGAAATCATGTAAACCTTCTAGAAGCTGTGATTTTAAAAAACAGTGGAAGTAAGCTTTTCTTATTTCCAAACGCATGCGCAAACTATAGAAAGTCGCTATGACATAGAATGTGCATACTTTATTGATTCCATTTACGAAATAAATCACATTTTCTAAAAACTCGTGTTTTTTAAGAAATCATGTAAACCTTCTAGAAGCTTTGATTTTAAAAAACGGGGGAAGTAAGCTTTTCTTATTTCCGGACGAATGCACAAACTATAGAAAGATGTTATAAGGTAGAATGTGCATACTTTGTTGATTCAATTTATGAAATAAAACACATTTTCTAAAAACTCGTGTATTTTAAGAAATCATGTAAACCTTCTAGAAGCTGTGATTTTAAAAAACGGGGAAAGTAAGCTTTTCTTCTTTCCGGACGCATGCGCAAACTATAGAAAGTCGTTATGACGTAGAATGTGCATACTTTGTTGATTCCATTTATGAAATAAAACACATTTTCTAAAAACTTGTGTTTTTTAAGAAATCATGTAAACCTTCTAGAAGCTGTGATTTTAAAAAACGGTGGAAGTAAGCTTTTCTAATTTCCGGGCCTATGCGGAAACTATAGAAAGTAATTATGACGTAGAATGTGCATACTTTGTATATACCATTTATGAAATAAAACACATTTTCTAAAAACTCGTGTTTTTTACGAAATCATGTAAACCTTCTAGAAGCTGTGATTTTAAAAAACGGTGGAAGTAAGCTTTTCTTATTTCCGGACCTATGCGCAAACTATAGAAAGTCATTATGACGTAGAATGTGCATACTTTGTAGATTCCATTTATGAAATAAAACACAGTTTCTAAAAACTCCTGTTTTTTACGAAATCATGTAAACCTTCTATAAGCTGTGATTTTAAAAAACAGGGGAAGTAAGCTTTTCTTATTTCCGAATGCATGCGCAAACTATAGAAAGTCGTTATGACGTAGAATTTGCATACTTTGTTGATTCCATTTATGAAATAAAACACATTTTCTACAAACTCGTGTTTTTTACGAAATCATGTAAACCTTCTAGAAGCTGTGATTTTAAAAAACGGTGGAAGTAAGCTTTTCTTATTTCCGAACGCATGCGCAAACTATAGATAGTTGTTATGACGTAAAATGTGCATACTTTGTTGATTCCATTTATGAACTAAAACACATTTTCTAAAAACTTGTGTTTTTTAAGAAATCTTGTAAACCTTCTAGAAGCTGTGATTTTAAAAAACGGTGGAAGTAAGCTTTTCTTATTTCCGGACGCATGCGCAAACTATAGAAAGTCGTTATGACGTAGAATGTGCATACTTTGTTGATTCCATTTATGAAATAAAACATATTTTCTAAAAACTCGTGTTTTTTAAGAAATCATGTAAACCTTCTAAAATCCGTGATTTTAAAAAATGGTGGAAGTAAGCATTTCTAATTCCGGACGCATGCCCAAACTATAGAAAGTCGTTATGACGTAGAATGTGCATATACTTTGTTGATTCTATTTATGAAATAAACCACATTTTCTAAAAACTTGTGTTTTTTAAGAAATCATGTAAAGCTTCTAGAAGCTGTGATTTTAAGAAACGGGGGAAGTAAGCTTATCTTATTTCCGGACGAATGCGCAAACTATAGAAAGTCGTTATGATGTAGAATGTGCATACTTTGTTCATTCCATTTATGAAATAAAACACATTTACTAAAAACTTGTGTTTTTTAAGAAATCATGTAAACCTTCTAGAAGCTGTGATTTTAAAAAATGGGGGAAGTAATGTGCATACTTTGTTGATTCCATTTATGAAATAAAACACATTTTCTAAAAACTCGTGTTTTTTAAGAAATCATGTAAACCTTCTAGAAGCTGTGATTTTAACAAACGGGGGAAGTAAGCTTTTCTTATTTCTGGACATATGCGCAAACTATAGAAAGTCGTTATGACGTACAATGTGCATACTTTGTAGATTCCATTTCTGAAATAAAACACATTTTCTAAAAACTCGAGTTTTTTACGAAATCATTTAAACCTTCTAGAAGCTTTGATTTTAAAAAACGGGGGAGGTAATCTTTTCTTATTTTCGGACGCATGTGCAAACTATATAAAGTCATTATGACGTACAATGTGCATACTTTGTAGATTCCATTTCTGAAATAAAACACATTTTCTAAAAACTTGAGTTTTTTACGAAATCATTTAAACCTTCTAGAAGCTGTGATTTTAAAAAACGGTGGAAGTAAGCTTTTCTTATTTGCAAACGCATGCGCAAACTATAGAAAGTCTTTATGACGTAGAATGTGCATACTTTGTAGATTCCATTTATGAAATAAAACACATTTTCTAAAAACTCGTGTTTTTTAAGAAATCATGTAAACCTTATAGAAGCTGTGATTTTGAAAAACGGTGCAAGTAAGCTTTTCTTATTTCCGGACGCATGCACAAACTATAGATAATCGTTATCACGTAGAATGTGCATACTTTGTTGATTCCATTATGAAATAAAACACAGTTTCTTTTAAGAAGTCATGTAAACCTTCTAGAAAGTTGTTATGACGTAGAATGTGCATACTTTGTTGATTCCATTTATGAAATAAAACACATTTTCTAAAAACTCGTGTTTTTTAAGAAATCATGTAAACCTTCTAGAATCCGTGATTTTAAAAAATGGTGGAAGTAAGCTTTTCTTATTTCCGGACGAATGCGCAAACTGTAGAAAGTCGTTATGACATAGAATGTGCATACTTTGTTGATTCCATTTATGAAATAAAACACATTTTCTAAAAACTCGTGTTTTTTAAGAAGTCATGTAAACCTTCTAGAAGCTGTGATTTTAAAAGACGGAGGAGGTAAGCTTTTCTTATTTCCAGACGCATGTGCAAACTATAGAAAGTCGTTATGACGTAGAATGTGCATACTTTGTTGATTCCATTTATGAAATAAAACACATTTTCTAAAAACTCGTGTTTTTTAAGAAATCATGTAAACCTTCTAGAAGCTTTGATTTTAAAAAACGGTGGAAGTAAGCTTTTCGTATTTCCAAACACATGCGCAAACTATAGAAAGTCGCTATGACATAGAATGTGCATACTTTGTTGATTCCATTTATGAAATAAAACACATTTTCTAAAAACTCGTGTTTTTTAATAAATCATGTAAAGCTTCTAGAAGCTGTGATTTTAAAAAACAGGGGAAGTAAGCTTTTCTTATTTCCAAACGCATGCGCAAACTATAGAAAGTCGTTATGACGTAGAATGTGCAAACTTTGTAGATTCCATTTATGAAATAAAACACATTTTCTAAAAACTCATGTATTTTAAGAAATCATGCAAACCTTCTAGAAGCTGTGATTTTAAAACACGGTGGAAGTAAGCTTTCTTATTTTCGGACAAATGCGCAAACTATAGAAAATCGTTATGACTTAGAATGTGCATACTTTGTTTATTCCATTTATGAAATAAAACACATTTTCGAAAAACTCGTGTTTTTTAAGAAATCATGTAAACCTTCTAGAAGTTGTGATTTTAAAAAACGGTGGAAGTAAGCTTTTCTTATTTCCGGACGCATGCGCAAACTATAGAAAGTTGTTATGAAGTAGAATGTGCATACATTGTTGATTACATTTATGAAATAAAACACATTTTCGAAAAACTCGTGTTTTTTAAGAAATCATGTAAACCTTCTAGAAGCTGTGATTTTAAAAAACGAGGGATGTAAGCTTTTCTTATTTCCGGACGCATGCGCAAACTATAGAAAATCGTTATGACGTAGAATGTGCATACTTTGTAGATTCCATTTATGAAATAAAACACATTTTATAAAAACTCGTGTTTTGTTACGAAATCATGTAAACCTTCTAGAAGCTGTGATTTTCAAAAACGGGGGAAGTAAGCTTTTCTTATTTCCGCACGAATGCGCAAACAGTAGAAAGTCGTTATGACGTAGAATGTGGATACTTTTTTCATTCCATTTATGAAATAAAACACATTTTCTAAAAACTCGTGTTTTTTAAGAAGTCATGTAAACCTTCTAGAAGCTGTGATTTTAAAAAATGGTGGAAGTAAGCTTTTCTTATTTCCGGACGCATGTGCAAACTATAGAAAGTCGTTATGATGTAGAATGTGCATACTTTGTAGATTCCATTTCTGAAATAAAACACATTTTCTAAAAACTCGTGTTTTTTACGAAATCATGTAAACCTTCTAGAAGCTGTGATTTTAAAAAACAAAGGAAGTAAGCTTTTCTTATTTCCAAACGCATGCGCAAGCTATAGAAAGTCGTTATGACGTAGCATGTGCATACTTTGTAGATTTCATTTATGAAATAAAATATATTTTCTAAAAACTCGTGTTTTTTACGAAATCATGTAAACCTTCTAGAAGCTATGATTTTGAAAAACGGTCGAAGTAAGCTTTTCTTATTTCCGGACGCATGCGCAAACTATAGAAAGTCGTTATGACGTAGAATGTGCATACTTTGTTTATTCTATTTATGAAATAAAACACAATTTCTAAAAATTCGTGTTTTTTAAGAAATCATGTAAACCTTTTAGAAGCTGTGGTTTTAAAAAACGGGGGAAGTAAGCTTTTCTTATTTCCAAACACATGCGCAAAATATAGAAAGTCGCTATGATATAGAATGTGTGTACTTTGTTGATTCCATTTATGAAATAAAACACATTTTCTAAAAACTCGTGTTTTTTAAGAAATCATGTAAACCTTCTAGAATCTGTGATTTTAAAAAACGGGGGAGGTAAGCTTTTCTTATTTCCGGACGCATGCACAAACTATAGATAATCGTTATGACGTAGAATGTGCATACTTTGTTGATTCCATTTATGAAATAAAACACGTTTTCTAAAAAGTCGTGTTTTTTAAGAAATCATATAAACCTTCTAGAAGCCGTGATTTTAAAAAATGGTGGAAGTAAGCTTTTCTTATTTCCGGACGCATGCGCAAACTATATAAAGTCGTTATGACGTAGAATGTGCATACTTTGTAGATTCCATTTATGAAATAAAACACATTTTCTAAAAACTCGTGTTTTTTAAGAAATCATGTAAACCTTATAGAAGCTGTGATTTTGAAAAACGGTGCAAGTAAGATTTTCTTATTTCCGGACGCATGCACAAACTATAGATAATCGTTATCACGTAGAATGTGCATACTTTGTTGATTCCATTATGAAATAAAACACAGTTTCTTTTAAGAAGTCATGTAAACCTTCTAGAAAGTCGTTATGACGTAGAATGTGCATACTTTGTTGATTCCATTTATGAAATAAAACACATTTTCTAAAAACTCGTGTTTTTTAAGAAATCATGTAAACCTTCTAGAATCCGTGATTTTAAAAAATGGTGGAAGTAAGCTTTTCTTATTTCCGGACGAATGCGCAAACTGTAGAAAGTCGTTATGACATAGAATATGCATACTTTGTTGATTCCATTTATGAAATAAAACACATTTTCTAAAAACTCGTGTTTTTTAAGAAGTCATGTAAACCTTCTAGAAGCTGTGATTTTAAAAGACGGAGGAGGTAAGCTTTTCTTATTTCCAGACGCATGTGCAAACTATAGAAAGTCGTTATGACGTAGAATGTGCATACTTTGTTGATTCCATTTATGAAATAAAACACATTTTCTAAAAACTCGTGTTTTTTAAGAAATCATGTAAACCTTCTAGAAGCTTTGATTTTAAAAAACGGTGGAAGTAAGCTTTTCTTATTTCCAAACGCATGCGCAAACTATAGAAAGTCGCTATGACATAGAATGTGCATACTTTGTTGATTCCATTTATGAAATAAAACACATTTTCTAAAAACTCGTGTTTTTTAATAAATCATGTAAAGCTTCTAGAAGCTGTGATTTTAAAAAACAGGGGAAGTAAGCTTTTCTTATTTCCAAACGCATGCGCAAACTATAGAAAGTCGTTATGACGTAGAATGTGCAAACTTTGTAGATTCCATTTATGAAATAAAACACATTTTCTAAAAACTCATGTATTTTAAGAAATCATGCAAACCTTCTAGAAGCTGTGATTTTAAAACACGGTGGAAGTAAGCTTTCTTATTTTCGGACAAATGCGCAAACTATAGAAAATCGTTATGACTTAGAATGTGCATACTTTGTTTATTCCATTTATGAAATAAAACACATTTTCGAAAAACTCGTGTTTTTTAAGAAATCATGTAAACCTTCTAGAAGTTGTGATTTTAAAAAACGGTGGAAGTAAGCTTTTCTTATTTCCGGACGCATGCGCAAACTATAGAAAGTTGTTATGAAGTAGAATGTGCATACATTGTTGATTACATTTATGAAATAAAACACATTTTCGAAAAACTCGTGTTTTTTAAGAAATCATGTAAACCTTCTAGAAGCTGTGATTTTAAAAAACGAGGGATGTAAGCTTTTCTTATTTCCGGACGCATGCGCAAACTATAGAAAATCGTTATGACGTAGAATGTGCATACTTTGTAGATTCCATTTATGAAATAAAACACATTTTATAAAAACTCGTGTTTTGTTACGAAATCATGTAAACCTTCTAGAAGCTGTGATTTTCAAAAACGGGGGAAGTAAGCTTTTCTTATTTCCGCACGAATGCGCAAACAGTAGAAAGTCGTTATGACGTAGAATGTGGATACTTTTTTCATTCCATTTATGAAATAAAACACATTTTCTAAAAACTCGTGTTTTTTAAGAAGTCATGTAAACCTTCTAGAAGCTGTGATTTTAAAAAATGGTGGAAGTAAGCTTTTCTTATTTCCGGACGCATGTGCAAACTATAGAAAGTCGTTATGATGTAGAATGTGCATACTTTGTAGATTCCATTTCTGAAATAAAACACATTTTCTAAAAACTCGTGTTTTTTACGAAATCATGTAAACCTTCTAGAAGCTGTGATTTTAAAAAACAAAGGAAGTAAGCTTTTCTTATTTCCAAACGCATGCGCAAGCTATAGAAAGTCGTTATGACGTAGCATGTGCATACTTTGTAGATTTCATTTATGAAATAAAATATATTTTCTAAAAACTCGTGTTTTTTACGAAATCATGTAAACCTTCTAGAAGCTATGATTTTGAAAAACGGTCGAAGTAAGCTTTTCTTATTTCCGGACGCATGCGCAAACTATAGAAAGTCGTTATGACGTAGAATGTGCATACTTTGTTTATTCAATTTATGAAATAAAACACAATTTCTAAAAATTCGTGTTTTTTAAGAAATCATGTAAACCTTTTAGAAGCTGTGGTTTTAAAAAACGGGGGAAGTAAGCTTTTCTTATTTCCAAACACATGCGCAAAATATAGAAAGTCGCTATGATATAGAATGTGTGTACTTTGTTGATTCCATTTATGAAATAAAACACATTTTCTAAAAACTCGTGTTTTTTAAGAAATCATGTAAACCTTCTAGAATCTGTGATTTTAAAAAATGGGGGAGGTAAGCTTTTCTTATTTCCGGACGCATGCACAAACTATAGATAATCGTTATGACGTAGAATGTGCATACTTTGTGGAAGTAAGCTTTTCTTATTTCCGGATGAATGCGCAAACTATAGAAAGTCATTATGATGTAGAATGTGCATACTTTGTTGATTCCATTTATGAAATAAAACACATTTTGTAAAAACTCGTGTTTTTTTAGAAATCATCTAAACCTTCTAGAAGCTGTGATTTTGAAAAACGGTGGAAGTAAGCTTTTCTTATTTCGGGACGCATGCGCAAACTATAGAAAGTCGTTATGTCGTAGAATGTGCATACTTTGTAGATTCCATTTATGAAATAAAACACATTTTCTAAAAACACGTGTTTTTTAACAAATCATGTAAACCTTCTAGAAGCTGTGATTTTAAAAAACGGGGGAAGTAAGCTTTTCTTATTTCCAGACGTATGCGCAAACTATAGAAAGTCGTTATGACGTAGAATGTGCATACTTTGTTGATTCCATTTATGAAATAAAACACATTTTGTAAAAACTGGTGTTTTTTCAGAAATCATGTAAACCTTCTAGAAGCTGTGATTTTAAAAAAAGGGGGAAGTAATCTTTTCTTATTTCCGGACGCATGCGCAAACTATAGAAAATCGTTATGACGTAGAATGTGCATACTTTGTAGATTCCATTTATGAAATAAAACACATTTTCTAAAAACTCGTGTTTTGTTACGAAATCATGTAAACCTTCTAGAAGCTGTGATTTTCAAAAACGGGGGAGGTAAGCTTTTCTTATTTCTGCACGAATGCGCAAACAGTAGAAAGTCGTTATGACGTAGAATGTGGATACTTTGTTGATTCCATTTATGAAATAAAACACATTTTCTAAAAACTCGTGTTTTTTAAGAAGTCATGTAAACCTTCTAGAAGCTGTGATTTTAAAAACTGGTGGAAGTAAGCTTTTCTTATTTCCGGACGCATGTGCAAACTATAGAAAGTCGTTATGGCGTAGAATGTTCATACTTTGTAGATTCCATTTATGAAATAAAACACATTTTCTAAAAACTCGAGTTTTTTAAGAAATCATGTAAACCTTCTAGAAGCTGTGATTTTAAAAAACGGGGAAAGTAAGCTTTTATTATTTCCAGACGCATGCGCAAACTATAGAAAGTCGTTATGACATAGAATGTGCATACTTTGTTCACTCCATTTATGAAATAAAACACATTTTGTAAAACTCGTGTTTTTTCAGAAATCATGTAAACCTGCTAGAAGCTGTGATTTTAAAAAACGGGGGAAGTAATCTTTTCTTATTTCCGGACGCATGCGGAAACTATAGAAAATCGTTATGATGTAGAATGTGCATACTTTGTAGATTCCATTTATGAAATAAAATACATTTTCTAAAAACTCGTGTTTTTTACGAAATCATGTAAACCTTCTAGAAGCTGTGATTTTAAATAACGGGGGAAGTAAGCTTTTCTTATTTCCGGACGAATGCGCAAACAGTAGAAAGTCGTTATGACGTAGAATGTGCATACTTTGTTGATTCCATTTATGAAATAAAACACATTTTCTAAAAACTCATGTTTTTTAAGAAGTCATGTAAACCTTCTAGAAGCTGTGATTTTCAAAAATGGGGGAAGTAAGCTTTTCTTATTTCCGGAAAAATGCGCAAACAGTAGAAAGTCGTTATGACGTAGAATGTGCATACTTTCTAGATTCCATTTATGAAATAAAACATATTTTCTAAAAACTCGTGTTTTTTACGAAATCATGTAAACCTTCTAGAAGCTGTGATTTTGAAAAACGGTCGAAGTAAGCTTTTCTTATTTCCGGACGCATGCGCAAACTATAGAAAGTCGTTATGACGTAGAATATGCATACTTTGTTGATTCCATTTATGAAATAAAACACAGTTTCTAAAAACTCGTGTTTTTTAAGAAATCATCTAAACCTTCTAGAAGCTGTGATTTTAAAAAATGGGGGAAGTAAGCTTTTCTTATTTCCAAACGCATGCGCAAACTATAGAAATTCGTTATGAAGTAGAATGTGCATACTTTGTAGATTCCATTTATGAAATAAAACACATTTTCTAAAAACTCGTGTTTTTTACGAAATCATGTAAACCTTCTAGAAGCTGTGATTTTAAAAAACGGTGGAAGTAAGCTTTTCTTATTTCCGGACGCATGCGCAAAATATAGAAAGTCGTTATGACGTAGAATGTGCATACTTTTTTGATTCCATTTATGAAATAAAACACATTTTCTAAAAACTCGTGTTTTTTAACAAATCATGTAAACCTTCTAGAAGCTGTGATTTTAAAAAACGGGGGAAGTAAGCTTTTTTTACTTCCAAACACATGCGCAAACTATAGAAAGTCGTTGTGACGTAGAATGTGCATACTTTGTTAATTCCATTTATGAAACAAAACACATTTTCTAAAAACTCGTGTTTTTTGAGAAATCATGTAAACCTTCTAGAAGCTGTGATTTTAAAAAACGGGGGAAGTAAGCTTTTCTTATTTCCCGATGAATGCGCAAACTATAGAAAGTCGTTATGATGTAGAATGTGCATACTTTGTTGATTCCATTTATGAAATAAAACACATTTTCTAAAAACTCAGGTTTTTTACGAAATAACCTTCTAGAAGCTGTGATTTTAAAAAACGGTGGAAGTAAGCTTTTCTTATTTCCGAACGCATGCGCAAACTATAGAAAGTCGTTATGACGTAGAATGTGCATACTTTGTTGATTCCATTTTTGAAATAAAACACATTTTCTAAAAACTCGTGTTTTTTACGAAATCATGTAAACCTTCTAGAAGCTTTGATTTTAAAAAACGGTGGAAGCAAGCTTTTCTTATTTCCGGACGAATGCGCAAACTATAGAAAGTCATTATGACTTAGAATGTGCATACTTTGTTGATTCCATTTATGAAATAAAACACATTTTCTAAAAACTCATGTTTTTTAAGAAATCATGTAAACCTTCTAGAAGCTGTGAGTTTAAAAAATGGTGGAAGTAAGCTTTTCTTATTTCCGGACGCATGCACAAAATATAGAAAGTCATTATGACGTAGAATGTCCATACTTTGTTGATTCCATTTATGAAATAAAACACAGTTTCCAAAAACTCGTGTTTTTTAAGAAATCATGTAAACCTTCTAGAAGCTGTGATTTTAAAAAACGGGGGAAGAAAGCTTTTCTTATTTCCGGACGCATGCGCAAACTATAGAAAGTCGTTATGACGTAGAATGGGCATACTTTGTAGATTCCATTTATGAAATAAAACACATTTTCTCAAAACTCGTGTTTTTTACGAAATCATGTAAACCTTCTAGAAGCTGTGATTTTAAAAAATAGTGGAAGTAAGCTTTTCTTATTTCCGGTCGCATGCGCAAACTATAGAAAGTCGTTATAACGTAGAATGTGCATACTTTGTTGATTCCATTTATGAAATAAAACACAGTTTCTAAAAACTCGTGTTTTTTAAGAAATCATGTAAACCTGCTAGAAGCTGTGATTTTAAAAAACGGTGGAAGTAAGCTTTTCTTATTTCCGGACGCATGTGCAAACTATAGAAAGTCGTTATGACTTAGAATGTGCATACTATGTTGATTCCATTTATGAAATAAAACACATTTTCTAAAAACTCGTTTTTTTTACGAAATCATGTAAACCTTCTAGAAGCTGTGATTTTAAAAAAAGGTGGAAGAAAGCTTTTCTTATTTCCAAACGCATGCGCAAACTATAGAAATTCGTTGTGACATAGAATGTGCATACTTTGTTGATTCCATTGATGAAATAAAACACATTTTCTAAAAACTCGTATTTTTTAAGAAATCATGTAAACCTTCTAGAATCTGTGATTTTAAAAAACGGGGGAAGTAAGCTTTTCTTATTTCCGGACGCATGCGCAAACTATATAAAGTTGTTATGACGTAGAATGTGCATACTTTGTAGATTCCATTTATGAAATAAAACACATTTTCTAAAAACTCGTGTTTTTTACGAAATCATGTAAACCTTCTAGAAGCTGTGATTTTCAAAAACGGTGGAAGTAAGCTTTTCTTATTTCCAGACGAATGCGCAAACTATAGAAAGTAATTATGACATAGAATGTGCATACTTTGTTGATTCCATTTATGAAATAAAACACATTTTTTAAAAGCTCGTGTTTTTTAAGAAATCGTGTAAACCTTCTAGAAACTGTGATTTTAAAAAACGGTGGAAGCAAGCTTTTCTTATTTCCGGACGCATGCGCAAACTATAGAAAGTCGTTATGACGTAGAATGTGCATACTTTGTTGATTCCATTTATGAAATAAAACACAGTTTCTAAAAACTCGTGTTTTTTAAGAAATCATGTAAACCTTCTAGAAACTGTGATTTTAAAAAACGGGGGAAGTAAGCTTTTCTTATTTCCGGACGCATGCGCAAACTATAGAAAGTCGTTATGACCTAGAATGTGCATACTTTGTAGATACCATTTATGAAATAAAACACATTTTCTAAAAACTCGTGTTTTTTACGAAATCATGTAAACTGTTGAATATTGTAACTTCTAAGAATATTATATTTGTATATTATTTATTCCGGAGATGTTCCATACCTCGGATGTGATTATACTATGAATCCGGAGATGTTTATTCCTCGGAATTGGTTGTGGTCACCTTGGCAAAAAGGTCATAACATGGGCTAGGAAGCTCCAAATGAAATTTCGTAAAAAGTGACAGGTAGTACACAGACTGTACTATCTCAGTAAATGTTTTAAGAGGCCGAAGGTGAACCAGTGACACGTGGCATGCCGTACAAGTTCACTCTCCTGTTTTATCCCATAAACAGGTCACGTTGCGACACTTGGAATAAATCTCTCTCGGAGAGTCCAATTGAGGTCACACATGTCAATATGGAAAGATAACAGGACATGCTATCTTAGGAAAAGTTTTCAAAGGCCGAAGTTCAAACAGTGACACGTGGCACGCCGTACAAGTTCGCTCTCATGTATTATCCCAAAACAGGTCACGTTGCGACATTTAGCATAACTCTCTCTCAGAGAATCCAATTGAGGTCAGACCTGTCAAGATGGAAAGATGACAGGTCAGGCTACTACAGAAAACGTTTTCAGACCCTGTGGAGTGAAAATTTCAGACTTACAGCAGAAACAATCAGGTACATATTTCTGTCAAAACAGAATTATTTTTTGGAGCACTTTCATCCATGGCTTCCGGAATTTAGGGTTTCGGAGAAAGTTAGAATTTTTGGAATTGTAATCCACGGATGAATTCTACTCAGGAAAATCAAAATTTAGAGACCAAGATTGAATCTTTTGGTTGGGTGGAAGACCGAGCTTGATCAAACCCCAGTTCGGGATTTTGATCGGAAAGATGGAAAATTAGGGCTTCAACAAAAGTTGGAATTTTTGAAGTCTATAACAACGGCTGGAAGCTCCTCAGAAAAAATAAGAGTTTAGAGCCTTGGATTGAACCTTTTGATTGGGCAGAAAGGTGGGCTTCATCAAACCCTAGTTCAAGATCCTGTCCAGAAGATCCAAAAGTTTCAAAGGCAATTTTGAGGGGTCAAATTTTGGAGATTCCAAAATTGAAGTATGCTAGTTTGATCAGCTCAGCAAGACACATTCTTTCATCCATTCAGAAGTGTGAAAGTGAAAGATTGAATTTTTAGGGTTTCTCTAGCAAACCCTAATCAAGATCCAGATCAAGTTTCAAGGGGAGTTGAGGCTAAGGCCTTACATAAGAAGACTACAAGAAGTCTCGACAGGTATGACTTAAGGAGGCTCAGGTACATCACAAAAGACAAATCAGATTCCATAACCATGAAAACATGAAGACAAAAGACTCATCCATAATATTTGTTCTACTTACGAGGTATGTTGTACATAACTAAGCAGGTATACTAATCCAGGTATGTTTTTCTATGTCATGTGAGAATCTTACCTTGTATACTTGGTATGATTGGTTATGCTTATTCATAAAGTTAGTAATCAAGGGTTTATGCATATTATGTTTCTTAACTTGGTTGATGATTTAACTAACTAGATCAAACAAGAATATGCATGAGTAAAATAAGACTTCCCTAAAACCTTGAATATTATCTATAATCATGACTGTACATATTCAAGATTATTTAGAATTAGAATGTTTTGATAATATTGAGAATATACTAATGAATGTATGTTTGTGTATGAGATCATGAGGATGACATTAGTGTACACTTGAGCATGCACAGTGGTACAAAATGAATAGAAGTTCAGAAGACATACAGAAGATCAAGTGGGAGACAACCACACAAACATAAAAGATAAGTATTTGAGTTGTTATTAGAAATAGTAAATGATATTGCTTGTATGCATATTTGTATTCCTAGGATATATCATGCTGAGTGTAAACATTCATAAAGCATTGAATAGTATACTACTAATATGCATATGATTGGTAAATTGGACAAACATTCCATTATTTCTTATCTAGAATGAAACCTCTTTGCTGACATACTGAGAGTTGTGCACACTCTCGATAGTATGTTCTGGTAGAGATGGAAGGCATCTAGATAGCCACTGTATGCATACAGGATATGGGAAAGTGTTGTGCCAAAGTATTGGTCAAAATAGTTGCATAACTATGTAAATGATATCTGTATGCATAGTAGGTTATCATGTCAATATGATTTGATGATTATGAAGTATTACTAATCATGTACTTAATTTTGATTTGTAGGAAAGATCATGATGAATGATGAACTCTGAACAAGCGATGGATGTTCAACAAAAGATTTACAAATCAAACACACTATAGAAAGCTTGTGGTTAAGAGATTCTCTTAGAAAGAGGAAGAGAATCATGATGAGATGTTTTGCTCCAAGGGACTAGATAAGACCATTCTCTTCACAATGTAATCAGGTTCTGTATGGGTTCCCAGGATCGGTAGTCAATTGATGAGCTTAATGATCATCATGGGTGATGTGGATCTCAACCTTTTCTACAAGGTTGAATATGGATTCTATACACATATGACATGGATGCAAGAAGGAACTCACCACAGAGTTCGAATGATTTTGAGGCTCATATTAGTAGACCCATCTGACGAGAGATGGCACAGATAGATATGCAGAAGATCACTCAATGCTGAGTGTGAATAATGGACAATTGACAGCTTCATGACAAAGCTTGGGCTTTACCAGAAGTAAAACTGTTCCTAACCTTTACCTTAAGGTTGTGGATGATGAACCTATCATACCATTATTGTATGACGATGATCTCTTTGTGACAAGGAATGAGAAACAGGTCATGAAAATGGCTGCAGAAATGAAAATGAAAGATCTCGGATTAATGCACTACTTCTTAGGTCTAGAAGTATGGCAAGATCCAAAAGGAATCTTTTAAATCAAGATGAGAATACAGATGAGGATTGGATCATCCCTGGACTTTCAGTCCTAAAGAGAGCCGTAGACGTGAGGTATCCGAGAATGAAGTCCTTAGTGGACAGTTGAGGGGATTGGATCATCCCTGGACTTTCAGTCCTAAAGAGAGCTGTAGACGTGAGGTCTCCGAAAATGAAGTCCTTAGTGGATAGTTGAGGGGATTGGATCATGCCTGCACTTTCAGTCCTAAAGAGAGCCATAGACATGAGGTCTCCGAGAATGATGTCGTTAGTGGACAGTTGAGGGGATTGGATCATCCCTGGACTTTCAGTCCTAAAGAGAGCCGTAGATGTGAGGTCTCCGAAAATGAAGTCCTTAGTGGACAGTTGAGGGGATTGGATCATCCCTGGACTTTAAGTCCTAAAGAGAGTCGTAGACGTGAGGTCTCCGAGAATGAAGTCCTTGGTGGACTTGAGGGGATTGGATCATCCCTGGACTTTCAGTCCTAAAGAGAGCCGTAGATGTGAGGTCTCCAAGAATGAAGTCCTTGGTGGACTTGAGGGGATTGGATCATCCCTGGACTTTCAGTCCTAAAGAGAGCCGTAGACGTGAGGTCTCCAAGAATGAAGTCCTTGGTGGACTTGAGGGGATGGGATCATCCCTGGACTTCAGTCCTAAAGAGAGCCGTAGACGTGAGGTCTCCAAGAATGAAGTCCTTGGTGGACTTGAGGGGATTGGATCATCCCTGGACTTTCAGTCCTAAAGAGAGCCGTAGACGTGAGGTCTCCGAGAATGAAGTCCTTGGTGGACTTGAGGGGATTGGATCATCCCTGGACTTTCAGTCCTAAAGAGAGCCGTAGACGTGAGGTCTCCGAGAATGAAGTCCTTGGTGGACTTGAAAGGATTGGATGATCCTTGAACTCAAGTTCTAAAGTGAGCCGTAGACAGGTGTCTCCGAGAATAGAGGATAGGACTGCATCGTCCCTGGACCTTGGTTGGATTAATCATCCTTAGACAGTAAATCCAGGAAGGATAGTCTTAAATGCGACTGTGATTGGATTAATCATCCTTAGACAGTAAATCCAGGAAGGATAGTCTTAAATGCGATTGTGGTTGGATTAATCATCCTTAGACAGTAAATCGAGGAAGGATAGTCTTAAATCCGATTGTGGTTGGATTAATCATCCTTAGACAGTAAATCCAGGAAGGATAGTCTTAAATGCGATTGTGATTGGATTAATCATCCTTAGACAGTAAATCCAGGAAGGATAGTCTTAAATGCGATTGTGGTTGGATTAATCATCCTTAGACAGTAAATCCAGGAAGGATAGTCTTAAATGTGATTGTGGTTGGATTAATCATCCTTAGACAGTAAATCTAGGAAGGATAGTCTTAAATGCGATTGTGCTTGGATTAATCATCCTTAGACAGTAAATCCAGGAAGGATAGTCTTAAATGCGATTGTGGTTGGATTAATCATCCTTAGACAGTAAATCCAGGAAGGATAGTCTTAAATGTGATTGTGATTGGATTAATCATCCTTAGACAGTAAATCCAGGAAGGATAGTCTTAAATGCGATTGTGGTGGGATTAATCATCCTTAGACAGTAAATCCAGTAATTCCGAAAGGAAGGATAGTCTTAAATATGATTGTGGTTGGACTAATCATCCTTAGACAGTAAATCCAGTAATTCCGAAAGGAAGGATAGTCTTAAATATGATTGTGGTTGGACTAATCATCCTTAGACAGTAAATCCAGTAATTCCGAAAGGAAGGATAGTCTTAAATATGATTGTGATGAGATTGATCCAGTAATTCCGAAAGGAAGGATCATGTATATAGATGACGATGATGATGATCGTGTGATGATGATGCTGATGATCGTGTGATGATGATGCTGATGATCGTGTGATGACGATGTTGATGATCGTGTGATGACGATGCTGATGATCGTGTGATGACGATGTTGATGATCGTGAGATGACGATGTTGATGATCGTGTAATGACGATGTTGATGATCGTATGATGATGATGATGCTGATAGTGATGGTCTAGATGACGATGTTGATGATCGTGAGGATCCAGATGTTGATGTTGCTATAGTTGTTCGAGTGCTGCAGAAGATAAAGACTCAGTACTGAAGATGTTGATGTTCCAGTAATTGGTTGAGTTACTAATGATGTTAAGAAAGCTTCCAATGAATTATAGATGTATCATGTATGATGTATGACTCGTTGCTCCTGTAGATGTTGTTATAATATCCTTCTCGTTAAGGGGGAGTGTTGAATATTGTAACTTCTAAGAATATTATATTTGTATATTATTTATTCCGGAGATGTTCCATACCTCCGATGTGATTATACTATGAATCCGGAAATGTTTATTCCTCGGAATTGGTTCTGGTAACTAGGGTTATTAGACCCACCATGTGGGGGTCGGCCTAGTCAGTTATAATGGGGTATTTAACCTAATGGTTAAATACGAGCCTACATGTACTTGTGTAAAAAACATATCAGAGTAGTGTTTAAATAGAGGAGGTGTGTTCCTCATTATACACACTCACTCACTTGAGGATAGCGCACATGTGGAGGAGAGGTCTAGTATTGTGGAGGAGGATATCATGTCTCAGGGTTTCATCTTTGTATATTGTTGGTCATCTATATTGAGGAAGCTTTACTAGGTTTTCTACCCCATGAGGGTTTCCCAGGATAAATCTCTGTCTCTTGTCTTTATGCTATGCTTGTTGTTTCTTCAGTGAACTGTATATGCTATTATTGTGAAATGGAATGTAATGCTGCTATTTTCTATCTTGGCATATTAAATCTTAACATAAATCTTCTAGAAGCTGTGATTTTAAAAAACCATGGAAGTAAGCTTTTCTTATTTCCGGACGCATGCGCAAACTATAGAAAGTCATTATGACGTAGAATGTGCATACTTTGTTGATTCCATTTATGAAATAAAACACAGTTTCTAAAAACTCGTGTTTTTTAAGAAATCATGTAAACCTTCTAGAAGCTGTGATTTTAAAAAACGGTGGAAGTAAGCTTTTCTTATTTCCGGACGCATGTGCAAACTATAGAAAGTCGTTATGACTTAGAATGCGCATACTTTGTTGATTCCATTTATGAAATAAAACACATTTCCTAAAAACTCGTTTTTTTTACGAAATCATGTAAACCTTCTAGAAGCTGTGATTTTAAAAAACGGTGGAAGTAAGCTTTTCTTATATCCAAACGCATGCGCAAACTATAGAAAGTCGTTATGACGTAGAATGTGCATACTTTGTTGATTCCATTTATGAAATAAAACAAATTTTCTAACAACTCGTTTTTTTAAGAAATCATGTAAACCTTCTAGAAGCTGTGATTTTAAAAAATGGGGGAAGTAAGCTTTTCTTATTTCCGGACGCATGCGCAAACTATATAAAGTCGTTATGACGTAGAATGTGCATACTTTGTAGATTCCATTTATGAAATAAAACACATTTTCTAAAAACTCGTGTTTTTTACGAAATCATGTAAACCTTCTAGAAGCTGTGATTTTAAAAAACGGTGGATGTAAGCTTTTCTTATTTTCGGACGAATGCGCAAACTATAGAAATTCGTTATGATGTAGAATGTGCATACTTTGTTGATTCCATTTATGAAGTAAAACACATTTTTTAAAAGCTCGTGTTTTTTAAGAAATTGTGTAAACCTTCTAGAAGCTGTGATTTTAAAAAACGGTGGAAGTAAGCTTTTCTTATTTCCGGACGCATGGGAAAACTATAGAAAGTCGTTATGACGTAGAATGTGCATACTTTGTTGATTCCATTTATGAAATAAAACACATTTTCTAAAAACTCGTGTTTTTTACGAAATCATGTAAACCTTCTAGAAGATGTGATTTTAAAAAACGGGGGAAGAAAGCTTTTCTTATTTCCGGACGCATGCGCAAACTATAGAAATTCGTTATGACGTAGAATGTGCATAATTTGTAGATTCCATTTATGAAATAAAACACATTTTCTAAAAACTCTTTTTTTTTTACAAAATCATGTAAACCTTCTAGAAGCTTTGATTTTAAAAAACGGTGGAAGCAAGCTTTTCTTATTTCCGGATGAATGCGCAAACTACAGAAAGTCGTTATGACTTAGAATATGCATACTTTGTTGATTCCATTTATGAAATAAAACACATTCTCTAAAAACTCGTGTTTTTTAAGAAATCATGTAAACCTTCTAGAAGCTGTGATTTTAAAAAACGGTGGAAGTAAGCTTTTCTTATTTCCAAACGCATGCGCAAACTATAGAAAGTCGTTATGACTTAGAATGTGCATACTTTGTTGATTCTATTTATGAAATAAAACACATTTACTAAAAACTCATGTTTTTTAAGAAATCATGTAAACCTTCTAGAAGATGTGATTTTAAAAAACGGGAGAAGTAAGCTTTTCTTATTTCCAAACGCATGCGGAAATTATAGAAAGTCATTATGACGTAGAATGTGCATACTTTGTTGATTCCATTTATGAAATAAAACACATTTTCTAAAAACTCGTGTTTTCTAAGAAATCATGTAAACCTTCTAGAAGCTGTGATTTTAAAAACGGGGGAAGTAAGCTTTTCTTATTTCCAAACGCATACGCAAAGTATAGAAAGTCGCTATGACATAGAATGTGCATACTTTGTTGGTTCCATTTATGAAATAAAACACATTTTCTAAAAACGCGTGTTTTTTAAGAAATCATGTAAACCTTCTAGAAGCTGTGATTTTAAAAAACGGTGTAAGTAAGCTTTTCTTATTTCCGGACGAATGCACAAACTATAGAAAGTCGTTATGAAGTAGAATGTGCATACTTTGTAGATTCCATTTATGAAATAAAACACATTTTCTAAAAACTCGTGTTTTTTAAGAAATCATGTAAACCTTCTAGAAGCTGTGATTTTAAAAAACGGGGGAAGTAAGCTTTTCTTATTTCCAAACGCATGCGCAAGCTATAGAAAGTCGTTATGACGTAGAATGTGCATACTTTATAGATTCCATTTATGAAATAAAACACATTTTCTAAAAACTCGTGTTTTTTACGAAATCATGTAAACCTTCTAGAAGATTTGATATTAAAAAACGGTGGAAGCAAGCTTTTCTTATTTCCAAACACATGCGCAAACTATAGAAAGTCGTTATGACGTAGAATGTGCATACTTTGTTGATTCCATTTATGAAATAAAACACATTTTCTAAAAACTCGTGTTTTTTCAGAAATCATGTAAACCTTCTAGAAGCTGTGATTTTAAAAAACGGGGGAAGTAAGCTTTTCTTATTTTCGGACGCATGCGCAAACTATAGAAAGTCATTATGACGTAGAATGTGCATACTTTGTTGATTCCATTTATGAAATAAAACACATTTTCTAAAAACTCGTGTTTTTTAAGAACTCGTGTAAACCTTCTAGAAGCTGTGATTTTAAAAAACGGGGGAAGTAAGCTTTTCTTATTTCCGGACGCATGCACAAACTATAGAAAGTCGTTATGATGTAAAATGTGCATACTTTGTTGATTCCATTTATGAAATAAAACACATTTTCTAAAAACTCGTGTTTTTTAACAAATCATGTAAACCTTCGAGAAGCTGTGATTTTAAAAAACGGGGGAAGTAAGCTTTTCTTATTTCCAAACACATGCGCAAACAATAGAAAGTCGTTATAAAGTAGAATGTGCATACTTTGTTGATTCCATTTATGAAATAAAACACATTTTCTAAAAACTCGTGTTTTTTAAGAAATCATGTAAACCTTCTAGAAGCTGTGATTTTAAAAAATGGTGGAAGTAAGCTTTTCTTATTTCCGGACGCATGTGCAAACTATAGAAAGTCATTATGACGTAGAATGTGCATACTTTGTTGATTCCATTTATGAAATAAAATACATTTTCTAAAAACTCGTGTTTTTTAACAAATCATGTAAACCTTCTAGAAGCTGTGATTTTAAAAAACGGGGGAAGTAGGCTTTTCTTATTTCCAAACGCATGCGCAAACCATAGAAAGTCATTATGACGTAGAATGTGCATACTTTGTTTATTCCATTTATGAAATAAAACACATTTTCTAAAAACTCGTGTTTTTTAAGAAATCATGTAAACATTCTAGAAGCTGTGATTTTAAAAAACGGGGGAAGTAAGCTTTTCTTATTTCCGGATGCATGCGCAAACTATATAAAGTCATTATGACGTAGAATGCGCATACTTTGTAGATTCCATTTATGAAATAAAACATATTTTCTAAAAACTCGTGTTTTTTACGAAATCATGTAAACCTTCTAGAAGCTGTGATTTTAAAAAACGGTGGAACTAAGCTTTTCTTATTTCCGGACAAATGCGCAAACTATAGAAAGTCGTTATGACGTAGAATATGCATACTTTGTTGATTCCATTTATGAAATAAAACACAATTTCTAAAAACTCATGTTTTTTAAGAAATCATGTAAACCTTCTAGAAGCTGTGATTTTAAAAAACGGGGGAAGTAAGCTTTTCTTATTTCCAAACGCATGCGCAAACTATAGAAAGTCTTTATGACATAGAATGTGCATCCTTTGTAGATTCCATTTATGAAATAAAACACATTTTCTAAAAACTCGTGTTTTTTACGAAATCAGGTAAACCTTCTAGAAGCTTTGATTTTAAAAAACGGTGGAAGCAAGCTTTTCTTATTTCCGGACGAATGCGCAAACTATAGAAAGTCGTTATGACTTAGAATGTGCATACTTTGTTGATTCCATTTATGAAATAAAACATATTTTCTAAAAACTCGTGTTTTTTAAGAAATCATGTAAACCTTCTAGAAGCTGTGATTTTAAAAAACGGTTGAAGTAAGCTTTTCTTATTTCCGGACGCATGCGCAAACTATAGAAAGTCGTTATGACGTAGAATGTGCATACTTTGTTGATTCCATTTATGAAATAAAACACATTTTCTAAAAACTCGTGTTTTTTAAGAAATCATGTAAACCTTCTAGAAGCTATGATTTTAAAAAATGGGGGAAGTAAGCTTTTCTTATTTCCAAACACATGCACAAACTATAGAAAGTCGTTATGAAGTAGAATGTGCATACTTTGTTGATTCCATTTATGAAATAAAACACATTTTCTAAAAACTCGTGTTTTTTAAGAAATCATGTAAACCTTCTAGAATCCGTGATTTTAAAAAATGGGGGATGTAAGCTTTTCTTATTTCCGGATGCATGTGCAAACTATAGAAAGTCGTTATGACGTAGAATGTGCATACTTTGTTGATTCCATTTATGAAATAAAACACATTTTCTAAAAACTCGTGTTTTTTAACAAATCATGTAAACCTTCTAGAAGCTGTGATTTTAAAAAACGAGGGAAGTAAGCTTTTCTTATTTCCGGACACATGCATAAACTATAGAAAGTCGTTATGACGTAGAATGTGCATACTTTTTTGATTCCATTTATGAACTAAAACACATTTTCTAAAAACTCGTGTTTTTTAAGAAATCGTGTAAACCTTCTAGAAGCTGTGATTTTAAAAAACGGTGGAAGTAAGCTTTTCTTATTTCCAAACGCATGCGCAAACTATAGAATGTCGTTATGAAGTAGAATGTGCATACTTTGTTGATTCTATTTATGAAATAAAACACATTTTCTAAAAACTCGTGTTTTTTAAGAAATCATGTAAACCTTTTAGAAGATGTGATTTTAAAAAACGGGGGAAGTAAGCTTTTCTTATTTCCAAATGCATGCGCAAACTATAGAAAGTCGTTATGTCGTAGAATGTGCATACTTTGTTGATTCCATTTAATAAATAAAACACATTTTCTAAAAACTCGTGTTTTTTAAGAAATCATGTAAACCTTCTAGAAGCTGTGATTTTAAAAAATGGTGGAAGTAAGCTTTTCTTATTTCCGGATGCATGTGCAAACTATAGAAATTCGTTATGACGTAGAATGTGCATACTTTTTTGATTCCATTTATGAAATAAAATACATTTTCTAAAAACTCATGTTTTTTAACAAATCATGTAAACCTTCTGGAAGCTGTGATTTTAAAAAACGGGGGAAGTAAGCTTTTCTTATTTCCAAACGCATGCGCAAACTATAGAAAGTCGTTATGAAGTAGAATGTGCACACTTTGTTGATTCTATTTATGAAATAAAATACATTTTCTAAAAACTCGTGTTTTTAAAGACTTCATGTAAACCTTCTAGAAGCTGTGATTTTAAAAAACAGGGGAAGTAAGCTTTTCTTATTTGCAAACGCATGCGCAAACTATAGAAAGTCGTTATGACGTAGAATGGGCATACTTTGTTGATTCCATTTATGAAATAAAACACATTTTCTAAAAACTCCTGTTGTTTTAGAAATCATGTAAACCTTCTAGAAGCTGTGATTTTAAAAACCGGTGGAAGTAAGCTTTTCTTATTTCCGGACGCATGCGCAAACTATAGAAAGTCGTTATGACGTAGAATGTGCATACTTTGTTGATTCCATTTATGAAATAAAACACATTTTCTAAAAACTCGTGTTTTTTAACAACTCATGTAAACCTTCTAGAAGCTGTTATTTTAAAAAACGGGGGAAGTTAGGTTTTCTCATTTCCGAAGCATGCGCAAACTATAGAAAGTCGTTATGACGTAGAATGTGCATACTTTGTTTATTCCATTTATGAAATAAAACACATTTTCTAAAAACTCGTGTTTTTTAAGAAATCATGTAAACCTTCTAGAAGCTATGATTTTAAAAAACGGGGGAAGTAAGCTTTTCTTATTTCCGGACGCATGCGCAAACTATATAAAGTCATTATGACGTAGAATGCGCATACTTTGTAGATTCCATTTATGAAATAAAACACATTTTTTAAAAACTCGTGTTTTTTACGAAATCATGTAAACCTTCTAGAAGCTGTGATTTTAAAAAACGGTGGAAGTAAGCTTTTCTTATATCCGGACGAATGCGCAAACTATAGAAAGTCGTTATGACATAGAATGTGCATACTTTGTTGATTCCATTTATGAAATAAAACACAGTTTCTAAAAACTCGTGTTTTTTAAGAAATCATGTAAACCTTCTAGAAGCTGTGATTTTAAAAACGGGGGAAGTAAGCTTTTCTTAATTCCAAACGCATGCGCAAACTATAGAAAGTTGCTATGACATGGAATGTGCATACGTTGTTGATTCCATTTATGAAATAAAACACAGTTTCTAAAAACTCGTGTTTTTTAAGAAATCATGTAAACCTTCTAGAAGCTGTGATTTTAAAAACGGGGGAAGTAAGCTTTTCTTATTTCCAAACGCATGCGCAAACTATAGAAAGTCGTTATGACGTAGAATGTGCATACTTTGTTGATTCTATTTATGAAATAAAACACATTTTCTAAAAACTCATGTTTTTTGAGAAATCATGTAAACCTTCTAGAAGATGTGATTTTAAAAAACGGGAGAAGTAAGCTTTTCTTATTTCCAAACGCATGCGGAAACTATAGAAAGTCGTTATTACATAGAATGTGCATACTTTGTTGATTCCATTTATGAAATAAAACACATTTTCTAAAAACTCGTGCTTTCTAAGAAATCATGTAAACCTTCTAGAAGCTGTGATTTTAAAAACGGGGAAAGTAAGCTTTTCTTATTTCCAAACGCATGCGCAAACTATAGAAAGTTGCTATGACATAGAATGTGCATACTTTGTTGATTCCATTTATGAAATAAAACACATTTTCTAAAAACTCGTGTTTTTTAAGAAATCATGTAAACCTTCTAGAAGCTTTGATTTTAAAAAATGGTGTAAGTAAGCTTTTCTTATTTCCGGACGAATGCGCAAACTATAGAGAGTCGTTATGAAGTAGAATGTGCATACTTTGTAGATTCCATTTATGAAATAAAACACATTTTCTAAAAACTCGTGATTTTTAAGAAATCATGTAAACCTTCTAGAAGCTGTGATTTTAAAAAACGGGGGAAGTAAGCTTTTCTTATTTCCAAACGCATGCGCAAACTATAGAAAGTCGTTATGACGTAGAATGTGCATACTTTGTTGATTCCATTTATGAAATAAAACACATTTTCTAAAAACTCGTGTTTTTTAAGAAATCATGTAAACCTTCTAGAATCCGTGATTTTAAAAAATGGTGGAAGTAAGCTTTTCTTATTTTTGGACGCATGCGCAAACTATAGAAAGTCGTTATGACGTAGAATCTGCATACTTTGTTGATTCCATTTATGAAATAAAACACATTTTCTAAAAACTCGTGTTTTTTAAGAAATCATGTAAACCTTCTAGAAGCTGTGATTTTAAAAAACGGGGGAAGTAAGCTTTTCTTATTTGCAAACGCATGCGCAAACTATAGAAAGTCGTTATGGCATAGAATGTGCATACTTTGTTGATTCCATTTATGAAATAAAACACATTTTCTAAAAACTCGTGTTTTTTTAGAAATCATGTAAACCTTCTAGAATACGTGATTTTAAAAAATGGGGGAAGTAAGCTTTTCTTATTTCCGGACGCATGCGCAAACTATAGAAAGTCGTTATGACGTAGAATGTGCATACTTTGTTGATTGCATTTATGAAATAAAACACATTTTCTAAAAACTCGTGCTTTTTAAGAAATCGTGTAAACCTTCTAGAAGCTGTGATTTTAAAAAACGGTGGAAATAAGCTTTTTTTATTTCCAAACGCATGCGCAAACTATATACAGTCGTTATGAAGTAGAATGTGCATACTTTGTTGATTCTATTTATGAAATAAAAAACATTTTCTAAAAACTCGTGTTTTTTAAGAAATCATGTAAACCTTCTAGAAGCTGTGATTTTAAAAAACGGGGGAAGTAAGCTTTTCTTATTTGCAAACGCATGCGCAAACTATAGAAAGTCGTTATGACATAGAATGTGCATACTTTGTTGATTCCATTTATGAAATAAAACACATTTTCTAAAAACTCGTGTTTTTTAAGAAATCGTGTAAACCTTCTAGAAGCTGTGATTTTAAAAAACGGTGGAAGTAAGCTTTTCTTATTTCCAAACGCATGCGCAAACTATAGAAATTCCTTGTGAAGTAGAATGTGCATTCTTTCTTAATTCTATTTATGAAATAAAACACATTTTCTAAAAACTCGTGTTTTTTAAGAAATCATGTAAACCTTCTAGAAGCTATGATTTTAAAAAACGGGGGAAGTAAGCTTTTCTTATTTGCAAACGCATGCGCAAACTAGAGAAAGTCGTTATGATGTAGAATGTGCATACTTTGTTGATTCCATTTATGAAATAAAACACATTTTCTAAAAACTCATGCTTTTTTAGAAATCATGTAAACCTTCTAGAAGCTGTGATTTTAAAAAACGGTGGCAGTAAGCTTTTCTTATTTCCGGACGCATGCGCAAACTATAGAAATTCGTTATGACGTAGAATGTGCATACTTTGTTGATTCCGTTTATGAAATAAAACACATTTTCTAAAAACTCGTGTTTTTTAAGAAATCTTGTAAACCTTCTAGAAGCTGTGATTTTAAAAAACGGTGGAAGTAAGCTTTTCCTATTTCCAAACGCATGTGCAGACTATAGAAAGTCATTATGAAGTAGAATGTGCATACTTTGTTGATTCTATTTATGAAATAAAACACCATTTCTAAAAACTCGTGTTTTCTAAGAAATCATGTAAACCTTCTAGAAGCTTTGATTTTAAAAAACGGTGTAAGTAAGCTTTTACTTATTTCCGGAGGAATGCGCAAATTATAGAGAGTCGTTATGAAGTAGAATGTGCATACTTTATAGATTCCATTTATGAAATAAAACACATTTTCTAAAAACTCGTGTTTTTTAAGAAATCATGTAAACCTTCTAGAAGCTGTGATTTTAAAAAACGGGGGAAGTAAGCTTTTCTTATTTCCAAACGCATGCGCAAACTATAGAATGTCGTTATGACGTAGAATGTGCATACTTTATTGATTCCATTTATGAAATAAAACACATTTTCTAAAAACTCGTGTTTTTTCAGAAATCATGTAAACCTTCTAGAAGCTGTGATTTTAAAAAACGGGGGAAGTAAGATTTTCTTATTTCCGGACTCATGCGCAAACTACAGAAAGTCGTTATGACGTAGAATGTGCATACTTTGTTGATTCCATTTATGAAATAAAACACATTTTCTAAAAACTCGTGTTTTTTAAGAAATCATGTAAACCTTCTAGAAGATGTGATTTTAAAAAACTGTGGAAGTAAGCTTTTCTTATTTCCAAACGCATTCGCAAACTATAGAAAGTCGCTATGACGTAGAATGTGTATACTTTGTTGATTCCATTGATGAAATAAAACACATTTTCTAAAAACTCATGTTTTTTAAGAAATCATTCAAACCTTCTAGAAGCTGTGATTTTAAAAAATGGTGGAAGTAAGCTTTTCTTATTTGCAAATGCATGTGCAAACTATAGAAAGTCGTTATGACGTAGAATTTGCATACTTTGTTGATTCCATTTATGAAATAAAATACATTTTCTAAAAACTCGTGTTTTTTTAGAAATCATGTAAACCTTCTAGAAGCTGTGATTTTAAAAAACGGTGGAAGTAAGCTTTTCTTATTTCCAGACGCATGCGCAAACTATAGAAAGTCGTTATGACGTAGAATGTGCATACTTTGTTGATTCCATTTATGAAATAAAACAAATTTTCTAAAAACTCGTGTTTTTTAAGAAATCATGTAAACCTTGTAGAAGCTATGATTTTAAAAAACGGGGGAAGTAAAACTTTCTTCTTTCCAAACGCATGCGCAAACTATAGAAAGTCGTTATGAAGTAGAATGTGCATACTTTGTTGATTCCATTTATGAAATAAAACATATTTTCTTAAAACTCGTGTTTTTTAAGAAATCATGTAAACCTTCTAGAATCTGTGATTTTAAAAAATGGGGGAAGTAAGCTTTTCTTATTTCCGGATGCATGCGCAAGCTATAGAAAGTCGTTATGACGTAGAATGTGCATACTTTGTTGATTCTATTTATGAAATAAAACACATTTTCTAAAAACTCATGTTTTTTAAGAAATCATGTAAACCTTCTAGAAGCTGTGATTTTAAAAAACGGGGGAAGTAAGCTTTTCTTATTTCCAAACGCATGCGCAAACTATAGAAAGTCATTTTGACGTAAAATGTGCATACTTTGTTGATTCCATTTATGAAATAAAACACATTTTCTAAAAACTCGTGTTTTTAAGAAATCATGTAGACCTTCTAGAAGCTGTGATTTTAAAAAACGGGGGAAATAAGCTTTTCTTATTTCCGGACGCATGCGCAAACTAAGAAATTCGTTATGACGTAGAATGTGCATACTTTGTTGATTCCATTTATGAAATAAAACACATTTTCTAAAAACTCATGTTTTTTAATAAATCGTGTAAACCTTCTAGAATTTGTGATTTTAAAAAATGGTGGAAGTAAGCTTTTATTATTTCCAAACGCATGCGCAAACTATAGAAAGTCGTTATGAAGTAGAATGTGCATACTTTGTTGATTCTATTTATGAAATAAAACACATTTTCTAAAAACTCGTGTTTTTTAAGAAATCATGTAAACCTTCTAGAAGCTGTGATTTTAAAAAACGGGGGAAGTAAGCTTTTCTTATTTCCAAACGCATGCGCAAACTATAGAAAGTCGTTATGACGTAGAATGTGCATACTTTGATGATTCCATTTATGAAATAAAACACATTTTCTAAAAACTCGTGTTTTTTAAGAAATCATGTAAACCTTCTAGAAGCTGTGATTTTAAAAAACGGTGGAAGTAAGCTTTTTTTATTTCCGGACGCATGCGCAAACTATAGAAAGTCGTTATGACGTAGAATGTGCATACTTTGTTGATTCCATTTATGAAATAAAACACATTTTCTAAAAACTCGTGTTTTTTAACAAATCATGTAAACCTTCTAGAAGCTGTGATTTTAAAAAACGGGGGAAGTAAGCTTTTCTTATTTCCAAACGCATGCGCAAAATATAGAAAGTCGTTATGACGTAGAATGTGCATACTTTGTTGATTCCATTTATGAAATCAAAACACATTTTCTAAAAACTCGTGTTTTTTTAAGAAATCGTGTAAACCTTCTAGAAGCTTTGATTTTAAAAATAGTGGAAGTAAGCTTTTCTTATTTCCGGATGTATGCGCAAACTATAGAAAGTCGTTATGACGTAGAATGTGCATACTTTGTTGATTCCATTTATGAAATAAAACACAGTTTCTAAAAACTCGTGTTTTTTAAGAAATCATGTAAACCTTCTAGAAGCTGTGATTTTAAAAAACGGGGGAAGTAAGCTATTCTTATTTCCAAACGCATGCGCAAAATATAGAAAGTCGTTATGACGTAGAATTTGTATACTTTGTAGATTCCATTTATGAAATAAAACACATTTTCTAAAAACTCGTGTTTTTTAAGAAATCATGTAAACCTTCTAGAAGCTGTGATTTTAAAAAACGGTGGAAGTAAGCTTTTTTTATTTCCGGACGCATGCGCAAACTATAGAAAGTCGTTATGACGTAGAATGTGCATACTTTGTTGATTCCATTTATGAAATAAAACACATTTTATAAAAACTCGTGTTTTTTAACAAATCATGTAAACCTTCTAGAAGCTGTGATTTTAAAAAACGGGCGAAGTAAGCTTTTCTTATTTCCAAACGCATGCGCAAAATATAGAAAGTCGTTATGACGTAGAATGTGCATACTTTGTTGATTCCATTTATGAAATAAAACACATTTTCTAAAAACTCGTGTTTTTTTAAGAAATCGTGTAAACCTTCTAGAAGTTGTGATTTTAAACAATAGTGGAAGTAAGCTTTTCTTCTTTCCGGACGTATGCGCAAACTATAGAAAGTCGTTATGACGTAGAATGTGCATACTTTGTTGATTCCATTTATGAAATAAAACACAGTTTCTAAAAACTCGTGTTTTTTAAGAAATCATGTAAACCTTCTAGAAGCTGTGATTTTAAAAAACGGGGGAAGTAAGCTTTTCTTATTTCCAAACGCATGCGCAAAATATAGAAAGTCGTTATGACGTAGAATGTGTATACTTTGTAGATTCCATTTATGAAATAAAACACATTTTCTAAAAACTCGTGTTTTTTACGAAATCATGTAAACCTTCTAAAAGCTTTGATTTTAAAAAACGGTGGAAGCAAGCTTTTCTTATTTCCGGACGAATGCGCAAACTATAGAAATTTGTGATGACTTAGAATGTGCATACTTTGTTGATTCCATTTATGAAATAAAACACATTTTCTAAAAACTCGTGTTTTTTAAGAAATCATGTAAACCTTCTAGAAGCTGTGATTTTAAAAAACGGTGGAAGTAAGCTTTTCTTATTTCCGGACGCATGCGCAAACTATAGAAATTCGTTATGACGTAGAATGTGCATACTTTGTTGATTCCATTTATGAAATGAAACACATTTTCTAAAAACTCGTGTTTTTTAAGAAATCATGTAAACCTTCTAGAAGCTGTGATTTTAAAAAACGGGGAAGTAAGCTTTTCTTATTTCCAAACGCATGCGCAAACTATAGAAAGTCGTTATGAAGTAGAATGTGCATACTTTGTTGATTCCATTTAAGAAATAAAACACATTTTCTAAAAACTCGTGTTTTTTAAGAAATCATGTAAACCTTCTAGAAGCTGTGATTTTAAAAAATGGGGGAAATAAGCTTTTCTTATTTCCAAATGCATGCGCAAACTATAGAAAGTCGTTATGACGTAGAATGTGCATACTTTGTTGATTCCATTTATGAAATAAAACACATTTTCTAAAAACTCGTGTTTTTTAAGAAATCATGTAAATCTTCTAGAATCCGTGATTTTAAAAAATGGTGGAAGTAAGCTTTTCTTATTTCTGGACGCATTCGCAAACTATAGAAAGTCATTATGACGTAGAATGTGCATACTTTGTTGATTCTATTTATGAAATAAAACACATTTTCTAAAAACTCATGTTTTTTAAGAAATCATGTAAACCTTCTAGAAGCTGTGATTTTAAAAAACGGGGGAAGTAAGCTTTTCTTATTTCCGGACGCATGCGCAAACTATAGAAAGTCGTTATGACGTAGAATGTGCATACTTTGTAGATTCCATTTATGAAATAAAACACATTTTGTAAAAACTCGTGTTTTTTACGAAATCATGTAAACTGTTGAATATTGTATCTTCTAAGAATATTATATTTGTATATTATTTATTCTGCAGATGTTCCATACCTCCGATGTGATTATACTATGAATCCGGAGATGTTTATTCCTCCGAATTGGTTGTGGTAACTAGGGTTATTAGACCCACCATGTGGGGGTCGGCCCAATCAGTTATAATGGGGTATTTAACCTAATGGTTAAATACGAGCCTACATGTACTTATGTAAAATACATATCAGAGTAGTGTATAAATAGAGGAGGTGTGTTCCTCATTATACACACTCACTCACTTGAGGATAGCGCACTTGTGGAGGAGAGGTCTGGTATTGTGGAGGAGGATATCATGTCTCAGGGTTTCATCTTTGTATATTGCTGGTCATCTATATTGAGGAAGCTTTGCTGGGTTTTCTACCCCATGAGGGTTTCCCAGGATAAATCTCTGTCTCTTGTGTTTATGCTATGCTTGTTGTTTCTTCAGTGATCCTGTATATGCTATTATTGTGAAATGGAATGTAATGCTTCTATTTTCTATCTTAGCATATTAAATATTAACATGGTATCAGAGCTAACCTGAAGGAAGACAAGGTATGGCACTTACAACACTTGCTTTACTTACGACACTTGCTTTACTTACGACAATTTGAAGGTTAGGGTTTTACATAGCAAAAACCAGTCATTGTGGAACTTTCGCTATAAATACATTTCTGCGAAGGTTCAGGGTCTGAAAAGTTTACAGGTCGAAGATAACATCCCCAGGTACCTTGTGTCCAAAGGGCACCCTCAGATTCATTATAATTTATGAGTTATGATCAGTACAAGTAAGGGTTTCTGCCTCTTCCAGATCTCAGTCAAAATCAGGTCACCTTGGCAAAAAGGTCATAACTTGGGCTAGGAAGCTCCAAATGAAATTTCGTAAAAAGTGACAGGTAGTACACAGACTGTACTATCTCAGAAAATGTTGTAAGAGGCCGAAGGTGAACTAGTGACACGTGGAACGCCGTACAAGTTCACTCTTCTGTTTTATCCCATAAACAGGTCACGTTGCGACACTTGGCATAACTCTCTCTCGGAGAGTCCAATTGAAGTCAGACCTGTCAATATGGAAAGATAACAGGACAGGCTATCTCAAGAAAAATTTTCAGAGTCCGAAGTTCAAACAGTGACACGTGGCACGTCGTACAAGTTTGCTCTCCTGTATTATCCCAAAACAGGTCACGTTGTGACATTTAGCATAACTCTCTCTCAGAGAATCCAATTGAGGTCAGACCTGTCAAAATTTCGGACTTACAGCAGAAACAATCAGGTACATATTTCTGTCAAAACAGAATTATTTTTTGGAGCACTTTCATCCATGGCTTCCGAAATTTAGGGTTTCGGAGAAAGTTAGAATTTTGGAATTGGAATACACGGCTGAATTCTACTCAGGAAAATCAAAATTTAGAGACCAAGATTGAATCTTTTGGTTGGGTGGAAGACCGGGCTTGATCAAACCCCAGTTCGGGATTTTGATCGGAAAGATGGAAAATTAGGGCTTCAACAAAAGTTGGAATTTTTTAAGTCTATAACAATGGCTGGAAGCTCCTCAGAAAAAATAAGAGTTTAGAGCCTTGGATTGAACCTTTTGATTGGGCAGAAAGGTGGGCTTCATCAAACCCTAGTTCAAGATCCTGTCCAGAAGATCCAAAAGTTTCAAAGGCAATTTTGAGGGGTCAAATTTTGGAGATTCCAAAATTGAAGTATGCTAGTTTGATCAGCTCAGCAAGACACATTCTTTCATCCATTCAGAAGTGTGAAAGTGAAAGATTGAATTTTTAGGGTTTCTCTAGCAAACCCTAATCAAGCTCCAGATCAAGTTTCAGGGGGAGTTGAGGCTAAGGCCTTACATAAGAAGACTACAAGAAGTCTCGACAGGTATGACTTAAGGAGGCTCAGGTACATCACAAAAGACAAATCAGATTCCATAACCATGAAAACATGAAGACAAAAGACTCATCCATAATATTTGTTCTACTTACGAGGTATGTTGTACATAACTAAGCAGGTATACTAATCCAGGTATGTTTTTCTATGTCGTGTGAGAATATTACCTTCTATACTTTGTATGATTGGTTATGCTTATTCATAAAGTTAGTAATCAAGGGTTTATGCATATTATGTCTCTTAACTTGGTTGATGATTTAACTAACTAGATCAAACAAGAATATGCATGAGTAAAATAAGACTTCCCTAAAACCTTGAATATTATCTATAATCATGACTGTACATATTCAAGATTATTTAGAATTAGAATGTTTTGATAATATTGAGAATATACTAATGAATGTATGTTTGTGTATGAGATCATGAGGATGACATTAGTGTACACTTGAGCATGCACAGTGGTACAAAATGAATAGAAGTTCAGAAGACATACAGAAGATCAAGTGGGAGACAACCACACAAACATAAAAGATAAGTATTTGAGTTGTTATTAGAAATAGTAAATGATATTGCTTGTATGCATATTTGTATTCCTAGGATATATCATGCTGAGTGTAAACATTCATAAAGCATTGAACAGTATACTACTAATATGCATATGATTGGTAAATTGGACAAACATTCCATTATTGCTTATCTAGAATGAAACCTCTTTGCTGACATACTGAGAGCTGTGCACACTCTCGATAGTATGTTCTGGCAGAGATGGAAGGCATCTAGATAGCCACTATATGCATACAGGATATGGGAAAGTGTTGTGCCAAAGTATTGGTCAAAATAGTTGCATAACTATGTAAATGATATCTGTATGCATAGTAGGTTATCATGTCAATATGATTTGATGATTATGAAGTATTACTAATCATGTACTTAATTTTGATTTGTAGGAAAGATCATGATGAATGATGAACTCTGAACAAGCGATGGATGTTCAACAAAAGATTTACAAATCAAACACACTATAGAAAGCTTGTGGTTAAGAGATTCTCTTAGAAAGAGGAAGAGAATCATGATGAGATGTTTTGCTCCAAGGGACTAGATAAGACCATTCTCTTCATAATGTAATCAGGTTCTGTATGGGTTCCTAGGATCGGTAGTCAATTGATGAGCTTAATGATCATCATGGGTGATGTGGGTCTCAACCTTTTCTACAAGGTTGAATATGGGTTCTATACACATATGACATGGATGCAAGAAGGAACAAACCACAGAGTTCGAATGATTTTGAGGCTCATATTAGTAGACCCATCTGACGAGAGATGGCACAGATAGATATGCAGAAGATCACTCAATGCTGAGTGTGAATAATGGACAATTGACAGCTTCATGACAAAGCTTGGGCTTTACCAGAAGTAAAACTGTTCCTAACCTTTACCTTAAGGTTGTGGATGATGAACCTATCATACCATTATTGTATGACGATGATCTCTTTGTGACAAGGAATGAGAAACAGGTCATGAAAATGGCTGCAGAAATGAAAATGAAAGATCTCGGATTAATGCACTACTTCTTAGGTCTAGAAGTATGGCAAGATCCAAAAGGAATCTTTTAAATCAAGATGAGAATACAGATGAGGATTGTATCATCCCTGGAATTTCAGTTCTAAAGAGAGCCGTAGACGTGAGCTCTTCGAGAATGAAGTCCTTAGTGGACAGTTGATTGGATCATCCCTGGACTTTCAGTCCTAAAGAGAGCCGTAGACATGAGGTCTCCGAAAATGAAGTCCTTAGTGGACAGTTGAGGGGATTGGATCATCCCTGGACTTTCAGTCCTAAAGAAAGCCATAGACGTGAGGTCTCTGAGAATGAAGTCCTTAGTGGACAGTTGAGGGGATTGGATCATCCCTGGACTTTCAGTCCTAAAGAGAGCCGTAGATGTGAGGTCTCCGAAAATGAAGTCCTTAGTGGACAGTTGAGGGGATTGGATCATCCCTGGACTTTCAGTCCTAAAGAGAGCCGTAGACGTGAGGTCTCCGAGAATGAAGTCCTTGGTGGACTTGAGGGGATTGGATCATCCCTGGACTTTCAGTCCTAAAGAGAGCCGTAGACGTGAGGTCTCCGAGAATGAAGTCCTTGGTGGACTTGAGGGGATTGGATCATCCCTGGACTTTCAGTCCTAAAGAGAGTCGTAGACGTGAGGTCTCCAAGAATGAAGTCCTTGGTGGACTTGAGGGGATTGGATCATCCCTGGACTTCAGTCCTAAAGAGAGTCGTAGACGTGAGGTCTCCAAGAATGAAGTCCTTGGTGGACTTGAGGGGATTGGATCATCCCTGGAATTTCAGTCCTAAAGAGAGCCGTAGACGTGAGGTCTCCGAGAATGAAGTCCTTGGTGGACTTGAGGGGATTGGATCATCCCTAGACTTTCAGTGCTAAAGAGAGCCGTAGACATGAGGTCTCCGAGAATGAAGTCCTTGGTGGACTTGAAAGGATTGGATGATCCTTGAACTCAAGTTCTAAAGTGAGCCGTAGACAGGTGTCTCCGAGAATAGAGGATAGGACTGCATCGTCCCTGGACCTTGGTTCAAAATGCACGTGATTGGATTAATCGTCCTTAGACAGTAAATCCAGGAAGGATAGTCTTAAATGTGATTGTGGTTGGATTAATCATCGTTAGACAGTAAATCCAGGAAGGATAGTCTTAAATGTGATTGTGATTGGATTAATCATCCTTAGACAGTAAATCCAGGAAGGATAGTCTTAAATGCGATTGTGGTTGGATTAATCATCCTTAGACATTAAATCCAGGAAGGATAGTCTTAAATCCGATTGTGGTTGGATTAATCATCCTTAGACAGTAAATCCAGGAAGGATAGTCTTAAATGCGATTGTGGTTGGATTAATCATCCTTAGACAGTAAATCCAGGAAGGATAGTCTTAAATGCGATTGTGGTTGGATTAATCATCCTTAGACAGTAAATCCAGGAAGGATAGTCTTAAATGGGATTGTGGTTGGATTAATCATCCTTAGACAGTAAATCCAGGAAGGATAGTCTTAAATGCGATTGTGCTTGGATTAATCATCCTTAGACAGTAAATCCAGGAAGGATAGTCTTAAATGCGATTGTGGTTGGATTAATCATCCTTAGACAGTAAATCCAGAAAGGATAGTCTTAAATGTGATTGTGATTGGATTAATCATCCTTAGACAGTAAATCCAGGAAGAATAGTCTTAAATGCGATTGTGGTCGGATTAATAATCCTTAGACAGTAAATCCAGTAATTCCGAAAGGAATGATAGTCTTAAATATGATTGTGGTTGGACTAATCATCCTTAGACAGTAAATCCAGTAATTCCGAAAGGAAGGATAGTCTTAAATATGATTGTGGTTGGACTAATTATCCTTAGACAGTAAATCCAGTAATTCCGAAAGGAAGCATAGTCTTAAATATGATTGTGATGAGATTGATCCAGTAATTCCGAAAGGAAGGATCATGTATATAGATGACGATGCTGATGATCGTGTGATGATGATGCTAATGATCATGTGATGATGATGCTGATGATCGTGTGATGACGATGCTGATGATCGTGTGATGACGATGCTGATGATCATGTGATGACGATGCTGATGATCGTGTGATGACGATGCTGCTGATCGTGTGATGATGATGCTGATGATCGTGTGATGACGATGCTGATGATCGTGTGATGACGATGCTGCTGATCGTGTGATGACGATGCTGATGATCGTGAGATGACGATGCTGATGATCGTGTGATGACGATGATGCTGATCGTGTGATGATGATGTTGATGATCGTGTGATGACGATGCTGATGATCGTGTGATGACGATGTTGATGATCGTGAGATGACGATGTTGATGATCGTGTAATGACGATGTTGATGATCGTATGATGATGATGATACTGATCGTGATGGTCTAGATGACGATGTTGATGATCGTGAGGATCTAGACGTTGATGTTGCTATAGTTGTTCGAGTGCTGCAGAAGATAAAGACTCAGTACTGAAGATGTTGATGTTCCAGTAACTGGTTGAGTTACTGATGATGTTAAGAAAGCTTCCAATGAATTATAGATGTATCATGTATGATGTATGACTCGTTGCTCCTGTAGATGTTGTTATAATATCCTTCTCGTTAAGGGGGAGTGTTGAATATTGTAACTTCTAAGAATATTATATTTGTATATTATTTAGTTCGGAGATGTTCCATACCTCCGATGTGATTATACTATGAATCCGGAGATGTTTATTCCTCCGAATTGGTTGTGGTAACTAGGGTTATTAGACCCACCATGTGGGGGTCGGCCTAGTCAGTTATAATGGGGTATTTACCCTAATGGTTAAATACGAGCCTACATGTACTTGTGTAAAATACATATCAGAGTAGTGTATAAATAGAGGAGGTGTGTTCCTCATTATACACACTCACTCACTTGAGGATAGCGCACTTGTGGAGGAGAGGTATGGTATTGTGGAGGAGGATATCATGTCTCAGGGTTTCATCTTTGTATATTGCTGGTCATCTATATTGAGGAAGCTTTACTAGGTATTCTACCCCATGAGGGTTTCCCAGGATAAATCTCTGTCTCTTGTGTTTATGCTATGCTTGTTGTTTCGTCAGTGATCCTGTATATGCTATTATTGTGAAATGGAATGTAATGCTGCTATTTTCTAACTTAGCATATTAAATCTTAACATAAACCTTCTAGAAGCTGTGATTTTAAAAAACCGTGGAAGTAAGCTTTTCTTATTTCCGGACGCATGCGCAAACTATAGAAAGTCGTTATGACGTAGAATGTGCATACTTTGTTGATTCCATTTATGAAATAAAACACAGTTTCTAAAAACTCGTGTTTTTTAAGAAATCATGTAAACCTTCTAGAAGCTGTGATTTTAAAAAATGGTGGAAGTAAGCTTTTCTTATATCCAAACGCATGCGCAAACTATAGAAAGTCGTTATGACGTAGAATGTGCATACTTTGTTGATTCCATTTATGAAATAAAACAAATTTTCTAAAAACTCGTGTTTTTTAAGAAATCATGAAAACCTTCTAGAAGCTGTGATTTTAAAAAATGGGGGAAGTAAGCTTTTCTTATTTCCAGAGGCATGCGCAAACTATATAAAGTCGTTATGACGTAGAATGTGCATACTTTGTAGATTCCATTTAGGAAATAAAACACATTTTCTAAAAACTCGTGTTTTTTACGAAATCATGCAAACCTTCTAGAAGCTGTGATTTTAAAAAACGGTGGATGTAAGCTTTTCTTATTTTCGGACGAATGCGCAAACTATATAAAGTCGTTATGATGTAGAATGTGCATAATTTGTTGATTCCAATTATGAATTAAAACACATTTTCTAAAAACTCGTGTTTTTTAAGAAATCGTGTAAACCTTCTAGAAGCTGTGATTTTCAAAAACGGTGGAAGTAAGCTTTTCTTATTTCCGGACGCATGCGCAAACTATAGAAAGTCATTATGACGTAGAATGTGCATACTTTGTTGATTCCATTTATGAAATAAAACACATTTTCTAAAAACTCGTGTTTTTTAAGAAATCATGTAAACCTTCTAGAAGCTGTGATTTTAAAAAACGGGGGAAGAAAGCTTTTCTTATTTCCAAATGCATGCGCAAACTATAGAAAGTCGTTATGACGTAGAATGTGCATACTTTGTAGATTCCATTTATGAAATAAAACACATTTTCTAAAAACTCGTGTTTTTTACGAAATCATGTAAACCTTCTAGAAGCTTTGATTTTAAAAAACGGTGGAAGTAAGCTTTTCTTATTTCCGGACGAATGCGCAAACTACAAAAAGTCATTATGACTTAGAATGTGCATACTTTGTTGATTCCATTTATGAAATAAAACACATTTTCTAAAAACTCGTGTTTTTTAAGAAATTATGTAAACCTTCTAGAAGTTGTGATTTTAAAAAACGGTGGAAGTAAGCTTTTCATATTTCCAAACGCATGCGCAAACTATAGAAATTCGTTGTGACGTAGAATGTGCATACTTTGTTGATTCCATTTATGAAATGAAATACATTTTCTAAAAACTCGTGTTTTTTAAGAAATCATGTAAACCTTCTAGAAGCTGTGACTTTAAAAAACGGGGGAAGTAAGTTTTTCTTATTTCCAAACGCATGCGCAAACTATAGAAAGTCGTTATGAAGTAGAATGTGCATAGTTTGTTGATTCCATTTATGAAATAAAACACATTTTCTAAAAACTCGTGTTTTTTAAGAAATCATGTTAACCTTCTAGAATCCGTGATTTTATAAAATTGGGGAAGTAAGCTTTTCTTATTTTTAAACGCATGCGCACACTATAGAAAGTCGTTATGAAGTAGAATGTGCATACATTGTTGATTCCATTTATGAAATAAAACACATTTTCTAAAAACTCGTGTTTTTTAAGAAATCATGTAAACCTTCTAGAAGCTGTGATTTTAAAAAACGGGGGAAGTAAGCTTTTCTTATTTCCAAACGCATGCGCAAACTATAGAAAGTCGTTAAGACATAGAATGTGCATACTTTGTTGATTCCATTTATGAAATAAAACACATTTTCTAAAAACTCGTGTTTTTTAAGAAATCATGTAAACCTTCTAGAATACGTGATTTTAAAAAATGGTGGAAGAAAGCTTTTCTTATTTCTGGACGCATGCGCAAACTATAGAAAGTCGTTATGACATAGAATGTGCATACTTTGTTGATTCTATTTATGAAATAAAACACATTTTCTAAAAACTCATGTTTTTTAAGAAATCATGTAAACCTTCTAGAAGATGTGATTTTAAAAAATGGGAGAAGTAAGCTTTTCTTATTTCCAAACGCATGCGGAAACTATAGAAAGTCGTTATGACGTAGAATGTGCATACTTTGTTGATTCCATTTATGAAATAAAACACATTTTCTAAAAACTCGTGTTTTCTAGCAAATCATGTAAACCTTCTAGAAGCTGTGATTTTAAAAACAGTGGAAGTAAGCTTTTCTTATTTCCAAACGCATGCGCAAACTATAGAAACTCGCTATGACATAGAATGTGCATACTTTGTTGATTCCATTTATGAAATAAAACACATTTTCTAAAAACTCGTGTTTTTTAAGAAATCATGTAACCCTTCTAGAAGCTTTGATTTTAAAAAACGGTGTAAGTAAGCTTTTCTTACTTCCGGAGGAATGCACAAACTATAGAGAGTCGTTATGAAGTAGAATGTGCATACTTTGTAGATTCCATTTATGAAATAAAACACATTTTCTAAAAACTCGTGTTTTTTAATAAATCATGTAAACCTTCTAGAAGCTGTGATTTTAAAAAATGGGGGAAGTAAGATTTTCTTATTTCCAAACGCATGCGCAAACTATAGAATGTCGTTATGACGTAGAATGTGGATACTTTGTTGATTCCATTTATGAAATAAAACACATTTTCTAAAAACTCGTGTTTTTTAAGAAATCATGTAAACCTTCTAGAAGCTGTGATTTTAAAAAACGGGGGAAGTAAGATTTTCTTATTTCCAGACGCATGCGCAAACTATAGAAAGTCGTTATGACGTAGAATGTGCATACTTTGTTGATTCCATTTATGAAATAAAACACATTTTCTAAAAACTCGTGTTTTTTAAGAAATCATGTAAACCTTCTAGAAGATGTGATTTTAAAAAACTGTGGAAGTAAGCTTTTCTTATTTCCAAACGCATGCCCAAACTATAGAAAGTCGCTATGACATAGAATGTGTATACTTTGTTGATTCCATTGATGAAATAAAACACATTTTCTAAAAACTCGTGTTTTTTAAGAAATCATTCAAACCTTCTAGAAGCTGTGATTTTAAAAAATGGTGGAAGTAAGCTTTTCTTATTTCCGGATGCATGTGCAAACTATAGAAAGTCGTTATGACGTAGAATGTGCATACTTTGTTGATTCCATTTATGAAATAAAATACATTTTCTAAAAACTCGTGTTTTTTAACAAATCATGTAAACCTTCTAGAAGCTGTGATTTTAAAAAATGGGGGAAGTAAGCTTTTCTTATTTCGAAACGCATGCGCAAACCATAGAAAGTCATTATGACGTAGAATGTGCATATTTTGTTTATTCCATTTATGAAATAAAACACATTTTCTAAAAACTCGTGTTTTTTAAGAAATCATGTAAACCTTCTAGAAGCTGTGATTTTAAAAAACGGGGGAAGTAAGCTTTTCTTATTTCCGGACGCATGCGCAAACTATATAAAGTCATTATGACGTAGAATGCGCATACTTTGTAGATTCCATTTATGAAATAAAACACATTTTTTAAAAACTCGTGTTTTTTACGAAATCATGTAAACCTTCTAGAAGCTGTGATTTTAAAAAACGGTGGAATTAAGCTTTTCTTATATCCGGACGAATGCGCAAACTATAGAAAGTCGTTATGACATAGAATGTGCATACTTTGTTGATTCCATTTATGAAATAAAACACAGTTTCTAAAAACTCGTGTTTTTTAAGAAATCATGTAAACCTTCTAGAAGCTGTGATTTTAAAAACGGGGGAAGTAAGCTTTTCTTAATTCCAAACGCATGCGCAAACTATAGAAAGTTGGTATGACATAGAATGTGCATACGTTGTTGATTCCATTTATAAAATAAAACACAGTTTCTAAAAACTCGTGTTTTTTAAGAAATCATGTAAACCTTCTAGAAGCTGTGATTTTAAAAACGGGGGAAGTAAGGTTTTCTTATTTCCAAACGCATGCGCAAACTATAGAAAGTCGTTATGACGTAGAATGTGCATACTTTGTTGATTATATTTATGAAATAAAACACATTTTCTAAAAACTCATGTTTTTTGAGAAATCATGTAAACCTTCTAGAAGATGTGATTTTAAACAACGGGAGAAGTAAGCTTTTCTTATTTCCAAACGCATGCGGAAACTATAGAAAGTCGTTATGACATAGAATGTGCATACTTTGTTGATTCCATTTATGAAATAAAACATATTTTCTAAAAACTCGTGCTTTCTAAGAAATCATGTAAACCTTCTAGAAGCCGTGATTTTAAAAACGGGGGAAGTAAGCTTTTCTTATTTCCAAACGCATGCGCAAACTATAGAAAGTTGCTATGACATAGAATGTGCATACTTTGTTGATTCCATTTATGAAATAAAACACATTTTCTAAAAACTCGTGTTTTTTAAGAAATCATGTAAACCTTCTAGAAGCTTTGATTTTAAAAAACGGTGTAAGTAAGCTTTTCTTATTTCCGGACGAATGCGCAAACTATAGAGAGTCTTTATGAAGTAGAATGTGCATACTTTGTAGATTCCATTTATGAAATAAAACACATTTTCTAAAAACTCGTGGTTTTTAAGAAATCATGTAAACCTTCTAGAAGCTGTGATTTTAAAAAACGGGGGAAGTAAGCTTTTCTTATTTCCAAATGCATGCGCAAACTATAGAAAGTCGTTATGACGTAGAATGTGCATACTTTGTTGATTCCATTTATGAAATAAAACACATTTTCTAAAAACTCGTGTTTTTTAAGAAATAATGTAAACCTTCTAGAATCCGTGATTTTAAAAAATGGTGGAAGTAAGCTTTTCTTATTTCTGGACGCATGCGCAAACTATAGAAAGTCGTTATGACGTAGAATGTGCATACTTTGTTGATTCCATTTATGAAATAAAACACATTTTCTAAAAACTCGTGTTTTTTAAGAAATCATGTAAACCTTCTAGAAGCTGTGATTTTAAAAAACGGGGGAAGTAAGCTTTTCTTATTTGCAAACGCATGCGCAAACTATAGAAAGTCGTTATGACATAGAATGTGCATACTTTGTTGATTCCATTTATGGAATAAAACACATTTTCTAAAAACTCGTGTTTTTTACGAAATCATGTAAACCTTCTAGAAGCTTTGAGTTTAAAAAACGGTGGAAGCAAGCTTTTCTTATTTCCGGACGAATGCGCAGACTATAGAAAGTCTCTATGACGTAGAATGTGTATATTTTGTTGATTCCATTTATGAAATAAAACACAATTTCTAAAAACTCGTGTTTTTTAAGAAATCATGTAAACTTTCTAGAAGCTATTATTTTAAAAAACGGGGGAAGTAAGTTTTTCTTATTTCCAAACGCATGCGCAAACTATAGAAAGTCGTTATGACGTAGAATGTGCATACTTTGTTGATTCCATTTATGAAATAAAACACAATTTCTAAAATCTCGTGTTTTTTAAGAAATCATTCAAACCTTCTAGAAGCTGTGATTTTAAAAAATGGTGGAAGTAAGCTTTTCTTATTTCCGGATGCATGTGCAAACTATAGAAAGTCGTTATGACGTAGAATGTGCATACTTTTTTGATTCCATTTATGAAATAAAACACAATTTCTAAAATCTCGTGTTTTTTAAGAAATCATGTAAACCTTCTAGAAGCTGTGATTTTAAAAAACGGGGGAAGTAAGCTTTTCTTATTTCCGAACGCATGCGTAAACTATAGAAAGTCGCTATGACATAGAATGTGCATACTTTGTTGATTCCATTTATGGAATAAAACACATTTTCTAAAAACTCGTGTTTTTTAAGAAATCGTGTAAACCTTCTAGGATCTGTGATTTTAAAAAACGGTAAAAGTAAGCTTTTCTTATTTCCGGACGCATGCGCAAACTATAGAAAGTCGTTATGACGTAGAATGTGCATACTTTGTTGATTACATTTATGAAATAAAACACATTTTCTAAAAACTCGTGTTTTTTAAGAAATCATGTAAACCTTCTAGAAGCTATGACTTTAAAAAACGGGGGAAGTAAGCTTTTCTTATTTCCGAACGCATGTGCAAACTATAGAAAGTCGTTCTGACGTAGAATGTGCATACTTTATTGATTCCATTTATGAAATGAAACACATTTTCTAAAAACTCGTGTTTTTTAAGAAATCATGTAAACCATCTAGAATCTGTGATTCTGAAAAATGGTGGAAGTAAGCTTTTCTTATTTCCGGACGCATGCGCAAACTATAGAAAGTCGCTATTACATAGAATGTGCATACTTTGTTGATTCCATTTATGAAATAAAAAACATTTTCTAAAAACTCGTGTTTTTTAAGAAATCATGTAAACCTTCTAGAAGCTGTGATTTTAAAAAATGGGGGAAGTAAGCTTTTCTTATTTCCAAACGCATGCGCAAACTATAGAAAGTCGTTATCACGTAGAATGTGCATACTTTGTTGATTCCATTTATGAAATAAAACACATTTTCTAAGAACTCTTGTTTTTTAAGAAATCATGTAAACCTTCTAGAATCCGTGATTTTAAAAAATGGTGGAAGTAAGTTTTTCTTATTTCCGGACGAATGCGCAAACTGTAGAAAGTCGATATGACGTAGAATGTGCATACTTTGTTGATTCCATTTATGAAATAAAACACATTTTCTAAAAACTCGTGTTTTTTAAGAAATCATGTAAACCTTTTAGAAGTTGTGATTTTAAAAAACGGGGGAAGCAAGCTTTTCTTATTTCCGAACGCATGGGAAAACTACAGAAAGTCGTTATGACGTAGAATGTGCATACTTTGTTGATTCCATTTATGAAATAAAACACATTTTCTAAAAACTCGTGTTTTTTAAGAAATCATGTAAACCTTCTAGAAGCTGTGATTTTAAAAATCGGTGGAAGTAAGCTTTTCTTATTTCCGGACGCATGCGCAAACTATAGAAAGTCGTAATGACGTAGAATGTGCATACTTTGTTGATTCCATTTATGAAATAAAACACATTTTATAAAAACTCGTGTTTTTTACGAAATCATGTAAACCTTCTAGAAGCTGTGATTTTAAAAAACGGTGGAAATAAGCTTTTCTTATTTTCGGACGAATGTGCAAACTATAGAAAGTCCTTATGATGTAGAATGTGCATACTTTGTTGATTCCATTTATGAAATAAAACACATTTTCTAAAAACTCGTGTTTTTTAAGAAATCGTGTAAACCTTCTAGAAGCTGTGATTTAAAAAAACGGTGAAAGTAAGCTTTTCTTATTTCCGGACGCATGCACAAACTATAGAAAGTCGTTATGACGTAGAATGTGCATACTTTGTTGATTCCATTTATGAAATAAAACACATTTTCTAAAAACTCATCTTTTTTAACAAATCATGTAAACCTTCTAGAAGCTGTGATTTTAAAAAACGGTGGAGGTAAGCTTTTCTTATTTCCAGATGCATGCGCAAACTATAGAAAGTCGTTATGACTTAGAATGTGCATACTTTGTAGATTCCATTTCTGAAATAAAACACATTTTATAAAAACTCGTGTTTTTTACGAAATCATTTAAACCTTCTAGAAGCTGTCATTTTAAAAAACGGTGGAAGTAAGCTTTTCTTATTTCCGGACGCATGCACAAACTATAGAAAGTCATTATGACGTAGAATGTGCATACTTTGTTGATTCCATTTATGAAATAAAACACATTTTCTAAAAGCTCGTGTTATTTACGAAATCATGTAGACCTTCTAGAAGCTGTGATTTTAAAAAACGGTGGAAGTAAGCTTTTCTTATTTCCAAACGCATGCGCAAACTATAGAAATTCGTTATGATGTAGAATGTGTATACTTTGTTGATTCCATTTATGAAATAAATCACATTTTCTAAAAACTCGTGTTTTTTAAGAAATTGTGTAAACCTTCTAGAAGCTGTGATTTTAAAAAACGGTGGAAGTAAGCTTTTCTTATTTCTGGACGCATGCGCAAACTGTAGAAAGTCGTTATGACGTAGAATGTGCATACTTTGTTGATTCCATTTATGAAATAAAACACATTTTCTAAAAACTCGTGTTTTTTAAGAAATCATGTAAACCTTCTAGAAGCTGTGATTCTAAAAATCGGTGGAAGTAAGCTTTTCTTATTTCCGGACGCATGCGCAAACTATAGAAAGTCGTTATGATGTAGAATGTGCATACTTTGTTGATTCCATTTATGAAATATAACACATTTTCTAAAAACTCGTGTTTTTTAAGAAATCATGTAAACCTTCTAGAAGCTGTGATTTTAAAAAATGGGGGAAGTAAGCTTTTCTTATTTCCAAACGCATGCGCAAACTATAGAAATTCGTTATGACATGGAATGTGCATACTTTGTTGATTCCATTTACGAAATAAAACACATTTTCTAAAAACTCATGTTTCTTAAGAAATCATGTAAACCTTCTAGAAGCTGTGATTTTAAAAAACGGGGGAAGTAAGCTTTTCTTATTTCCGGACGCATGCGCAAACTATAGAAAGTCGTTATGACGTAGAATGTGCATACTTTGTTGATTCCATTTATGAAATAAAACACATTTTCTAAAAACTCGTGTTTTTTAAGAAATCATGTAAACCTTCTAGAAGCTGTGATTTTAAAAAATGGGGGAAGTAAGCTTTTCTTATTTCCAAATGCATGCGCAAACTATAGAAATTCGTTATGACGTAGAATGTGCATACTTTGTTGATTCCATTTATGAAATAAAACACATTTTCTAAAAACTCGTGTTTTTTACGAAATCATGTAAACCTTCTAGAAGCTGTGATTTTAAAAAACAGTGGAAGTAAGCTTTTCTTATTTCCGGACGTATGCACAAACTATAGAAAGTCGTTATGACGTAGAATGTGCATACTTTGTAGATTCCATTTATGAAATAAAACACATTTTATAAAAACTCCTGTTTTTTACGAAATCATGTAAACCTTCTAGAAGCTGTGATTTTAAAAAACGGTGGAAGTAAGCTTTTCTTATTTTCGGACGAATGCGCAAACTATAGAAAGTCGTTATGATGTAGAATGTGCATACTTTGTTGATTCCATTTATGAAATAAAACACATTTTCTAAAAACTCGTGTTTTTTAAGAAATCGTGTAAACCTTCTAGAAGCTGTGATTTTAAAAAACGGTGAAAGTAAGCTTTTCTTATTTCCGGACGCATGCGCAAACTATAGAAAGTCGTTATGATGTAGAATGTGCATACTTTGTTGATTCCATTTATGAAATAAAACACAGTTTCTAAAAACTCGTGTTTTTTAACAAATCATGTAAACCTTCTAGAAGCTGTGATTTTAAAAAACGGTGGAGGTAAGCTTTTCTTATTTCTGGATGCATGCGCAAACTATAGAAAGTCGTTATGACTTAGAATGTGCATACTTTGTAGATTCCATTTATGAAATAAAACACATTTTCTAAAAACTCGTGTTTTTTCCGAAATCATGTAAACCTTCTAGAAGCTGTGATTTTAAAAAACGGTGGAAGTAAAATTTTCTTATTTCCGGACGCATGCGCAAACTATAGAAAGTCGTTATGACGTAGAATTTGCATACTTTGTTGATTCCATTTATGAAATAAAACACATTTTCTGAAAACTCGTGTTTTTACGAAATCATGTAGACCTTCTAGAAGCTGTGATTTTAAAAAACGGTGGAAGTAAGCTTTTCTTATTTCCGGATGCATGCGCAAACTATAGAAAGTTGTTATGACTTAGAATGTGCATACTTTGTAGATTCCATTTCTGAAATAAAACACATTTTCTAAAAACTCGTGTTTTTTACGAAATCATGTAAACCTTCTAGAAGCTGTCATTTTGAAAAACGGTGGAAGTAAGCTTTTCTTATTTCCGGACGCATGCGCAAACTATAGAAAGTCGTGATGATGTAGAATGTGCATACTTTGTTGATTCCATTTATGAAATAAAACACATTTTGTAAAAACTCGTGTTTTTTAAGAAATCATGTAAACCTTCTAGAAGCTGTGATTTTAAAAAACGGGGGAAGTAAGCTTTTCTTATTTCCAAACGCATGCGCAAACTATAGAAAGTCGTTATCACGTAGAATGTGCATACTTTGTTGATTCCATTTATGAAATAAAACACATTTTCTAAGAACTCTTGTTTTTTAAGAAATCATGTAAACCTTCTAGAATCCGTGATTTTAAAAAATGGTGGAAGTAAGTTTTTCTTATTTCCGGACGAATGCGCAAACTGTAGAAAGTCGATATGACGTAGAATGTGCATACTTTGTTGATTCCATTTATGAGATAAAACACAGTTTCTAAAAACTCGTGTTTTTTAAGAAATCATGTAAACCTTCTAGAAGCTGTGATTTTAAAAAATGGGGGAAGCAAGTTTTTCTTATTTCCGAACGCATGGGCAAAGTACAGAAAGTCGTTATGACGTAGAATGTGCATACTTTTTTGATTCCATTTATGAAATAAAACACATTTTCTAAAAACTCGTGTTTTTTAAGAAATCATGTAAACCTTCTAGAAGCTGTGATTTTAAAAATCGGTGGCAATAAGCTTTTCTTATTTCCGGACGCATGCGCAAACTATAGAAAGTCGTGATGACGTAGAATGTGCATACTTTGTTGATTCCATTTATGAAATAAAACACATTTTCTAAAAACTCGTGTTTTCTAAGAAATCATGTAAACCTTCTAGAAGTTGTGATTTTAAAAAATGGGGGAAGTAAGCTTTTCTTATTTCCAAACGCATGCGCAAACTATAGAAAGTCGTTATGAAGTAGAATGTGCATACTTTGTTGATTCCATTTATGAAATAAAACACATTTTCTAAAAACTCGTGTTTTTTAAGAAATCATGTAAACCTTCTAGAAGCTGTGATTTTAAAAAACGGGGGAAGTAAGGTTTTCTTATTTCCAAACGTATGCGCAAACTATAGAAAGTCGTTATGATGTAGAATGTGCATACTTTGTTGATTCCATTTATGAAATAAAACACATTTTCTAAAAACTCGTGTTTTTTAAGAAATCATGTAATCCTTCTGTTGATGTATATGTAACTTCAGAATGTATTTCACATATATGTATATTATATTCCTATAGAGATGGTATTATTCCTCTATAAGGAAGTGTCGTCATTTATATTGTAAGTGTCGTAACTTATACTTGATGGGTTATTAGACCACCTTGTTTGGGGTCGGCCCTGTATAATTCATGTGGGTCAAAGGTTTATAGACCATCCTATTGGGGTTCGGCCCACTCAGCATTATGTTATGTGGTTAAGTTCGAGCCTACATGAGTTAGGTAAAAAGGCAAGTCAAGTCAAGTATAAATAGAATGCGGGAGGCACTCTATTTGTTCACTCACTTCTCACACATGCACTCAAGGAGGAGTGGTGCACTTATGGAGGAGGAGGATCTGCTGCTAGGTTATGGCTATCTCTCTTGGTTGGTTGTATCATTGCTCTATCTATCTCTGAGGAAGTTATTGGGGTTTTTCACCTTTATGGTTTTCCCCAAGTAAATCTTTGTGTCTCTTGTGTGCTTGCATTATTGTCTCCATGATTGATATGCTGTAGATATGCTGTACATGTTGTTCTCTCAGTTAAGATCCTAGATCAGATTAAAGTAAATTCTGAAAATCTAACATGGTATCAGAGCTAGCCTGAAAGAAGGCATGATATGGCATGTATGACACTTGTTGCACGTACGATGCTAGGGCTTGATATAGAAAAACCCAGTCATCGTAGCACTTTCTCTATAACTCCGTTTTGGAGAAGTTTTCGGATCTGAAATTGTTACAGGACGAAGCTAAGATGTCCAGGTATCTTGTGTCCAAAGGACAACCTCTAATTCATTGTACTTTGTGATTTATGATCTGTACAATATAGGGTTTCTTCCTCTTCCAGATCTGAGTCAAAATCAGGTGACCTTGGGAAAAAGGTCATATCTTGGGCTAGGAAGCTCCAAATGAAATTTCGTAAAACGTGACAGGTATTACACAGTCTGTACTATCTCAGAAAACGTTTTTAGAGGCCGAAGCTGAACCAGTGACACGTGGAACGCCGTACAAGTTCGCTCTCCTGTATTATCCCATAAACAGGTCACGTTGCGACATTTGGCATAACTCTCTCTCAGAGAGTCCAATTGAGGTCATACCTGTCAGGATGGAAAGGTAACAGGCCGAGCTATCTCAAAAAACGTTTTCAGAGGCCGAAGTTAAAATAGTGACACGTGGCATTCCGTACAAGTTCGCTCTCCTGTTTTATCCCAAAACAGGTCACGTTGCGACATTTGGCATAACTCTCTCTCAGAGAATCCAATTGAGGTCAGACCTGTCAGGATGGAAAGATAACAGGTCAGGATATCTCAGGAAACTTTTTCAGACCCTGTGGATCAAAAATTTTGGAGTTACACCAGAAACAATCAGGTACATATTTCTGTCAAAACAGAATTATTTTTTGGTACCTTCATTCATGGCTTCCGGAATTTAGGGCTTTGGAGAAAGTTGGAATTTTTGTAATCGGAGACCACGACTGGATGCTACTCATCAAAATAGAAATTTAGAGACCAATATCAGAATTTTTGGTTGGGCAGAAGGCCGGGCTTGATTAGACCCTAGTTCGGGACTTTGATCAGAAAAGTGGAAAATTAGGGCTTCTGTAAAAATGGGAATTTTTGAAATCTGTGACCACGGCTGGAAGCTCCTCAGAAAAAATAGAAGCTTATAGCTTTGGATCAAACATTTTGATGGGGAAAAAGAGTGGGCTTCATCAAACCCCAATTCAGGGTCACGTCCAGTGAATCCGGAAGTTTCAAAGGCAAAATTGAGGAGTGAAACTTTGCAGTTTTCAAATTCTGAATATACCAGTTTGATCAGCTCATCAAGGCGCATATTTCTATCCTTTCGAAAGTTTGAAATTCAAAGTTTGAATTTTTGGGGTTTCTCTGACAAACCCATATCCAGCTCCAGGTCCAGTTCTTGCAAATCAAGTGGATTGGGTTAATCCTAGAAGAAGATGGATTGATCATCTGCATGAGTAAAGAAGTTCCTGTTTCAGAGGGAGATGAGGCTAAGGCCTTACATAAGAAGATTACAAGCGATCTCAACAGGTATGACTCATCGAGGTATGTTTTGAGATTTGTTCATGATTAAGTTTATGGTATGTTTGTCTTCATGTTATTACGGTTAGTACAATCTTAATTTTAGAATTGTCATATCACCTTAACAAAATTATGAATGCATGATAGAAAATATTCATTGGTTAGGGTGTTGACACTTATGATTGTACTAATGCATTATCGTGTTGTATGAGGTTTATGTTGTCTACTAACATGAAAGGTACAACAAGAAAGACAAATCATATTCTAGTTCAAGAACATATGATCATGATGACATGAGGATAAAGACTCATCCATTGTCATGGATCTCATAGAAGATCCATTTACGAGGTATGTATAACTTGATTTTGTAATGGTTAACATATGAGACATGCAGGTTACTAGCACAAGTCATTGAAGAAGAACAAGAAGACATCATGTGAGTATGTTAGACATAAATAGCTAGCATGCTAATCCAGGTATGTTTTTCCTATATCAAGTTAGAATCCTACCTTGTGTTAGGATCTTATACTGTTGTTGATAATGATTATTCATGAAGTCATAGGTTTGAATAATCATGATTGTATGCATATTATGTTTCTTACCATAATTGATGATATGACTAACCAGAAGAATCATGAAGGTGTAGGTTTGAATAATCACAGTTTTTGAGCATATTATATCTCTTATCTTGATTGATGATTCAACTAACCTGAAGAGTCATAGGTTTGAGTAATTACAGGTTTAAACATGTTATGTTTCTTATGATTTGACTAACCTTAAGAATTCTACATAAACCTTGAATGCTAATGCTTATTATTTCTGTTTGAAATGATCATGACTATACATGCTTGAGATTATTGTGTTTTAATAGTATACTAATGAATGTATGATTTTATATGAGATCACAAGGATAACACAATCATGATACTAATAAGCATGCATAGGAACCAAGGATGAATGTAAGTTCAAAGACAGGTAATCCAGGAAGCAAAGATCAAGAGGAAGCACACTCCAGTTGTTCCTGCAAGAAAGCAAAGGAGCACACTTCAGTAGTTTATGCAAGGATGCAGATATTCAGAGGGAGTTGAACATCTGTCTACATTCCACAACAGAAAGGTGTAGAAAAAGCTACTTCAGCAGCTCCTACAAGGAAGCAAAGACTCAGAGGGAGTCCACCCAGTACCCAAACAAAGATAAGTATTTTTAATTATCATTTCTTGCATATTTGTTTGTTTAAATAATACTGTTCACTAATGTATATACTGATGTTCCTAGAATTAGGTTGTGAATTATGCTTATTAGAATAATTGCATTGATGAACAGTATACTACTAATATACATGGGTAAGTGGCCTATGGCATTGTACAACATTCCATTGCTACTTATCTAGAATGAAACCTCTTTGCTGACATGTTGGGAGTTGTGCACACTCTTAACAATGTTCTGGTAGAGATTGGAAGGCATCTAGAAAGTTACGGGATATGGATAAATGTTGTATTGAAGCATTGGCTAAGATAATTGCATGATTGTATGACATATTTCTTTATGTGTAAGAATTTGTTCTGAAAATCATGAGATGTTTCTAATCATGCAATTTAACCTGTTTTGTAGGAAAGACCGTATATCTTCACCTACAAAAGGACTACAACATTTGTTCCAGCAACAAAGATATTTATTGAAGATATTGAAGTTCCCAGGATCTGGGATGAAGAAATAGAATGCCATGATCCGTCGATCATGAAGAATGATGTTTGGGATGTAGTCCCAAGACGTGAAGGGAAGTTTGTTATGACTTCCAAGTGGAACTATCAGATCAAGCACGTTGCAGATGGCAGCATTAAGAAATATAAAAGTGATGAAATAGAAGATGCACCAGATGGATTTCAAGACAGCATGGTGTAGTCATATATGTGTGCAGAACTTGGTATGGTAGGATAGACAGCTTTCTATCCAGTTTGGGATTTACCAAGAGTAAAGCAGATTCCAACCTTTACTACAAGGTTGAGGAAGGCAATCCAGCGATACTACTTTTGTATGCGGATAACCTGTTTGTTACATATGAAGATAGATTGATTTCCGACATGCAACGGAAGCTTACTGCCGAGTTTGAGATGAAGAACTTGGGGATGATGCATTATTTGTTTTTGGCATGGAGGTGTGGTAGAGTGATGGAATCTTCCTTGGACAAGGGAAGAGATCCTGAAGAGGTTCGGGGTGATGGACTGCAAGGTTATGACCACACCTATGACATCGAATCTGAAGCTTCTTTGTGATGCTTCATCTGAGCCAGTTGATGTTTCTATGTATCGTCAGATTATTGGGTCCTTGATGTACCTGACGAACACGAGACCAGATATTTGCTTTGCTGTGAACACATTGAGCCAGTTCCTGACGGATCCGAGGAGTGTTCACCTGGTTGCTGTAAAGCATGTTCTGAGGTACCTGAAGGGTACAATAGATTATGGGCTCAGATATGAGGCAAATCAAAAGTTTAACCTGCAGGGTTATGTTGATTCAGATTGGGCTGGCAGTGCTGCAGATAGGAAGAGCACATCTGGGTGTTGCTTCAGTATGGGATCAGGTGTGATCTCTTGGTTTAGCAGGAAGCAGTCCTGCATAGCACTGAGTACAGCTGAGGCAGAGTATGTTGCAGCCTGTTCAGCTAGTTGTGAGGCAGTATGGCTACGGAAGCTACTGTCTGAGTTATTTGATCTCCGGTTGGAGGGTACTGGTATCTTCTGTGATAACCAGAGTTGTGTGAAGCTGTCCGAGAACCCAGTGTTTCATGACAGGTCGAAACACATAGAGATAAAATATCACCATATCAGGGATATGGTGCAGAGAGGAGCTGTGAAGCTCCTGTATGTTGCGACGGACGAGCAGATTGCAGATGTGTTGACGAAGCCACTACCCAGGGTGAAGTTCGAGTACTTCAGAGAGAGGCTTGGCGTTCTTCAGATCGAGGAAACTTCGAGGAAGAAGTGATGGACACATTTGCTGAAGCCATTCCAAGCATGTTGGAAGGAGGATCCTTCACATGGCTGTGGATGTAAGCGCTGGATGATGAGCATCAGGATGATGTTCTGGTTTCTGCTGGATATGATCAGTTGGATCATTTTTGTATGTATGTATGCATCATGTTGGATGCTGGATATGATCAGGTGGATCATTTTTGTATGTATGTATGCATCATGTTGGATGCTGGATATGATCAGGTGGATCATTTTTGTATGTATGTACGCATCATGTTGGATGCTGGATACGATCAGTTGGATCATTTTTGTATGTATGTACGCATCATGTTGGATGCTGGATATGATCAGTTGGATCATTTTTGTATGTATGTATGCATCATGTAGATGCTGGATATGATCAGTTGGATCATGTGTATGTATTTTGTATATGCATCATGTTGGATGCTTGGACCATGTATCTGTATATGTATCAGGTGGGTACATTGTATGATCAGGTGGATCATGTATGGTGATATGTATCATGCATTTGTATTTGTATCAGGTGGATACATTGATGATCAGGAGGATCATGTATGATGATATGTATCAGGTAGATACTTGGTATGCATCAGGTAGATGCATTGATGATCAGGATGATCATAGATGACGAGCTTCAGGATGCTGCTCCAGATGACATGCAGCAGGATGTTGCAGTGATGATGATCAGGATGATCATGGATACATCAGGATGATGTATGGTGAGTATCAGTTTGATACTCTGTGGCCGTGGATCAGGTTGTACAGATAAGCATGTAATTTGTGCCCTGGGAGATTTGCAGATGGTCTTTCGAGGTTTTGCCTATGGCATGTAATTTGTGCCCTGGGACATCTGGCAAATGCTCTTTCGAGGTTTTTCTTGGGAGGACATATAATTTGTGCCCTGGGAGATCTGCAGATAGTCTTTTGAGGATTTTCCTATGGCATGTAATTTGTGCCCTGGGATATCTGGCAGATGCTCTTTCGAGGTTTTGTCCTATGGCATGTAATTTGTGCCCTGGGAGATCCGATAGGTTGAGCTGTGTGCTCGTAATCAGTCCTGGGATGCTCTTGCGAGGTTTTGCCATGACCACATGTAATTTGTGCCCTGGGAGATCCGATAGGTTGAGCTGTGTGCTTGTAATCAGTCCTGGGATGCTCTTGCGAGGTTTTGTGGTGACCACATGTAATTTGTGCCCTGGGAGATCCGATAGGTTGAGCCGTGTGCTCGTAATCAGTCCTGGGATTCTCTTTCGAGGTTTTGTGGTAAGGTCACATATAATTTGTGCCCTGGGAGATTTGCAGATGGTCTTTCGAGGTTTTGCCTATGGCATGTAATCTGTTCCCTGGGACATCTGGCAAATGCTCTTTCGAGGTTTTGTGACGCACGTAAAAGTACTGAGGATTCCACAGTATGGCCAGTGATGACGAAGACCTGCAGGTGGTGGGCCTACATCCAGTATGAAAAAGGACTGGCTCTGTAGAACTTCCTATGACGATTAGATACAGAGATTGGATGAGATAGCAGCAGCAGTGACGATGATGATGACTCGATGATGATTATCCAGTGACGATGATCCAGAGAAGATGACTTGTGCTAGAAGAACTGTACTGAGAAATACCTTCCTAGTTAAGAGGGAGTGTTGATGTATATGTAACTTCGGAATGTATTTCACATATATGTATATTATATTCCTATAGAGATGGTATTATTCCTCTATAAGGAAGTGTCGTCATTTATATTGTAAGTGTCGTAACTTATACTTGATGGGTTATTAGACCACCTTGTTTGGGGTCGGCCCTATATAAGTCATGTGGGTCAAAGGGTTATTAGACCACCCTATTGGGGGTCGGCCCACTCAGCATTATGTTATGTGGTTAAGTTCGAGCCTACATGAGTTAGGTAAAAAGGCAAGCCAAGTCAAGTATAAATAGAGTGCGGGAGGCACTCTATTTGTTCACTCACTTCTCACACATGCACTCAAGGAGGAGTGGCGCACTTATGGAGGAGGAGGATCTGCTGCTAGGTTATGGCTATCTCTCTTGGTTGGTTGTATCATTGCTCTATCTATCTCTGAGGAAGTTATTGGGGTTTTTCACCTTTATGGTTTTCCCCAAGTAAATCTTTGTGTCTCTTGTGTGCTTGCATTATTGTCTCCATGATTGATATGCTGTAGATATGCTGTACATGTTGTTCTCTCAATTAAGATCCTAGATCAGATTAAAGTAAATTCTGAAAATCTAACACCTTCTAGAATCCGTGATTTTGAAAAATGGTGGAAGTAAGCTTTTCTTATTTCCGGACGCATGCGCAAACTATAGAAAGTCGTTATGAAGTAGAATGTGCATACTTCGTTGATTCTATTTATGAAATATAACACATTTTCTAAAAACTCGTGTTTTTTAAGAAATCATGTAAACCTTCTAGAAGCTGTGATTTTAAAAAACGGGGGAAGTAAGCTTTTCTTATTTCCAAACGCATGCGGAAACTATAGAAAGTCGTTATGACATGGAATGTGCATACTTTGTTGATTCCATTTACGAAATAAAACACATTTTCTAAAAACTCATGTTTTTTAAGAAATCATGTAAACCTTCTAGAAGCTGTGATTTTAAAAAACGGGGGAAGTAAGCTTTTCTTATTTCCGGACGCATGCGCAAACTATAGAAAGTCGTTATGACGTAGAATGTGCATACTTTGTTGACTCCATTTATGAAATAAAACTCATTTTCTAAAAACAAGTGTTTTTTAAAAAATCATGTAAACCTTCTAGAAGCTGTGATTTTAAAAAATGGTGGAAGTAAGCTTTTCTTATTTCCGGACGCATGAACAAACTATAGAAAGTCATTATGACGTAGAATGTGCATACTTATAGATTCCATTTATGAAAGAAAACACATTTTCTAAAAACTCGTGTTTTTTAAGAAATCATGTAAACCTTCTAGAAGCTGTGATTTTAAAAAACGGGGGAAGTAAGCTTTTCTTATTTCCAAATGCATGCGCAAACTATAGAAATTCGTTATGACGTACAATGTGCATACTTTGTTGATTCCATTTATGAAATAAAACTCATTTTCTAAAAACTCGTGTTTTTTAAGAAATCATGTAAACCTTCTAGAAGCTGTGATTTTAAAAAATAGTGGAAGTAAGCTTTTCTTATTTCCGGACGCATGCACAAACTATAGAAAGTCGTTACGACGTAGAATGTGCATACTTTGTAGATTCCATTTATGAAATAAAACACATTTTATAAAAACTCGTGTTTTTTACGAAATCATGTAAACCTTCTAGAAGCTGTGATTTTAAAAAACGATGGAAGTAAGCTTTTCTTATTTTCGGACGAATACGCAAACTATAGAAAGTCGTTATGATGTAGAATGTGCATACTTTGTTGATTCCATTTATGAAATAAAACACATTTTCTAAAAACTCATGTTTTTTAAGAAATCGTGTAAACCTTCTAGAAGCTGTGATTTTAAAAAACAGTGAAAGTAAGCTTTTCTTATTTCCGGACGCATGCGCAAACTATAGAAAGTCATTATGACGTAGAATGTGCATACTTTGTTGATTCCATTTATGAAATAAAACACAGTTTCTAAAAACTCGTGTTTTTTAACAAATCATGTAAACCTTCTAGAAGCTGTGATTTTAAAAAAACGGTGGAGGTAAGCTTTTCTTATTTCCGGATGCATGCGCAAACTATAGAAAGTCGTTATGACTTAGAATGTGCATACTTTGTAGATTCCATTTATGAAATAAAACACATTTTCTAAAAACTCGTGTTTTTTCCGAAATCATGCAAACCTTCTAGAAGCTGTGATTTTAAAAAACGGTGGAAGTAAGCTTTTCTTATTTCCGGATGCATGCGCAAACTATAGAAAGTCGTTATGACGTAGAATGTGCATACTTTGTTGATTCCATTTATGAAATAAAACACATTTTCTAAAAACTCATGTTTTTAACGAAATCATGTAGACCTTCTAGAAGCTGTGATTTTAAAAAACGGTGGAAGTAAGCTTTTCTTATTTCCGGATGCATGCGGAAACTATAGAAAGTCGTTATGACTTAGAATGTGCATACTTTGTACATTCCATTTCTGAAATAAAACACATTTTCTAAAAACTCGTGTTTTTTACGAAATCATGTAAACCTTCTAGAAGCTGTGATTTTAAAAAACAGTGGAAGTAAGCTTTTCTTATTTCCGGACGCATGCGCAAACTATAGAAAGTCGTTATGACGTAGAATGTGCATACTTTGTTGATTCCATTTATGAAATAAAACACATTTTCTAAAAACTCCTGTTTTCTACGAAATCATGTAGACCTTCTAGAAGCTGTGATTTTAAAAACCGGTGGAAGTAAGCTTTTCTTATTTCCAAACGCATGCGCAAACTATAGAAATTCGTTATGATGTAGAATGTGCATACTTTGTTGATTCCATTTATGAAATAAAACACATTTTCTAAAAACTCGTGTTTTTTAAGAAATTGTGTAAACCTTCTAGAAGCTGTGATTTTAAAAAACGGTGGAAGTAAGCTTTTCTTATTTCTGGACGCATGCGCAAACTGTAGAAAGTCGTTATGACGTAGAATGTGCATACTTTGTTGATTCCATTTATGAAATAAAACACAGTTTCTAAAACTCGTGTTTTTTAAGAAATCATGTAAACCTTCTAGGAGCTGTGATTTTAAAAAACGTTTGAAGTAAGCTTTTCTTATTTTCGGACGCATGTGCAAACTATAGAAAGTCGTTATGACGTAGAATGTGCATACTTTGTTGATTCCATTGATGAAATAAAACACATTTTCTAAAAACTCATGTTTTTTAAGAAATCATGTAAACCTTCTAGAAGCTGTGATTTTAAAAAACGGTGGAAGTAAGCTTTTCTTATTTCCGGATGCATGCGCAAACTATAGAAAGTCGTTATGACGTAGAATGTGCATAATTTGTAGATTCCATTTATGAAATAAAACACATTTTCTAAAAACTATTTTTTTTTACGAAATCATGTAAACCTTCTAGAAGCTGTGATTTTAAAAAACGGTGCAAGTAAGCTTTTCTTATTTCCAAACGCATGCGCAAACTATAGAAAGTCGTTATGACGTAGAATGGGCATACTTTGTTGATTCCATTTATGAAATAAAACACATTTTCTAAAAACTCGTGTTTTTTAAGAAATCATGTAAACCTTCTAGAAGCTGTGATTTTAAAAAACGGGGGAAGTAAGTTTTTCTTATTTCCAGACGCATGCGCAAACTATATAAAGTCGTTATGACTTAGAATGTGCATACTTTGTAGACTCCATTTATGAAATAAAACACATTTTCTAAAAACTCGTGTTTTTTAAGAAATCATGTAAGCCTTCTAGAAGCTATGATTTTAAAAAACGGGGGAAGTAAGCTTTTCTTATTTCCAAACGCATGCGCAAACTATAGAAAGTCGTTATGACGTAGAATGTGCATACTTTGTAGATTCCATTTATGAAATAAAACACATTTTCTAAAAACTCGTGTTTTTTACGAAATCATATAAACCTTCTAGAAGCTTTGATTTTAAAAAACAGTGGAAGCAAGCTTTTCTTATTTCCGGAGGAATGCGCAAACTATAGAAAGTCGTTATGACTTAGAATGTGCATACTTTGTTGATTCCATTTATGAAATAAAACACATTTTCTAAAAACTCTTGTTTTTTACGAAATCATGTAAACCTTCTAGAAGCTTTGATTTTAAAAAACGGTGGAAGCAAGCTTTTCTTATTTCCGGACGAATGCGCAGACTATAGAAAGTTGTTATGACTTAGAATGTGCATACTTTGTTGATTCCATTTATGAAATAAAACACATTTTCTAAAAACTCGTGTTTTTTAAGAAATCATGTAAACCTTCTAGAAGCTGTGATTTTAAAAAAAGAGGAAGTAAGGTTTTCTTATTTCCAAATGCATGCGCAAACTATAGAAAGTCATTATGACATAGAATGTGCATACTTTGTTGATTCCATTTATGAAATAAAACACATTTTCTAAAAACTCGTGTTTTTTAAGAAATCATGTAAACCTTCTAGAAGCTGTGATTTTAAAAAATGGTGGAAGTAAGCTTTTCTTATTTCCGGACGCATGCGCAAACTATAGAAAGTCGTTATGATGTAGAATGTGTATACTTTGTTGATTCCATTTATGAAATAAAACACATTTTCTAAAAACTCGTGTTTTTTAAGAAATCATGTAAACCTTCTAGAAGCTGTGATTTTAAAAAACGGTGGAAGTAAGCTTTTCTTATTTCCAAACGCATGCCCAAACTATAGAAAGTCGCTATGACATAGAATGTGCATACTTTGTTGATTCCATTTATGAAATAAAACACATTTTCTAAAAACTCGTGTTTTTTAAGAAATCATGTAAACTTTCTAGAAGCTATGATTTTAAAAAACGGGGGAAGTAAGCTTTTCTTATTTCCAAACGCATGCGCAAACTATAGAAAGTCGTTATGATGTAGAATATGCATACTTTGTTGATTCCATTTATGAAATAAAACACATTTTCTAAAAACTCATGTTTTTTAAGAAATCATGTAAACCTTCTAGAATCCGTGATTTTAAAAAATGGTGGAAGTAAGCTTTTCTTATTTCCGGACGAATGCGCAAACTGTAGAAAGTCGTTATGACGTATAATGTGCATACTTTGTTGATTCCATTTATGAAATAAAACACATTTTCTAAAAACTCGTGTTTTTTAAGAAGTCATGTAAACCTTCTAGAAGCTGTGATTTTAAAAAATGGTGGAAGTAAGCTTTTCTTATTTCCGGACATATGTGCAAACTATAGAAAGTCGTTATGGCATAGAATGTGCATAATTTGTTGATTCCATTTAAGAAATAAAACACATTTTCTAAAAACTCATGTTTTTTAAGAAATCATGTAAACCTTCTAGAAGCTGTGATTTTAAAAAACGGGGGAAGTAAGCTTTTCTTATTTCCAAACGCATGCGCAAACTATAGAAAGTCGTTATGACGTAGAATGTGCATACTTTGTTGATTCCATTTATGAAATAAAACAAATTTTCTAAAAACTCGTGTTTTTTAAGAAATCATGTAAACCTTCTAGAAGCTGTGATTTTAAAAAACGGGGGAAGTAAGCTTTTCTTATTTCCGGATGCATGCGCAAACTATAGAAAGTCGTTATGACGTAGAATGTGCATACTTTGTAGATTCCATTTATGAAATAAAACACATTTTCTAAAAACTCGTGTTTTTTACGAAATCATGTAAACCTTCTAGAAGCTGTGATTTTAAAAAACAGTGGAAGTAAGCTTTTCTTATTTCCGGACGCATGCGCAAACTATAGAATGTCGTTATGACGTAGTATGTGCATAGTTTGTAGATTCCATTTATGAAATAAAACACATTTTCTAAAAACTCGTGTTTTTTAAGAAATCATGTAAACCTTCTAGAAGCTGTGATTTTAAAAAACGGTGGAAGTAAGCTTTTCTTATTTCCGGACGCATGCGCAAACTATAGAAAGTCATTATGATGTAGAATGTGTATACATTGTTGATTCCATTTATGAAATAAAACACAGTTTCTAAAAACTCGTGTTTTTTAAGAAATCATGTAAACCTTCTAGAAGCTGTGATTTTAAAAAATGGGGGAAGTAAGCTAGGCCCGACAAAATGAGTAAGGCACTGTCCAAAAGTAGGCTAGGCCCGGCAAAACAAAATAATTCAAGTTTTTGTCTATGACTACCGTAGCCCTATGACACTCATTAGATATATAACATTGTCATCACAGCCGTATGATGCTTATGTGAGATACTAACTCTGAACACGACATGGATAGCTTGTGGTTGATCGACATCGACCAAGCCTTTTCATAGCTGTCGGTTGGGCATTAATGAACACGTTGTTTATCATCCTTACAACCATCTCTAAATATCTGAAGGCTAGATTGTTTTAAACCAACATCAAATAAACAAAGTTCATTACGAAAAGGAAGGTGATCAAGTTGTTGCTCATCAGTTTCAGTTTCACTGCTTCTTGTCCACATGGCGATATTGGTTTGGGTTGGGGGTTTCTCTGAAGCATATTCCTGAGGTGTTGGATGAGCATTATCCTGGTCTACCCTTGCTATTAGTCGTAGACTGTTATGGCTCTGGTGGGATTTTAACGCTCAGCCAAGTCTCCTTGTTTACAGCTTAATGGTATTCATTTTTCGAATGGCCGGCGAGGGTGGTGGGAACTTGCAGAAAGAAAAACCTGAGGCCATTCAATATCCCCAGAACGTGCTGGAATTTTTCTAGAAAATGGTTTTTTTTTGTTTTTAAAGCCATTTATCCTACTACCACCTATGTGGGAAGAGTTTTCCATGTGAGCAGCGTCCAAAATAAATGGAATTTGGCAATATCCTGATCATCTCGTTACTTTCGATTTTTTTTGTTTTATATATTTACACACTTCAACGTTTTGTTTTATATATCTGACTTACACAATTCAGCATTTTGTTTTATATATCCGACTTACACAGTTCAGCGTTTTGAGGTTATCTGTTATTTGGACTTTCTCAAACACCACTTACTCCACAACTTTCTTCATCTGCAAAGGCTGTGCTTAGGATCTTCGGTAGTTTTCTAGTTTTGAAATGGACCTATCATGTTTTTACTACATTAATTTGCAGCCATGAGTAGTTGGATTTCAAACCAAAACTAATGACAGGAGATGACCTGACATTGAAGTCTGACCTGCACAGCATGTCGTCTCATGGAAACAGCTAGCTCATTCCACCTGAAGTCTTTTACTAAGATGTAGTGCTCTGTACATTTGGTTTGGATCAAAGCTGGAGGCATTCCTAAACACGCTCTCAACCTACTGGGTTAGATTGAGATCGCTACATGTGAAACATACTGCGTTGTCAAGTGTATCATCCTTCTATGGAGAATGATTGGGACCTGCAGCCTCGACCTATTGTAGCCAAACCAACTCCAATATTGTTTCCTAGGTTCTCCCTTGTTTATTATGCTTTCCAAGTTCTATAGTTATTTTCGTCGTAGGTGTATCAACTATGCCATTATTTTAAATTTGGGGAATCGTAATTAACATATTGGATTTTGGTTTCTGTTTTTTTTTATTTGATGCGTTGTACACTATGGTGAATCGTGGACTCCATTGCGGGTACGCTCAGATAAGCGATCTATTTTTTTTTGAAGCACAAAATGACCTAAACATTTCCCATCCACCTCTTGACGTGCTAGCTGAGGGCTAAGTTGCACTTCTGGTTTTGTTAAGAACCTAAACCAGTGAAAAGTACGCTTTTGGTTAGTGCACGCATGGTTTTGCATCTTCGCTCCCCCAGGAATACTACCTGGTTTCCTTCCAACTTATAGGCTCCTAAGCCTATTCCATTGGTACGCCTTAATCAGTTGCCTCACTCCATTCTCTACTGTTAGCTAGTAAGAATGGATTCCTCCCATCCCCATATTTATACATCCCGCTTATCCCCTTGTGGGGATCCTCCTCCATGTGATTGCAATCAGTGAATATGATAATCATTGAACAATTTTCATTCGATAAATGATTTGTAGTTATGAAATAATCATAACAAGAGATGACCATTTTTATTTGTTTTCTGTCTTGAACATGTTTTATCACAATAAATGTACATGAAGATATTCCCAGGTTTCTTAAATTCTGATATTTTTTTTTTAAATTTTTTTTTTTATTCTCGTGGGTGTGTTTATTTATTTATCTCTTTGTAGACATCGTTTTAAGGGTGGCAGAATACGTTTGGAAGTGCTTCTACTGTTGGGTTGCACCAAAATGGCAATGGTTCTACCATGAATTGATTGATACTTATAACAGTATGCTGGTTCCAACATCAGGAACCATGATACTGGCGTGTAGTGCATGATATATTCTGGGTTCCTCTCTAGGCCGATTGTAGTGTTGGATTGATGGCCTGACATTCTCCTTGGAGATCTACGCCAAAATAACTTAAAAAAAACAAAATACAACAAAATCAGAGATGGACTACATATTCGAAATGATGCTAGAGTTTGAACTTTTATATCTGCTTTGTTGGATCTTAAATCTTTGATATATCAGCTGTGTATACAGGTTCATAGAAAGTTGTTTGAATATACAAGGGGTAGTAGCAATGGTCGTGATAAAGGTTGTTTTAATATCTCCTACATTAGTTTTGATAGCCTTATAATAGAGGCCTTTTGAGTGTCGAGTTTCATAGATTCGATCCAATACCACCTTAAAACTATCGGGATCATGACATTTTAACTAGCTTCATAATTGTTTGATTATTGGCCTGAAATTACTGGACACTAAATAAACCAATTTTCTTTCTTGAGAAAGAGCGAAGTACAATGCATTCTTTATAGAGTAATACCCTGAAGGTAAGTATATTTTCTGATCTATTTGATCCTATTAATTGGAAATATGACCATTCCAGCTCAATGGTCCTGGTTTCTGCGTTTTTTCTAGAAGTTGATTTACTCTTTACTTCATTTCTATCGTGAATTTTTCCAGAGTTTGCGAGGGATTAGTGAATGCATTGTGAAACAATGTTCTAGGAGTGATATTTCTCGAACTTCCAAGTATTATGCTATAAATTTTAACCCGTCCAAAAAAAACTCAGAATGTCATTTTTTTTTTTTACTTCCTGATTGACTTTAACAATTTACTAGTTTGAACATGAAAACCCCTCTTTTGGTTTATGTCATGACACATTCTATATCTGTGCATATCAATCCATATTTCATTTATTTGTTTCGTTATCATATATATATATGTATTTTTTTTTGTATGTGCACTCACTGGTTATCAAATAATAAAAAAAATTGAAAATATAAATATTTATTTATTTTCTAAATGTTATTCATATTGTGGTTGTGCAGGTACCTTGGAAGCTCACTAAGGCTGGAATTCAAGTAGGTAATCAGCCAGGACTACATGAAGCATGAATAGGCTTTTAGGTTCAAGAGTCCGAACAAGAGCTCTGATACCAAATGTAGTGCTCTGGTTTTTGGCAGAGCACATGACAAGCTTCTGAACTAATTAATTTTCTGTACGGGTTTGTTTCTAGATAATAAATAAAAATATTATTTGATCATTTACTATTTTTCCTATTATCGTAGTTTGCATCAACATTCGAGAGGTAAAATAATATAATTTTTCATTTACATGCATGTTTCAGTTCAGTGCATATACATGTTTTAGCATAATGTTTTATCATAAGTTTAAAATATGATTAATGTAATAATTAACAAGGAAAATACATGTTTCCAGAAGTTTGAAGTTTGTAGATTGTCTCATAGCTTGCTGTAGATTTTCTTCCAGATTTTTGTCTTTAAAGCTTAGCAACCGATTGAATGAACCACCCTACCGACCAACTCTTATCATGCTAGCCCTAGGAAACCGACGGGCTTCCTAGCCCCCGAGCCCACAGACCGATAAACCTGAGAGCATCTTTCCTTACTGTATTTCCATAGGTGCAGTTTTCCCTATGATTTTTCCACCTCCTCCTTCGAGTTGGAGTTTACCCCTTCCTCAGCTTCACCTCCAAAATCACAGTTCTCCCCCAAAAGAAAACCTCCCCTTCTCCTCCCTTCACTCTTCCCTAAATACCTTTCCTTCCTCGAGAAGACTTGAGGCTTACTCCACCGCCCCAAATTCCCTCTCTCGAGCCCTTCAATCATTAAATCCCCTGACTTTAACATTCATACAAGTTTACAATATAATAATATATTTCTTCACTTAATGCACCGACAATTAAATGCACTTACAGTAAATTTATTGCACTTTAATTGTTCGATGGTAAGTATTTATTATGGTAGGAGATATTACCTACGGGTTCTCTATTCGAGATCTATTTTAATAATTCTCCATTTATTCACCATATTTGCACTTAGTGTTTTTTAGAATAAAATAATACAATAATATATGTTCTAGTTTGACTTTTCAGTTTGGGACAAGGTATGTCTTAATGGTTTACCAATCCGACAAGATAACTTATCATGTAACTTAAACTTTAAGACTCATACTGAATAAATAAATAATATTTAAAACCTATTCCATCACATCACATCCATTCAAGAATGATTATCCTATTATGGCTAACTTTTCAAATGGAAATAATCACACAATATTAATTTATAAATCAATATTTTAAATCTTACTTATATTGCAATTGTTACGATAGGGATATAAATGTTGCTAGAATATTATTAATTAAGTAATAATAATAATTAGATCACCATTTATTAATTAATAATAATAATTAAATCACCATTTAACAATAATAAAAGGTGAATTAATCATAGTATTCTTAATTATTTGTTTATCACATGAGTACCCTAACATCAACATAGCATCCTTGTTCTTATAAACAAAGCACTTGTGAAGGCTTTAAACAATTTTACTAATTAATTAGACACTATCATTACCCTATTCACAACAGTTCTCGTATGACAATGTTAACTGACGACACTTGTCTTAATTTATTATTACAATGTTTTCATATAATTACTAATTCACTTATTTACACATTGACAACCTAACCATTCATTACCTAAGTTGATTGATGTATCCTTAACTGAGTTATCTATGACATTTATACTACTATTCAAGCATGACAAGTATGTTATACACTAGTAATATTGTACACGTACAAGGTGTGCATGCATGGCCAGTGTATGCACATGTCGGATATGTACTATAAACAAACCCCATTCCGCCTATGCATACCTGCTAACTAATAATAGTATTTACCCCCATGCAGAAGAGAAAGCATAATATATAGTATAATTACTTTAACATCCTTGGTTATTTAACAGTTAACCCTTTACGATTTAACATCATTGTCTTTATGTTTACATTAGTTTAATCAATCAAGTACATGAAGGGTATCTACTCCCACTAACTCAAGATCAAGGAATATCCAACCCTCAACAGTACTAACTAACATATCCTCCCATCGTAACCTACGTCCTCCATCCTCCCTATCCTTCCTCTGCTAGTACAAAAGTGGATGTCGGACTCACCGACCTGACCACATAGAACTTGAGAGCGATAGCGTCGGCTGAACATCGGACCTATCCTCCCCTAGCAGGCATCCGACCATCGTCATCACAACTACATGGGGAGCGTGTCTCAGCACAGCCCTCCCACGACCTCGGGTCTCATGGAAACATAGGGTGGGAAACACATCCATCCCTCTCAACATACTGGGCCTACGCCCTTATCGACTCATACTTTGCTGCTATCGAGATTATCAGTTTGTGTCATCGTATCATCAATTTTGGTTGCTAAGTTTTACTGCATGGAAAAGTTCTTATCCCATGTATCAGATCAAGTATCTCACTATCCCATAGCCCTTGTATCCTGTAGGTTAGTATTTCGCAAAATACACATTTTATAACAAGCATTTCCATTCGATCGCCAATCGATCTATATCATCAACATCGTTTTATTTCACGCCACAATTTTAGCTCATCACAGGTATGCATGACATATAACAATTCAATCAATTTCATCATAGGATGGCATCCACGTACAACATCATATATTTCACATTCCATTAATGAAAACGTTAAAACATATATATCGTCATCATAAAAGAAATTAATCTCATGACAACCATAACCTATTTACTACATGAACATAGTAAGATCATAATATCATAACATCATATTCATAGTGACAACATAACATAGTAATGACATACACATGGTAGCAACATATAATCGGGTGTATCGTGTCATAAGTATAGTTTACCCAGTCTAGTTAAGTCCAATAGATAATAAGAAAATAAGGTTCAATATGTGTCACGGATAAACTTGTCTAGTCGAAATATGGGGCGTTACAATGTGCATACTTTGTAGATTCCATTTATGAAATAAAACACATTTTCTAAAAACTCGTCTTTTTTACGAAAACATGTAAACCTTCTAGAAGCTGTGATTTTAAAAAACGGTGGAAGTAAGCTTTTCTTATTTACGGATGCATGCGCAAACTATAGAAAGTTGTTATGACGTAGAATGTGCATACTTTGTTGATTCCATTTATGAAATAAAGCACATTTTCTAAAAACTCGTGTTTTTTACGAAATCATGTAAACCTTCTAGAAGCTGTGATTTAAAAAAACGGTGGAAGTAAGCTTTTCTTATTTCCGGACGCATGCGCAAACTATAGAAAGTCGTTATGACGTAGAATGTGCATACTTTGTTGATTCCATTTATGAAATAAAACACATTTTCTAAAAACTCGTGTTTTTTAACTTATCATGTAAACCTTCTAGAAGCTGTGATTTTAAAAAACCGGGGAAGTAAGCTTTTCTTATTTCCAAACGCATGCGCAAACTATAGAAAGTCATTATGGCATAGAATGTGCATACTTTGTTGATTCCATTTATGAAATAAAACACATTTTCTAAAAACTCGTGTTTTTTAAGAAATCATGTAAACCTTCTAGAAGCTGTGATTTTAAAAAATGGGGGAGGTAAGCTTTTCTTATTTCCAAACGCATGCGCAAACTATAGAAAGTCGTTATGACGTAGAATGTGCATACTTTGTAGATTCCATTTATGAAATAAAACAAATTTTCTAAAAACTCGTGTTTTTTACGAAATCATGTAAACCTTCTAGAAGCTGTGATTTTAAAAAACGGTGGAAGTAAGCTTTTCTTATTTACGGACGCATGCACAAACTATAGAAAGTCGTTATGACGTAGAATGTGCATACTTTGTTGATTCCATTTATGAAATAAAGCACATTTTCTAAAAACTCGTGTTTTTTACGAAATCATGTAAACCTTCTAGAAGCTGTGATTTAAAAAAACGGTGGAAGTAAGCTTTTCTTATTTCCGGACGCATGCGCAAACTATAGAAATTCGTTATGACGTAGAATGTGCATACTTTGTAGATTCCATTTATGAAATAAAACACATTTTCTAAAAACTCGTGTTTTTTACGAAATCATGTAAACCTTCTAGAAGCTGTGATTTTAAAAAACGGTGGTTCAGTAAGCTTTTCTTATTTCCAAACGCATGCGCAAACTATAGAAAGTCGTTATGAAGTAGAGTGTGCATACTTTGTTGATTCCATTTATGAAATAAAACACATTTTCTAAAAACTCGTGTTTTTTAAGAAATCATGTAAACCTTCTAGAAGCTATGATTTAAAAAAAAGGGGGAAGTAAGCTTTTCTTATTTACGGACGCATGCGCAAACTATAGAAAGTCGTTGACGTAGAATGTGCATACTTTGTAGATTCCATTTATGAAATAAAACACATTTTCTAAAAACTCGTGTTTTTTACGAAATCATGTAAACCTTCTAGAAGCTGTGATTTTAAAAAACGGTGGAAGTAAGCTTTTCTTATTTACGGACGCATGCGCAAACTATAGAAAGTCGTTATGACGTAGAATGTACATACTTTCTTGATTCCATTTATGAAATAAAACACATTTTCTAAAAACTCGTGTTTTTTAAGTTATCATGTAAACCTTCTATAAGCTGTGATTTTAAAAAACCGGGGAAGTAAGCTTTTCTTATTTCCAAACGCATGGAAAAACTATAGAAAGTCGTTATGACGTAGAATGTGCATACTTTGTAGATTCCATTTATGAAATAAAACACATTTTCTAAAAACTCGTGTTTTTTAAGAAATCATGTAAACCTTCTAGAAGATGTGATTTTAAAAAATGGGGGAAGTAAGCTTTTCTTATTTCCAAACGCATGCGCAAACTATAGAAAGTCGTTATGACGTAGAATGTGCATACTTTGTAGATTCCATTTATGAAATAAAACAAATTTTCTAAAAACTCGTGTTTTTTACGAAATCATGTAAACCTTCTAGAAGCTGTGATTTTAAAAAACGGTGGAAGTAAGCTTTTCTTATTTACGGACGCATGCGCAAACTATAGAAAGTCGTTATGACGTAGAATGTGCGTACTTTGTTGATTCCATTTATGAAATAAAGCACATTTTCTAAAAACTCGTGTTTTTTACGAAATCATGTAAACCTTCTAGAAGCTGTGATTTAAAAAAACGGTGGAAGTAAGCTTTTCTTATTTCCAGAAGCATGCGCAAACTATAGAAATTCGTTATGACGTAGAATGTGCATACTTTTTAGATTCCATTTATGAAATAAAACACATTTTCTAAAAACTCGTGTTTTTTATGAAATCATGTAAACCTTCTAGAAGCTGTGATTTTAAAAAACGGTGGAAGTAAGCTTTTCTTATTTCCAAACGCATGCGCAAACTATAGAAAGTCGTTATGAAGTAGAATGTGCATACTTTGTTGATTCCATTTATGAAATAAAACACATTTTCTAAAAACTCGTGTTTTTTAAGAAATCATGTAAACCTTCTAGAAGCTGTGATTTTAAAAAAAGGGGGAAGTAAGCTTTTCTTATTTACGGACGCATGCGCAAACTATAGAAAGTCATTATGACTTAGAATGTGTATACTTTGTAGATTCCATTTATGAAATAAAACACATTTTCTAAAAACTCGTGTTTTTTACGAAATCATGTAAACCTTCTAGAAGCTGTGATTTTAAAAAACGGTTGAAGTAAGCCTTTCTTATTTACGGACGCATGCGCAAACTATAGAAAGTCGTTATGACGTAGAATGTGCATACTTTGTTGATTCCATTTATGAAATAAAACACATTTTCTAAAAACTCGTGTTTTTTAAGTTATCATGTAAACCTTCTAGAAGCTGTGATTTTAAAAAACCGGGGAAGTAAGCTTTTCTTATTTCCAAACGCATGGGAAAACTATAGAAAGTCGTTATGACGTAGAATGTGCATACTTTGTAGATTCCATTTATGAAATAAAACACATTTTCTAAAAACTCGTGTTTTTAAGAAATCATGTAAACCTTCTAGAAGATGTGATTTTAAAAAATGGGGGAAGTAAGCTTTTCTTATTTCCAAACGCATGCGCAAACTATAGAAAGTCGTTATGACGTAGAATGTGCATACTTTGTAGATTCCATTTATGAAATAAAACAAATATTCTAAAAACTCGTGTTTTTTACGAAATCATGTAAACCTTCTAGAAGCTGTGATTTTAAAAAACGGTGGAAGTAAGCTTTTCTTATTTACGGACGCATGGGTAAACTATAGAAAGTCGTTATGACGTAGAATGTGCATACTTTGTTGATTCCATTTATGAAATAAAACACATTTTCTAAAAACTCGTGTTTTTTACAAAATCATATAAACCTTCTAGAAGTTGTGATTTAAAAAAACAGTGGAAGTAAGCTTTTCTTATTTCCGGACGCATGCGCAAACTATAGAAATTCGTTATGATGTAGAATGTGCATACTTTGTAGATTCCATTTATGAAATAAAACACATTTTCTAAAAACTCGTGTTTTTTACGAAATCATGTAAACCTTCTAGAAGCTGTGATTTTAAAAAACGGTGGAAGTAAGCTTTTCTTATTTCCAAACGCATGCACAAAGTATAGAAAGTCGTTATGAAGTAGAATGTGCATACTTTGTTGATTCCATTTATGAAATAAAACACATTTTCTAAAAACTCGTGTTTTTTAAGAAATAATGTAAACCTTCTAGAAGCTGTGATTTTAAAAAAAGGGGGAAGTAAGCTTTTCTTATTTACGGACGCATGCGCAAACTATAGAAAGCCGTTATGACGTAGAATGTGCATACTTTGTAGATTCCATTTATGAAATAAAACACATTTTCTAAAAACTCGTGTTTTTTACGAAATCATGTAAACCTTCTAGAAGCTGTGATTTTAAAAAACAGTGGAAGTAAGTTTTCTTATTTACGGACGCATGTGCAAACTATAGAAAGTTGTTATGACGTAGAATGTGCATACTTTGTTGATTCCATTTATGAAATAAAACACATTTTCTGAAAACTCGTGTTTTTTAAGTTATCATGTAAACCTTCTAGTAGCTGTGATTATAAAAACCGGGGGAAGTAAGCTTTTCTTATTTCCAAATGCATGGGAAAACTATAGAAAGTCGTTATGACGTAGAATGTGCATAGTTTGTTGATTCCATTTATGAAATAAAACACATTTTCTAAAAACTCGTGTTTTTTAAGAAATCATGTAAACCTTCTAGAAGATGTGATTTTAAAAAACGGGGGAAGTAAGCTTTTCTTATTTCCAAACGCATGCGCAAACTATAGAAAGTCGTTATGACGTAGAATGTGCATACTTTGTTGATTCCATTTATGAAATAAAACACATTTTCTAAAAACTCGTGTTTTTTAAGAAATCATGTAAACCTTCTAGAAGCTATGATTTTAAAAAACCGGGGAAGTAAGCTTTTCTTATTTCCGGACGCATGCGCAAACTATAGAAAGTCCTTATGACGTAGAATGTGCATACTTTGTAGATTCCATTTATGAAATAAAACACATTTTCTAAAAACTCGTGTTTTTTACGAAATCATGTAAACCTTCTAGAAGCTGTGATTTTAAAAAACGGTGAAAGTAAGCTTTTCTTATTTAAAGACGAATGTGCAAACTATAGAAAGTCGTTATGACGTAGAATGTGCATACTTTGTTGATTCCATTTATGAAAAAAAACACATTTTCTAAAAAGTCGTGCTTTTTAAGTTATCATGTAAACCTTCTAGAAGCTGTGATTTTAAAAAACGGGGGAAGTAAGCTTTTATTATTTCCAAACGCATACGCAAACTATAGAAATTCGTTATGACGTAGAATGTGCATACTTTGTTGATACCATTTATGAAATAAAACACATTTTCTAAAAACTCGTGTTTTTTAATAAATCATGTAAACCTTCTAGAAGCTGTGATTTTAAAAATCGGGGAAGTAAGCTTTTATTATTTCCAAACGCATGCGCAAACTATAGAAAGTCGTTATGACGTAGAATGTGCATACTTTGTAGATTCCATTTATGAAATAAAATCAATTTTCTAAAAACTCGTGTTTTTTACGAAATCATGTAAACCTTGTAGAAGCCGTGATTTTAAAAAACGGTGGAAGTTTGCTTTTCTTATTTAAGGATGGATGCGCAAACTATAGAAAGTCATTATGACGTAGAATGTGCATACTTTGTTGATTCCATTTATGAAATAAAACACATTTTCTAAAAACTCGTGTTTTTTACGAAATCATGTAAACCTTCTAGAAGCTGTGATTTAAATAAACGGTGGAAGTAAGCTTTTCTTATTTCTGGACGCATGCGCAAACTATAGAAATTCGTTATGACGTAGAATGTGTATACTTTGTAGATTCCATTTATGAAATAAAACACAGTTTCTAAAAACTCGTGTTTTTTACGAAATCATGTAAACCTTCTAGAAGCTGTGATTTTAAAAAACGGTGGAAGTAAGCTTTTCTTATTTCCAAACGCATGCAGAAACTATAGAAGGTCGTTATGACATAGAATGTGCATACTTTGTTGATTCCATTTATGAAATAAAACACATTTTCTAAAAACTCGTGTTTTTTAAGAAATCATGTAAACCTTCTAGAAGCTGTGATTTTAAAAAATGGGGGAAGTAAGTTTTTCTTATTTCCGGACACATGCGCAAACAATAGAAAGTCGTTATGACGTAGAATGTGCATACTTTGTAGATTCCATTTATGAAATAAAACACATTTTCTGAAAACTCGTGTTTTTTACGACATCATGTAAACCTTCTAGAAGCTGTGATTTTAAAAAACGTTGGAAGTAAGCTTTTCTTATTTCTGGACGCATGCGCGAACGATAGAAAGTCGTTATGATGTAGAATGTGCATAGTTTGTTGATTCCATTTATGAAATAAAACACATTTTCTAAAAACTCGTGTTTTTTAAGAAATCATGTAAACCTTCTAGAAGCTGTGATTTTAAAAAATGGGGGAAGTAAGTTTTCCTTATTTCCGGACACATGCGCAAACAATAGAAAGTCGTTATGACGTAGAATGTGCATACTTTGTAGATACCATTTGTGAAATAAAACACATTTTCTAAAAACTCGTGTTTTTTACGTAATCATGTAAACCTTCTAGAAGCTGTGATTTTAAAAAACGGTGGAAGTAAGCTTTTCTTATTTCCGGACGCATGCAAAAACTATAGAAAGTCGTTATGATGTAGAATGTGCATACTTTGTTTATTCCATTTATGAAATAAAACACATTTTCTAAAAACTCGTGGTTTTTAAGAAATCATATAAACCTTCTAGATGTTGTGATTTTAAAAAATGGGGGAAGTAAGCTTTTCTTATTTCCGGACGCATGCGCAAACTATAGAAAGTCGTTACGATGTAGAATGTGCATACTTTGTAGATTGCATTTATGAAATAAAACACATTTTCTAAAAACTTGTGTTTTTTACGAAATCATGTAAACCTTCTAGAAGTTGTGATTTTAAAAACGGGGGAAGTAAGCTTTTCTTATTTACGGACGCATGCGCAAACTATAGAAAGTCATTATGACGTAGAATATTCATACTTTGTTGATTCCATTTATGAAATAAAACACATTTTCTAAAAACTCGTGTTTTTTACGAAATCATGTAAACCTTCTAGAAGCTGTGATTTAAATAAACGGTGGAAGTAAGCTTTTCTTATTTCTGGACGCAAGCGCAAACTATAGAAATTCGTTATGACGTAGAATGTGTATACTTTGTAGATTCCATTTATGAAATAAAACACATTTTCTAAAAACTCGTGTTTTTTAAGAAATCATGTAAACCCTCTAGAAGCTGTGATTTTAAAAAAAGGGGGAAGTAAGCTTTTCTTATTTACGGACGCATGCGCAAACTATAGAAAGTCGTTATGATGTAGAATGTGCATACTTTGTAGATTCCATTTATGAAATAAAACACATTTTCTAAAAACTCGTGTTTTTTACGTAATCATGTAAACCTTCTAGAAGCTATGATTTTAAAAAACGGTGGAAGTAAGCTTTTCTTATTTTCAGATGCATGCGCAAACTATAGAAAGTCGTTATGACGTAGAATGTGCATACTTTGTTGATTCCATTTATGAAATAAAACACATTTTCTAGAAACTCGTGTTTTTTAAGAAATCATGTATACCTTCTAGAAGCTGTGATATTAAAAAACGGGGGAAGTAAGCTTTTCTTATTTCCGGACGCATGCGCAAACTATAGAAAGTCGTTATGACGTAGAATGTGCATACTTTGTAGATTCCATTTATGAAATAAAGCACATTTTCTAAAAACTCGTGTTTTTTACGAAATCATGTAAACCTTCTGGAAGCTGTGATTTTAAAAAACGGGGGAAGTAAGCTTTTCTTATTTCCGGACGAATGCACAAACTATAGAAAGTCGTTATGACATAGAATGTGCATACTTTGTAGATTCCTTTTATGAAATAAAACACATTTTCTAAAAACTCGTGTTTTTTAAGAAATCATGTAAACCCTCTAGAAGCTGTGATTTTAAAAAACGGTGGAAGTAAGCTTTTCTTATTTCCGGACAAATGCGCAAACTATAGAAAGTCGTTATGACGTAGAATGTGCATACTTTGTTGATTCCATTTATGAAATAAAGCACATTTTCTAAAAACTCGTGTTTTTTAAGAAATCATGTAAACCTTCTAGAAGCTGTGATTTTAAAAAACGGGGGAAGTAAGCTTTTCTTATTTCCAAACGCATGCGCAAACTATAGAAAGTCGTTATGATGTAGAATGTGCATACTTTGTTGATTCCATTTATGAAATAAAACACATTTTCTTAAAACTCGTGTTTTTTAAGAAATCATGTAAACCTTCTAGAAGTTGTGATTTTAAAAAATGGGGGAAGTAAGCTTTTCTTATCTCCGGACACATGCGCAAACAATAGAAAGTCGTTATGAAGTAGAATGTGCATACTTTGTAGATTCCATTTATGAAATAAAACACATTTTCTAAAAACTCGTGTTTTTTACGACATCGTGTAAACCTTCTAGAAGCTGTGATTTTAAAAAACGGTGGAAGTAAGCTTTTCTTATTTCTGGACACATGCGCAAATGATAGAAAGTCGTTATGATGTAGAATGTGCATACTTTGTTGATTCGATTTATGAAATAAAACACATTTTCTAAAAACTCGTGTTTTTTACGAAATGATGTAAACCTTGTAGAAGCTGTGATTTTAAAATACGGTGGAAGTAAGCTTTTCTTATTTCCGGACGCATGCGCAAACAATAGAAAGTCGTTATGACAATGAATGTGCATACTTTGTAGATTCCATTTGTGAAATAAAACACATTTTGTAAAAACCAATGTTTTTTACGTAATCATGTAAACTTTCTAGAAGCTGTGATTTTAAAAAACGGTGGAAGTAAGCTTTTCTTATTTCCGGACGCATGCACAAACTATAGAAAGTCGTTATGACGTAGAATGTGCATACTTTGTTGATTCCATTTATGAAATAAAACACATTTTCTAAAGACTCGTGTTTTTTAAGAAATCATGTAAACCTTCTAGAAGTTGTGATTTTAAAAAACGAGGAAACTAAGCTTTTCTTATTTCCGGACGCATGCGCAAACTATAGAAAGTCGTTACGATGTAGAATGTGCATACTTTGTGGATTGCATTAATGAAATAAAACACATTTTCTAAAAACTTGTGTTTTTTACGAAATCATGTAAACCTTCTAGAAGTTGTGATTTTAAAAACGGGGGAAGTAAGCTTTTCTTATTTCCGGACGCATGCGCAAACTATAGAAAGTCATTATCACGTAGAATGTGCATACTTTGTTGATTCCATTTATGAAATAAAACACATTTTCTAAAAACTCGTGTTTTTTAAGAAATCATGTAAACCTTCTAGAAGTTGTGATTTTAAAAAACGGTGGAAGTAAGCTTTTCTTATTTCCGGACGCATGTGCAAACTATAGAAAGTCGTTATGACGTAGAATGTGCATACTTTGTTGATTCCATTTATGAAATAAAACACATTTTCTAAAAACTCGTGTTTTTTAAGAAATCATGTAAACCTTCTAGAAGTTGTGATTTTAAAAAACGAGGGAAGTAAGCTTTTCTTATTTCCGGACGCAAGCGCAAACTATAGAAAGTCGTTACGACGTAGAATGTGCATACTTTGTTGATTCCATTTATGAAATAAAGCACATTTTCTCAAAACTCGTTTTTTTTAAGAAATCATGTAAACCTTCTAGAAGCTGTGATTTTAAAAAAAGGGGGAAGTAAGCTTTTCTTATTTCCGGACGCATGCGCAAACAATAGAAAGTCGTTATGACGTAGAATGTGCATACTTTGTAGATTCCATTTGTGAAATAAAACACATTTTCTAAAAACTCGTGTTTTTTACGTAATCATGTAAACCTTCTAGAAGCTGTGATTTTAAAAAACGGTCGAAGTAAGCTTTTTGTATTTCCAAACGCATGCGCAAACTATAGAAATTCGTTATGACGTAGAATGTGCATACTTTGTAGATTTCATTTATGAAATAAAACACATTTTCTAAAAACTCGTGTTTTTTACGAAATCATGTAAACCTTCTAGAAGCTGTGATTTTAAAAAACGGTGGAAGTAAGCTTTTATTATTTCCAAACGCATGCGCAAACTATAGAAAGTCGTTATGACGTAGAATGTGCATACTTTGTTGATTCCATTTCTGAAATAAAACACATTTTCTAAAACCTCGTGTTTTTTAAGAAATCATATAAACCTTTTAGAAGCTGTGATTTTAAAAAACGGGAGAGAAGTAAGCTTTTCTTAGTTCCAAACGCATGCGCAAACTATAGAAAATCGTTATGACATAGAATGTGCATACTTTGTTGATTCCATTTATGAAATAAAACACATTTTCTAAAACCTCGTGTTTTTTAAGAAATCATATAAACCTTTTAGAAGCTGTGATTTTAAAAAACGGGAGAGAAGTAAGCTTTTCTTAGTTCCAAACGCATGCGCAAACTATAGAAAATCGTTATGACATAGAATGTGCATACTTTGTTGATTCCATTTATGAAATAAAACATATTTTCTAAAAACTCGTCTTTTTTAAGAAATCATGTAAACCTTCTAGAAGCTGTGATTTTAAGAAATGGGGGAAGTAAGCTTTTCTTATTTCCGGACGCATGTCAAAACTATAGAAAGTCGTTATGAAGTAGAATTTGCATACTTTGTTGATTCTATTTATGAAATAAAACACATTTTCTAAAACTCGTGTTTTTTAAGAAAGCATATAAACCTTCTAGAAGCTGTGATTTTAAAAAACGGGTGAAATAAGCTTTTCTAATTTCCAAACACATGCGCAAACTATAAAAAGTCGTTATGACGTAGAATGTGCATACTTTGTTGATTCCATTTATGAAATAAAACACATTTTCTAAAAACTCGTGTTTTTTAAGAAATCATGTAAACCTTCTAGAAGCTGTGATTTTAAAAAACGAGGGAAGTAAGCTTTTCTTATTTCCGGACGCATGCGCAAACTATAGAAAGTCGTTATGACGTAGAATGTGCATACTTTGTAGATTCCATTTATGAAATAAAACACATTTTCTAAATACTCGTGTTTCTTACGAAATCATGTAAACCTTCTAGAAGCTGTGATTTTAAAAAACGGGGGAAGTAAGCTTTTCTTATTTCCAAACGCATGCGCAAACTATAGAAAGTCGTTATGACGTAGAATGTGCATACTTTGTTGATTCCATTTATGAAATAAAACACATTTTCTAAAAACTCGTGTTTTTTAAGAAATCATATAAACCTTCTAGAAGCTGTGATTTTAAAAAACGGGAGAAGTAAGCTTTTCTTAGTTCCAAACGCATGCGCAAACTATAGAAAGTCGTTATGACATAGAATGTGCATACTTTGTTGATTCCATTTATGAAATAAAACACATTTTTTAAAAACTCGTGTTTTTTAAGAAATCATGTAAACCTTCTAGAAGCTGTGATTTTAAGAAATGGGGGAAGTAAGCTTTTCTTATTTCCGGACGCATGTGAAAACTATAGAAAGTTGTTATGACGTAGAATGTGCATACTTTGTTGATTCTATTTATGAAATAAAACACATTTTCTAAAATTCGTGTTTTTTATGAAATCATATAAACCTTCTAGAAGCTGTGATTTTAAAAAACGGGGGAAATAAGCTTTTCTAATTTCCAAACACATGCGCAAACTATAAAAAGTCGTTATGACGTAGAATGTGCATACTTTGTTGATTCCATTTATGAAATAAAACACATTTTCTAAAAACTCGTGTTTTTTAAGAAATCATGTAAACCTTCTAGAACCTGTGATTTTAAAAAATGGCGGAAGTAAGCTTTTATTATTTCCAAACGCATGCACAAACTATAGAAAGTTTTTATGACATAGAATGTGCCTACTTTGTTGATTCCATTTATGAAATAAAACACATTGTCTAAAAACTCGGGTTTTTTAAGAAATCATGTAAACCTTCTAGAAGCTGTGATTTAAAAAAACGGTGGAAGTAAGCTTTTCTTATTTCCGGACGCATGCGCAAACTATAGAAAGTCGTTATGACGTAGAATGTGCATACTTTGTTGATTCCATTTATGAAATAAAGCACATTTTCTAAAAACTCATGTTTTTTACGAAATCATGTAAACCTTCTAGAAGTTGTGATTTTAAAAAACGGTGGAAGTAAGCTTTTCTTATTTTCGGAAGAATGCGCAAACTATAGAAAGTTGTTATGACGTAGAATGCGCATACTTTGTTGATTCCATTTCCGGAATAATGTGCAAATTATAGAAAGTCGTTATGACGTAGAATGTGCATACTTTGTTGATTGCATTTATGAAATAAAACACATTTTCTAAAAACTCGTGTCTTTTACGAAATCATGTAAACCTTCTAGATGCTGTGATTTAAAAAAACGGTGGAAGTAAGCTTTTCTTATTTCCGGACGCATGCGCAAACTATAGAAAGTCGTTATGACGTAGAATGTGCATACTTTGTAGATTCCATTTATGAAACAAAACACATTTTCTAAAAACTCGTGTTTTTTATGAAATCATGTAAACCTTCTAGAAGCTGTTATTTTAAAAAACGATGGAAGTAAGATTTTCTTATTTCCAAACACATGCGCAAACTATAGAAAGTCGTTATGATGTAGAATGTGCAAGGTTTGTTGATTCCATTTATGAAATAAAACACATTTTCTAAAAACTTGTGTTTTTTAAGAAATCATGTAAACCTTCTAGAAGCTGTGATTTTAAAAAACGGCGGAAGTAAGCTTTTCTTATTTCCAAATGCATGCGCAAACTATAGAAAGTCGTTATGACGTAGAATGTGCATACTTTGTTGATTCCATTTATGAAATAAAACACATTTTCTAAAAACTCATGTTTTTTAAGAACTCATGTAAACCTTCTAGAAGCTGTGATTTTAAAAAACGGGGGAAGTAAGCTTTTCTTATTTCCGGACGCATGCGCAAACTATAGAGAGTCATTATGACGTAGAATGTGCATACTTTGTAGATTCCATTTATCAAATAAAACACATTTTCTAAAAACTCATGTTTTTTACGAAATCATGTAAACCTTCTAGAAGCTGTGATTTTAAAAAACGGTGGAAGTAAGCTTTTCTTATCTCCGGACGCATACGCAAACTATAGAAAGTCGTTATGACGTAGAATGTCCATACTTTGTAGATTTCATTTATGAAATAAAACACATTTTCTAAAAACTTGTGTTTTTTACGAAATCATGTAAACCTTCTAGAAGTTGTGATTTTAAAAACGGGGGAAGTAAGCTTTTCTTATTTCCGGATGCATGCGCAAACTATAGAAAGTCATTATCACGTAGAATGTGCATACTTTGTTGATTCCATTTATGAAATAAAACACATTTTCTAAAAACTCGTGTTTTTTAAGAAATCATGTAAACCTTCTAGAAGTTGTGATTTTAAAAAACGGTGGAAGTAAGCTTTTCTTATTTCCGGACGCATGCGCAAACTATAGAAAGTCGTTATGACGTAGAATGTGCATACTTTGTTGATTCCATTTATGAAATAAAACACATTTTCTAAAAACTCGTGTTTTTTAAGAAATCATGTAAACCTTCTAGAAGTTGTGATTTTAAAAAACGGTGGAAGTAAGCTTTTCTTATTTCCGGACGCATGCGCAAACTATAGAAAGTCGTTACGATGTAGAATGTGCATACTTTGTTGATTCCATTTATGAAATAAAACACATTTTCTAAAAACTCGTGTTTTTTAAGAAATCATGTAAACCTTCTAGAAGCTGTGATTTTAAAAAAAGGGGGAAGTAAGCTTTTCTTATTTCCGGACGCATGCGCAGACAATAAAAAGTCGTTATGACGTAGAGTGTGCATACTTTGTAGATTCCATTTGTGAAATAAAACACATTTTCTAAAAACTCTTGTTTTTTACGTAATCATGTAAACCTTCTAGAAGCTGTGATTTTAAAAAACGGGGGAAGTAAGCTTTTCTTATTTCCAAACGCATGCACAAACTATAGAAAGACGTTATGACGTAGAATGTGCATACCTTGTTTATTCCATTTATGAAATAAAACACATTTTCTAAAAACTCATGTTTTTTAAGAAATCATATAAACCTTTTAGAAGCTGTGATTTTAAAAAACGGGAGAAGTAAGTTTTTCTTAGTTCCAAACGCATGCGCAAACTATAGAAAGTCGTTATGACATAGAATCTGCATACTTTGTTGATTCCATTTATGAAATAAAACACATTTTCTAAAAACTCGTCTTTTTTAAGAAATCATGTAAACCTTCTAGAAGCTGTGATTTTAAGAAATGGGGGAAGTAAGCTTTTCTTATTTCCGGACGCATGTGAAAACTATAGAAAGTCGTTATGACGTAGAATTTGCATACTTTGTTGATTCTATTTATGAAATAAAACACATTTTCTAAAACTCGTGTTTTTTAAGAAATCATCTAAAACTTCTAGAAGCTGTGATTTTAAAAAACGGGTGAAATAAGCTTTTCTAATTTCCAAACACATGCGCAAACTATAAAAATTCGTTATGACGTAGAATGTGCATACTTTGTTGATTCCATTTATGAAATAAAACACATTTTCTAAAAACTCGTGTTTTTTAAGAAATCATGTAAACCTTCTAAAAGCTGTGATTTTAAAAAAGGGGGGAAGTAAGCTTTTCTTATTTCCGGACGCATGCGCAAACTATAGAAAGTCGTTATGACGTAGAATGTGCATACTTTGTAGATTCCATTTATGAAATAAAACACATTTTCTAAATACTCGTGTTTCTTACGAAATCATGTAAACCTTCTAGAAGTTGTGATTTTAAAAAACGGGGGAAGTAAGATTTTCTTATTTCCAAACGCATGCGCAAACTATAGAAAGTCGTTATGACGTAGAATGTGCATACTTTGTTGATTCCATTTATGAAATAAAACACATTTTCTAAAAACTCGTGTTTTTTAAGAAATCATATAAACCTTCTAGAAGCTGTGATTTTAAAAAACGGGAGAAGTAAGCTTTTCTTAGTTCCAAACGCATGCGCAAACTATACAAAGTCGTTATGACATAGAATGTGCATACTTTGTTGATTCCATTTATGAAATAAAACACATTTTTTAAAAACTCGTGTTTTTTAAGAAATCATGTAAACCTTCTAGAAACTGTGATTTTAAGAAATGGGGGAAGTAAGCTTTTCTTATTTCCGGACGCATGTGAAAAATATAGAAACTCGTTATGACGTAGAATGTGCATACTTTGTTGATTCTATTTATGAAATAAAACACATTTTCTAAAACTCGTGTTTTTTAAGAAATCATATAAACCTTCTAGAAGCTGTGATTTTAAAAAATGGGGGAAATAAGCTTTTCTAATTTCCAAACACATGCGCAAACTATAAAAAGTCGTTATGGCGTAGAATGTGCATACTTTGTTGATTCCATTTATGAAATAAAAACACATTTTCTAAAAACTCGTGTTTTTTAAGAAATCATGTAAACCTTCTAGAACCTGTGATTTTAAAAAATGGGGGAAGTAAGCTTTTATTATTTCCAAACGCATGCACAAACTATAGAAAGTTGTTATGACGTAGAATGTTCGTACTTTGTTGATTCCATTTATGAAATAAAACACATTTTCTAAAAACTCGGGTTTTTTAAGAAATCATGTAAACCTTCTAGAAGTTGTGATTTAAAAAACGGTGGAAGTAGGCTTTTCTTATTTCCGGACGCATGCGCAAACTATAGAAAGTCGTTATGACGTAGAATGTGCATACTTTGTTGATTCCATTTATGAAATAAAGCACATTTTCTAAAAACTCGTGTTTTTTATGAAATCATGTAAACCTTCTAGAAGTTGTGATTTTAAAAAGTGGTGGAAGTTAGCTTTTCTTATTTCCGGAAGAATGCGCAAACTATAGAAAGTCGTTATGACGTAGAATGTGAATACTTTGTTGATTCCACTTCCGGAATAATGCGCAAACTATAGAAAGTCGTTATGACGTAGAATGTGCATACTTTGTTGATTGCATTTATGAAATAAAACACATTTTCTAAAAACTCGTGTCTTTTACGAAATCATGTAAATCTTCTAGATGCTGTGATTTAAAAAAACGGTGGAAGTAAGCTTTTCTTATTTCTGGACGCATGCGCAAACTATAGAAAGTCGTTATGACGTAGAATGTGCATACTTTGTAGATTCCATTTATGAAATAAAACACATTTTCTAAAAACTCGTGTTTTTTACGAAATCATGTAAACCTTCTAGAAGCTGTTATTTTAAAAAACAGTGGAAGAAAGATTTTCTTATTTCCAAACACATGCGCAAACTATAGAAAGTCGTTCTGATGTAGAATGTGCATAGTTTGTTGAATCCATTTATGAAATAAAACACATTTTCTAAAAACTCGTGTTTTTTAAGAAATCATGTAAACCTTCTAGAAGCTTTGATTTTTAAAAACGGGGGAAGTAAGTTTTTCTTATTTCCAAATGCATGCGCAAACTATAGAAAGTCATTATGACGTAGAATGTGCATACTTTGTTGATTCCATTTATGAAATAAAACACATTTTCTAAAAACTCATGTTTTTTAAGAAATCATGTAAACCTTCTAGAAGCTGTGATTTTAAAAAACGGGGGAAGTAAGCTTTTCTTATTTCCGGACGCATGCGCAAACTATAGAAAGTCGTTATGATGTAGAATGTGCATACTTTGTAGATTCCATTTATGAAATAAAGTACATTTTATAAAAACTCATGTTTTTTACGAAATCATGTAAACCTTCTAGAAGCTGTGATTTTAAAAAACAATGTAAGTAAGCTTTTCTTATTTCCGGATGAATGCGCAAACTATAGAAAGTCGTTATGACGTAGAATGTGCATACTTTCTTGATTCCATTTATGAAATAAAACACATTTTCTAAAAACTCGTGTTTTTTAAGAAATCATGTAAACCTTCTAGAAGCTGTGGTTTTAAAAAAATGTGGAAGTAAGCTTTTCTTATTTCCGGACTTATGCGCAAACTATAGAAAGTACTTATGACGTAGAATGTGCATACTTTGTTATTTCCATTTATGAAATAAAACATATTTTCTAAAAACTCGTGTTTTTTAAGAAATCATGTAAACCTTCTGGAAGCTGTGATTTTAAAAAATGGGGGAAGTAAGCTTTTCTTATTTCCAAACACATGCGCAAACTATAGAAAGTCGTTATGACGTAGAATGTGCATACTTTGTTGATTTCATTTATGAAATAAAACATATTTTCTAAAAACTCATATTTTTTAAGAAATCATGTAAACCTTCTAGAAGCTATGATTTTAAAAAACGGGGGAAGTAAGCTTTTCTTATTTCCAGACGCATGCGCAAACTATAGAAAGTCGTTTTGATGTAGAATGTGCATACTTTGTTGATTCCATTTAAGAAATAAAACACATTTTCTAAAAACTCGTGTTTTTTACGAAATCATGTAAACCTTCTAGAAGCTGTGATTTTAAAAAACGGTGGAAGTAAGCTTTTCTTATTTCCGGAGGTATGCGCAAACTATAGAAAGTCGTTATGATGTAGAATATGCATACATGGTTGATTCCATTTATGAAATAAAACACATTTTCTAAAAACTCATGTTTTTTAAGAAATCATGTAAACCTTCTAGAAGCTGTGATTTTAAAAAACGGGGGAAGTAAGTTTTTCTTATTTCCAGACTCATGCGCAAACTATAGAAAGTCCTTATGACGTAGAATCTGCTTGGTAGATTCCATTTATGAAATAAAACACATTTTCTAAAAACTCGTGATTTTTAAGAAATCATGTAAACCTTCTAGAAGCTGTGATTTTAAAAAATGGGGGAAGTAAGCTTTTCATATTTCCGGACGAATGAGCAAACTATAGAAAGTCGTTATGACGTAGAATGTGCATACTTTGTTTATTCCATTTATGAAATAAAACAGATTTTCTAAAAACTCGTGTTTTTTAAGAAATCATGTAAACCTTCTAGAAGCTGTGATTTCGAAAAACGTTGGAAGTAAGCTTTTCTTATTTCCAAACGCATGCGCAAACTATAGAAAGTCATTATGACGTAGAATGTGTATACTTTGTATATTCCATTTATGAAATAAAACACATTTTTTAAAAACTCGTGTTTTTTAAGAAATCATGTAAACCTTCTAGAAGCTGTGATTTTAAAAAACGGGGGAAGTAAGCTTTTCTTATTTCCAAACGCATGCGCAAAGTATAGAAAGTCGTTATGACGTAGAATGTGCATACTTTGTTGATTCCATACATTAAATAAAACACATTTTCGAAAAACTAGTGTTTTTTACGAAATCATGTAAACCTTCTAGAAGCTGTGATTTTAAAAAACGGGGCAAGTAAGCTTTTCTTATTTCCGGACGCATGCGCAAACTATAGAAAGTCATTATGACGTAGAATGTGCATACTTTGTTGATTCCATTTAACAAATAAAACACATTTTCTAAAAACTCGTGTTTTTTACGAAATCATGTAAACCTTCTAGAAGCTGTGATTTTAAAAAACGGTGGAAGTAAGCTTTTCTTATTTCCGGACGTATGCGCAAACTATAGAAATACGTTATGATGTAGAATATGCATACATGGTTGATTCCATTTATGAAATAAAACACATTTTCTAAAAACTCGTGTTTTTTAAGAAATCATGTAAACCTTCTAGAAGCTGTGATTTTAAAAAACGGGGGAAGTAAGTTTTTCTTATTTCCAGACGCATGCGCAAACTATAGAAAGTCCTTATGACGTAGAATCTGCTTGGTAGATTCCATTTATGAAATAAAACACATTTTCTAAAAACTCGTGCTTTTTAAGAAATCATGTAAACCTTCTAGAAGCTGTGATTTTAAAAAACGGGGGAAGTAAGCTTTTCATATTTCCGGACGAATGAGCAAACTATAGAAAGTCGTTATGACGTAGAATGTGAATACTTTGTTTATTCCATTTATGAAATAAAACAGATTTTCTAAAAACTCTTGTTTTTTAAGAAATCATGTAAACCTTCTAGAAGCTGTGATTTCGAAAAACGTTGGAAGTAAGCTTTTCTTATTTCCAAACGCATGCGCAAACTATAGAAAGTCATTATGACGTAGAATGTGTATACTTTGTATATTCCATTTATGAAATAAAACACATTTTCTAAAAACTCGTGTTTTTTAAGAAATCATGTAAACCTTCTGGAAGCTGTGATTTTAAAAAACAGGAGAAGTAAGCTTTTCTTATTTCCAAACGCATGCGCAAAGTATAGAAAGTCGTTATGACGTAGAATGTGCATACTTTGTTGATTCCATTCATGAAATAAAACACATTTTCGAAAAACTAGTGTTTTTTAAGAAATCATGTAAACCTTCTAGAAGCTGTGATTTTAAAAAAGGGGCAAGTAAGCTTTTCTTATTTCCGGATGCATGCGCAAACTATAGAAAGTCTTTATGACGTAGAATGTGCATTCTTTGGTCATTCGATTTATGAAATAAAACACATTTTCTAAAAACTAGTGTTTTTTAAGAAATCATGTAAACCTTCTAGAAGTTGTGATTTTAAAAAACGGTGGAAGTAAGCTTTTCTTATTTCCGGACGCATGTGCAAACTATAGAATGTCTTTATGACGTAGAATGTTCATACTTTGTAGATTCCATTTATGAAATAAAACACATTTTCTAAAAACTCATGTTTTTTACGAAATCATGTAAACCTTCTAGAAGCTGTGATTTTAAAAAACGGTGGAAGTAAGCTTTTCTTATTTTCGGACGCATGTGCAAACTATAGAGAGTCGTTATGACGTAGAATGTGCATACTTTGTTGATTCCATTTATGAAATAAAACAGATTTTCTAAAAACTCTTGTTTTTTAAGAAATGATGTAAACCTTCTAGAAGCCGTGATTTTAAAAAACGGGGGAAGCAAGCTTTAATTATTTCCGGACGCATGCGAAAACTATAGAAAGTCGTTATGACGTAGAATGTGCATACATTGTAGATTCCATTTATGAAATAAAACACATTTTCTAAAAACTCGTGTTTTTTACGAAATCATGTAAACCTTCTAGAAGCTGTGATTTTAAAAAATGGTGGAAGTAAGCTTTTCATATTTCCAGACGAATGCGCAAACTATAGAGAGTCGTTATGACGTAGAATGTGCATACTTTGTTGATTCCATTTATGAAATAAAACACATTTTCTAAAAACTCGTGTTTTTTAAGAAATCATGTAAACCTTCTAGAAGCTGTGATTTTAAAAAATGGGGGAAGTTAGCTTTTCTTAATTCTCGACGCATTCGCAAACTATAGAAAGTCGTTATGACATAGAATTTGCATACTTCATAGATTCCATTTATGAAATAAAAGCCATTTTCTAAAAACTCATGTTTTTTACGAAATCATGTAAACCTTGTAGAACCTGTGATTTTAAAAAACGGGGGAAGTAAGCTTTTCTTATTTCGGGACGCATGCGCAAACTATAAAAAGTCATTATGACGTAGAATGTGCATACTTTGTTGATTCCATTTATGAAATAAAACACATTTTCTAAAAACTCGTGTTTTTTACGAAATCATGTAAACCTTCTAGAAGCCGTGATTTTAAAAAACGGGGGAAGTAAGCTTTTCATATTTGCAAATGCATGCGCAAACTATAGAAAGTCGATATGACGTAGAATGTGCATACTTTGTAGATTCCATTTATGAAATAAAACACATTTTCTAAAAACTCGTGTTTTTTAAGAAATCATGTAAACCTTCTAGAAGCTGTGATTTAAAAAAACGGGGGAAGTAAGCTTTTCTCATTTCCGGACGCATGCGCAAACTATAGAAATTCGTTATGACGTAGAATGTGCATACTTTGTAGATTCCATTCATGAAATAAAACACATTTTCTAAAAACTCGTGTTTTTTAAGAAATCATGTAAACCTTCTATAAGCTGTGATTTTAAAAAACGGTGGAAGTAAGCTTTTCTTATTTCCGGACGCATGCGCAAACTATAGCAAGTCATTATGACGTAGAATGTGCATACTTGGTAGATTCCATTTATGATATAAAACACATTTTCTAAAAACTAGTGTTTTTTAAGAAATCATGTAAACCTTCTAGAAGCTGTGATTTTAAAAAACGGGGCAAGTAAGCTTTTCTTATTTCCGGACGCATGCGCAAACTATAGAATGTCTTTATGACGTAGAATGTTCATACTTTGTAGATTCCATTTATGAAATAGAACACATTTTCTAAAAACTCGTGTTTTTTACGAAATCATGTAAACCTTCTAGAAGCTGTGATTTTAAAAAACGGGGGAAGTAAGCTTTTCTTATTTCCAAACGCATGCGCAAACTATAGAAAGTCGTTATGACGTAGAATGTGCATACTTTGTGATTCCATTTATGAAATAAAACAGATTTTCTAAAAACTCGTGTTTTTTAAGAAATCATGTAAACCTTCTAGAAGCCGTGATTTTAAAAAACGGGGGAAGCAAGCTTTTCTTATTTCCGGACGCATGTGCAAACTATAGAAAGTCGTTATGACGTAGAATGTGCATACTTTGTAGATTCCTTTTATGAAATAAAACACATTTTCTAAAAACTCGTGTTTTTTAACAAATCATGTAAACCTTCTAGAAGCTGTGATTTTAAAAAAAGAGGAAGTAAGGTTTTCTTATTTCCAAATGCATGCGCAAACTATAGAAAGTCATTATGACATAGAATGTGCATACTTTGTTGATTCCATTTATGAAATAAAACACATTTTCTAAAAACTCGTGTTTTTTAAGAAATCATGTAAACCTTCTAGAAGCTGTGATTTTGAAAAATGGGGGAAGTAAGCTTTTCTTAATTCTCGACGCATTCGCAAACTATAGAAAGTCGTTATGACATAGAATTTGCATACTTTGTAGATTCCATTTATGAAATAAAACACATTTTCTAAAAACTCATGTTTTTTACGAAATCATGTAAACCTTCTAGAACCTGTGATTTTAAAAAACGGGGGAAGTAAGCTTTTCTTATTTCGGGACGCATGCGCAAACTATAAAAAGTCATTATGACGTAGAATGTGCATATTTTGTTGATTCCATTTATGAAATAAAACACATTTTCTAAAAACTCGTGGTTTTTACGAAATCATGTAAACCTTCTAGAAGCCGTGATTTTAAAAAACGGGGGAAGTAAGCTTTTCATATTTGCAAATGCATGCGCAAACTATAGAAAGTCGTTATGACGTAGAATGTGCATACTTTGTAGATTCCATTTATGAAATAAAACACATTTTCTAAAAAATCGTGTTTTTTCAGAAATCATGTAAACCTTCTAGAAGCTGTGATTTAAAAAAACGGGGGAAGTAAGCTTTTCTCATTTCCGGACGCATGCGCAAACTATAAAAAGTCGTTATGACGTAGAATGTGCATACTTTGTAGATTCCATTCATGAAATAAAACACATTTTCTAAAAACTCGTGTTTTTTAAGAAATCATGTAAACCTTCTATAAGCTGTGATTTTAAAAAACGGTGGAAGTAAGCTTTTCTTATTTCCGGACGCATGCGCAAACTATAGCAAGTCATTATGACGTAGAATGTGCATACTTGGTAGATTCCATTTATGAAATAAAACACATTTTCTAAAAACTCGTGTTTTTTACTAAATCGTGTAAACCTTCTAGAAGCTGTGATTTTAAAAAACGGGGGAAGTAAGCTTTTCATATTTCCAAAGGCATGCGCAAACTATAGAAATTCGTTATGACGTAGAATGTGCATACTTTGTTGATTCCATTTATGAAATAAAAAACATTTTCTAAAAACTCGTGTTTTTTACGAAATCATGTAAACCTTCTAGAAGCTGTGATTTTAAAAAACAGTGGAAGTAAGCTTTTCTTATTTCCGGACGCATACGCAAACTATAGAAAGTCGTTATGACGTAGAATGTGCATACTTTGTAGATTCCATTTATCAAATAAAACACATTTTCAAAAAACTCGTGTTTTTTACGAAATCATGTAAACCTTCTAGAAGCTGTGATTTTAAAAAACGGTGGAAGTAAGCTTTTCTTATTTCCGGACAAATGTGCAAACTATAGAAAGTCGTTATGACGTAGAATGTGCGTACTTTGTTGATTCCATTTATGAAATAAAACACATTTTGTAAAAACTCGTAGTTTTTAAGAAATCATGTAAACCTTCTAGAAGCTGTGATTTAAAAAAACGGTGGAAGTAAGCTTTTCTTATTTCAAGACGCATGCGCAAACTATAGAAAGTCGTTATGACGTAGAATGTGCATACTTTGTTGATTCCATTTATGAAATAAAACACATTTTCTAAAAACTCGTGTTTTTTAAGAAATCATGTAAACCTTCCAGAAGCTGTGATTTTAAAAAACGGGAGAAGTAAGCTTTTCTTATTTCCGGGCGCATGCACAAACTATAGAAAGTCGTTATGACGTCGAATGCGCATACTTTGTAGATTCCATTTATCAAATAAAACACATTATCTAAAAACTCGTGTTTTTTACGAAATCATGTAAAACTTCTACAAACTGTGATTTTAAAAAACGGTGTAAGTAAGCTTTTCTTATTTCCGGACGAATGCGCAAACTATAGAAAGTCGTTATGACGTAGAATGTGCATACTTTATTGATTCCATTTATGAAATAAAACACATTTTCTAAAAACTCGTGTTTTTTAAGAAATCATGTAAACCTTCTAGAGCTGTGATTTTAAAAAAGGGGGGAAGTAAGCTTTTCTTATTTCCGGACGCATGCGCAAAATATAAAAAGTCGTTATGACGTAGAATGTGCATTCTTTGTAGATTCCATTTATCAAATAAAACACTTTTTCTAAAAACTCTTGTTTTTTACGAAATCATGTAAACCTTCTAGAAGCTGAGATTTTAAAAAACGGTGGAAGTAAGCTTTTCTTATTTCAGGACGCATGCGCAAACTATAGAAAATCGTTATGACGTAGAATGTGCATAGTTTGTTGATTCCATTTATGAAATAAAACACATTTTCTAAAAACTCGTGTTTTTTAAGAAATCATGTAAACCTTCTAGAAGCTGTGATTTTAAAAAACGGGGGAAGTAAGCTTTTCTTATTTCCGGACGCATGCACAAACTATAGAAAGTCGTTATGACGTAGAATGTGCATACTTTGTAGATTCCATTTATCAAATAAAACACATTTACTAAAAACTCGCGTTTTTTACGAAATCATGTAAACCTTCTAGAAGCTGTGATTTCAAAAAACACTGGAAGTAAGCTTTTCTTATTTCCAGACGAATGCGCAAACTATAGAAAGTCGTTATGACGTAGAATGTGCATACTTTGTTGATTCCATTTATGAAATAAAACACGTTTTCTAAAAACTCGTGTTTTTTAAGAAATCATGTAAACCTTCTAGAAGCTGTGATTTTAAAAAACGGGGGAAGTAATGTAGTGCTCTGGTTTTTACAGCAGAGCACTGTGTAAAATTTCAGGTTTAATTTTCTACGTTTTAACCTTACCAGTTTATGGAAGTAAATTTCTAAGAATTACCATGTGCCTAAATAATATTTAGTGTACTGTCGTGTTTTCTTTTATCACCTTACATTCGTAATTTAAAATAGACAAACATACCAATATTTTCTTTCCAACAATCATGTTCTAGCATAAGAATATGTTTCACAACTCAGTAAATCAGTAAATAGCAGTAAATCAGTAAATAGCAGTAAATCAGTAAATAGCAGTCAATCAGTAAATAGCAAGTGATGCATGTTTACAGTAAGTTTAAGCATAATAGTAAATAATGGAAATTACCTGATGCTGATGCTAACCGTAAGTTGTAGCAGGTTGTATAACCCCTTAGACAGCCAAACTGAAGTGTCCACCCTACCGACCAGCTATAATCTTGCTGGCCCTTGGAAATCAAAGGATTTCCAAGCCCCCGAGCCCACAATCTGATAATCCCGAGAGCAGTGTTCCCTTTGTTCTCAAAAACCTTTCTGTTCTCCCAACTTCTTTCTTCCCCAAACCAAAAAAAAACCTCTCCAACCTTCAACCTTCTCCCCCTCTATATACATGTCCATCCTCGAGAAGACCTTGGGCTTACTCCACCGCCCAAACTCCCCCTCTCGAGCCCCTCAAACCTTTACTCCTTTCCCTAGTTCATTCATCCACATCTCATTATAAAAATGTATAATTAATTACTCTTATGGAAAATTCATTTGGTTTTGGATTGACGGTCGTAATTATTTATTACGGTGGGAATTATCACCCCAAGGTTATCCATTCGGGACAAGTTTCGTTAAATACAAGTCTATCCGCCATCCTTGATATTTTAATGTTATTAATGTAATTAATAAAATATTATATAATTAGTTGCCCCCTTGTCAACTTGGACATGATGTGTCTTAATGATCCACCTTATCCGTCGAGACTACTTAGCTTGAGGTTTAAATTCCAAGATTAACATTGAATAATTAAATATCCATTTTCCATCACATCACGTTTATTCCAAAAATGATTATCTTATTATGGCTAACTTTTGAAATGGAATTAATCACACAATATTAATTTATAAATCAATATTTTAAATCTTACTTATATTGCATTTGTTACGATAGGGATATAAATGTTTGCTCGAATATCATTTATTAATTAATAATAATAATTAAATCACCCTTTGACAATAATAAAACGTGAATCAATCTTAGTATTCTTAATTATTTGTTCATCACATGGGTACCCTATCATCAACATAGCATCCTTGTTCTTATAAACAAAGCACTTGTGAGGGCTTAAACAATTTTACTAATTACTTAGACACTATCATTACCCTATTCACAACAGTTCTTCTATGACAATGTTAACTGACGATACTTGTCTTAGTTTATTATTACAATGTTTTCATATAATTACTAATTCACTTATTTACACATTGACAACCTAACCATTCATTACCTAAGTTGATTGATGTATCCTTAACTGAGTTATCTATGACATTTATACTACTATTCAAGCATGACAAGTATGTTATACACCAGTAATATTGTACACGTACAAGGTGTGCATGCATGGCCAGTGTATGCACATGTCGGACATGTACTATAAACAAACCCCATTCCGCCTATGCATACTTGCTAACTAACAATAGTATCTACCCCCATGCAGAAGAGCAAGCATAATCTATAGTATAATTACTTTAACATCCTCGGTTATTTAACAGTTAACCCTTTACGATTTAACATCATTGTCTTTATGTTTACATTAGTTTAATCAATCAAGTACAGGAAGGGTGCCTACTTCCACTAACTCGGAATCAAGGAATACTAAACCCCCAACAGTGCTAACTAACACATCCTCCCTTCATAACCTACGTCCAGCATCCTCCCTATCCTTCCTCTGCTAGTACAACAGTGGATGTCGGACTCACCGATCTGACCACATAGAACTTGAGAGCGATAGCGTCGGCTGAACAGCGGACCTATCCTCCCCTAGCAGGCATCCGACAATCGTCATCACAACAACATGGGGAGCGTGTCTCAGCACGGCCCTCCCACGACCTCGGGTCTCATGGAAACATAGGGTGGGAAACACATCCATCCCTCTCAACATATTGGGCCTACGCCCTTATCAACTCATACTTGCTGCTATCGGGATTATCAGTTTGTGTTATCGTATCCTCATTTTGGCTGCTAAGGTTTGCTGTATGAACATGTTTTTCCTTTCCAATATATATCAGATCAAGTAACTGGCTATCCCATAGCCCCTGTGTCCTGTAGGTTAGTGTTTTGCAAAATTCAATTTATAGAAAGCATTTTCCATTGATCGCCAATTGATCCATGTTATCATTTCATTTCATGTAACCTTTTAGCTCATCATAGATACATATAACCTTTCAATCAATTTCATCATAGGATGGCATCCACGTATAACATCATATATTTCACATTCCATTAATGAAAACGTTAAAACATATATATCGTCATTATAAAAGAAATGAATCTCATGACAACCATAACCTATTAGCTGCATGAACATAGTAAGATCATAATATCATAACATCATATTCATAGTGACAACATAACATAGTAACGACATACACATGGTAGCAACATATAATCGGGTGTATCGTGTCATAAGTATAGTTTACCCAGTCTAGTTAAGTCCAACAGATAATAAGAAAATAAAGTTCAATATGTGTCACGGATAAACCTGTCTAGTCGAAATATGGGGCGTTACATACACCCACCCTTTAGGAAACTTCGTCCCGAAGTTATGGTCATAATAATGTAGGGAAAATATTTACGCATAATCTCTCCATTCTTGCAAGTAGCAGACGCTGGACAAACGTTTCCTACTTAGCTTTGGCTTGACCGAATATGTCGATATTATCTTATGGTTTTACTTCTTTTATCCGCTGATATGTATTCTAATAATTAAAGAAACATTTAGATTAATCCTTCTATCGAATCTTAATATTATATCTAGAATGCTTAAGGTTATAATCAAGTGTTATCCCCCTTAGTATCCTACTTCTTACCATTTAACAATATCCTTTAAGTTATAACATCAGAGAGGTTTACTCATCACAAAGATTAAATTGATCCAACTTAGCACGAAATAATCAACAATTTAACATGGAGGTCTTTAGAACTCATAATTTGTATTCACTCAACACGCAACTACCAAGGACCCTTAAGATTGGCATACCTCTCTTAGGGGAGAAGGTTCATGTCCTTTAAATCCTAAGGTCCTACATTATTATTCCCTTATTGATAATAAGCAATAACAAAAGTATTGTAACATTCACTAAACTAGGAGAACTATTATTGTTACAAGGCTTTTGGGACTATACTATATTAGAATGCAAATGTTATCAATTCTAACCATTGATCTCTCTTTTTCCATGTGATATAATTAGAAGGGGAACCATTACTTCTAATAAATTTATAGCTAATTTGTTCTCGTAATCTAAGATTCCTATACATACGCTTATTAATCTACATGGATCTTATTGATACTTACACACATTATGCACTATGACTACTTCATATGATACTAATGTGAATCCAACCTATTTATGTGGCATCAAGTTTTGTTCCGATTTTGCGAGATGGCATCAAGTTAACTTCACTTTGGCTTACACCAATTACTATTCAATGAATTACATATTCCCGACAATTCTGAGGAGGTCTTGACTCACGAGTCTCACGATATGCTTATCCATAGATATGGTTTTTTTAAATTTGACACAAACTTTCACCCTATGTGGAATGCAACCAACTTATGCCCACCATGAAATTCAACCTACCAAGCCTATACACATACCTTGTAGGATTTGTACTATCTTGCAAGCCTAAGGTATTGTTAATCATTATCTAGCCTATCCTTACAAGGTGAAAACATGGCTTACTAGTATCAATCGTATAATTCTCACTTAACTGAAATCTCTAGAAATTCGTTATGCGTACTTATCCTACTCCTTTCACTGATTTTGTAAAGACACCCATACTCTCTCGTGATTATTTCCATCGTAAATTCTCTTGGGAAGTATGTTATTTCACCTAGGACGCAATCCTATTATATATAGTGTTCGTTCGAGATGCTCAAATATGCCTACTAGCAAGGGTAATATAAGATGCCCCAAATGTTTTTTTTTTTAAATTTTTACTTCCTACAAGGGCCATCATTACAATCTATAATACTACCATGCAATTCTTACTCTTATAACTATAATTGTTCTCATATTATTTTCTCAATTTATACCTGGCAATATTAATAGTTATACACCATGCCTTCACTGATATTATCCATGGTGATTTCTAACCACTCCAACATATCTCTAGCTCCCTCACGGCTTTCCTCTTTGCTAAGCCATCTTAGAAGTTCAATAATGGATCAACTTACCCCATGCTCACCATATCATTTGTTATAACAAGATTGAAATGTCATTTATCCATTCAACATACTTCTACACTAGTTCTTTTTATTGGGCTTGAAAGACCTCTTCATTTGTGCACTACTCCTTCTATCACTAACACTGGCTCTTATGGTAATTGAGTGTTATTTAAACCTATTTCCTTTTGCATATTTTACTTATGCTCTGTTTACTCAAGTCACATATATTTACTTATTGATATCTTTATCATTTTCAAAACTCTCAGTCCCTTCGAAGTTACATGCCTAGGCATTAGATTGCACCATTTCTCTTTAATGTTCTTCAAAATGCATCTATAGTACCTTTAATGTTTTCATTAGTCGCATATTATCTCACACAAAATAACGAAACATAGGGCCTCTCTCTCATCCTATGGAACTTGGGATTTTAGGGACATGACCTAGCCTCGTCTTACAGTATCATAGGAAAACCAACATATAGAGCCTCGTACCCAACCTAAATTCAATCTAGTCAAAGTCGTCACCTAACCCTATATCTAATTCAAATTACTTTGCAATTTAACCCTACAATGTCATAAGGTTATTTAACTAATTACTTAGACTTATTGCTAACCCTAGGTTTAAACCTAAATTTAAATTAATCTTAGCACATAAGTAAGGATTATAGAATTTGAAAATAAATTATACCTTTTAATTTTATAATTCTTTATTTACATTTGAGAATTTGACTTTAAATGTACTCCAAATAATCAAAATTCAAACTATATGGACCAATTTAAATAAATAATTTAATTTATATATTAATAATAATTTAATAATATAAAAATAAAATAAAATAAATGGTGATTTAAATAACCATTTTCATAATGCCTAGAACAATTTACAATATATAAATATGTTAAAAACAATTTCACATAATCAAATTTAAAAACATTTTTAATAATTTCGAATAATTAGAACATATTCGGATAAGCAGTCTCTTGGGACAAGGAGTCACTCTACCTGAAGGCCACGCGGCCAACATGCAAATAAAAATAATTATACGACAAAGACCTAAAAAGGGTAAACTTTTCCGAGGCTCTTATTTTCTTCACTGTATTTTCCCCACGCGGGCTCTGCAACTCCAAGCAGCTGCTCGGCTAAATTTTCAGGCCTTCGCCATAGCCTCCCTCTTTGTTGATTCACCATTAATGTTTTCTTTTACAGCTTCACGGCGCTAAGGGCATTGGCAACGCCTCAATGCTGGGAGGGAGAAGTTTGATAGGGTTCATAATGGGGATACTCGAGGGCCCCCGGTTTGCTTTACAACTCAACTCTGCAACTCAACCTGTTGGTAAGGTTTCTCCCTAGGGTTTTCAAATTTTAGTGGGAATATTTTATTTAGTGATTAATTTATTGTTAAATACTCTCTGTAGTGCTCTGTTCTTGAAATGTTGTCTGCACAATGATATTTCCCGGGGATTCAGTTGATAAAAGATCCCCAGTTTGCTATTTGATGTTAACGTGATATATTCGCCTAATATACCTCTTCTAAAAGCTGAGATAGTGAATCTTACTTCAGAGCACTACATATCAGGGTAATCCAGAGCACTATGTCTCAGAGATGATCGTAAATTAACTGTCTCTTTGTGAGTCTCTGGTTTCAACCGGTAGTTGTGTTTCTGTCTTCAAGGGCACGGGCGTTCTGTCTTCTGGATTGGTTAGTTGCAAAATGGGGGAGCTGATGAATTGTTCGACCGTCGGCAATGAACTTCCTAATGATTTAAAAGAAGAAATATTGGCCTGGATGCCACTCAGATCTCTGTGTAGATTTCGTACTGTCTCCAAGCAATGGAACGCTTTGCTTTCATCAACAAGATTCATAACAACGAAATGGGCCGAGGCTCCTCCCAACCGGAAGCCCTGGCTACTTATGTACGATTTCTAATCCCCAAAACCTATACTGGCGTACTGTTTCTATACGCAATTTTGGCAGAAAACCTCCTGCATCTCCATTTCCCTTATGCGACATAAATACGCTGTGTCTGGTAGAGTGCACCATTATTCCTTCCAAGGATCCGCTGCAGGTCTGTTCTTGCTAGCACTCCTTCAAGTCAGTTCAATCGGTCCAACCAGTTCCAACGGTTTAATCGGTTCTGAAGTCTGTACTGTCTGCAATCCGCTCACAAGAACCTTCATCGAACTTCCGCCCAGATTATACGTAAGGCGCACCCTCCCCTCCTTTAACCATCAGCCTCTGGCTAATTACATCGACTGGGGTCCAAACAAGTTGTGCAGCCATGGCTGCACTCAGGCCAGCAGAAGCATTTGCAACAGCTGCTGCTGCAGGTTCTGAGAATCCCAACTGAACAGCTGTGGTGCCGACATAGCTCTTGGTGATCTCAAGCGCACTCATGTAGAGTGCCCTTAGCTGGTATTGTCCCCATTAATGATGTTCCAAAACCTCTATACACGCCCTTAAAACCTTCATGGCGTAAGATGTTTGTTCCAACACTCATACAAGACATATGCTTCTGTGAAACCTGTTGCCTGGTTTTAAGAACAACAACTGGATATAGAGTTGCCGATACTCCTGAAAAGAGAGCTGCTCCAAGGATAAAGAACTTGGATTTGTCAAGCATTTGCCAATCTATGTCTGCCACAGGCTGTTGAGAAGTTCTGAGGCTCATCTTTGCAACAAAAAAAATCCAAGAGAACTGTCCTGCTAGTTTTGGTGTCGATCTATTAGTGATGGTAGTGTATCTACATTAAAATTGAAAACCCAACGAACAGTTCCCCACCGACCAACAAAGCCAACGAACAGCTTCCCACCAACCAGCAAACCCAACGGATAACAAGATAAGGTGACTCTAGCAGGTCCTAGGCACCCAATTCTTCTTCTCACAAACGAACCCACAACACTTATACACAGAAGTTACCAGACTATCAAATTTACAATAAACTGAAGTCTTCTAAGGCTGTGAAAATTATTGCCTAATAGCGTTGACAGAGCTTTGTAGCACGGTCAATCAACCCACTGGATGAAAAGCCAATACCTCCATGAGATCAATCACAAAATCCTCTGGCTGGCCCAGCAATCTCATAAGAAATTCCAACCCCTTCTGAGAACACGAGTATGTACAAGATGCCTAAAAAAAATATGCAATACATTTGTATCCCAAACCCATAATATACAACATATTTTACAGTAGTAGATCTGGTTATGGTTATGTAATACAATGGTCGGTTGTGGCTCTGATCTGACCTCTAGAGAACATACATACCTGGGTCTGGCCTAGGCCTAGGTCTGATTAACACCTGATCTAAGAGTAGGTGCCATCGAGCCAAACCCGGACTGAAAACCACCCACAACTTCCAACAGTTTGAGAGAAAAACCCTGGTAATAAAACGAAGAGCCCATTCATATCCCTCTGCTGACTTTGAGGCCAGGGGGAAGAGAAACATAGTGGAAATCTATGATTTTTCTGAAAAGTCTTGGAGCATAGCAGGACACCTGCTACAAGATGTGCTCATATCAAAGAAGATGGTGGTTTTCTGCGATGGTTTCTTCTACTGTAATGTGTCCCGTTTGGGAGATATGGGAATTACTGCTTTCAGTCTCAGAGAGGTAAGAAATTTAAAAGAGATCCCTAGTAATATTTAATTGACAGATTTCTTGTGATGAAAGTTACCCATGCCAAAATCCTTTCGTTTTTTTTTAGTCTGTCATTACTCCCTTCAAACCCTGTTAGATTTTGTATCTGAAAAGCATAGATACTAAATTATATTTTATTTTCTTTGATTTATTTATGAATGTGTAAATGAGATCGCAGATCTCTCGGCGTTCTTTCTCCTTAAGAAACCATTAAGAATTTTACCTGCGTTTCCCAAGAGTGACGCTGTAGAAACAAAAATCGGGGTTTCAATATTATATCCTGGTTTAAAATAGAGATATTAGTGCATTTAGTCTGCTAAGTGGCCGACTACCATTTTGCCAACCCTAAATTTGTTTTTGAGTCTTTAAATTTGGATGATTGCAATTTTATTATAATACTTTATTTATTTATTTTATATATATATGTATATATATATATATATATATTTTTTTTTTTTTTTTCTTTTTATATATATATATATATATATATATTTTTTTTTTTACACCATCTCGAGGTTGCATAAAGGTAATAAACTAGCAGACTATATTTAAGGTCGAAAGGCCAAGAAGTAAAAGAAAGATATTTGCAGCTAAACTATAAAAGGAAAGAACATATATTTATACTAACAGAAGCATAAAGATCAAGAGATCTCAACAAGATGACCAAGAAACTCAAGATTTTTATTTCATACATAAAGATCCTTCAAATTACAATCTGAGATAAAGATGCTAGTAGTTTCTGCGAGGTGTTGATGACCGAGACTTCATTTAAAATCCCATAATTTTATTTACTGTCAGAAATAAATGACAATGATTTCCTCATTTCCTCCAACAGATTTGCATTTGTTTTTCAATATAACCCTCTGATTTTTTTTTAAAATTTAGCGAATTTGCTCAAAATAGCTCAATATTTTGTCGGCAACAACTATTAATTTCTATATAAGCTCTTTTGTTTTTGTTGTAATTTCAATTTAATTTTCTTCTCTTATTTTTGTTCATGGATTCAACAGTAGTAGGAAATAAAACAGAAGGGGATAAATTGCTGGAAGCCCTAATTAATTTGCATTTGTTTAGTGGTAGATTAACTATATAAAGAATGAAAATATAAATATATATATATATTTTTAATGTAATTGTTGTTATCGTTGTGCAGGTACCTTGAAAGATGACTATGGCTGGAGGTCAAGTAGGTAAATTATCAAGTAAATTTTCTAGGTGAAGCATGAATAGGCCCGTAGGTTCAGAGTCTGAACAAAGGCTCTGATACCATCTGTAGTGCTCTGGTTTTTACAGCAGAGCACTGTGTAAAATTTCAGGTTTAATTTTCTACGTTTTAACCTTACCAGTTTATGGAAGTAAATTTCTAAGAATTACCATGTGCCTAAATAATATTTAGTGTACTGTCGTGTTTTCTTTTATCACCTTACATTCGTAATTTAAAATAGACAAACATACCAATATTTTCTTTCCAACTATCATGTTCTAGCATAAGAATATGTTTCACAACTCAGTAAATCAGTAAATAGCAGTAAATCAGTAAATAGCAGTAAATCAGTAAATAGCAGTCAATCAGTAAATAGCAAGTGATGCATGTTTACAGTAAGTTTAAGCATAATAGTAAATAATGGAAATTACCTGATGCTGATGCTAACCGTAAGTTGTAGCAGGTTGTATAACCCCTTAGATAGCCAAACTGAAGTGTCCACCCTACCGACCAGCTATAATCTTGCTGGCCCTTGGAAATCAAAGGATTTCCAAGCCCCCGAGCCCACAATCTGATAATCCCGAGAGCAGTGTTCCCTCTGTTCTCAAAAACCTTTCTGTTCTCCCAACTTCTTTCTTCCCCAAACCAAAAAAAAACCTCTCCAACCTTCAACCTTCTCCCCCTCTATATACATGTCCATCCTCGAGAAGACCTTGGGCTTACTCCACCGCCCAAACTCCCCCTCTCGAGCCCCTCAAACCTTTACTCCTTTCCCTAGTTCATTCATCCACATCTCATTATAAAAATGTATAATTAATTACTCTTATGGAAAATTCATTTGGTTTTGGATTGACGGTCGTAATTATTTATTACGGTGGGAATTATCACCCCAAGGTTATCCATTCGGGACAAGTTTCATTAAATACAAGTCTATCCGCCATCCTTGATATTTTAATGTTATTAATGTAATTAATAAAATATTATATAATTAGTTGCCCCCTTGTCAACTTGGACATGATGTGTTTTAATGATCCACCTTATCCGTCGAGACTACTTAGCTTGAGGTTTAAATTCCAAGATTAACATTGAATAATTAAATATCCATTTTCCATCACATCACGTTTATTCCAAAAATGATTATCTTATTATGGCTAACTTTTGAAATGGAATTAATCACACAATATTAATTTATAAATCAATATTTTAAATCTTACTTATATTGCATTTGTTACGATAGGGATATAAATGTTTGCTCGAATATCATTTATTAATTAATAATAATAATTAAATCACCCTTTGACAATAATAAAACGTGAATCAATCTTAGTATTCTTAATAATTTGTTCATCACATGGGTACCCTATCATCAACATAGCATCCTTGTTCTTATAAACAAAGCACTTGTGAGGGCTTAAACAATTTTACTAATTACTTAGACACTATCATTACCCTATTCACAACAGTTCTTCTATGACAATGTTAACTGACGATACTTGTCTTAGTTTATTATTACAATGTTTTCATATAATTACTAATTCACTTATTTACACATTGACAACCTAACCATTCATTACCTAAGTTGATTGATGTATCCTTAACTGAATTATCTATGACATTTATACTACTATTCAAGCATGACAAGTATGTTATACACCAGTAATATTGTACACGTACAAGGTGTGCATGCATGGCCAGTGTATGCACATGTCGGACATGTACTATAAACAAACCCCATTCCGCCTATGCATACTTGCTAACTAACAATAGTATCTACCCCCATGCAGAAGAGCAAGCATAATCTATAGTATAATTACTTTAACATCCTCGGTTATTTAACAGTTAACCCTTTACGATTTAACATCATTGTCTTTATGTTTACATTAGTTTAATCAATCAAGTACAGGAAGGGTGCCTACTTCCACTAACTCGGAATCAAGGAATACTAAACCCCCAACAGTGCTAACTAACACATCCTCCCTTCATAACCTACGTCCAGCATCCTCCCTATCCTTCCTCTGCTAGTACAACAGTGGATGTCGGACTCACCGATCTGACCACATAGAACTTGAGAGCGATAGCGTCGGCTGAACAGCGGACCTATCCTCCCCTAGCAGGCATCCGACAATCGTCATCACAACAACATGGGGAGCGTGTCTCAGCACGGCCCTCCCACGACCTCGGGTCTCATGGAAACATAGGGTGGGAAACACATCCATCCCTCTCAACATACTGGGCCTACGCCCTTATCAACTCATACTTGCTGCTATCGGGATTATCAGTTTGTGTTATCGTATCCTCATTTTGGCTGCTAAGGTTTGCTGTATGAACATGTTTTTCCTTTCCAATATATATCAGATCAAGTAACTGGCTATCCCATAGCCCCTGTGTCCTGTAGGTTAGTGTTTTGCAAAATTCAATTTATAGAAAGCATTTTCCATTGATCGCCAATTGATCCATGTTATCATTTCATTTCATGTAACCTTTTAGCTCATCATAGATACATATAACCTTTCAATCAATTTCATCATAGGATGGCATCCACGTATAACATCATATATTTCACATTCCATTAATGAAAACGTTAAAACATATATATCGTCATTATAAAAGAAATGAATCTCATGACAACCATAACCTATTAGCTGCATGAACATAGTAAGATCATAATATCATAACATCATATTCATAGTGACAACATAACATAGTAACGACATACACATGGTAGCAACATATAATCGGGTGTATCGTGTCATAAGTATAGTTTACCCAGTCTAGTTAAGTCCAACAGATAATAAGAAAATAAAGTTCAATATGTGTCACGGATAAACCTGTCTAGTCGAAATATGGGGCGTTACAAGTAAGCTTTTCTTATTTCCGGACACATGCGCAAACTATAGAAAGTCGTTATGACATAGAATGTGCATACTTTTTAGATTCCATTTATGAAATAAAACACATTTTCTAAAAACCTGTGTTTTTTACGAAATCATGTAAACCTTCTAGAAGCTGTGATTTTAAACAACGGTGGAAGTAAGCTTTTCTTATTTCTGGACGAATTCGCAAACTATAGAAAGTCGTTATGATGTAGAATGTGCATACTTTGTTGATTCCATTTATGAAATAAAACACATTTTCTAAAAACTCGTGTTTTTTAACAAATCATGTAAACCTTCTAGAAGCTGTGATTTTAAAAAATGGGGGAAGTAAGCTTTTCTTATTTCCAAACGCATGCGCAAACTATAGAAAGTCGTTATGACATAGAATGTGCATACTTTGTTGATTCCATTTATGAAATAAAACACATTTTCTAAAAACTCGCGTTTTTTAAGAAATCATGTAAACCTTCTAGAAGCTGTGATTTTAAAAAACGGGGGAAGTAAGCTTTTCTTATTTCCGGACGCATGCGCAAACTATAGAAAGTCGTTATGACATAGAATGTGCATACTTTATTGATTCCATTTATGAACTAAAACACATTTTCTAAAAACTCGTGTTTTTTAACAAATCATGTAAACCTTCTAGAAGCTGTGATTTTAAAAAATGGGGGAAGTAAGCTTTTCTTATTTCCAAACGCATGCGCAAACTATAGAAAGTCGTTATGACATAGAATGTGCATACTTTGTTGATTCCATTTATGAAATAAAACACATTTTCTAAAAACTCGTGTTTTTTAAGAAATCATGTAAACCTTCTAGAAGCCGTGATTTTAAAAAACGGTGGAAGTAAGCTTTTCTTATTTCCGGACGAATGCGCAAACTATAGAAAGTCGTTATGGCATAGAATGTGCATACTTTGTTGATTCCATTTATGAAATAAAACACATTTTCTAAAAATTCATGTTTTTTAAGAAATCATGTAAACCTTCTATAAGCTGTGATTTTAAAAAACGGTGGAAGTAAGCTTTTCTTATTTCCAGACGCATGTGCAAACTATAGAAAATCGTTATGACGTAGAATGTGCATACTTTGATGATTCCATTTATGAAATAAAACACATTTTCTAAAAACTCTTGGTTTTTAAGAAATCATGTAAACCTTCTAGAAGCTGTGATTTTAAAAAACGGTGGAAGTAAGCTTTTCTTATTTCAGGACGCATGCGCAAACTATAGAAACTCATTATGACGTAGAATGTGCATACTTTGTTGATTCCATTTATGAAATAAAATACATTTTCTAAAAACTCGTGGTTTTTAAGAAATCATTTAAACCTTCTAGAAGCTGTGATTTTAAAAAACGGGGGAAGTAAGCTTTTCTTATTTCAGGACGCATTCGCAAACTATAGAAAGTCGTTATGACATATAATGTGCATACTTTGTTGATTCCATCTATGAAATAAAACACATTTTCTAAAAACTCGTGTTTTTTAAGAAATCATGTAAACCTTCTAGAAGCTGTGATTTTAAAAAACGGTGGAAGTAAGCTTTTCTTCTTTCCGGACGCATGCGAAAACTATAGAAAGTCGTTATGACGTAGAATGTGCATACTTTGTAGATTCCATTTATGAAATAAAACACATTTTCTAAAAACTCGTGTTTTTTACGACATCATGTAAACCTTCTAAAAGCTGTGATTTTAAAAAACGGTGGAAGTAAGCTTTTCTTATTTCCGGTCGCATGCGCAAACTATAGAAAGTCGTTATGATGTAGAAAGTGCATACTTTGTAGATTCCATTTATGAAATAAAACACATTTTCTAGAAACTCGTGTTTTTTACGAAATCATGTAAACCTTCTAGAAGCTGTGATTTTAATAAACTAGGGAAGTAAGCGTTTCTTATTTGCGGATGCATGCACAAAGTATAGAAAGTCATTACGACGTAGAATGTGCATACTTTGTTGATTCCATTTGTGAAATAAAACACATTTTCTAAAAACTCGTGTTTTTCACGAAATCATGTAAACCTTCTAGAAGCTGTGATTTTAAAAAACGGTGGAAGTAAGCTTTTCTTATTTCCGGACGCATGCGCAAACTATAGAAAGTCGTTATGATGTAGAATGTGCATACTTTGTAGATTCCATTTATGAAATAAAACACATTTTCTAAAAACTCGTATTTTTTACGAAATCATGTAAACCTTCTAGAAGCTGTAATTTTAAAAATCGGTGGAAGTAAGCTTTTCTTATTTCCGGATGCATGCGCAAACAATAGAAAGTCGTTATGACGTAGAATGTGCATACTTTGTAGATTCCATTTATGAAATAAAGAACATTTTCTAAAACCTCGTATTTTTTACGTAATCATGTAAACCTTCTAGAAGCTGTGATTTTAAAAAAGGGTGGAAGTAAGCTTCTCTTATTTCCGGAAGAATGCTCAAACTATAGAAAGTCGTTATGACGTAGAATGTGCATACTTTGTTGATTCCATTTATGAAATAAAACACATTTTCTAAAAACTCGTGTTTTTTAAGAAATCATGTAAACCTTCTAGAAGCTGTGGCTTTAAAAAACGGGGAAAGTAAGCTTTTCTTATTTCCGGACGCATGCGCAAACTATAGAAAGTCGTTATGGCGTAGAATGTGCATACTTTGTAGATTCCATTTATGAAATAAAACACATTTTCTAAAAACTCATGTTTTTTACGAAATCATTTAAACCTTCTAGAAGCTATGATTTTAAAAAACGGTGGAAGTAAGCTTTTCTTATTTCCGGACGCATGCGCAAACTATAGAAAGTCGTTATGACATAGAATGTGCATATTTTGTTGATTCCATTTATGAAATAAAACACATTTTCTAAAAACTCGTGGTTTTTAACAAATGATGTAAACCTTCTAGAAGCTGTGATTTTAAAAAACGCGGGAAGTAAGCTTTTCTTATTTCCAAACGCATGCGCAAACTATAGAAAGTCGTTATGATGTAGAATGTGCATAGTTTGTAGATTCCATTTATCAAATAAAACACATTTTCTAAAAACTCGTGTTTTTTACGAAATCATGTAAACCTTCTAGAAGCTGTGATTTTAAAAAACGGGGGAAGTAAGCTTTTCTTATTTCCGGGCGCATGCGCAAACTATAGAAAGTCGTTATGACGTAGAATGCGCATACTTTGTAGATTCCATTTATCAAATAAAACACATTTTCTAAAAACTCGTGTTTTTTACGAAATCATGTAAACCTTCTAGAAGCTGTGATTTTAAAAAACGGTGTCAGTAAGCTTTTCTCATTTCCGGACGAATGCGCAAACTATAGAAAGTCGTTATGACGTAGAATGTGCATACTTTGTTGATTCCATTTATGAAATAAAACACATTTTCTAAAAACTCGTGGTTTTTAAGAAATCATGTGAACCTTCTAGAAGCTGTGATTTTAAAAAACGGTGGAAATAAGCTTTTCTTATTTCAGAACGCATGCGCTAACTATAGAAAGTCGTTATGATGTAGAATGTGTATACTTTGTTGATTCCATTTATGAAATAAAACATATTTTCTAAAAACTCGTGTTTTTTAAGAAATCATGTAAACCTTCTAGAAGCTGTGATTTTAAAAAACGGGGGAAGTAAGCTTTTCTTATTTCCCGATGGATGCGCAAACTATAGAAAGTCGTTATGACGTAGAATGTGCATACTTTATAGATTCCAATTATCAAATAAAACACATTTTCTAAAAACTCGTGTTTTTTACGAAATCATGTAAACCTTCTAGAAGCTGTGATTTTAAAAAACAGTGGAAGTAAACTTTTCTTATTTCCGGACGAATGCGCAAACTATAGAAAGTCGTTATGACGTAGAATGTGCATACTTTTTTGATTCCATTTATGAAATAAAACACGTTTTCTAAAAACTCATGTTTTTTAAGAAATCATGTAAACCGTCTAGAAGCTGTGATTTTAAAAAACGGGGGAAGTAAGCTTTTCTTATTTCCGGACACATGCGCAAACTATAGAATGTCGTTATGACATAGAATGTGCATACTTTTTAGATTCCATTTATGAAATAAAACACATTTTCTAAAAACTCGTGTTTTTTACGAAATCATGTAAACCTTCTAGAAGCTGTGATTTTAAAAAACGGGGGAAGTAAGCGTTTCTTATTTCCGGACGCATGCGCAAACTATAGAAAGTCGTTATGACGTAGAATGTACATACTTTGTTGATTCCATTTGTGAAATAAAACACATTTTCTAAAAACTCGTCTTTTTCACGAAATCATGTAAACCTTCTAGAAGCTGTGATTTTAAAAAACGGTGGAAGTAAGCTTTTCTTATTTCTGAATGAATGCGCAAACTATAGAAAGTCGTTATGACTTAGAATGTGCATACTTTGTTGATTCCATTTATGAAATAAAACACATTTTCTAAAAACTCATGCTTTTTAAGAAATCATGTAAACCTTCTAGAAGCTGTGATTTTAAAAAACGGTGGAAGTAAGCTTTTCTTATTTCCAGACGCATGCGCAAACTATAGAAAGTCGTTATGACGTAGAATGTGCATACTTTGTAGATTCCTTTTATGAAATAAAACACATTTTCTAAAAACTCGTGTTTTTTACGAAATCATGTAAACCTTCTAGAAGCTGTGATTTTAAAAAACGGTGGAAGTAAGCTTTTCTTATTTCATGACGCATGCGCAAACTATAGAAATTCGTTACGACCTAGAATGTGCATACATGGTTGATTCCATTTATAAAATAAAACACATTTTCTAAAAACTCGTGTTTTTTAAGAAACCATGTAAACCTTCTAGAAGCTGTGATTTTAAAAAATGGGGGAAGTAAGCTTTTCTTATTTCCAGACGCATGCACAAACTATAAAAAGTCGTTATGACGTAGAATGTGCATACTTTGTAGATTCCATTTATGAAATAAAACACATTTTCTAAAAACTCGTGTTTATTAAGAAATCATGTAAACCTTCTAGAAGCTTTGATTTTAAAAAATGGGGGAAGTAAGCTTTTCTTATTTCCAAATGCATGCGCAAAGTATAGAAAGTCGTTATGATGTAGAATGTGCATACTTTGTTGATTCCATTTATGAAATAAAACATTTTCTAAAAACTCGTGTTTTTTAAGAAATCATGTAAACCTTCTAGAAGCTGTGATTTTAAAAAACGGGGGAAGTAAGATTTTCTTATTTCCAAACGCATGCGCAAACTATAGAAAGTCGTTATGACGTAGAATGTGCATACTTTGTAGATTCCATTTATGAAATAAAACACATTTTCTAAAAACTCACGTTTTTTAAGAAATCATGTAAACCTTCTAGAAGCTGTGATTTTAAAAAACGGGGGAAGTAAGCTTTTCTTATTTCCAAACGCATGCACAAACTATAGAAATTCATTATGACATAGAATATACTTACTTTGTTGATTCCATTTATTTAATAAAACACATTTTCTAAAAACTCGTGTTTTTTAAGAAATCATGCAAAACTTCTAGAATCTGTGATTTTAAAAAACAGGGGAGGTAAGCTTTTCTTATTTCCGGACTCATGCGCAAACTATAGAAAGTCGTTATGACGTAGAATGTGCATACTTTGTTGATTCTCTTTATGAAATAAAACACATTTTCTAAAAACTCGTGTTTTTTAAGAAATCATGTAAACCTTCAAGAAGCTGTGATTTTAAAAAATGGGGGAAGTAAGCTTTTCTTATTTCCAAACGCATGCGCAAACTATAGAAAGTCGTTATGATGTAGAATGTGCATACTTTGTAGATTCCATTTATGAAATAAAACACATTTTCTAAAAACTCGTGTTTTTTAAGAAACCATGTAAACCTTCTAGAAGCTGTGATTTTAAAAAATGGGGGAAGTAAGCTTTTCTTATTTCCGGACGCATGCACAAACTATAGAAAGTCTTTATGACGTAGAATGTGCATACTTGGTAGATTCCATTGATGAAATAAAACACATTTTCTGAAAACTCGTGTTTTTTACGAAATCATGTAAACCTTCTAGAAGCTGTGATTTTAAAAAACGGTGGAAGTAAGCTTTTCTTATTTCCTGACGCTTGCGCAAACTATAGAAAGTCGTTATGACGTAGAATGTCCATACATGGTTGATTCCATTTATGAAATAAAACACATTTTCTAAAAACTCGTGTTTTTTAAGAAATCATGTAAACCTTCTAGAAGCTGTGATTTTAAAAAACGGGGCAAGTAAGCTTTTCTTATTTCCCGACGCATGCGCAAACTATAGAAAGTCTTTATGACGTAGAATGTGCATACTTGGTAGATTCCATTTATGAAATAAAACACATTTTCTAAAAACTCGTGTTTTTTACGAAATCATGTAAACCTTCTAGAAGCTGTGATTTTAAAAAACGGTGGAAGTAAGCTTTTCTTATTTCCTGACGCATGCGCAAACTATAGAAAGTATTTATGATGTAGAATGTGCGTACATGGTTGATTCCATTTATGAAATAAAACACATTTTCTAAAAACTCGTGTTTTTTAAGAAAACATGTAAACCGTCTACAAGCTGTGATTTTAAAAAACGGGGGAAGTAAGCTTTTCTTATTTCCGGACGCATGCACAAACTATAGAAAGTCGTTATGACGTAGAATGTCCATACTTTGTACATTCCATTTATGAAATAAAACACATTTTCTAAAAACTCGTGTTTTTTACGAAATCATGTAAACCTTCTAGAAGCTGTCATTTTAAAAAACGGTGGAAGTAAGCTTTTCTTATTTCCGGACAAATGCGCAAACTATAGAAAGTCGTTATGACGTAGAATGTGCATACTTTGTTGATTCCATTTATGAAATAAAACACATTTTCTAAAAACTCGTGTTTTTTAAGAAACCATGTAAACCTTCTAGAAGCTGTAATTTTAAAAAACGGTGGAAGGAAGCTTTTCTTATTTCCGGACGCATGTGAAAACTATAGAAAGTCGTTATGACGTAGAATGTGCATACTTTGTTGATTCCATTTATGAAATAAAACACATTTTCTAAAAACTCGTGTTTTTTAAGAAATCATGTAAACCTTCTAGAAGCTGTGATTTTAAAAAACGGGGGAAGTAAGCTTTTCTTATTTCCGGATGCATGCGCAAACTATAGAAATTCGTTATGACGTAGAATGTGCATACTTTGTAGATTCCATTTAATAAATAAAACACATTTTCTAAAAACTCGTGTTTTTTACGAAATCATGTAAACCTTCTAGAAGCTGTGATTTTAAAAAATGGTGGAAGTAAGCTTTTCTTATTTCCGGACGCATGCGCAAACTATAGAAAGTCGTTATGACGTAGAATGTGCATACATGGTTGATTCCATTTATGAAATAAAACACATTTTCTAAAAACTCGTGTTTTTTAAGAAATCATGTAAACCTTCTAGAAGCTGTGATTTTAAAAAATGTGGGAAGTAAGCTTTTCTTATTTCCAAACGCAAGCGCAAACTATAGAAAGTCGTTATGACGTAGAATGTGCAATCTTTGTTGATTCCATTTATGAAATAAAACACATTTTCTAAAAACTCGTGTTTTTTAAGAAATCATGTAAACCATCTAGAAGCTGTGATTTTAAAAAACGGGGGAAGTAAGGTTTTCTTATTTCCAAATGCATGCGCAAACTATAGAAAGTCGTTATGACGTAGAATATGCATACTTTGTTGATTCCATTTATTTAATAAAACACATTTTCTAAAAACTCGTGTTTTTTAAGAAATCATGCAAAACTTCTAGAATCTGTGATTTTAAAAAACGGGGGAGGTAAGCTTTTCTTATTTGCGGACGCATGCGCAAACTATAGAAAATCGCTATGACCTAGAATGTGCATACTTTGTAGATTCCATTTATGAAATAAAACACATTTTCTAAAAAATTGTGTTTTTTATGAAATCATGTAAACCTTCTAGAAGCTGTGATTTTAAAAAACGGGGGAAGTAAGCTTTTCTTATTTCCGAACGCATGCGCAAACAATAGAAAGTCGTTATGACGTAGAATGTGCATACTTTGTTGATTCCATTTATGAAATAAAACACATTTTCTAAAAAGTCGTGTTTGTTAAGAGATCATGCAAACCATCTAGAAGCTGTGATTTTAAAAAACGGGGGAAGTAAGCTTTTCTTATTTCCAAACGCATGCGCAAACTATAGAAAGTCGTTATGACGTAGAATGTGCATACTTTGTAGATTCCATTTATGAAATAAAACACATTTTCTAAAAACTCGTGTTTTTTACGGAATCATGTAAACCTTCTAGAAACTGTGATTTTAAAAAACGGTGGAAGTATGCTTTTCTTATTTCCGGACGAATGTGCAAACGATAGAAAGTCGTTATGTCATAGAATGTCCATACTTTGTTGATTCCATTTATGAAATAAAACACATTTTCTAAAAACTCGTGTTTTTTATGAAATTATGTAAACCTTCTAGAAGCTGTGATTTTAAAAAACGGTGGAAGTAAGCTTTTCTTATTTCCGGACGCATGCGCAAACTATAGAAAGTCGTTATGATGTAGAATGTGCATACTTTGTTGATTCCATTTATGAAACAAAACACATTTTTAAAAACTCGTGTTTTTTAAGAAATCATGTAAACCATCTAGAAGCTGTGATTTTAAAAAACGGGGGAAGTAAGCTTTTCTTATTTCCAAACGCAAGCGCAAACTATAGAAATTCGTTATGACGTAGAATGTGCATACTTTGTTGATTCCATTTATGAAACAAAACACATTTTCTAAAAACTCGTGTTTTTTAAGAAATCATGTAAACCATCTAGAAGCTGTGATTTTAAAAAACGGGGGAAGTAAGCTTTTCTTATTTCCAAACGCATGCGAAAACTATAGAAAGTCGTTATGACGTAGAATATACTTACTTTGTTGATTCCATTTATTTAATAAAACACATTTTCTAAAAACTCGTGTTTTTTAAGAAATCATGCAAAACTTCTAGAATCTGTGATTTTAAAAAACAGGGGAGGTAAGCTTTTCTTATTTCCGGACTCATGCGCAAACTATAGAAAGTCGTTATGACGTAGAATGTGCATACTTTGTTGATTCTCTTTATGAAATAAAACACATTTTCTAAAAACTCGTGTTTTTTAAGAAATCATGTAAACCTTCAAGAAGCTGTGATTTTAAAAAATGGGGGAAGTAAGCTTTTTTTATTTCCAAACGCATGCGCAAACTATAGAAAGTCGTTATGATGTAGAATGTGCATACTTTGTAGATTCCATTTATGAAATAAAACACATTTTCTAAAAACTCGTGTTTTTTAAGAAATCATGTAAACCTTCTAGAAGCTGTGATTTTAAAAAACGGGGGAAGTAAGCTTTTCTTATTTCCGGATGCATGCGCAAACTATAGAAATTCGTTATGACGTAGAATGTGCATACTTTGTAGATTCAATTTATGAAATAAAACACATTTTCTAAAAACCCTTGTTTTTTACGAAATCATGTAAACCTTCTAGAAGTTGTGATTTTAAAAAATGGTGGAAGTAAGATTTTGTTATTTCCAGACGCATGCGCAAACTATAGAAAGTCGTTATGATGTAGAATGTGCATACTTTGTTGATTCCATTAATGAAATAAAACACATTTTCTAAAAACTCGTATTTTTTACGAAATCATGTAAACCTTCTAGAAGCTGTGATTTTAAAAAACGGGGTAAGTAAGCTTTTCTTATTTCCGGACGCATGCGCAAACTATAGAAAGTCGTTATGACGTAGAATGTGCATACTTTGTAGATTCCATTTATGAAATAAAACACATTTTCTAAAAACTCGTGTTTTTTACGAAATCATGTAAACCTTCTAGAAGCTATGATTTTAAAAAATGGGGGAAGTAAGCTTTTCTTATTTCCGGACGCATGCGCAAACTGTAGAAAGCCGTTATGACGTAGAATGTGCATACTTTGTAGATTCCATTTATGAAATAAAACACATTTTCTAAAAACTCGTGTTTTTTACGAAATCATGTAAACCTTCTAGAAGCTGTGATTTTAAAAAATGGTGGAAGTAAGCTTTTCTTATTTCCGGACGCGTGCACAAACTATAGAAAGTCGTTATGACGTAGAATGTGCATACTTTGTAGATTCCATTGATGAAATAAAACACATTTTCTAAAAACTCGTGTTTTTTACGAAATCATGTAAACCTTCTAGGAGGTATGATTTTAAAAAATGGTGGAAGTAAGCTTTTCTTATTTCCGGACGCATGCGCAAACTATAGAAAGTCATTATGACGTAGAATGTGCATACTTTGTAGATTCCATTTATGAAATAAAACACATTTTCTAAAAACTAGTGTTTTTTACGAAATCATGTAAACCTTCTAGAAGATGTGATTTTAAAAAATGGTGGAAGTAAGCTTTTCTTATTTCCGGACGCATGCGCAAACTATAGAAAGTCGTTATGACGTAGAATGTGCATACTTTGTTGATTCCATTCATGAAATAAAACACATTTTCTAAAAACTCTTGTTTTTTAAGAAATCATGTAAACCTTCGAGAAGCTGTGATTTTAAAAAACGGGGGAAGTAAGCTTTTGTTATTTCCGGACTCATGCGCAAACTATAGAAAGTCGTTATGACGTAGAATGTGCATACTTTGTTGATTCCATTTCTGAAATAAAACACATTTTCTAAAAACTCATGTTTTTTACGAAATTATGTAAACCTTCTAGAAGCTGTGATTTTAAAAAACGGTGGAAGTAAGCTTTTCTTATTTCCGGATGCATGCGCAAACTATAGAAAGTCGTTATGACGTAGAATGTGCATACTTTGTAGATTCCTTTTATGAAATAAAACATATTTTCTAAAAACTCGTGTTTTTTACGAAATCATATAAACCTTCTAGAAGCTGTGATTTTAAAAAACGGTGGAAGTAAGCTTTTCTTATTTCTGGACTCATCCGCAAACTATAGAAAGTCGTTATGACGTAGAATGTGCATACTTTGTTGATTCTCTTTATGAAATAAAACAAATTTTCTAAAAACTCGTGTTTTTTAAGAAATCATGTAAACCTTCAAGAAGCTGTGATTTTAAAAAATGGGGGAAGTAAGCTTTTGTTATTTCCAAACGCATGCGCAAACTATAGAAAGTCGTTATGATGTAGAATGTGAATACTTTGTTGGTTCCATTTATGGAATACAACACATTTTCTAAAAACTCGTGTTTTTTACGAAATCATGTAAACCTTCTAGAAGTTGTGATTTTAAAAAACGGGGGAAGTAAGCTTTTCTTATTTCCGGACGCATGCGCAAACTATAGAAAGTCGTTAAGACATAGAATGTCCATACTTTGTAGATTCCATCTATGAAATAAAACACATTTTCTAAAAACCCTTGTTTTTTACGAAATCATGTAAACCTTCTAGAAGTTGTGATTTTAAAAAATGGTGGAAGTAAGCTTTTGTTATTTCCGGACTCATGCGCAAACTATAGAAAGTCGTTATGATGTAGAATGTGCATACTTTGTTGATTCCATTAATGAAATAAAACACATTTTGTAAAAACTCGTGTTTTTTACGAAATCATGTAAACCTTCTAGAAGCTGTGATTTTAAAAAACGGGGGAAGTAAGCTTTTCTTATTTCCAAACGCATGCGCAAACTATAGAAAGTCGTTATGACGTAGAATGTGCATACTTTGTTGATTCCATTTATGAAATAAAACACATTTTCTAAAAACTCGTGTTTTTTAAGAAGTCATGTAAACCTTCTAGAAGCTGTGATTTTAAAAAACGGTGGAAGTAAGCTTTTCTTATTTCCAGACGCATGTGCAAAGTATAGAAAGAAATTATGACATAGAATCTGCATACTTTGTTGATTCCTTTTATGAAATAAAACATATTTTCTAAAAACTCGTGTTTTTTACGAAATCATATAAACCTTCTAGAAGCTGTGATTTTAAAAAACGGTGGAAGTAAGCTTTTCTTATTTCTGGACTCATCCGCAAACTATAGAAAGTCGTTATGACGTAGAATGTGCATACTTTGTTGATTCTCTTTATGAAATAAAACAAATTTTCTAAAAACTCGTGTTTTTTAAGAAATCATGTAAACCTTCAAGAAGCTGTGATTTTAAAAAATGGGGGAAGTAAGCTTTTGTTATTTCCAAACGCATGCGCAAACTATAGAAAGTCGTTATGATGTAGAATGTGAATACTTTGTTGGTTCCATTTATGGAATACAACACATTTTCTAAAAACTCGTGTTTTTTACGAAATCATGTAAACCTTCTAGAAGTTGTGATTTTAAAAAACGGGGGAAGTAAGCTTTTCTTATTTCCGGACGCATGCGCAAACTATGGAAAGTCGTTAAGACATAGAATGTCCATACTTTGTAGATTCCATCTATGAAATAAAACACATTTTCTAAAAACCCTTGTTTTTTACGAAATCATGTAAACCTTCTAGAAGTTGTGATTTTAAAAAATGGTGGAAGTAAGCTTTTGTTATTTCCGGACTCATGCGCAAACTATAGAAAGTCGTTATGATGTAGAATGTGCATACTTTGTTGATTCCATTAATGAAATAAAACACATTTTGTAAAAACTCGTGTTTTTTACGAAATCATGTAAACCTTCTAGAAGCTGTGATTTTAAAAAATGGGGGATGTAAGCTTTTCTTATTTCCAAACGCATGCGAAAACTATAGAAAGTCGTTATGATGTAGAATGTCCATACTTTGTTGATTCCATTTATGAAATAAAACACATTTTCTAAAAACTCGTGTTTTTTAAGAAATCATTTAAACCTTCTAGAAGCTGTGATTTTAAAAAATGGTGGAAGTAAGCTTTTCTTATTTCCGGACGCGTGCGCAAACTATAGAAAGTCGTTATGACGTAGAATGTGCATACTTTGTAGATTCCATTTATGAAATAAAACACATTTTCTAAAAACTCGTTTTTTTACGAAATCATGTAAACCTTCTATAAGCTGTGATTTTAAAAAACGGGGGAAGTAAGCTTTTCTTATTTCCAGACGCATGCGCAAACTATAGAAAGTCGTTATGACGTAGAATGTGCATACTTTGAAGATTCCATTTATGAAATAAAACATATTTTCTAAAAACTCGTGTTTTTTACGAAATCATGTAAACCTTCTAGAAGCAGTGATTTTAAAAAACGGTGGAAGTATGCTTTTCTTATTTCCGGACGCATGCGCAAACTATAGAAAGTCGTTATGATGTAGAATGTGCATACTTTGTTGATTCCATTTATGAAAGAAAACACAGTTTCTAAAAACTCGTGTTTTTTACGAAATCATGTAAACCTTCTAGAAGCTGTGATTTTAAAAAACGGGGTAGGTAAGCTTTTCTTATTTCCGGACGCATGCGCAAACTATAGAAATTCGTTATGACGTAGAATGTGCATACTTTGTTGATTCCATTTATGAGATAAAACAAATTTTCTAAAAACTCGTGTTTTTTAAGAAACCATGTAAACCTTCTAGAAGCTGTGATTTTAAAAAACGGTGGAAGTAGGCTTTTCTTATTTCCGGACGCATGCAAAAACTATAGAAAATCGTTATGACGTAGAATGTGCATACTTTGTTGATTCCATTTATGAAATAAAACACATTTTCTAAAAACTCGTGTTTTTTACGAAATCATGTAAACCTTCTAGAAGCTATGATTTTAAAAAACGGCGTAAGTAAGCGTATCTTAATTCCAAACGCATGCGAAAACTATAGAAAGTCGTTATGACGTAGAATGTGCATACTTTGTTGATTCCATTTATGAAATAAAACACATTTTATAAAAACTCATATTTTTTAAGAAATCATGTAAACCTTCTAGAAGCTGTGATTTTAAAAAACATGGGAAGTAAGCTTTTCTTATATCCGGATGCATGCGCAAACTATAGAAATTCGTTGTGACGTAGAATATGCATACTTTGTAGATTCATTTTATGAAATAAAACACATTTTCTAAAAACTCGTGTTTTTTACGAAATCATGTAAACCTTCTAGAAGCTGTGATTTTAAAAAATGGTGGAAGTAAGCTTTTCTTATTTACGGACGCGTGCACAAACTATAGAAAGTCGTTATGACGTAGAATGTGCATACTTTGTAGATTCCATTTATGAAATAAAACACCTTTTCTAAAAACTCGTGTTTTTTACGAAATCATGTAAACCTTCTAGAAGCTGTGATTTTAAAAAACGGTGGAAAAAAGCTTTTCTTATTTCCGGACGCATGCGCAAACTATAGAAAGTCGTTATGACGTAGAATGTGCATACTTTGTTGATTCCATTTATGAAATAAAACACATTTTCTAAAAACTCTTGTTTTTTAAGAAATCATGTAAACCTTCCAGAAGCTGTGATTTTAAAAAACGGTGGAAGTAAGCTTTTCTTATTTCCAGACGCATGCGCAAACTATAGAAAGTCGTTATGACGTAGAATGTGCATACTTTGTTGATTCCATTTACGAAATAAAACACATTTTCTAAAAACTCGTGTTTTTTACGAAATAATGTAAACCTTCTAGAAGCTGTGATTTTAAAAAACGGGGGAAGTAAGCGTTTCTTATTTCCAAACGCATGCGCAAACTATAGAAAATCGTTATGACGTAGAATGTGCATACTTTGTTGATTCCATTTATGAAAAAAAACACATTTTCTAAAAACTCGTGTTTTTTAAGAAATCATGTAAACCTTCTAGAAGCTATGATTTTGAAAAATGGTGGAAGTAAGCTTTTCTTATTCCCAAACGCATGCGCAAACTATAGAAAGTCGTTATCACGTAGAATGTGCATACTTTGTAGATTCCATTTATGAAATAAAACACATTTTCTAAAAACTCGTGTTCTTTACGAAATCATGTAAACCTTCTAGAAGCTGTGATTTTCAAAAATGGTGGAAGTAAGATTTTCTTATTTCCAGACGAATGCGCAAACTATAGAAATTCGTTATGACGTAGAATTTGCATACTTTGTAGATTCCATTTATGAAGTAAAACACATTTTCTAAAAACACGTGTTTTTTAAGAAATCATGTAAACCTTCTAGAAGCTGTGATTTTAAAAAATGGGGGAAGTAAGCTTTTCTTATTTCCGGACGCATGCACAAACTATAGAAAGTCGTTATGACGTAGAATATGCATACTTTGTAGATTCCATTTATGAATTAAAACACATTTTCCAAAAACTCGTGTTTTTTACGAAATCATGTAAACCTTCTAGAAGCTGTGATTTTGAAAAATGGTGGAAGTAAGCTTTTCTTATTTCCGGACGCATGCGCAAACTATAGAAAGGCGTTATGATGTAGAATGTGCATACTTTGTTGATTCCATTTATGAAATAAAACACATTTTCTAAAAACTCTTGTTTTTCACGAAATTATGTAAACCGTCTAGAAGCTGTGATTTTAAAAAACGATGGAAGTAAGCTTTTCTTATTGCCGGACGCATGCGCAAACTATACAAAGTCGTTATGATGTACAATGTGCATACTTTGTTGATTCCATTTATGAAATAAAACACATTTTCTAAAAACTCGTGTTTTTTACGAAATCCTGTAAACCTTCTAGAAGCTGTGATTTTAAAAAACGGGGGAAGTAAGCTTTTCTTATTTCCTGACGCATGCGCAAACTATAGAAAGTATTTATGATGTAGAATGTGCATACTTTGTTGATTCCATTTATGAAATAAAACACATTTTCTAAAAACTCGTGTTTTTTTAGAAATCACGTAAACCTTCTAGAAGCTGTGATTTTAAAAAAGGTGGGAAGTAAGCTTTTCTTATTTCCGGACGCATGTGCAAACTATAGAAAGTCGTTATGACGTAGAATGTCCATACTTTGTAGATTCCATTTATGAAATAAAACACATTTTCTAAAAACTTGTGTTTTTTACGAAATCATGTAAACCTTCTAGAAGCTGTGATTTTCAAAAGCGGTGGAAGTAAGCTTTTCTTATTTCCCGACGAATGCGCAAAATATAGAAAGTTGTTATGATGTAGAATGTGCATACTTTGTTGATTCCATTTACGAAATAAAATATGTTTTCTAAAAACTCGTGTTTTTTAAGAAATCATGTAAACCTTCTAGAACCTGTGATTTTAAAAAACGGGGGAGGTAAGCTTTTCTTATTTCCAAACGCAAGCGCATACTATAGAAAGTCGATATGACGTAGAATGTGCATACTTTGTTGATTCCATTGATGAAATAAAACACATTTTCTAAAAACTCGTGTTTTTTAAGAAATCATGTAAACCATCTAGAAGCTGTGATTTTAAAAAACGGGGGAAGTAAGCTTTTCTTATTTCCAAACGCATGCGCAAACTATAGAAAGCCGTTATGACATAGAATATACATACTTTGTTGATTCCATTTATTTAATAAAACACATTTTCTAAAAACTCATGTTTTTTAAGAAATCATGCAAAACTTCTAGAATCTGTGATTTTAAAAAACGGGGGAGGTAAGCTTTTCTTATTTGCGGACGCATGCGCAAACTATAGAAAATCGTTATGACGTAGAATTTGCATACTTTGTAGATTCCAATTATGAAATAAAACACATTTTCTAAAAACTCGTGTTTTTAACGAAATCATGTAAACCTTCTAGAAGCTGTGATTTTAAAAAACAGGGGAAGTAAGATTTTCTTATTTCCAAACACATGCGCAAACTATAGAAAGTCATTATGACATAGAATGTGCATACTTTTTTGATTCCATTTATGAAATAAAACACATTTTCTAAAAACTCGTGTTTTTTAAGAAATCATGTAAACCATCTAGAAGCTGTGATTTTAAAAAACGGGGGAAGTAAGCTTTTCTTATTTCCAAACGCATGCGCAAACTATAGAAAGTCGTTATGAGGTAGAATGTGCATACTTTGTTGATTCCATTTATGTAATAAAACACATTTTCTAAAAACTCGTGTTTTTTAAGAAGTCATGTAAACATTCTAGAAGCTTTGATTTTAAAAAACGGTGGAAGTAAGCTTTTCTTATTTTCGGACGCATGTGCAAACTATAGAAAGTCATTATGACGTAGAATGTGCATTCTTTGTTGATTCCATTTATGAAATAAAACACATTTTCTAAAAACTCGTGTTTTTTACGAAATCATGTAAACCTTCTAGAAGCTGTGATTTTAAAAAACGGGCGATGTAAGCTTTTCTTATTTCCAAACACATGCGCAAACTATAGAAAGTCGTTATGATGTAGAATGTCCATACTTTGTTGATTCCAATTATGAAATAAAACACATTTTCTAAAAATTCGTGTTTTTTACGAAATCATGTAAACCTTCTAGAAGATGTGATTTTAAAAAACGGGGGAAGTAAGCTTTTCTTATTTCCGGACTCATGCGCAAACTATAGAAAGTCGTTATGACGTAGAATTTGCATACTTTGTAGATTCCATTTATGAAATAAAACACATTTTCTAAAAATTCGTGTCATTTACGAAATCATGTAAACCTTCGAGAAGCTGTGATTTTCAAAAACGGTGGAAGTAAGCTTTTCTTATTTCCGGACGCATGCGCAAACTATAGAAAGTCGTTATGACATAGAATGTGCATACTTTGTAGATTCCATTTATGAAATAAAACACATTTTCTAAAAACTCGTGTTTTTTACGAAATCATGTAAACCTTCTAGAAGCTGTGATTTTAAAAAATGGTGGAAGTAAGCTTTTCTTATTTCCAGACGCATGCGCAAACTATAGAAAGTAGTTATGACGTAGAATGTGGATACTTTGTAGATTCCATTTATGAAATAAAAAACATTTTCTAAAAACTCGTGTTTTTTACGAAATGATGTAAACCTTCTAGAAGCTGCGATTTCAAAAAAACGGTGGAAGTAAGCTTTTCTTATTTCCGGACGCATGCGCAAACTATAGAAAGTTGTTATGACGTAGAATGTGCATACTTTGTTGATTCGATTTATGAAATAAAACACATTTTCTAAAAACTCTTGTTTTTTAAGAAATCATGTAAACCTTCCAGAAGCTGTGATTTTAAAAAACGGGGGAAGTAAGCTTTTCTTATTTCCGAACGAATGCGCAAACTATAGAAAGTCGTTATGACGTAGAATGTGCATACTTTGTTGATTCCATTTATGAAATAAAACACATTTTCTAATAACTCGTGTTTTTTACGAAATTATGTAAACCGTCTAGAAGCTGTGATTTTAAAAAACGGTGGAAGTAAGATTTTCTTATTTCCGGATGCATGCGCAAACTATAGAAAGTCGTTATGATGTAGAATGTGCATACTTTGTTGATTCCATTTATGAAATAAAACACATTTTCTAAAAGCCGTGTTTTTTACAAAATCATGTAAACCTTCTAGAAGCTGTGATTTTAAAAAACGGCGGAAGTAAGATTTTCTTATTTCCGGGCGCATGCGCAAACTATAGAAAGTCGTTATGACGTAGAATGTGGATACTTTGTAGATTCCATTTATGAAATAAAACACTTTTTCTAAAAACTCGTGTTTTTTACGAAATCATGTAAACCTTCTAGAAGTTGTGATTTAAAAAAATGATGGAAGTAAGCTTTTCTTATTTCCGGACGCATGCGGAAACTATAGAAAGTCGTTATGACGTAGAATGTGGATATTTTGTAGATTCCATTTATGAAATAAAACACATTTTCTAAAAACTCGTGTTTTTTACGAAACCATGTAAACCTTCTAGAAGCTGTGATTTTAAAAAACGGGGGAAGTAAGCGTTTCTTATTTCCAAACGCATGCCCAAAGTATAGACAGTAGTTATGACATAGAATGTGCATACTTGGTTTATTCCATTTATGAAATAAAACACATTTTCTAAAAACTCTTGTTTTTTAAGAAATCATGTAAACCTTCCAGAAGCTGTGATTTTAAAAAACGTGGGAAGTAAGCTTTTCTTATTTCCGAACGAATGTGCAAACTATAGAAAGTCGTTATGACGTATAATGAGCATACTTTGTTGATTCCATTTATGAAATAAAACACATTTTCTAAGAACTCGTGTTTTTACGAAATTATGTAAACCTTCTAGAAGCTGTGATTTTAAAAAACGGGGGAAGTAAGTTTTTCTTATTTCCAGACGCATGCGCAAACTATAGAAAGTCATTATGACGTATAATGTCCATACATGCGCAAACTATAGAAAGTCGTTATGATGTAGAATGTGCATACTTTGTTGATTCCATTTATGAAATAAAACACATTTTCTAAAAACTCGTGTTTTTTACGAAATCATGTAAAACTTCTAGAAGCCGTGATTTTAAAAAACGGGGGAAGTAAGTTTTTCTTATTTCCAGACGCATGCGCAAACTATAGAAAGTCATTATGACGTATAATGTCCATACTTTGTAGATTCCATTTATGAAATAAAACACGTTTTCTAAAAACCGGTGTTTTTTACGAAATCATGTAAATCAAGTAAGCTTTTCGTATTTTCGGACGCATTCGCAAACTATAGAAAGTCGTTATGATGTAGAATGTGCATACTTTGTTGATTCCATTTATGAAATAAAACACATTTTCTAAAAACTCGTGTTTTTTAAGAAATCATGTAAACCTTCTAGAAGCCGTGATTTTAAAAAACGGGGGAATTAAGCTTTTCTTATTTCCGGACGCATGCACAAACTATAGAAATTCGTTATGACGTAGAATGTCCATACTTTGTAGATTCCATTTATGAAATAAAACACATTTTCTAAAAACTCGTTTTTTTACGAAATCATGTAAACCTTCTAGAAGCTGTGATTTTAAAAAAACGGTGGAAGTAAGCTTTTCTTATTTCCGGACGAATGCGCAAACTATAGAAAGTCGTTATGACGTAGAATGTGCATACTTTGTTGATTCTATTTATGAAATAAAACACATTTTCTAAAAATTTGTGTTTTTTAAGAAACCATGTAAACCTTCTAGAAGCTGTGATTTTAAAAAACGGGTGAAGTAAGCTTTTCTTATGTCCGGACGCATGCGCAAACTATAGAAAGTCGTTATGACGTAGAATGTGCATACTTATTTGATTCCATTTATGAAATAAAACACATTTTCTAAAAACTCATGTTTTTTATGAAATCATGTAAACTTTCTAGAAGCTGTGATTTTAAAAAACGGGGGAAGTAAGGTTTTCTTACTTCCGGATGCACGCGCAAACTATAGAAATTCGTTATGACGTAGAATGTGCATACTTTGTAGATTCCATTTATGAAATAAAACATATTTTCTAAAAACTCGTGTTTTTTACGAAATCATGTAAACCTTCTAGAAGCTATGATTTTAAAAAATGGTGGAAGTAAGCTTTTCTTATTTCCGGACGCATGCGCAAACTATAGAAAGTCGTTATGACGTAGAATGTGCATACTTTGTAGATTCCATTTATGAAATAAAACACATTTTCTAAAAACTCGTGTTTTTTACGAAATCATGTAAACCTTCTAGAAGCTGTGATTTTCAAAAACGGTGGAAGTAAGCTTTTCTTATTTCCAGACGCATGCGCAAACTATAGAAAGTCGTTATGACGTAGAATGTGCATACTTTGTTGATTCCATTTATGAAATAAAACACATTTTCTAAAAACTCGTGTTTTTTACGAAATCATGTAAACCTTCTAGAAGCTGTGATTTTAAAAAACGGGGGAAGTAAGCGTTTCTTATTTCCAAACGCATGCGCAAAGTATAGACAGTAGTTATGACATAGAATGTGCATACTTTGTTGATTCCATTTATGAAATAAAACACATTTTCTAAAAACTCGTGTTTTTTAAGAAATCATGTAAACCTTCTAGAAGCTGTGATTTTAAAAATCCGGGAAGTAAGCTTTTCTTATTTCCGGACGCATGCACAAACTATAGAAATTCTTTATGACGTAGAATGTGCATACTTTGTAGATTCCATTGATGAAATAAAACACATTTTTTAAAAACTCGTGTTTTTTACGAAATCATGTAAACCTTCTAGAAGCTGTGATTTTAAAAAACGGTGGAAGTAAGCTTTTCTTATTTCCAAACGCATACGCAAACTATAGAAAGTCGTTATGACGTAGAATATGCATACTTTGTTGATTCCATTTATTTAATAAAACACATTTTCTAAAAACTCGTGTTTTTTAAGAAATCATGCAAAACTTCTAGAATCTGTGATTTTAAAAAACGGGGGAGGTAAGCATTTCTTATTTGCGGACGCATACGCAAACTATAGAAAATATGAAATAAAACACATTTTCAAAAAACTCGTGTTTCTTACGAAATCATGTAAACGTTCTAGAAGCTGTGATTTTAAAAAATGGTGGAAGTAAGCTTTTCTTATTTCCGGACGCATGCGCAAACTATAGAAATTCGTTATGACGTAGAATGTGCATACTTTGTAGATTCCATTAATGAAATAAAACACATTTTCTAAAAACTCGTGTTTTTTACGAAATCATGTAAACCTTCTAGAAGCTGTGATTTTAAAAAAACGGGGGAAGTAAGCGTTTCTTATTTCCAAACGCATGCGCAAACTATAGATAGTAGTTATGACATAGAATGTGCATACTTTGTTGATTCCATATATGAAATAAAACACATTTTCTAAAAACTCATGTTTTTTAAGAAATCATGTAAACCTTCTAGAAGCTGTGATTTTAAAAATCCGGGAAGTAAGCTTTTCTTATTTCCAGACGCATGCGCAAACTATAGAAATTCTTTATGACGTAGAATGTGCATACTTTGTCGATTCCATTGATGAAATAAAACACATTTTCTAAAAACTCGTGTTTTTTACGAAATCATGTAAACCTTCTAGAAGCTGTGATTTAAAAAAACGGTGGAAGTAAGCTTTTCTTATTTCCGGAAGAATGCGCAAACTATAGAAAGTCGTTATGACGTAGAATGTGCATACTTTGTTGATTCCATTTATGAAGTAAAACACATTTTCTAAAAACACCTGTTTTTTAAGAAATCATGTAAACCTTCTAGAAGCTGTGATTTTAAAAAACGGGGGAAGTAAGCTTTTCTTATTTCCGGATGCATTCACAAACTATAGAAAGTCGTTATGACGTAGAATGTGGATACTTTGTAGATTCCATTTATGAAATAAAACACAATTTCTAAAAACTCGTGTTTTTTACAAAATCATGTAAACCTTCTAGAAGCTGTGATTTTAAAAAACGGTGGAAGTAAGCTTTTCTTATTTCCGGACGCATGCGCAAACTATAGAAAGTCGTTATGACGTAGAATGTGCATACTTTGTTGATTCCATTTATGAAATAAAACACATTTTCTAAAAATTCTTGTTTTTTAAGAAATCATGTAAACCTTCGAGAAGCTGTGATTTTAAAAAACGGGGGAAGTTAGCTTTTCTTATTTCCGGACGAATGCGCAAACTATAGAAAGTCGTTATGACGTATAATGTGCATACTTTGTTGATTCCATTTATGAAATAAAACACATTTTCTAAGAACTCGTGTTTTTTACGAAATTATGTAAACCTTCTGGAAGCTGTGATTTTAAAAAACGGTAGAAGTAAGCTTTTCTTATTTCCGGATGCATGCGCAAACTATAGAATGTTGTTATGATGTAGAATTTGCATACTTTGTTGATTCCATTTATGAAATAAAACACATTTTCTAAAAACTCGTGTTTTTTACGAAAGCATGTAAACCTTCTAGAAGACGTGATTTTAAAAAACGGGGGAAGTAAGTTTTTCTTACTTCCAAACGCATGCGCAAACTATAGAAAGTCATTATGACGTAGAATGTCCATACTTTGTAGATTCCATTTATGAAATAAAACACATTTTCTAAAAACCCGTGTTTTTTACGAAATCATGTAAACCTTCTAGAAGTTGTGATTTTAAAAAACGGTGGAAGTAAGCTTTTCGTATTTCCGGACGCAAGTGCAAGCTATAGAAAGTCGTTATGATGTAGAATGTGCATACTTTGTTGATTCCATTTATGAAATAAAACACATTTTCTAAAAACTCATGTTTTTTAAGAAATCATGTAAACCTTCTAGAAGCTGTGATTTTAAAAAACGGGGGAAGTAAGCTTTTCTTATTTCCGGAAGCATGCACAAACTATAGAAAGTCGTTATGACGTAGAATGTCCATACTTTGTAGATTCCATTTATGAAATAAAACACATTTTCTAAAAACTCGTGTTTTTTACGAAATCATGTAAACCTTCTAGAAGCTGTGATTTTAAAAAACGGTGGAAGTAAGCTTTTCTTATATCTGGACGAATGAGCAAACTATAGAAAGTCGTTATGACGTAGAATGTGCATACTTTGTTGATTCCATTTATGAAATAAAACACATTTTCTAAAAATTCGTGTTTTTTAAGAAACCATGTAAACCTTCTAGAAGCTGTGATTTTAAAAAAGGGTGGAAGTAAGCTTTTCTTATGTCCGGACGCATGCGCAAACTATAGAAAGTCGTTATGACGTAGAATGTGCATACTTTGTTGATTCCATTTATGAAATAAAACACATTTTCTAAAAACTCATGTTTTTTAAGAAATCATGTAAACCTTCTAGAAGCTGTGATTTTAAAAAACGGGGGAAGTAAGCTTTTCTTATTTCCGGATGCATGCGCAAACTATAGAAATTCGTTATGATGTAGAATGTGCATACTTTGTAGATTCCATTTATGAAATAAAACACATTTTCTAAAAACTCGTGTTTTTTACGAAATCATGTAAACCTTCTAGAAGCTATGATTTTAAAAAATGGTGGAAGTAAGCTTTTCTTATTTCCGGACGCATGTGCAAACTATAGAAAGTCGTTATGACGTAGAATGTGCATACTTTGTAGATTCCATTTATGAAATAAAACACATTTTCTAAAAACTCGTGTTTTTTACGAAATCATGTAAACCTTCTAGAAGCTGTGATTTTCAAAAACGGTGGAAGTAAGCTTTTCTTATTTCCAGACGCATGCGCAAACTATAGAAAGTCGTTATGACGTAGAATGTGCATACTTTGTTGATTCCATTTATGAAATAAAACACATTTTCTAAAAACTCGTGTTTTTTACGAAATCATGTAAACCTTCTAGAAGCTGTGATGTTAAAAAACGGGGGAAGTAAGCGTTTCTTATTTCCAAACGCATGCGCAAACTATCGACAGTAGTTATGACATAGAATGTGCATACTTTGTTGATTCCATTTATGAAATAAAACACATTTTCTAAAAACTCGTGTTTTTTAAGATATCATGTAAACCTTCTAGAAGCTGTGATTTTAAAAATCCGGGAAGTAAGCTTTTCTTATTTCCGGACGCATTAGAAAACTATAGAAATTCTTTATGACGTAGAATGTGCATACTTTGTAGATTCCATTGATGAAATAAAACACATTTTCTAAAAACTCGTGTTTTTTACGAAATCATGTAAACCTTCTAGAAGCTGTGATTTTAAAAAACGGTGGAAGTAAGCTTTTCTTATTTCCGGACGAATGCGCAAACTATAGAAAGTCGTTATGACGTAGAATGTGCATACTTTGTTGATTCCATTGATGAAATAAAACACATTTTCTAAAAACTCGTGTTTTTTACGAAATCATGTAAACCTTCTAGAAGCTGTGATTTTAAAAAACGGTGGAAGTAAGCTTTTCTTATCTCCAGACGCATGCGCAAACTATAGAAAGTCATTATGACGTAGAATGTGCATACTTTGTTGACTCCATTTATGAAATAAAACACATTTTCTAAAAACTCGTGTTTTTTACGAAATCATGTAAACCTTCTAGAAGCTGTGATTTTAAAAAACGGTGGAAGTAAGCTTTTCTTATTTCCAGACACATGCGCAAACAATAGAAAGTCGTTATGACGTAGAATGTGCATAATTTGTTGATTCCATTTATGAAATAAAACACATTTTCTAAAAACTCATGTTTTTTAAGAAATCATTTAAACCTTCTAGAAGCTGTGATTTTAGAAAACGGGGGAAGTAAGCTTTTCTTATTTCCGGACGCATGCACAAACTATAGAAAGTCATTATGATGTAGAATGTGAATACTTTGTAGAATCCATTTATGAAATAAAACACATTTTCTAAAAACTCGTGTTTTTTAAGAAATCATGTCAACCTTCTAGAAGCTATCATTTTAAAAAATGGGGGAAGTAAGTTTTTCTTATTTCTGGACGCATGTGCAAACTATAGAAAGTCGTTATGACGTAGAATGTGCATACTTTGTTGATTCCATTTATGAAATAAAACACATTTTCTAAAAACTCGTGTTTTTTAAGAAGTCATGTAAACCTTCTACAAGCTGTGATTTTAAAAAACGGTGGAAGTAAGCTTTTCTTATTTCCGGACGCATGTCCAAACTATAGAAAGTCATTATGACATAGAATGTGCATACTTTGTTGATTTCATTTATGAAATAAAACACATTTTCTAAAAACTCATGTTTTTTAAGAAATCATGTAAACCTTCTAGAAGCTGTGATTTTAAAAAACGGGGGAAATAAGCTTTTCATATTTCCGGATGCATGCGCAAACTATAGAAAGTCGTTATGACGTAGAATGTGCATGCTTTGTAGATTCCATTTATGAAATAAAACACATTTTCTAAAAACTCATGTTTTTTAAGAAATCATGTAAACCTTCTAGAAGCTGTGATTTTATAAAACGGGGGATGTAAGCTTTTCTTATTTCCGGACGCATGCGGAAACTATAGAAAGTCGTTATTACGTAGAATGTGCATACTTTGTTGATTCCTTTTATGAAATAAAACACATTTTCTAAAAACTCGTGTTTTTTAAGAAATCATGTAAACCTTCTAGAAGCTGTGATTTTAAAAAATGGGGGAAGTCAGCTTTTCTTATTTCCAAACGCATGTGCAAACTATAGAAAGTCGCTAAGACGTAGAATGTGCATACTTTGTAGATTCCATTTATCAAATAAAACACATTTTCCAAAAACTCGTGTTTTTTAAGAAATCATGTAAACCTTCTAGAAGCTGTGATTTTAAAAAACGGTGGAAGTAAGCTTTTATTATTTCCGGACGAATGCGCAAACTATAGAAAGTCGTTATGACGTAGAATGTGCATACTTTGTAGATTCCATTTATGAAATAAAACGCATTTTCTAAAAACTCGTGTTTTTTAAGAAATCATGTAAACCTTCTAGAAGCTGTGATTTTAAAAAACGGGGGAAGTAAGCTTTTCTTATTTCCAAACGCAAAAGCAAGCTATAGAAAGTCATTATGACGTAGAATGTGCATACTTTGTTGATTCCATTTATGAAATAAAACACATTTTCTAAAAACTCGTGTTTTTTAATAAATCATGTAAACCTTCTAGAAGCTGTGATTTTAAAAAACGGTGGAAGTAAGCTTTTCTTATTTCCAAATGCATGCGCAAACTATAGAAAGTCGTTATGACGTAGAATGTGCATACTTTGTTGATTCCATTTATTTAATAAAACACATTTTCTAAAAACTCGTGTTTTTTAAGAAATCATGTAAAACTTCTAGAAGCTGTGATTTAAAAAACGGGGGAAGTAAGCTTTTCTTATTTCCAAACTCATGTGCAAACTATAGAAAGTTGTTATGACGTAGAATGTACATACTTTGTTGATTCCATTTATTTAATAAAACTAATTTTCTAAACACTCATGTTTTTTAAGAAATTATGTAAGCCTTCTAGAAGCTGTGATTTTAAAAAACGGTGAAAGTAAGTTTTTCTTATTTCCAGACGCATGCGCAAACTATAGAAAGTCGTTATGACGTAGAATGTGCATAATTTGTTGATTCCATTTATGAAATAAAACACATTTTCTAAAAAATCATGTTTTTTACGAAATTATGTAAACCTTCTAGAAGCTGTGATTTTAAAAAAAGTTCGAAGTAAGCTTTTCTTATTTCTAGACGCATGCGCAGACTATAGAAAGTCGTTATGACGTAGAATGTGCATACTTTGTAGATTCCATTTATGAAATAAAACATCTTTTCTAAAAACTCGTGTTTTTTACGAAATCATGTAAATCTTCTAGAAGTTATGATTTTAAAAAACGGTGGAAGTAAACTTTTCTTATTTCCGGACGAATCCAAAAACTATAGAAAGTCGTTATGACGTAGAATTTGCATACTTTGTTGATTCCATTTATGAAATAAAACACATTTTCTAAAAACTCATGTTTTTTAAGAACTCATGTAAACCTTCTAGAAGCTGTGATTTTAAAAAACGGTGGAAGTAAGCTTTTCTTATTTCCGGACGCATGCGCAAACTATAGAAAGTCGTTATGACGTAGAATGTGCATACTTTGTTGATTCCATTTATGAAATAAAACACATTTTCTAAAAACTCATGTTTTTTACGAAATCATGTAAACCTTCTAGAAGCTGTCATTTTAAAAAACGGGGGAAGTAAGCGTTTCTTATTTCCGGACGCATGCGCAAACTATAGAAAGTCATTATGACGTAGAATTTGCATACTTTGTAGATCCCATTTACGAAATAAAACACATTTTCTAAAAACTCGTGTTTTTTACGAAATCATCTAAACCTTTTAGAAGCTGTGATTTTAAAAAAGGGTGGAAGTAAGCTTTTCTTATTTCCGAACGAATGCACAAACTATAGAAAGTAGTTATGACGTAGAATGTGCATACTTTGTTGACTCCATTGATGAAATAAAACACATTTTCTAAAAACTCATGTTTTTTACGAAATTATGTAAACCTTCTAGAAGCTGTGATTTTAAAAAACGGTGGAAGTAAGATTTTCTTATTTCTGGACGCATGCGCAAACTATAGAAAGTCGTTATGATGTAGAATGTGCATACTTTGTTGATTCCATTTATGAAATAAAACACATTTTCTAAAAACTCGTGTTCTTTAAGAAATCATGTAAACCTTCTAGAAGCTGTGATTTTAAAAAACGGCGGAAGTAAGCTTTTCTTATTTCGAAACGCAAGCGCAAACTATAGAAATTTGTTATGACGTAGAATGTGCATACTTTGTTGATTCCATTTATGAAATAAAACACATTTTCTAAAAACTCGTGTTTTTTACGAAATCATGTAAACCTTCTAGAAGTTGTGATTTTAAAAACTAGTGGAAGTGAGCTTTTCTTATTTCTGGACGAATGCGCAAACTATAGAAAGTCGTTATGACGTAGAATGTGCATACTTTTTTGATTCCATTGATGAAATAAAACACATTTTCTAAAAACTCGTGTTTTTTACGAAATCATGTAAACCTTCTAGAAGTTGTGATTTTAAAAAACGGTGGAAGTGAGCTTTTATTATTTCCGAACGAATGCACAAACTATAGAAAGTAGTTATGACGTAGAATGTGCATACTTTGTTGACTCCATTGATGAAATAAAACACATTTTCTAAAAACTCATGTTTTTTACGAAATTATGTAAACCTACTAGAAGCTGTGATTTTAAAAAACGGGGGAAGTAAGCTTTTCTTATTTCCAAACGCAAACGCAAACTATAGAAAGTCGTTATGACGTAGAATGTGCATACTTTGTTGATTCCATTTATGAAATAAAACACATTTTCTAAAAACTCGTGTTTTTTAAGAAATCATGTAAACCTTCTAGAAGCTGTGATTTTAAAAAATGTGAGATGTAAGCTTTTCTTCTTTCAAAACGCATGCGCAAACTATAGAAAGTCGTTATGACATAGAATGTGCATACTTTGTTGATTCCATTTATGAAATAAAACACATTTTCTGAAAACTCGTGTTTTTTACGAAATCATGTAAACCTTCTAGAAGCTGTGATTTTAAAAAACTGTGGAAGTGAGCTTTTCTTATTTTCGGACGAATGCGCATACTATAGAAAGTCGTTATGACGTAGAATGTGCATACTTTGTTGATTCCATTGATGAAATAAAACACATTTTCTAAAAACTCGTGGTTTTTACGAAATCATGTAAACCTTCTAGAAGCTGTGATTTTAAAAAACGGTGGAAGTAAGCTTTTCTTATTTCCGGACGAATGCGAAAACTACAGAAAGTCGTTATGACGTAGAATGTGCATACTTTGTTGATTCCATTAATGAAATAAAACACATTTTCTAAAAACTCGTGTTTTTTAAGAAATCATGTAAACCTTCTAGAAGCTCTGATTTTAAAAAACGGGGGATGTAAGCTTTTCTATTTTCCAAACTTATGCGCAAACTATAGAAAGTCGATATGACGTAGAATGTGCATACTTTGTTGATTCCATTTATGAAATAAAACACATTTTCTAAAAACTCGTGTTTTTTAAGAAATCATGTAAACCTTCTAGAAGCTGTGATTTTAAAAAATGTGAGATGTAAGTTTTTCTTATTTCCAAACGCATGCGCAAACTATAGAAACTTGTTATGACATAGAATGTGCATACTTTGTTGATTCCATTTATGAAATAAAACACATTTTCTCAAAACTCGTGTTTTTTAAGAAATCATGTAAACCTTCTAGAAGCTGTGATTTTAAAAAACAGGGGAAATAAGCTTTTCATATTTCCGGACGCATGCGCAAACTATAGAAAGTCGTTATGATGTAGAATTTGCATACTTTGTAGATTCCATTTATGAAATAAAACACATTTTCTAAAAACTCGTGATTTTTAAGAAATCATATAAACCTTTTAGAAGCTGTGATTTTAAAAAACGGGGGATGTAAGCTTTTCTTATTTCCGGATGCATGCGCAAACTATAGAAAGTCGTTATGACGTAGAATGTGCATACTTTGTAGATTCCATTTATGAAATAAAACACATTTTCTAAAAACTCGTGTTTTTTAAGAAATCATGTAAACCTTCTAGAAGCTGTGATTTTAAAAAATGGGGGAAGTAAGCTGTTCTTATTTTCAAACGCATGCGCAAACTATAGAAAGTCGTTATGATGTAGAATGCGCATACTTTGTTGATTCCATTTATGAAATAAAACACATTTTCTAAAAACTCGTGTTTTATGAGAAATCATGTAAACCTTCTAGAAGCTGTGATTTTAAAAAACGGGGGATGTCAGCTTTTCTTATTTCCCAACGCATGTGCAAACTATAGAAAGTCGTTTTGACGTAGAATGTGCATACTTTGTCGATTCCATTTATCAAATAAAACACATTTTCTAAAAACTCGTGTTTTTTAAGAAATCATGTAAACCTACTAGAAGCTCTGGTTTTAAAAAAGGGTGGAAGTAAGCTTTTCTTATTTCCGGACGAATGCGCAAACTATAGAAAGTCGTTATGACGTAGAATGTGCATACTTTGTAGATTCCATTTATGAAATAAAATAGATTTTCTAAAAACTCGTGTTTTTTAAGAAATCATGTAAACCTTCTAGAAGCTGTGATTTTAAAAAACGGGGGAAGTAAGCTTTTCTTATTTCCAAACGCAAGCGCAAACTATAGAAAGTCGTTATGACATAGAATGTGCATACTTTGTTGATTCCATTTACGAAATAAAACACATTTTCTAAAAACTCGTGTTTTTTAATAAATCACGTAAACCTTCTAGAAGCTGTGATTTTAAAAAAACGGTGGAAGTAAGCTTTTCTTATTTCCAAACGCATGCGCAAACTATAGAAAGTCGTTATGACGTAGAATGTGCATACTTTGTTGATTCCATTTATTTAATAAAACACATTTTCTAAAAATTCGTGTTTTTTAAGAAATCATGTAAACCTTCTAGAAGCTGTGATTTAAAAAACGGGGGAAGTAGGATTTTCTTATTTCCAAACTCATGCGCAAACTATAGAAAGTTGTTATGACGTAGAATGTGCATACTTTGTTGATTCCATTTATTTAATAAAACACATTTTCTAAAAACTCATGTTTTTTAAGAAATCATGTAAACCTTCTAGCAGCTGTGATTTTAAAAAACGGTGGAAGTAAGCTTTTCCTATTTCTAGACGCATGCACAAACTATAGAAAGTCGTTATGACGTAGAATGTGCATACTTTGTAGATTCCATTTATGAAATAAAACGCATTTTCTAAAAACTCGTGTTTTTTAAGAAATCATGTAAACCTTCTAGAAGCTGTGATTTTAAAAAACGGGGGAAGTAAGCTTTTCTTATTTCCAAACGCAAAAGCAAGCTATAGAAAGTCGTTATGACGTAGAATGTGCATACTTTGTTGATTCCATTTATGAAATAAAACACATTTTCTAAAAACTCGTGTTTTTTAATAAATCATGTAAACCTTCTAGAAGCTGTGATTTTAAAAAACGGTGGAAGTAAGCTTTTCTTATTTCCAAATGCATGCGCAAACTATAGAAAGTCGTTATGACGTAGAATGTGCATACTTTGTTGATTCCATTTATTTAATAAAACATATTTTCTAAAAACTCGTGTTTTTTAAGAAATCATGTAAACCTTCTAGAAGCTGTGATTTAAAAAACGGGGGAAGTAAGCTTTTCTTATTTCCAAACTCATGTGCAAACTATAGAAAGTTGTTATGACGTAGAATGTACATACTTTGTTGATTCCATTTATTTAATAAAACTAATTTTCTAAAAACTCATGTTTTTTAAGAAATCATGTTAGCCTTCTAGAAGCTGTGATTTTAAAAAACGGTGAAAGTAAGTTTTTTTTTTATTTCCAGACGCATGTGCAAACTATAGAAAGTAGTTATGACGTAGAATGTGCATAATTTGTTGATTCCATTTATGAAATAAAACACATTTTCTAAAAACTCATGTTTTTTACGAAATTATGTAAACCTTCTAGAAGCTATGATTTTAAAAAAAGTTCGAAGTAAGCTTTTCTTATTTCTAGACCCATGCGCAGACTATAGAAAGTCGTTATGATGTAGAATGTGCATACTTTGTAGATTCCATTTATGAAATAAAACATATTTTCTATAAACTCGTGTTTTTTACGAAATCATGTAAATCTTCTAGAAGCTATGATTTTAAAAAACGGTGGAAGTAAACTTTTCTTATTTCCGGACGAATCCAAAAACTATAGAAAGTCGTTATGACGTAGAATTTGCATACTTTGTTGATTCCATTTATGAAATAAAACACATTTTCTAAAAACTCGTGTTTTTTAAGAAATCATGTAAACCTTCTAGAAGCTGTGATTTTAAAAAACGGTGGAAGTAAGCTTTTCTTATTTCCGGACGCATGCGCAAACTATAGAAAGTCGTTATGACGTAGAATGTGCATACTTTGTTGATTCCATTTATGAAATAAAACACATTTTCTAAAAACTCATGTTTTTTACGAAATCATGTAAACCTTCTAGAAGCTGTCATTTTAAAAAACGGGGGAAGTAAGCGTTTCTTATTTCCGGACGCATGCGCAAACTATAGAAAGTCGTTATGACGTAGAATTTGCATACTTTGTAGATCCCATTTACGAAATAAAACACATTTTCTAAAAACTCATGTTTTTTACGAAATCATCTAAACCTTTTAGAAGCTGTGATTTTAAAAAAGGGTGGAAGTAAGATTTTCTTATTTCCGAACGAATGCACAAACTATAGAAAGTAGTTATGACGTAGAATGTGCATACTTTGTTGACTCCATTGATGAAATAAAACACATTTTCTAAAAACTCATGTTTTTTACGAAATTATGTAAACCTTCTAGAAGTTGTGATTTTAAAAAACGGTGGAAGTAAGATTTTCTTATTTCTGGACGCATGCGCAAACTATAGAAAGTCGTTATGATGTAGAATGTGCATACTTTGTTGATTCCATTTATGAAATAAAACACATTTTCTAAAAACTCGTGTTTTTTAAGAAATCATGTAAACCTTCTAGAAGCTGTGATTTTAAAAAACGGCGGAAGTAAGCTTTTCTTATTTACAAACGCAAGCGCAAACTATAGAAATTTGTTATGACGTAGACTGTGCATACTTCGTTGATTCCATTTATGAAATAAAACACATTTTCTAAAAACTCGTGTTTTTTACGAAATCATGTAAACCTTCTAGAAGTTCTGATTTTAAAAACTAGTGGAAGTGAGCTTTTCTTATTTCTGGACGAATGCGCAAACTACAGAAAGTCGTTATGACGTAGAATGTGCATACTTTTTTGATTCCATTGATGAAATAAAACACATTTTCTAAAAACTCGTGTTTTTTACGAAATCATGTAAACCTTCTAGAAGTTGTGATTTTAAAAAACAGTGGAAGTGAGCTTTTATTATTTCCGAACGAATGCACAAACTATAGAAAGTAGTTATGACGTAGAATGTGCATACTTTGTTGACTCCATTGATGAAATAAAACACATTTTCTAAAAACTCATGTTTTTTAAGAAATTATGTAAACCTACTAGAAGCTGTGATTTTAAAAAGCGAGGGAAGTAAGCTTTTCTTGTTTCCAAACGCAAACGCAAACTATAGAAAGTCGTTATGTCGTAGAATGTGCATACTTTGTTGATTCCATTTATGAAATAAAACACATTTTCTAAAAACTCATGTTTTTTAAGAAATCATGTAAACCTTCTAGAAGCTGTGATTTTAAAAAATGTGAGATGTAAGCTTTTCTTCTTTCCAAACGCATGCGCAAACTATAGAAAGTCGTTATGACGTAGAATGTGCATACTTTGTTGATTCCATTTATGAAATAAAACACATTTTCTAAAAACTCGTGTTTTTTACGAAATCATGTAAACCTTCTAGAAGCCGTGATTTTAAAAAACGGTGGAAGTGAGCTTTTCTTATTTCCGGACGAATGCGCATACTATAGAAAGTCGTTATGACGTAGAATGTGCATACTTTGTTGATTCCATTGATGAAATAAAACACATTTTCTAAAAACTCGTGGTTTTTACGAAATCATGTAAACCTTCTAGAAGCTGTGATTTTAAAAAACGGTGGAAGTAAGCTTTTCTTATTTCCGGACGAATGCGAAAACTAAAGAAAGTCGTTATGACGTAGAATGTGCATACTTTGTTGATTCCATTTATGAAATAAAACACATTTTCTAAAAACTCGTGTTTTTTAAGAAATCATGTAAACCTTCTAGAAGCTCTGATTTTAAAAAACGGGGGATGTAAGCTTTTCTATTTTCCAAACGCATGCGCAAACTATAGAAAGTCGTTATGACGTAGAATGTGCATACTTTGTTGATTCCATTTATGAAATAAAACACATTTTCTAAAAACTCGTGTTTTTTAAGAAATCATGTAAACCTTCTAGAAGCTGTGATTTTTAAAAATGTGAGATGTAAGTTTTTCTTATTTCCAAACGCATGCGCAAACTATAGAAAGTCGTTATGACATAGAATGTGCATACTTTGTTGATTCCATTTATGAAATAAAACACATTTTCTCAAAACTCGTGTTTTTTAAGAAATCATGTAAACCTTCGAGAAGCTGTGATTTTAAAAAACAGGGGAAATAAGCTTTTCATATTTCCGCACGCATGCGCAAACTATAGAAAGTCGTTATGATGTAGAATTTGCATACTTTGTAGATTCCATTTATGAAATAAAACACATTTTCTAAAAACTCATGATTTTTAAGAAATCATATAAACCTTTTAGAAGCTGTGATTTTAAAAAACGGGGGATGTAAGCTTTTCTTATTTCCGGACGCATGCGCAAACTATAGAAAGTCGTTATGACGTAGAATGTGCATACTTTGTAGATTCCATTTATGAAATAAAACACATTTTCTAAAAACTCGTGTTTTTTAAGAAATCATGTAAGCCTTCTAGAAGCTGTGATTTTAAAAAATGGGGGAAGTAAGCTGTTCTTATTTTCAAACGCATGCGCAAACTATAGAAAGTCGTTATGATGTAGAATGCGCATACTTTGTTGATTCCATTTATGAAATAAAACACATTTTCTAAAAACTCGTGTTTTATGAGAAATCATGTAAACCTTCTAGAAGCTGTGATTTTAAAAAACGGGGGATGTCAGCTTTTCTTATTTCCAAACGCATGTGCAAACTATAGAAAGTCGTTTTGACGTAGAATGTGCATACTTTGTAGATTCCATTTATCAAATAAAACACATTTTCTAAAAACTCGTGTTTTTTAAGAAATCATGTAAACCTACTAGAAGCTGTGGTTTTAAAAAAGGGTGGAAGTAAGCTTTTCTTATTTCCGGATGAATGCGCAAACTATAGAAAGTCGTTATGACGTAGAATGTGCATACTTTGTAGATTCCATTTATGAAATAAAACACATTTTCTAAAAACTCGTGTTTTTTAAGAAATCATGTAAACCTTCTAGAAGCTGTGATTTTAAAAAACGGGGGAAGTAAGCTTTTCTTATTTCCAAACGCAAGCGCAAACTATAGAAAGTCGTTATGACATAGAATGTGCATACTTTGTTGATTCCATTTACGAAATAAAACACATTTTCTAAAAACTCGTGTTTTTTAATAAATCACGTAAACCTTCTAGAAGCTGTGATTTTAAAAAACGGTGGAAGTAAGCTTTTCTTATTTCCAAACGCATGCGCAAACTATAGAAAGTCGTTATGACGTAGAATGTGCATACTTTGTTGATTCCATTTATTTAATAAAACACATTTTCTAAAAACTCGTGTTTTTTAAGAAATCATGTAAACCTTCTAGAAGCTGTGATTTAAAAAACGGGGGAAGTAGGCTTTTCTTATTTCCAAACTCATGCGCAAACTATAGAAAGTTGTTATGACGTAGAATGTGCATACTTTGTTGATTCCATTTATTTAACAAAACACATTTTCTAAAAACTCGTGTTTTTTAAGAAATCATGTAAACCTTCTAGAAGCTGTGATTTTAAAAAACAGTGGAAGTAAGCTTTCCTTATCTCCCGACGCATGCGCAAACTATAGAAAGTCGTTATGATGTAGAATGTGCATACTTTGTTGATTCCATTTATGAAATAACACACATTTTCTAAAAACTCATTTTTTTTACGAAATTATGTAAACCTTCTAGCAGCTGTGATTTTAAAAAACGGTGGAAGTAAGCTTTTCCTATTTCTAGACGCATGCGCAAACTATAGAAAGTCGTTATGACGTAGAATGTGCATACTTTGTAGATTCCATTTATAAAATAAAACATATTTTCTAAAAACTCGTGTTTTTTACGAAATCATGTAAACCTTCTAGAAGCTGTGATTTTAAAAAACGGTGGAAGTAGGCTTTTCTTATTTCAGGACGAATGCGCAAACTATAGAAAGTCGTTATGACGTAGAATGTGCATACTTTGTTGATTCCATTTATGAAATAAAACACATTTTCTAAAAACTCGTGTTTTTTAAGAAATCATGTAAACCTTCTAGAAGCTGTGATTTTAAAAAGCGGTGGAAGTAAGCTTTTCTTATTTCCGGACACATGCGCAAACTATAGAAAGTCGTTATGACGTAGAATGTGCATACTTTGTTGATTCCATTTATGAAATAAAACACATTTTCTAAAAACTCGTGTTTTTTACGAAATCATGTAAACCTTCTAGAAGTTGTGATTTTAAAAAACGGGGGAAGTAAGAATTTCTTATTTCCGGACGCATGCGCAAACTATAGAAAGTCGTTATGACGTAGAATGTGCATACTTTGTAGATTCCATTTATGAAATAAAACACATTTTCTAAAAACTCGTGTTTTTTACGAAATCATGTAAACCTTCTAGAAGCTGTGATTTTAAAAAACGGGGGAAATAAGCTTTTCTTATTTCCGGACGCATGGGCAAACTATAGAAAGTAGTTATGACGTAGAATGTGCATGCTTTGTTGATTCCATTGATGAAATAAAACACATTTTCTAAAAACTCGTGTTTTTTACGAAATTATGTAAACCTTGTAGAAGCTGTGATTTTAAAAAACGGGGGAAGTAAGCTTTTCTTATTTCTGGACGCATGCACAAACTATAGAAAGTCGTTATGACGTAGAATGTGCATACTTTGTAGATTCCATTTATGAAATAAAACACATTTTCTAAAAACTCGTGTTTTTTAAGAAATCATGTAAACCTTCTAGACGCTGTGATTTTAAAAAACGGGGGAAGTAAGCTTTTCTTATTTTCAAACGCATGCGCAAACTATAGAAAGTCGTTATGATGTAGAATGTGCATACTTTATTGACTCCATTTATGAAATAAAACACATTTTCTAAAAACTCTTGTTTTTTAAGAAATCATGTAAACCTTCTAGAAGCTGTGATTTTAAAAAATGGGGGAAGTCAGCTTTTCTTATTTCCAAACGCATATGCAAACTATACAAAGTCACTATGACGTAGAATGTGCATACTTTGTAGATTCCATTTATCAAATAAAACACATTTTCTAAGAACTCGTGTTTTTTAAGAAATCATGTAAACGTTCTAGAAGCTGTGATTTTAAAAAACGGTGGAAGTAAGCTTTTATTATTTCCGGACGAATGCGCAAACTATAGAAAGTCGTTATGACGTAGAATGTGCATAGTTTGTAGATTCCATTTATGAAATAAAACGCATTTTCTAAAAACTCGTGTTTTTTAAGAAATCATGTAAACCTTATAGAAGCTGTGATTTTAAAAAACGGGGGAAGTAAGCTTTTCTTCTTTCCAAACGCAAACGCAAACTATAGAAAGTCGTTATGACGTAGAATGTGCATACTTTGTTGATTCCATTTATGAAATAAAACACATTTTCTAAAAACTCGTGTTTTTTAATAAATCATGTAAACATTCTAGAAGCTGTGATTTTAAAAAACGGTGGAAGTAAGCTTTTCTTATTTCCGGACGCATGCGCAAACTATATAAAGTCGTTATGACGTATAATGTGCATACTTTGTTGATTCCATTTATGAAATAAAACACATTTTCTAAAAACTCGTGTTTTTTACGAAATCATGTAAACCTTCTAGAAGCTGTGATTTTAAAAAACGGGGGAAGTAAGCATTTCTTATTTCCGGACGCATACGCAAACTATAGAAATTCGTTATGACGTAGAATGTGCATACTTTGTAGATTCCATTTGTGAAATAAAACACATTTTCTAAAAACTCGTGTTTTTTACGAAATCATGTAAACCTTCTAGAAGCTGTGATTTTAAAAAATGGGGGAAATAAGCTTTTCTTATTTCCGAACGTATGCGCAAACTATAGAAAGTAGTTATGACGTAGAATGTGCATACTTTGTTGATTCCATTGATGAAATAAAACACATTTTCTAAAAACTCATGTTTTTTATGAAATTATGTAAACCTTCTAGAAGCTGTGATTTTAAAAAACGGGGCAAGTAAGCTTTTCTTATTTCTGGATGCATGCGCAAACTATAGAAAGTCGTTATGATGTAGAATGTGCATACTTTGTAGATTTCATTTGTGAAATAAAACACATTTTCTAAAAACTCGTGTTTTTTAAGAAATCATGTAAACCTTGTAGAAGCTGTGATTTTAAAAAACGGGGGAAGTATGCTTTTCTTAGTTTCAAACACATGCGCAAACTATAGAAAGTCGTTATGATGTAGAATGTGCATACTTTGTTGACTCCATTTATGAAATAAAACACATTTTCTAAAAACTCTTGTTTTTTAAGAAATCATGTAAACCTTCTAGAAGCTGTGATTTTAAAAAATGGGGGAAGTCAGCTTTTCTTATTTCCAAACGCATGTGCAAACTATAGAAAGTCGCTATGACGTAGAATGTGCATACTTTGTAGATTCCATTTATCAAATAAAACACATTTTCTAAAAACTCGTGTTTTTCAAGAAATCATGTAAACCTTCTAGAAGCTGTGATTTTAAAAAACGGTGGAAGTAAGCTTTTATTATTTCCGGACGAATGCGCAAACTATAGATAGTCGTTATGACGTAGAATGTGCATACTTTGTAGATTCCATTTATGAAATAAAAACACGTTTTCTAAAAACTCATGTTTTTTAAGAAATCATGTAAACCTTCTAGAAGCTGTGATTTTAAAAAACGGGGGAAGTAAGCTTTTCTTATTTCCAAACGCAAACGCAAACTATAGAAAGTCGTTATGACGTAGAATGTGCATACTTTGTTGATTCCATTGATGAAATAAAACACATTTTCTAAAAACTCGTGTTTTTTATGAAATTATGTAAACCTTCTAGAAGCTGTGATTTTAAAAAACGGGGCAAGTAAGCTTTTCTTATTTATGGATGCATGCGCAAACTATAGAAAGTCGTTATGACGTAGAATGTGCATACTTTGTAGATTCCATTTATGAAATAAAACACATTTTCTAAAAACTCGTGTTTTTTAAGAAATCATGTAAACCTTCTAGAAGCTGTGATTTTAAAAAACGGGGGAAGTAAGCTTTTCTTATTTTCAAACGCATCCGCAAACTATAGAAAGTCGTTATGATGTAGAATGTGCATACTTTGTTGACTCCATTTATGAAATAAAACACATTTTCTAAAAAATCTTGTTTTTAGAGAAATCATGTAAACCTTCTAGAAGCTGTGATTTTAAAAAATGGGGGAAGTCAGCTTTTCTTATTTCCAAACGCATGTGCAAACTATAGAAAGTCGTTATGACGTAGAATGTGCATACTTTGTCTATTCCATTTATGAAATAAAACACATTTTCTAGAAACTTGTGTTTTTTAATGAATCATGTAAACCTTCTAGAAGCTGTGATTTTAAAAAACGGTGGAAGTAATCTTTTCTTATTTCCAAATGCATGCGCAAACTATAGAAAGTCGTTATGACGTAGAATGTGCATACTTTGTTGATTCCATTTATTTAATAAAACACATTTTCTAAAAACTTGTGTTTTTTGAGAAATCATGTAAACCTTCTAGAACCTGTGATTTAAAAAACGGGGGAAGTAAGCTTTTCTTATTTCCAAATGTTAATGTATATGTAACTTCGGAATGTATTTCACATATATGTATATTGTATTCCTATAGAGATGGTATTATTCCTCTATAAGGAAGTGTCGTCATTTATATTGTAAGTGTCGTAACTTATACTTGATGGGTTATTAGACCACCTTGTTGGGGTCGGCTCTGTATAAGTCATGTGGGTCGAAGGGTTATTAGACCACCCTATTGGGGGTCGGCCATGTGGGTCAAAGGGTTATTAGACCACCCTATTGGGGGTCGGCCCAGTCAGCATTATATTATGTGGTTAAGTTCGAGCCTACATGAGTTAGGTAAAAAGGGAAGTCAAGTCAAGTATAAATAGAGTGCGGGAGGCACTCTATTTGCTCACTCACTTCTCACACATGCTCTCAAGGAGGAGAGGCGCACTTATGGAGGAGGAGGATTGCTTCTAGGTTATGGCTATCTCTATTGGTTGGTTGTATCATTGCTCTATCTATCTCTGAGGAAGTTATTGGGGTTTTTCACCTTTATGGTTTTCCCCAAGTAAATCTTTGTGTCTCTTGTGTGCTTGCATTATTGTCTCCATGATTGATATGCTGTAGATATGCTGTACATGTTGTTCTCTCAGTTAAGATCCTAGATCATATTGAAGTAAATTCATAAAATTTAACATGGTATCAGAGCTAGCCTGAAAGAAGGCATGATATGGCATGTATGACACTTGTTGCACTTACGATGCTAGGGCTTGATATAGCAAAAACCAGTCATCGTAGCACTTTCTCTATAAATCCGTTTTGGAGAAGTTTTCGGATCTGAAATTGTTACTGGCCGAAGCTAAGATCTCCAGGTATCTTGTGTCCAAAGGACAACCTCTAATTCGTTGTACTTTGTGATTTATGATCTGTACAATATAGGGTTTCTGCCTCTTCCAGATCTGAGTCAAAATAAGGTGACCTTGGGAAAAAGGTCATAAATTGGGCTAGGAAGCTCCAAATGAAAGTTCGTGAAAAGTGACAGGTAGTACACAGGCCGAGCTATCTCAAAAAACGTTTTCAGAGGCCGAAGGTCAAACAGTGACACGTGGCACGCCGTACAAGTTGGCTCTCCTGTATTATCCCATAAACAGGTCACGTTTCGACACTTGGCATATCTCTCTCTCAGAGAATCCAATTGAGGTCAGACCTGTCAGGATGGAAAGATAACAGGCCGTGCCATCTCAGAAAACTTTTCCAGAGGCCGAAGGTCAAACAGTGACACGTGGCACTCCGTACAAGTTCGCTCTCCTGTATTTTCCCAAAACAGGTCACGTTGCGACATTTGGCATAACTCTCTCTCAGAACATCCAATTGAGGTCAGACCTATCAGGATGGAAAGCTAACAGGTCAGGCTATCTCAGAAAACGTTTTCATACCCTGTGGATCAAAAATTTCGGAGTTACACCAGAAACAATCAGGTACATATTTCTGTCAAAACAGAATTATTTTTTGGTACCTTCATTCATGGCTTCCGGAATTTAGGGCTTTGAAGAAAGTTGGAATTTTTGTAATCGGAGACCACGGATGGATGCTACTCATCAAAATAGAAATTTAGAGACCAAGATCAGAATTTTTGGCTGGGTAGAAGGCCGGGTTTGATCAGACCCTAGTTCGGGACTTTGATCAGAAAATGGAAAATTAGGGCTTCTGTAAAAATGGGAATTTTTGAAATCTGTGACCACGGCTGGAAGCTCCTCAGAAAAATAGAAGCCTAGAGATTTGGATCAAACATTTTGATTGGGTAGAAGAGTGGGCTTCATCAAACCCCAGTTCAGGGTCATGTCCAGTGAATCCGGAAGTTTCAAAGGCAAAATTGAGGAGTGAAACTTTGCAGTTTTCAAATTTTGAATATACCAGTTTAATCAGTTCATCAAGGCGCATATTCCTATCCTATCGGAAGGTTGAAATTCAAAGTTTGAATTTTTGGGGTTTCTCTGACAAACCCATATCCAGCTCAAGGTCCAGTTCTTGCAAATCAAGTGGATTGGGTTAATCCTAGAAGAAGATGGATTGATCACCTGTATAAGTGAAGAAATTCATGTCTCAGAGGGAGATGAGGATAGGGCCTTACATAAGAAGATTACAAGCGATCTCGACAGGTATGACTCATCGAGGTATGTTTCGATATTTGTCCATGATTAAGTTTACGGTATGTTTGTCTTCATGTTATCACGGTTAGTACAATCTTGATTTTAGACTTATCATATCACCTTAATAAAATTATGAATGCATGATAGAAGTCATTCATTAGGAGTATGAAACTTATGTTTGTACTAACACATTGTGATGTTGTATGAGTTTTATGTTGTCTACTAACATGAAAGGTACACCAAGAAAGACAAATCATGTTCTGGTCCAAGAACATATGATCATGATAACATGAGGACAAAGATTCATCCATTGCCATGGATCTCATAGAAGATCCATTCTCGAGGTATGTATAACTTGGTTTTATAATGGTTAACTTATGAGACATGCAGGTTACTAGCACAAGTCACTAAAGAGAACCAGAAGACATTATGCGGGTATGTTAGACATAAATAGCTAGCATGCTAATCCAGGTATGTTTTTCCTATATCAAGCTAGAATCCTACCTTGTGTTAGGATCTTATACTGTTGTTGATAATGATTATTCATGAAGTCATAGGTTTGAATAATCATGGTTGGATGTATTTTTTGTTCTTACCATAATTGATGATATGACTAACCAGAAGAATCATGATGGTATAGGTTTGAATAATCACAGGTTTTATGCATTTTATATCTCTTATCTTGATTGATGATTCAACTAACCTGAAGAGTCATAGGCTTGAGTAATTACAGGATTAGACATGTTATGTTTCTTATGATTTGACTAACCATAAGAATCCTTGAATGCTAATGCTTATTATTTCTGTTTGAAATGATCATGACTATACATACTTGAGATTATTGTGTTTTAATAGTATACTAATGAATGTATGATTTTATATGAGATCACAAGGATAACACATTCATGATACTAATAAGCATGCATAAGGACCAAGGATGAATATGAGTTCAAGAACAGGTAATTCAGGAAGCAAAGATCAAGAGGGAGCACACTCTAGTTGTTCCTGCAAGAAAGCAAAGGAGCACACTTCAGTAGTTTCTGCAAGGATGCAGATATTCAGAGGGAGTTGATCATATCTCTACATTTCACAACAGAAAGGTGTAGAAGAAGCTACCTCGGATTAGGACTCCAGCAGCTCCTGCAAGGAAGCAAAGACTCAGAGGGAGTCCACCCAACGAACAAAGAAAGATAAGTATTTTAATCATCATTTCTTGCATATTTGTTTGTTTAAATAAAATTGTTCAATAATGTATATACTCATGTTCCTAGACTTAGGATATGTATTGTGCATAGTAGAATAGTTGCATTAATGAACAATATACTACTAATATACATGGGTAAGTGGCCTATGGACTGTACAACATTCCATTGCTACTTATCTAGAATGAAACCTCTTTGCTGACATGTTGGGAGTTGTGCACACTCTTAACAATGTTCTGGTAGAGATTGGAAGGCATCTAGAAAGTTACGGGATATGGATAAATGTTGTATTGAAGCATTGGCAAAGATAATTGCATGACTGTATGACATATTTATTTATGTGTAAGAATTTGTTCTGAAAACTATGAGATGTTTTCTAATCATGCAATTTAACTTGTTGTGTAGGAAAGATCGTATGCTATCTCCTACAAAAGAAGAACTACAACATTTGTTCCAGCAACAAAGATATCTATTGAATATATTGAATATATTGAAGTTCCCAGGATCTGGGATGAAGAAATGGAATGCCATGATCCGTCGATCATGAAGAATGATGTTTGGGATGTAGTCCCAAGACCTGAAGGGGAGTTTGTTATGACTTCCAAATAGAACTATCAGATCAAGCATGTTGCAGATGGCAGCATTAAGAAATACAAAAGTGATGAAATAGAAGATGCACCAGATGGATTTCAAGATAGCATGGTGTAGTCATATATGTGTGCAGAACTTGATATGGTAGGATAGACAGCTTTCTATCCAGCTTGGGCTTTACCAAGAATAAAGCGGATTCCAACCTTTTCTACAAGGTTGAGGAAGGCAATCCAGCGATACTACTATTTGGATGACCTGTTTGTATCAGGTGAGGATAGATTGATTGCCGACGCACAGCGGAAGCTTGTTGCCGAGTTCGAGTTGAGGAACTTGGGGATGATGCACTATTTGTTTTTGGCATGTGGCAGAGTGATGGAATCTTCCTTGGACAAGGTAAGTCTACAGTAGAGATCCTGAAGAGGTTCGGGATGATGGATTGCAAGGCCATGGCCACACCTATGGCATCGAATCTGAATCTTCTATGTGACGCTTCATCTAAGCCAGTTGATGTCTCTATGTATCGTCAGATGATTGGGTCCTTGATGTACCTGACGAACACGAGACCAGACATTTGCTTTGCTGTGAACACATTAAGCCAGTTTCTGACGGATCCGAGGAGTGTTCACCTGGTTGCTGTAAAGCACGTTCTGAGGTACCTGAAGGGTACAGTGGATTATGGGCTCAAATATGAAGCAAATCAAAAGTTTAACCTACAGGGTTATGTTGATTCAGATTGGGCTGGCAGTGCTGCAGATAGGAAGAGCACATCTGGATGCTGCTTCAGTATGGGATCAGGTGTGATCTCTTGGTTTAGCAGAAAGCAGTCCTGCGTAGCACTGAGTACAGCTGAGGCAGAGTATGTTGCAGCCTGTTCAGCTAGTTGTGAAGCAGTATGGCTACGGAAGCTACTGTCTGAGTTATTTGATCTCCCGTTGGAGGCTACTGGTATCTTCTGTGATAACCAGAGTTGTGTGAAGCTGTCCGAGAACCCAGTGTTTCATGACAGGTCGAAACACATAGAGATCAAATATCACTATATCAGGGATATGGTGCAGAGAGGAGCTGTGAAGCTCTTGTATGTTGCGACGGACGAGCAGATTGCAGATGTGCTGACGAAGCCACTAGCCAGGGTGAAGTTCGAGTACTTCAGAGAGAAGCTTGGCGTGCTTCAGGTCGAGGACACTTCGAGGAAGAAGTGATGAACACATTTGCTGAAGCCATTCCAAACATGTTGGAAGGGGGATCCTTCACATGGCTGTGGATGTAAGCGCTGGATGATGAACATCAGGAGGATGTTCTTGTTTCTGCTTAGATATGATCAGTTGGATCATGTACATGTATTTTGTGTATGAACGCATCATGTTGGATGCTGATGGATACATTGTGTGGATCATGTATCTTTGTATGATCAGGTAGATCATGTATGTTGATGGATACATTGTGTGGATCATGTATCTTTGTATGATCAGGTAGATCATGTATACTTATGGATACATTGAGTGGATCATGTATCGTTGTATGATCAGGTAGATCATGTATGCTGATGGATACATTGTGTGGATCATGTATCTTGGTATGATCAGGTAGATCATGTATGCTGATGGATACATTGTGTGGATCATGTATCTATGTATGTATCAGGTGGATACTTGGATGATCGTGGATGACGAGCTTCTCCAGATGACATGCAGCAGGACGTTGCAGTGATGATGATCAGGATGATCATGTGTACATCAGGATGATGGTTGATGAGTATCAGATGATACTTTATGGCCGTGGATCAGGTTGTGCAGGAAAGCATGTAATTTGTGCCCTGGGAGATTTGCAGATGGTCTTTCGAGGTTTTTCCTATGGCATGTAATTCGGTGCCCTGGGACATCTGGCAAATGCTCTTGCGAGGTTTTGCTTGAGAGGACATGTAATTTGTGCCCTGGGAGATTTCAGGTCGGAGTTGTGTACCCGTAACATCCTGAGATGCTCTTGCGAGGTTTTGTCCTATGGCATGTAATTTGCTCCTGGGAGATCTGGACAGGATGAAAAAGGCCTCAGATGCTTCAGCCAGGTTTTGCCATGACCACATGTAATTTGCTCCTGGGAGATCTGGACAGGATGAAAAATGCCTCAGATGCTTCAGCCAGGTTTTGTGGTGGACCACATGTAATTTGCTCCTGGGAGATCTGGACAGGATGAAAAAGGCCTCAGATGCTTCAGCCAGGTTTTGTGGTGAGATCACATGTAATGTGCTCCTGGGAGATCCGACAGGTAGAGCCGAGTGCTCGTAACAGCCTGGGATGCTTCAGCCAGGTTTTGTGATGGGTCACATGTAATGTGCTCCTGGGAGATCCTACAGGTAGAGCTGTGTGCTCGTAATAGCCTGGGATGCTGCAGCCAGGTTTTGTGACGCACATAATATGTCCTGAGGATTCCACAGTATGGCCAGTGATGATGAAGACCTGCAGGTGGTGGGCCTACATCCAGTATGAAAAAGGACTGGCTCTGTAGAACTTCCTATGACGAGTAGATTCAGAGATTGATTGAGATAGCAGCAGCAGTGACGATGATGATGACTCGATGACGATTATCCAGTGACGATGATCCAGAGAAGATGACTTGTGCTAGAAGAGCTGTGCTGAGAAATACCTTCCTAGTTAAGAGGGAGTGTTAATGTATATGTAACTTCGGAATGTATTTCACATATATGTATATTGTATTCCTATAGAGATGGTATTATTCCTCTATAAGGAAGTGTCGTCATTTATATTGTAAGTGTCGTAACTTATACTTGATGGGTTATTAGACCACCTTGTTGGGGTCGGCTCTGTATAATTCATGTGGGTCGAAGGGTTATTAGACCACCCTATTGGGGGTCGGCCATGTGGGTCAAAGGGTTATTAGACCACCCTATTGGGGGTCGGCCCAGTCAGCATTATATTATGTGGTTAAGTTCGAGCCTACATGAGTTAGGTAAAAAGGCAAGTCAAGTCAAGTATAAATAGAGTGCGGGAGGCACTCTATTTGCTCACTCACTTCTCACACATGCTCTCAAGGAGGAGAGGCGCACTTATGGAGGAGGAGGATTGCTCCTAGGTTATGGCTATCTCTATTGGTTGGTTGTATCATTGCTCTATCTATCTCTGAGGAAGTTATTGGGGTTTTTCACCTTTATGGTTTTCCCCAAGTAAATCTTTGTGTCTCTTGTGTGCTTGCATTATTGTCTCCATGATTGATATGCTGTAGATATGTTGTACATGTTGTTCTCTCAGTTAAGATCCTAGATCATATTGAAGTAAATTAAGAAAATTTAACACCAAACTCATGCGCAAACTATAGAAAGTTGTTATGACGTAGAATGTGCATACTTTGTTGATTCCATTTATTTAATAAAACACATTTTCTAAAAACTCGTGTTTTTTAAGAAATCATGTAAACCTTCTAGAAGCTGTGATTTTAAAAAACGGTGGAAGTAAGCTTTTCTTATTTCCAGACGCATGGGCAAACTATAGAAAGTAGTTATGACGTAGAATGTGCATGCTTTGTTGATTCCATTGATGAAATAAAACACATTTTCTAAAAACTCTTTTTTTTACGAAATTATGTAAACCTTCTAGAAGCTGTGATTTTAAAAAAAGGTGGAAGTAAGCTTTTCTTATTTCTAGACGCATGCGCAAACTATAGAAAGTCGTTATGACGTAGAATGTGCATACTTTGTATATTCCATATATGAAATAAAACATATTTTCTAAAAACTCATGTTTTTTACGAAATCATGTAAACCTTCTAGAAGCTGTGATTTTAAAAAACGGTGGAAGTAAACTTTTCTTATTTCCGGACGAATGCGCAAACTATAGAAAGTCATTATGACGTAGAATGTGCATACTTTGTTGATTCCATTTATGAAATAAAGTACATTTTCCAAAAACTCGTGTTTTTTACGAAATCATGTAAACCTGCTAAAAGCTGTGATTTTAAAAAACGGTGGAAGTAAGATTTTCTTATTTCCGGACAAATTCGAAAACTGTAGAAAGTCGTTATGACGTAGAATGTGCATACTTTGTTGATTCCATTTATTTAATAAAACACATTTTTTAAAAACTCGTGTTTTTTAAGAAGTCATGCAAAACTTCTAGAATCTGTGATTTTAAAAAATGGGGGAGGTAAGTTTTTCTTATTTCCGGACGCATGCGCAAACTATAGAAAGTCATTATGACGTAGAATGTGCATACTTTCTTGATTCCATTTATGAAATAAAACACATTTTCTAAAAACTCGTGTTTTTTAAGAAGTCATGTAAACCTTCTAGAAGCTGTGATTTTAAAAAATGGTTGAAGTAAGCTTTTCTTATTTCCGGACGCATGCGCAAACTATAGAAAGTCGTTATGACGTAGAATGTGCATACTTTGTTGATTCCATTTATGAAATAAAACACATTTTCTAAAAACTCGTGTTTTTTAAGAAATCATGTAAACCTTCTAGAAGCTGTGATTTTAAAAAACGGGGGAAGTAAGCTTTTCTTATTTCCGGACGCATGCGCAAACTATAGAAAGTCGTTATGATGTAGAATTTGCATACTTTGTAGATTCCATTTATGAAATAAAACACATTTTCTAAAAACTCGTGATTTTTAAGAAATCATGTAGACTTCTAGAAGCTGTGATTTTAAAAAATGGGGGATGTAAGCTTTTCTTATTTCTGGACGTATGCGCAAACTATAGAAAGTCGTTATGACGTAGAATGTGCATACTTTGTAGATTCCATTTATGAAATAAAACACATTTTCTAAAAACTCGTGTTTTTTAAGAAATCATGTAAACCTTCTAGAAGCTGTGATTTTAAAAAACGAGGGAAGTAAGCTTTTCTTATTTTCAAACGCATGCGCAAACTATAGAAAGTCGTTATGATGTAGAATGTGCATACTTTGTTGATTCCATTTATGAAATAAAACACATTTTCTAAAAACTCGTGTTTTATGAGAAATCATGTAAACCTTCTAGAAGCTGTGATTTTAAAAAATGGGGGAAGTCAGCTTTTTTTATTTCCAAACGCATGTGCAAACTATAGAAAGTCGTTATGACGTAGAATGTGCATACTTTGTAGATTCCATTTATCAAATAAAACACATTTTCTAAAAACTCGTGTTTTTTAAGAAATCATGTAAACCTTTTAGAAGCTGTGGTTTTAAAAAACGGTGGAAGTAAGCTTTTCTTATTTCCGGACGAATGCGCAAACTATAGAAAGTCGTTATGACGTAGAATGTGCATACTTTGTAGATTCCATTTATGAAATAAAACACATTTTCTAAAAACTCGTGTTTTTTAAGAAATCATGTAAACCTTCTAGAAGCTGTGATTTTAAAAAACAGGGGAAGTAAGCTTTTCTTATTTCCAAACGCAAGCGCAAACTATAGAAAGTCGTTATGACATAGAATGTGCATACTTTTTTGATTCCATTTACGAAATAAAACACATTTTCTAAAAACTCGTGTATTTTAATAAATCATCTAAACCTTCTAGAAGCTGTGATTTTAAAAAACGGTGGAAGTAAGCTTTTCTTATTTCCAAACGCATGCGCAAACTATAGAAAGTCGTTATGACGTAGAATGTGCATACTTTGTCGATTCCATTGATGAAATAAAACACATTTTCTAAAAACTCTTGTTTTTTAAGAAATCATGTAAACCTTCTAGAAGCTGTGATTTTAAAAAACGGTGGAAGTAAGCTTTTCTTATTTCCAGACGCATGGGCAAACTATAGAAAGTAGTTATGACGTAGAATGTGCATGCTTTGCTGATTCCATTGATTAAATAAAACACATTTTCTAAAAACTCTTTTATTTTACGAAATTATGTAAACCTTCTAGAAGCTGTGATTTTAAAAAAAGGTGGAAGTAAGCTTTTCTTATTTCTAGACGCATGCACAAACTATAGAAAGTCGTTATGACGTAGAATGTGCATACTTTGTAGATTCCATATATGAAATAAAACATATTTTCTAAAAACTCGTGTTTTTTACGAAATCATGTAAACCTTCTAGAAGCTGTGATTTTCAAAAACGGTGGAAGTAAACTTTTCTTATTTCCGGACGAATGCGCAAACTATAGAAAGTCATTATGACGTAGAATGTGCATACTTTGTTGATTCCATTTATGAGATAAAACACATTTTCTAAAAACTCGTGTTTTTTAAGAAATCATGTAAACCTTCTAGAAGCTGTGATTTTAAAAAACGGTGGAAGTAAGCTTTTCTTATTTCCGGACGCATGCGCAAACTATAGAAAGTCATTATGACGTAGAATGTGCATACTTTATTGATTCCATTTATGAAATAAAACACATTTTCCAAAAACTCGTGTTTTTTACGAAATCATGTAAACCTGCTAGAAGCTGTGATTTTAAAAAACGGTGGAAGTAAGATTTTCTTATTTCCGGACGAATTCAAAAACTGCAGAAAGTCGTTATGACGTAGAATGTGCATACTTTGTTGATTCCATTTATTTAATAAAACACATTTTTTAAAAACTCGTGTTTTTTAAGAAGTCATGCAAAACTTCTAGAATCTGTGATTTTAAAAAACGGGGGAAGTAAGCTTTTCTTATTTCCGGACGCATGCGCAAACTATAGAAAGTCGTTATGATGTAGAATTTCCATACTTTGTAGATTCCATTTATGAAATAAAACACATTTTCTAAAAACTCGTGATTTATAAGAAATCATGTAACCTTCTAGAAGCTGTGATTTTAAAAAACGGGGGAAGTAAGCTTTTCTTATTTCCGGACGCATGCGCAAACTATAGAAAGTCGTTATGACGTAGAATGTGCATACTTTGTAGATTCCATTTATGAAATAAAACACATTTTCTAAAAACTCGTGTTTTTTAAGAAATCATGTAAACCTTCTAGAAGCTGTGATTTTAAAAAACGAGGGAAGTAAGCTTTTCTTATTTTCAAACGCATGCGCAAACTATAGAAAGTCGTTATGATGTAGAATGTGCATACTTTGTTGATTCCATTTATGAAATAAAACACATTTTCTAAAAACTCGTGTTTTATGAGAAATCATGTAAACCTTTTAGAAGCTGTGATTTTAAAAAATGGGGGAAGTCAGCTTTTTTTATTTCCAAACGCATGTGCAAACTATAGAAAGTCGTTATGACGTAGAATGTGCATACTTTGTAGATTCCATTTATCAAATAAAACACATTTTCTAAAAACTCGTGTTTTTTAAGAAATCATGTAAACCTTTTAGAAGCTGTGGTTTTAAAAAACGGTGGAAGTAAGCTTTTCTTATTTCCGGACGAATGCGCAAACTATAGAAAGTCGTTATGACGTAGAATGTGCATACTTTGTAGATTCCATTTATGAAATCAAACACATTTTCTAAAAACTCGTGTTTTTTAAGAAATCATGTAAACCTTCTAGAAGCTGTGATTTTAAAAAATGGGGGAAGTAAGCTTTTCTTATTTCCAAACGCAAGCGCAAACTATAGAAAGTCGTTATGACATAGAATGTGCATACTTTTTTTATTCCATTTACGAAATAAAACACATTTTCTAAAAACTCTTGTTTTTAAATAAATCATCTAAACCTTCTAGAAGCTGTGATTTTAAAAAATGGTGGAAGTAAGATTTTCATATTTCCAAACGCATGCGCAAACTATAGAAAGTCGTTATGATGTAGAATGTGCATACTTTGTCAATTCCATTGATGAAATAAAACACATTTTCAAAAAACTCTTGTTTTTTACGAAATCATGTAAACCTTCTAGAAGCTGTGATTTTAAAAAACGGTGGAAGTAAGATTTTCTTATTTTCGGACGAATGCGAAAACTGCAGAAAGCCGTTATGACGTAAAATGTGCATACTTTGTTGATTCTATTTATTTAAAAAAACACATTTTTTAAAAACTCGTGTTTTTTAAGAAATCATGCAAAACTTCTAGAATCTGTGATTTTAAAAAACGGGTGAGGTAATCTTTTCTTATTTCCGGACGCATGCGCAAACTATAGAAAGTCCTTATGACGTAGAATGTGCATACTTTGTTGATTCCATTTATGAAATAAAACACATTTTCTAAAAACTCGTGTTTTTTAAGAAGTCATGTAAACCTTTTAGAATCTGTGATTTTAAAAAATGGTGGAAGTAAGCTTTTCTTATTTCCGGACGCATGCGCAAACTATAGAAAGTCGTTATGACGTAGAATGTGCATACTTTGTTGATTCCATTTATGAAATAAAACACATTTTCTAAAAACTCGTGTTTTTTAAGAAATCATGTAAACCTTCTAGAAGCTGTGATTTTAAAAAACGAGGGATGTAAGCTTTTCTTATTTCCGGACGCATGCGCAAACTATAGAAAGTCGTTATGACGTAGAATGTGCATACTTTGTAGATTCCATTTATGAAATAAAACACATTTTCTAAAAACTCGTGTTTTTTAAGAAATCATGTAAACCTTCTAGAAGCCGTGATTTTATAAAACGGGGGAAGTAAGCTGTTCTAATTTTCAAACGCATGCGCAAACTATAGAAAGTCGTTATGATGTAGAATGTGCATACTTTGTTGATTCCATTTATGAAATAAAACACATTTTATAAAAACTCGTGTTTTATGAGAAATCATGTAAACCTTTTAGAAGCTGTGATTTTAAAAAACCGGGGATGTAAGCTTTTCTTATTTCCGGACGCATGCGCAAACTATAGAAAGTCGTTATGACGTAGAATGTGCATACTTTGTAGATTCCATTTATCAAATAAAACACATTTTCTAAAAACTCATGTTTTTTAAGAAATCATGTAAACCTTCTAGAAGCTGTGGTTTTAAAAAAGGGTGGAAGTAAGCTTTTCTTATTTCGGGACGAATGCGCAAACTATAGAAATTCGTTATGATGTAGAATGTGCATTCTTTGTAGATTCCATTGATGAAATAAAACACATTTTCTAAAAACTCGTGTTTTTTAAGAAATCATGTAAACCTTCTAGAAGCTATGATTTTAAAAAACGGGGGAAGTAAGCTTTTCTTATTTCCAAACACAAGCGCAAACTATAGAAAGTCGTTATGACATAGAATGTGCATACTTTGTTGATTCCATTTACGAAATAAAACACATTTTCTAAAAACTCGTGTTTTTTAATAAATCACGTAAACCTTCTAGAAGCTGTGATTTTAAAAAATGGTGGAAGTAAGCTTTTCTTATTTCCAAACGCATGCGCAAACTATAGAAAGTCGTTATGACGTAGAATGTGCATACTTTGTTGATTCCATTTATTTAATAAAACACATTTTCTAAAAACTCGTGTTTTTTAAAAAATCATGTAAACCTTCTAGAAGCTGTGATTTAAAAAATGGGGGAAGTAAGCTTTTCTTATTTCCAAACTGATGCGCAAACTATAGAAAGTTGTTATGAAGTAGAATGTGCATACTTTGTTGATTCCATTTATTTAATAAAACACATTTTCTAAAAACTCGTGTTTTTTAAGAAATCATGTAAACCTTCTAGAAGCTGTGATTTTAAAAAACAGTGGAAGTAAACTTTTCTTATTTCCCGACGCATGCGCAAACTATAGAAAGTCGTTATGACGTAGAATGTGCATACTTTGTTGATTCCATTTATGAAATAACACACATTTTCTAAAAACTCGTGTTTTTTAAGAAATCATGTAAACCTTCTAAAAGCTGTGATTTTAAAAAACGGTGAAAGTAAGCTTTTCTTATTTCCGGACGCATGCGCAAACTATAGAAATTCGTTATGACGTAGAATGTGCATACTTTGTTGATTCCATTTATGAAATAAAACACATTTTCTAAAAACTCGTGTTTTTTACGAAATCATGTAAACCTTCTAGAAGTTGTGATTTTAAAAAACGGGGGAAATAGGCATTTCTTATTTCCGGACGCATGCGCAAACTATAGAAAGTCGTTATGACGTAGAATGTGCATACTTTGTAGATTCCATTTATGAAATAAAACACATTTTCTAAAAACTCGTGTTTTTTACGAAATCATGTAAACCTTCTAGAAGCTGTGATTTTAAAAAACGGGGGAAATAAGCTTTTCTTATTTCCGGACGCATGCGCAAACTATAGAAAGTAGTTATGACGTAGAATGTGCATGCTTTGTTGATTCCATTGATGAAATAAAACACATTTTCTAAAAACTCGTGTTTTTTACGAAATTATGTAAACCTTCTAGAAGCTGTGATTTTAAAAAACGGGGGAAGTAAGCTTTTCTTATTTCTGGATGCATGCGCAAACTATAGAAAGTTGTTATGACGTAGAATGTGCATACTTTGTAGATTCCATTTATGAAATAAAACACATTTTCTAAAAACTCGTGTTTTTTAAGAAATCATGTAAACTTTCTAGACGTGATTTTAAAAAATGGTGGAAGTAAGCTTTTCTTATTTTCAAACGCATGCGCAAACTATAGAAAGTCGTTATGATGTAGAATGTGCATACTTTGTTGACTCCATTTATGAAATAAAACACATTTTCTAAAAACTCTTGTTTTTTAAGAAATCATGTAAACCTTCTAGAAGCTGTGATTTTAAAAAATGGGGGAAGTCAGCGTTTCTTATTTCCAAACGCATATGCAAAGTATAGAAAGTCGCTATGACGTAGAATGTGCATACTTTGTAGATTCCATTTTTTTAAATAAAACACATTTTCTAAAAACTCGTGTTTTTTAAGAAATCATGTAAACCTTCTAGAAGCTGTGATTTTAAAAAACGATGGAAGTAAGCTTTTATTATTTCCGGACGAATGCGCAAACTATAGAAAGTCGTTATGAGGTAGAATGTGCATACTTTGTAGATTCCATTTATGAAATAAAACGCATTTTCTAAAAACTCGTGTTTTTTAAGAAATCATGTAAACCTTCTAGAAGCTGTGATTTTAAAAAACGGGGGAAGTAAGCTTTTCTTAGTTCCAAACGCAAACGCAAACTATAGAAAGTCGTTATGACATAGAATGTGCATAATTTGTTGATTCCATTTATGAAATAAAACACATTTTCTAAAAACTCGTGTTTTTTAATAAATCGTGTAAACCTTCTAGAATCTTGATTTTAAAAAACGGTGGAAGTAAGCTTTTCTTATTTCCGGACGCATGCGCAAACTATAGAAAGTCGTTATGACGTAGAATGTGCATACTTTGTTGATTCCATTTCTCAAATAAAACACATTTTCTAAAAACTCGTGTTTTTTACGAAATCATGTAAACCTTCTAGAAGCTGTGATTTTAAAAAACGGGGGAAGTAAGCATTTCTTATTTCCAGACGCATGCGCAAACTATAGAAAGTCATTATGACGTAGAATGTGCATACTTAGTAGATTCCATTTATGAAATAAAACACATTTTCTAAAAAGTCGTGTTTTTTACGAAATCATGTAAGCATTCTAGAAGCTGTGATTTTAAAAAACGGGGGAAATAAGCTTTTCTTAAATCCGGACGCATGCGCAAACTATAGAAAGTAGTTATGACGTAGAATGTGCATACTTTGTTGATTCCATTGATGAAATAAATCACATTTTCTAAAAACTCCTGTTTTTTATGAAATTATGTAAACCTTTTAGAAGCTGTGATTTTAAAAAACGGGGCAAGTAAGCTTTTCTTATTTCTGGACGCATGCAGAAACTATAGAAAGTCGTTATGACGCACAATGTGCATACTTTGTAGATTCCATTTATGAAATAAAACAAATTTTCTAAAAACTCGTGTTTTTTAAGAAATCATGTAAACCTTCTAGAAGCTGTGATTTTAAAAAACGGGGGAAGTAAGCTTTTCTTAGTTTCAAACGCATGCGAAACTATAGAAAGTCGTTATGATGTAGAATGTGCATACTTTGTTGACTCCATTTATGATATAAAACACATTTTCTAAAAACTCTTGTTTTTTAAGAAATCATGTAAACCTTCTAGAAGCTGTGATTTTAAAAAATGGGGGAAGTCAGCTTTTCTTATTTCCAAACGCATGTGCAAACTATAGAAAGTCGCTATGACGTAGAATGTGCATACTTTTTAGATTCCATTTATCAAATAAAACACATTTTCTACAAACTCACGTTTTTCAAGAAATCATGTAAACCTTCTACAAGCTGTGATTTTAAAAAACTGTGGAAGTAAGCTTTTATTATTTCCGGACGAATGCGCAAACTATATAAAGTCGTTATGACGTAGAATGTGCATACTTTGTAGATTCCATTTATGAAATAAAACGCATTTTCTAAAAACTCGTGTTTTTTAACAAATCATATAAACCTTCTAGAAGTTGTGATTTTAAAAAACGGGGAAAGTAAGCTTTTCTTATTTCCATACGCAAATGCAAACTATAGAAAGTCGTTATGACGTAGAATGTGCATATTTTGTTGATTCCATTTATGAAATAAAACACATTTTCTAAAAACTCATGTTTTTTAATAAACCATGTAAACCTTCTAGAAGCTGTGATTTTAAAAAACGGTGTAAGTAAGCTTTTCTTATTTCCAAATGCATGCGCAAACTATAGAAAGTCGTTATGACGTAGAATGTGCATACTTTGTTGATTCCATTTATTTAATAAAACACATTTTCTAAAAACTCGTGTTTTATGAGAAATCATGTAAACCTTCTGGAAGCTGTGATTTTAAAAAACGGGGGAAGTCAGCTTTTCTTATTTCCAAACGCATGTGCAAACTATAGAAAGTCGTTATGACATAGAATGTGCATACTTTGTAGATTCCATTTATCAAATAAAACACATTTTCTAAAAACTCGTATTTTTTAAGAAATCATGTAAACCTTCTAGAAGCTGTGGTTTTAAAAAATGGTGGAAGTAAGCTTTTCTTATTTCCGGACGAATGCGCAAACTATAGAAATTCGTTATGACGTAGAATGTGCATACTTTGTAGATTCCATTTATGAAATAAAACACATTTTCTAAAAACTCGTGTTTTTTAAGAAATCATGTAAACCTTCTAGAAGCTGTGATTTTAAAAAACGGGGGAAGTAAGCTTTTCTTATTTCCAAACGCAAGCACAAACTATAGAAAGTCGTTATGACATAGAATGTGCATACTTTGTTGATTGCATTTGCGAAATAAAACACATTTTCTAAAAACTCGTGTTTTTTAATAAATCATGTAAACCTTCTAGAAGCTGTGATTTTAAAAAACGGTGGAAGTAGGCTTTTCTTAATTCCAAACGCATGCGCAAACTATAGAAAGTCGTTATGACGTAGAATGTGCATACTTTGTTGATTCCATTTATTTAATAAAACACATTTTCTAAAAACTCGTGTTTTTTAAGAAATCATGTAAGCCTTCTAGAAGCTGTGATTTAAAAAACGAGGGAAGTAAGCTTATCTTATTTCCAAACTCATGCGCAAACTATAGAAAGTTGTTATGACGTAGAATGTGCATACTTTGTTGATTCCATTTATTTAATAAAACAAATTTTCTAAAAACTCGTGTTTTTTAAGAAATCATGTAAACCTTCTAGAAGCTGTGATTTTAAAAAACGGTGGAAGTAAGATTTTCTTATTTCCAGACGCATGCGCAAACTATAGAAAGTCGTTATGACGTAGAATGTGCATACTTTGTTGATTCCATTTATGAAATAAAACACATTTTCTTAAAACTCGTGTTTTTTACGAAATTATGTAAACCTTCTAGCAGCTGTGATTTTAAAAAACGGTGGAAGTAAGCTTTTCTTATTTCTAGATGCATGCGCAAACTATAGAAAGTCGTTATGACGTAGAATGTGCATACTTTGTAGATTCCATTTATGAAATAAAACATATTTTCTAAAAACTCGTGTTTTTTACGAAATCATGTAAACCTTCTAGAAGCTGTGATTTTAAAAAATGGTGGAAGTAAGCTTTTCTTATTTCAGGACGAATGCGCAAACTATAGAAAGTCGTTATGACGTAGAATGTGCATACTTTGTTGATTCCATTTATGAAATAAAACACATTTTCTAAAAACTCGTGTTTTTTAAGAAATCATGTAAACCTTCTAGAAGCTGTGATTTTAAAAAACGGTGGAAGTAAGCTTTTCTTATTTCCGGACGCATGCGCAAACTATAGAAAGTCGTTATGACGTAGAATGTGCATACTTTGTAGATTCCTTTTATGAAATAAAACACATTTTCTAAAAACAAGTGTTTTTTAAGAAATCATGTAAACCTTCTAGAAGCCGTGATTTTAAAAAACGGGGGAAGTAAGCTTTTCTTATTTCCAAACGCAAGCGCAAACTATAGAAAGTCGTTATGACATAGAATGTGCATACTTTGTTGATTCCATTTACGAAATAAAACACATATTCTAAAAACTCGTGTTTTTTAATAAATCATGTAAACCTTCTAGAACTTGTGATTTTAAAAAACGGTGGAAGTAAGCTTTTCTTATTTCCAAACGCATGCGCAAACTATAGAAAGTCGTTATGATGTAGAATGTGCATACTTTGTTGGTTCCATTTATTTAATAAAACACATTTTCTAAAAACTCGTGTTTTTTAAGAAATCATGTAAACCTTCTAGAAGCTGTGATTTAAAAAACGGGGGAAGTAAGCTTTTCTTATTTCCAAACTCATGCGCTAACTATAGAAAGTTGTTATGACGTAGAATGTGCATACTTTGTTGATTCCATTTATTTAATAAAACACATTTTCTAAAAACTCGTGTTTTTTAAGAAATCATGTAAACCTTCTAGAAGCTGTGATTTTAAAAAACGGTGGAAGTAAGCTTTTCTTATTTCCAGACGCATGCGCAAACTATAGAAAGTCGTTATGACGTAGAATGTGCATACTTTGTTGATTCCATTTATGAAATAAAACACATTTTCTAAAAACTCGTGTTTTTTACGAAATTATGTAAACCTTCTAGCAGTTGTGATTTTAAAAAAAGGTGGAAGTAAGCTTTTCTTATTTCTAGACGCATGCGCAAACTATAGAAAGTCGTTATGACCTAGAATGTGCATACTTTGTAGATTCCATTTATGAAATAAAACATATTTTCTAAAAACTCGTGTTTTTTACGAAATCATGTAAACCTTCTAGAAGCTGTGATTTTAAAAAACAGTGGAAGTAAACTTTTCTTATTTCAGGACGAATGCGCAAACTATAGAAAGTCGTTATGACATAGAATGTGCATACTTTGTTGATTCCATTTATGAAATAAAACACATTTTCTAAAAACTAACGTTTTTTAAGAAATCATGTAAACCTTCTAGAAGCTGTGATTTTAAAAAACGGTGGAAGTAAGCTTTTCTTATTTCCGGACGCATGCGCAAACTATAGAAAGTCGTTATGACGTAGAATGTGCATACTTTGTTGATTCCATTTATGAAATAAAACACATTTTCTAAAAACTCGTGTTTTTTACGAAATCATGTAAACCTTCTAGAAGCTGTGATTTTAAAAAACGGGGGAAGTAAGCATTTCTTATTTCCGGACGCATGTGCAAACTATATAAAGTCGTTATGACGTAGAATGTGCATACTTTGTAGATTCCATTTATGAAATAAAACACATTTTCTAAAAACTCATGTTTTTTACGAAATCATGGAAACCTTTTAGAAGCTGTGATTTTAAAAAACGGTGGAAGTAAGCTTTTCTTATTTCCGGACGAATGCGCAAACTATAGAAAGTAGTTATGACGTAGAATGTGCATACTTTGTTGATTCCATTGATGAAATAAAACACATTTTCTAAAAACTCATGTTTTTTACGGAATTATGTAAACCTTCTAGAAGCTGTGATTTTAAAAAATGGTGGAAGTAAGCTTTTCTTATTTCTGGACGCATGCGCAAACTATAGAAAGTCGTTATGATGTAGAATGTGCATACTTTGTTGATTCCATTTATTGTTAGGATATTTAGACACTTAGGAGTTAGTTAAGATCAACTTGTGTAATATATCCGTTAGGGATAGTGTGTTTCTTTAGTATGCATTAGTATGCATTTGTAAATACTTAATCCGACGGTCACGATATGTTTCCGACATAGAGTGATCCGACGGCTCAACTTCTCTTAGATCAAACCTAACCTTAATCCGTGGCTTAACACCCGATTGGTCCATGATCTCTATTTAAAGAGCATGGAGGGTCATTGTTTAGTTGATCGATTATGAGAAGCTCATTTGTAACTTTCTTTCTTTGCATAATAAATTGTCCCGTAGAAGCTATTTGGCCTGGGCCGTGGAGTGTTTCCCTCAAGAGGGTTTAAACCATGTCAAAACATCGATGTGTTGATCTATGATCTATTTGTTTGAAGTGGTTGCTCTTGGTGTTCGGTGCTTTGGTAGTACCCTGTGTACCCGAACATGGTATCAGAGCTTTTATGAAGTGCCACTTCGGGTTGTGATCTAGATCTTGAACTGTTGTTGCCGAAACTCGAAAGGGTTTCTAGTTCTGATATATCTGTGCATTTCTGGGCTGTGGGAGGATTTCCATTGCGTTCGGAGCGTCGTTTCCATTGGGAAATAATTTTCGTTTAATCGAAAACGGTTCCCGGTTGCTCCAAAAACGTGTATTTCATCAGATGTGAAGGTATAATGTTACAGTGACGCATTTTTTTTATTTCGTTTTTTAATAAGAAAAAATCTCATATTTCATTTTTTTTACTGTTAGATTTTTTTTTGGGTTCGGATTGTTGCTTTCCCGTCTGCGTATGCTCTTTTTCGTGCACCTTGAGCGATCTCGGCAAATCAGAAACAGAAAGGGAAAGGGTTTTTCTCGGCTGCATATGCTCTTTGCCGTGCACCTTGCGCGATCTCGGCAAATCAGAAACAAAGAGAAAACGTAGACTTTCCGGGCAAGCTAACAAGATCGAACTCCACAAGTGTGGAAAAGTTTTTTTTGTTTCGTTTTGTGGTCTGTTTTGCAGGAAAAAGGGCAAGCACGCAAACCGAGCAAAAAAAAAAAAAAAAAAAACCCTTTCTCATTCTCATAGTTTACATACCTTTTAATCTAGCTCACTTGGTCCAAAGTTGCTTTATTCCTTAATAGGTCTTGAGTTCAAGTCTTAGGAAGTTACTTTAAAAAAAAAGAAAAGTGCATGCAATTTCTATTTTCAAGTTACTTTATTGTAAAAGTGCATCTCATTTAAATAATAAAAAATAAAAATACAAGTGAGTCACTTAAGTTTTTTATTTATTGTTGCACTATTTAAAAGCAATATCATTGTAAAAGTGAAATCACTTATTTTACAAAAGTGGTTCACTTAAATCAACTTTCTTGTAAAGTGATTGTCAAAAGGTTTATCTTGGGAAGAGGGGGGTTCTTTTTTTTGCTGGACATTCTCTAGCTGCCACGTCACTATTGGGGACATCTTCAACAGTTTCTTTGTTCAAGCATAACTTCATCATACAGAGTCAGTTTTCAGTGCCGTTTTTTTTTAAACTGCCTATTTTTTCGAGCTCTTCACATCCAGACTATTGGTTTCTGCTTTTATAGCCATTAATTTACAAATATGGCCGCCCATTGTGATATTCTACTTAACAGTTCCAACTATTTCTCATGGAAATCTCGTATGGAGGATGTTCTACGAAGTAGGGGACTTTTCAGAATTACCACAGGGAAAGAAAAAGAACCCACTGATGATGATAAGAAAATAAAATGGGCAAATAAATGTGATGAAGCTCATGGATTGATTGGGATGTCAATCTCTACCGATTAGTGATTCCACATATCTGGAATTGATGAACCTAATACTGCTTGGGACAAGTTGGAAACTATGTTTGGTAAACACAATGAAATTCGAGGTCACCAACTCGAGAATGAGCTGATTTCTTTAAATCCAAGTGACTTTTCATGCATTCAAGATTATTTATCTAAGTACAAAACTCTCAAACTCTTATGTGCAGAATGTAAGATTGAGAGGGAAGACAAACAATGCATTTATCATATTCTTTCCAAACTTGGACCTGCATATTCTGCTTTTTGTATCTACATTTTACTCCATGAAAGCATCATTGAATGCAGCTAGCTATCAAGAGCCTAGTCTTGAATCCTTTTGTGATTCCTTGATTAGGGAACAAGATAAACTCATTCATCTTGGAATAATCAACAATGCAGATACATCTGGGAAAGCCTTATTGTCCCAACAGAAAGAAAAGTCCAAGCCTCCCAAGAAACAAAATTTTCGCAATAATAAGTCAAACAAGGGTCCAAAACCCTCTCAGTCAACTCTTTCTTTAAAAAATGACAAAGGATCCAAGCCAAAAGGCAAGAAGACTGAGCGTCATTGCAACTATTGCGGGAAAGATAATAATGATGAATCTAAGTGTTTCAAGAAGATGGAAGCCTTGGAAGCAGCAATGAAGAAGCACCACATCAGCCTAGATTCGTCTTCAGAATCTACCTCTCATGGACATGCACTTTGTGCTTCTGGTTATTCTTATAATGCATCTTCTTCTTCTACTTCAAATGAATGGCTCATTGATTCTGGAGCATCTTATCATATGGCTAAGGATCAAGCCATATTTTCTACTATGCATGAATGTAACACCAAACAAATATTTGTTGGTGATGATAGATCTCTAAGTGTTGTAGGAGCTGGAACAGTTCCAGTAGATAATGGTCATTTTAGTGATGTACTATGTGTTCCAAGAATTTCCTGCAATTTGTTATCAGTTTATCAGATCACTCATTCTGGTGAAGGTAAAACTGTGACCTTTACACCTCACCAAGTTGTAATCAAGGATTTTAAAGATCCTCAACAAGTCCTAGCTACCAGAATTGTTGATGATATTACCAGGTTGTACAAGTTTAACAACTTTGGTTCATCACCTTTCCCTTCAGTTTTTGTTGCTCATAGTGATAACTTGAGCAAACTTTGGCATGAGCGATTTGGTCACTTAAATTATCGCTCATTGCAACAACTATGTAAAGAAAATATGGTGACAGGTCTTCCGATGGTGTCTTGCAGAGATGGTGTTTGTTCCGGTTGTGTACTCGGAAAACATCATCGGGACAGTTTTGACAAACGTGCCTCTTGGCACGCCTCGGTTCCCTTGGAGCTTGTGCATAGTGACTTGTGTGGTCCTCTTCCATCTGCTTCCTTTTCTGGTTTCAAGTATTTCTTAACTTTCATTGATGACTACACCAGACGCACTTGGGTTTATTTCCTAAAACTTAAGAGCAAAGTATTTAACATGTTCTTGGCCTACAAGGCCCTTGTTGAAAAACAATCTGGTCATCAAATTATTAAGTTAAGATATGACAATGGAGGAGAATATGTTAACAAACAGTTCACTACTTTCTACACTGAACAAGGAATCCAACAACAGCACACTGTTCCATATACACCACAACAAAATGGTGTAGCTGAGCGGAAGAACCGCACTTTAAAAGAAATGGCTAATTGTATGATCCAATCTAAGGGACTAAGTCTTCAATTTTGGGCTGAAGCCATTAATTGTGCAAATTACATAGTAAATCGCACCCCCACTAAAGCATTACAAGGTATAACACCGGAAGAAGCATGGACTAAAACTAAACCTGATGTAAGTCACTTCCGTGTGTTTGGTAGTGAAGCATGGGCTCACATTCCGGATGAAAAACGGAAAGCATTGCAGCCTAAAAGTGAAAAGTGCATATTTGTTGGATATTCTGAAGATGTAAAAGGTTATAGACTTCTTCAACCACATTCTCATGCTATAATCATTAGAAGAGATGTTAAATTTGATGAAAATATCTTGGCCTGCGAGCCTAACTTGGCGAGTGTGCCATCTTTGGCCTACGAGCCTGATTCGGCGTTTGTGCCTTCTTCTTCTTCTTCCAACTTCCTTGACAGGTTTCCAACTCCAGTTTCTGATGATGACAGTGAGGACGAAAATCCCCCTCCACCTGCTCATGTTCCTCCAGTTGCACCAGCATAAGTGCTTCCTCGATGGGTCCGTTCAACATGTGAAGCAGCTGGTGATCTTGCCGGTGATCCTAGAGATCAACGTCGAACACGTTCTGAGTTTCAGCGAGCCTCTTCTCTTTTGGCTCAAGTTTCCGAGAATCATGATCTAGAAACTTTTGCAGAAGCTTCAGGGAATCCATATTGGGATGCAGCCATGGATGAAGGATATCGTTCCTTAATGGCGAACGATACTTGGGATCTTGTACCTCTTCCAAAAGGAAGAAAACTTGTCAGATGTAAATGGGTCTACAGAACTAAGTATGCATCAGATGGTAGTGTTGAAAGACTTAAGGCAAGGTTAGTTGCCAAAGGTTTTTCCCAAGTTGAAGGGATTAACTACAATGAAACCTTTGCTCCTGTCGCAAAAATGAACTCCATCCGCCTTGTTCTTTCCCTTGCAGCCTTACACAACTGGGAAGTCCATCAAATGGATGTCAAGTCTGCCTTCTTACATGGTGATTTACAGGAGGAAATTTACATGGAACAACCTCCTGGCTATGTTTAGAATAAATCTAGCCTTGTCTGCCGCCTTAAGAAATCCTTATATGGCCTTAAGCAAGCTCCTAGAGCTTGGTATGCCAAAATGGATAACTTTCTCCTTGACACTGGTTTTTCTAGATGCCATTCTGACTCCAATGTCTATAGCAAGAAAGTAGGAAACCATCTCATCATACTTGTTCTATATGTTGATGACCTTATTCTTACTGGTAGTGACCCTAAGCTTATAACCCATGTGAAATCCAGTCTTAAACAAAATTTTGAAATGTCAGACTTAGGACATTTGCATTACTTTCTTGGTCTCCAAGTCCTACAAACCAAAGAAGGAATCTTTCTTTCTCAGTCTAAGTATGCTTGTGACCTTCTTCGTCGCTTTCACATGGAAGATTGTACACCAGCCCCTTCTCCCTTCCAGTCTGGAGTCAAAATTTCTGCCACTTGTACTTCACCTGAAGTCGATGCCACCTAGTATCGTCAGCTTGTTGGTAGTCTCTTATACTCGACTCATTCCTGTCCTGACCTTTCCTTTGCCGTTGGTCGAGTTGCCCGTTATATGCAGACACCTCATGAAAGTCACTGGAAAGCAGCTAAAAGAATACTTCGATATATTCGAGGTACAGTTCAGTTTGGGATTCATTACAGTACAGGGGGGAAACCTTTATTGGTTGGTTTCACTGATTCAGATTGGGCCGGCGATCTTGATGATCGAAAGTCTACTGCAGGTTATGTTTTCAGTCTGGGATCTGGACCTATTACTTGGGCTTGTAAGAAACAACAAGATCTTGCTCTTTCTTCAGCAGAGGCAGAATATCGAGCAGCAGTTAATGCCAGTCAGGAAGCTTTATGGCTTCGACAGATCCTTTCAGAGTTTGGATTCGAGCAGCAGCAGCCTACTCCACTTTGGTGCGACAATCAAAGTGCCATCAAGCTTGCCAAAGATCCAGTTCTACATCAACGCAGCAAACACATTGAGCTACATATGCACTTCATCAGAAATCTTGTTTATGATCGTGTTCTTGAAGTGCTCTTTTTCCCTACAGATGATCAAGTTGCAGACATCTTCACCAAGTCTCTTACAGAAGCGAAGTTTTCTAAACTTCGATCTATGTTAGGAGTTCAGGAACTTGTCATTAAGGGGGGATAGGCTCTAATGCCTCCTTCCTTCTCCTAATAGTGTCACTTTGTAAATCCTTCAATCCTATCCCAAGTTGTTCTTAAGGGGGGATGTTAGGATATTTAGACACTTAGGAGTTAGTTAAGATCAACTTGTGTAATATATCAGTTAGGGATAGTGTGTTTCTTTAGTATGCATTAGTATGCATTTGTAAATACTTAATCCGACGGTCACGATATGTTTCCGACATAGAGTGATCCGACGGCTCAACTTCTCTTAGATCAAACCAAACCTTGATCCGTGGCTTAACACCCGATTGGTCCATGATCTCTATTTAAAGAGCATGGAGGGTCATTGTTTAGTTGATCGATTATGAGAAGCTCATTTGTAACTTTATTTCTTTGCATAATAAATTGTCCCGTAGAAGCTATTTGGCCGAGGCCATGGAGTGTTTCCCTCAAGAGGGTTTAAACCACGTCAAAACATCGGTGTGTTGATCTGTGATCTATTTGTGTGAAGTGGTTGCTCTTGGTGTTCGTTCCTTTGGTAGTACCCTGTGTACCCGAACATTTATGAAATAAAACACATTTTCTAAAAACTCGTGTTTTTTAAGAAATCATGTAAACCTTATAGAAGCTGTGATTTTAAAAAACTGCAGAAGTAAGCTTTTCTTATTTCCAAATGCAAGCGCAAACTATAGAAAGTCATTATGACGTAGAATGTGCATACATTTTTGATTCCATTTATGAAATAAAACACATTTTCTAAAAACTCGTGTTTTTTACGAAATCATGTAAACCTTCTAGAAGCTGTGATTTTAAAAAACGGTGGAAGTAAGCTTTTCTTATTTCCGGACGAATGCGCAAACTATAGAAAGTCGTTATGACGTACAATGTGCATACTTTGTTGATTCCATTGATGAAATAAAACACATTTTCTAAAAACTCGTGTTTTTTACGAAAGCATGTAAACCTTCTAGAAGCTGTGATTTTAAAAAATGGTGGAAGTAAGCTTTTCTTACTTCCGGACGAATGCAAAAACTGCAGAGAGTCGTTATGACGTAGAATGTGCATACTTTGTTAAATCCATTTATGAAATAAAACACATTTTCTAAAAACTCGTGTTTTTTAAGAAGTCATGTAAACCTTCTAGAAGCTGTGATTTTAAAAAACGGGGGAAGTAAGCTTTTCTTATTTCCAAACGCAAGTGCAAACTATAGAAAGTCGTTATGACGTAGAATGTGCATACTTTGTTGATTCCATTTATGAAATAAAAAACATTTTCTAAAAACTCGGGTTTTTTACGAAATCATGTAAACCTTCTAGAAGCTGTGATTTTGAAAAACGGTGGAAGTAAGCTTTTCTTATTTCCGGACGAATGCGCAAACTATAGAAATTCGTTATGATGTAGAATGTGCATACTTTGTCAATTCCATTGATGAAATAAAACACATTTTCTAAAAACTCGTGTTTTTTACAAAAACATGTAAACCTTCTAGAAGCTGTGATTTTAAAAAACGGTGGAAGTAACATTTTCTTATTTCCGGACGAATGGGAAAACTGCAGAAAGTCGTAATGACATAGAATGTGCATACTTTGTTGATTCCATTTATTTAATAAAACACATTTTTTAAAAAATCGTGTTTTTTAAGAAATCATGCAAAACTTCTAGAATCTGTGATTTTAAAAAACGGGGGAGGTAAGCTTTTCTTCTTTCCGGACGCATGCGCAAACTATAGAAAGTCATTATGACGTCGAATGCGCATACTTTGTTGATTCCATTTATGAAATAAAACACATTTTCTAAAAACTCGTGTTTTTTAAGAAGTCATGTAAACCTTCTAGAAGCTGTGATTTTAAAAAATGGTGGAAGTAAGCTTTTCTTATTTCCGGACGCATGCGCAAACTATAGAAAGTCGTTATGACGTAGAATGTGCATACTTTGTTGATTCCATTGATGAAATAAAACACATTTTCTAAAAACTCGTGTTTTTTAAGAAATCATGTAAACCTTCTAGAAGCTGTGATTTTAAAAAACGGGGGAAGTAAGCTTTTCTTATTTCCGGACGCATGCGCAAACTATAGAAAGTCATTATGATGTAGAATGTGCATACTTTGTAGATTCCATTTATGAAATAAAAGACATTTTCTAAAAACTCGTGATTTTTAAGAAATCATGTAAACCTTCTAGAAGCTGTGATTTTAAAAAATGGGGGATGTAAGCTTTTCTTATTTCCGGACGCATGCGCAAACTATAGAAAGTCGTTATGACGTAGAATGTGCATACTTTGTAGATTCCATTTATGAAATAAAACACATTTTCTAAAAACTCGTGTTTTTTAAGAAATCATGTAAACCTTCTAGAAGCTATGATTTTAAAAAATGGGGGAAGTAAGCTTTTCTTATTTTCAAACGCATGTGCAAACAATAGAAAGTCGTTATGATGTAGAATGTGCATACTTTGTTGATTCCATTTATGAAATAAAACACATTTTCTAAAAACTCGTGTTTTATGAGAAATCATGTAAACCTTCTAGAAGGTGTGATTTTAAAAAACGGGGGAAATCAGCTTTTCTTATTTCCAAACGAATGTGCAAACTATAGAAAGTCGTTATGACGTAGAATGTGCATACTTTGTAGATTCCATTTATCAAATAAAACACATTTTCTAAAAACTCGTGTTTTTTAAGAAATCATGTAAACCTTCTAGAAGCTGTGGTTTTAAAAAACGATGGAAGTAAGCTTTTCTTATTTCCGGAAGAATGCGCAAACTATAGAAAGTCGTTATGACGTAGAATGTGCATACTTTGTAGATTCCATTTATGAAATAAAACACATTTTCTAAAAACTCGTGTTTTTTAAGAAATCATGTAAACCTTCTAGAAGCTGTGATTTTAAAAAACGGGGGAAGTAAGCTTTTCTTATTTCCAAACGCAAGTGCAAACTATAGAGAGTCGTTATGACATAGAATGTGCATACTTTGTTGATTCCATTTACGAAATAAAACACATTTTCTAAAAACTCGTGTTTTTTAATAAATCATGTAAACCTTCTAGAAGCTGTGATTTTAAAAAATGGTGGAAGTAAGCTTTTCTTATTTCCAAACGTATGCGCAAACTATAGAAAGTCGTTATGACGTAGAATGTGCATACTTTGTTGATTCCATTTATTTAATAAAACACATTTTCTAAAAACTCGTGTTTTTTAAGAAATCATGTAAACCTTCTAGAAGCTGTGATTTAAAAAACGGCGGAAGTAAGCTTTTCTTATTTCCAAACTCATGCGCAAACTATAGAAAGTTGTTATGACATAGAATGTGCATACTTTGTTGATTCCATTTATTTAATAAAACACATTTTCTAAAAACTCGTGTTTTTAAAGAAATCATGTAAACCTTCTAGAAGCTGTGATTTTAAAAAACGGTGGAAGTAAGCTTTTCTTATTTCCAGACGCATGTGCAAACTATAGAAAGTCGTTATGACGTATAATGTGCATACTTTGTTGATTCCATTGATGAAATAAAACACATTTTCTAAAAACTCGTGTTTTTTATGAAATCATATAAACCTTCTAGAAGCTGTGATTTTAAAAAACGGGGGAAGTAAGCGTTTCATATTTCCGGACGCATGCGCAAACTATAGAAAGTAGTTATGACGTAGAATGTGCATACTTTGTAGATTCCATTTATGAAATAAAACACATTTTCTAAAAACTCGTGTTTTTTATGAAATTATGTAAACCTTTTAGAAGCTGTGATTTTAAAAAACGGTGGAAGTAAGCTTTTCTTATTTCCGGACGAATGTGCAAACTATAGAAAGTAGTTATGACGTAGAATGTGCATACTTTGTTGATTCCATTGATGAAATAAAACACATTTTCTAAAAACTCGTGTTTTTTACGAAATTATGTAAACCTTCTAGAAGCTGTGATTTTAAAAAACGGTGGAAGTAAGCTTTTCTTATTTCTGGACGCATGCGCAAACTATAGAAAGTCGTTATGATGTAGAATATGCATACTTTGTTGATTCCATTTATGAAATAAAACACATTTTCTAAAAACTCGTGTTTTTTAGGAAATCATGTAAACCTTCTAGAAGCTGTGATTTTAAAAAATGGCGGAAGTAAGCTTTTCTTATTTCCAAACGCAAGCGCAAACTATAGAAAGTCGTTATGACGTAGAATGTGCATACTTTGTTGAATCCATTTATGAAATAAAACACATTTTCTAAAAATTCGTGTTTTTTACGAAATCATGTAAACCTTCTAGAAGCTGTGATTTTAAAAAACGGTGGAAGTAAGCTTTTCTTATTTCCAGACGAATGCGCAAACTATAGAAAGTCGTTATGACGTAGAATGTGCATACTTTGTTGATTCCATTGATGAAATAAAACACATTTTCTAAAAACTCGTGTTTTTTGCGAAAGCATGTAAACCTTCTAGAAGCTGTGATTTTAAAAAACGGTGGAAGTAAGCTTTTCTTACTTCCGGACGAATGCAAAAACTGCAGAAAGTCGTTATGACGTAGAATGTGCATACTTTGTTGATTCCATTTATGAAATAAAACACATTTTCTAAAAACTCGTGTTTTTTAAGAAGTCATGTAAACCTTCTAGAAGCTGTGATTTTAAAAAACGGGGGAAGTAAGCTTTTCTTATTTCCAAACGCAATTGCAAACTATAGAAAGTCGTTATGACGTAGAATGTGCATACTTTGTTGATTCCATTTATGAAATAAAACACATTTTCTAAAAGCTCAGGTTTTTTACGAAATCATGTAAACCTTCTAGAAGCTGTGATTTTGAAAAACGGTGGAAGTAAGCTTTTCTTATTTCCGGACGAATGCGCAAACTATAGAAAGTCGTTATGACGTAGAATGTGCATACTTTCTCGATTCCATTGATGAAATAAAACACATTTTCTAAAAACTCGTTTTTTTTATGAAATCATGTAAACTTTCTAGAAGCTGTGATTTTAAAAAACGGTGGAAGTAAGATTTTCTTATTTCCGGACGAATGCGAAAACTGCAGAAAGTCGTTGTGACGTAGAATGTGCATACTTTGTTGATTCCATTTATTTAATAGAACACATTTTTTAAAAACTCGTGTTTTTTAAGAAATCATGCAAAACTTCTAGAATCTGTGATTTTAAAAAACGGGGGAGGTAAGCTTTTCTTATTTCCAGACGCATGCACAAACTTTAGAAAGTCGTTATGACATAGAATGTGCATAATTTGTTGATTCCATTTATGAAATAAAACACATTTTCTAAAAACTCGTGTTTTTTAAGAAATCATGTAAACCTTCTAGAAGCTGTGATTTTAAAAAACTGGGGATGTAAGCTTCTCTTATTTCCCAACGCATGCGCAAACTATAGAAAGTCGTTATGATGTAGAATGTGCATACTTTGTTGATTCCATTGATGAAATAAAACAAATTTTCTAAAAACTCATGTTTTTTAAGAAATCCTGTAAACCTTCTAGAAGCTATGATTGTTAAAAACGGGGGAAGTGAGCTTTTCTTATTTCCAAACGCATGCACAATAAATAGAAAGTCGTTATGACGTAGAATGTGCATACTTTGTTGATTCCATTTAAGCAATAAAACACATTTTCTAAAAACTCGTGTTTTTTACGAAATCATGTAAACCTTCTAGAAGCTGTGATTTTAGAAAACGGTGGAAGTAAGCTTTTCTTATTTCCGGACGAATGCGCAAAATATAGAAAGTCATTATGACGTAGAATGTGCATACTTTGTTGATTCCATTGATGAAATAAAACACATTTTCTAAAAACTCATGTTTTTTACGAAATCATGTAAACCTTCTAGAAGCTGTGATTTTAAAAAACGGTGGAAGTAATCTTTTCTTATTTCCGGACGAATGCAAAAACTGCAGAAAGTCGTTATGACGTAGAATGTGCATACTTTGTTGATTCCGTTTATGAAATAAAACACATTTTCTAAAAACTCGTGTTTTTTAAGAAGTCATGTAAACCTTCTAGAAGCTGTGATTTTAAAAAATGGGGGAGGTAAGCTTTTCTTATTTCAAATTGCAAGCGCAAACTATAGAAAATCGTTATGACGTAGAATGTGCATACTTTGTTGATTCCATTTATGAAATAAAACACATTTTCGAAAAACTCGTGTTTTTTACGAAATCATGTAAACCTTCTAGAAGCTGTGATTTTTAAAAACGGTGGAAGTAAGATTTTCTTATTTCCGGACGAATGCGAAAACTGCAGAAAGTCGTTATGATGTAGAATGTGCATACTTTGTTGACTCCATTTATTTATTAAAACACATTTTTTAAAAACTTGTGTTTTTTAAGAAATCATGCAAAACTTCTAGAATCTGTGATTTTAAAAAACGGGGGAGGGAAGCTTTTGTTATTTCCCGACGCATGCACAAACTATAGAAAGTTGTTATGACGTAGAATGTGCATACTTTGTAGATTCCATTTATGAAATAAAACACATTTTCTAAAAACTCATGTTTTTTACGAAATCATGTAAAGCTTCTAGAAGCTTTGATTTTAAAAAACGGGAGAAGTAAGCTTTTCTTATTTCCGGACGCATGCGCAAACTATAGAAAGTCGTTATGACGTAGAATGTGCATACTTTGTAGATTCCATTTATGAAATAAAGCACATTTTCTAAAAACTCGTGTTTTTTACGAAATCATGTAAACCTTCTAGAAGCTGTGATTTTAAAAAACCGTGGAAGTAAGCTTTTCTTATTTCTGGACGCATGCGCAAACTATATAAAGTCGTTTTGACGTAGAATGTGCATACTTTGTTGATTCTATTTATGAAATAAAACACATTTTCTAAAAACTTGTGTTTTTTAAGAAATCATGTAATCCTTCTAGAATCTGTGATTTTAAAAAACGGGGGAAGTAATCTTTTCTTATTTCCAAACGCATGCGCAAACTATAGAAAGTCGTGATGAGGTAGAATGTGCATACTTTGTTCATTCCATTTATGAAATAAAACACATTTTCTAAAAACTTGTGTTTTTTAAGAAATCATGTAAACCTTCTAAAAGATGTGATTTTAAAAAACGGGGGAAGTAAGCTTTTCTTATTTCCGGACGCATGCGCAAACTATAGAAAGTCATTATGAAGTAGAATCTGCATACTTTGTAGATTCCATTTATGAAATAAAACACATTTTCTAAAAACTCATGTTTTTTACGAAATCATGTAAACCTTCTAAAAGCTGTGATTTTAAAAAACGGTGTAAGTAAGCTTTTCTTATTTCCGGACGAATGCTCAAACTATAGAAAGTCGTTATGACGTAGAATGTGCATACTTTGTTGATTCCATTTATGAAATAAAACACATTTTCTAAAAACTCGTGTTTTTTAAGAAATCATGTAAACCGTCTATAAGCTGTGATTTTAAAAAATGGTGGAAGTAAGCTTTTCTTATTTCCGGACGCATGCACAAACTATAGAAAATCGTTATCACGTAGAATGTGCATACTTTGTTGATATCATTGATGAAATAAAACACATTTTCTAAAAACTCGTGTTTTTTACGAAATCATGTAAACCTTCTAGAAGCTTATATTTAAAAAACGGTGGAAGTAAGCTTTTCTTATTTCCGGATGAATGCGAAAACTGCAGAAAGTCGTTATGACGTAGAATGTGCATACTCTGTTGATTCCATTTATGAAATAAAACACATTTTCAAAAAACTCGTGTTTTTTAAGAAATCATGTAAACCTTCTAGAAGCTGTGATTTTAAAAATGGGGGATGTAAGCTTTTCTTAATTCCAAACGCATACGCAAACTATAGAAAGTCGTTATGACGTCGAATGTGCATACTTTGTTGATTCCATTTATGAAATAAAACACATTTTCTAAAAACTCGTGTTTTTTAAGAAATCATGTAAACCTTCTAGAAGCTGTGATTTTAAAAAACAGGGGATGTAAGTTTTTCTATATTCCAAACGCATTCCCAAACTATAGAAAGTCGTTATGACATAGAATGTGCATACTTTGTTGATTCCATTTATGAAAAAAAACACATTTTCTAAAAACTCATGTTTTTTAAGAAATCATGTAAACCTTCTAAAAGCTGTGATTTTAAAAAACGGGGGAAGTAAGCTTTTCTTATTTCCAGACGCATGCGCAAACTATAGAAAGTGGTTATGATGTAGAATGTGCATACTTCGTAGATTCCATTTATGAAATAAAACACATTTTCTAAAAACTCGTGTTTTTTAAGAAATCATGTAAACCTTTTAGAAGCTGTGATTTTAAAAACCGGGGGATGTAAGCTTTTCTTATTTCCGGACGCATGCGCAAACTATAGAAATTCGTTATGACGTAGAATGTGCATACTTTGTAGATTCCATTTTTGAAATAAAACACATTTTCTAAAAACTCGTGTTTTTTAAGAAATCATGTAAACCGTCCAGAAGCTGTGATTTTAAAAAACGGGGGATGTCAGCTTTTCTTATTTCCAAACGCATGTGCAAACTATAGAAAGTCGTTATGATGTAGAATGTGCATACTTTGTAGATTCCATTTATCAAATAAAACACATTTTCTAAAAACTCGTGTTTTTTAAGAAATCATGTAAACCTTATAGAAGCTGTGATTTTAAAAACCGGGGGATGTAAGCTTTTCTTATTTCCGGACGCATGCGCAAACTATAGAAATTCGTTATGACGTAGAATGTGCATACTTTGTAGATTCCATTTTTGAAATAAAACACATTTTCTAAAAACTCGTGTTTTTTAAGAAATCATGTAAACCGTCCAGAAGCTGTGATTTTAAAAAACGGGGGATGTCAGCTTTTCTTATTTCCAAACGCATGTGCAAACTATAGAAAGTCGTTATGACGTAGAATGTGCATACTCTGTTGATTCCATTTATGAAATAAAACACATTTTCAAAAAACTCGTGTTTTTTAAGAAATCATGTAAACCTTCTAGAAGCTGTGATTTTAAAAATGGGGGATGTAAGCTTTTCTTAATTCCAAACGCATACGCAAACTATAGAAAGTCGTTATGACGTAGAATGTGCATACTTTGTAGATTCCATTTATGAAATAAAATATTTTTTCTAAAAACTCATGTTTTTTACGAAATCATGTAAACCTTCTAGAAGCTGCGATTTTAAAAAACGGGGGAAGTAAGCTTTTCTTATTTCCAAATACAAGCGCAAACTATAGAAAGTCGTTATGACCTAGAATGTGCATACTTTGTTGAATCCATTTATGAAATAAAACACATTTTCTAAAAACTCGTGTTTTTTAAGAAATCATGTAAACCTTCTAGAAGCTGTGATTTTAAAAAACGGGGGAAGTAAGCTTTTCTTATTTTCAAACGCATGCGCAAACTATAGAAAGTCGTTATGATGTAGAATGTGCATACTTTGTTGATTCCATTTATTAAATAAAACACATTTTCTAAAAACTCGTGTTTCTTAAGAACTCATGTAAACCTTCTAGAAGCTGTGATTTTAAAAAACAGGGGATGTAAGTTTTTCTTTTTTCCAAACGCATTCCCAAACTATAGAAAGTCGTTATGACATAGAATGTGCATACTTTGTTGATTCCATTTATGAAAAAAAACACATTTTCTAAAAACTCGTGTTTTTTTAAGAAATCATGTAAACCTTCTAGAAGCTGTGATTTTAAAAAACAGGGGATGTAAGTTTTTCTTTTTTCCAAACGCATTCCCAAACTATGGAAAGTTGTTATGACGTAGAATGTGCGTACTTTGTTGATTCCATTTATGAAATAAAACACATTTTCTAAAAACTAGTGTTTTTTAAGAAATCATGTTAACCTTCTAGAAACATTGATTTAAAAAAACGGTGGAAGTAAGCTTTTCTTATTTCCGGACGCATGCGCAAACTATGGAAAGTCGTTATGACGTAGAATGTGCATACTTTGTTGATTCCATTTATGAAATAAAACAAATTTTCTAAAAACTCGTGGTTTTTAAGAAATCATGTAAACCTTCTAGAAGCTGTGATTTTGAAAAACGGGGGAGGTAATCTTTTCTTATTTCCGGACGCATGCGCAAACTATAGAAAATCGTTATAACATAGAATGAGCATACTTTGTAGATTCCATTTATGAAATAAAACACATTTTCTAAAAACTCTTGTTTTTTACGAAATCATGTAAACCTTCTAGAAGCTGTGATTTTAAAAAACGGTGGAAGTATGCTTTTCTTATTTCCGCACGCATGCGCAAACTATAGAAAGTCGTTATGACGTAGAATGTGCATACTTTGTAGATTCTATTTATGAAATAAAACACATTTTCTAAAAACTCATATTTTTTAAGAAATCATGTATACCTTCTAGAAGCTGTGATTTTAAAAAATGGGGGAAGTAAGCTTTTCTTATTTCCAAACGCATGCGCAAACTATAGAACGTCGTTATGACGTAGAATGTGCATACTTTGTTAATTCCATTTATGAAATCAAACACTTTTTCTAAAACTCGTGTTTTTTAAGAAATCATGTAAACCTTCTAGAAGCTGTGATTTTAAAAAACGGGGGAATTCAGCTTTTCTTATTTCCAAACACATGCACAAACTATAGAAAGTCGTTATGACGTAGAATGTGCATACATTGTAGATTCCATTTATCAAATAAAACACATTTTCTAAAAACTCGTGTTTTTTAAGAAATCATGTAAACCTTCTAGAAGCTGTGATTTTAAAAAACGGTGGAAGTAAGATTTTCTTTTTTCCGGACGAATGCGAAAACTATAGAAAGTCGTTGTGACGTAGAATGTGCATACTTTGTTGATTCCATTTATTTAATAGAACACATTTTTTAAAAACTCGTGTTTTTTAAGAAATCATGCAAAACTTCTAGAATCTGTGATTTTAAAAAACGGGGGAGGTAAGCTTTTCTTATTTCCAGACGCATGCGCAAACTATAGAAAATCGTTATTACGTAGAATGTGCATACTTTGTTGATTCCATTTAGGAAATAAAACACGTTTTCTTAAATACTCGTGTTGTTTAAGAAATCATGTAAACGTTCTAGAAGCTGTGATTTTAAAAAACGGTGGAAGTAAGCTTTTCTTATTTCCGGATGAATGCGAAAACTGCAGAAAGTCGTTATGACGTAGAATGTGCATACTTTCTTGATTCCATTTATGAAATAAAACACATTTTCTAAAAACTCGTGTTTTTTACGAAATCATGTAAACCTTCTAGAAGTTGTGATTTTTAAAAACGGTGGAAGTAAGATTTTCTTATTTCCGGACGAATGCGAAAACTGCAGAAAGTCGTTATGATGTAGAATGTGCATACTTTGTTGATTCCATTTATTTATTAAAACACATTTTTTAAAAACTTGTGTTTTTTAAGAAATCATGCAAAACTTCTAGAATCTGTGATTTTAAAAAACGGGGGAGGGAAGCTTTTGTTATTTCCCGACGCATGCACAAACTATAGAAAGTTGTTATGACGTAGAATGTGCATACTTTGTAGATTCCATTTATGAAATAAAACACATTTTCTAAAAACTCATGTTTTTTACGAAATCATGTAAAGCTTCTAGAAGCTGTGATTTTAAAAAACGGGAGAAGTAAGCTTTTCTTATTTCCGGACGCATGCGCAAACTATAGAAAGTCGTTATGACGTAGAATGTGCATACTTTGTAGATTCCATTTATGAAATAAAGCACATTTTCTAAAAACTCGTGTTTTTTACGAAATCATGTAAACCTTCTAGAAGCTGTGATTTTAAAAAACCGTGGAAGTAAGCTTTTCTTATTTCTGGACGCATGCGCAAACTATATAAAGTCGTTATGACGTAGAATGTGCATACTTTGTTGATTCTATTTATGAAATAAAACACATTTTCTAAAAACTTGTGTTTTTTAAGAAATCATGTAATCCTTCTAGAATCTGTGATTTTAAAAAACGGGGGAAGTAATCTTTTCTTATTTCCAAACGCATGCGCAAACTATAGAAAGTCGTGATGAGGTAGAATGTGCATACTTTGTTCATTCCATTTATGAAATAAAACACATTTTCTAAAAACTTGTGTTTTTTAAGAAATCATGTAAACCTTCTAAAAGATGTGATTTTAAAAAACGGGGGAAGTAAGCTTTTCTTATTTCCGGACGCATGCGCAAACTATAGAAAGTCATTATGAAGTAGAATCTGCATACTTTGTAGATTCCATTTATGAAATAAAACACATTTTCTAAAAACTCATGTTTTTTACGAAATCATGTAAACCTTCTAAAAGCTGTGATTTTAAAAAACGGTGTAAGTAAGCTTTTCTTATTTCCGGACGAATGCTCAAACTATAGAAAGTCGTTATGACGTAGAATGTGCATACTTTGTTGATTCCATTTATGAAATAAAACACATTTTCTAAAAACTCGTGTTTTTTAAGAAATCATGTAAACCGTCTATAAGCTGTGATTTTAAAAAATGGTGGAAGTAAGCTTTTCTTATTTCCGGACGCATGCACAAACTATAGAAAATCGTTATCACGTAGAATGTGCATACTTTGTTGATATCATTGATGAAATAAAACACATTTTCTAAAAACTCGTGTTTTTTACGAAATCATGTAAACCTTCTAGAAGCTTATATTTAAAAAACGGTGGAAGTAAGCTTTTCTTATTTCCGGATGAATGCGAAAACTGCAGAAAGTCGTTATGACGTAGAATGTGCATACTCTGTTGATTCCATTTATGAAATAAAACACATTTTCAAAAAACTCGTGTTTTTTAAGAAATCATGTAAACCTTCTAGAAGCTGTGATTTTAAAAATGGGGGATGTAAGCTTTTCTTAATTCCAAACACATACGCAAACTATAGAAAGTCGTTATGACGTCGAATGTGCATACTTTGTTGATTCCATTTACTAAATAAAACACATTTTCTAAAAACTCGTGTTTTTTAAGAAATCATGTAAACCTTCTAGAAGCTGTGATTTTAAAAAACAGGGGATGTAAGTTTTTCTATATTCCAAACGCATTCCCAAACTATAGAAAGTCGTTATGACATAGAATGTGCATACTTTGTTGATTCCATTTATGAAAAAAAACACATTTTCTAAAAACTCATGTTTTTTAAGAAATCATGTAAACCTTCTAAAAGCTGTGATTTTAAAAAACGGGGGAAGTAAGCTTTTCTTATTTCCAGACGCATGCGCAAACTATAGAAAGTGGTTATGATGTAGAATGTGCATACTTCGTAGATTCCATTTATGAAATAAAACACATTTTCTAAAAACTCGTGTTTTTTAAGAAATCATGTAAACCTTATAGAAGCTGTGATTTTAAAAACCGGGGGATGTAAGCTTTTCTTATTTCCGGACGCATGCGCAAACTATAGAAATTCGTTATGACGTAGAATGTGCATACTTTGTAGATTCCATTTTTGAAATAAAACACATTTTCTAAAAACTCGTGTTTTTTAAGAAATCATGTAAACCGTCCAGAAGCTGTGATTTTAAAAAACGGGGGATGTCAGCTTTTCTTATTTCCAAACGCATGTGCAAACTATAGAAAGTCGTTATGATGTAGAATGTGCATACTTTGTAGATTCCATTTATCAAATAAAACACATTTTCTAAAAACTCGTGTTTTTTAAGAAATCATGTAAACCTTATAGAAGCTGTGATTTTAAAAACCGGGGGATGTAAGCTTTTCTTATTTCCGGACGCATGCGCAAACTATAGAAATTCGTTATGACGTAGAATGTGCATACTTTGTAGATTCCATTTTTGAAATAAAACACATTTTCTAAAAACTCGTGTTTTTTAAGAAATCATGTAAACCGTCCAGAAGCTGTGATTTTAAAAAACGGGGGATGTCAGCTTTTCTTATTTCCAAACGCATGTGCAAACTATAGAAAGTCGTTATGACGTAGAATGTGCATACTCTGTTGATTCCATTTATGAAATAAAACACATTTTCAAAAAACTCGTGTTTTTTAAGAAATCATGTAAACCTTCTAGAAGCTGTGATTTTAAAAATGGGGGATGTAAGCTTTTCTTAATTCCAAACGCATACGCAAACTATAGAAAGTCGTTATGACGTAGAATGTGCATACTTTGTAGATTCCATTTATGAAATAAAATATTTTTTCTAAAAACTCATGTTTTTTACGAAATCATGTAAACCTTCTAGAAGCTGCGATTTTAAAAAACGGGGGAAGTAAGCTTTTCTTATTTCCAAATACAAGCGCAAACTATAGAAAGTCGTTATGACCTAGAATGTGCATACTTTGTTGAATCCATTTATGAAATAAAACACATTTTCTAAAAACTCGTGTTTTTTAAGAAATCATGTAAACCTTCTAGAAGCTGTGATTTTAAAAAACGGGGGAAGTAAGCTTTTCTTATTTTCAAACGCATGCGCAAACTATAGAAAGTCGTTATGATGTAGAATGTGCATACTTTGTTGATTCCATTTATTAAATAAAACACATTTTCTAAAAACTCGTGTTTCTTAAGAACTCATGTAAACCTTCTAGAAGCTGTGATTTTAAAAAACAGGGGATGTAAGTTTTTCTTTTTTCCAAACGCATTCCCAAACTATAGAAAGTCGTTATGACATAGAATGTGCATACTTTGTTGATTCCATTTATGAAAAAAAACACATTTTCTAAAAACTCGTGTTTTTTTAAGAAATCATGTAAACCTTCTAGAAGCTGTGATTTTAAAAAACAGGGGATGTAAGTTTTTCTTTTTTCCAAACGCATTCCCAAACTATGGAAAGTTGTTATGACGTAGAATGTGCGTACTTTGTTGATTCCATTTATGAAATAAAACACATTTTCTAAAAACTAGTGTTTTTTAAGAAATCATGTAAACCTTCTAGAAACATTGATTTAAAAAAACGGTGGAAGTAAGCTTTTCTTATTTCCGGACGCATGCGCAAACTATGGAAAGTCGTTATGACGTAGAATGTGCATACTTTGTTGATTCCATTTATGAAATAAAACAAATTTTCTAAAAACTCGTGGTTTTTAAGAAATCATGTAAACCTTCTAGAAGCTGTGATTTTGAAAAACGGGGGAGGTAATCTTTTCTTATTTCCGGACGCATGCGCAAACTATAGAAAATCGTTATAACATAGAATGAGCATACTTTGTAGATTCCATTTATGAAATAAAACACATTTTCTAAAAACTCTTGTTTTTTACGAAATCATGTAAACCTTCTAGAAGCTGTGATTTTAAAAAACGGTGGAAGTATGCTTTTCTTATTTCCGCACGCATGCGCAAACTATAGAAAGTCGTTATGACGTAGAATGTGCATACTTTGTAGATTCTATTTATGAAATAAAACACATTTTCTAAAAACTCATATTTTTTAAGAAATCATGTATACCTTCTAGAAGCTGTGATTTTAAAAAATGGGGGAAGTAAGCTTTTCTTATTTCCAAACGCATGCGCAAACTATAGAACGTCGTTATGACGTAGAATGTGCATACTTTGTTAATTCCATTTATGAAATCAAACACTTTTTCTAAAACTCGTGTTTTTTAAGAAATCATGTAAACCTTCTAGAAGCTGTGATTTTAAAAAACGGGGGAATTCAGCTTTTCTTATTTCCAAACACATGCACAAACTATAGAAAGTCGTTATGACGTAGAATGTGCATACATTGTAGATTCCATTTATCAAATAAAACACATTTTCTAAAAACTCGTGTTTTTTAAGAAATCATGTAAACCTTCTAGAAGCTGTGATTTTAAAAAACGGTGGAAGTAAGATTTTCTTTTTTCCGGACGAATGCGAAAACTATAGAAAGTCGTTGTGACGTAGAATGTGCATACTTTGTTGATTCCATTTATTTAATAGAACACATTTTTTAAAAACTCGTGTTTTTTAAGAAATCATGCAAAACTTCTAGAATCTGTGATTTTAAAAAACGGGGGAGGTAAGCTTTTCTTATTTCCAGACGCATGCGCAAACTATAGAAAATCGTTATTACGTAGAATGTGCATACTTTGTTGATTCCATTTAGGAAATAAAACACGTTTTCTTAAATACTCGTGTTGTTTAAGAAATCATGTAAACGTTCTAGAAGCTGTGATTTTAAAAAACGGTGGAAGTAAGCTTTTCTTATTTCCGGATGAATGCGAAAACTGCAGAAAGTCGTTATGACGTAGAATGTGCATACTTTCTTGATTCCATTTATGAAATAAAACACATTTTCTAAAAACTCGTGTTTTTTACGAAATCATGTAAACCTTCTAGAAGTTGTGATTTTAAAAAACGGTCGAAGTAAGCTTTTCTTATTTCCGGACGCATGCGCAAACTATAGAAAGTCGTTATGACGTAGAATGTGCATACTTTGTAGGTTGAATTTATGAAATAAAACACATTTTCTAAAAACTCGTGTTTTTTACGAAATTATGTAAACCTTATAGAAGCTGTGATTTTAAAAAACGGTGGAAGTAAGCTTTTCTTTTTTCCGGACGCATGCGCAAACTATAGAAAGACGTTATGATGTAGAATGTGCATACTTTGTAAATTCCATTTATGAAATAAAACACATTTTCTAAAAACTCGTGTTTTTTACGAAATCATGTAAACCTTCTAGAAGCTGTGATTTTAAAAAACGATGGAAGTAAGCTTTTCTTATTTCTGGACGTATGCGCAAACTATAGAAAGTCATTATGACGTAGAATGTGCATACTTTGTTGATTCCATTTATGAAATAAAACACATTTTCTAAAAACTCGTGTTTTTTAAGAAATCATGTAAACCTTCTAGAAGCTGTGATTTTAAAAAACGGGGGAAGTAAGCTTTCCTTATTTCCAAATGCATGCGCAAACTATAGAAAGTCGTTATGGCGTAGAATGTGCATACTTTGTTGATTCCATTTATGAAATAAAACACATTTTCTAAAAACTCGTGTTTTTTAAGAAATCATGTAAACCTTCTAGAAGCTGTGATTTTAAAAAACGGGGGAAGTAAGCTTTTCTTATTTCCGGACGCATGCACAAACTATAGAAAGTCGTTATGACGTAGAATGTGCATACTTGGTAGATTCCATTTATGAAATAAAACACATTTTCTAAAAACTCATGTTTTTTACGAAATCATGTAAACCTTCTAGAAGTTGTGATTTTAAAAAACGGGGGAAGTAAGCTTTTCTTATTTCCGGACGGATGCGCAAACTATAGAAAGTTGTTATGACGTAGAATGTGTATACTTTGTAGATTCCATTTATGAAATAAAACACATTTTCTAAAAACTCGTGTTTCTTACGAAATCATGTAAACCTTCTAGAAGCTGTGATTTTAAAAAACGGTGGAAATAAGCTTTTCTTATTTCCGGACGAATGCGCAAACTATAGAAAGTCGTTATGACGTAGAATGTGCATACTTTGTTGATTCCATTTATGAAATAAAACACATTTTCTAAAAACTAGTGTCTTTTAAGAAATCATGTAAACCTTCTAGAACCTTTGATTTAAAAAAACGGTGGAAGTAAGCTTTTCTTATTTCCGGACGCATGCGCAAACTATAGAAAGTCGTTATGACGTGGAATGTGCATACTTTGTTGATTCAATTTATGAAATAAAACACATTTTCTAAAACTCGTGTTTTTTAAGAAATCATGTAAACCTTATAGAAGCTGTGATTTTAAAAAACGGTGGAAGTAAGCTTTTCTTATTTCGAAACGCATGCGCAAACTATAGAAAGTCGCTATGACATAGAATGTGCATACTTTGTAAATTCCATTTATGAAATAAAACACATTTTCTGAAAACTCATGTTTTTTACGAAATAATGTAAACGTTCTAGAAGCTATGATTTTAAAATACGGTGGAAGTAAGCTTTTCTTATTTCTAGACGAATGCGCAAACTATAGAAAGTCGTTATGACGTAGAATGTGCATACTTTGTTGATTCCATTTATGAAATAAAACACATTTTCTAAAAACTCGTGTTTTTTACGAAATCATGTAAACCTTCTAGAAGCTGTGATTTTGAAAAACGGTGGAAGTAAGCTTTTCTTATTTCCGGACGCATGCACAAACTATAGAAAGTCATTATGACGTAGAATGTGCATACTTTGTTGATTCCATTTATTAAATAAAACACATTTTCTAAAAACTCATGTTTTTTAACAAAGGATGTAAACCTTCTAGAAGCCGTGATTTTAAAAAACGGGGGAGGTAAGCTTTTCTTATTTCCAAACGCATGCGCAAACTATAGAAAGTCATTATGACATAGAATGTGCATACTTTGTTGATTCCATTTATGAAATAAAACACATTTTCTAAAAACTCGTGTTTTTTAAGAAATCACGTAAACCTTCTAGAAGCTGTGATTTAAAAAAACGGGGGAAGTAAGCTTTTCTTATTTCCGGACGCATGCGCAAACTATAGAAATTCGTTATGACGTAGAATGTGCATACTTTGTAGATTCCATTTAGGAAATAAAACACATTTTCTAAAAACTCGTGTTTTTTACGAAATCATGTAGACCTTCTAGAAGCTGTGATTTTAAAAAACGGTGAAAGTAAGCTTTTCTTATTTCCGGACGCATGCGAAAACTATAGAAAGTCGTTATGACGTAGAATGTGGATACTTTGTTGATTCCATTTATGAAATAAAACACATTTTCTAAAAACTCGTGTTTTTTAAGAAATCATGTAAACCTTCTAGAAGCTGTGTTGTTAAAAAACGGGGTAAGTAAGCTTTTCTTATTTCCGGACACATGCGCAAACTATAGAAAGTCGTTATGACGTAGAATGTGCATACTTTGTAAATTCCATTTATGAAATAAAACACATTTTCTGAAAACTCATGTTTTTTACGAAATAATGTAAACGTTCTAGAAGCTATGATTTTAAAATACGGTGGAAGTAAGCTTTTCTTATTTCTAGACGAATGCGCAAACTATAGAAATTCGTTATGACGTAGAATGTGCATACTTTGTTGATTACATTTATGAAATAAAACACATTTTCTAAAAACTCGTGTTTTTTAAGAAATCACGTAAACCTTCTAGAAGCTGTGATTTTAAAAAACGGGGGAAGTGAGCTTTTCTTATTTCCGGATTCATGCGCAAACTATAGAAATTCGTTGTGACGTTGAATGTGCATACTTTGTAGATTCCATTTATGAAATAAAACACATTTTCTAAAAACATGTGTTTTTTACGAAATTATGTAAACCTTCTAGAAGCTGTGATTTTAAAAAACGGTGGAAGTAATCTATTCTTATTTCCGGACGCATGCGCAATATATAGAAAGTCGTTATGACGTAGAATGTGCATACTTTGTTGATTCCATTTATGAAATAAAACACATTTTCTAAAAACTCGTGTTTTTTAAGAAATCATGTAAACCTTCAAGAAGCCGTGATTTTAAAAAACGGTGGAAGTAAGCTTTTCTTATTTCCAAACGCATGCGCAAACTATAGAAAGTCGTTGTGACGTAGAATGTGCATACTTTTTTGATTCCATTTAGGAAATAAAACACATTTTCTAAAAACTCGTGTTTTTTAAGAAATCATGTAAACCGTCTAGAAGCTGTGATTTTACAAAACGGGGGAAGTAAGCTTTTATTATTTCCAAACGCATGCTCAAACTATAGAAAGCCGTTATGACGTAGAATGTACATACTTTGTTGATTCCATTTATGAAATAAAACACATTTTATAAAAACTCGTGTTTTTTAAGAAATCATGCAAAACTTCTAGACGCTGTGATTTCAAAAAACGGGGGAAGTAAGCTTTTCTTATTTCCAAACGCATGCGCAAACAATAGAAAGTCGTTATGAAGTAGAATGTGCATACTTTGTTTATTCCATTTATGAAATAAAACATATTTTCTAAAAACTCGTGTTTTTTAAGAAACCATGTAAACCTTCTAGAAGCTGTGATTTTAAAAAACGGGGGAAGTAAGCTTTTCTTATTTCCAGACGAATGCGCAAACTATAGAAATTCGTTATGACGTAGAATGTGCATACATTGTTGATTCCATTTATGAAATAAAACACATTTTCTAAAAACTCCTGTTTTTTAAGAAATGATGTAAACCTTCTAGAAGCTGTGATATTAAAAAACGGGGGAAGTAAGCTTTTCTTATTTTTGGACGCATGCGCAAACAATAGAAAGTCGTTATGACGTAGAATGTGCATACTTTGTTGATTCCATTTATAAAATAAAACACATTTTCTAAAAACTCGTGTTTTTTACGAAATCATGTAAACCTTCTAGAAGCTGTGATTTTAAAAAACGGGGGAAGTAAGCTTTTCTTATTTCCAGATGAATGCGCAAACTATAGAAATTCTTTATGACGTAGAATGTGCATACTTTGTTGATTCCATTTATGAAATAAAACACATTTTCTAAAAACTCCTGTTTGTTAAGAAATGATGTAAACCTTCTAGAAGCTGTGATATTAAAAAACGGGGGAAGTAAGCTTTTCTTATTTCCGGACGCATGCGCAAACAATAGAAAGTCGTTATGACGTAGAATGTGCATACTTTGTAGATTCCATTTATGAAATAAAAGACATTTTCTAAAAACTCGTGTTTTTTACGAAATCATGTAAACCTTCTAGAAGCTGTGATTTTAAAAAACGGTGGAAGGAAACTTTTCTTATTTCCGGACGCATGCGCAAACTATAAAAAGTCGTTATGACGTAGAATGTGCATACTTTGTTGATTCCATTTTTGAAATAAAACATATTTTCTAAAAACTCGTGTTTTTTAAGAAATCATGTAAACCTTCTAGAAGATGTGATTTTAAAAAACGGGGGAAGTAAGCTTTTCTTATTTCCAAACGCAAGCGCAAACTATAGAAAGTCGTTATGACGTAGAATGTGCATACTTTGTTGATTCCATTTATGAAATAAAACACATTTTCTAAAAACTCGTGTTTCTTAAGAACTCATGTAAACCTTCTAGAAGCTGTGATTTTAAAAAACGGGGGAAGTAAGCTTTTCTTATTTCTGGACGCATGCGCAAACTATAGAAAGCCGTTGTGACGTAGAATGTGCATACTTTGTAGATTCCATTTATGAAATAAAACACATTTTTCTAAAAACTCGTGTTTTTTACGAAATTATGTAAACCTTATAGAAGCTGTGATTTTAAAAAACGGTGGAAGTAAGCTTTTCTTATTTCCGGACGCATGCGCAAACTATGGAAAGTCGTTATGACGTAGAATGTGCATACTTTGTTGATTCCATTTATGAAATAAACACATTTTCTAAAAACTCGTGTTTTTTAAGAAATCATGTAAACCTTCTAGAAGCTGTGATTTTAAAAAACGGGGGAGGTAAGCTTTTCTTATTTCCAAACGCATGCGCAAACTATAGAAAATCGTTATAACGTAGAATGTGCATACTTTGTAGATTCCATTTATGAAATAATACACATTTTCTAAAAACTCTTGTTTTTTACGAAATCATGTAAACCTTCTAGAAGCTGTGATTTTAAAAAACGGTGGAAGTATGCTTTTCTTATTTCCGCACGCATGCGCAAACTATAGAAAGTCGTTATGACGTAGAATGTGCATACTTTGTTGATTCTATTTATGAAATAAAACACATTTTCTAAAAAGTCGTGTTTTTTAAGAAATCATGTATACCTTCTAGAAGCTGTGATTTTAAAAAACAGGGGAAGTAAGCTTTTCTTATTTCCAAACGCATGCGCAAACTATAGAACATCATTATGACGTAGAATGTGCATACTTTGTTAATTCCATTTATGAAATAAAACACTTTTTCTAAAACTCGTGTTTTTTAAAAAATCATGTAAACCTTCTAGAAGCTGTGATTTTAAAAAACGAGGGAAGTAAGATTTTCTTATTTCCAAATGCATGCGCAAACTATAGAAAGTCGTTATGACGTAGAATGTGTATACATTGTAGATTCCATTTATGAAATAAAACACATTTTCTAGAAACTCGTGTTTTTTACGAAATCATGTAAACCTTCTAGAAGCTGTGATTTTAAAAAACGGTGGAAGTAAGCTTTTCTTATTTCCGGACGCATGCGCAAACTATAGAAAGTCGTTATGACGTAGAATGTTCATACTTTGTTGATTCCATTTATTAAATAAAACACATTTTCCAAAAACTCGTGTTTTTTAACAAATCATGTAAACCTTCTAGAAGCTGTGATTTTAAAAAACGGGGGAAGTAAGCTTTTCTTATTTCCAAACGCATGCACAAACTATAGAAATTCGTTATGACATAGAATGTGCATACTTTGTTGATTCCATTTATGAAATAAAACACATTTTCTAAAAACTCGTGTTTTTTAAGAAATCATGTAAACCTTCTGGAAGCTGTGATTTTAAAAAACGGGGGAAGTAAGATTTTCTTATTTCCGGACGCATGCGCAAACTATAGAAAGTCGTTATGACGTAGAATGTGCATACGTTGTAGATTCCATTTATGAAATAAAACACATTTTCTAAAAACTCGTGTGTTTTACGAAATCATGTAAACCTTCAAGAAGCTGTGATTTTAAAAAACGGTGGAAGTAAGCTTTTCTTATTTCCGGACGCATGCGCAAACTATAGAAAGTCGTTATGATGTAGAATTTGCATACTTTGTAGAGTCCATTTATGAAATAAAACACATTTTCTAAAAACTCGTGTTTTTTACGAAATGATGTAAAACTTCTAGAAGCTGTGATTTTCAAAAACGGTGGAAGTAAGCTTTTCTTATTTCCCGACGCATGCGCAAACTATAGAAAGTCGTTATGACGTAGAATGTGCATACTTCGTTGATTCCGTTTATGAAATAAAACACATTTTCTAAAAACTCGTGTTTTTTAAGAAATCATGTAAACCTTCTAGAAGCTATGATTTTAAAAAATGGGGGAAGTAAGCTTTTCTTATTTCCAAATCCATGCGCAAACTATAGAAAGTCGTTATGACATAGAATGTGCATACTTTGTAGATTCCATTTATGAAATAAAACACATTTTCTAAAAACTCGTGTTTTTTACCAAATCATGTAAACCTTCTAGAAGCTGTGATTTTAAAAAACGGGGGAAGTAAGTTTTTCTTATTTTTGGACGCATGCACAAACTATAGAAAGTCGTTATGACGTAGAATGTGCATACTTTGTAGATTCCATTTATGAAATAAAACACATTTTCTAAAAACTCGTGTTTTTTACGAAATCATGTAAACCTTCTAGAAGCTATTATTTTAAAAAACGATGGAAGTAAGCTTTTCTTATTTCCGGACGCATGCGCAAACTATAGAAACTCGTTATGACGTAGAATGTGCATACTTTGTTGATTCCATTTATGAAATAAAACACATTTTCTATAAACTCGTGTTTTTTAAGAAATGATGTAAACCTTCTAGAAGCTATGATATTAAAAAATGGGGGAAGTAAGCTTTTCTTATTTCCGGACGCATGCGCAAACAATAGAGAGTCGTTATGACGTAGAATGTGCATACTTTGTAGATTCCATTTATGAAATAAAACACATTTTCTAAAAACTCGTGTTTTTTACGAAATCATGTAAACCTTCTAGAAGCTGTGATTTTAAAAAACGGTGGAAGGAAGCTTTTCTTATTTCCGGACGCATGCGCAAACTATAGAAAGTCGTTATGACGTAGAATGTGCATACTTTGTTGATTCCATTTTTGAAATAAAACATATTTTCTAAAAACTCATGTTTTTTACGAAATCATGTAAACCTTCAAGAAGCTGTGATTTAAAAAAACGGTGGAAGTAAGCTTTTCTTATTTCCGGACGGATGGGAAAGCTATAGAAAGTCATTCTGATGTAGAATGTGCATACTTTGTTGATTCCATTTATGAAATAAAACACATTTTCTAAATACTCGTGTTTTTTAACAAATCATGTAAACCTTCTAGAAGTTGTGATTTTAAAAAACGAGGGAAGTAAGCTTTTCTTATTTCCAAACGCATGCGCAAACTATAGAAAGTCGTTATGACGTAGAATGTGCATACTTTGTTGATTCCATTTATGAAAAAAAACACATTTTCTAAAAACTAGTGTTTTTTAAGAAATCATGTAAACCTTCTAGAAACTTTGATTTAAAAAAACGGTGGAAGTAAGCTTTTCTTATTTCCGGACGCATGCGCAAACTATGGAAAGTCGTTATGACGTAGAATGTGCATACTTTGCTGATTCGATTTATGAAATAAAACACATTTTCTAAAAACTCGTGTTTTTTAAGAAATCATGTAAACCTTCTAGAAGCTGTGATTTTAAAAAACGAGGGAAGTAAGCTTTTCTTATTTCCAAACGCATGCGCAAACTATAGAAAGTCGTTATGACGTAGAATGTGTATACATTGTAGATTCCATTTATGAAATAAAACACATTTTCTAGAAACTCGTGTTTTTTAAGAAATCATGTAAACCTTCTAGAAGCTGTGATTTTACAAAACGGTGGAAGTAAGCTTTTCTTATTTCCAGACGCATGCGCAAACTATAGAAAGTCGTTATGACATAGAATGTGCATACTTTGTTGATTCCATTTATGAAATAAAACACATTTTCTAAAAACTCGTGTTTTTTAAGAAATCATGTAAACCTCCTAGAAGCTATGATTTTTAAAAACGGGGGAAGTAAGCTTTTCTTATTTCCGGACGCATGCGCAAACTATAGAAAGTCGTTATGACATAGAATGTGCATACTTTGTAGATTACATTTATGAAATAAAACACATTTTCTAAAAACTCGTGTTTTTTACGAAATCATGTAAACATTCTAGAAGCTGTGATTTTAAAAAACGGTGGAAGTAAGCTTTTCTTATTTCCGGACGCATGTGCAAACTATAGAAAGTCATTATGAAGTAGAATGTGCATACTTTGTAGATTCCATTTATGAAATAAAACACATTTTCTAAAAACTCGTGTTTTTTACGAAATCATGTAAACCTTCAAGAAGCTGTGATTTTAAAAAACGGTGGAAGTAAGCTTTTCTTATTTCCGGACGCATGCGCAAACTATAGAAAGTCCTTATGACGTAGAATGTGCATACTTTGTTGATTCCATTTATGAAATAAAACAAATTTTCTAAACTCGTGTTTTTTACGAAATCATGTAAATCTTCTAGAAGCCGTGATTTTAAAAAACGGTGGAAGTAAGCTTTTCTTATTTCCGGTCGAATGCGGAAACTATAGAAAGTCGTTATTACGTAGAATGTGCATACTTTGTTGATTCCATTTATGAAATCAAACACATTTTCTAAAAACTCGTGTTTTTTAAGAAATCATGTAAACCTTCTGGAAGCTGTCATTTTAAAAAACGGGGGAAGTAAGCTTTTCTTATTTCCGAACGCATGCGCAAACTATAGAAATTCGTTATGACGTAGAATGTGCATACTTTGTAGATTCCATTTATGAAATAAAACACATTTTCTAAAAACTCGTGCTTTTTACGAAATCATGTAAACCTTCTAGAAGGTGTGATTTTAAAAAATGGTGGAAGTAAGCTTTTCTTATTTTCGGACGAATGCGCAAACTATAGAAAGTCGCAATGACGTAGAATGTGCATACTTTGTTGATTCCATTTATGAAATAAAACACATTTTCTAAAAACTCGTCTTTTTTAAGAAATCATGTAAACCTTCTAGAAGCTGTGATTTTAAAAAACGGTGGAAGTAAGCATTTCTTATTTCCGGACGCATGCGCAAACTATAGAAAGTCGTTATGACGTAGAATGTGCATACTTTGTTGATTCCGTTTATGAAATAAAACACATTTTGTAAAAACTCGTTTTTTTAAGAAATCATGTAAACCTTCTACAAGCTCTGATTTTAAAAAACGTGGGAAGTAAGCGTTTCTTATTTCCAAACGCATGCGCAAACTATAGAAATTCGTTATGACGTAGAATGTGCATACTGTGTTGATTCCATTGATGAAATAAAACGCATTTTCTAAAAACTCGTGTTTTTGAAGAAATCATGTAAACCTTCTAGAAGCTGTGATTTTAAAAAACGGGGGAAGTAAGCTTTTCTTATTTCCGGACGCATGCGCAAACTATAGAAAGTCGTTATGACGTAGAATGTGCATACTTTGTTGATTTGATTTATGAAATAAAACACATTTTCTAAAAACTCGTGTTTTTTACGAAATCATGTAAACCTTCTAGAAGCTGTGATTTTAAAAAACGGGGGAAGTAAGCTTTTTGCTTAATTCCAAAGGCATGCGCAAACTATAGAAAGTCGTTATGACATAGAATGTGCATACTTTGTTGATTCCATTTATGAAATAAAACACATTTTCTAAAAATTCGTGTTTTTTAAGAAATCATGTAAACCTTCTAGAAGCTGTGATTTTAAAAAACGGGAGAAGTAAGCTTCTCGTCTTTCCGGACGCATTGGAAAACTATAGAAAGTCGTTATGACGTAGAATGTGCAGACTTTGTAGATTCCATTTATGAAATAAAACACATTTTCTAAAAACTCGTGTTTTTTACCAAATCATGTAAACCTTCTAGAAGCTGTGATTTTAAGAAATGGGGGAAGTAAGCTTTTCTTATTTCCGGACGCATGCGCAAACTATAGAAAGTCCTTATGACGTAGAATGTGCATACTTTGTTGATTCCATTTATGAAATAAAACACATTTTCTAAAAATTCGTGTTTTTTAAGAAATCATGTAAACCTTCTAGAAGCTGTGATTTTAAAAAACGGGAGAAGTAAGCTTCTCGTATTTCCGGACGCATTGGAAAACTATAGAAAGTCGTTATGACGTACAATGTGCATACTTTATAGATTCCATTTATGAAATAAAACACATTTTCTAAAAACTCGTGTTTTTTAAGAAATCATGTAAACCTTCTAGAAGCTGTGATTTTGAAAAACGGTGGAAGTAAGCTTTTCTTATTTCTGGACGCATGCGCAAACTATAGAAAGTCCTTATGACGTAGAATGTGCATACTTTGTTGATTCCAGTTATGAAATAAAACACATTTTCTAAAAACTCGTGTTTTTTACGAAATCATGTAAACCTTCTAGAAGCCGTGATTTTAAAATACGGTGGAAGTAAGCTTTTTCTTATTTCCGGTCGAATGTGGAAACTATAGAAAGTCGTTATTACATAGAATGTGCATACTTTGTTGATTCCATTTATGAAATCAAACACATTTTCTAAAAACTCGTGTTTTTTAAGAAATCATGTAGACCTTCTAGAAGCTGTGATTTTAAGAAACGGTGGAAGTAAGCTTTTCTTATTTCCGGATGAATGTGCAAACTATAGAAATTCGTTATGACGTAGAATGTGCATACTATGTAGATTCCATTTATGAAATAAAACACTTTTTCTAAAAACTCGTGTTTTTTACGAAATCATGTAAACCTTCTAGAAGCTGTGATTTTAAAAAACGGTGGAATTAAGCTTTTCTTATTTCCGGACGAATGCGCAAACTATAGAAAGTCGTTATGACGTAGAATGTGCATACTTTGTTGATTCCATTTATGAAATAAAACACATTTTCTAAAAACTCGTGTTTTTTAAGAAATCATGTAAACCTTCTAGAAGCTGTGATTTTCAAAAACGTTGGAAGTAAGCTTTTCTTATTTCCGGACGCATGCACAAACTATAGAAAGTCATTATGACGTAGAATGTGCATACTTTGTTGATCCCATTTATGAAATAAAACACATTTTCTACAAACTCGTGTTTTTTACGAAATCATGTAAACCTTCTAGAAGCTATGATTTTGAAAAACGTTGGAAGTAAGCTTTTCTTATTTCCGGACGCATGCACAAACTATAGAAATTCATTATGAAGTAGAATGTGCATACTTTGTTGATTCCATTTATGTAATAAAACACATTTTCTAAAAACTCGTGTTTTTTAAGAAATCATGTAACCCTTCTAGAAGCTGTGATTTTAAAAAATGGTGGAAGTAAGCTTTTCTTATTTCCGGACGCATGTGCAAACTATAGAAAGTCGTTATGACGTAGAATGTGCATACTTTTTTGATTCCATTTATGAAATAAAACACATTTTCTAAAAACTCGTGTTTTTTACGAAATCATGTAAACCTTCTAGAAGCTGTGATTTTAAAAAATGGTGGAAGTAAGCTTTTCTTATTTTCGGACGAATGCACAAACTATAGAAAGTCGTTATGACGTAGAATGTGCATACTTTGTTGATTCCATTTCTGAAATAAAACACATTTTCTAAAAACTCGTGTTTTTTAAGAAATCATGTAAACCTTCTCGAAGCTGTGATTTTAAAAAATGGTGGAAGTAAGTTTTTCCTATTTCCGGACGAATGCGCAAACTATAGAAAGTCGTTATGACATAGAATGGGCATACTTTGTCGATTGCATTCATGAAATAAAACAAATTTTCTAAAAACTCGTGTTTTTTGAGAAATCATATAAACCTTCTAGAAGCTGTGATTTTAAAAAACGGTGGAAGTAAGCTTTTCTTATTTCCGGACGAATGCGCAAACTATAGAATGTCGTTATGACGTAGAATGTGCATACTTTGTAGATTCCATTTATGAAATAATACACATTTTCTAAAAACTCGTGTTTTTTACGAAATGATGTAAACCTTCTAGAAGCTATTATTTTAAAAAATGGTGGAAGTAAGCTTTTCTTATTTCCGGACGCATGCGCAAACTATAGAAAGTCGTTATGACGTAGAATGTGCATATTTTGTAGATTCCATTTATGAAATAAAACACATTTTCTAAAAACTCGTGTTTTTTAACAAATCATGTAAACCTTCTAGAAGCTGTGAATTTAAAAAACGGGGGAAGTAAGTTTTTCTTATTTCCAAACGCATGCGCAAACTATAGAAAGTCGTTATGATGTAGAATGTCCATACTTTGTTGATTGCATTTATGAAATAAAACACATTTTCTAAAAACTCATGTTTTTTAAGAAATCATGTAAACCTTCTAGAAGCTGTGATTTTGAAAAACGGTGGAAGTAAGGTTTTCTTATTTCTTGACGCATGCGCAAACTATAGAAAGTCGTTATGACGTAGAATGTGCATACTTTGTAGATTCCATTTATGAAATAAAACACATTTTCTAAAAACTCGTGTTTTTTACGAAATCATGTAAACCTTCTAGAAGCTATTATTTTAAAAAACGGCGGAAGTAAGCTTTTCTTATTTCTGGACGCATGCGCAAACTATAGAAAGTCGTTATGACGTAGAATGTGCATACTTTGTAGATTCCATTTATGAAATAAAACACATTTTCTAAAAACTCGTGTTTTTAACAAATCATTTAAACCTTCTAGAAGACGTGATTCTAAAAAACGGGGGAAGTATGCTTTTCTTATTTCCGGACGCATGCGCAAACAATAGAAAGTCGTTATGACGTAGAATGTGCATACTTTGTAGATTCCATTTATGAAACAAAACACATTTTCTAAAAACTCGTGTTTTTTACCAAATTATGTAAACCTTCTAGAAGCTGTGATTTTAAAAAACGGTGGAAGTAAGCTTTTCTTATTTCCGGACGCATGCGCAAACTTCAGAAAGTCGCTATGACGTAGAATGTGAATACTTTGTAGATTCCATTTATGAAATAAAACACATTTTCTAAAAACTCGTGTTTTTTACCAAATCATGTAAACCTTCTAGAAGCTGTGGTTTTAAAAGACAGGGGAAGTAAGCTTTTCTTATTTCCGGACGCATGTGCAAACTATAGAAAGTCGTTATGACGTAGAATGTGCATACTTTGTAGATTCCATTTATGAAATAAAAAACATTTTCTAAAAACTCGTGTTTTTTACGAAATCATGTAAACCTTCTAGAAGCTGTGATTTTGAAAAACGGTGGAAGTAAGCTTTTCTTATTTCCGGACGCATGCGCAAACTATAGAAAGTCCTTATGACGTAGAAAGTGCATACTTTGTTGATTCCATTTATGAAATAAAACACATTTTCTAAAAACTCGTGTTTTTTACGAAATCATGTAAACCTTCTATAAGCCGTGATTTTAAAAAACAGTGGTAGTAAGCTTTTCTTATTTCCGGTCGAATGCGGAAACTATAGAAAGTCGTTATTACGAAGAATGTGAATACTTTGTAGATTCCATTTATGAAATAAAACACATTTTCTAAAAACTCGTGTTTTTTACCAAATCATGTAAACCTTCTACAAGCTGTGATTTTAAAAGACAGGGGAAGTAAGCTTTTCTTTTTTCCGGACGCATGCGCAAACTATAGAAAATCGTTATGATGTAGAATGTGCATACTTTGTAGATTCCATTTATGAAATAATACACATTTTCTAAAAACTCGTGTTTTTTACGAAATGATGTAAACCTTCTAGAAGCTATTATTTTAAAAAACGGTGGAAGTAAGCTTTTCTTATTTCCGGATGAATGCGCAAACTATAGAAAGTCGTTATGACGTAGAATGTGCATACTTTGTTGATTCCATTTATGAAATAAAACACATTTTCTAAAAACTCGTGTTTTTTAAGAAACCATGTAAACCTTCTAGAAGCTGTGATTTTAAAAAACGGGGGAAGTAAGCTTTTCTTATTTCCGGACGAATGCGCAAACTATAGAAAGTCGTTATGACGTAGAATGTGCATACTTTGTTGATTCCATTTATGAAATAAAACACATTTTCTAAAAACTCGTGTTTTTTAAGAAATCATGTAAACATTCTAGAAGCTGTGATTTTAAAAAACGGTGGAAGTAAGCTTTTCTTATTTCCGGATGAATGCGCAAACTATAGAAATTCGTTATGACGTAGAATGTGCATACTTTTTGATTCCATTTATGAAATAAAACACATTCTCTAAAAACTCATGTTTTTTAAGAAATCATGTAAACCTTCTAGAAGTTGTGATTTTAAAAAATGGGGAAAGTAAGCTTTTCTTTTTTCCGGCCGCATGCGCAAACTATAGAAAGTCGTTATGACGTACAATGTGCATACTTTGTAGATTCCATTTATGAAATAAAACACATTTTCTAAAAACTCTTATTTTTTACGAAATCATGTAAACCTTCTAGAAGCTGTGATTTTAAAAAACGGTGGAAGTAAGCTTTTCTTATTTCCGGACGAATGCGAAAACTATAGATAGTCGTTATGATGTAGAATGTGCATACTTTGTTGATTCCATTTATGAAATAAAACACATTTTCTAAAAACTCGTGTTTTTTAAGAAACCATGTAAACCTTCTAGAAGCTGTGATTTTTAAAAACGGGGGAAGTAAGCTTTTCTTATTTCCAAACACATGCGCAAACTATAGAAAGTCGTTATGACGTAGAATGTGTATACTTTGTTGGTTCCATTTATGAAATAAAACACATTTTCTAACAACTCGTGTTTTTTAAGAAATCTTGTAAACCTTCTAGAAGCTGTGATTTTAAAAAATGGGGGAAGTAAGATTTTCTTATTTCCGGACGCATGCGAAAACTATAGAAAGTCGTTATGACGTAGAATGTGCATACTTTATAGATTCCATTTATGAAATAAAACACATTTTCTAAAAACTCGTGTTTTTTACGAAATCATGTAAACCTTCTAGGAGCTGTGATTTTAAAAAACGGGGGAAGTAAGCTTTTCTTATTTCCGGACGCATGCGCAAACTATATAAAGTCGTTATGACGTAGAATGTGCATACTTTGTTGATTCCATTTATGAAATAAAACACATTTTCTAAAAACTCGTGTTTTTTAAGAAATCATGTAAACCTTCTAGAAGCTGTGATTTTAAAAAACGGTGGAAGTAAGCTTTTCTTATTTCCGGACGAATGCGCAAGCTATAGAAAGTCGTTATGATGTAGAATGTGCATACTTTGTAGATTCCATTTATGAAATAAAACACATTTTCTAAAAACTCGTGTTTTTTACAAAATCATGTAAACCTTCTAGAAGTTGTGATTTAAAAAAACGGTGGAAGTAAGCTTTTCTTATTTCCGGACGCACGTGCAAACTATAGAAAGTCATTATGACGTAGAATGTGCATACTTTGTAGATTCCATTTATGAAAGAAAACACATTTTCTAAAAACTCGTGTTTTTTACGAAATCATGTAAGCCTTCTAGAAGCTGTGATTTTAAAAAACGGTGGAAGTAAGCTTTTCTTATTTCTGGACGCATGCGCAAACTATAGAAATTCGTTATGACGTAGAATCTGCATACTTTGTTGATTCCATTTATGAAATAAAACACATTTTCTAAAAACTCGTGTTTTTTAAGAAATCATGTAAACCTTCTAGAAGATGTGATTTTAAAAAACAGGGGAAGTAAGCTTTTCCTATTTCCAAACGCATGCGCAAACTATAGAAAGTCGTTATGACGTAGAATGTGCATACTTTGTAGATTCCATTTACGAAATAAAACACATTTTCCAAAAACTCGTGTTTTTTACGAAATCATGTAAACCTTCTAGAACCTGTGATTTTAAAAAACGGTGGAAGTAAGCTTTTCTTATTTCCGGACGAATGCGCAAACTATAGAAAGTCGTTATGACGTAGAATGTGCATACTTTGTTGATTCCATTTTTGAAATAAAACACATTTTCTAAAAACTTGTGTTTTTTAAGAAATCATGTAAACCTTCTAGAAGCTCTGATTATGAAAAACGTTGGAAGTAAGCTTTTCTTATTTCCGGACGCATGCGCAAACTATAGAAAGTTGTTATGACATAGAATGTGCATACTTTGTTGATTCCATTTATGAAATAAAACACATTTTCTAAATAATCGTGTTTTTTAACAAATCATGTAAACCTTCTAAAAGCTGTGATTTTAAAAAACGGGGGAAGTAAGCTTTTCTTATTTCCAAACGCATGCACAAACTATAGAAAGTCGTTATGACGTATAATGTGCATACTTTGTAGATTCCATTTATGAAATAAAACACATTTTCTAAAAACTCGTGTTTTTTATGAAATCATGTAAACCTTCTAGAAGCTGTGATTTTAAAAAACGGTGGAAGTAAGCTTTTCTTATTTCCGGACGCATGCGCAAACTATAGAAAGTCGTTATGACGTAGAATGTGCATACTTTGTTGATTCCATTTATGAAATAAAACACATTTTCTAAAAACTCGTGTTTTTTAAGAAATCATGTAAACCTTCTAGAAGCTGTGATTTTAAAAAACGGGCGAAGTAAGCTTTTCTTATTTCCAAATGCATGCGCAAACTATAGAAAGTCGTTATGACATAGAATGTGCATACTTTGTTGATTCCATTTATGAAATAAAACACATTTTCTATAAAGTCGTGTTTTTTAAGAAATCGTGTAAACCTTCTAGAAGCTGTGATTTTAAAAAACGGGGGAAGTAAGCTTTCCTTATTTCTGGACGCATACGCAAACTATAGAAAGTCTTCATGACGTAGAATGTGCATACTTTGTAGATTCCATTTATGAAATAAAACACATTTTCTAAAAACTCGTGTTTTTTACGAAATCATGTAAACCTTCTAGAAGCCGTGATTTTAAAAAACGGTCGAAGTAAGCTTTTCTTTTTTCCGGACGCATGCGCAAACTATAGAAAGTCATTATGACGTAGAATGTGCATACTTTGTAGATTCCATTTATGAAATAAAACACATTTTCTAAAAACTCGTTTTTTTTACGATATCATGTAAACCTTCTAGAAGCTGTGATTTTAAAAAACGGGGGAAGTAAGCTTTTCTTATTTCCGGACGCATGCGGAAACTATAGAAAGTCGTTATGACGTAGAAGGTGCATACTTTGTACATTCCATTTATGAAATAAAACACATTTTCTAAAAACTCGTGTTTTTTACGAAATCATGTAAACCTTCTAGAAGCTGTGATTTAAAAAAACGGTGGAAGTAAGCTTTTCTTATTTCCGGACGGATGGGAAAGCTATAGAAAGTCATTCTGATGTAGAATGTGCATACTTTGTTGATTCCATTTATGAAATAAAACACATTTTCTAAATACTCGTGTTTTTTAACAAATCATGTAAACCTTCTAGAAGTTGTGATTTTAAAAAACGAGGGAAGTAAGCTTTTCTTATTTCCAAACGCATGCGCAAACTATAGAAAGTCGTTATGATGTAGAATGTGCATAGTTTGTAGATTCCATTTATGAAATAAAACACATTTTCTAAAAACTTGTGTTTTTTATGAAATCATGTAAACCTTCTAGAAGCCGTGATTTTAAAAAACGGTGGAAGTAAGCTTTTCTTATTTCCGGACACATGCGCAAACTATAGAAAGTCATTATGACGTAGAATGCGCATACTTTATTGATTCCATTTATGAAATAAAACACATTTTCTAAAAACTCGTGTTTTTTAAGAAATCATGTAAACCTTCTAGAAGCTGTGATTTTAAAAAACGGGCGAAGTAAGCTTTTCTTATTTCCCGACGAATGCGCAAACTATAGAAAGTCGTTATGACGTAGAATGTGCATACTTTGTTGATTCCATGTATGAAATAAAACAGATTTTCTAAAAACTCGTGTTTTTTAAGAAATCATGTAAACCTTCTAGAAGCTGTGATTTTAAAAAACGGTTGAAGTAAGCTTTTCTTATTTCCGGACGAATGCGCAAATTATAGAAAGTCATTATGACGTAGAATGTGCATACTTTGTAGATTCCATTTATGAAATAAAACACATTTTCTAAAAACTCGTGTTTTTTACAAAATCATGTAAACCTTCTAGAAGCTGTGATTTTAAAAAACGGGGGAAGTAAGATTTTCTTATTTCCGGACGGATGCGCAAACTACAGAAAGTCGTTATGACGTAGAAGGTGCATACTTTGTACATTCCATTTATGAAATAAAACACATTTTCTAAAAACTCGTGTTTTTTACGAAATCATGTAAACCTTCTAGAAGCTGTGATTTAAAAAAACGGTGGAAGTAAGATTTTCTTATTTCCGGACGCATGGGCAAACTATAGAAAGTCATTATGACGTCGAATGTGCATACTTTGTAGATTCCATTTATGAAATAAAACACATTTTCTAAAAATTCATGTTTTTTACGAAATCATGTAAACATTCTAGAAGCTGTGATTTTAGAAAACAGGGGAAGTAAGCTTTTCTTATTTCCGGACGCATGCGCAAACTATAGAAAGTCGTTATGACATAGAATGTGCATCCTTTGTTGATTCCATTTATGAAATAAAACACATTTTCTAAATACTCGTGTTTTTTAACAAATCATGTAAACCTTCTAGAAGCTGTGATTTTAAAAAACGGGGGAAGTAAGCTTTTCTTATTTCCAAACGCATGCGCAAACTATAGACAGTCCTTATGACGTAGAATGTGCATACTTTGTAGATTCCATTTATGAAATAAAACACATTTTCTAAAAACTCGTGTTTTTATGAAATCATGTAAACCTTCTAGAAGCCGTGATTTTAAAAAACGGTGGAAGTAAGCTTTTCTTTTTTCCGGACGCATGCGCAAACTATAGAAAGTCATTATGATGTAGAATGTGCATACTTTGTTGACTCCATTTATGAAATAAAACACATTTTCTAAAAACTCGTGTTTTTTAAGAAATCATGTAAACCTTCTACAAGCTGTGATTTTAAAAAACGGGCGAAGTAAGCTTTTCTTATTTCCAAATGAATGCGCAAACTATAGAAAGTCTTATGACATAGAATTTGCATACTTTGTTGATTCCATTTATGAAATAAAACACATTTTCTAAAAACTCGTGTTTTTTAAGATATCATGTAAAGCTTCTAGAAGCCGTGATTTTAAAAAACTGGCCAAGTAAGCTTTTCGTATTTCCAAACGCATGCGCAAACTATAGAAAGTCGTTATGATGTAGAATGTGCGTACTTTGTTGATTCCATTTATGAAATAAAACACATTTTCTAAAAACTCATGTTTTTTACGAAATCATGTAAACGTTCTAGAAGCTGTGATTTTAAAAAACGGTGGAAGTAAGCTTTCCTTATTTCCGGACGCATGCGCAAACTATAGAAAGTCGTTATGACGTAGAATCTGCATACTTTGTTGATTCCATTTATGACATAAAACACATTTTCTAAAAACTTGTGTTTTTTAAGAAATCATGTAAACCTTCTAGAAGCTGTGATTATGAAAAACGTTGGAAGTAAGCTTTTCTTATTTCCGGTCGCATGCGCAAACTATAGAAAGTCATTATGACGTAGAATGTGCATACTTTGCTGATTCCATTTATGAAATAAAACACATTTTCTACAAACTCTTGTTTTTTACGAAATCATGTAAACCTTCTAGAAGCTGTAATTTCAAAAAACGGTGGAAGTAAGCTTTTCTTATTTCCGGACGCATCCGCAAACTATAGAAAGTCGTTATGACATAGAATGTGTGTACTTTGTTGATTCCATTTATGAAATAAAACACATTTTCTAAAAACTCGTGTTTTTTAAGAAACCATGTAAACATTCTAGAAGCTGTGATTTTAAAAAACAGGGGAAGTAAGCTTTTTTTATATCCGGACGCATGCGCAAACTATAGAAAGTCGTTATGACATAGAATGTGCATACTTTGTAGATTCCATTTATGAAATAAAACACATTTTCTAAAAACTCGTGTTTTTTACGAAATCATGTAAACCTTCTAGAAGCTGTGGTTTTAAAAAACGGTGGAAGTAAGCTTTTCTTATTTCCGGACGAATGCGCAAACTATAGAAAGTCATTATGACGTAGAATGTGCATACTTTGTTGATTCCATTTATGAAATAAAACACATTTTCTAAAAACTCGTGTTTTTTACGAAATCATGTAAACCTTCTAGAAGCTGTGATTTTAAACAACGGTGGAAGTAAGCTTTTCTTATTTCCGGACGCATGCGCAAACTATAGAAAGTCGTTATGACGTAGAATGTGCATACTTTGTTGATTCAACTTATGAAATAAAACACATTTTCTAAAAACTCGTGTTTTTTAAGAAACCATGTAAACCTTCTAGAAGCCGTGATTTTAAAAAACAGGAGAAGTAAGCTTTTCTTATTTCCAAACGCATGCGCAAACTATAGAAAGTCTATATGACGTAGAATCTACATACTTTGTTGATTCCATTTATGAAATAAAACACATTTTCTAAAAACTCATGTTTTTTAAGAAATCATGGGCTCTGATTTTAAAAAACGGGGGAAGTAAGCTTTTCTTATTTCCGGACGCATGTGCAAACTATAGAAAGTCATTATGACGTAGAATGTGCATACTTTGTAGATTCCATTTATGAAATAAAACACATTTTCCAAAAACTCGTGTTTTTTACGAAATCATGTAAACCTTCTAGAAGCTGTGATTTTAAAAAACGGTGGAAGTAAGCTTTTCTTATTTCCAGACGAATGCACAAACTATAGAAAGTCGTTATGACGTAGAATGTGCATACTTTGTTGCGTCCATTTATGAAATAAATCACATTTTCTAAAAACTCGCGTTTTTTAAGAAATCATGTAAACCTTCTAGAAGCTGTGATTTTAAAAAATGGTGGAAGAAGCCTTTCTTATTTCTGAACGAATGCGCAAACTATAGAAAGTCGTTACGACGTACAATGTGCATACTTTGTTGATTCCATTTATGAAATAAAACACATTTTCTAAAAACTTGTGTTTTCTAAGAAATCATGTAAACCTTCTAGAAGGTGAGATTTTGAGAAACGTTGGAAGTAAGCTTTTCTTATTTCCGTACGCATGCGCAAACTATAGAAAGTCATTATGATGTAGAATGTGCATACTTTGTTGATTCCATTTATGAAATAAAACACATTTTCTACAAACTCTTGTTTTTTACGAAATCATGTAAACCTTCTAGAAGTTGTGATTTCAAAAAACGGTGGAAGTAACCTTTTGTTATTTCCGGACGCATGCGCAAACTATAGAAAGTCGTTATGACGTAGAATGTCCATAGTTTGTAGATTCCATTTATGAAATAAAACACATTTTTTAAAAAGTCGTGTTTTTTAAGAAATCATGTAAACCTTCTAGAAGCCGTGATTTTAAAAAACGGGGCAAGTAAGCTTTTCTTATTTCCAAACGCATGCGCAAACTATAGAAAGTCGTTATGATGTAGAATGTGCGTACTTTGTTGATTCCTTTTATGAAATAAAACACATTTTCTAAACCTCGTGTTTTTTAAGAAACCATGTAAACCTTCTAGAAGCTGTGGTTTTAAAAAACAGGGGACGTAAGCTTTTCTTATTTCCAAACGCATGCGCAAACTATAGAATGTCCTTATGACGTAGAATGTGCATACTTTGTAGATTCCATTTATGAAATAAAACACATTTTATAAAAACTCGTGTTTTTTACGAAATCATGTAATCCTTCTAGAAGCTGTGATTTTAAAAAACGGTGGAAGTAAGCTTTTCTTCTTTCCGGACGCATGCGCAAACTATAGAAATTCGTTATGACGTAGAATGTGCATACTTTGTTGATTCCATTTATGAAATAAAACACATTTTCTAAATACTCGTGTTTTTTAACAAATCATGTAAACCTTCTAGAAGCTGTAATTTTAAAAAACGGGGGAAGTAAGCTTTTCTTATTTCCAAACCTATGCGCAAACTATAGAAAGTCGTTATGCGTAGAATGTGCATACTTTGTTGATTACATTTATGAAATAAAACACATTTTCTAAAAACTCGTGTTTTTTAAGAAATCATGTAAACCTTCTAAAAGCTGTGATTTTAAAAAACGGTGTAAGTAAGCTTTTCTTATTTCCGGACACATGCGCAAAATATAGAAAGTCGTTATGACGTAGAATGTGCATACTTTGTTGATTCCATTTATGAAATAAAACACATTTTCTAAAAACTCGTGTTTTTTAAGAAATCATGTAAACCTTCTAGAAGCTGTGATTTTAAAAAACGGTGAAAGTAAGCTTTTCTTATTTCCGGACGCATGCACAAACTATAGAAAGCCGTTATGACGTAGAATGTGCATACTTTGCAGATTCCATTTATGAAATAAAACACATTTTCTAAAAACTCGTGTTTTTTAGGAAATCATGTAAACCTTCTAGAAGCTGTGATTTTAAAAAACGGTGGAAGTAAGCTTTTCTTATCTCCGGACGCATGCGCAAACTATAGAAAGTCGTTATGACGTAGAATGTGCATACTTTGTTGATTCCATTTATGAAATAAAACACATTTTCTAAATACTCATGTTTTTTAACAATTCATGTAAACCTTCTAGAAGCTGTAATTTTAAAAAACGGGGGAAGTAAGCTTTTCTTATTTCCAAACGCATGCGCAAACTATAGAAATTCGTTATGATGTAGAATGTGCATACTTTGTTGATTCCATTTATGAAATAAAACACATTTTCTAAAAACTCGTGTTTTTTAAGAAATCATGTAAACCTTCTAGAAGCTGTGATTTCAAAAAACGGTGGAAGTAACCTTTTGTTATTTCCGGACGCATGCGCAAACTATAGAAAGTCGTTATGACGTAGAATGTGCATAGTTTGTATATTCCATTTATGAAATAAAACACATTTTTTAAAAAGTCGTGTTTTATAAGAAATCATGTAAACCTTCTAGAAGCCGTGATTTTAAAAAACGGGGCAAGTAAGCTTTTCTTATTTCCAAATGCATGCGCAAACTATAGAAAGTCGTTATGACGTAGAATGTGCGTACTTTGTTGATTCCTTTTATGAAATAAAACACATTTTCTAAAAACTCGTGTTTTTTAAGAAACCATGTAAACCTTCTAGAAGCTGTGGTTTTAAAAAACAGGGGACGTAAGATTTTCTTATTTCCAAACGAATGTGCAAACTATAGAATGTCCTTATGACGTAGAATGTGCATACTTTGTAGATTCCATTTATGAAATAAAACACATTTTATAAAAACTCGTGTTTTTTACGAAATCATGTAATCCTTCTAGAAGCTGTGATTTTAAAAAACGGTGGAAGTAAGCTTTTCTTCTTTCCGGACGCATGCGCAAACTATAGAAATTCGTTATGACGTAGAATGTGCATACTTTGTTGATTCCATTTATGAAATAAAACACATTTTCTAAATACTCGTGTTTTTTAACAAATCATGTAAACCTTCTAGAAGCTGTAATTTTAAAAAACGAGGGAAGTAAGCTTTTCTTATTTCCAAACCTATGCGCAAACTATAGAAAGTCGTTATGCGTAGAATGTGCATACTTTGTTGATTACATTTATGAAATAAAACACATTTTCTAAAAACTCGTGTTTTTTAAGAAATCATGTAAACCTTCTAAAAGCTGTGATTTTAAAAAATGGTGGAAGTAAGCTTTTCTTATTTCCGGACGCATGCGCAAAATATAGAAAGTCGTTATGACGTAGAATGTGCATACTTTGTTGATTCCATTTATGAAATAAAACACATTTTCTAAAAACTCGTGTTTTTTAAGAAATCATGTAAACCTTCTAGAAGCTGTGATTTTAAAAAACGGTGAAAGTAAGCTTTTCTTATTTCCGGACGCATGCACAAACTATAGAAAGCCGTTATGACGTAGAATGTGCATACTTTGCAGATTCCATTTATGAAATAAAACACATTTTCTAAAAACTCGTGTTTTTTACGAAATCATGTAAACCTTCTAGAAGCTGTGATTTTAAAAAACGGTGGAAGTAAGCTTTTCTTATTTCCGGACGCATGCATAAACTATAGAAAGTTGTTATGACGTAGAATGTGCATACTTTGTTGATTCCATTTATGAAATAAAACACATTTTCTAAAAACTCGTGTTTTTTAAAAAATCATGTAAACCTTCTAAAAGCTGTGATTTTAAAAAACGGTGGAAGTAAGCTTTTCTTATTTCCGGACGCATGCATAAACTATAGAAAGTTGTTATGACGTAGAATGTGCATACTTTGTTGATTCCATTTATGAAATAAAACAAATTATCTAAAAACTCGTGTTTTTTAAGAAATCATGTAAACCTTCTAGAAGATGTGATTTTGAAAAACGTTAGAAGTAAGCTTTTCTTATTTCCGGACGCATGCGCAAACTATAGAAAGTCATTATGACGTAGAATGTGCATACTTTGTTGATTCCATTTATGAAATAAAACACATTTTCTACAAACTCGTGTTTTTTACGAAATCATGTAAACCTTCTAGAAGCTGTGATTTCAAAAAACGATGGAAGTAAGCTTTTCTTATTTCTGGACGCATGCGCAAACTATAGAAAGTCGTTATGACATAGAATGTGCATACTTTGTAGATTCCATTTATGAAATAAAACACATTTTCTAAAAACTCGTGTTTTTTAAGATATCATGTAAAGCTTCTAGAAGCCGTGATTTTAAAAAACTGGCCAAGTAAGCTTTTCTTATTTCCAAACGCATGCGCAAACTATAGAAAGTCGTTATGACGTAGAATGTGCGTACTTTGTTGATTCCATTTATGAAATAAAACACATTTTCTAAAAAATCATGTTTTTTAGGAAATCATGTAAACCTTCTAGAAGCTGTGATTTTAAAAAACGGTGGAAGTAAGCTTTTCTTATTTCCAGACGCATGCGCAAACTATGGAAAGTCGTTATGACGTAGAATGTGCATACTTTGTTGATTCCATTTATGAAATAAAACAGATCTTCTAAAAACAAGTCTTTTTTAAGAAATCATGTAAACCTTCTAGAATCTGTGATTTTAAAAAACGGTGGAAGTAAGCTTTTCTTATTTCCCGACGAATGCACAAACTATAGAAAGTCGTTATGACGTAGAATTTGCATACTTTGTTGATTCCATTTATGAAATAAAACACATTTTCTAAAAACTCGTGTTTTTTAAGAAATCATGTAAACCTTCTAGAAGCTGTGATTTTAAAAAACGGTGGAAGTAAGCTTTTCTTATTTCCGGACGAATGCGCAAACTATAGAAAGTCGTTATGACGTAGAATGTGCATACTTTGTAGATTCCATTTATGAAAGAAAACACATTTTCTAAAAACTCGTGTTTTTTACGAAATCATGTAAACCTTCTAGAAGCTGTGATTTTAAAAAACGGTGGAAGTAAGCTTTTCTTATTTCTGGACGCATGCGCAAACTATAGAAAGTCGTTATGACGTAGAATCTGCATACTTTGTTGATTCCATTTATGAAATAAAACATATTTTCTAAAAACTCGTGTTTTTTAAGAAATCATGTAAACCTTCTAGAAGATGTGATTTTAAAAAACGGGGAAAGTAAGCTTTTCCTATTTCCAAATGCATGCGCAAACTATAGAAAGTCGTTATGATGTAGAATGTGCATACTTTGTAGATTCCATTTATGAAATAAAACACATTTTCCAAAAACTCTTGTTTTTTACGATATCATGTAAACCTTCTAGAAGCTCTGATTATGAAAAACGTTGGAAGTAAGCTTTTCTTATTTCCGGACGCATGCGCAAACTATAGAAAGTCATTATGACGTAGAATACGCATACTTTGTTGATTCCATTTATGAAATAAAACACATTTTCTACAAACTCTTGTTTTTTACGAAATCATGTAAACCTTCTAGAAGCTCTGATTATGAAAAATGTTGGAAGTAAGCTTTTCTTATTTCCGGACGCATGCGCAAACTATAGAAAGTCATTATGACGTAGAATACGCATACTTTGTTGATTCCATTTATGAAATAAAACACATTTTCTACAAACTCTTGTTTTTTACGAAATCATGTAAACCTTCTAGAAGCTGTGATTTCAAAAAATGGTGGAAGTAAGCTTTTCTTATTTCCGGGCGCATGCGCAAACTATAGAAAGTCGTTATGACGTAGAATGTGCATACTTTGTAGATTCCATTTATGAAATAAAACACATTTTCTAAAAACTCGTGTTTTTTAACAAATCATGTAAACCTTCTAGAAGCTATGATTTTAAAAAATTGTGGAAGAAAGCTTTTCTTATTTCCGGACGCATGCGCAAACTATAGAAAGTCATTATGACGTAGAATGTGCATGCTTTGTAGATTCCATTGATGAAATAAAACACATTTTCTAAAAACTCGTGTTTTTTACGAAATAATGTAAACCTTCTAGAAGCTGTGATTTTAAAAAACGGTGGAAGTAAGCTTTTCTTATTTCCGGACGCACGGGAAAACTATAGAAAGTTGTTATGACGTAGAATGTGCATACTTTGTTGATTCCATTTATGAAATAAAACACATTTTCTAAAAATTCGTGTTTTTTTAGAAATCATGTAAACCTTTTAGAAGCTGTGATTTTAAAAAACGGGGGAAGTAAGCTTTTCTTATTTCCAAACGCATGCGCAAACTATAGAAAGTCGTTATGACGTAGAATGTGCATACTTTGTTGATTCCATTTATGAAATAAAACACATTTTCTAAAAACTCGTGTTTTTTGAGAAATCATGTAAAGCTTCTAGAAGCTGTGATTTTAAAAAACGGAGTAAGTAAGCTTTTCTTATTTCCAGACGCATGCGCAAACTATAGGAAGTCGTTATGACGTAGAATGTGCATAATTTGTAGATTCGATTTATGAAATAAAACACATTATCTAAAAACAAGTGTTTTTTAAGAAATCATGTAAACCTTCTAGAATCTGTAATTCTAAAAAACGGGGGAAGTAAGCTTTGCTTATTTCCGGACGCATGCACAAACTATAGAAAGTCGTTATGACGTAGAATGTGCATACTTTGTAGATTCCATTTATGAAATAAAACACATTTTCTAAAAACTCGTGTTTTTTAAGAAATCATGTAAACCTTCTAGAAGCTGTGATTTTAAAAAACAGGGGACGTAAGCTTTTCTTATTTCCAAACGCATGCGCAAACTATAGAAAGTCGTTATCATGTAGAATGTGCATGCTTTGTAGATTCCATTTATGAAATAAAACACATTTTCTAAAAACTCGTGTTTTTTAAGAAATCATGTCAACCTTCTAGAAGCTGTGATTTTAAAAAAAGGTGGAAGTAAGCTTTTCTTCCTTCCAAGCGCACGCGCAAACTATAGAAAGTCGTTATGAGGTAGAATGTGCATACTTTGTTTATTCCATTTATGAAATAAAACACATTTTCTAAAAACTCGTGTTTTTTGAGAAATCATGTAAACCTTCTAGAAGCTGTGATTTTAAAAAACGGTGTAAGTAAGCTTTTCTTATTTCCAGACGCATGCGCAAACTATAGAAATTCGTTATGATGTAGAATGTGCATACTTTGTTGATTCCATTTATGAAATAAAACACATTTTCTAAATACTCGTGTTTTTTAACAAATCATGTAAACCTTCTAGAAGCTGTAATTTTAAAAAACGGGGGAAGTAAGCTTTTCTTATTTCCAAACGCATGCGCAAAATATAGAAAGTCGTTATGCGTAGAATGTGCATACTTTGTTGATTCCATTTATGAAATAAAACACATTTTCTAAAATCTCGTGTTTTTTAAGAAATCATGTAAACCTTCTAGAAGCTGTGATTTTAAAAAACGATGGAAGTAAGCTTTTCTTATTTCCGGACGAATGCGCAAACTATAGAAAGTCGTTACGACGTAGAATGTGCATACTTTGTTGATTCCATTTATGAAATAAAACACATTTTCTAAAAACTCGTGTTTTTTAAGAAATCATGTAAACCTTCTAGAAGCTGTAATTTTAAAAAACGGTGGAAGTAAGCTTTTCTTATTTTCGGACGAATGCGCAAACTATAGAAAGTTGTTATGACGTAGAATGTGCATACTTTGTTGATTCCATTTATGAAATAAAACACATTTTCTAAAAACTCGTGTTTTTTAAGAAATCATGTAAACCTTCTAGAAGCTGTGATTTTGAAAAACGTTGCAAGTAAGCTTTTCTTATTTACGGACGCATGCGCAAACTATAGAAAGTCATTATGACGTAGAATGTGCATAATTTGTTGATTCCATTTATGAAATAAAACACATTTTCTACAAACTCGTGTTTTTTACGAAATTATGTCAACCTTCTAGAAGCTGTGATTTCAAAAAACGGTGGAAGTAAGCTTTTCTTATTTCTGGACGCGTGCGCAAACTATAGAAAGTCATTATGACGTAGAATGTGCATACTTTGTTGATTCCATTTATGAAATAAAACACATTTTCTAAAAACTCGTGTTTTTTAAGAAATCATGTAAACCTTCTAGAAGCTGTGATTTTGAAAAACGTTGGAAGTAAGCTTTTCTTGTTTCCGGACGCATGCGCAAACTATAGAAAGTCATTATTACGTAGAATGTGCATACTTTGTTGATTCCATTTGTGAAATAAAATACATTTTCTACAAACTCTTATTTTTTACGAAATCATGTAAACCTTCTAGAAGCTGTGATTTCAAAAATCGGTGGAAGTAAGCTTTTCTTATTTCCGGACGCATGCGCAAACTATAGAAAATCCTTATGACGTAGAATGTGCACACTTTGTAGATTCCATTTATGAAATAAAACACATTTTCTAAAAACTCGTGTTTTTTAAGAAATCATGTAAACCTTCTAGAAGCCGTGATTTTAAAAAATGGGGCAAGTGAGCTTTTCTTATTTCCAAACGCATGCGCAAAGTATTGAAAGTCGTTATGACGTAGAATGTGGGTACTTTGTTGATTCCATTTATTAAATAAAACACATTTTCTAAAAAATCGTGTTTTTTAGGAAATCATGTAAACCTTCTAGAAGCTGTGATTTTAAAAAATGGTGGAAGTAAGCTTTTCTTATTTCTGGACGCATGCGCAAACTATAGAAATTCGTTATGACGTAGAATGTGCATACTTTGTTGATTCCATTTATGAAATAAAACACATTTTCTAAAAACACGTGTTTTTTAAGAAATCATGTAACCCTTCTAGAAGCTGTGATTTTAAAAAATGGTGGAAGTAAGCTTTTCTTATTTCCGGACGCATGCGCAAACTATAGAAAGTCGTTATAACGTAGAATGTGCATACTTTGTTGATTCCATTTATAAAATAAAACACATTTTCTAAAAACTCGTGTTTTTTAAGAAACCATGTAAACCTTCTAGAAGCTGTGATTTTAAAAAACAGGGGAAGTAAGCTTTTCTTATTTCCAAACGCATGCGCAAACTATAGAAAGTCGTTATGACGTAGAATGTGCATACTTTGTAGATTCCATTTATGAAATAAAACACATTTTCTGAAAACTCGTGTTTTTTACGAAATCATGGAAACCTTCTAGAAGCTGTGATTTTAAAAAACGCGGGAAGTAAGCTTTTCTTATTTCCGGACGCATGCGAAAACTATAGAAAGTCGTTATGACGTAGAATGTGCATACTTTGTTGATTCCATTTATGAAATAAAACACATTTTCTAAATACTCGTGTTTTTTAACAAATCATGTAAACCTTCTAAAAGCTGTGATTTTAAAAAACGGGGGAAGTAAGCTTTTCTTATTTCCAAACGCATGCACAAACTATAGAAAGTCGTTATGACGTAGAATGTGCATACTTTGTAGATTCCATTTATGAAATAAAACACATTTTCTAAAAACTCGTGTTTTTTATGAAATCATGTAAACCTTCTAGAAGCTGTGATTTTAAAAAATGGTGGAAGTAAGCTTTTCTTATTTCCGGACGCATGCGCAAACTATAGAAAGTTGTTATGACGTAGACTGTGCATACTTTGTTGATTCCATTTATGAAATAAAACACATTTTCTAAAAACTCATGTTTTTTAAGAAATCATGTAAACCTTCTAGAAGCTGTGATTTTGAAAAACATTGGAAGTAAGCTTTTCTTATTTACGAACGCATGCACAAACTATAGAAAGTCATTATGACGTAGAATGTGCATACTTTGTTGATTCCATTTATGAAATAAAACACATTTTCTACAAACTCGTGTTTTTTACTAAATTATGTAAACCTTCTAGAAGCTGTGATTTCAAAAAACGGTGGAAGTAAGCTTTTCTTATTTCTGGACGCGTGCGCAAACTATAGAAAGTCGTTATGACGTAGAATGTGCATACTTTGTTGATTCCATTTATGAAATAAAACACATTTTCTAAAAACTCGTGTTTTTTAAGAAATCATGTAAACCTTCTAGAAGCTGGTGATTTTGAAAAACGTTGGAAGTAAGCTTTTCCTATTTCCGGACGCATGCGCAAACTATAGAAAGTCATTATGACGTAGAATTTGCATACTTTGTTGATTCCATTTGTGAAATAAAACACATTTTCTACAAACTCTTATTTTTTACGAAATCATGTAAACCTTCTAGAAGCTGTGATTTCAAAAAACGGTGGAAGTAAGCTTTTCTTATTTCCGGACGCATGCGCAAACTATAGAAAATCGTTATGACGTAGAATGTGCACACTTTGTAGATTCCATTTATGAAATAAAACACATTTTCTAAAAACTCGTGTTTTTTAAGAAATCATGTAAACCTTCTAGAAGCCGTGATTTTAAAAAACGGGGCAAGAAAGCTTTTGTTATTTCCAAACGCATGCGCAAACTATAGAAAGTTGTTATGACGTAGAATGTGGGTACTTTGTTGATTCCTTTTATTAAATAAAACACATTTTCTAAAAAATCGTGTTTTTTAGGAAATCATGTAAACCTTCTAGAAGCTGTGATTTTAAAAAATGGTGGAAGTAAGCTTTTCTTATTTCTGGACGCATGCGCAAACTATAGAAATTCGTTATGACGTAGAGTGTGCATACTTTGTTGATTCCATTTATGAAATAAAACACATTTTCTAAAAACTCGTGTTTTTTATGAAATCATGTAACCCTTCTAGAAGCTGTGATTTTAAAAACTGGTGGAAGTAAGCTTTTCTTATTTCCGGACGCATGCGCAAACTATAGAAAGTCGTTATAACGTAGAATGTGCATACTTTGTTGATTCCATTTATGAAATAAAACACATTTTCTAAAAAATCGTGTTTTTTAAGAAACCATGTAAACCTTCTAGAAGCTGTGATTTTAAAAAACAGGGGAAGTAAGCTTTTCTTATTTCCAAACGCATGCGGAAACTATAGAAAGTCGTTATGACGTAGAATGTGCATACTTTGTAGATTCCATTTATGAAATAAAACACATTTTCTGAAAACTCGCGTTTTTTACGAAATCATGGAAACCTTCTAGAAGCTGTGATTTTAAAAAACGCGGGAAGTAAGCTTTTCTTATTTCCGGACGCCTGCGCAAACTATAGAAAGTCGTTATGACGTAGAATGTCCATACTTTGTTGATTCCATTTATGAAATAAAACACATTTTCTAAATACTCGTGTTTTTTAACAAATCATGTAAACCTTCTAAAAGCTGTGATTTTAAAAAACGGGGGAAGTAAGCTTTTCTTATTTCCAAACGCATGCACAAACTATAGAAAGTCGTTATGACGTAGAATGTGCATACTTTGTAGATTCCATTTATGAAATAAAACACATTTTCTAAAAACTCGTGTTTTTTATGAAATCATGTAAACCTTCTAGAAGCTGTGATTTTAAAAAACGGTGGAAGTAAGCTTTTCTTATTTCCGGACGCATGCGCAAACTATAGAAAGTCGTTATGACATAGAATGTGCATGCTTTGTTGATTCCATTTATGAAATAAAACAAATTTTCTAAAAACTCGTGTTTTTTACAAAATCATGTAAACCTTCTAGAAGCTGTGATTTTAAAAAACGGTAGAAGTAAGCTTTTCTTATTTCCGGATAAATGCGCAAACTATAGAAAGTCGTTATGAGGTAGAATGTGCATACTTTGTGGATTCCATTTATGAAATAAAACACATTTTCTAAAAATTCGTGTTTTTTACGAAATCATGTAAACCTTCTAGAAGCTGTGATTTTAAAAAACGGTGGAAGTAAGCTTTTCTTATTTCCGGACGAATGCGCAAACTATAGCATGTCGTTATGATGTAGAATGTGCATGCTTTGTAGATTCCATTTATGAAATAAAACACATTTTCTAAAAACTTGTGTTTTTTACGAAATAATGTAAACCTTCTAGAAACTGTGATTTTAAAAAACGGTGGAAGTAAGCTTTTCTTATTTCCGGACGCATGGGAAAATTATAGAAAGTCGTTATGACGTAGAATGTGCATACTTTGTCGATTCCATTTATGAAATAAAACACATTTTCTAAAAACTCGTGTTTTCTAAGAAACCATGTAAACCTTCTAGAAGCTGTGATTTTAAAAAATGGGGGAAGTAAGATTTTCTTATTTCCGGACGCATGCGAAAACTATAGAAAGTCGTTATGAGGTAGAATGTGCATACTTTGTTGATTCCATTTATGAAATAAAACACATTTTCTAAAAACTCGTGTTTTTTACGAAATAATGTAAACCTTCTAGAATCTGTGATTTTAAAAAACGGTGGAAGTAAGCTTTTCTTATTTCCGGATGCATGGGAAAACATAAGAAAGTCGTTATGACGTAGAATGTGCATACTTTGTTGATTCCATATATGAAATAAAACACATTTTCTAAAAACTCATGTTTTTTAAGAAATCATGTAAACCTTCTAGAAGCTGTGATTTTAAAAAACGGTGGAAGTAAGCTTTTCTTATTTCCAAACACATGCGCAAACTATAGAAAGTCGTTATGACGTAGAATGTGCATACTTTGTTGATTCCATTTATGAAATAAAACACATTTTCTAAAAACTCGTGTTTTTTGAGAAATCATGTAAACCTTCTAGAAGCTGTGATTTTAAAAAACGGTGTAAGTAAGCTTTTCTTATTTCCGGACGCATGCGAAAACTATAGAAATTCGTTATGATGTAGAATGTGCATACTTTGTTGATTCCATTTATGAAATAAAACACATTTTCCAAAAACTCGTGTTTTTTACGAAATCATGTAAACCTTCTAGAAGCTCTGATTTTAAAAAATGGGGGAAGTAAGCTTTTCTTATTTCCAAACGCATGCGCAAACTATAGAAAGTCATTATGACGTAGAATGTGCATACTTTGTTGATTCCATTTATGAAATAAAACACATTTTCTAAAAACTCGTGTTTTTTAAGAAATCATTAAAACCTTCTAGAAGCTGTGATTTTAAAAAACGGGGGAAGTAAGCTTTTCTTATTTCCAAACGCATGCGCAAACTATAGAAAGTCGTTATGACGTAGAATGTGCATACTTTGTTGATTCCATTTATGAAATAAAACACATTTTCTAAAAACTCGTGTTTTTTAACAAATCATGTAAACCTTCTAGAAGCTATGATTTTAAAAAATGGTGGAAGAAAGATTTTCTTATTTCCGGACGCATGCGCAAACTATAGAAAGTCATTATGACGTAGAATGTGCATGCTTTGTAGATTCCATTGATGAAATAAAACACATTTTCTAAAAACTCGTGTTTTTTACGAAATAATGTAAACCTTCTAGAAGCTGTGATTTTAAAAAACGGTGGAAGTAAGCTTTTCTTATTTCCGGACGCATGGGAAAACTATAGAAAGTCGTTATGACGTAGAATGTGCATACTTTGTTGATTCCATTTATGAAATAAAACACATTTTCTAAAAACTCGTGTTTTTTTAGAAATCATGTAAACCTTTTAGAAGCTGTGATTTTAAAAAACGGGGGAAGTAAGCTTTTCTTATTTCCAAACGCATGCGCAAACTATAGAAAGTCTTTATGACGTAGAATGTGCATACTTTGTTGATTCCATTTATGAAATAAAACACATTTTCTAAAAACTCGTGTTTTTTGAGAAATCATGTAAAGCTTCTAGAAGCTGTGATTTTAAAAAACGGAGTAAGTAAGCTTTTCTTATTTCCAGACGCATGCGCAAACTATAGGAAGTCGTTATGACGTAGAATGTGCATAATTTGTAGATTTGATTTATGAAATAAAACACATTTTCTAAAAACAAGTGTTTTTTAAGAAATCATGTAAACCTTCTAGAATCTGTAATTCTAAAAAACGGGGGAAGTAAGCGTTGCTTATTTCCGGACGCATGCACAAACTATAGAAAGTCATTATGACGTATAATGTGCATACTTTGTAGATTCCATTTATGAAATAAAACACATTTTCTAAAAACTCGTGTTTTTTACGAAATCATGTAAACCTTCTAGAAGCTGTGATTTTAAAAAACGGTGGAAGTAAGCTTTTCTTATTTCTGGACGCATGCGCAAACTATAGAAAGTCGTTATGATGTAGAATGTGCATACTTTGATGATTCCATTTATGAAATAAAACACATTTTCCAAAAACTCGTGTTTTTTACGAAATCATGTAAACCTTCTAGATGCTGTGATTTTAAAAAATGGTGGAAGTAAGCTTTTCTTATTTCCTGACGAATCCGCAAACTATAGAAAGTCGTTATGACGTAGAATGTGCATACTTTGTAGATTCCATTTATGAAATAAAACACATTTTCTAAAAACTCGTGTTTTTTAAGAAATCATGTAAACCTTCTAGAAGCTGTGATTTTAAAAAACGGGGGACGTAAGCTTTTCTTATTTCCAAACGCATGCGCAAACTATAGAAAGTCGTTATGATGTAGAATGTGCATGCTTTGTAGATTCCATTTATGAAATAAAACACATTTTCTAAAAACTCGTGTTTTTTAAGAAATCATGTCAACCTTCTAGAAGCTGTGATTTTAAAAAAAGGTGGAAGTAAGCTTTTCTTCCTTCCAAGCGCATGCGCAAACTATAGAAAGTCGTTATGAGGTAGAATGTGCATACTTTGTTTATTCCATTTATGAAATAAAACACATTTTCTAAAAACTCGTGTTTTTTGAGAAATCATGTAAACCTTCTAGAAGCTGTGATTTTAAAAAACGGTGTAAGTAAGCTTTTCTTATTTCCAGACGCATGCGCAAACTATAGAAAGTCGTTATGACGTAGAATGTGTTAAATATTGTAACTTCAAAGAATATTATATTTGTACTTTATTATTCCGGAGATGTTTTATTCCTCCAAGGTAACCCTATCATGTATCTGGAGATGTTAATTCCTCCAAGGGTTTGTATTAACTAGGGTTATTAGACCCACCATGTGTGGGTCGGCCCTGTAGTTATATTTTAGGGGTTATTAGACTTCTCCAGGTGAGGTCGGCCCCATAAAGTCTTTTAGTCAGTTGGGATTCAAGTATAAATAGAGGAGGTGAACTCCTCATTAGATCATTCACTCACTTGTGGAAGAGTGCGCACTAGTTGAGGAGATCTGCTAAGGAGTCAAGGAGAAGGAGCACATCTTGTATTTTGGTTGATCATCTTATTGAGGAAAGCTTTGCTGGGTTTTCTACCCCATGAGGGTTTCCCAGGGTATATTGTGTGTCTATCTTGTGATTGTGTTTCTTTCAGAGATCTTGTTTGTCTATTTGGTTTAAACTTAACATGCTATCAGAGCTAGACTGAATAGGACATCTTTCACAAGGTAAGAATACCTCTTTCTCTCTCTTTGGTGAAGTTAGGGTTTTCAGCCCAAAGTTGGTATTATTGATTTTTGGTTGCATGGCTGGATAGCTCTCATCAATACCTTTCTTTTGAGCCATAGATCGAACTTTTTGGTTGGGTAGAACTTCGGGAAATTCAAACCCTAATTCTACCAAAAGTGCGATACGTCAGATTTTGGTTTCAGAAAAAAGTTGTAATTTTTGATTTCTGATTACATGGCTGGATAGCCCTTCTCAAGAGCATTCGTTTGAGCTATAGATCGAACTTTTTGGTTGGGTAGAACTCCGGGAAAGTCAAACCCTAATTCTACCAAAAGTGCGATAAAATTCTGTTCCAGATTCCGGAAAAGTGAAAAGTAACTTCCCAGGTAAGTCTACTCTGTCTCTTGGACTCCCCCAAGAGAAGATGGCTCCAAATACTAAGCTTGAAGACAAGCTAGAAGGCATAGAGAATTTCCGGGAATGGAAATACAGAATTGGTCTCATTCTTGAGGAGAATGATCTTGCTCATTATATCAAGGAGGAAGTTGCAGAACCAGAAGAAGATGAAGCCAAAGAGAAACACAGGAAGGATATGATTAGGGAAAAGAGAATCATAGCTGATTCCATTAAAGACCACTTGATTCCCCAAGTGTCTTCCAAGAAGACTCCAAAGGAAATGTATGATGCCCTAGGAAGAATGTATGAAGGAAAGAACATCAACAGAAAGATGAATCTAAGGACTCAATTGAAAAGTACCAAGATGCACAAAGGAGAATCCATTCAAGACTACTTCTGAAGAGTCTCTCTAATCAAAGAACAACTAGATGCCATTGGTGATACTCTTGATGAAGATGAACTTGTGATGACAGCTCTAAATGGTCTCACTAGACCTTGGGAGTCATTCATTCAAACTATGTGTGCCAGAAAAGAAAGTATGAAGTTTGATGTAGTATGGGAAGATTGTGTTCAAGAGGAGGCTAGGGTTGCCAACAGAGAAGCACTTCTCAAAGAGGATGACCAAGCTTTGGCCACCCACACCAAAAGAGGAAAGAGAGGCTACTTCAAGAAAGTAAACCACAAAAGGCCTCAACCCTCTCATAGATTCAAAAAGAAAGGGGGAGACATCTCCACAGTCCAATGCTTCAATTGTCTCAAGCTAGGACACTATGCCAGAGACTGTACCTTACCAGAGAAGAAGAAGAAAAGGTTTGTTCACAAAAGACATCATGCTCATATGGCAGAAGATGACAGTGAAGAAGAAGAAGAAGAAGAAGAAGAAGTGGAGGAAAGGCCTCAAAAGAAAAGATCTAAAGCAAAGAAAGAAGAACCAGAAGAATATGTACTATTTTCTGCTCTCTCTGGATCTGTGTCTCCTGGTGAAGGCACTTGGCTCATTGACAGTGGTGCTTCAAAGCACATGACAGGTCATAAGGAAACTCTCTCCAAGATTGAAGAGAAGTCTTCACCCCAGAAGGTATCTCTAGGAGATGATTATCAATATCCCATCAAGGGAATTGGTGAAGCAAGCTACAAGCTTGATTCAGGAACACCTTTGAAGATGAAAGAGATTTTATATGTCCCAGGTTTAAAGAAGAATCTACTTTCTATCTCAGCACTAGACAAGAAAGGCTTTAGAGTAGCCTTCATAGATGGTCAAGTACTCATGTGGACCAAAGGAAAATCAATCAAAGATGCAATTGTCTTTGGTGAAGAAGAAGGAGGACTTTATAAACTCAAGGGTCATCCAGAATCTGCCCTTGCTCATGAAGTTTCTAGTCCCAATGAGCTATGGCATAGAAGACTAGCTCACATTAACTATAAAGCTTTACCATATGTGAGTAAGATGGTTATAGGTTTTCCAAACTTGAAGGTTGATCATGATGGCTCATGTAAAGGTTGCAAGAAAGGGAAGAATATCAAGAATCCCTTTCCGAAAAGTGAAACAAAGACTAAGGGTTCTCTAGAGCTAATACACTCAGATGTATGTGGACCTATGCCTACCACATCTCTAAGTGGGTTTGAATACTATCTCTCTTTCATTGATGACTATTCAAGAAAAACTTGGATATACTTCCTAAAGGGTAAGAATGAAGTCTTTGGAAAATTCAAAGAGTTCAAGGCTCTAATAGAAAACCTCTCAGACAAGAAAATCAAGATTCTCAGAACAGATAATGGTGGAGAATATACTTCAAAGTAATTTGAAGAGTTCTGTAAAGAAGCTGGAATCAAAAGGGAACTAACCACTCCTTACAATCCCCAACAAAATGGGGTAGCTGAGAGAAAAAATAGAACCATCATGGAAGCTGTAAAGACTATGATACATGATCAAGACCTTCCCATGTATCTATGGGATGAAGCAGCCAAGACAGCAGTATATGTTCAAAATAGACTATCTCATAGTGCTCTTGACTTCAAAACTCCAGAAGAAGTCTTTACAGGAAAGAAGCCTGAGGTAAGTCATCTCAAAATATTTGGGTGTCATGTGTACATCCACATTCCAAAAGAAAAGAGATCCAAATTGGATCCCTCAGGTAAGAAGGGAATGTTTGTTGGTTATTGTGAAACCTCCAAAGCCTTCAGAATCTACATACCAGGTTTCCATCATATAGAGATAAGTAGAGATGTTACCTTCGATGAGGAAGCAGCCCTCAAGAAATCTAGAAAGTGTCAACTTGAAGAAGTTTACGAAGAAGATACATCTCCCAGAATCTCAGAGAATGCTCACATTCCTGAAGAAGTCATACCAGAGGATCATGACATGCTGGAACCACAAGAACCTCCTGTTGCAGAATTGTCTAGGAAAAGAAGACCAGCATGGGCTAGAGATATTATTCAAGGAGCAGAAAGATATGGTGCTCCTGAAGGCTCCACTAGAGAAAGGAAGAAACCAAAGCTAGTATCCAACTATATGGCCCTGATGTGTGATCTTGTGGATCAACTACCTACCAGCTATGAAGAGGCAGCTCAAAAGAAAGAATGGGTAGAGGAAATGACTGAAGAATATCAGTCAATAATGAAAAATGATGTTTGGGATATAGTTCCCAAACCAAAAGACAAAAGTGTGGTTTCTTCCAAATGGATCTTTAAAATAAAACATGCTGCGGATGGAAGTATTGAAAAATACAGAGCAAGATTTGTAGCCAGAGGTTTCTCTCAGAAGGAGGGAATTGACTATGAAGAAACATTTGCACCAGTTGCTAGGTATACTTCAATCAGAACTATCATGGCTCTTGCATCCATGATGAAGTGGAAACTACATCAAATGGATGTTAAGACAGCTTTTCTGAATGGTGTAATTGAAGAAGAAGTATACATAGAGCAACCACAAGGGTTTGAGGTAAATGACGGAAGGACTCATGTATGCAAACTGAAAAAGGCATTATATGGGTTGAAACAAGCTCCCAGAGCTTGGTACGGAAGGATTGACAATTTCTTAACTAGCATGGGCTTTACCAAAAGTAAAGCTGACCCAAACCTTTATCTCAAGGTGATGGATGATGAACCAGTTATACTTTTACTATATGTAGTTGATCTATTTCTAACTGGAAATGAGAAACAAATTATTGAAAGCAAGAAGAAGCTTTCTTCAGAATTCGAGATGAAAGATCTCGGATTGATGCACTACTTCTTAGGCTTAGAAGTGTGGCAAGAACCAAAAGGAATCTTTCTGAATCAAGGTAAGTATACTGTGGAAATTCTGAAAAGATTTGATATGTTGGAATGTAAACCCATGGCCACTCCCATGGACTCCAACTTAAAGATTTTGGTTAATGACTCTTCAGAATTAGTGGACCTAACCTTATATAGACAGATCATTGGGTCACTAATGTATTTGACAAATACTAGGCCAGATATATGCTTTGCTATAAATACCCTAAGTCAGTATCTAGTAGAACCCAGAAAGGTTCATCTAATAGCTGCAAAGCATGTAATGAGGTACTTAAAAGGTACATTAGATTTTGGTCTACTCTATGATGGAAGTCATGAACTCAAGTTGCATGGTTACTCAGACTCTGATTGGGCAGGCAGTGTCTCAGACAGAAAAAGTACTTCAGGTGGATGTTATAGCCTTGGATCTGCCATGATCTCTTGGTTCAGCAAGAAACAATCCAGTGTGGCCCTCAGCTCTGCTGAGGCAGAATACATAGCTGCTTGCTCTGCTAGCTGTGAAGCTGTATGGCTTTGGAAACTGTTATCTGGAGTGTTTGACTTAGAAATGGATCCTACTATGATTATGTGTGATAATCAAAGCTGCATCAAGATGACAGAAAATCCTGTGTTCCATGATAATTCAAAACACATAGAGATCCGATACTTCTATATTCGAGATATGGTGCAGAAAGGAGCTATCAAGCTTGAATACGTGAGCACTGAAGATCAAATTGCTGATATCCTGACCAAACCACTGTCTCGTGTGAAATTTGAATACTTTCGAGACAAGCTTGGTGTAGTTCAAAAGGACTCTCCTAGAAAGGGGGGAGTAGCATGATTCCTGATGGCAAGCAAGTCTCATCAATAATGAGACTTCACCTAGTCACTTAGAAATAATTAGAGTTAGGACTATTTTATTTTCATTCAGTTTTACTTATACATGATTTTGATGATGGATGTATTAGTGAGAATACATGCTAGATGTATACATGCTTTTGATGTTAGACGTATACATGATTTTGATGATAGATGTATTAGTGAGAATACATGCTAGATGTATACATGCTTTTGATGTTAGATGTATACATGGTTTTGATGATAGATGTATTAGTGAGAATACATGCTAGATGTATACATGCTTTTGATGTTAGATGTATACATGATTTTGATGATAGATGTATTAGTGAGAATACATGCTAAATGTATACATGCTTTTGATGTTAGATGTATACATGACTTTGATGATGGATGTATTAGTGAGAATACATGCTAGATGTATACATGCTTTTGATGTTAGATGTATACATGATTTTGATGATAGATGTATTAGTGAGAATACATGCTAGATGTATACATGCTTTTGATATTAGATGTATACATGATTTGATGATAGATGTATTAGTGAGAATACATGCTTTTGATGACAGATGTATACATGCTTTTAGATGTATTAGTAAGAATACATGCTTTTGATGTATGATGTATACATGCTGTTGATGCTAGATATTGATTATGTACTTGTATGGATGAGGATACTTGTACTTGTATTGATGAGAATACAGATTGAGGGGATTGGATCATCCCTGGACTTTCATTCCTAAAGAGAGCCGTAGACGTGAGGTCTCCGAGAATGAAGTCCTTAGTGGACAGTTGAGGGGATTGAATCATCCTTGGACTTTCAGTCCTAAAGAGAGCTGTAGACGTAAGGTCTCCGAGAATGAAGTCCTTAGTGGACAGTTGAGGGGATTGGATCATCCCTGGACTTTCAGTCCTAAAGAGAGCCGTAGACGTGAGGTCTCCGAGAATGAAGTCCTTAGTGGACAGTTGAGGGGATTGAATCATCCCTGGACTTTCAGTCCTAAAGAGAACCGTAGACTGGGTCTCCGATAATGAAGTCCTGAATGAACAGGTAGGGGATTGTATCGTCCCCGGACTGAGGTCCCAGAATAGAACCGTAGACTGGGTCTCCGATAATGAAGTCCTGAATGAACAGGTAGGGGATTGTATCGTCCCCGGACTGAGGTCCCAGAATAGAACCGTAGACTGGGTCTTCGATAATGAAGTCCTGAATGAACAGGTAGGGGATTGTATCATCCCCGGACTGAGGTCCCAGAATAGAACCGTAGACTGGGTCTCCGATAATGAAGTCCTGAATGAACAGGTAGGGGATTGTATCGTCCCCGGATTGAGGTCCCAGAATAGAACCGTAGACTGGGTCTCCGATAAATGAAGTCCTGAATGAACAGGCAGGGGATTGTATCATCCCCGGACTGAGGTCCCAGAATAGAACCGTAGACTGGGTCTCCGATAAATGAAGTCCTGAATGAACAGGCAGGGGATTGCATCGTCCTCGGACTGAGGTCCCAGAATTGATCCGTAGACTGAAGTCTCCGAGAACTAAAGATTGGATTGTATCATCCATGGACCTATGTCCTAAAAGAAGCAGGATTGATCATCCTAGGAATATGATCGTATGATGATGATACTGATGACGATGTTGATAATCGTATGAGGACGATGCTGATAATCGTATGATGACGATGCTGATGACGATGCCGATGATCGGATTGATATCGACACTATTGACATTGATGTTCCAGTAACTGGTTGAGTTACTGATGAAGATGAATTGAAGAAAGCTTCCGATGATTTATAGATGTATCATATATGATGACTCCTTGCTCTTGCAGATGTTGTTATAATATCCTTCTTGTTAAGGGGGAGTGTTAAATATTGTAACTTCAAAGAATATTATATTTGTACTTTATTATTCCGGAGATGTTTCATTCCTCCAAGGTAACCCTATCATGTATCTGGAGATGTTAATTCCTCCAAGGGTTTGTATTAACTAGGGTTATTAGACCCACCATGTGTGGGTCGGCCCTGTAGTTATATTTTAGGGGTTATTAGACTTCTCTAGGTGAGGTCGGCCCCATAAAGTCTTTTAGTCAGTTGGGAGTCAAGTATAAATAGAGGAGGTGAACTCCTCATTAGATCATTCACTCACTTGTGGAAGAGTGCGCACTAGTTGAGGAGATCCGCTAAGGAGTCAAGGAGAAGGAGAACATCTTGTATTTTGGTTGATCATCTTATTGAGGAAAGCTTTGCTGGGTTTTCTACCCCATGAGGGTTTCCCAGGGTATATTGTGTGTCTATCTTGTGATTGTGTTTCTTTCAGAGATCTTGTTTGTCTATTTGGTTTAAACTTAACAGAATGTGCATCCTTTGTAGATTCCATTTATGAAATAAAACACATTTTCTAAAAACAAGTGTTTTTTAAGAAATAATGTAAACCTTCTAGAAGCTGTAATTTTAAAATATGGGGGAAGTAAGTTTTTCTCATTTCCGGACGCATGCACAAACTATAGAAAGTCGTTATGACGGAGAATGTGCATACTTTGAAGATTCCATTTATGAAATAAAACACATTTTCTAAAAACTCATGTTTTTTACGAAATCATGTAAACCTTCTAGAAGCTGTGATTTTAAAAAACGGTGGAAGTAAGCTTTTCTTATTTCCGGACGCATGCGCAAACTATAGAAAGTCGTTATGATGTAGAATGTGCATACTTTGTCGATTGCATTTATGAAATAAAACACATTTTCTAAAAACTCGTGTTTTTTAAGAAACCATGTAAACCTTCTAGAAGCTGTGATTTTAAAAAACGAGGGAAGTAAGCTTTTCTTATTTCCAAACGCATGCGCAAACAATAGAAATTCATTATGACGTAGAATGTGCATACTTTGTTGATTCCATTTATGAAATAAAACACATTTTCTAAAAACTCGTGTTTTTTAAGAAATCATGTAAACCTTCTAGAAGCTGTGATTTTAAAAAACGGGGGAAGTAAGCTTTTCTTATTTCCAAACGCATGCGCAAACTATAGAAAGTTGTTATGACGTAGAATGTGCATGCTTTGTAGATTCCATTTATGAAATAAAACACATTTTCTAAAAACTCGTGTTTTCTAAGAAACCATGTAAACCTTCTAGAAGCTGTGATTTTAAAAAATGGGGGAAGTAAGCTTTTCTTATTTCCAAACGCATGCGCAAACTATAGAAATTCATTATGACGTAGAATGTGCATACTTTGTTGATTTCATTTATGAAATAAAACACATTTTCTAAAAACTCATGTTTTTTAAGAAATCATGTAAACCTTCTAGAAGCTGTGATTTTAAAAAACGGGGGAAGTAAGCTTTTCTTATTTCCAAACACATGGGCAAACTATAGAAAGTCGTTATGACGTAGAATGTGCATGCTTTGTTGATTCCATTTATGAAATAAAACACATTTTCTAAAAACTCGTGTTTTTTAACAAATCATGTAAACCTTCTAGAAGCTATGATTTTAAAAAATGGTGGAAGAAAGCTTTTCTTATTTCCGGACGCATGCGCAATCTATAGAAAGTCGTTATGACGTAGAATGTGCATGCTTTGTAGATTCCATTTATGAAATAAAACACATTTTCTAAAAACTCGTGTTTTTTACGAAATAATGTAAACCTTCTAGAAGCTGTGATTTTAAAAAACGGTGGAAGTAAGCTTTTCTTATTTCCGGACGCATGGGAAAACTATACAAATTCGTTATGACGTAGAATGTGAATACTTTGTTGATTCCATTTAAGAAAATAAAACACATTTTCTAAAAACTTGTGTTTTTAAAGAAATCATGTAAACCTTCTAGAAGCTGTGATTTTAAAAAACGGGGGAAGCAAGCTTTTCTTATTTCCAAACGCATGCGCAAACTATAGAAAGTCGTTATGACGTAGAATGTGCATACTTTGTTGATTCCATTTATGAAATAAAACACATTTTCTAAAAACTCGTGTTTTTTGAGAAATCATGTAAACCTTCTAGAAGCTGTGATTTTAAAAAACGGTGTAAGTAAGCTTTTCTTATTTCCGGACGCATGCGCAAACTATAGAAAGTCGTTATGACGTAGAATGTGCATCCTTTGTAGATTCCATTTATGAAATAAAACACATTTTCTAAAAACAAGTGTTTTTTAAGAAATCATGTAAACCTTCTAGAAGCTGTAATTTTAAAAAACGGGGGAAGTAAGCTTTTCTTATTTCCGGACGCATGCACAAACTATAGAAAGTCGTTATGACTTAGAATGTGCATACTTTGTATATTCCATTTATGAAATAAAACACATTTTCTAAAAACTCGTGTTTTTTACGAAATAATGTAAACCTTCTAGAAGCTGTGATTTTAAAAAACGGGGAAAGTAAGCTTTTCTTATTTCCGGACGCATGGGCAAACTATAGAAAGTCGTTATGACGTAGAATGTGCATACTTTGTGGATTCCATTTATGAAATAAAACACATTTTCTAAAAATTCGTGCTTTCTAAGAAATCATGTAAACCTTCTAGAAGCTGTGATTTTAAAAAACGGTGGAAGTAAGCTTTTCATATTTCCGGACGCATGCGCAAACTATAGAAAGTCGTTATGATGTAGAATGTGCATACTTTGTCGATTCCATTTATGAAATAAAACACATTTTCTAAAAACTCGTGTTTTTTAAGAAACCATGTAAACCTTCTAGAAGCTGTGATTTAAAAAAATGGGGGAAGTAAGCTTTTCTTATTTCCAAACGCGTGCGCAAACTATAGAAAGTCATTATGACGTAGAATGTGCATACTTTGTTGATTCCATTTATGAAATAAAACACATTTTCTAAAAACTCGTGTTTTTTAAGAAATCATGTAAACCTTCTAGAAGCTGTGATTTTAAAAAACGGGGGAAGTAAGCTTTTCTTATTTCCAAACACATGGGAAAACTATAGAAAGTCGTTATGAAGTAGAATGTGCATGCTTTGTTGATTCCATTTATGAAATAAAACACATTTTCTAAAAACTCGTGTTTTTTAACAAATCATGTAAACCTTCTAGAAGCTATGATTTTAAAAAATTGTGGAAGAAAGCTTTTCTTATTTCCAGACGCATGCAAAATCTATAGAAAGTCGTTATGACGTAGAATGTGCATGCTTTGTAGATTCCATTTATGAAATAAAACACATTTTCTAAAAACTCGTGTTTTTTACGAAATAATGTAAACCTTCTAGAAGCTGTGATTTTAAAAAACGGTGGAAGTAAGCTTTTCTTATTTCCGGACGCATGGGAAAACTATACAAAGTCGTTATGACGTAGAATGTGAATACTTTGTTGATTCCATTTAAGAAAATAAAACACATTTTCTAAAAACTCGTGTTTTTAACGAAATCATGTAAAGCTTCTAGAAGCTGTGATTTTAAAAAACGGGGGAAGTAAGCTTTTCTTATTTCCAAACGCATGCGCAAACTATAGAAAGTCGTTATGACGTAGAATGTGCATACTTTGTTGATTCCATTGATGAAATAAAACACATTTTCTAAAAACTCGTGTTTTTTGAGAAATCATGTAAACCTTCTAGAAGCTGTGATTTTAAAAAACGGTGTAAGTAAGCTTTTCTTATTTCCAGACGCATGCGCAAACTATAGAAAGTCCTTATGACGTAGAATGCGCATCCTTTGTAGATTCCATTTATGAAACTAAACACATTTTCTAAAAACAAGTGTTTTTTAAGAAATAATGTAAACTTTCTAGAAGCTGTAATTTTAAAATATGGGGGAAGTAAGTTTTTCTTATTTCCGGACGCATGCACAAACTATAGAAAGTCGTTATGACGTAGAATGTGCATACTTTGAAGATTCCATTTATGAAATAAAACACATTTTCTAAAAACTCGTGTTTTTTACGAAATTATGTAAACCTTCTAGAAGCTGTGATTTTAAAAAACGGGGGAAGTAAGCTTTTTTTATTTCCGGACGCATGGGCAAACTATAGAAAGTCGTTATGACGTAGAATGTGCATACTTTGTGGATTCCATTTATGAAATAAAACACATTTTCTAAAAATTCGTGATTTCTAAGAAATCATGTAAACCTTCTAGAAGCTGTGATTTTAAAAAACGGTGGAAGTAAGCTTTTCATATTTCCGGACGCATGCGCAAACTATAGAAAGTCGTTATGATGTAGAATGTGCATACTTTGTCGATTCCATTTATGAAATAAAACACATTTTCTAAAAACTCGTGTTTTTTAAGAAACCATGTAAACCTTCTAGAAGCTGTGATTTAAAAAAATGGGGGAAGTAAGCTTTTCTTATTTCCAAACGCATGCGCAAACTATAGAAAGTCATTATGACGTAGAATGTGCATACTTTGTTGAGTCCATTTATGAAATAAAACACATTTTCTAAAAACTCGTGTTTTTTAAGAAATCATGTAAACCTTCTAGAAGCTGTGATTTTAAAAAACGGGGGAAGTAAGCTTTTCTTATTTCCAAACACATGGGCAAACTATAGAGAGTCGTTATGATGTAGAATGTGTATGCTTTGTTGATTCCATTTATGAAATAAAACACATTTTCTAAAAACTCGTGTTTTTTAACAAATCATGTAAACCTTCTAGAAGCTATGATTTTAAAAAATGGTGGAAGAAAGCTTTTCTTATTTCCGGACGCATGCGCAATCTATAGAAAGTCGTTATGACGTAGAATGTGCATGCTTTGTAGATTCCATTTATGAAATAAAACACATTTTCTAAAAAGTCGTGTTTTTTACGAAATAATGTAAACCTTCTAGAAGCTGTGATTTTAAAAAACGGTGGAAGTAAGCTTTTCTTATTTCTGGACGCATGGGAAAACTATACAAAGTCGTTATGACGTAGAATGTGAATACTTTGTTGATTCCATTTAAGAAAATAAAACACATTTTCTAAAAACTCGTGTTTTTAAAGAAATCATGTAAACCTTCTAGAGCTGTGATTTTAAAAAAAGGGGGAAGTAAGCTTTTCTTATTTCCAAACGCATGCGCAAACTATAGAAAGTCGTTATGACGTAGAATGTGCATACTTTGTTGATTACATTTATGAAATAAAACACATTTTCTAAAAACTCGTGTTTTTTGAGAAATCATGCAAACCTTCTAGAAGCTGTGATTTTAAAAAACGGTGTAAGTAAGCTTTTCTTATTTCCGGACGCATGCGCAAACTATAGAAAGTCGTTATGACGTAGAATGTGCATCCTTTGTAGATTCCATTTATGAAATAAAACACATTTTCTAAAAACAAGTGTTTTTTAAGAAATCATGTAAACCTTCTAGAAGCTGTAATTTTAAAAAACGGGGGAAGTAAGCTTTTCTTATTTCCGGACGCATGCACAAACTATAGAAAGTCGTTATGACGTAGAATGTGCATACTTTGTATATTCCATTTATGAAATAAAACACATTTTCTAAAAACTCGTGTTTTTTACGAAATCATGTAAACCTTCTAGAAGCTGTGATTATAAAAAACGGTGGAAGTAAGCTTTTCTTATTTCTGGACGCATGCACAAACTATAGAAAGTCGTTATGATGTAGAATGTGCATACTTTGTTGATTCCATTTATGAAATAAAATACATTTTCCAAAAACTCGTGTTTTTTACGAAATCATGTAAACCTTCTAGAAGCTGTGATTTTAAAAAACGGTGGCAGTAAGCTTTTCTTATTTCCGATCGCATGCGCAAACTATAGAAAGTCGTTATGACGTAGAATGTGCATACATTGTTGATTCCATTTTTGAAATAGAACACATTTTCTAAAAACTCGTGTTTTTTAAGAAACCATGTAAACCTTCTAAAAGCTGTGATTTTAAAACATGGGGGAAGTAAGCTTTTCTTATTTCCAAACGCATGCGCAAACTATAGAAAGTCGTTATGACATAGAATGTGCATACTTTGTTGATTCCATTTATGAAATAAAACACATTTTCTAAAAGCTCGTGTTTTTTACGAAATCATGTAAACCTTCTAGAAGCTGTGATTTTAAAAAACGGGGGAAGTAAGCTTTTCTTATTTATGGACGCATGCGCAAACTATAGAAATTCGTTATGACGTAGAATGTGTATGCTTTGTAGATTCCATTTATGAAATAAAACACATTTTCTAAAAACTCGTCTTTTTTACGAAATAATGTAAACCTTCTAGAAGCTGTGATTTTAAAAAACGGGGGAAGTAAGCTTTTCTTATTTCCGGACGCATGGGAAAACTATAGAAAGCCGTTATGAGGTAGAATGTGCATACTTTGTGGATTCCATTTATGAAATAAAACACATTTTCTAAAAATTCGTGCTTTCTAAGAAATCATGTAAACCTTCTCGAAGCTGTGATTTTAAAAAATGGTGGAAGTAAGCTTTTCATATTTCCGGACGAATGCGCAAACAATAGCATGTCGTTATGACGTAGAATGTGCATACTTTGTTGATTCTATTTATGAAATAAAACACATTTTCTAAAAACTCGTGTTTTTTTAGAAATCATGTAAACCTTCTAGAAGCTGTGATTTTAAAAAACGGTGGAAGTAAGCTTTTCCTATTTCCGGACGAATGCGCAAACTATAGCATGTCGTTATGACGTAGTATGTGCATACTTTGTTGATTCTATTTATGAAATAAAACACATTTTCTAAAAACTCGTGTTTTTTTAGAAATCATGTAAACCTTCTAGAAGCTGTGATTTTAAAAAACGGTGGAAGTAAGCTTTTCTTATTTCCGGACGCATGCGCAAACTATAGAAAGTCGTTATGACGTAGAATGTGCATACATTGTTGATTCCATTTATGAAATAAAACACATTTTCTAAAAACTCGTGTTTTTTAAGAAACCATGTAAACCTTCTAGAAGCTGTGATTTTAAAAAACGGGGGAAGTAAGCTTTTCTTATTTCCAAACGCATGCGCAAACTATAGAAAATCGTTATGACGTAGAATGTGCATACTTTGTTGATTCCATTTATGAAATAAAACACATTTTCTAAAAACTCATGTTTTTTACGAAATCATGTAAACCTTCTAGAAGCTGTGATTTTAAAAAACGGGGGAAGTAAGCTTTTCTTACTTCCGGACGCATGCACAAACTATAGAAAGTCGTTATGACGTAGAATGTGCATGCTTTGTAGATTCCATTTATGAAATAAAACACATTTTCTAAAAACTCATGTTTTTTACGAAATAATGTAAACCTTCTAGAAGCTGTGATTTTAAAAAACAGTGGAAGTAAGCTTTTCTTATTTCCGGACGCATGGGAAAACTATAGAAAGTCGTTATGACGTAGAATGTGCATACTTTATCGATTCCATTTATGAAATAAAACACATTTTCTAAAAGCTCGTGTTTTTTAAGAAACCATGTAAACCTTCTAGAAGCTGTGATTTTAAAAAATGGGGGAAGTAAGATTTTCTTATTTCCAAACGCATGCGCAAACTATAGAAAGTCATTATGACGTAGAATGTGCATACTTTGTTGATTCCATTTATGAAATAAAACACATTTTCTAAAAACTCGTGTTTTTTAAGAAATCATGTAAACCTTCTAGAAGCTGTGATTTTAAAAAACGGGGGAAGTAAGCTTTTCTTATTTCCAAACGCATGCGCAAACTATAGAAAGTCGCTATGGCGTAGAATGTGCATACTTTGTTGATTCCATTTATGAAATAAAACACATTTTCTAAAAACTCGTGTTTTTTAAGAAATCATGTAAACCTTCTAGAAGCTGTGATTTTAAAAAACGGTGGAAGAAAGCTTTTCTTATTTCCGGATGCATGCGCAAACTATAGAAAGTCGTTATGACGTAGAATGTGCATGATTTGTAGATTCCATTTATGAAATAAAACACATTTTCTAAAAACTCGTGTTTTTTCCGAAATAATGTAAACCTTCTAGAAGCTGTGATTTTAAAAAACGGTGGAAGTAAGCTTTTCTTATTTCCGGACGCGTGGGAAAACTATAGAAAGTCGTTATGACGTAGAATGTGCATACTTTGTCCATTCCATTTATGAAATAAAACACATTTTCTAAAAACTTGTGTTTTTTAAGAAATCATGTAAACCTTCTAGAAGCTGTGATTTTAAAAAACAGGGGAAGTAAGCTTTTCTTATTTCCAAACGCATGCGCAAACTATAGAAAGTCGTTATGACGTAGAATGTGCATACTTTGTTGATTTCATTTATGAAATGAAAACACTTTTTCTAAAAACAAGTGTTTTTTAAGAAATCATGTAAACCTTCTAGAAGCTGTAATTTTAAAAAACGGGGGAAGTAAGCTTTTCTTATTTCCGGACGCATGCACAAACTATAGAAATTCGTTATGACGTAGAATGCGCATTCTTTGTAGATTCCATTTATGAAATAAAACACATTTTCTAAAAACTCGTGTTTTTTAGGAAACCATGTAAACCCTCTAGAAGCTGTGATTTTAAAAAATGGTGGAAGTAAGCTTTTCTTATTTCCGGACGAATGCGCAAACTATAGAAAGTCATTGTGACGTAGAATGTGCATACTTTGTAGATTCCATTTATGAAATAAAACACATTTTCTAAAAACTCGTGTTTTTTACGAAATAATGTAAACCTTCTAGAAGCTGTGATTTTAAAAAAGGGGAGAAGTAAGCTTTTCTTATTTCCGGACGCATGCGAAAACTATAGAAAGTCGTTATGACGTAGAATGTGCATACTTTTTAGATTCCATTTATGAAATAAAACAGATTTTCTAAAAACTCGTGTTTTTTACGAAATCATGTAAACCTTCTAGAAGCTGTGATTTTGAAAAATGGTGGAAGTATGCTTTTCTTATTTCCGGACGAATGCGCAAACTATAGAAAGTCGTTATGACGTAGAATGTGCATACTTTGTTGATTCCATTTATGAAATAAAACACATTTTCTAAAAACAAGTGTTTTTTAAGAAATCATGTAAACCTTCTAGAAGCTGTAATTTTAAAAAACGGGGGAAGTAAGCTTTTCTTATTTCCGGACACATGCACAAACTATAGAAAGTCGTTATGACGTAGAATGTGCATACTTTGTTGATTTCATTTATGAAATAAAACACATTTTCTAAAAACTCGTGTTTTTTACTAAATCATGTAAACCTTCTAGAAGTTGTGATTTTAAAAAACGGTTGAAGTAAGCTTTTCTTATTTCCGGACGAATGTGCAAACTATAGAAAGTCGTTATGAGGTAGAATGTGCATACTTTCCGGATTCCATTTATGAAATAAAACACATTTTATAAAAATTCGTGTTTTTTACGAAATCATGTAAACCTTCTAGAAGCTGTGATTTTAAAAAACGGTGGAAGTAAGCTTTTCTTATTTCCGGACGAATGCGCAAACTATAGCATGTCGTTATGACGTAGAATGTGCATACTTTGTTGATTCTATTTATGAAATAAAACACATTTTCTAAAAACTCGTGTTTTTTTAGAAATCATGTAAACCTTCTAGAAGCTGTGATTTTAAAAAACGGTGGAAGTAAGCTTTTCTTATTTCCGGACGCATGCACAAGCTATAGAAAGTTGTTATGACGTAGAATGTGCATACATTGTTGATTCCATTTATGAAATAAAACACATTTTCTAAAAACTCGTGTTTTTTAAGAAACCATGTAAACCTTCTAGAAGCTGTGATTTTTAAAAACGGTGGAAGTAAGCTTTTCTTATTTCCGGACGCATGCGAAAACTATAGAAAGTCATTATGACGTAGAATGTGCATGCTTTGTTGATTCCATTTATGAAATAAAACAAATTTTCTAAGAACTCGTGTTTTTTACAAAATCATGTAAACCTTCTAGAAGCTGTGATTTTAAAAAATGGTGGAAGTAAGCTTTTCTTATTTCCGAACGAATGCGCAAACTATAGAAAGTCGTTATGAGGTAGAATGTGCATACTTTGTGGATTCCATTTATGAAATAAAACACATTTTCTAAAAATTCGTGTTTTTTACGAAATCATGTAAACCTTCTAGAAGCTGTGATTTTAAAAAACGGTGGAAGTAAGCTTTTCTTAATTCCGGACGATTGCGCTAACTATAGCATGTTGTTATGACGTAGAATGTGCATGCTTTGTAGATTCCATTTATGAAATAAAACACATTTTCTAAAAACTCGTGTTTTTTACGAAATAATCTAAACCTTCTAGAAGCTGTGATTTTAAAAAACGGTGGAAGTAAGCTTTTCTTATTTCCGGACGAATGCGCAAACTATAGCATGTGGTTATGACGTAGAATGTGCATACTTTGTTGATTTTATTTATGAAATAAAACACATTTTCTAAAAACTCATGTTTTTTTAGAAATCATGTAAACCTTCTAGAAGCTGTGATTTTAAAAAACGGTGGAAGTAAGCTTTTCTTATTTCCGGATGCATGCGCAAACTATAGAAAGTCGTTATGACGTAGAATGTGCATACAATGTTGATTCCATTTATGAAGTAAAACACATTTTCTAAAAGCTCGTGTTTTTTAAGAAACCATGTAAACCTTCTAGAAGCTGTGATTTTAAAAAATGGGGCAAGTAAGCTTTTCTTGTTTCCAAACGCATGCGCAAACTATAGAAAGTCGTTATGACGTAGAATGTGCATGCTTTGTTGATTCCATTTATGAAATAAAATACATTTTCTAAAAACTCGTGTTTTTTATCAAATCATGTAAACCTTCTAGAAGTTATGATTTTAAAAGATGGCGGAAGAAAGATTTTCTTATTTCCGGACGCATGCGAAAACTATAGAAAGTCGTTATGACGTAGAATGTGCATGCTTTGTAGATTCCATTTAAGAAATAAAACACATTTTCTAAAAACTTGTGTTTTTTACGAAATAATGTAAACCTTCTAGAAGCCGTGATTTTAAAAAACGGTGGAAGTAAGCTTTTCTTATTTCCGGACGCATGGAAAAACTATAGAAATTCGTTATGACGTAGAATGTGCATACTTTGTTGATTCCATTTATGAAATAAAACACATTTTCTAAAAACTCATGTTTTTTAAGAAATCATGTAAACATTTTAGAAGCTGTGATTTTAAAAAACGGAGGAAGTAAGCTTTTCTTATTTCCAAACGCATGCGCAAAATATAGAAAGTCGTTATGATGTAGAATGTGCATACTTTGTTGATTCCATTTATGAAATAAAACATATTTTCTAAAAACTCGTGTTTTTTGAGAAATCATGTAAACCTTCTAGAAGCTGTGATTTTAAAAAACGGTGTAAGTAAGCTTTTCTTATTTCCGAACGCATGCGCAAACTATAGAAAGTCGTTATGACGTAGAATGTGCATCCTTTGCAGATTCCATTTATGAAATAAAACACATTTTCTGAAAACAATTGTTTTTTAAGAAATCATGTAAACCTTCTAGAAGCTGTAATTTTAAAAAACGAGGGAAGTAAGCTTTTCTTATTTACGGACGCATTCACAAACTATAGAATGTCGTTATGACGTAGAATGTGCATACTTTGAAGATTCCATATATGAAATAAAACACATTTTCTAAAAACTCATGTTTTTTACGAAATCATGTAAACCTTCTAAAAGCTGTGATTTTAAAAAAGGGGAGAAGTAAGCTTTTCTTATTTCCGGACGCATGCGAAAACTATAGAAAGTCGTTATGACGTAGAATGTGCATACTTTTTAGATTCCATTTATGAAATAAAACACATTTTCTAAAAACTCGTGTTTTTACGAAATCATGTAAACCTTCTAGAAGCTGTGATTTTAAAAAACGGTGTAAGTAAGCTTTTATTTTTTCTGGACGCATGCGCAAACTATAGAAAGTCGTTATGACGTAGAATGTGCATACTTTGTAGATTCCATTTATGAAATAAAACACATTTTCTAAAAACTCGTGTTTTTTGAGAAATCATGTAAACCTTCTAGAAGCTGTGATTTTAAAAAACGGGGGAAGTAAGCTTTTCTTATTTCTGGATGCATGCGCAAACTATAGAAAGTCGTTATGATGTAGAATATGCATACTTTGTTGATTCCATTTATGAAATAAAACACATTTTCCAAAAAATCGTGTTTTTTACGAAATCATGTAAACCTTCTAGAAGCTGTGATTTTAAAAAACGGTGGAAGTAAGCTTTTCTTATTTCTGGACGCATGCGCAAACGATAGAAAGTCGTTATGACGTAGAATGTGCATACTTTGTTGATTCCATTTATGAAATAAAACACATTTTCTAAAAACTCGTGTTTTTTACGAAATCATGTAAACCTTCTAGAAGCTGTGATTTTAAAAAACGGTGGAAGTAAGCTTTTCTTATTTCCGGACGAATGCTAAAACTATAGAAAGTCGTTATGAGGTAGAATTTGTCATACTTTGTGGATTCCATTTATGAAATAAAACACATTTTCTAAAAATTCGTGCTTTTTAAGAAATCATGTAAACCTTCTAGAAGCTGTGATTTTAAAAAACGGTGGAAGTAAGCATTTCTTATTTCCGGACGAATGCGCAAACTATAGCATGTCGTTACGACTTAGAATGTGCATACTTTGTTGATTCTATTTATGAAATAAAACACATTTTCTAAAAACTCGTGTTTTTTACGAAATCATGTAAACCTTCTAGAAGCTGTGATTTTAAAAAACAATGGAAGTAAGCTTTTCTTATTTCCGGACGCATGCACAAACTATAGGAAGTCGTTATGACGTAGAATGTGCATACATTGTCGATTCCATTTATGAAATAAAACACATTTTCTAAAAACTCGTGTTTTCTAAGAAACCATGTAAACCTTCTAGAAGCTGTGATTTTAAAAAACGGGGGGAAGTAAGTTTTTCTTATTTCTGGACGCATGCGCAAAATATAGAAAGTCGTTATGACGTATAATGTGCATACTTTGTAGATTCCATTTACGAAATAAAACACATTTTCTAAAAACTCGTGTTTTTTACGAAATCATGTAAACCTTCTAGAAGCTGTGATTTTAAAAAATGGGGGGAAGTAAGCTTTTCTTATTTCTGGACGCATGCGCAAACTATAGAAAGTCGTTATGATGTAGAATATGGATACTTTGTTGATTCCATTTATGAAATAAAACACATTTTCCAAAAACTCGTGTTTTTTACGAAATCATGTAAACCTTCTAGAAGCTGTGATTTTAAAAAACAGTGGAAGTAAGCTTTTCTTATTTCTGGACGCATGCGCAAACTATAGAAAGTCGTTATGACGTAGAATGTGCATACTTTGTTGATTCCATTTATGAAACAAAACACATTTTCTAAAAACTCGTGTTTTTTACAAAATCATGTAAACCTTCTAGAAGCTGTGATTTTAAAAAACGGTGGAAGTAAGCTTTTCTTATTTCCGGATGAATGCGGAAACTATAGAAAGTCGTTATGAGGTAGAATGTGCATACTTTGTGGATTCCATTTATGAAATAAAACACATTTTCTAAAAATTCGTGTTTTTTACGAAATCATGTAAACCTTCTAGAAGCTGTGATTTTAAAAAACGCTGGAAGTAAGCATTTCTTATTTCCGGACGAATGCGCAAACTATAGCATGTCGTTATGACGTAGAATGTGCATGCTTTGTAGATCCCATTTATGAAATAAAACACATTTTCTAAAAACTCATGTTTTTTACGAAATAATGTAAACCTTCTAGAAACTGTGATTTTAAAAAACGGTGGAAGTAAGCTTTTCTTATTTCCGGACGCATGGGCAAATTATAGAAAGTCGTTATGACGTAGAATGTGCATACTTTGTCGATTCCATTTATGAAATAAAAGACATTTTCTAAAAACTCGTGTTTTCTAAGAAACCATGTAAACCTTCTAGAAGCTGTGATTTTAAAAAATGGGGGAAGTAAGCTTTTCTTATTTCCGGACGCATGCGAAAACTATAGAAAGTCGTTATGAGGTAGAATGTGCATACATTGTTGATCCCATTTATGAAATAAAACACATTTTCTAAAAACTCGTGTTTTTTACGAAATAATGTAAACCTTCTAGAATCTGTGATTTTAAAAAACGGTGGAAGTAAGCTTTTCATATTTCCGGATGCATGGTAAAACTATAGAAAGTCGTTATGACGTAGAATGTGCATACTTTGTTGATTCCATTTATGAAATAAAACAAATTTTCTAAAAAATCATGTTTTTTAAGAAATCATGTAAACCTTTTAGAAGCTGTGATTTTAAAAACACGGTGTAAGTAAGATTTTCTTATTTCCGGACGCATGCGCAAACTATAGAAATGCGTTATGACGTAGAATGTGCATCCTTTGTAGATTTCATTTATGAAATAAAACACATTTTCTAAAAACAAGTGTTTTTTAAGAAATCATGCAAACCTTCTAGAAGCTGTAATTTTAAAAAACGGGGGAAGTAAGCTTTTCTTATTTCCGGACGCATGCACAAACTATAGAAAGTCGTTATGACGTAGAATGTGCATACTTTGTAGATTCCATTTATGAAATAAAACACATTTTCTAAAAACTCGTGTTTTTTACGAAATTATGTAAACCTTCTAGAAGCTGTGATTTTAAAAAACAGTGGAAGTAAGCTTTTCTTATTTCTGGACGCATGCGCAAACTATAGAAAGTCGTTATGATGTAGAATATGCATACTTTTTTGATTCCATTTATGAAATAAAACACATTTTACAAAAACTCGTGTTTTTTACGAAATCATGTAAACCTTCTAGAAGCTGTGATTTTAAAAAACGGTGGAAGTAGGCTTTTCTTATTTCTGGACGCATGCGCAAACTATAGAAAGTCGTTATGACGTAGAATGTGCATACTTTGTTGATTCCATTTATGAAATAAAACACATTTTCTAAAAACTCGTGTTTTTTACGAAATCATGTAAACCTTCTAGAAGCTGTGATTTTAAAAAACGGTGGAAGTAAGCTTTTCTTATTTCCGGACGAATGCGCAAACTATAGAAAGTCGTTATGAGGTAGAATGTGCATACTTTGTGGATTCCATTTATGAAATAAAACACATTTTCTAAAAATTCGTGCTTTTTAAGAAATCATGTAAACCTTCTAGAAGCTGTGATTTTAAAAAACGGTGGAATTAAGCATTTCTTATTTCCGGACGAATGCGCAAACTATAGCATGTCGTTATGACGTAGAATGTGCATACTTTGTTGATTCTATTTATGAAATAAAACACATTTTCTAAAAACTCGTGTTTTTTACAAAATCATGTAAACCTTCTAGAAGCTGTGATTTTAAAAAACGGTAGAAGTAAGCTTTTCTTATTTCCGGACGCATGCGCAAACTATAGAAAGTCGTTATGACATAGAATGTGCATACATTGTTGATTCCATTTATGAAATAAAACACATTTTCTAAAAACTCGTGTTTTTTAAGAAACCATGTAAACCTTCTAGAAGCTATGATTTTAAAAAACGGTGGAAGTAAGCTTTTCTTATTTCCGCACGCATGCGCAAACTATAGAAAGTCGTTATGACATAGAATGTGCATGCTTTGTTGATTCCATTTATGAAATAAAACAAATTTTCTAAAAACTCGTGTTTTTTACAAAATCATGTAAACCTTCTATTTGCTGTGATTTTAAAAAACGGTAGAAGTAAGCTTTTCTTATTTCCGGATAAATGCGCAAACTATAGAAAGTCGTTATGAGGTAGAATGTGCATACTTTGTGGATTCCATTTATGAAATAAAACACATTTTCTAAAAACTCGTGTTTTTACGAAATCATGTAAACCTTCTAGAAGCTGTGATTTTAAAAAACGGTGTAAGTAAGCTTTTATTTTTTCTGGACGCATGCGCAAACTATAGAAAGTCGTTATGACGTAGAATGTGCATACTTTGTAGATTCCATTTATGAAATAAAACACATTTTCTAAAAACTCGTGTTTTTTGAGAAATCATGTAAACCTTCTAGAAGCTGTGATTTTAAAAAACGAGGGAAGTAAGCTTTTCTTATTTCTGGACGCATGCTTAAACTATAGAAAGTCGTTATGGTGTAGAATATGCATACTTTGTTGATTCCATTTATGAAATAAAACACATTTTCCAAAAAATCGTGTTTTTTACGAAATCATGTAAACCTTCTAGAAGCTGTGATTTTAAAAAACGGTGGAAGTAAGCTTTTCTTATTTCTGGACGCATGCGCAAACTATAGAAAGTCGTTATGACGTAGAATGTGCATACTTTGTTGATTCCATTTATGAAATAAAACACATTTTCTAAAAACTCGTGTTTTTTACGAAATCATGTAAACCTTCTAGAAGCTGTGATTTTAAAAAACGGTGGAAGTAAGCTTTTCTTATTTCCGGACGAATGCTAAAACTATAGAAAGTCGTTATGAGGTAGAATTTGTCATACTTTGTGGATTCCATTTATGAAATAAAACACATTTTCTAAAAATTCGTGCTTTTTAAGAAATCATGTAAACCTTCTAGAAGCTGTGATTTTAAAAAACGGTGGAAGTAAGCATTTCTTATTTCCGGACGAATGCGCAAACTATAGCATGTCGTTACAACTTGGAATGTGCATACTTTGTTGATTCTATTTATGAAATAAAACACATTTTCTAAAAACTCGTGTTTTTTACGAAATCATGTAAACCTTCTAGAAGCTGTGATTTTAAAAAACAATGGAAGTAAGCTTTTCTTATTTCCGGACGCATGCACAAACTATAGGAAGTCGTTATGACGTAGAATGTGCATACATTGTCGATTCCATTTAAGAAATAAAACACATTTTCTAAAAACTCGTGTTTTCTAAGAAACCATGTAAACCTTCTAGAAGCTGTGATTTTAAAAAACGGGGGAAGTAAGTTTTTCTTATTTCTGGACGCATGCGCAAAATATAGAAAGTCGTTATGACGTAGAATGTGCATACTTTGTAGATTCCATTTACGAAATAAAACACATTTTCTAAAAACTCGTGTTTTTTACGAAATCATGTAAACCTTCTAGAAGCTGTGATTTTAAAAAACGGGGGAAGTAAGCTTTTCTTATTTCTGGACGCATGCGCAAACTATAGAAAGTCGTTATGATGTAGAATATGGATACTTTGTTGATTCCATTTATGAAATAAAACACATTTTCCAAAAACTCGTGTTTTTTACGAAATCATGTAAACCTTCTAGAAGCTGTGATTTTAAAAAACAGTGGAAGTAAGCTTTTCTTATTTCTGGACGCATGCGCAAACTATAGAAAGTCGTTATGACGTAGAATGTGCATACTTTGTTGATTCCATTTATGAAACAAAACACATTTTCTAAAAACTCGTGTTTTTTACAAAATCATGTAAACCTTCTAGAAGCTGTGATTTTAAAAAACGGTGGAAGTAAGCTTTTCTTATTTCCGGATGAATGCGGAAACTATAGAAAGTCATTATGAGGTATAATGTGCATACTTTGTGGATTCCATTTATGAAATAAAACACATTTTCTAAAAATTCGTGTTTTTTACGAAATCATGTAAACCTTCTAGAAGCTGTGATTTTAAAAAACGCTGGAAGTAAGCATTTCTTATTTCCGGACGAATGCGCAAACTATAGCATGTCGTTATGACGTAGAATGTGCATGCTTTGTAGATTCCATTTATGAAATAAAACACATTTTCTAAAAACTCATGTTTTTTACGAAATAATGTAAACCTTCTAGAAACTGTGATTTTAAAAAACGGTGGAAGTAAGCTTTTCTTATTTCCAGACGCATGGGCAAATTATAGAAAGTCGTTATGATGTAGAATATGGATACTTTGTTGATTCCATTTATGAAATAAAACACATTTTCCAAAAACTCGTGTTTTTTACGAAATCATGTAAACCTTCTAGAAGCTGTGATTTTAAAAAACAGTGGAAGTAAGCTTTTCTTATTTCTGGACGCATGCGCAAACTATAGAAAGTCGTTATGACGTAGAATGTGCATACTTTGTTGATTCCATTTATGAAACAAAACACATTTTCTAAAAACTCGTGTTTTTTACAAAATCATGTAAACCTTCTAGAAGCTGTGATTTTAAAAAACGGTGGAAGTAAGATTTTCTTATTTCCGGATGAATGCGGAAACTATAGAAAGTCATTATGAGGTATAATGTGCATACTTTGTGGATTCCATTTATGAAATAAAACACATTTTCTAAAAATTCGTGTTTTTTACGAAATCATGTAAACCTTCTAGAAGCTGTGATTTTAAAAAACGCTGGAAGTAAGCATTTCTTATTTCCGGACGAATGCGCAAACTATAGCATGTCGTTATGACGTAGAATGTGCATACTTTGTAGATTCCATTTATGAAATAAAACACATTTTCTAAAAACTCGTGTTTTTTACGAAATTATGTAAACCTTCTAGAAGCTGTGATTTTAAAAAACAGTGGAAGTAAGCTTTTCTTATTTCTGGACGCATGCGCAAACTATAGAAAGTCGTTATGATGTAGAATATGCATACTTTTTTGATTCCATTTATGAAATAAAACACATTTTACAAAAACTCGTGTTTTTTACGAAATCATGTAAACCTTCTAGAAGCTGTGATTTTAAAAAACGGTGGAAGTAGGCTTTTCTTATTTCTGGACGCATGCGCAAACTATAGAAAGTCGTTATGACGTAGAATGTGCATACTTTGTTGATTCCATTTATGAAATAAAACACATTTTCTAAAAACTCGTGTTTTTTACGAAATCATGTAAACCTTCTAGAAGCTGTGATTTTAAAAAACGGTGGAAGTAAGCTTTTCTTATTTCCGGACGAATGCGCAAACTATAGAAAGTCGTTATGAGGTAGAATGTGCATACTTTGTGGATTCCATTTATGAAATAAAACACATTTTCTAAAAATTCGTGCTTTTTAAGAAATCATGTAAACCTTCTAGAAGCTGTGATTTTAAAAAACGGTGGAAGTAAGCATTTCTTATTTCCGGACGAATGCGCAAACTATAGCATGTCGTTATGACGTAGAATGTGCATACTTTGTTGATTCTATTTATGAAATAAAACACATTTTCTAAAAGCTCGTGTTTTTTACAAAATCATCTAAACCTTCTAGAAGCTGTGATTTTAAAAAACGGTAGAAGTAAGCTTTTCTTATTTCCGGACGCATGCGCAAACTATAGAAAGTCGTTATGACATAGAATGTGCATACATTGTTGATTCCATTTATGAAATAAAACACATTTTCTAAAAACTCGTGTTTTTTAAGAAACCATGTAAACCTTCTAGAAGCTGTGATTTTAAAAAATGGTGGAAGTAAGCTTTTCTTATTTCCGGACGCATGCGCAAACTATAGAACGTCGTTATGACATAGAATGTGCATGCTTTGTTGATTCCATTTATGAAATAAAACAAATTTTCTAAAAACTCGTGTTTTTTACAAAATCATGTAAACCTTCTAGAAGCTGTGATTTTAAAAAACGGTAGAAGTAAGCTTTTCTTATTTCCGGATAAATGCGCAAACTATAGAAAGTCGTTATGAGGTAGAATGTGCATACTTTGTGGATTCCATTTATGAAATAAAACACATTTTCTAAAAATTCATGTTTTTTACGAAATCATGTAAACCTTCTAGAAGCTGTGATTTTAAAAAACGGTGGAAGTAAGCTTTTCTTATTTCTGGACGAATGCGCAAACTATAGCATGTCGTTATGATGTAGAATGTGCATGCTTTGTAGATTCCATTTATGAAATAAAACACATTTTCTAAAAACTTGTGTTTTTTACGAAATAATGTAAACCTTCTAGAAACTGTGATTTTAAAAAACGGTGGAAGTAAGCTTTTCTTATTTCCGGACGCATGGGAAAATTATAAAAAGTCGTTATGACGTAGAATGTGCATACTTTGTCGATTCCATTTATGAAATAAAACACATTTTCTAAAAACTCGTGTTTTCTAAGAAACCATGTAAACCTTCTAGAAGCTGTGATTTTAAAAAATGGGGGTAGTAAGCTTTTCTTATTTCCGGACGCATGCGAAAACTATAGAAAGTCGTTACGAGGTAGAATGTGCATACTTTGTTGATTCCATTTATGAAATAAAACACATTTTCTAAAAACTCGTGTTTTTTACGAAATACTCTAAACCTTCTAGAATCTGTGATTTTAAAAAACGGTGGAAGTAAGCTTTTCTTATTTCCGGATGCATGGGAAAACATAAGAAAGTCGTTATGACGTAGAATGTGCATACTTTGTTGATTCCATATATGAAATAAAACACATTTTCTAAAAACTCATGTTTTTTAAGAAATCATGTAAACCTTTTAGAAGCTGTGATTTTAAAAAATGGGGGAAGTAAGCTTTTCTTATTTCCAAACACATGCGCAAACTATAGAAAGTCGTTATGACGTAGAATGTGCATACTTTGTTGATTCCATTTATGAAATAAAACACATTTTCTAAAAACTCGTGTTTTTTGAGAAATCATGTAAACCTTCTAGAAGCTGTGATTTTAAAAAACGGTGTAAGTAAGCTTTTCTTATTTCCGGACGCATGCGCAAACTATAGAAAGTCGTTATGACGTAGAATGTGCATCCTTTGCAGATTCCATTTATGAAATAAAACACATTTTCTAAAAACAAGTGTTTTTTAAGAAATCATGTAAACCTTCTAGAAGCTGTAATTTTAAAAAACGGGGGAAGTAAGCTTTTCTTATTTCCGGACGCATGCACAAACTATAGAAAGTCGTTATGATGTAGAATGTGCATACTTTGTGGATTCCATTTATGAAATAAAACACATTTTCTAAAAATTCGTGCTTTTTAAGAAATCATGTAAACCTTCTAGAAGCTGTGATTTTAAAAAACGGTGGAAGTAAGCTTTTCTTATTTCCGGACGAATGCGCAAACTATAGCATGTCGTTATGACGTAGAATGTGCATACTTTGTTGATTTTATTTATGAAATAAAACACATTTTCTAAAAACTCATGTTTTTTTAGAAATCATGTAAACCTTCTAGAAGCTGTGATTTTAAAAAACGGTGGAAGTAAGCTTTTCTTATTTCCGGATGCATGCGCAAACTATAGAAAGTCGTTATGACGTAGAATGTGCATACATTGTTGATTCCATTTATGAAGTAAAACACATTTTCTAAAAGCTCGTGTTTTTTAAGAAACCATGTAAACCTTCTAGAAGCTGTGATTTTAAAAAATGGGGCAAGTAAGCTTTTCTTCTTTCCAAACGCATGCGCAAACTATAGAAAGTCGTTATGACGTAGAATGTGCATGCTTTGTTGATTCCATTTATGAAATAAAATACATTTTCTAAAAACTCGTGTTTTTTATCAAATCATGTAAACCTTCTAGAAGTTATGATTTTAAAAGATGGTGGAAGAAAGATTTTCTTATTTCCGGACGCATGCGAAAACTATAGAAAGTCGTTATGACGTAGAATGTGCATGCTTTGTAGATTCCATTTAAGAAATAAAACACATTTTCTAAAAACTTGTGTTTTTTACGAAATAATGTAAACCTTCTAGAAGCCGTGATTTTAAAAAACGGTGGAAGTAAGCTTTTCTTATTTCCGGACGCATGGAAAAACTATAGAAATTCGTTATGACGTAGAATGTGCATACTTTGTTGATTCCATTTATGAAATAAAACACATTTTCTAAAAACTCATGTTTTTTAAGAAATCATGTAAACATTTTAGAAGCTGTGATTTTAAAAAACGGAGGAAGTAAGCTTTTCTTATTTCCAAACGCATGCGCAAAATATAGAAAGTCGTTATGATGTAGAATGTGCATACTTTGTTGATTCCATTTATGAAATAAAACATATTTTCTAAAAACTCGTGTTTTTTGAGAAATCATGTAAACCTTCTAGAAGCTGTGATTTTAAAAAACGGTGTAAGTAAGCTTTTCTTATTTCCGAACGCATGCGCAAACTATAGAAAGTCGTTATGAGGTAGAATGTGCATCCTTTGCAGATTCCATTTATGAAATAAAACACATTTTCTGAAAACAATTGTTTTTTAAGAAATCATGTAAACCTTCTAGAAGCTGTAATTTTAAAAAACGAGGGAAGTAAGCTTTTCTTATTTACGGACGCATTCACAAACTATAGAATGTCGTTATGACGTAGAATGTGCATACTTTGAAGATTCCATTTATGAAATAAAACACATTTTCTAAAAACTCATGTTTTTTACGAAATCATGTAAACCTTCTAAAAGCTGTGATTTTAAAAAAGGGGAGAAGTAAGCTTTTCTTATTTCCGGACGCATGCGAAAACTATAGAAAGTCGTTATGACGTAGAATGTGCATACTTTTTAGATTCCATTTATGAAATAAAACACATTTTCTAAAAACTCGTGTTTTTACGAAATCATGTAAACCTTCTAGAAGCTGTGATTTAAAAAAACGGTGTAAGTAAGCTTTTATTTTTTCTGGACGCATGCGCAAACTATAGAAAGTCGTTATGACGTAGAATGTGCATACTTTGTAGATTCCATTTATGAAATAAAACACATTTTCTAAAAACTCGTGTTTTTTGAGAAATCATGTAAACCTTCTAGAAGCTGTGATTTTAAAAAACGGGGGAAGTAAGCTTTTCTTATTTCTGGATGCATGCGCAAACTATAGAAAGTCGTTATGATGTAGAATATGCATACTTTGTTGATTCCATTTATGAAATAAAACACATTTTCCAAAAAATCGTGTTTTTTACGAAATCATGTAAACCTTCTAGAAGCTGTGATTTTAAAAAACGGTGGAAGTAAGCTTTTCTTATTTCTGGACGCATGCGCAAACTATAGAAAGTCGTTATGACGTAGAATGTGCATACTTTGTTGATTCCATTTATGAAATAAAACACATTTTCTAAAAACTCGTGTTTTTTACGAAATCATGTAAACCTTCTAGAAGCTGTGATTTTAAAAAACGGTGGAAGTAAGCTTTTCTTATTTCCGGACGAATGCTAAAACTATAGAAAGTCGTTATGAGGTAGAATTTGTCATACTTTGTGGATTCCATTTATGAAATAAAACACATTTTCTAAAAATTCGTGCTTTTTAAGAAATCATGTAAACCTTCTAGAAGCTGTGATTTTAAAAAACGGTGGAAGTAAGCATTTCTTATTTCCGGACGAATGCGCAAACTATAGCATGTCGTTACGACTTAGAATGTGCATACTTTGTTGATTCTATTTATGAAATAAAACACATTTTCTAAAAACTCGTGTTTTTTACGAAATCATGTAAACCTTCTAGAAGCTGTGATTTTAAAAAACAATGGAAGTAAGCTTTTCTTATTTCCGGACGCATGCACAAACTATAGGAAGTCGTTATGACGTAGAATGTGCATACATTGTCGATTCCATTTATGAAATAAAACACATTTTCTAAAAACTCGTGTTTTCTAAGAAACCATGTAAACCTTCTAGAAGCTGTGATTTTAAAAAACGGGGGAAGTAAGTTTTTCTTATTTCTGGACGCATGCGCAAAATATAGAAAGTCGTTATGACGTAGAATGTGCATACTTTGTAGATTCCATTTACGAAATAAAACACATTTTCTAAAAACTCGTGTTTTTTACGAAATCATGTAAACCTTCTAGAAGCTGTGATTTTAAAAAACGGGGGAAGTAAGCTTTTCTTATTTCTGGACGCATGCGCAAACTATAGAAAGTTGTTATGATGTAGAATATGGATACTTTGTTGATTCCATTTATGAAATAAAACACATTTTTCAAAAACTCGTGTTTTTTACGAAATCATGTAAACTTTCTAGAAGCTGTGATTTTAAAAAACAGTGGAAGTAAGCTTTTCTTATTTCTGGACGCATGCGCAAACTATAGAAAGTCGTTATGACGTAGAATGTGCATACTTTGTTGATTCCATTTATGAAACAAAACACATTTTCTAAAAACTCGTGTTTTTTACAAAATCATGTAAACCTTCTAGAAGCTGTGATTTTAAAAAACGGTGGAAGTAAGCTTTTCTTATTTCCGGATGAATGCGGAAACTATAGAAAGTCGTTATGAGGTAGAATGTGCATACTTTGTGGATTCCATTTATGAAATAAAACACATTTTCTAAAAATTCGTGTTTTTTACGAAATCATGTAAACCTTCTAGAAGCTGTGATTTTAAAAAACGCTGGAAGTAAGCATTTCTTATTTCCGGACGAATGCGCAAACTATAGCATGTCGTTATGACGTAGAATGTGCATGCTTTGTAGATCCCATTTATGAAATAAAACACATTTTCTAAAAACTCATGTTTTTTACGAAATAATGTAAACCTTCTAGAAACTGTGATTTTAAAAAACGGTGGAAGTAAGCTTTTCTTATTTCCGGACGCATGGGCAAATTATAGAAAGTCGTTATGACGTAGAATGTGCATACTTTGTCGATTCCATTTATGAAATAAAAGACATTTTCTAAAAACTCGTGTTTTCTAAGAAACCATGTAAACCTTCTAGAAGCTGTGATTTTAAAAAATGGTGGAAGTAAGCTTTTCTTATTTCCGGACGCATGCGAAAACTATAGAAAGTCGTTATGAGGTAGAATGTGCATACATTGTTGATCCCATTTATGAAATAAAACACATTTTCTAAAAACTCGTGTTTTTTACGAAATAATGTAAACCTTCTAGAATCTATGATTTTAAAAAACGGTGGAAGTAAGCTTTTCATATTTCCGGATGCATGGTAAAACTATAGAAAGTCGTTATGACGTAGAATGTGCATACTTTGTTGATTCCATTTATGAAATAAAACAAATTTTCTAAAAACTCATGTTTTTTAAGAAATCATGTAAACCTTTTAGAAGCTGTGATTTTAAAAACACGGTGTAAGTAAGATTTTCTTATTTCCGGACGCATGCGCAAACTATAGAAATTCGTTATGACGTAGAATGTGCATCCTTTGTAGATTTCATTTATGAAATAAAACACATTTTCTAAAAACAAGTGTTTTTTAAGAAATCATGCAAACCTTCTAGAAGCTGTAATTTTAAAAAACGGGGGAAGTAAGCTTTTCTTATTTCCGGACGCATGCACAAACTATAGAAAGTCGTTATGACGTAGAATGTGCATACTTTGTAGATTCCATTTATGAAATAAAACACATTTTCTAAAAACTCGTGTTTTTTACGAAATTATGTAAACCTTCTAGAAGCTGTGATTTTAAAAAACAGTGGAAGTAAGCTTTTCTTATTTCTGGACGCATGCGCAAACTATAGAAAGTCGTTATGATGTAGAATATGCATACTTTTTTGATTCCATTTATGAAATAAAACACATTTTACAAAAACTCGTGTTTTTTACGAAATCATGTAAACCTTCTAGAAGCTGTGATTTTAAAAAACGGTGGAAGTAGGCTTTTCTTATTTCTGGACGCATGCGCAAACTATAGAAAGTCGTTATGACGTAGAATGTGCATACTTTGTTGATTCCATTTATGAAATAAAACACATTTTCTAAAAACTCGTGTTTTTTACGAAATCATGTAAACCTTCTAGAAGCTGTGATTTTAAAAAACGGTGCAAGTAAGCTTTTCTTATTTCCGGACGAATGCGCAAACTATAGAAAGTCGTTATGAGGTAGAATGTGCATACTTTGTGGATTCCATTTATGAAATAAAACACATTTTCTAAAAATTCGTGCTTTTTAAGAAATCATGTAAACCTTCTAGAAGCTCTGATTTTAAAAAACGGTGGAATTAAGCATTTCTTATTTCCGGACGAATGCGCAAACTATAGCATGTCGTTATGACGTAGAATGTGCATACTTTGTTGATTCTATTTATGAAATAAAACACATTTTCTAAAAACTCGTGTTTTTTACAAAATCATGTAAACCTTCTAGAAGCTGTGATTTTAAAAAACGGTAGAAGTAAGCTTTTCTTATTTCCGGACGCATGCGCAAACTATAGAAAGTCGTTATGACATAGAATGTGCATACATTGTTGATTCCATTTATGAAATAAAACACATTTTCTAAAAACTCATGTTTTTTACGAAATCATGTAAACCTTCTAAAAGCTGTGATTTTAAAAAAGGGGAGAAGTAAGCTTTTCTTATTTCCGGACGCATGCGAAAACTATAGAAAGTCGTTATGACGTAGAATGTGCATACTTTTTAGATTCCATTTATGAAATAAAACACATTTTCTAAAAACTCGTGTTTTTACGAAATCATGTAAACCTTCTAGAAGCTGTGATTTTAAAAAACGGTGTAAGTAAGCTTTTATTTTTTCTGGACGCATGCGCAAACTATAGAAAGTCGTTATGACGTAGAATGTGCATACTTTGTAGATTCCATTTATGAAATAAAACACATTTTCTAAAAACTCGTGTTTTTTGAGAAATCATGTAAACCTTCTAGAAGCTGTGATTTTAAAAAACGGGGGAAGTAAGCTTTTCTTATTTCTGGATGCATGCGCAAACTATAGAAAGTCGTTATGATGTAGAATATGCATACTTTGTTGATTCCATTTATGAAATAAAACACATTTTCCAAAAAATCGTGTTTTTTACGAAATCATGTAAACCTTCTAGAAGCTGTGATTTTAAAAAACGGTGGAAGTAAGCTTTTCTTATTTCCGCACGCATGCGCAAACTATAGAAAGTCGTTATGACATAGAATGTGCATGCTTTGTTGATTCCATTTATGAAATAAAACAAATTTTCTAAAAACTCGTGTTTTTTACAAAATCATGTAAACCTTCTAGAAGCTGTGATTTTAAAAAACGGTAGAAGTAAGCTTTTCTTATTTCCGGATAAATGCGCAAACTATAGAAAGTCGTTATGAGGTAGAATGTGCATACTTTGTGGATTCCATTTATGAAATAAAACACATTTTCTAAAAATTCGTGTTTTTTACGAAATCATGTAAACCTTCTAGAAGCTGTGATTTTAAAAAACGGTGGAAGTAAGCTTTTCTTATTTCCGGACGAATGCGCAAACTATAGCATGTCGTTATGATGTAGAATGTGCATGCTTTGTAGATTCCATTTATGAAATAAAACACATTTTCTAAAAACTTGTGTTTTTTACGAAATAATGTAAACCTTCTAGAAACTGTGATTTAAAAAAACGGTGGAAGTAAGCTTTTCTTATTTCCGGACGCATGGGAAAATTATAAAAAGTCGTTATGACGTAGAATGTGCATACTTTGTCGATTCCATTTATGAAATAAAACACATTTTCTAAAAACTCGTGTTTTCTAAGAAACCATGTAAACCTTCTAGAAGCCGTGATTTTAAAAAATGGGGGAAGTAAGCTTTTCTTATTTCCGGACGCATGCGAAAACTATAGAAAGTCGTTATGAGGTAGAATGTGCATACTTTGTTGATTCCATTTATGAAATAAAACACATTTTCTAAAAACTCGTGTTTTTTACGAAATAATGTAAACCTTCTAGAATCTGTGATTTTAAAAAACGGTGGAAGTAAGCTTTTCTTATTTCCGGATGCATGGGAAAACATAAGAAAGTCGTTATGACGTAGAATGTGCATACTTTGTTGATTCCATATATGAAATAAAACACATTTTCTAAAAACTCATGTTTTTTATGAAATCATGTAAACCTTTTAGAAGCTGTGATTTTAAAAAACGGGGGAAGTAAGCTTTTCTTATTTCCAAACACATGCGCAAACTATAGAAAGTCGTTATGACGCAGAATGTGCATACTTTGTTGATTCCATTTATGAAATAAAACACATTTTCTAAAAACTCGTGTTTTTTGAGAAATCATGTAAACCTTCTAGAAGCTGTGATTTTAAAAAACGGTGTAAGTAAGCTTTTCTTATTTCCGGACGCATGCGCAAACTATAGAAAGTCGTTATGACGTAGAATTTGCATCCTTTGCAGATTCCATTTATGAAATAAAACACATTTTCTAAAAACAAGTGTTTTTTAAGAAATCATGTAAACCTTCTAGAAGCTGTAATTTTAAAAAACGGGGGAAGTAAGCTTTTCTTATTTCCGGACGCATGCACAAACTATAGAAAGTCGTTATGACGTAGAATGTGCATACTTTGTGGATTCCATTTATGAAATAAAACACATTTTCTAAAAATTCGTGCTTTTTAAGAAATCATGTAAACCTTCTAGAAGCTGTGATTTTAAAAAATGGTGGAAGTAAGCTTTTCTTATTTCCGGACGAATGCGCAAACTATAGCATGTCGTTATGACGTAGAATGTGCATACTTTGTTGATTTTATTTATGAAATAAAACACATTTTCTAAAAACTCATGTTTTTTTAGAAATCATGTAAACCTTCTAGAAGCTGTGATTTTAAAAAACGGTGGAAGTAAGCTTTTCTTATTTCCGGATGCATGCGCAAACTATAGAAAGTCGTTATGACGTAGAATGTGCATACATTGTTGATTCCATTTATGAAGTAAAACACATTTTCTAAAAGCTCGTGTTTTTTAAGAAACCATGTAAACCTTCTAGAAGCTGTGATTTTAAAAAATGGGGCAAGTAAGCTTTTCTTATTTCCAAACGCATGCGCAAACTATAGAAAGTCATTATGACGTAGAATGTGCATGCTTTGTAGATTCCATTTATGAAATAAAACACATTTTCTAAAAACTCGTGTTTTTTACGAAATAATGTAAACCTTCTAGAAGCTGTGATTTTAAAAAACGGTGGAAGTAAGATTTTCTTATTTCCGGAAGCGTGGGCAAACTATAGAAAGAAGTTATGACGTAGAATGTGCATACTTTGTCGATTCCATTTATGAAATAAAACACATTTTCTAAAAGCTCGTGTTTTTTAAGAAACCATGTAAACCTTCTAGAAGCTGTGATTTTAAAAAATGGGGGAAGTAAGGTTTTCTTATTTCCAAACGCATGCGCAAACTATAGAAAGTCGTTATGACGTAGAATGTGCATACTTTCTTGATTCCATTTATGAAATAAAACACATTTTCTAAAAACTCGTGTTGTTTAAGAAATCATGTAAACCTTCTAGAAGCTGTGATTTTAAAAAACGGTGGAAGAAAGCTTTTCTTATTTCCGGACGCATGCGCAAACTATAGAAAGTCGTTATGACGTAGAATGTGCATGCTTTGTAGATTCCATTTATGAAATAAAACACATTTTCTAAAAACTCGTGTTTTTTACGAAATAATGTAAACCTTCTAGAAGCTGTGATTTTAAAAAACGGTGGAAGTAAGCTTTTCTTATTTCCGGATACATGGGAAAACTAATGAAAGTCGTTATGACGTAGAATGCGCATACTTTCTCGATTCCATTTATGAAATAAAACACATTTTCTAAAAACTTGTGTTTTTTAAGAAATCATGTAAACCTTCTAGAAGCTGTGATTTTAAAAAACGGTGTAAGTAAGCTTTTCTTATTTCCGGACGCATGCGCAAACTATAGACATTCGTTATGACGTAGAATGTGCATCCTTTGTAGATTCCATTTATGAAATAAAACACATTTTCTAAAAACAAGTGTTTTTTAACAAATCATGTAAACCTTCTAGCAGCTGTGATTTTAAAAAACGGGGAAAGTAAGCTTTTCTTATTTCCGGACGAATGCGCAAACTATAGAAAGTCGTTATGACGTAGAATGTGCATACTTTGTAGATTCCATTTATGAAATAAAACACATTTTCTAAAAACTCATGTTTTTTACGAAATAATGTAAACCTTCTAGAAGCTGTGATTTTAAAAAAGGGGAGAAGTAAGCTTTTCTTATTTCCGGACGCATGCGAAAACTATAGAAAGTCGTTATGACGTAGAATGTGCATACTTTTTAGATTCCATTTATGAAATAAAACACATTTTCTAAAAACAAGTGTTTTTTAAGAAATCATGTAAACCTTCTAGAAGCTGTAATTTTAAAAAAAGGGGGAAGTAAGCTTTTCTTATTTCCGGACGCATGCACAAGCTATAGAAATTCGTTCTGACGTAGAATGCGCATACTTTGTAGATTCCATTTATGAAATAAAACACATTTTCTAAAAACTCGTGTTTTTTAGGAAACCATGTAAACCTTCTAGAAGCTGTGATTTTAAAAAATGGTGGAAGTAAGCTTTTCTTATTTCCGGACGAATGCGCAAACTATAGAAAGTCGTTATGACGTAGAATGTGCATACATTGTAGATTCCATTTATGAAATAAAACACATTTTCTAAAAACTCGTGTTTTTTACGAAATAATTTAAACCTTCTAGAAGCTGTGATTTTAAAAAAGGGGAAAAGTAAGCTTTTCTTATTTCCGGACGCATGCGAAAACTATAGAAAGTCGTTATGACGTAGAATGTGCATACTTTTTAGATTCCATTTATGAAATAAAACACATTTTCTAAAAACTCGTGTTTTTTACGAAATCATGTAAACCTTTTAGAAGCTGTGATTTTAAAAAACGGGGGAAGTAAGCTTTTCTTATTTCCAAACGCATGCGCAAACTATAGAAAGTCGTTATGACGTAGAATGTGCATACTTTGTTGATTCCATTTATGAAATAAAACACATTTTCTAAAAACTCGTGTTTTTTGAGAAATCATGTAAACCTTCTAGAAGCTGTGATTTTAAAAAACGGTGTAAGTAAGCTTTTCTTATTTCCGGATGCATGCGCAAACTATAGAAAGTCGTTATGACGTAGAATGTGCATCCTTTGTAGATTCCATTTATGAAATAAAACACATTTTCTAAAAACAAGTGTTTTTTAAGAAATCATGTAAACCTTCTAGAAGCTGTAATTTTAAAAAACGGGGGAAGTAAGATTTTATTATTTCCGGACGCATGCACAAACTATAGAAAGTCGTTATGACGTAGAATGTGCATACTTTGTAGATTCCATTTATGAAATAAAACACATTTTCTAAAAAATCGTGTTTTTTACGAAATTATGTAAACCTTCTAGAAGCTGTGATTTTAAATAACGGTGGAAGTAAGCTTTTCTTATTTCTTGACGCATGCGCAAACTATAGAAAGTCGTTATGATGTAGAATATGCATACTTTGTTGATTCCATTTATGAAATAAAACACATTTTCCAAAAACTCGTGTTTTTTACGAAATCATGTAAACCTTCTAGAAGCTGTGATTTTAAAAAACGGTGGAAGTAAGCTTTTCTTATTTCTGGACGCATGCGCAAACTATAGAAAGTTGTTATGACGTAGAATGTGAATGCTTTGTTGATTGCATTTATGAAATAAAACACATTTTCTAAAAACTCATGTTTTTTACGAAATCATGTAAACCTTCTAGAAGCTGTGATTTTAAAAAACGGTGGAAGTAAGCTTTTCTTATTTCCGGACGAATTCACAAACTATAGAAAGTCATTATGAGGTAGAATGTGCATACTTTGTGGATTCCATTTATTAAATAAAACACATTTTCTAAAAATTCGAGCTTTTTAAGAAATCATGTAAACCTTCTAGAAGTTGTGATTTTAAAAAACGGTGCAAGTAAGCATTTCTTATTTCCGGACGAATGCGCAAACTATAGCATGTCGTTATGACGTAGAATGTGCATACTTTGTTGATTCTATTTATGAAATAAAACACATGTTCTAAAAACTCGTGTTTTTATAGAAATCATGTAAACCTTCTAGAAGCTGTGATTTTAAAAAACGCTGGAAGTAAGCTTTTCTTATTTCCGGATGCATGCACAAACTATAGAAAGTCGTTATGACGTAGAATGTGCATACATTGTTGATTCCATTTATGAAATAAAACACATTTTCTAAAAACTAGTGTTTTTTAAGAAACCATGTAAACCTTCTAGAAGCTGTGATTTTAAAAAATGGTGGAAGTAAGCTTTTCTTATTTCCGGACGCATGCGCAAACTATAGAAAGTCGTTATGACGTAGAATGTGCATGCTTTGTTCATTCCATTTATGAAATAAAACACATTTTCTAAAAACTCGTGTTTTTTACAAAATCATGTAAACCTTCTAGAAGCTGTGATTTTAAAAAACGGTGGAAGTAAGCTTTTCTTATTTCCGGACGAATGCGCAAACTATAGAAAGTCGTTATGAGGTAGAATGTGCATACTTTGTGGATTCCATTTATGAAATAAAACACATTTTCTAAAAATTCGTGTTTTTTACAAAATCATGTAAACCTTCTAGAAGCTGTGATTTTAAAAAACGGTGGAAGTAAGCTTTTCTTATTTCCGGACGAATGCGAAAACTATAGCATGTCGTTATAACGTAGAATGTGCATGCTTTGTAGATTTCATTTATGAAATAAAACACATTTTCTAAAAACTCGTGTTTTTTACGAAATAATGTAAACCTTCTAGAAACTGTAATTTTAAAAAACGGTGGAAGTAAGCTTTTCTTATTTCCGGACGCATGGGCAAATTATAGAAATTCGTTATGACGTAGAATGTGCATACTTTGTCGATTCCATTTATGAAATAAAACACATTTTCTAAAAACTTGTGTTTTCTAAGAAACCATGTAAACCTTCTAGAAGCTGTGATTTTAAAAAATGGGGGAAGTAAGCTTCTCTTATTTCCAAACGCATGCGCAAACTATAGAAAGTCATTATGACGTAGAATGTGCATACTTTGTTGATTCCATTTATGAAATAATTTCTAAAAACTCGTGGTTTTTAAGAAATCATGTAATCCTTCTAGAAGCTGTGATTTTAAAAAACGGGGGAAGTAAGATTTTCTTATTTCCAAACGCATGGGCAAACTATAGAAAGTCATTATGAAGTAGAATGTGCATGCTTTGTTGATTCCATTTATGAAATAAAACACATTTTCTAAAAACTCGTGTTTTTTAACAAATCATGTAAACCTTCTAGAAGCTATGATTTTAAAAAATGGTGGAAGAAAGCTTTTCTTTTTTCCGGACGCATGCGCAATCTATAGAAAGTCGTTAAGACGTAGAATGTGCATGCTTTGTAGATTCCATTTATGAAATAAAACACATTTTCTAAAAACTCGTGTTTTTTACGAAATAATGTAAACCTTCTAGAAGCTGCGATTTTAAAAAACGGTGGAAGTAAGCTTTTCTTATTTCCGGATGCATGGGAAAACTATAGAAAGTCGTTATGACGTAGAATGTGCATACTTTCTTGATTCCATTTATGAAATAAAACACATTTTCTAAAAACTCATGTTTTTTAAGAAATCATGTAAACCTTTTAGAAGCTGTGATTTTAAAAAACGGGGGAAGTAAGCTTTTCTTATTTCCAAACGCATGCGCAAACTATAGAAAGTCGTTATGACGTAGAATGTGCATACTTTGTTGATTCCATTTATGAAATAAAACACATTTTCTAAAAACTCGTGTTTTTTGAGAAATCATGTAAACCTTCTAGAAGCCGTGATTTTAAAAAACGGTGTAAGTAAGCTTTTCTTATTTCCGGACGCATGCGCAAACTATAGAAAGTCGTTATGACGTAGAAAGTGCATCCTTTGTAGATTCCATTTATGAAATAAAACACATTTTCTAAAACCAAGTGTTTTTTAAGAAATCATGTAAACCTTCTAGAAGCTGTAATTTTAAAAAACGGGGGAAGTAAGCTTTTCTTATTTACGGACGCATGCACAAACTATAGAAAGTCCTTATGACGTAGAATGTGCATACTTTGTGGATTCCATTTATGAAATAAAACACATTTTCTAAAAATTCGTGCTTTTTAAGAAATCATGTAAACCTTCTAGAAGCTGTGATTTTAAAAAACGGTGGAAGTAAGCTTTTCTTATTTCCGGACGAATGCACAAACTATAGCATGTCGTTATGACGTAGAATGTGCATACTTTGTTGATTCTATTTATGAAATAAAACACATTTTCTAAAAACTCGTGTTTTTTTAGAAATCATGTAAACCTTCTAGAAGCTGTGATTTTAAAAAACGGTGGAAGTAAGCTTTTCTTATTTCCGTACGCATGCGCAAACTATAGAAAGTCGTTATGACGTAGAATGTGCATACATTGTTGATTCCATTTATGAAATAAAACACATTTTCTAAAAACTCGTGTTTTTTAAGAAACCATGTAAACCTTCTAGAAGCTGTGATTTTAAAAAATGGGGCAAGTAAGCTTTTCGTATTTCCAAACGCATGCGCAAACTATAGAAAGTCATTATGACGTAGAATGTGCATACTTTGTTGATTCCATTTATGAAATAAAACACATTTTCTAAAAACTCGTGTTTTTTAAGAAATCATGTAAACCTTCTAGAAGCTGTGATTTTAAAAAAGGGCGGAAGTAAGCTTTTCTTATTTCCGGACGCATGCGAAAACTATAGAAAGTCGTTATGACGTAGAATGTGCATGCTTTGTAGATTCCATTTATGAAATAAAACACATTTTCTAAAAACTCGTGTTTTTTACGAAATAATGTAAACTTTCTAGAAGCTGTGATTTTAAAAAACGGTGGAAGTAAGCTTTTCTTATTTCCGGACGCATGCGCAAACTATAGAAAGTCGTTATGACGTAGAATGTGCATACATTGTTGATTCCATTTATGAAATAAAACACATTTTCTAAAAGCTCGTGTTTTTTAAGAAACCATGTAAACTTTCTAGAAGCTGTGATTTTAAAAAATGGGGGAAGTAAGCTTTTCTTATTTCCAAACGCATGCGCAAACTATAGAAAGTCATTATGACGTAGAATGTGCATACTTTGTTGATTCCATTTATGAAATAAAACACATTTTCTAAAAACTCGTGTTTTTTAAGAAATCATGTAAACCTTCTAGAAGCTGTGATTTTAAAAAACGGGGGAAGTAAGCTTTTCTTATTTCCAAACGCATGCGCAAACTTTATAAAGTCGTTATGACGTAGAATGTGCATACTTTGTTGATTCCATTTATGAAATAAAACACATTTTCTAAAAACTCGTGTTTTTTAAGAAATCATGTAAACCTTCTAGAAGCTGTGATTTTAAAAAACGGTGGAAGAAAGCTTTTCTTATTTCCGGACGCATGCGCAAACTATAGAAAGTCGTTATGACGTAGAATGTGCATGCTTTGTAGATTCCATTTATGAAATAAAACACATTATCTAAAAACTCGTGTTTTTTACGAAATACTGTAAACCTTCTAGAAGCTATGATTTTAAAAAATGGTGGAAGTAAGCTTTTCTTATTTCCGGACGCATGGGAAAACTATAGAAATTCGTTATGACATAGAATGTGCATACTTTGTCGATTCCATTTATGAAATAAAACACATTTTCTAAAAATTTGTGTTTTTTAAGAAATCATGTAAACCTTCTAGAAGCTGTGATTTTAAAAAACAGAGGAAGTAAGCTTTTCTTATTTCCAAACGCATGCGCAAACTATAGAAAGTCATTATGACGTAGAATGTGCATACTTTGTTGATTCCATTTATGAAATAAAACACATTTTCTAAAAACAAGTGTTTTTTAAGAAATCATTTAAACCTTCTAGAAGCTGTAATTTTAAAAAACGGGGGAAGTAAGCTTTTCTTATTTCCGGACGCATGCACAAACTATAGAAATTCGTTATGACGTAGAATGCGCATACTTTGTAGATTCCATTTATGAAATAAAACACATTTTCTGAAAATTCGTGTTTTTTAGGAAACCATGTAAACCTTCTAGAAGCTGTGATTTTAAAAAATGGTGGAAGTAAGCTTTTCTTATTTCCGGACGAATGCGCAAACTATAGAAAGTCGTTATGACGTAGAATGTGCATACTTTGTAGATTCCATTTATGAAATAAAACACATTTTCTAAAAACTCGTGTTTTTTACGAAATAATGTAAACCTTCTAGAAGCTGTGATTTTTAAAAGGGGAGAAGAAAGCTTTTCTTATTTCCGGACGCATGCGAAAACTATAGAAAGTCGTTATGACGTAGAATGTGCATACTTTTTAGATTCCATTTATGAAATAAAATACATTTTCTAAAAACTCGTGTTTTTTACGAAATCATGTAAACCTTCTAGAAGCTGTGATTTTAAAAAATGGTGGAAGTATGCTTTTCTTATTTCCGGACGAATGCGCAAACTATAGAAAGTCGTTATGACGTAGAATGTGCATACTTTGTTGATTCCATTGATGAAATAAAACACATTTTCTAAAAACTCGTGTTTTTTGAGAAATCATGTAAACCTTCTAGAAGCTGTGATTTTAAAAAACGGTGTAAGTAAGCTTTTCTTATTTCTGGACGCATGCGCAAACTATAGAAAGTCGTTATGACGTAGAATGTGCATACTTTGTAGATTCCATTTATGAAATAAAACACATTTTCTAAAAACAAGTGTTTTTTAAGAAATCATGTAAACCTTCTAGAAGCTGTTATTTTAAAAAACGGGGGAAGTAAGTTTTTCTTATTTCCGGACGCATGCACAAACTATAGAAATTCGTTATGACGTAGAATGTGCATCCTTTGTAGATTGCATTTATGAAATAAAACAGATTTTCTAAAAACAAGTGTTTTTTAAGAAATAATGTAAACCTTCTAGAAGCTGTAATTTTAAAAAACGGGGGAAGTAAGCTTTTCTTATTTCCGGACGCATGCACAAACTGTAGAAAGTTGTTATGACGTAGAATGTGCATACTTTGAAGATTCCATTTATGAAATAAAACACATTTTCTAAAAACTCGTGTTTTTTACGAAATCATGTAAACCTTCTAGAAGCTGTGATTTTAAAAAACGGTGGAAGTAAGCTTTTCTTATTTCTGGACGCATGCGCAAACTATAGAAAGTCGTTATGATGTAGAATGTGCATACTTTGTTGATTCCATTTATGAAATAAAACACATTTTCCAAAAACTCATGTTTTTTACGAAATCATGTAAACCTTCTAGATGCTGTGATTTTAAAAAATGGTGGAAGTAAGCTTTTCTTATTTCCTGACGAATCCGCAAACTATAGAAAGTCGTTATGACGTAGAATGTGCATACTTTGTAGATTCCATTTATGAAATAAAACACATTTTCTAAAAACTCGTGTTTTTTAAGAAATCATGTAAACCTTCTAGAAGCTGTGATTTTAAAAAACGGGGGAAGTAAGGTTTTCTTATTTCCAAACGCATGCGCATGTAAAATTAGTCACAGCAGATCTAATGAACAAGTAAATCAATCACAACAGATGAACATAGAAAATATGGTGCAAAACTGTGCAAAACATGGAGCAGTGCTCTCTATCCCAGAAAAGGGTGAATGAATTACAATACAAACTGTCACAATGACTGAGCAATTCGAATTACCTAAGGAGGTCATTCAAATCACTGAATGCAGTAGCTTGACTCTATCTAGGAGTCCTCATCAATCATCGGTGGTGCTCATCAATCACAACAACCAGTCATCCAGGTGTCAAACTGAGTCTAACTGAGTGTAATAAATGTAACTGAAGTGTGTAGCACTGATATAGGATCTGGAGGCTCAGTGGGGTCGCATGGGAGGCTAACTGAAGTCAGAACAAGTCACCAAATCAAACTGGAGGTCAAACGGAAGTGATACAGTCAGTCGGGAGTGAAACTAGCCTCAAATCAGGGAGAATCGGAGCTAACTGAATGTAACTGGAGTGGAACTGCAGTGGTAGGTGAACAAGTGCGCCCTTCTCTGGCAGTAGGTGAGAAGTGGGCGCCTTTCAGCTTAGGAGGGCTAAAAATCTGTGGTAGGTGGCTCCCGGGTTCTAGAAGAAGGTGGATAAGGTGCTGGAGGCATCAAACTGGTGACTGGGCTGCATGCCGGTGCATGCCTGTGCATGCAAACCCTAGATTCTGCATGCAAACCCTAATTTGCATGCAGATCCTGAAAAAGATGATGTGGATATCCGAACACCCCCCCTCAAGATAGACTATGATGTGCCAACAAAAATAATGTGGGGCCCTGGTAACTAAGACCAAAGGTCACCCCAATACAATAATCCAAAAAATGCTGAAAATAAACTAAGTGAGGAAAGAGGGAAAACCCAGTGGGAAGAAAGCCCCCCATCAAGCTAAAGCATAATAATGAATCAATCTGTCTCCACCATGATGGAACTCACCCCCAACAGTGAACGGAGGTAAGAGAACTTCTTCTCAGTGAAGCTCTTGGTGAAGATGTCTGCAATTTGCTCATCAGTAGGGCAATATTGCAGAATGATGGTGCGGTCGTGCACCAACTGTCGAATGTAGTGCATATGAATCTCAATGTGTTTGGTCCTCTGCCGCTGAACTGGATCTGTGGAGATATTGATAGCACTTGGATTGTCACAAAATAGGACATTCGAAGTAGTTCCACCAAAACCAAACTCGGAAAGAATACCCTGCAACCAAACTGCCTGAATGCAGGCATTGACTGCCCCTCGATACTCTGCCTCTGCTGAAGAAAGTGAAATGGCTGCTTGCTTTTTGCTGGACCAGCAAATAGCACCATGACCAATCATGAAAACATAACCGGAAGTGGACTTCCGATCAATGCTATCACCTGCCCAATCTGAATCAGTAAAACCAATGAAATCTAGCTCAGAATCTGCAGCATAGTGTATGCCAAACTGTCTCGTACCTTGCACATACTGCAAGATCCGCTTGGCTGCTCGCCAATGAAGCTCATGTGGCTGCTGCATATATCTTGACACGACACTCACGGCATATGAGATATCAGGCCGTGAATGTGTCAAATAAAGTAGTGAACCAATCAACTGTCGATACATACTGCAATCTGCAAGCGGTGTGGAATCTCCCTCCTCAAGACTGATTCCTGAGAGGAATGGGAATGGGGCTGCCTTACATTCAGCCATATTAAACTTCAATAACAGGTCGGAAGCATATTTTTTCTGAGATATAGTGATCCCATCGAAATTTTGAGCTATCTCCAAGCCCAAAAAGTGACTCAGCAAGCCCAAATCGCTCATGTCAAAAGCTAGATTTAAGGCAGATTTTAGCTTGTTTATTGAAGTAAGTGTGCTACCAGTAATAAGCAGATCATCAACATAAAGTACAATAACCAACAAATTACCTTTAAATCGCTGAAGATAGACATTCGGATCAGATTTGCATCTTTGGAAATTCTGAGAAAGAAGGAAGGAGTCCATCTTTGCGTACCAAGCTCTTGGGGCCTGTTTTAACCCGTACAAAGACTTCTTCAATCTACAAACCAATGATGGATCTGATGTATAACCCTCTGGATGCTGCATATAGACCTCTTCAGCAAGGTCTCCATGTAAAAATGCACTCTTCACATCCATGTGATGCACCTCCCATTGCTTGGATGCGGCAATAGCTAAAACAAGGCGGATGGAATCCATCTTTGCAACCGGTGCAAAGGTCTCTGTGTAGTCCACTCCTTGGACTTGGGAAAAACATTTTGCCACCAACCTTGCTTTATATTTGCTGATAGTTCCATCAGCAGCAACTTTATTACGGTAGACCCATTTACACTTCACTAATTTTCTTCCAGGTGGAAGAGAAACTAGCTCCCATGTATTGTTCTTTTGAAGAGAACTGTACTCTTCATCCATGGCACTTTTCCATCTCGGATCTCGATGGGATGAATAGTATGATGTAGGATCTGAACCAGCCATCAAATAACAAATCTCAGGAATAAATGGATCAGCAATAGAAAGAGCCATACCTGCTCTTTGAAAGTCTCCTCTTGTTCGTCTCGGATCAGTAGGATTTCCAAGATTCGAACCAGCAGATTGTAGAGTGTTTTGGGCCCACTTTGGTAACTGAGGGGGATCATAATGGTCGGATTCCGAACCTGATATGTCATGATCATCATATGCTGCTAC